>BSBM01000792.1:3957500-5277500 GCA_027924585.1 Larix kaempferi
GTTGGGATCACTGTCTGGTTATGATAAAACCGTGGCACCCATTGTTTGACGCTAGCCGGGAACGACTGGATTTTGTTCCATTGTGGGTAAGGCTCCCTGGTTTACCCCTTCATTACTGGTCGGAGCGTCATTTCAGGGGGATTGGCAACATGATTGGTACATATCTTGATGGTGACTATAGTTTTCTTCAAACTCGACAGAGGAAGGTTGCTCGTATCCTGGTAAATTTGAATCTTAGAGATGGACTCGTACCGGATGTTACCCTCACATGGGGACCCTATGTTTATGTGCAGAAATTGGACTATGAGAATGTTCCTTTCAGATGCCGGCGTTTCCATGCTTACGGCCATCCGGCTGCTGAATGTAATCTACCTTTTCGTCGAAAATTTGTTGGCTCGCAAAAAGCCCCAATTGCTGTGGATATAAACCCTGCGGCGGATAACCCAGTGACGGAAAATCCGCCAAATGTTGTTTTGAATGAGGATGATGGGCATGGTTCACATGGGGATAGGGTGGACACTCGTTCCCCAAACTCCGCTCTACTGGTTTCTGGTTCACTGGTGGATGGGGTTGCAGACATACAGCAGGAGTTTGGAGTGGAGGCGCCACATACGGAGGAAGCGTTACCGGGGACTTCGGCTATTGTATCTACTCATCCGGCTGCTCTCACGGAACCCGGGTCTTTGTCCGCGGGTATCACTCATTCCATTAAACCTCTCTCCTTTCATTTTGTTTTTAAGAATTTGTCTTGTGAAAATCCTGACTGGATAGAGGCTTTGAAAAAATTGAATTTATCTTCGGCAATGGAGATGGAACTTCCTACTAGCTTAAACACTGACACACCATCTTGATCATCTGCTCTACCATACCCTGGGGTTTTGATGATTGACCACCCCTCTGCGGTTGAACCTGGGCCTACGGAAGACCTTTCCCCCTCCTCCCCTACTACTTCATCTGAATCTGGATATTTCCTTCGTTCCCTATTGAAAACTCCCCCGGGTGGATTGGGTCCTGGGGTAAACAAGACTGGAAAATCTGGTAGGGGTCGGGGACGGAAATCCCATCTCTCGCGGGCTCAAACAAAGGCTAAGATGGATCTTATGGAAGGTAAACAAGTGACTATAGATCGGGTGCTTAGAGCGGTGCGAGCCCAGAAACGGGGTCGTTGATGAAGGTGATGT
Organism: Larix kaempferi; assembly: GCA_027924585.1. NCBI lineage: Eukaryota > Viridiplantae > Streptophyta > Pinopsida > Pinales > Pinaceae > Larix > Larix kaempferi. The sequence continues at coordinate 3,958,682 of BSBM01000792.1, forward strand.
CTTTTAATTGCAGGGGTCTTGCTGGTCCCCATAAAAGATCAGCACTTCGCAGAGTGGTATCTATTGAACACCCGGATATCATTCTGCTTCAGGAAACTATGGGTGTTGGTGAGACTATAAAATCTTTACTCGAATGTTGGTTTGGTGGCTGGACTTTTGCCACTTTGGATGCTCGTGGTAGGTCGGGGGGACAGGCTATTGGCTGGAATACTCGCTCTGTGCAGTGTCATAATCTATGGGGTATGGATGGGGTTTTGGGGATGAATTGCTCGTCGCTGGACCTTAGTGATACTTTCACGGTGGTTAATATATACGGTCCATATTTAAACCGTATCCCCTTCTGGGACTCTTTGTTCTCTCATCCCTTGTTACAAGAAGGAAATCTATTACTTGGAGGGGATCTAAATTTCTCTCTTGGGCCGGCAGAAGTGTGGGGCGACAGAGCTCGGCCAGACCCTCTGACTGATTACTTCATACATCAGTTGGTCATCCGAAATCTGCTTGATATTGAGCCAACCCTCCTTAAATCTACTTGGAGAAATAACAGGACTGGAGATTACAGAGTTGAAAAACGTCTGGACCGTTTCCTAGTGTCTGAAATTTTTGCTGATAGGAACTATCTTATGAGGCAGTGGGTTAGCTCGGGGGGTTCTTCTGACCATTTTCCTATTTTCATGGAGATGCGGGATGGTCCTTTGAAACCAGCTGGGCCCCTTAAGTTTAATAAGATTTGGTTAAGTGATGAGACCTTTAATGAACTTATTGAATCCCATTGGGTACCTTACAACACTAGGATGGGCCTCTCTGCCTCACAACAGTTCTCGGACAATGTCAAAAGGATTAAAGGGCCAGTGAAGGCTTGGGCTTATGAAAAGACTCATAGGGATAACGGAGAATTAATGGCTATTGAACTGGAGTTGCAGTTCATTTATGATTCTGGATCTGGGGGTCTGGGTACACCGGATGAGAAAGTCCATTTGGTGTCTCTGGAGGGTAGGAGAAATAAGCTGCTATTGGAAAAAGAGGAGACTTGGCGGTTAAAGAGCAGGGCTATTTGGCTATCGGCTGGGGATGAGAACACTAAGTTTTTCCATGCATATGCTAAGGGCAGGAAGGCGGCAAATACCATATGGAGTTTGGAAGACTCTTTGGGGAATACCCAGAAGTCTTTTGATGGTATGGCGGGGGTTGGGGTTAATCATTTCAAAACACTCTTCAAAGCTCCTGCACAGGCTAGCATATTGGAGGTGGTCCGGATGGCTCAATTTTTTCCTCGGTTTGTGGAAGAGGTGGACAATCACACTCTGATGGCTGAAGTCACCGTCGAAGAATTGAAAGGAGTTTTACAGATCTTCCATAAAGACAAAAGTCCGGGACCGAACGGATGGACGGTGGAATTTATCCTCGCACTCTTCGACCTTATTGGGAATGATCTGTTACGGATGGTGGATGACACTCGTAGATCGGGGCGCATTCCAGCTGCCATGAACTCCACCGTTATTGCCCTTATACCAAAAACTGACAACTCCTCTTCTTTAAATGATTTCAGACCCATCTCTCTGTGCAACTGTGTATATAAGGTGGTGTCAAAGATCATTGCCGGGCGGCTAAAGGGTATTCTATCCAAACATATTTCGGAGGAACAGTTTGGGTTTCTGGAAGGAAGACAGATACATGAGGCCATTGGTGTAGCACAGGAGGGCATTCATAGTATGAAAGCTCGGAAAATCAAAGGGGCCATTATCAAGATTGACTTATCCAAAGCATATGATAAGGTGAGTTGGATGTATATTCATTTACTTCTCACTCATCTGGGTTTTGCTGTGGATTTTATTAGGTGGATTATGAGTTGTATAACTACGGTATCCTTCGCGGGGCTCATCAATGGTGCTGCCTCTCCTTTTTTCTGGTCCGAAAGAGGCCTTCGTCAGGGATGTCCTCTATCCCCCTTACTTTTCCTGCTGGTTGCTGAGGGGCTTAGTAAAGCCTTGAAAAAAGCATGTAGGGATGGCACTCTTCATGGTATCCAAGTGGCTCCTGAATTTTTTATCTCTCATCTGCTTTTTGTGGATGATATCCTCATCTTTTGTACTGGATTGGTAACGGATTTGCAAACCCTAAAGGACATTTTTCTACTCTTCTCTAAGGCTATGGGAATGGAGATCAATGAGCGGAAGTCCACTCTATCGACTCACTTACTCAGGGAAAGTGAGATTGTGGCTTTACGTAGGATTTTCCCATTTACCTTCCTTCACCTTGAAGATGGCTTCTGTTACCTTGGGTTTCACTTAAAACCTAATGCCTATACTAAACAGGATTGGCAATGGCTCATTGAAAAAATTCACAAGCGGTTGAAGGTGTGGAGTCACAGGTGGTTGTCGCGGCCTGGAAGACTGGTCCTTGTGAAATTAGTATTAGAGGCTATTCCGGTCTATTGGCTGGCCCTATCATGGATACCAAAAGGGACGTTAGAAAAAGCTCGAAAATTATGCTTTCGTTTCATATGGAGCGGCAAAGGAGACTATGTTTCCCCATGGGTTCGGTGGCAGAAGATCGCCATGCCAAAAGCATTAGGGGGATGGGGTCTTAAAAATATACATCTGTTTGCAATGGCACTGGCTGCAAAAGGGGTGTGGAGATTGTTAAAATCTGAGAGTTTATGGACTAAAGTGGTCTTTCGGAAGTATATTGCCCCTATTTCTATTTTGGAATGGGTGCGGTCGATGGATAAATCTCATACTGGCTGCTCTGTAATTTGGAAAGCGGTCATAAATTCTTTCCCGGTGGTAGGGGATCATCTGGCTTGGAATGTTGGAAATGGACAGGCCCTTTGTGTTGGGGAGGACCCCTGGTTTGGGAGCGCTGGGCGTCACCTCTTATCAGGTAATTTAATCATTTCTCTGCGGGATTTGGGTATAATCTATTTATCTCATTTGGTTGTACCGGATAGGAGACACCTGTGGAACCAGTCATGGGTGGATATGAATTCTTTGGCACTTTCTGTGGATGAACGGGGGGAGCTGAGGTCTTATGTAGATGCACTTATTGGTTCAAATATACAAATCCGAGCCAGGGATGATGTTCTGGTATGGGAAGGTGCCCTTACTGGTTTGTACACACCCAAGGATGGATACAACTGTCTGAGTCACTTCATGAATCCTCGTGTTTTGGTTGGGTGGTGGTCAAAAATATGGAAAATCGACTGTCCTTTGAAACATCGCCTCTTTATGTGGAATGTCCTTGAAAACACTATACCCACCTGGGATTTTCTACAGCGGAAGAATAGGATTGGACCGGGCTGGTGCATTCTATGCAAAGCCAGCTTGGAAACTTGTTACCATTTACTCCTCCAATGTCCTTTCACGGTGCAGGTGTGGGAGGAATGCTCCAGAATTTACAATTCTTTTTTTACTTGGGCTGGGGATTCGGTGATATCGGCTTGGACACAGTGGGTTTTGGACCCTATTGGGAAAACCTACATGAATCTTCCCTTATTGGTGGCGTGGGGCATCTGGATGGCTAGGAATGGTATGGTATTCAATGGAAAGTACTGTACTCCTGTGGTTACTGCGGTACAGATCTGTGGATACCGTGAGGCTTTCCCACACCATATCAAGGTGGAAAAACAACGAGAGGTTCTGGCATTGGACATTGATGAGTCAATACCTTGGGGCTTTTATGATGGATCTGCTTTGGGATTAACATGTGGGGGAGGGGTTGTACTGCATCTTTCTACAAACCACTCACACCACCTTTCCTGGGGATTGGGGGAGGGTGGGAATAATTTTGCTGAATTCATGAGCCTAAAACTTCTTCTCATCTTTGCAAAGGAACAGGGATGTCAACAGTTAAATGTGTATGGTGACTCAATGAATGTCACAAACTGGACTTGTGGCACTCAACATTGCAGGGATCTTAGACTTGAAAACATTCTACAGGACATAGTGCAACTGAAACTTTCATTCTTACATTTTTTCTTGCAGACATGTATATCGGGAGAACAACCAGGAGGCGGACGCGTCTTCTAAGATTGGCCGGGACTTGGTAGAGGGGGTGTGGAAAGTGACGGAATACAGAGATGGAACTTTCTACGAGTACTACCATCGACCCTTCATGGATGGAATTATACAACAAGGGCAGGAATTGGCACAGGATCTTCTCTGAGTGCCTATGGATGTTATTATACTACTTTTTTGCAGGCTGTGAGTTTTTCTTATGGTCTATACAAAACTGAAATACTGGAAACACTTATTAGAGGCTCGGGGAGCCATCTGAATTTTGTTTTTTTGCTGGTTTTTGGGATATTTTTGTGCACCTCTCGATTATGAGAGATTATGGAACTGTAATTTAGATGGCTGTAATTACTGAGTGGTATTAAATTTACTGACCTAGAGGCTCGGGGAGCCATGTGATATCTGATATTGCTTTCTCAACGGACTATACAGTCAGGAAGACTGGATGTATGTATGGAAAGTTTTTAGTTTTTTTTGGTGAACAAATTTCTGATCCTTAATTGGACAACTGTATGCTTCTATGCATATTCAGAATGTAATTTCTTCACTTGCTGAAATGAAATTACGCTTTTTTCCGAGGAAAAAAAAAAGTGTAAATAGTATAACCTAGTTTAATTACCTTGTTATCATAGGTTAATGGTGTTAATAATACTAATTAAAAATATTATTAACTGGGTTCCTTAAATTAAACATGTGTTAATAATGTCCATTAATATTAATGAGACTATTTTTTTTTTGTAACTAGGGGAATCGGCAACTGGAGACTGGGCTGGTACTCGCGTGACACGGGATCCAGGGATCCAATCTCGCTACCACTATACCCCCAGGTGTCCCACACATCCCGCAAGCATGGGACACGGGTAAAGCCGGGTGTGATTTGAACTCGTGACCTCCATTTACAATTGTGACTTCATAACCACTGAACCTCCAATGAGCCACACCCATGCAGGCTTATATTAATGAGACTATTATTATCTTAAGTAATAGTGTTAAATAGTTTAATAGTAAACTAAGGTATAATATGGTACTAGGTAAATGAGTTTGATTAAGTCTTAGATAATTGTATTTAACTAATAAAATAACATATTGACCAAATTTAAGTGTAAATATTAGTGATTATGTCTGGAATGAAGGTCGGTTGAATTGTGGATATTTATTCACCAAAGTTTTAATAAGTTTCACTGATAACATTCTGTATAATCCTGAGGAGATTAAATATAATTATTATGAATGAACCGTCATCTAACTAAAGGGGTAAATTCATAAAATTTACCATATTCAAATAATAAAGCAATGCAATGCAAATATGTTTGGAGTTATTAATAAAAAAAATTGTAAATTAAAATGTGAAATATGAAATGAAAAGTCAACAAATGAACAAGGGGATTAAAGAGGATAAGTTTTATTAATGAGAAGTTACGGTTGGCAGGTGACCCCAACCAACACTTAAATACTAATTTTTAAATGTTAATAGAGTCAAGGGGATGGGCTCGAGGAAGACTTGGGATTTGTGAAATTTATGATGAGGATAGGGGTAGTAATAAAGGTAGAATAGTCAGCAAAGGAAGGGGGGGATAAGGTCAAGAGGAGAAGGAGGAGAAGGGTCTTCTTCACCTTGCATATTTTGGATAGGAGATGGAGCAGAGATAGGAGGAGAGAGCAACAAATAAAGGGGGTTCTTGTTGGAGAGTTTGAAGAAGGAAAATACTGGTTGGCTTGTACTCGATTTGGGCTTGGGGGTACCTTTGGAGCTGGGTGATCGACGAGACCTCTCCGATTGGCAGGGTGGCAGTTCAGTTTGGGTTGGTTGAGTTTCAGGGTTTTGGGAAGAGTTTGATTGCAGGGCTCCAACAGGACAAAAGAAGCAGCAAAAACAAAAGGAATCTACTAGCTAACTAACAGGTATTTTCCTACAGGTATAAAATCCATTTCTACCCTGTAAATTTTATTAATTCAAACTATTTGATAAATGAAATTTATGTGAATTAGTATTGTCATATATTTAAATCCATTTCTACCTTGTAAATTTTATTAATTCAAGCTATTTGATAAATGAAATTTGTGTGAATTAGTATTGTCATATATTTTATGCTGTTACACCTGCAAGATAGTAACTGTTAAAAACAATAAAATAACACCTCTAGTTATTCAAACCTGGAAATGTAAAATTTATGATTTTACAGGCACGAAACTTAACCATGAACCACCAAACATAAAACAGAAATTTGACTCAGTATGTAAATAGAGAAAAATGAATAGTTTTATTGATAAACTCAAAAAATCTTGGACGAGGTCCTACAATATCAATGGTTTGGTGCCTTGGGATTTCTTCGATGGGGCATCACAAGGAGAACAAATTTTATGTGGAGTTGGAGGAGTTCTCAATCTCACTGAATCCCAAAGTTTCTCTTTCATTGCGCGTCTGGGTACAAGTACAAACAATTATGTGGAGTTAAGTGCTTTATGGTTATTGCTCCAGTTAGCTCTAGAAAAAGGAATTAATAGGTTGAATATATATGGAGATTCAATGCTAGTCATCAAATGGATGGCAGGTGATTATAAATGTCAAAATTTTCACCTTGAAGCACTGCTGGAGGAGACTCAAGAACTCAACACAGGTTTTGATGAGGTGAAATATCAACATGTGTCGAGGGAAATGAATTTTGAGGCCGACTGCACCGAGAGTAGTGAGGTGCTCTACAACCCAATATGGAGTGTGAAATTCTATGTCACAACAGATCTAAGAGCTGATGGATACCTCACAAAGAAATAATGAGCAGAAAATTTGAAGAAGAGTGAAAACTGCAGTAAAAAAGAGCAGAAGAATAATAATGCAGCAGAACTCGGATGGGAGCATAATAATGTCACATGTTCCAATAATCAGTATAATAAACAATGATGTTACAATGGATAGAATTTGAATCATGTAGGAGAATTCGAACCTCAGTTGGTCTAACATAGGGATTATCACCATTGGAGCGCTCCAGAAGACTCAAAGTCAACTGAACTGAACCTAAACTCAGTTAACTGAAGTCACAATCAATTAACTAATTAAGGAGGGCACAATAGTGAGTCTGTCATGCATGCCAGTCAAAAAAGGGCACACGAGGACACAATCAGTGGAATCTGGAGCTCTAACCCCCCACAAGAGTCAGATAACTCAGGTGGACTGCACCGGAACACTCAGTAGGTTCCTATAAAATAGGGAACTGATTGAAGTGGTCCTAAAATGATGCATGCAGGGCTCAAAAGGTGGTAGATGGATCCTGGATGACATCTACACACCACTAAGGGGGAAATGACATCATCAACAACTAGGAAAAATAAATAACTCTAGGTAGGACAAGAATGGAGTATTGAAATATACTAACATGGAGGAGATGTTGTAATGTGTAATGTTGTGTAGCGTGTTGTTCCCATAAAACAAGAAATAAAAATGCAAATTATGTCGGCTTAAATTTCATGTCCCAAATTTGGCATTGGGTCACAATGGCCATATTCATTAAAGTTTGTCAAATTGATGTTAAGGGTCAAATAATTGTCAAGGAGGAAAATTACTAGTTTCCTAGGTTTGGGGTGGAAGCTTTGGGATTTGGAATAAGGGGGATAATAAATGATGTTTGAACATTAGAATGGCATAAATATTTAATAAAGGAGCTAAATAAATATATACAAGTGAAAATCAAAGTGGCATTTGATCATGAAGACGCATGGAGGAAGTGGGACCCACATATGGCTAGAATTTCCCACTACACTTGGCATCATTCTCTCACCAATTCGAATTCAAGGTGAATGGTAACATACTTGGGGGATTTCAAAAGGTATTATTCATGGCATGACTCATCCAAGGTAGAAATATAGAGGAAGAGTAACTCCCATGGAAGAGGAAGAGGCAATTTGGAGCTAGTGGCACACTTGGGCTAGATTCCCTAGCTCTATGACAACAATGATGAAGATGCTATGACACCTATGACACAAATCAGACCTGAAGCCTGACATATGACATATATGACATGTTAGGGTTAAAAATAGCCTCCAAGAGGGAGCTCAAGGGAGTTAGGGCAGCTAAGATGCTTCCACATGTGATTTGGTGGAAGTGGGAAACTAGGAATTGTTGTACAAGTGGCATTCTTTGGAATCTCTTCCCAACTTTGTTGATGTATATGTAACTTCGGAATGTATTTCATCAGTATATTATATGTATATTTATTGTACTCTTATAAGAGATGTGCTATTCCTCTATAAGGAAGTGTCGTCATGTGGATTGACAAGTGTCGCAAGTGTGTGTACTTGCCGATGGGTTATTAGACCACCTTATGGGGTCGGCCCTAATTAATATATAATATAATGTGGATGCACTAAAGTAGACAAGTCGGCCCCAGTAGGTCACTGGGCAAAAAGGTGAGTATAAATAGAGATAGGAGATCTCTATTTTACTCATTCGAAAAAAGCATCTATCTCTCTCTCTGGAAAGTGGCGCACTAGTGAGGAGGAGGAGGATCATCTGCTAGGAGACTATCTCTGTATTATTTGGTTGTATTTTGGTTGAGCCATTGCTCTCTCTATCTCTGAGGAAGTTTGTGGGGTTTTTCACCTTAGGGTTTTCCCCACGGAAACTCTGTGTCTCTTGTCTCTATGCTTTTGATTCTTGTGATGCTTGTGATGCTTGTCATATTATGATTGTCATGCATTGATATACTGTAGATGTTATTCTCTCAGCAAAGATCCTATAGTATTGTGATTTAATACTGAAAATTAACATGGTATCAGAGCTTAACTGAGAAGAAGACATTTTGCAGTGACGGAAGCTTGTATTGCTTGTTTATTGGGTTTCTCTCCACATATTTTTGAAATTCAGTATAGTAGATTGGATCTACTCATCAAGGCGCATCTTTCTGTCCAATCAGATTTCAGTTCCGAGCATTTTCAGTTTTGGCCCTAAAAATTAGGGTTTCCACAAAAATAGGAATTTCTGGAAACTGAAGGTACAGCTGGAAGCTCCTTGCAAAAATCGAAGGTTTGAGCTTTGGATCGAGATTTTTGGCTGGGTAGATCTCCGAGAAACTCAAACCCTAATTCAGGGCTCTCCCCAGTGAACCCGGGAGGACAAAAAGGCAATTTTGAAGGACAAGACTTTGCTGATCTCAAATTCTGAATGTACTAGGCTGATCAGCTCTCCAAGGCGCATCTTTCTATCCTTTCGGAATTTTGAAATTCACATTTTGAATTTTTAGGGTCTCTCTAACAAACCCTAATCCGGGACCAGATCCAGTTTTCAGCACTTCAAGTGGTAAGTTCTAAATCTTTTCTATTTCCATTTGAAGTACTCTTAAAGATGTCTCTTCACACCAAGCTTGAGGATAAGCTTGAAGGGGCTGATAACTTCCGAGCCTGGAAGTATAGGATTGGGCTAATCCTGGAAGAGAATGAGTTGGACTCATATGTGAAAGAAGACATCCCTATCCCAGAGGATGAAGAGGCCAAGGTATTGCACAAGAAGAACTTGGTCAAGGCAAAGAGAATCATTGCTGATTCTATCAAAGACCATCTCATACCCCATGTGTCTTCTCTCAAGACACCCAAAGAGATGTTTGAATCTTTGACCAAGCTATTTGAAGGAAAGAACATAAATCGGAAGATGACCCTGCGGAACCAATTGAAAGCAGTGAAGTTTCAGAATGGAGAAACCATTCAATCCTACTTTTCAAGGGTCTCTCAGATCAAGGAACAATTAGAAGCAGTAGATGAAATGGTGGAGAATGGTGAAGTGGTGATGACCACTCTAAATGGCCTACCAAGGTCATGGGATTCCTTTATTCAAGGAATTTGTGCAAGGAAGAAGTTGATCTCCTTCAGTAGACTTCGAGAAGAATGCTCTCAAGAAGAAGCTAGACTTATAGCTCGTGAGGAAAAGATGGGAGGAGAAGATCAAGCTCTTGCAGCTCACACCAAAAGAAGCAAAATCAAGAAGGATCCCTCTCAACTCAATAGGTCCTATCAAAAGAAGAACAGGAAAGACCTAAGATGCTTCACATGCAATGAGAAGGGTCACTTTGCTTCAGATTGTCCTAAGAACAAAAGGGATAATAACAACAACTCTAGTAAGAAGAAGAAGGGCAGCAAAAGAAGGTTTCATGCTCATGCTGCTGAAGATGATGAACCTCCAAAGAAGAAAGCTAAGGCAGAAAGTAGTAGTGATGATGATTCATCAAGTGAAGAAGAGTATGTTCTGATCTCTGCACTCACTGGTACCATCTCCCATGGTTGTAATGATTGGTTGATCGATAGTGGGGCTTCCAAACATATGACAGGTTTCAAGGAATCTTTTGTGAACCTTTCTGAACATGAATCACCCCATAAGGTGAAACTTGGGGATGATTATCAATACCCAATCAAAGGAAGTGGTGAAGCCTCTTACAACCTAGATTCTGGAAAATCTTTGAAGATGAAGGAAGTCCTCTATGTACCTGGACTCAAGAAGAACTTACTCTCCATCTCTGCTTTAGATGCAAAAGGTATGAGGGTTGCATTTGTTGATGGCCAAGTACTAATGTGGCCAAAGGGAAAGACTATTGACGATGCAGTAGTGATTGGAGAGCAAGAGGGAGGCTTGTACAAATTAAAGGGTCAACCCGAACATGCCATGGTACATGAATCCATGGAGCCAAGTGAACTTTGGCATAGAAGACTTGCTCACATGCACTATAGAGCACTTCCAATTGCAAGCAAGGCTGTAGAGGGTCTTCCTGAAATCAAGACCAAACATGAAGGTGTTTGCAAAGGATGTGCAAAAGGTAAGAACATCAAGAAGGTTTTCCCAAGCAGTGAAAGCAAGGCAAAAGACATCCTGGAAATCATCCACTCAGATGTATGTGGCCCCATGTCATCCAGTTCCCTAAGTGGGTATGTTTACTATGTATCATTTATTGATGACTTCTCCAGGAAGACTTGGGTATACTTCTTGAAGGGCAAAGATGAGGTGTTTGATAAATTCAAGGAATTCAAAACCTTGATGGAGAATCAAACTGACAAGAAAATCAAGACATTCAGATCTGACAATGGTGGAGAATTCACCTCAAATGACTTCAAGAAGCTTTGCAGTGATGCCGGGATTAAGAGGGAGTTGACTGCTCCTTATAATCCTCAACAGAATGGAGTTGCAGAAAAGAAGAACAGAACTATCATGGAAGCAGCAAGGGCAATGTTGCATGACCAGGATCTTCCTATGCATCTATGGGCAGAAGCAGCTAGAACAGCTGTATATGTGCAGAATAGAACACCCCACAAGATTTTGGACAACAAGACACCAGAAGAAGTCTTTTCTGGTAAGAAACCTGAAGTCAGCCACCTCAGAATATTTGGTTGTCCAGTATACACTCATGTCCCAAAGGAGAAGAGGACTAAACTAGATCCTTCAGGAAAGAAGGGCATCTTTGTGGGTTATAGTGAAAGCTCGAAGGCTTACAGAATATACTTTCCAGGGTTCAAGAAGATTGATGTCAGCAGGGATGTAACATTTGATGAGAATTCAGCATTCATCAAATCGAGAAAGGCACCTATCGAAGTGTATGAAGAACCTAAGGAAACAAGATTTCAGGACACTACGATGACTGATGCAGTTCCGGAAACTGCTCGTGAGTTTGAAGATCCACAAGAACCTGTAGATCCACCCCGTGAGGATAACTCTCACAAGAGGAAACCTGTATGGGCTAGAGAGCTCATTCATGATGCAGAAAGATTTGGCATTCCAGAAGAAGAACACAGAGCAAAGAAGAGAACCAGATCACACACCAGTTATGTTGCTTTACTCTGTGACATCATGAACAAAGAGCCTTCCAGTTATGAAGAGGCAGCAGAAAAGAAAGAATGGAAGGATGCTATGGTTGAGGAATACCAATCAATTATGAAGAATGATGTTTGGGATGTTGTCCCAAGACCTAAAGGGAAGTCTGTTGTGACTTCCAAGTGGATCTACAAAATCAAGCATGCTGCAGATGGCAGTGTGGAAAAATATAAAGCAAGATTCGTAGCTCGTGGTTTCTCTCAGAAGGAAGGAATAGACTATGAAGAAACCTTTGCACCTGTAGCCAGATATACTTCCATCAGAACAGTACTTGCCCTGGCTGCAGCAATGAAATGGAAGATACACCAGATGGATGTCAAGACTGCTTTCCTGAACGGTGTAGTAGAAGAGGAAGTATATGTGGAACAGCCACTCGGCTTTGAAATACATGACAGGGAATCTTATGTATGCAGATTGAAGAAAGCCTTGTATGGCTTGAAGCAAGCCCCCAGAACCTGGTATGGTAGGATGGACAGTTTCCTATCTAGTTTGGGCTTTACCAAGAGTAAAGCAGATTCCAACCTTTACTACAAGGTTGAGGAAGGGAATCCTGTGATTCTACTACTGTATGTGGATGACCTATTTGTGACAGGAGATGATAGAATGATTGCAGATACCAAGAGGAAGCTTGCAGCTGAATTCGATATGAAAGATTTGGGAATGATGCACTATTTCCTAGGTATGGAGGTGTGGCAGAATGCAGGTGGGATCTTCCTTGGTCAAGGGAAGTACACAGTAGATATCCTGAAGAGATTTGGGATGATGGATTGCAAAGCCATGGCCACACCTATGGCATCGAATCTGAAGCTTCTTTGTGATGCTTCATCTGAGCCAGTTGATGTTTCTATGTATCGTCAGATTATTGGGTCCTTGATGTACCTGACGAACACGAGACCAGATATTTGCTTTGCTGTGAACACATTGAGCCAGTTCCTGACGGATCCGAGGAGTGTTCACCTGGTTGCTGTAAAGCATGTTCTGAGGTACCTGAAGGGTACAGTGGATTATGGGCTCAGATATGAGGCGAATCAAAAGTTTAACCTGCAGGGTTATGTTGATTCAGATTGGGCTGGCAGTGCTGCAGATAGGAAGAGCACATCTGGGTGTTGCTTCAGTATGGGATCAGGTGTGATCTCTTGGTTTAGCAAGAAGCAGTCCTGCGTAGCACTGAGTACAGCTGAGGCAGAGTATGTTGCAGCCTGTTCAGCTAGTTGTGAGGCAGTATGGCTACGGAAGCTACTGTCTGAGTTATTTGATCTCCCGTTGGAAGCTACTGGTATCTTCTGTGATAACCAGAGTTGTGTGAAGCTGTCCGAGAACCCAGTGTTTCATGACAGGTCAAAACACATAGAGATCAAATACCACTATATCAGGGATATGGTGCAGAGAGGAGCTGTGAAGCTCCTGTATGTTGCGACGGACGAGCAGATTGCAGATGTGCTGACGAAGCCACTAGCCAGGGTGAAGTTCGAGTACTTCAGAGAGAGGCTTGGCGTTATTCAGATCGAGGACACTTCGAGGAAGAAGTGATGGACACATTTGCTGAAGCCATTCCAAGCATGTTGGAAGGAGGATCCTTCACATGGCTATGGATGTAAGCGCTGGATGATGAGCATCAGGATGATGTTCTAGTTTCTGCTTGATATGATCAGTTGGATCATTTTATGTATGTATGTACGCATCATGTTGGATGCTGGATATGATCAGTTGGATCATTTTATGTATGTATGTACGCATCATGTTGGATGCTGGATATGATCAGTTGGATCATTTTATGTATGTATGTACGCATCATGTTGGATGCTGGATATGATCAGTTGGATCATTTTATGTATGTATGTACGCATCATGTTGGATGCTGGATATAATCAGTTGGATCATGTGTATGTATCTTATATATGCATCATGTTGGATGCTTGGACCATGTATCTGTATATGTATCAGGTGGATACATTGTATGATCAGGTGGATCATGTATGGTGATATATATCATGTGTTTTGTATTTGTATCAGGTGGATACATTGATGATCAGGAGGATCATATATGATGATATGTATCAGGTAGATACTTGGTATGCAGCAGGATGTTGCATTGATGATCAGGAGGATCATATATGATGATATGTATCAGGTAGATACTTGGTATGCAGCAGGATGTTGCAGTGATGATCAGGATGATCATAGATGACGAGCTTCAGGATGTTGCTCCAGATGACATGCAGCAGGATGTTGCAGTGATGATCAGGATGATCATAGATGACGAGCTTCAGGATGTTGCTCTAGATGACATGCAGCAGGACGTTGCAGTGATGATGATCAGGATGATCATGGATACATCAGGATGATGTATGGTGAGTATCAGGTTGATACTCTGTGGCCGTGGATCAGGTTGTGCAGATGAGCATGTAATTCGTTGCCCTGGGAGATTTGCAGATGGTCTTGCGAGGTTTTGCCTATGGCATGTAATTCGTTGCCCTGGGACATCTGGCAAATGCTCTTTCGAGATTTTGCTCTGGGAGGACATGTAATTCGTTGCCCTGGGAGATCTGCAGATAGTCTTGCGAGGTTTTGCCTATGGCATGTAATTCGTTGCCCTGGGATATCTGGCAGATGCTCTTGCGAGGTTTTGTCCTATGGCATGTAATCCGTTTCCCTGGGAGATCCGATAGGTTGGGCTGTGTGCCCGTAATAAGTCCTGGGATGCTCTTGCGAGGTTTTGCCATGACCACATGTAATTCGTTGCCCTGGGAGATCCTATAGGTAGAGCAGTATGCTCGTAACAGCCTAGGATGCTCTTGCGAGGTTTTGTGGTGAGGTCACATGTAATTCGTTGCCCTGGGAGATCCTATAGGTAGAGCAGTATGCTCGTAACAGCCTGGGATGCTCTTGCGAGGTTTTGTGATGCACGTAAAAGTCCTGAGAATTCCACAGTATGGCCAGTGATGACGAAGACCTACAGGTGGTGGGCCTACATCCAGTATGAAAAAGGACTGGCTCTGTAGAACTTCCTATGACGAGTAGAGACAGAGATTGGATGAGATAGAAGCAGCAGTGACGATGATGATGACGATGCATCGATGATGATGATCCAGAGAAGAAGACTTGTCTAGCAGATCTGTGTCGAGAAATACCTTCCTAGTTAGGAGGGAGTGTTGATGTATATGTAACTTCGGAATGTATTTCATCAGTATATTATATGTATATTTATTGTACCCTTATAAGAGATGTGCTATTCCTCTATAAGGAAGTGTCGTCATGTGGATTGACAAGTGTCGCAAGTGTGTGTACTTGCCGATGGGTTATTAGACCACCTTATGGGGTCGGCCCTAATTAATATATAATATAATGTGGATGCACTAAAGTAGACAAGTCGGCCCCAGTAGGTCACTGGGCAAAAAGGTGAGTATAAATAGAGATAGGAGATCTCTA
Organism: Larix kaempferi; assembly: GCA_027924585.1. Classification (NCBI taxonomy): domain Eukaryota; kingdom Viridiplantae; phylum Streptophyta; class Pinopsida; order Pinales; family Pinaceae; genus Larix; species Larix kaempferi. The sequence continues at coordinate 3,973,967 of BSBM01000792.1, forward strand.
TTTTACTCATTCGAAAAAAGCATCTATCTCTCTCTCTGGAAAGTGGCGCACTAGTGAGGAGGAGGAGGATCATCTGCTAGGAGACTATCTCTGTATTATTTGGTTGTATTTTGGTTGAGCCATTGCTCTCTCTATCTCTGAGGAAGTTTGTGGGGTTTTTCACCTTAGGGTTTTCCCCACGGAAACTCTGTGTCTCTTGTCTCTATGCTTTTGATTCTTGTGATGCTTGTGATGCTTGTCATATTATGATTGTCATGCATTGATATACTGTAGATGTTATTCTCTCAGCAAAGATCCTATAGTATTGTGATTTAATACTGAAAATTAACAAACTTGAGTTAGCATGAGTCTCTTGGAAGGAATTCGACCCATGGAGGACATTAGAAGTTTATAAAATTCATGAACAAAGAAGAATGGAAGCTTTTGATCATTTGTAGAATTTACAATTACATTTGTGAAGAGGGAGAGCTACTGGATAACTAGTTTCTTGCCTTAGCCAATTTCAAGGGTGAAAGATTCCCATCCAAGTTGGTAATTGGAAAGGCAATTCAGACCTTTCATTTGGATCTTTAAAGGAGTCTTTATTTGTAGGTGTAAGCTACAGAGCAGCTCATGGTTTCTTCTATTGCAGCTCACTCCTTCAACCATTTCCAGTTTTGATGGCATATTCTTGATCCTTGAGGGAGGGCATTTTTGGTGAGCTATTGTACTCTTTTGGGGAGCTTCTAATGCCCCATTTATTTTGTAATATGAATTAAATACTCTGTTCTTCATCTCCAGAAAGTTTCAAGTCGAAATTCCAAGTAGAAATGTATAAATCTCATTTTTAATGAAAGAACAGTGTCATTTCCCCACTACCTTGTTGTGAACCAATGTAATGTTGATGGATTCGAATGGATAAGTAGACTACTGATGGTTTATTGATGAATGGAATGTTATTGATGTATTATACAAGTTTCATCTTTAGTACTTGAGCATTTGAAGTCATTTTACTCAATTTATTTACATTTGGAGAAGATTTGGTGCCATTTCCCAAAGGGTCGAATTAGTGATTTTTGTTGTTGTTTGGGAGAAGGTTAGAACAGACTTAATAACTGATTAATGGTGCACATGAGACCTAAATAATGCTCCTTATACACCCCCTACCTCTGTTCAGAATTTTGAGTGCGTTTGGAGGCATTTGGAGAGCCATTTTCAGAACTTACCCTGGGGGGATTTGAACCTCAAATTGCTAGTTAAATTCCATACTTTGTCCAAAATATTAAACAAGTTTGCAGAATTCTTTTGATGGTCATAAATCATCCTTGAACATCATAATCAAGTACAAATATCATTCATACACCTTCCTTGAAGATTTGAAGGCATTTGCAGCCAATTGGAGACCTAGAGACCAATACTAGTCAAAGGGAAATTACTAGTAAAGTTCCCTACATTGGCCAGAATTGAAATAGGATTTGCAGAAGTATTTTAAAGGTCCAAAAGAATACCTGAAACACATATTTATGTTCTAACATCATCCATATGCCTTCTTAGAATATTTGGGAGCAATTGGAGCAATTTGGAGACCTAGAGCTCAAAACTAGTCAAAGGTCGAACTAGGGGAAAAAGGGAAATTTTGTCATTTTAATAAAATTCCCAACAAGGGACATTACATTAAACAAACAATATTAAATTATATTGATTTCATCTTAAACTTAGATACTTGCACCGAGAGTATGGAGGAGATGTTGTAACGCGTAATGTTGTGTAACGTTATGTAACATGTCGTTCCCATAAAAAGAAAAAAGAAAAATGAAAATGATGTCGGCTTAAACAAAAATATTAAATTATATTGATTTCATCTTAAACTTAGATATATCAACCACATGATCAAATATCTAGTTGCACCGAGAGTAGTGAGGTGATCTACAACCTAGTATGGGGGAATTGTCGTAACGTGTAATGCAATGTAACATTATGTAATATGTCATTCCCATAAAAAATAAAAAATAAAATAAAAAAATGCAAATGATGTCGGCTTAAACAAAAAATATTAAATTATATTGATTTAATCTTAAACTTAGATATTTGCACTGAGATTATGGAGGAGATGTTGTAATTGCACCGAGAGTAGTGAGGTGCTCTACAACGCAATATGGGGAGATGTTGTAATGCGTAATGTTGTCTAGCGTTATGTAACATGTCGTTCCCATAAAAAAAAATGCAAATGAGGTTGGCTTAAACAAAAAATATTAAATTATATTGATTTCATCTTAAACTTAAATATCTGCACTGAGAGTATGGAGGAGATGTTGCAACATGTAATGTTGTGTAATGTTTTTTTTTGCAAATAAGCATTATTTATATTAACATACTATACAAAAAATTACAGCAGTGGTCCCTCTAGCTTCCTTTCTATCAGTTTGAATCATTAGTAGTGCAGTTTGAGAACATAACACAAAATATCCCCTAGGGCCCCTCCCACGAAGGAGAAAATAGGGCATATATGCCACCAAATATTCAACATAGCCCAGAGGTATACCAAAACAAAATCATCCTAAGATCAAGGCCATAATTATATGCATCATTACCAGTAAACTAGTCATAAACCCCCATCCCGACAAAATAACTAACTTGCCTAAGCGGCAGAGACTAAACACAATAAGCATTAACCATAAACATGGACCTACCAAAACATAAGCCATCCAAAGGGCCATTATGGCAGTTGATCCTTCGCGAGCGGAGGAACCTCAGCATCACCACCTAAGCCACTAGCTACCTTCTCGCTTTCCTTTGGCTCATCCGCAGGCGCATAAGAAAACACACCCATTTGTGGGAGATAGGGAATGCGGAGCTCTTTCCCCACCACATCCATATTCATATGCAGGAGACGAGTATCATCGCACAACTCTTTCTAGAAGGAAAAAGGAATTTCATCACCCCCCTGCTTCTCCTCTCTTTTCAGCAGGATGCGGCTCATGAGACCTTTAATAACCCAGTATAACATGATTGTCTTTTCATACAGGCCCCGTCGATCCCTCGAAGAACCCAGGTCCTGTATCTAACTTGTTAATATTTGGTTGAGCTTTGATCTTTAATTATTTTATATGCAGAGACTTGAATCAATGAGACAATTCAATCCATGAAATTCATACAACCATAACACAAGATATACCTTGGAGAAAATCCTCAAAATTATGAGAACAAAAACCCCAACAATTCTTCTCAGTATAATATAATGGATAGCAGAGAATGCTTTCTTTTACAACATAGCGGATTGCTTTTGGAAGATAAGAGATCACCAAACACTCTTGATGAAGATACATAAGCAATAGAGAAGAGAGATCAATCGAATGCGTGCCCAACACAATAATAACAAGCACGAACAATACCCTGCACAAAGAGAAGCGCCTTGCCTTCAATGGAGAAGATAATTTTCTTCACATTGTATTCATCAATCCCATATAACATATTTATACATTCTTCTCTTCTATTTTTAACTTCTAACTTTAGGATGAACTCGCCCTCAAACTTGATGTATTAATCTTGCATGCAGAGGTGCGCCCCACTTCTCATGCAGTGCTTTATCTCACTGAGCTGTCACTTAGGATGAACTCGCCTCTTAACTGAAAGCTTGCCCACTTAGTTAGGTGGCTAACTTAAGTGTCGACATGCAAGTGTCACAACTCACATGTCATTTTTTAGTTTAACATAAGTGTCATCATGCAATAACACTTGGTTAACTAGATCTTCTTTATTGTCACTTAGTTAACTCTCTTTAACTGAAGTGTCGTCTTTTAGTTTAACTAAAGTGAAAACACTTTAGTTAACTAGTACTTCTTATTTAACACTTAGTTAATTGAAATCATGTTGATTGATTTACTTGAAGTGACGACTGTGAGTTCTTTAGTTAACTGGGCCATATCTTTAACTGATGCTTTAACTGAAGCATTGATATTTAACTGAAGCTTTAACAATTTGAGTTCTCTTTAATTAGCTGAAGTGTTTGTATGGGCAGTTTTGAATTCTCTTGATCTATATGCTTTATCTTTTACTGCATGGTCAATATGTGCTAACTTTAATTATCCATCACATTACATTATACTAAGAAGAATTATCGGATGTTGTGATCATATATATTATTCCGGACCAAATGATTATATGCTAAAGTAATTTACTTTAGAGGTGATCAATCTCTAAAGGAGACTTAATAGCAATCTGGTGATCATGGTTAATAATACATCACACAACATTAAATGCTTTTAATAAGTAAAGCATGACCTTTATACGGAAGGTCCACCTCTATATGGGAGGTCCATCTCATGGATACCTTTATACAGAAGGTTCACATGATAATAATGAATTGACACACACAAGTCTAGAGTCTTGTCCAACAAGACATTACAACATCATTACTTTGATCAAGTACCTCTATACGGGAGGAATAACCTTTACACGAAAGGCAGTCAAAGTGGTCACCTATATACGAGAGGATCAATCTTAGCTATACAAAATTGGTTTGGAGAATGTATCCTGATATTGTATATTTAATACAACTCTCCAGCACCACAGAATCTAGCGACGGGGTGTTCTCCAGAACCTCACGCCATACTCTGTCTACCATCACTTCCAGATCTGCTCTAATGGACGAGGGGATGGACGCGTGGTAATGCCATGCAGCCTGTGCAACCCTAGTTTGTTCACGACTCGCCCGTCGCTTCCATTGATTCTATGGACTCCCCGACGTCCCAACCGATTCCATACCCACGACGACAAACACACAAAGCTCATCACGACCTTCCTTAATATAGTACAGGAAAATAGCACCGCCGCTCACAGGCCTATTGGAGACTCCCCCTTCGACGCTTAAAAACAAACCCGCACAGGCCAAAGGATACAAAAGATATGCAAAAGGAAACTCCCATTAAGGAGGACAAGACCTTCCCATCTAGACCCAGAAATCCAAAACTCGCCACACCAGTTTTCATAATTACGCTCGTCATCAGCAACCCGATCTCGTACCACCTTCTTTGGCAATCACAACATTCTGCACCATGCTCGTACCCTTAACAACTGGGGAGATCTCCCGCACACACAAGCACACTGGGCTCCTCTCCATACCACCCACCCTCCTAAAACCGCACTCGCAGCACGTGTCAGCTCAAACCCTACATGCGTCCAATCTACCACGTCACGCCCCTCTCTAACCTCACCCGCATCTGGGGAAACAATCTACAACATGATGTGATAACATTGTGTAATGTTATGTAGCATGTCTTTCCCATAAAAAAAATGCAAATGATGGCTTAAACAAAAAATATTAAATTATACTGATTTCATCTTAAACTTAGATATATCAAGCACGAGATCAAATATCTTGTTGCACCGAGAGTAGCAAGGTGATCTACAACCAAGTATGGGGGAGATGTTGTAATGCGTAACGTTATGTAACATGTCATTCCCATATAGAAAGAATGCAAATGATGTCGGCTTAAACAAGAAATATTAAATTATATTGATTTCATCTTAAACTTATATATTTGCACCGAGACTATGGAGGAGATGTTGTAATGCACAACATTGTGTACCATGGCGTTCCCATTAAAATAAAAATAAAACTGCAAATGATGTCAACTTAAAAAAAAATATTGAATTATATTGATTTCATTTTACACCTAAAGAAATTAGATCCTCTCGATGCTTATAGATCTGATTTTATGACGGATCTATGCTAGTTCATTAGCAAAGGATGGAACAAATATGAAGAAGAGGGACTAGTTAATATTTAAAGTGAATGATCCCATAGAGAGCTATCATGTGTCATTATTCTGAGGAAGATAAGAACATAATGTAACGATCAAAGATCATGGGAGTTGAGTAGTAAGATAGTTTCAGACAAATTTTTTGTTTTTTTTTGGAATTCAGGAAGTCCTGCGTGCTATAGGCTTTGGGAATGATTGCGATCATTGGTATGAATGTTTTTTAGTATGTTAAAGGTACAAGCTACAAGACGTAGTATTGTAGAATGGTTCTAGTTGTAAGTGCACGAGCTACAATAATTAATTGTAAGGTACACAGTAAAGGAAGTCCAAAATATTTGTTGGAACTCTCATGGAGGCTGAAAAGTGACGATAAAAAATGGTTTTCAATTGCATGAGCTACAAGAGCAAGGTAAAGGTAGTTCATAATTTTTTGGAACTTTTATAAAGGCCAAAAAGTGACCATAAAAAAATGGTCAGTTCAATTAACATGCTTTAAATGCATATGAAGATTGTAATGTTTTTTTTAATAAAAATATTATGAGTTTTTTCCATGACTTTTTATTATTATTAAGGGGAGTGAAACTAAAAATAGTCTCGAACAATATTTTAATTTGAAAATTGTTAAATCTTATCTTTTTTAAAAACAATTTAATAATATATTTCACAAAGCATTTATGCCTTGTACTTAATATCAATTTCATAGTTTTTAAGATGATTTTTTGTGTTTTATTTAGAAAACTTCCTATTTAATATAACCAATATAGATCCATTTAAACCAAGATTTATCAAGCATTAAGAGATATCAAAAAAATTTCTTGAGGTGTAAAAAATCTTAAAGATTTTTTTTACACCTCAAACAAATTGATTTCTCTCTAAATTGTTGTTTTTTATTTTTTATAGTTTTTGTGTAAAATTTAAAATGAACCGCAGGGTAAACCTGTAATGTCCCTTGTTATAAATTTTATTAAAATGCTCAATTTTCCATTTTTTCCCCAATTTCGATCTTTGACTAGTTTTGAGCTCTAGGTCCCCAAATTGCTCCACTTGCTCCCAAATCTTCTGAGAAGGTATATGGATGATGTTATAACATAAATATGTATTTCAGGTATGCTTTTGGACCTTTAAAACACTTATGTAAATCATCTTTCAATTCCCGCCAATGTAGGGAACTTTACTAGTAATTTCCCTTTGAGTAATATTAGTCTCTAGGTCTCAAATTGACTCCAAATGCTTTCAAATCTTCAAGGAAGGTGTATGAATGATATTAGGACTTGAATATGATGTTCAGGGATGATATATGGCCACCAAAAGACCTCTGCAAACTCTCTTAAGATTCTGAACCAAGTATGCAATTTTACTAGTAATTTGGGGTTCAAATCCCCCTAGGGTAAGTACTGAAAATGGCTTCCCAAATGCCTCCAAACCCACTCAATTTTATGAAAAGAGGTAGAGAATGTATTGAGGATTTAATTAAGGTCTCATGTGCACCATAATTGATTATTATATCTGTTCCAACCCTCTCCCATTCAGCTGCAAAAATCACCAATTCGACCCTTGGGGAAATGGCACTATTTCTTCTCCCAATGCAATTAAACTGAGTAAAAATACTTCAAATGCTCAAGTACAGTACATGAAACTTGTAAAATACATCCATGGCAGTCCATTAATCAAAAATGCATTAGAGAATCATCCATTCATTCGAAATTATCATCATTACATTGGTTCATAACAAGGTAGTGGGGAAATGGCATTGTTCTTTCATTAAAAATGAGATTTATACATTTCTACTTGGAATTTCAACCTAAAACTTTTTGGAGATGAAGAATAGAGTATTTAATTCATATTAAAAAATAAATGGGGCATTATAAGCTCTCCCAAAGAGTACAATAGCTCACCAAAAATGCCCTCCCTCAAGGATCAAGAATATGCCATCAAAACTAGAAATGGTTGAAGGAGTGAGTTGCAATAGAAAAAACCATGAGCTACCCTGTAGCTTACACCTGTGAATAAAGACTCCATTAAATCTCTAAATGAAAGGTATGAATGGACTTTCCAATTACCAACTTGGATGGGAATCTTTGACCCTCGAAATTGGCTAAGGCAACAAACTAGTCATCCACTAGCTCTCCCTCTTCACAAATGCAATTGAAAATTCTACAAATGATCAAAAGTTGGTTTCATTCTTTTTTCTTTACATTTATAAAGTTCTAATGTCCTCCATGGGTCAAATTTCTTCCAAGAGACTCATGCCAACTCAAGTTGGGAAGAGATTCCAAAGAACGCCACTTGTACAACAATTCCTAGTCTCCCACTTCCACCAAATCACATGTGGAAGCATCTTAGTTGCCCTAACACCCTTAAGCGCCCTCTTGGAGTCTATTTTTAGCCCTGAAATGTCATATATGTCATATGTCAGCTTTCAAGTCTGATTTGTGTCATAGGTGTCATAGCATCTTCATCATTGTTGTCATAGAGCTAGGGAATCTAGCCCAAGTGTCTCACTAGCTCCAAATTGCCTCTTCCTCTTCCATGGGAGTTACTCTTCCTCTATATTTCGACCTCATTGATTCATGACAAGTATTATTGACCTTATAACTCATCCCAAGAACATTAGGCTTCCCATGGATTCAAAATTGCAAGAAGAGGATGCCATGTGGCACATAAATTCTAACTTGTGTGGGTCCCACTTCCTCCATGTGTCTTCATGATCAAATGCCACTTTGATTTTCACTTGTATGTGTTTATTTATCTCCTTTATTAAATATTTATGCCATCCTAATGTTCCAACATCATTTATTGTCCCCATTATTCCAAATCCCAAAGCTTCCACCCCAAACCTAGGAAACTAGTAATTTTCCTCCTTGGCAATTATTTGACCTTTAGCATCAATTTGACAAACTCTAATGAATAGGGCCAATTTGCTTAGGCCATTGTGACCCAATGCCAAATTTGGAACATGACAAAACCCTATACTTTTCACAACACAAGGCGAGGTCAACAACAAGCCTAAGAGTTGTTACAACAATATACTCGTCATGAGCTTAACATGTCACTTATAGAAATAGACCCTAAGTGGGGAGGATAACACTCCATTCCTGTTGACACAGTTCTGTCGACAAGGGTTCACTTCGCACTGCTTTCAACAAACATTGACACAATCTCCCTTAAACATCGGCCCATAAATGTTTTACCCTTTCTAGCAACACCCGCAGAGCGAGTGAAGTCTCACCCGAGATGTCTAAGGGGGCTCTAGGAACCAAGTTTCTGCAATTATAATGTGATGCACCTGCAACAATTAATTAATAAAAATATGCGAAATAGCAGAAATGATAGAACTCAGAATCACTTTTATATTGATCATAGGCCACTTCGAGGGGGCAACCTCCTATGAGCAAGCTCAATACAAATAACTTCACGGTGCCTTCATAGGTCTCAACACACACTTATATACTAAGTCTAGGCGCCAATACTATGGGTCAAAACCATGGGCCACTACAAACTATGGATCAACAATACTACGGGCGACTTACAAAGCATATGCGCCAACAACAATAACATAAACTATTGATCAACAAATACTACGGGACGACTTACAAAGCATATGCGTCCAACAACAATATACTAACAAAGTAAAGACATGGGTTCCTAACATCCCCTCCCCCTTAAAAAAAGCTTTGTCCTCAAAGCTTTAGATGTGGAAATTGTTGTTGAATATGAAGGAGTGGTTCCCATGTAGCATCCTCTGGTTGCATGCCGTGCCACTGAATTAAGACCTCTGTGATAGAGCGAGAGCGAAGCTGACGAGTGCACCGATTGAGGATGGCCTCCAGCTCCAAAAGGATGGATCCTTCATTATCCAGTTCGGGTAAAATCGTTTGTCCACTGATGTTGGTGCCAAGAACTTTCTTTAGACAAGAGACATGAAAGACTGGATGAATGCGGGAAGGAGGAAGTTCCAATTTATAAGCAATGGACCCAATCTTCTGAAGAATCCGATATGGCCCATAGAACTTTGGAGCGAGCTTATGACACCCTTTGAGTTTCAGGGAGGACTGCTTGTACGGCTGGAGACGAAGAAAAACCATATCGTTGACTTAAAAAGTGCACTCAGAACGGTGCTGATTAGCTTGTTGCTTCATGCGATTTCTTGCCATGTGAAGATTGTCCCGCAAAATGCGAAGAATCTGATCACAGTTTCGAAGGACCGTGTTAACTTCCTGAACTGGTGAACTGGTGGGGGTGTATGGAAGAAGAACTGGAGGTGCCTGACCATAGACTGCTTCATATGGGTTCATTTTAGAGCCAGTGTGGTAAGAGGTATTGTACCACCATTCAGCAAGAGGGAGCCACTTTGCCCACTGATGTTGTTGTTCAGAGGTGAAGCAACGAAGATAAGTTTCCAAGCATTTATTGATAATTTCAGTCTGACCATCTGTTTGTGGGTGATACCCTGAACTCATCTTCAGTTTGGTGCCAGTGTGGCGAAATAGTTCAGTCCAAAAATGACTGGTGAAAGTCGCATCACGATCCAAGACAATGGAAGAAAGGATGCCATGAAGACGAAAGATCTGGTCCATGAAAATTTGAGCGACTGAAGAGGCTGTATAGGGATGGCTGAGAGCACAAAATGACTATATTTGGAGAGGCGATCAACCACAACGAGAATCACTGTCTTCCCGCCAGATTTAGGGAGCCCTTCAATGAAATCCATAGAAATATCTGTCCAAATCCATGTAGGTATGGGCAAGGGTTCGAGCAATCCTGGAAGGAGTGTTGTTTGACCCTTATTGCCCTGGAAGGTATCACATTCGGCCACCATCTGTTGAATTGTCCTTTTCATGCCCTGCCAAAAGAAGTTACGCTGTGCCCGTTCATACGTTTTGAGGAACCCAGAGTGCCCTGCCGATGGAGAAGCATGGAGTTCATAGAAGACAACCTATTGAAGATCTGTGCTCTGGGGAAGCACCAGACGACCCTTGTATCTCAGAGAAGCACCATCCCAAGAGTAATGTGGTACAGCAGAAGGGTTGTTGGTCAAGCGTTGGATGATTTGAGATAAGGAAGAGTCATTGACATAACCTTGTTGAACAGATTGCAACCAATTTGGAACAGGCATAGAAATAGCTGAAAGAGAACCTTGGGCATCAAATGTGCGAGAAAGAGCATCTGCCACAATATTGTCTTTACCCTTCTTGTAAGTGATCTCATAGTCATAACCCATGAGTTTGCTAACCCATTTCTGTTGTGCCGGGGAGGAGACACACTGTTCCAAGAAATATTTCAGACTCTGGTGATCAGTCTTGATGCAGAAATGATTCTCTAATAGGTATGGGCGCCACTTCTGTACTGCATGCAAAATAGCCATCATTTCCTTCTCATAGGTAGAGGCAGCTAAATTCTTACCTAAAAGGGCTTTGCTGGTGAACGCAATGGGGTGTTCATCTTGAAGGAGAACAGCACCAAGTCTATTGCCACAAGTATCACTCTCAATAGTGAAGGGCTTGGAAAAATCGGGCATAGCTAGAATAGGTATAGTACACATAGCTTGTTTTAGTTTGTCAAATGCACACTGAGCAACATGTGTCCATGTAAAAGCATCCTTTTTCAATAGAGTAGTTAATGGAGCTGCAATCTTCCCATAATCCTTGACAAACTTGCGGTAGTAGCCAGTCAACCCCAAAAAACCACGAAGGCTCTTGTGTGTCTGAGGATGCGGCCAATTGTTCATGGCATTGATTTTGGCAGGATCCACGCGAACCCCTTGTGCTGAGATAATGTGCCCAAGATACTCAACTTCCTTCTGTCCAAAAACACATTTAGACTGCTTGGCATGGAGATGATGGTCGGAGAAAAGTTGCATGACAATATCCAGATGCTGGAGATGTTCATCCCATATTTTACTGTAGATGAGGATATCATCAAAGAATACCAGAATGAATTTGCGCAAGTAGGGTCGAAATATTTTATTCATTAATGCCTGGAATGTGGAAGGAGCATTAGTGAGGCCAAAGGGCATGACCAAAAACTCATAATGGCCATCATGTGTGCGGAAGGTTGTTTTAGGGATATCATCCTCATGAACCCGAATTTGATGATACCCAGAACGAAGATCCAACTTGGAGAAAAAGTGAGCCCCACGAAGCTCATCAACAATAGGAATTGGAAACTTATCCTTGATGGTGAGGTGATTAAGTGCTCGGAAGTCAATGCAGAGGCGCCATGACCCATCTTTTTTGTAGACAAGAATAACTGGAGAAGAAAAGGAACTAGTGCTTGGGCGAATAATACCTTGCTTTAATAAGTCCCTAACAAGCATTTCAATCTCCGTTTTTTGGTGAAATGGGTAGCGATAGGGCCTGATGTTGGGAGGAAGGCTGCCAGGAAGGAGCTGAATACGATGGTCTTCTGGCCTGGAAGGCGGAAATCCCACTGGTTCAGCGAAAACACCTGTATATCGATCCAGAATTTGTTGTAGATCCAAAGGAGTAGTGGAGACCGCTGAAGGTTGCATCTGAATGGAATGGAGCTGAGCGATGACACCATGTGAATTCTTCTTAAGGATTTTTTCCATGTGATGTGAACTGATGATGCTGAGAGAACCTGGTTGTAATCCTGTCAAGGTGTGTTTTTGGCCATTGAGGGAAAACTGTATCCAAAGTTCAGCAAAATCCCATAAGATAGGGCCAAGTGTGCGTAGCCATTGAGCACCCAAAACCACATCACATCCGCCTAAGGTCAAGGAAAACATGTCAGAGCGCAAGGTATAATCTCCCATAGAGATACGCACATTTCGACACTTCCCTTTGTAAGGTAAGGTGCCCCCATTGGAAACCATGACTTGAAAGTTGGAGCAAGGATGGATAAAACAATCAACTTGTTTGGCGATTCGAGGGTCAATGAAATTATGAGTGCTACCAGAATCAATGAGTATTGTAAGAGGAAGCTTCTTGAAGTAACCCCTGACCCACATTGTTTGGGGGGTGGTGATTCCAGCTAAAGCATGGAGAGATATCTCTGGCTAGTCATCCTGAGACGGAGGGTCGATAGGCGGTTCCTGAATGTCGACTGAAGCATCCAGTGTTTCTGGATCTTCGTCGCTAATTTCAAAGGCAGGCGAAGAATCCACATCCAAGAGATAGAGCTTTTGCTGAACACATCTATGTCCCCGAGTGAATTTCTCATCACAATTATAACAAAGCCCCTTTTCTCTGCATGCTTGCATCTCTTTTCAGACAAACGCTTGATAGGAGTTGGTCGAGGAGCCTGCGGTATAGGGGGTCGTTGAGAACCCATATTTCGGAAGGGAACAAAAGTGGGCTTGGAGCGTTGTTGGGCTGCAATCTTATATTCTACCAACTTAGCCAACCCTAGGGCTTCCATCATTGTGTTGGGACAGAACATTTTGACTTCAGAGCGGATGGCATTCTTTAGACCACTGATAAAACAACTCCGGTAAAAGTCATCAGACAATCCGTCGGTGTGGTTGGCTAGATTCTCAAATTCAGTTTGATACTCTCTCACAGTGCCAATTTGGCGAAGTTTAGTGAGGGCTCCTGTGAAGTCATCAAAAGCACTAGGACCAAATCGTTGCAAAAGGAGCTGGCAAAAGTCTGGCCATTTGGGCTTTGGATGAGCCTTGATGTACCAACGGTACCATTGAAGAGCTTCCTATTCCAAATGAAAGGATGCCAGCGGAACTTTGTTGAAATCAAAAGTATTATGCAGACTGAAATACTATTATGCACGATAGATCCATCCAATTGGATCGGTACCATTGAAGCGAGGAAAATCAAGCTTCAAACCACGAAAATTGTTGGAAGAAGAGAACCCATTGTATGATGAAGACTCGGACTGTCGTTTGTTGTTCATAGCTGAATGTTCAAGATGGAGGCCGAGAAATTTTTCATCCAGATCCTGGAGTTTGGCTTGGATGGCTGCAAGTGCGTCCTCCATGGTTTTTGCTCCTGCACAAGTGACAACCATAACCAGGGATTTTTATTTTATTTATTTATTTATTTTTTCGGTTGACTGGGTAGGAAAACAAAAACAGAAATTACTTCAGTAAAGGAAAATCTGGACTTGGGAAAAAATTTGAAGGGTAATTGGGGTTTGACTAGGTTTTGGACACTGTTGAATAGACAGGGAAGCAAAAATGAGGATTTCAGAAGCGGGGTGAAAGAATGGGAAAATTTGGCAGAGGGGAACAAAGAAGCAGAATTCAAAAAGGAACTCTGTGGTAAAATTTGAAGGTGATTGGGTGAAATCGGAGGAAGTTATGGCAAACCCTAAAAATAGACAAATGTGGGATTTCAGACTTTGCGAAGGGGAATTGGGGATAGGGTCCTCAGGAATGAAATATGCAGAATGGGATGACAGGGGTTCCCCGAAAATTTCAAGGGAAACATAGTGAAAACAAGGGAGATATGGAGAAAAAACTGAATTTTATACTCTTTTTTTAGACTGGAGCGGCTACGGCTCGGAAGGGATCTGAAACGGCGCTGAATGGATTGAAAATGGTTGGATCTGGAATGGCTTGCAAAATGGATCTGAACGACTGGATCTAAAACAACGCAACAACGATCGACAACAGTTCAACTGAAAATAGATATGGACCCCAGGTATGTGCGGCTTCCTAACAGTTCAAGGGTTTCACTTGGCCACAAATGCTGTCTAACGGCTTGCGTATTGAGGCAGTACCCCTCACTCCACAGCTCAGGGAAAACTGATAACCGCTTTGCCACAAACGACAACTCTTGGTTTACCTCATGGGTGGGAACTAGTCAATCAGGTAGGGGTCATTGCCCTTTTCGCTAGCAGGTCCTCTCAATGGGCCAGCTACTTCGGGGTTCCTGTGGTACTCCTCACAATGAGTTTTAGGGCTTATGCCCAAGTACTTCCCACAATTAAGCGGATAGGGATTATTCCCAAATCCGAACCTCTAACAGATGCGAAAAAAAAATTTGGCAGAAATTTCACCCAGCGAGCCCAAGAAAGTGCCATGATACCAGATGTGATGCACCTGCAACAATTAATTAATAAAAATATGCGAAATAACACAAATGACAGAACTCATAATCACTTTTATATTGATCACAGGCCACTTCGAGGGGGCAACCTCCTATGAGCAAGCTCAATACAAATAACTTCACGGTGCCTTCATAGGTCTCAACACACACTTATATACTAAGTCTAGGCGCCAATACTATGGGTCAAAACCATGGGCCACTACAAACTATGGATCAACAATACTACGGGCGACTTATAAAGCATATGCGCCAACAACAATAACATAAACTATTGATCAACAAATACTACGGGACTACTTACAAAGCATATGCGTCCAACAACAATATACTAACAAAGTAAAGACATGGGTTACTAACATGTAAGAAGACATGCATTATCTCACACTCATTTGCAACATAAGCCAAAGATTCGCATTCGCATCATAACATTATATTATCATTCTATCAACCATATCTACTTAAACATCATTCACATCAACATATTATCATCTCACAGTTGACAAACAGATTATCAAAACATACTTAAAGAAATAACATAACTACGATCTCATTGAAATATGAAACACTGCGATAATAGAATTCAATCATACTACAAGAAGACAAAGAGAGACAAAGATATAGCATTATCGATCATTCTCATTATTCATCAAATTGTTCAATACATCGTAGAGTTCTCCACATCACAAAACAAGTACAAACTCAAATCAAAACAATACTCCGCGAAAGATAGATAAAAAAACTCTACTCCAAGATCGATCAAAGATAGATGATCTCCAAAGAGGAGCCCTTAGGATTACAATCATACTCTTATTTATAGGTTCATTTGGCCGTTACAAATGATCCAAATGATCCATTACTAACTAACTTAACCAAATATCCCACATTTGTCGGCTCTTTTACCCTTCGCAACTGGTCATTTGTTCTTGTCGATGACCCTTTCGCCACTTGGTGGTACCACATTTGTGCGCTCTGGACCCGTGCCAACAAGCCCCCAACATAAACTTGTGGCTCTCCCTTGAGCCACCTCAGCTGGATACTGTGGGTGCATTTACTTGCATCTTGAAGTCTTCATATGCTATCGTAACCTGGTCGACAACTTCTTTTGTCGATGCCTTAAGTGATGCACAATCTTATACTTCTTGTTCTATCGGGTGTTCACCACCCATCTGCTGCGCTTTCTCCAACTCTTCCTTGATCTTCGTCATTCCTTCCATTGCTTTGACCGCCAACTGCTCATCTTTTGTCTGCAGCTCGTACAAGTGCGTTGTTCTTCTTTGTTGCCTTGTGCGCGCCTTATTGACCCAATGCTGCAGTTCTTTCATCTTTGTCGCCTTTGTCATTTGCGCTAGTAGGGGCATCACCTTAAGTGACCCCCTCAATACCTCAAGCCACGCTTTTGCTTCGACGAGTTGCACGTTCAGCTGGTGCAACTGCTCATCCTGCACTAAACTGCCCCAAAATTGTGTTACATCTTTTGCGATTGTCTGTGTTGTTTTCTCTAGTGCTACGATCTCTATCATAGTTTCTTCAATCACACTCTTCCTCTCTTCAATATGCTCTGGTGGTGTGCTTGGCACAGCCCTTGTTTGTAGCTCCTCGTTCTATTTTCATAGGCCTGCAATAAACGCACCTAGCCTTAATGATTTCGCTTATGCCTGCATATATTCGTCTACTTCTGGTGCTTCTTCGCATGCTATGGAGATGGCATGTTCCAACCTTTGTCTTTCCTCAATTTCCTTTGTTGTTTCATGCATAATCACTTCTTTCTCTTCCTGGAGTCGTTGAAACTCCACCTCAGTGCTTCGCACTTGTCATTTGTACTGTACCATTTGATCGTACAATGTTGCTTCCCAGTCGTCGATTTCATCACTTGTTGCGGTATGAGTGCGATGTTGCATCACCATCAGAAACATGTTGAAGTCTATGCTGATCAAATCATGCCCTCGCAATGCGGAGTCCATGTCTTCGTCATCGGTAGTGATGCATTAGGTAGTATTTGTACTATCCTTTGCTTCGTGTCGATTTCCACCTCGACTCTACTTGTTTACACGCTTGGTGCCACTTCTCCTTGCGGTAGCCTTGTCTTCGTCACTGCATTGGTCAGCATTTGTAGCAGCTGCGATACTTGATGGAAAAAATTAGTTGCATGCTGAGTGACTTTCGCGTGGTTGTCTTCTGCCACTGTCATTATCCTCTCCATTAGTTTGTTCATTTGCTCATCGGGGAGGCCAGTTGCACTCCCCTCGCCTCTCTCAGACATGTGCTTTGTCCTTGCTTCTGCTCGCTGTGTTTCCAGTTATGAACCTGTTGGGGTTGCAAATTATGCCACATCGTGACTTGTGGTGTGCGAATGTTCTTCCACACCTTCCCCTTCATCTGCACCTCCCTCATCGTCGTCTAAATCCTTTATTTCTTCTTGCACCTTCAGTCCATCTATCGGTTGCCCGTTCTCCGAGTCCGACAGTTGGTCTTCACCTATTAGGACCTTCCACTCTTCTGGCCAATCTTCTACGATGGCATCTAGCTCTGCGTCACTAAGCTTGTATTGAGTCGGCAGCCATTGCTTCTGTGGATCTGCTCGTGCCTGAATGAAAATCATATGAGGCTCTACTGATAGGCTTGCAACTCTTCTATATTTCTTCATGGCTTCTTCTGTTAGTCGTAAAATTGATTCCACATCTATCTTCATCATTTCCAAATAAATAAAGAATTGAATATTGTTACATGTTTGCCTTTATTTGTCGTTTAACGCCCACAGGTTCTTGTATCGTGCCCCTCGACACACCTTCACTAATTATGTTTCCATCCCTTGGTAATGCGATGGTTCCCTCCATCCAACCAGCGTGATCAATATCAACAACCATGAATATGTGAATGGCTTTCCTTTATCCCGCACTGCTACTGCGTCCTCCATCAATTCATTAAGCAAAAATAGCAACCAGTTCATTTAAACTCCCGTTGCGCACTACTCCGCGGATGCAATCACACCTGATGTACATTGATTCAGTCGATTTTTCCTTACTAGCTTGATTGCTAGCAAATTTGTTGCAATCCTAACCGCCTAATCGTTGATTGTGTTGATCATGTAACCTCTTGTGTTCTTCTCCACCCCATATTTCGTCTTGATCTTCGCAGCAAGCTTCTTGTCGTTATCCTTCCCCTAGAAATATTGGGAAGGATCTACCCCGGCCTTGGGTAGTCCTATGATCCACGAAATTAGATCGACCGTGATTGGGATCTTTGTTTCCAACCACAGATATCCACCATGCAAGCAGGCTAGTAGCTTCTTTACGTATACATTCGATTCGACCAATCTCCCGAAGTACAACATGTGGATGATGGACAAAAGTCCGTATTTCTCTAGCCCCAATTCCCACTTTGCTAACTCTCTTGTGATCAGACCTCCTTCTACATGCGCTATCTCAACATGTGTGTCCTTCGTGCATTCTAGATACGCCAGAATGTCATGGTATCTATAATGCAGCTTTTGTAGTCGCTCTATTGTGTTCCCGGCGGTATGGACCCCCTTAGGTATCGTCGGCTCCTTGATGGTGTATTTCGCATTCTTCCCCAGTCGGATTGTTGGTACCCCTTTCTTCTGTGACGACACATACCCTGGTATGTTCACTATTGTTGGGCCATGGTGCCCTCCTCTCGCTGTTCTTTCTTCCTCTGCGACACCTGATGTGCCCGCTTCTCTTGTTGTAGTCGCAACCCGTGCCGAACTCCAGGTATCCTTCTTTGACCTTCAATCGGTATTCGTCGGCTGAATGACACTTCTCTTCTTTCTAACTATTCGCACTGATACAACCTCTAATTGCTCCTGTACAAATTATGCTCTCCCTCACCCTTGGCGCATCTTGTGTGCTCGTGTTGGAGATGAAATGCCATTGTAACTTACTAGCTTAACTGTCACTCTTCGCTCCAACTCTTCTTCTGCAATTTGTTCACTAGCTCTTGTAACGCACAGTGAGTCGAACTGTCTATCTGTGCGTATATTTATAATGTCAATTTCTCGCTTTCTGTCCATCTTGTCGATCTTTAGACAATGATTGCCAAATCCTACATTGATTTACCGAATCCTTTGTCGATTTATCGAATCTTGTGCACTCATTGGCCATTAAATGCGCCTTCATCCACTTGCGTCGTTGTCCGCCATACTTATTGTTCATTAAATGCATCTTCCTCGCGATGCGCCCTCTTCCGTCGCGTCTTAACTGTTGCATTTATTGCAAGGATTTGACCTGTTCGCACCTCGTCAGATGTCGACAGGCTCCAAACCTTGTTGCTATTTCAAACTTCACTGTTGCTCCATCTATAAACATAGTGCTGTCGAAAGACTCCCAAACTTTGCAATTTACTTAGTTTTTTTTTTATGTCGACTCAACTGCTTTTTCAGTCAATATGCGCCTGGCTATCTCGATAGGGCTTTAGCTGACTCCCATTCACTAAATTTGTCAACAGTGTCCCATCTATCTTTTGCAGTTGCACTTCACCTCCATCAGTAATAAAATTTATAATGTATGGACCCAGCCAATGCATTTGAAGGTTACCTGGGTGCTTCGCAAACTTGTTGTCGTAAAGGAGAATCATATCTCTACGTTGGAAGTGTTTCTCCTTTACATGACGATCATGTCAGGTCTTTTTCTACCTACTGATGAAATCCTGTGACAAAGCAATCCTCTTCGAACTATAACAGTTGTGCCAATCTTTCTTCAATGGCTCTGTCGTCACTCATTCTTGTCGCTGGTGCGATGCACAAACTCGGGACAATATACTCCATTGGCATCACCGCTTCTTGTCCATATACTAATTTGAAAGGAGTCTGGTCTTCCAACCTTTTACATGTTGTTCTGTAGGCCCATAATACCGCTGGAATCTTCAAATCCCAGTCATCACGGTTTGTGTTACACACCTTGGTGAGCGCATGCTCCAATATCTTGTTCAGCGCCTCCACTACGCCATTCACCTGTGGGTGATATGGAGTGCTCTTTTGATGTTCAATTTGAAATTCCTCCGTCATGGCTCTGATGGTTTGATTGACAAAGTGTGTTCCTTGATCGCTCATCAATATCTTTGGGCACCCGAACCTGGTGACCACATTATCAAAGAGAAACCGCGTTGTTGTAGCAGATGTGCAATCCTTTACTGGTGCGGCTTCACCCCATCCGGTCAAGTAGTCAGTTCAGTAATAATGTATCTCTCACCTATTCTTCTTCCTAGTGGGTTAATGGGTCCCACGAAATCTACTGACCATTTGTCGAAGGCTTGTACCGTCAACTGAGGTACTAGTGGCATTTCATACCTCCGCGACGGTTTCCCTGTCCTTTGACATACGTCGTAGCTCTTAGCATAGTCTACGATATCACCATGGATTGTTGGTCACCATAGTCCAACCCTAAGTATTTTCCTAGTAGTTGCACGCCCTCCATAATGACCTCCTGTGATCCCATCGTGAGCTTCCGCCAATACTCTTTCTTGTTCATGCAGAAGGACGCATCGATAGAGGACTTCATATGGTCCCATCTTGTAGAGATGTCCTGGGATTAGTTGAAAATAAACAACCCTAACGACTAGCTGCTTCTTCTGACTAGTAGTGAACTCCTTCGGTGCTCTCCCTATAGCCAAGAACTGAATAATTTGTTCGATATGGTCATCGACCATTCTAATCTTGAATAGGTGCACATCGGGCAAACCTTCATCAATGTTCCTTGGTTCTTCGCCTGCTTCAATCCTTGACAGGTGATCAGGTCTTGCATTCAATCACCCTGGTTTCATAATGGTTTCAAAATCGAACTCCTGGAATAGTAGCAACCATCAACAGATCTCCCCCCCAACACATGCTTATTGACTAAGTATTTCAATGCGGAGTGGTCAGTGAACATTTTGAAGTGTCCTCCAAGCAAATTATGTCAAAATTTCTGCAATGCATAGACCATCGCCAAGCCTTCTCCCTCTGTCGTCGTATAGTTCTTCTCCGCATTGGACAACTTCCTGCTCGCAAATGTGATCGGGTGGTTAATCGACCCTTCTCCTGGCTGGGCCAATATCACTCCTAGTGCTATTGATGGTGCATCCACATGGGCCTGCAATTATTTCTTCCAGTTGGGGAAGACTAATATCGGTGTTGCGACCATCTTCACCTTTAGTATGTTGAGGCTCTTCTGGCACTAGTCGTTCCACTCGAACTTTGCATCCTTCTTTAACAACTTATCCATCAGTGCAGTAATTGCTGCATATCCCCTAATGAACTTCCTGTAATATTATGTATGTCCCAACGTCTCCCTTAGTTGCTTTACTGTTGTCGGTGGTGGTAAGTCGACAATAATTGCAATCTTCGTTGGGTCGACCAACATCCCCTCCTTACATACGATATGGCCCAATAGGATACTGAATGGCGCACAGAAAATACACTTCTTTAAGTTCAACGAAATCTGATGTTGTCGACATCTTTCCAGCATCAACTTTAGGTTCACAACTTGGTCCTTAACCAACCCATATATGGTCTAGTCATCCATAGATACTTCTAGAAATTTGTGAATGAAGTATTTAAATGCAGCAACAACCAGCCTTGAAAAGATTGCAGGGGAGTTTTTAAGATCAAATGACATCACTGTGTATTGAAAGCAACCCCATTCTATCATGACAGTAGTTTTATGTTGATCTTCCTTCGCAATCCTTATCTAGTGGTATCTTGAAAATCCACTATAAATGAATATATATCCTAGCCTCAAACACCTTCCAGTACTTCATCAGTGAATGGCGTGGGGAATGGATCGTGAAGGTATGCATCGTTCAGTTTCCTTAGATCGACACAAATCCAGATTTTGTCAGTCTTCTTATCTTGGACAACCATTGGGATGATCCATTATGATTCTTTGACAGGTTCTATGATTCCTGCATCCAGCATTCGCTCTATCTCAGCCTTTACTTGCTCCTTATACTTGGGATTCAGTCTATATGGTCGTTGCTTTACTAGCTTCGCATCAGGTTTCAGAGGGATCTTCATCTCACCTAGGTCCTTGGAAATACCCTTCATTTCTAAAAATTTGTCTGGAAGAAGTCTTGAAACTCATGTAGTAGATCATTAACTTTTCCAATTGTCGAATCATCCCAGTAATCTCCAATACCAGTGAACTTGGGATTTTCCTCCGACACAATATTAACCTTCTTAATTTTCAGCGGTTGTTGGAATTTGTTGAATGGCATCTCTGGTGCTTCGACATCGTGGCTTCCCTTCGACTTTGGGACATAAACGACTCTAGGATCATCCTCGTCGTTAGGTCCTCCTGACACATTACAACATTCCATCATCATTTCTGGTGTCGCAGTCCACTGTAATCCCATCAGTCTTTTTGCTGTTTTGAGTACCTTTTTGCGGATCTCTAGCAATGCATTGTGGATGAAAGGATTCTCACCAGCGAAGCTGAAAGTATGGCTGAAACTAATGGTCAATTCTTCCCATGTAGTTGTTCCTCATCGTAATTTTGTTGCGATGTACCAACTTTGCGGTACTTCATCGAGCGTATAGATGAACACATGAACCCATTCCTGCTTCGGTCTTATTTCCCATGCGCTTTGACACTCTCCCAGATGATCTCTTGGATCACTCCTTCCATTGTATTTCTTTCAGTAGTAGCATTCAGTCTCCTCAAACCTTACTTAAATCAATTTCGACATAATTTCCAGCTTGTTATCGACGATTTGTGTGCATCCCACCATCTTGCTGGGGTAGCCTTCAATGCTTCTTCAAGCACCAGCAGTCGGTGTGATTCTGATACCTTGTCTTCGAATTCAGCGATGAACATAGCCAAATTAGGTAATCCTTCATATGTTGGCAAATCACATACCTTCGTCACTACCCATCCCAACGACTGAGTGATTTGTGAGCACTTTTTGAATGACACCTCATGTAATCGATTCTGCCAGTTTTCTAGCGCTTCGTCGAAGTCTGATGACGTTGAACTAACAGTCCGCCACCCCAATTCCCCTTCGGCGGTGGTATTGATGTAGTCCTCCGAAACGTTGTAGACATTGTACCATCCTTCTTTAAACTCAACCCTCATTGGTTCGACATACCTTTGCCCTTCCATTGGATCAAGCGGAGCGATTGCCCTCATGTCGCGATTTTCAAAAGACATTGTCCTCTTCTTAAAATTGATGATAGCCTGATTCTCCATTGCCCATTCCCAACAGAACCCATATGGGCTTGTGTTGTCGACTATATCTATGACATCGAAATTTGCGTAAGTCTTCAGTCCTTCTACTTCGACAGGAAGATGAGATAATCGACGAATTGGTGTGACCTTGCTCTAATTTTCCAATCTAAGCTGCACAGGGGACCATACCAATTGTGGTTTCCCCATCATTTCCCATGTTTGTTAGTCAGGATGTTTACGTCCGATCCTAGGTCCAAAATGATAGAATCTACATCGTATGCACCATTATGTGCATTCATCCTCATCTCTCTTCTTGTCTTCTTCCTGTGCAATCGGTCACCGTCCGATCCTGTCGCCCTTCCTCTTGTCGATATAATAAACTAGCTATCTCTGCTAGTGCATCTTGATCCCTCGCTAACGTCAAACAACTTTCTATGAAATTCCTCAGGGCACTGACCTTCCCTGGTGGCCTCTGCGAATTTATCAACTCAAATATCAATGGCATCTCATAGATAGGTTCTTTTTGGCCTATAGGTGGCAACTTATTCTTTCTCATCGCATCTCGCGCCTCCAAAAAGGTTTCCTTCTCTACTTCCACATCAAATCGAACCTGTTTTCATGTTGCAGGCCAAACACTTGGCAGTGGCCTATCTTCTCCTGTCGCAACTCCCCCCTTGGTTACTACTGCGACATTCATGGGTCGACTTCTTATCTTTGCTGAGATCTTTTGCACATTCAGATTAGGGTTTTTGGTTTTGATTTACATTCGGATTCGGTTGTGGCTATGGTGGATTTTTAGTCTGCCACTTCGTAATCAACTAAGGACAATCTTAGACATTGTGGTCCGCTGCATTGCAATAGGTACACTACGGAGTTGGATTCGGGCAATCTCTCTAATAATGTCCAATCTGGCCACAATTGTAGCATGTAACTGGCCCTCGTCCTCGACCAAAAGTTCCTCCACGACCAAAGCCTCCACCTCGACCTCCGTGAAATCCTCCTCTGAATCCACCTCGCGATTGATTGTATTGCTGCAGATTATATTGCGGCGAATGATACATCAGTTGGTTATACTGCGGTGGTGGTTGGTTATATTGTGGCCACGGTTGATTATAATGCGGCTGTGGTTGATTATACTGTGGCTGTGGTGGATTGTACTACTGTTGCAATTGTACCAGAGGTTGCTCCTCTCCCTTCATGAAAAATGTATCCGCAATTCTTTCTTGGAGTAAATCATATGCTCTGCAATCCTTCTCCTCATGACCAACCGATCAATAGAAGTTACAAAAAGGTTATCCGGCTTCGACACAATATTCTGTAAGTACACACATTCTTCTGAGATATTTCCCCTCGTTTGACAAATTCAACACCAAGGCATTCCTCCTTAACTGAGTGGGTTCGGTGCTCTAGACTATAAATATTCTCAGAATTCAGGGCACTGATCCTTATGGTGTCCTTCAGACTTGCATCGATTGCACCATATTTCTTTGCGAACTTCCTTCCACTTCTTGATATCCTGTAGTTGGATAGTCAAGTTTGCTATCTGCGCTTAGATCTGGTTCATGCCAATCCCTGTTTCGCCAACCGACGAAGCCTCGAGCTTCATCGCAATTTCCAGTGCCTTCGCTTGGGATACAATTTTCTGCTGCATCAGGGGCATCCAAATATGTGGTACCAATCCTACAATGAACCATTCTTTATGTTGCATGTCGCTCATTCCACAACTTACTTTGGCCATCAAATTTATGTACCTCCGATCGAATTCCCATACTGATTCATTAGGAAATTGCTTTATTTCCTTCAACTCTGTGATCTACCACGACTCCAAATTTGGTTTTCAAAATTCGTCGATCAATCCTGCTTTGATTTTTGCTAAGGTTTTCTGCGGACTTCCTGCAGGTACTTGTACAACTTCATAAACCAATCCAGCGCACGACCCCTAAAGGTCGTCGCCAATTGTCCCTTCTTAATATCATCATCCTGGACTTGTTTCACCGTCCACATTGCTTCACATAAGAACCAGTATTGTTCGGGATCCTCAGTCCCGTTACCCTGAAAAAGAGGCATATTTACGTCGTCGCCTGCCATCCTTGGTTTCCTACTGATTTTTGTAGATCCACTACTCTTACTATTGTTCTGACATGCAGGACAACTCTGCGAAGAGCTTATATTTCTTCTTTTGAAGTTTGGTGTAGTGCACGGGGTTGTGGGTATGTTGTAGCTTTGGGTATGTCCTTCCTCATCTTCAGGGGTAGCCTGGTCGTCCTATTCGTCACAGTAGGGTCGCTTAGTCCCTTGTGGTCCTGTTTCGCAGTTCTCTGTTCCGGTCGCACTAGGAGATCGTCTCTCTATATCAGTCCCCCTCTTCTTCTCTGACCGAAACCTCACCCCACTTCGTAGGAGACCACAGTATTCCTCAACTTCCCTCAAAATCCCGTTGTAGCTCATATCCATCTACCCCGCATCATTCTATCAGGCCCACATCCGCGCAGTACCCACAACCTCCGCACACTCGAGCTCTACTCATTAGAGTTCATCTTTAATATGCCCTTTTCACATATGAGCATCTTGATCCACAATTTTAGAGACAACAGGTACCTCCCTCTAGGTCCCTTGAAAAATTTCCTTTCTGCGTTGTTGTATGACTTAATGGTGTCGACAACAAAATCAGTAATGTATCCTTCCAAAATACTGTCTACCCAAACTTCGATAACCCTTGAAGCTTTGTTGTTCACCCATTTCAGTTGTTAGATGAGTTATAGGGTCTAGTGTTCAGGCTCACCCCCTTGGAAATTCTTCTTCTGGAAAGTTAATTGCCGCAACCATTCGTGTAGCAGTATAGGGAACTCGCAGAAGAATACTTCATGGATATCGGAGTAGATGTACTTCTGTAACCAATCGATTGTCGACCATCCAGGGTTTCGATTTTCTTCCTCAACAAATTCTCACATCTTCTGGTGGAACCATTCTGTGATCTCCGGCTTTGTCGGATGCCACAGCATGTCCTCTCTTCTTTCGCACTAGGGTCCCGACAACAGAACCATTGGTTGACATAGTTCTGTCGACAAGGGTTCATTTCGCACTGCTGTCAACAAACATCGACATAGACTCCCTTAAACATCGACCCATAAAGGTTTTACCCTTTCTAGAGCAACACTCGTAGAGCGAGTGAAGTCTCACCCGAGGTGTCTAAGGGGGCTGCAGGAACCAAGTTTCCACAGTTGTAAGAAGACATGCATTATTTCACACTCATTCGCAACATAAGCCAGAGATTCGCATTTGCATCAGAACATTATATTATCAATCTATCAACCAGATCTACTTAAACATAATTCGCATCAACATATTATCATCTCACAATTGACAAACAGATTATCAAAACATGCTTAAAGAAATAACATAACTATGATCTCATTGAAATATCAAACACTGCGATAATAGAATTCAATCATACTGCAACAAGACAAAGAGAGACAAAGATATAGCATTATCGATCATTCTCATTATTCATCAAATTGTTCAATACATCGCAAAACCAGTACAAACTCAGAGCAAAACAATACTCCGCGAAAGATAGATAAAAAAAAACTCTACCGCAGGATAGATCAAAGATAGATGATCTCCAAAGAGGTGCCCTTAGGCTTACGATCATACTCCTATTTATAAGCTCATTTGGCCGTTACAAAATGGTCCAAATGACCCATTATTAACTAACTTAACCAAATATCCTGCATTTTTTGGCTCTTTTCCCCTTCGCGACCGATCCTTTGTTCTTGTCGATGACCCTTTCGTCGCTTGGCGGTACCGCACTTGTGCACTCTGGACCCATGCCAACAATTCCACAACCATTCAAGCTAGACTCAAATGATGAAAACACAATGTTCATACCATGGAAGAGACACAATTAGATTGAGAAGAGAAGATTGGCTCTGCCAAAATAAACATCTTCTTCTAAACCTGGATTTTAAATGGTGTTATCAATGCAGCAGATAAACTTTTATATATGAATAACTTGTACTGTCTTGCTATACTCATCAAAGTTACTTTGCAATCTTTCACTATATTACTTGCATGCCCATAAATAATTGTTTACATCCCTCCACATTCAACAAGCTCATGTTTCATTATCTTAAAAGGACAAGCAAAACCATGATTGATGATATGCTTTTACGTTGCAAGTATAGGTTCAATATAGGTAAGAGAAGATAGTTTTATGTCCTTTTACTTGTTACGCAACTTCAGTTTTTTTTGGTGTTAAAGGTCATGCAATGCACAAAACTATGCATTCATGCTTACTTGTTAATCAACATATTGTCCATACTTGCCTAACACTTTCATTTAAAAGATAACACACATATTTGACTAGCACTTTCTCTTTATTACTTCTATTGATGTTCCTTTACACTTTCTCGAACAATTTTTAGTTTATAACCACTTTATTTTAAATATCCTTTTTTATGAAGATGATAATAACTCACTTGTCAAACTAACAACAAGGATTACCATTATGGACTACTATCCACAAATGCGACTCATTACCTTTACTTAAGGAAAACCACAACACTTGAAATAACCCACTGGTGATTGTAAGAGGGCATACTTCCATTCATGCTAGATGCATTTTTGTCTTGGGTTATTAACTTGTTTCCTTACATATGAGGAAGACAAGTTCTTAGCCAATCAAAAATAGTTCCAAGTCTTACTTTAAAACCAAATGGTGGTTTCAACCCTCTATTACATCCCAATATACTCAATATCCCCTATTATCAATCATCATTAAATCTAAATAAAGGTAATGTAATATCAAGTATCCATTAAAATTTAGTTTTTTTATGACTAACTAAAATAATACAAAATATAAACTACTACAACCACCTGTATTTCAAGCTTTTCTTGATTCTTCGGAATAACAAGAAGGTGATTTTTCCGTTGGAAAAAAAAAACTACTATAACCACCTAATTTGTAGCCGATCAACAATAAACTACAACTTAAAAATGAACAACCATAAACTACCACTTTAAATGCCACTAATGTTGATAGTCTACAACTTAAATATTAACAGCGATAGACTACCACTTAAATGCCACTAATGGGTATAGTTATCACATTTAAACTGAAATATTCTTAATATATATATACCTGTATAATAAAACATAAATGCCTCTATGGAATGGCTATTATCTTTTCATTACATTCTCCATGGGAGCCTGTAATGTGATATTCAGGGTGGAATGACAGTGCCTCTCACGGTGTCTGTATCCGTCCGGCCATTCTTCCTGCTGCGGTCTTATTTGCTGCTTTCGTTTGCGTTTCAAAGGAAAACGAAATCAAAAACACCCAAAGATTATATTAAGCCGTGGAGAGGCAACTTTCCATCGTTGAACGGAAGGGAGCGGTTCAGTTATGCTTCAATGTCAGTGTCCGTTTTTGTTGATCGACGAGTTATGACCTAGGTAAGGCTGCTGGAAATTTTGATTGTCAGCTATTTCTGAAGAATTTATGTGGGTAAGCTTTTTCTCTCCACTCGAGCTCTTCTAGGTTTTGGTGTTTTGCTGTGCCCTTTCCGTGACTGACAATTTTAAGGTTGCAGCACCGTCCATTGATTTCATAGTTTACACTATCCAGCAGTGGATCTTGCAGGAAAGTGCATCATTAGAGGGTTTTCTTTCATCAAACATTATTTAGAACGACGCAAGTAGTAACGCCTGAGGGTTTCAGTTCCCTCAGAGGCCGAAATGCCGGGCATTTCAGAGATTTTAACATTGAATGCGCCTACTGGCGGAGGCGATTCTTCGGCCCCGGCCGCCGATGCCAACAATAGTATCACTGTCGTAGAGAATGGAACAATTGAGAACCTCAGCAACCTTAGTCTGTCATCAACCCCTGTGTCAGTGGCCACACACACCAAGACCATCGGAATCATCCATCCTCCGCCGGACATTCGAAATATCGTAGACAAGACCGCACAGTTCGTTGCTCGCAATGGGCCAGAGTTCGAGAAAAGGATTCTGGCAAACGAAAAGAACAACGCCAAGTTCAATTTCTTGAACCCTAGCGACCCTTATCATGCTTATTACCAGCACCGGGTTTCAGAATTCAAAGCGCAGCTGCAAGCTCCGGCCCAGCAGCCCTCGGCAACAACCGGTGGTGCCTCCGCAGACGGTGGTGCGCCGGAGCCCGGTGCCCCAGCGCAGCCTGCCGACGGGGCGGTGCCTGTGAAGAAGCCCGATGTGCCTGTGAAGCATGTTGCCAAAGTTCTCCAGCCTCCCGAGGCCGAGCAGTATACCGTCAGGCTGCCAGAGGGCATCACCGGCGAAGAATTGGATATCATCAAGCTCACTGCCCAGTTTGTTGCAAGGAACGGTAAGTCCTTTTTGACGGGATTGACGAGCCGAGAGATCAACAACCCCCAATTTCATTTTTTGAAGCCCACTCACAGCATGTTCACCTTTTTTACCTCTCTTACGGATTCGTATTCCAAGGTTCTGATGCCTCCCAAGGGTTTGGTTGAGAAGCTCAGAAAGGATACGGCAGACATGACAACTGTGCTCGAACGGTGTTTGCATCGGCTCGAGTGGGAGCGGTCGCAGGAACAGGCAAGACAGAAGGCAGAGGATGAAATTGAGCAGGAAAGGATGCAGATGGCCATGATTGATTGGCATGATTTTGTTGTGGTGGAGACCATTGAGTTTGCAGATGACGAGGATGAGGAGTTGCCACAGCCGATGACCCTGGAGGAAGTTATCAGGAGGAGCAAGGCGGTGGCGATGGATGAGGAAGAGGAGATTGCAGAGTCCGGGAGGGAAGTAGAGATGGAGATGGATGAAGAAGAGATCCATCTGGTCGAAGAGAGCTTGAAGACATCGACTGGGGAAGAAAATGCTGCCAAAGCACAAGTACCCCCTCCGCCAATTGAGGAAACAGAGGCACCTATAAGGATTGTCAAGAACTGGAAGAGACCGGAAGACAGGGTCCCAGCTGAAAAGGATCCAACTAAATTTGTTGTCTCTCCGATCACTGGAGAACTGATTCCCATTAACGAAATGGCTGAACATATGCGCATTTCACTCATAGATCCAAAATATAAAGAACAGAAGGAAAGAATGATGGCTAAACTTCGGGAGACAACTCTTGCTCCCGACGATGAAATCTCTCGAAACATCGTGGGACTTGCTCGAACCCGACCTGATATTTTTGGTACAACAGAGGAGGAGGTCTCTAATGCAGTTAAGGCTGAAATAGAAAAGAAGAAGGAGGAGCCCAAGCAAGTCATCTGGGATGGTCATACTGGAAGCATTGGTCGCACTGCAAACCAAGCCATGTCCCAGAATGCTGGAGATGAACAGATGGACTTAAATAATAATGATGGGAGGACTCTTCCTGGTCCTGCTCCTCCTCCAAAAGTACCTCTCCTTCCTGTTAGACCCCTTCCTCCTCCACCTGGTTTGGCATTAAATATTCCTCGACCGCCTCTAAATACAATCCAGTATTCTGCCCCAGGAACATCTGTTCCTCCATTGGCACCTCCTCCTAGGTCTGCTATCCTTCCTAGTCTCCCTCTTCGACCACCTCCACCTCCTGTTAGTATGCCTCCTGCTCCACCTCAGCTTATGAACAGGCCACCACCACCTCCTCCCCCTGCATCTATGCCACCTTCGATGGTTACACCACCTCCACCGGGTTCACAATTCCCCCCTATGCCTCCTCCTAGACCATTTGCACCACCACCACCAGTTCCTCCACCATCTATGCCTATGATGCCACCGCCTCCTCCACCACAAGGAATGCCTCCCCCACCACCACCTGAAGAGGCTCCGCCACCACTTCCTGAAGAACCTGAGCCTAAGAGGCAAAAGATAGATGATATTCAACTCATTCCAGAAGACCAATTCTTGGCACAACATCCAGTATGTTTTTCACTTTTCTTTTTATTTTCCCACTGTTGGATTAGATTTGTTTGGTTTATTTTTGTTAAAATGGTAGGGTAAATATAAGTCAGTTTAAAGATGATTTGGAACCTTGCATTGTTTTAGTAGTGCATGGTAACTACATTACACCATGTTAGTCATATGTTTTTTTAAAAATAACTGTGCTAACCTAATCTTTGAAATAATATATGATAATTATGCTGAGAGAAATGAGGTGCAATGGGGTGCTTTATAGGCCAGATAGGTGTTGTGTTTGTGTTCAATTGTTCCACTGTGTATAACATTGAGATTGGTTCCTCATCTGTGGGTGGACAAGGGATATCGACAATCCTCTTTTCAATAGTGGCAACAATGCTTTAGTTGTATATCAAGTCTTGCATGTGAAGTTGAATTCCAATCCCTCACATCCATACAAGCACACATATCACTAGGGCTTGATTCTCCTCTCCTCTCGGTTGATAATACATGTGTTCAGGCAGAGTTCAAAGCCCAGCCTTTTCACCTTGAGGTCATCTTTTGTTTGGTCTCTTTCCTGTTCAAAGTCTTGAGCTTTGAGGACTCAAACTCCAGGAGAGTGAGGTATCCCTACTTAGCACTTTGGTCCTTTGAGGTCCTATTTTCAGTATGGGTTTAGTGCTTAGAGGATTCTTGACTTCTCCAATTGACTGTCAATTCACCTCTAGGTACTCTTCAAACATGCCGTGCTACCTCTTGTTGACTAAATAGGAATTGGATTGGGTCATCCATAGAGGACATATATAGATTGTACATCAAGTTTACTTGGAACACACCCCAGAGAGCATAGGCTTGAAGATGACTTACTATTTTGTAGTGTTCTTTAACCCTTAAACTCATAATACAACCAAGTATGCAGAGAGTATAATGCAGAAGACTAGAGATTATAATGCAGAAAACCAGATACAAGAGACAATTGAAATGAAATATTGTAGAAAATACCCTTGTATTATGATAATCAAAGAGAAAACAATGTTCACTTGCATCTTAAGGTGGGGTGACCTTTCCCTTGAGCATAGCTCCAAATACAACCATAGTCGATAGAACAATCCATAGCCTCCTAGCTCTTTAAATAGGCTCTCCATAGCTAAAACCCTAACTACTTGTGGTGCCATCATCAATGAGTACAAACTACCTTGTGGGCCTTAATTAATAAAGAGGATCCTTTTACATTAATTAATTATCCACTGCTATCTAATGGGCCTAATGCATAAAAGATGGTTGCATACCTTAATTGACTAACTCTTAGGTAGCTTAAAGTGGGGAGGTTAGGGTAAGACCCTAACATATTTGTAGTACTTCTTGGAGTTACGAGATCATCATTGTTTGTTCCTCGTAAACATGGAGACATTGGATGCATTCAAACAAGATTCCCCTGGGTCAATTTTGGGTGGGTTCCTACACGCTTTGAATTGAGATCGACCACCATATCCTACAGTTAGATAGGACTTTCTAGATGTGCCACTTACAGGAGTTGGAGATAGAGATGCATCTTATTTTCAGGGTCCCCTTTTACTATGCTTTCAAAGGATGTTGTTGTTGCCTATGTAGTATGTAGGGACTGAGGGAGCTCTCACTCCACTTTTTTTTCCATATCATGACCACTGATGTCCGTCTCTCTTCATGAGTGAGATGCCTGGCCCCATATTTCAGTTCTTGCATGACTCACCTTGTCCTTTGACCACTTGAAGGATCACTTCATACATTCTAGTTACCTCTTTAGATTGAAGCAACAAGTGATTGACAGATCACCAGGTTACTAAAGATCATATAGTAGTGAGGCCTCAAACCTCCTCTTGACCCTCCCCTCGAGTGACTGTTCAACATCTTTGAGGCCTATGCAGAGTCGTTGCGCCAGGCTGCAAACCATACATTATTAGATTGATAGATGGACTAACTCTAGACAGTTACAAAGTAGGGCCTCCCCTTGTCAAACTGCCTCCTAGATTAATCGAGCAACCAAGGTTCTATTCGGAGTTTCTTTTTGACGAACTTGGATGTTAGGGGCTTCCTAGTTCCTAGCCTCCCCAGGATCATACATTTGGATCCCCTCAGCCTTGATCACTCCTCAGTGGACATCATATTCCATTGCATCGGCCCTCTCATGTTGATCAACGACTTTGATAGTTAGCTGGTACCTCGGTTCCACCTCTCTTGCCTTCAATTATGAGGAGTAGTGGACATTGACATCATCTCTCTCTCTCTCTCTCTCTCTCTCTTGCATGGGATCTCTAGTTTTAGGCCCTTCTATTGTATCACTGCGCTTATACTATTGTTGTATCTTTTGTTTAGACTTAGCAATTCACTTAGCTAGACACTTAGTTATTCTGCACTCTTTTTGTTTTTTTTTGCTTTCATACTTCAATATTGATACGATGAATTGCTTTCGCACTCCCACATTGGATTCTCACTGGATGTACCTTTTACTTTTTAGTCCCATTTACCTACTTTTGTGGTCATTTGTTGGACTTCAATAAAATTATCTTATCTTATTTCCCTTTATTCATGGTTGATAATAACGGTAGTTAATGGAAAATACAGGTATCCTCTTTAGGAAACAAGATAAGTAAATGAAAAATGTATATGAAATAAAGACCATCTTGCACTGAATTACGAGAAGTCTGCAATGCATTTTGGAAATCAAATCTCTTGATTACATCACAAATGAAGCAGTATGAGTAGCATGGCAGAGAGTTTTCTGTGAGCAACAGTTGATCATGATGGCTCATGAAATGGGCCACGTGATTCAATGCCGTTCAGTATTTATCCAGTCATACAGCACTGAGTTGAACTAATAATAAATGTAATAGAATACGCTTATAACTCTAAACTTCAATATGATACATGAATATATTCACTGCACTATTAATCTACAGTCTTGTTAATTTCAAAGCTCAAAAGCTTTGGCTGATCTGGGCTGTTGTGGGTTCAATGAAATTGCTGCAAAATATTTGCTTATATAGTTGCATGTTTGATTTACAACATCACCTGGAAGCAGAAATAGAGTTAACAAAAGAATGAATGGCAGGAAAAATCATATTCTATGGAGGAGATGAAAAATAAGGGAGAGTGGACAAACCAACCTTGTTGATGGTTGAGATCAGAGCAATAGATGGTTAGCATTGCTAGGTGGAAGCTGCAATGAGAGGTTGGCTGTGCCATCCAAGCATTAGACACCCATTATTCTCCTTGGCCTTATATCCTTCCCTGCCTGAGAATCAAGTCAGCAGCATGCTGGCCTGCTTGAATGCATTGGATCTCAAAGATCGCGTTATGCATAGAAGATATATCTGCTCTAGCTGCTTGTTCTATCAGAGTACTGTTGAAGAATTCAAATACAACAAGAAATAGTTTTGGTGCCCATATCTTGAGGATATCAGTAAAACACAGACTTCATATTAGAGTGATAATTGTCAAATTAGTTAACTTTTGCATAAACAATAATATCTTGGTCTTGGCCCAAGATATCAAATACAACAAGAAATATTTTTGGTGCCCATATCTTGAGGGTTATCAGTAAAACACAGACCTCATATTAGAGTGATAATTGTGAAATTAGTTAACTTTTGCATAAACAATAATATCTTGGTCTTGGCCCAAAGTGGTTGGATCCATTGGTGAAGAGAGAGGAGTTTTTCACTAGTGGGCAGGGTTCAATTCCCGTGAGGGCCTAGCTTGGAGCCATGGGGTCACCTAGACATAGTGGTTGAACACACGGTTGCACCTAGAGAGATTCTATTACATAATCTCGTGCCCTGGGCACAGTTAAGGGCACAGTTAAGTGTTGAAATTTGGTTGAGCTTTGATATTTAATTCTTTTAGATGCAAAGACTTGAAGCAATGAGACAATTCAATCCATGAAATTCATACAACCATAACACAAGATATACCCTGGGGAAAATCCTCAAAATTATGAGAACAAAAACCCCAACAATTCTTCTCAGTATAATATAATGGATAGCAGAGAATGCTTTCTTTTACAACATGGCGGATTGCTTTTGGAAGATAAGAGATCACTAAACTTCTTGGTGAAGATACAAAAGCAATAGAGAAGAGAGATCAATCGGATGTGTGCCTAACACAACAATAGCAAGCACGAACAATACCCTGCACAACGAGAAGCGCCTTACCTTCAATGGAGAAGAGAATTCGCTTCACACTGGATTCAACAATCATGTATAACATATTTATACATTTTTCTCTTCTATTTTTAACTTCAAACTTCACGATAAACTCGCCCTCAAACTGGACGTATTAATCTTGCATGGAGTGGTGTGCCCCACTTCTCATGCATTGCTTCATCTCATTGAGCTGTCACTTAGGATGAACTCGCCTCTTAACTGGAAGCTTGTCCACTTATTTAGGTGGCTAACTTAAGTGTCGACATGCAAGTGTCACAACTCACGTGTCATCTTTTAGTTTAACATAAGTGTCGTCATGCAATAACACTTAGTTAACTAGATCTTCTCTTTAATTGAAGTGTCGTCTTTTAGTTTAACTAAAGTGTAAATACTTTAATTAACTAGTCCCTTTTATGTAACACTTAACTTAAATCATGCTGATTGATTTACTTGAAGTGACCACTGTGAGTTCTTTAGTTAATTGAGACATATATTTAACTGATGCTTTAACTGAAGCATTGATACTTAATTGAAGCTTTATAACTGAAGCTTTAATAATTCGAGTTCTCTTTAATTAGCTGAAGTGTCTGCATGGGCAATTTCGAATTCTCTTGATCTCTATGATTTATCTTTTATTTCTTTATCTCTTACAGCATGGTCAATATGTGCTAACTTTAATTATTCATCACATTACATTATACTAAGTAGAATTATCAGATGTTGTGATCATATTATATTATTCCGGACCAAATGATCATATGCTAAAGTAATTCACTTTAGAGGTGATCAATCTCTAAAGGAGACTTAATAGCAATCTGGTGATCATGGTTAATAATATATCACACAACATTAAATGCTTTTTACAAGTAAAGCATGACCTTTATACAGAAGGTCCACCTCTATACGGGAGGTCCATCTCATGGATAACTTTATACGGAAGGTTCACATGATAATCATGACTTGATACACACAAGTTCAGAGCCTTGTCCAACAAGACTTTACAACATCATTACTTTGATCAATTACCTCTATACAGGAGGAATAACCTTTACACGGAAGGCAATCAAAGTGCTCACCTCTATACGGGAGGATCAATCTTGGCTACACAAGATTGGTTTGGAAAATGTCTCCCGATGCTGTATATTTAACAATACGTGGATCAAATCCCATCTCCATGTTCTTCAAATAAGTGGATCAAATCCCATCCCCATGTTCTTCTAGCTTTTAACCCCCGGGGTGTAGACCAGTTGGCGATAGGGTGCACTATTAAGGCACTCCTTGTGATGTTGTGGGTTCAAATCTAGTTAGCCATGTGTGCCACGCGTGGGGCAGTGTTGGTACGCCTAGGGGTATAGTGGTAGCAGACCCGAATTGACCCTGTGTCATGCGAGTATGGGCCCGGCCCCAGTTGCTGATTCCCCTAGGTACAAAAAAAATCTTGATCTTGGAAACTTTCTAGCATATGCAACTGGTTCTTTCAGATTGTTTTTCAAAAGCCTAATTTGTTGCTTCTTGTTTATTTCCCTGTAAAGACAAGGACAGAGCATTAGACCGAACACAAATTTCAAACTGATTTCACATTCAATAATATTTCACACGAATGATGGTAACTTGATTTCCACAGTCTTCTATTTTGTAAGGGGTTGGCGATAATTTCTATCCCTGAGCTGCAGGGTATATCCCATCATAAATATTCATAATTACAGTATTGAGTAGCATGATTGTTTCATCATTTATATCAAAGTCACCAGACTTGGAATCGGCAAAAACTTGGCTAGGCAGAATAGCGAAGTGTTTGAATCGGAATGGGAAAAACTCATCTAGTAGAAAAATATAAAGATATATACATTTTGATAGAAAAAGCATTCTTCATTGATATTCAATAAAGCCATGTCCATAGAATGCATAAAATCAGTAGGCGCTCAAATTTCATGGATCTATAGCTATTTCATATATGATTTGAGTCCAAAAATGTTCAAACCCTTGAAGTAAGCCCACTGTTTTTGGTGCTCTAGATGCCTGGCTGTGTTGTTGGATGGCCAACAAGTGTTGGTGGGTGCCCTAGATGGGTTACTTTGCTTGAGATCTTCCAGTAGGAAGGACATTGTGAATGACATCATTTCAAGGATTCAGAAATAGAAACTGAAGAGAAAGCCGAAGAGTTCTGCAACCAACTATGTGAGCAGTGTCATAGCTTGAGAAAAAAGAATTGGATTTAACTAATGGAAACTGGGGCAATAGAAACAGTGGGGGCTAAGACAACATCTCACTTTCACCTACAAGATTAGCCTCTTGTGGCTAGGATAAGAAAAGATAATGATGTTAATGGCCAACAAATGACCACAAAAGTAGGTATGGACTAAGAATAGTACATTCAATGCAAGGGAGTGCAAAAGCATTTCCTAGGTCTATGCTAAAAGTAGAAGATATCAAGATCTAAGAACAAGCTAGAAACTAAAAGCAATCTAGCTAAGAGAGAGTACGATAATGTGTGGGTACAATAAAAATAAAAATGCTATAAACGGAGAGTCTTGGTGTTGAGCAAAAGTGAGAGAGGATGTCAAGGCTTGCTGGTGGTCGAGGACGAGTGAGGGGATCATGTAGGCTCCTGTCGGAGTCATCAATCACTGTGAAAAGGTTCACGCATTGTCGTATGATAACTTGTGGGAAGTGGTCTAGGTTGAGGGGGCTCAATTGTATGATCCTAGGGGAGCACAAGAGTGAGGGAACCCAACTCTCCGAACATCCAAGGCCACGAGAAAGTAACTTTGTATAGAAACTTGGATACTTAGTTGAACTTGAGGAGTATGCTAGATGGAGGGGCACTGGTCCCTATTTTTGGTTTAATGGTGTAGAACTCGTGATCTAGTATGACATCCCCTCCTAGGTTGCAAAGAGGTTAGTCGATCGACCAAGGGGGGGGAGGATCGAGAGGAGACATAGGGCGTTGTTGATTTGGACTTTGAATGATATGTTACATTGTTTGTTGTTTGTTGCTCCGATCAAACGAGGCAACCGAGAAGTAGGAGGTGATTCTTTTGAGAGCCTCAAGCCGAGACTAGCCATGCGAAGATTGAGATCTATGTCTGAATACTTCTCTCATGATGATAGCAAGGCATCTTTGGTCAGGATAATGAAAGAAGATAGAAAGGGAGTCCCATGAGGCTATGTCACAGGGTTCGTCGAACTTCGAGGTTCGAAGTTTGGTGAACCTAAAAAAAATCCTGGGTTTGATTTGGTTCGTCGAGCCTTCATCATTTCTAATGCTATGTGAATCACGTGACATGTCAACATCGTTACATTTTATTTTTTCAAGGCACTCGAGATATATTGCTGTCGAGTGAGGCCGCAGAATCAAATCCTTCGTTCGATGTGATAGAGGAGTTTATCCTTTTTAATCGTCTTGTTAACAACATTGAGCGGAATCTATAGTATGACGGGAACCTACAGTTGTACTACGATGTGTCCATAATCCAGATGATAGTCGTCGACTTGCCATCACCCACCCGTCAAACCCTTGACATTGTCACTTGTGCAAGCACATGCCTTCGAGCAATTCCATCTTCGCTTCATCATTTTGAAACCCTCAACTGAGTTGACCCTGTGCTATCCCCTTCATCTCCATATTTCAAAATTGGATTTATCAATTTTTTTTTATGATTAAGCTATTTACAAGTCATTTATGTAGTGTTATTTTATTTTATGTTCAATTTTAATGTTTAATTTAATTATATATTAATTATTAATTAGATGTATGTATATATAATTATTTTAAACTTTAATATTATATTATATTTAATTTTAAAGTTTAATATAATTATATATATGTACATATAATGAATATAATTATATATATACGTACATATAATTAATATATTTATAAGCAATTAGTAATTTACTATATAATATAATTAATAATCATATATATATATATAGAACCTAATGGCGAACCTCATTCAAACATTATGGAAAAATTTGAACCTGAATGGAACTTGAAGGTTGTCGAACTTGAACTCGAAGTTGAACCTTGTGACATAACCTTGAGGACACAGGAACCCTGCTGCATATCAAATCCTATTACTGTTGGAAATAAATCGAAATCTAGCTGAGCCCTCTTCAATCATCCAAATTAGGCTATTCTTGTCCTTCCTACTCACGAGGAGTCGAAGAAATTTTGGCAGGTTCATTTGGTCCTTCCTCTTCATTAATGATTATTCCATTGAAGGCTGAGATGGAATTAACTATAGTACACAGGACTCCTGCAAATCAAATCCTATTACTGTTGGAAACATATCGAAATCTAGCTGAGCCCTCTTCAACCATCCAAATTAGGCTATTCTTGCCCTTCCTATCCACGAGGAGTCGAAGAACATTTGGCTGGTTCAGTTGGTCCTTCCTCTTCATTAATGATTATTCTGTTGAAGGCTGAGATGGAATTAATTATTGTACTTCATTTTCAGGGGCACTAACCACCAAAAAGGATATCTTCAAGATCCATTCATCCTCTTCATGAGTGGACTGAGCTGTCATATTCCTGGACAGGGATTTTTTTGAGATGATTACTTGATTTGCCATCTAGTCAGCCATCTGATTACCAGTTGTGAAAACACGATTGGAGAAAATTGTTTAAAAAACTGGGCTTGGTATCCTCAATGCAAGGGAATTCACCAATGTCCACTCTTCAAGCTATGTTGAAGAGCAAGACCTAATCTAATAACTTTTGTAGTGACTGCAACATCAATGGATATTGGCATACAAAGTGCTGCAAAATATTGCCCCAAGTATCAAAAAGGCAAGCCAAGGATAATATGCTAGCCAAGATTAAGAGGGAAAAATTGAAGAAAGTACCAGCAGCACAAAGGGAATCAATGAAAGAGGAAGCCAAGCTTTCCGAGAAGGAAGCAAACTCCTGAAAGACTTCTAAAATTGCAGCCTTGCCTTCATCACAATGTAAACACGCTAGGAAGGCATTCTTGGATTCTTGGGTAATTTGCATGGTTTCCAAGGATAAGCTTCTAAGAACCAAAAAGTTACCTCTATGATGGAAGAGGAGGAATATAATGTGACATTTGATCATTAGCAAAAGGTAGAAGATGAGAAGCCACTCAAGGTATGCAGCATTCTCAATGCTGTTTTTAGTTCCATTTGTTGGAAACTGCAAGTAGGATTGGACTTCCACTTGGATAGGCAATTAAGCGAGTGATACCAGTGGTTAAGAGCAAGTAGAGACATTGTTATTACTAGTGCAAGGAAGTAGGGACAACAACACCACTTTGTAAATATCAAGCAATGAAGCTGATTTTTCATTTCAAGCAGTCTCAAATTCAGACAAGTCTTTGTACCTTGCATCCATGGGATGTATAAGTAGCATACTTGTTTGAGAGGCAGTTTTGGAGATGTATAAGAACAGAGACATATATCAAAGAAATAAGAAGCCAATGAGACAACTGCATACTACACGAGGCAGGGATGCATAAGTGGGTAAGCATGAAGATCTCAAGAAGGTAATTATTCTAGCTTGAAGAAGCTTGTGGTGACATCAAATAGTGCCCTTTTTAATGGGTGTTCACTGAGACAAATAGACGAAAAAAACCAATTGTTAACCAAGCATTGAGGCAACCATTCCATGGAAGTTCTAAACTGGGTAAGTGAGCTTGTAGCAGTTTTTGGGACTCTTGTAGCAAGTTTTTGTGACTCATGTTTAAGACTGACATCATTTATTAACATTTGCCCGAATGAGAGACTATACTTTTGGGAAATGCCACTTTCTCACCACTTATCTACAACAAGAAATGTGGAAGGCAGCCGTCAACGCCTCAAAGGCAGCCTGGCTGTATCTACACAAGGAGTGGACATGAGCAACCAACAAAGAGAAAAAAAGAATGTTGTTTGTGGCTTGTATGCACTTTTTTTTTTGAGAAATACTTCTTATAGTATCCCTTTCGCTAAGTTGTGCCATTATAGTTGTTAATTTTTCAGAATTTACTTCAATCTGATCTAGGATCTTAATTGAGAGAACAACATGTACAACATATCTACAACATATCAATCATGGACACAATAATGCAAGCACACAAGAGACACAGAGTTTACTTGGGGAAAACCATAAAGGTGAAAAACCCCAATAGCTTCCTCAGAGATAGATAGAGCAATGATACAACCCAAGCATAAGAGATAGACATCTCCTAGCAGCAGCTTCTCCTCCTCCACAAGTGCGCCACTCTCCTGAGACTGAGAGAGAACAGAATGATCAAATAGAGTGCCTCCCGCACTCTATTTATACTTGACTTGACTTTGCCTAATAACCTTTACTAGGTCGGCCTTAACTTAACCACATAACATAATGCTGACTGGGCCGACACCCAATAGGGTGGTCTAATAACCCATCAAGTATAAGTTACGATACTTACAATATAAATGACGACACTTCCGTATAGAGGAATAATAACATCTCTATAGGAATACAAACACTTTCGTGTAGAGGAATAATACCATCTCTATAGGAGTACAATATACATATATGAAATACATTCCGAAGTTACATATACATCAACACTCCCTCTTAACTAGGAAGGTATTTCTTGTCACAGGTCTTCTAGCACAAGTCTTCTTCTCTGGATCATCGTCACTGGATAATCGTCATCGTCACTGCTGCTGCTATCTCAATCAATCTCTGAATCTACTCGTCATAGGAAGTTCTACAGAGCCAATCCTTTTTCATACTGGATGTAGGCCCACCACTTGCAGGTCTTCATCATCAATGGCCATACTGTGGATCCCAGGGCTGATTACGTGCGTCAACAAAACCTAGCGCAGACTATAGGTTCTTTTACATGTTGACCTTCACAAAACCTACTCAGAGCATCCTAGGATGTTACGAGCAAACCGCTCTATCTGTCTGGATCTCGATAGAGCATCCCAGGCTGTTACGAGCACACCGCTCTACCTGTCCGGATTTTAAAGGATCTTTTCTATGCGAAATTGTAGCAAAACCTACTCAGAGCATCCCAGGATGTTACAAGCACACCGCTCTACCTGTCTGGATCTCGATAGAGCAACCTAGGATGTTACTAGCACACCGCTCTACCTGTCCGATTTTTAAAGGGTCTTTTCTATGCTACCTGCACAACCTGTCCACGGCCATAGAGTATCAAATCGATACTCACCATACATCATCCTGATGTACATCATCTGGAGCAACATCCTTAAGCTCGTCATCTGTGATCATCCTGATCATACAATGCATCTGCCTGATGCATACACAGTATCTGCTTGATACATATCATCATACATGATCTACCTGATCATTCAATGTATCTACCTGATACACATACAAATACATGATCCACCTGATCATACTTGATACGTATCAACACACATGATCCACCTGATACATATACATGATCCAACTTATCATATCCAGCATCAACATGATGCATACAAATACATAAATGATCCAACTGATCATATCCAACATCAACATGATGCATACAAATATAGAGCAGTAACTGGAGCTTCGCCCTGATGCTCATCATCCAACGCTTATATCCATAGCCATGTGAAGGATCCTCCTTCCAACATGCTTGGAATGGCTTCAGCAAATGTGTCCATCACTTCTTTCTCGAAGTGATGTTGATCTGAAGAACGCCAAGCCTCTCTCTGAAGTACTCGAACTTCACTCTGGCTAGTGGCTTCGTCAACACATCTGCAATCTGCTCATCCGTCGCAATATACAGGAGCTTCACTGCTCCTCTCTGCACCATATCCTTGATATAGTGATATTTGATCTCAATGTGCTTCGACCTGTCATGGAACA
Source organism: Larix kaempferi (assembly GCA_027924585.1). Lineage (NCBI taxonomy): Eukaryota > Viridiplantae > Streptophyta > Pinopsida > Pinales > Pinaceae > Larix > Larix kaempferi. The sequence continues at coordinate 4,016,774 of BSBM01000792.1, forward strand.
CTGGGTTCTCAGACAGCTTCGCACAACTTTGGTTATCACAAAAGATACCAGTAGTCTCCAGCGGGAGATCAAATAACTCTGACAGTAGCTTCCAGAGCCATACTGCCTCATAACTAGCCGAACATGCTGCAACATACTTTGCCTCGGCTGTACTCAGTGCTATGCAGGATTGCTTCCTGCTAAACCAAGAGATCACACCTGATCCCATATTGAAGCAACACCCAGAAGTGCTCTTCCTATCTGCACCACTGCCTGCCCAATCTGAATCAACATAACTCTGCAGGTTAAATTTTTGATTCGCATCATACTTGAGCCCATAATCAACTGTACCCTTCAGGTAACTCAGAATATGCTTTACAGCAACCAGGTGAACACTCCTCGGATCCTTCAGGAACTGGCTCAATGGGTTCACCGCAAAGCAAATATCTGGTCTCGTGTTCGTCAGGTACATCAAGGACCCAATCATCTGACGATACATAGTGATATCAACCGGCTTAGATGAAGCATCACAAAAAAGCTTCAGGTTTGATGCCATAGGTGTGGCCATGGCCTTGCAGTCCATCATCCCGAACCTCTTCAGGATCTCTACTGTATACTTCCCTTGTCCAAGGAAGATTCCATCTGCACTCTGCCCCACCTCCATACCTAGAAAATAGTGCATCATCCACAAGTTCTTCATCTAGAACTCGGCAGCAAGCTTCCGCTGCGTGTCGACAATCAATCTTTCTTCACCTGTAATAAACAGATCATCCATATACAAAAGTAGTATCACTGGATTGCCTTCCTCAATCTTGTAGTAAAGGTTGGAATCCGTTTTACTCTTGGTAAGGCCCAAACTGGATAGAAAGCTGTCTATCCTACCATACCAAGTTCTGCACATATATGACTCCCTGTCATGTGTCTCAAAACCAAGTGGCTGCTTCACATACACTTCTTCTTCAACTACACCATTCAAGAAAGTTGTCTTGAAATTCATCTGGTGTATCTTCCATTTCATCACTGCAGCCAGAGCAAGTACGGATCTAATGGAAGTGTATCTGGCTATAGGAGCAAAAGTCTCTATGCTACCACCTGCAGCATGCTTGATCTTGTAGATCCTCTTGGAAGTCACTACAGACTCCCCTTCAGGTCTTGGGGCTGCATCCCAAACATCTTCATGATCGACTGGCACTCCTCGATCATGGCATTCTTCCCAGATCCTGGGAACTTCAATATCTTCAATATTTTCAATAGATAACTTTGTTGCTGAACAAATGTTGTAGTCCTTCTTTTGTAGGTGATGGTATACGATCTTTCCTACACAACAAGTTAAATTGCATGATTATAAAACATCTCATAGTTTTCAGAACAAATTCTTACACATAAAGAAATGTCATACAGTCATGCAATTATCTTAGCCAATGTTTCAATACAACATTTATCCATATCCCGTAACTCTCTAGATGCCTTCCAATCTCTACCAGAACATTGTTAAGAGTGTGCACAACTCCCAATATGTCAACAAAGAGGTTTCATTCTAGATAAGTAGCAATGGAATGTTGTACAGTGCCATAGGCCACTTACCCATGTATATTATTAGTATACTGTTCATCAATGCAACTATGCATAATACACAACCTAATTCTAGGAACACGAGTATATACATTATTGAACAGTATTATTTAGATAATAAAATATGCAAGGAATGATAATTTAAAAACTTATCTTTGTTTGTTTGTTGGGTTGACTCCCTCTCAGTCTTTGCTTCTTTTCTACAACTCCATTCTGATGTGGATTGTGAAAAGTGGTCAACTCCTTTTGAATATTTGCATCCTTGCAGAAATTACTGAAGTGTGCTTCTTCTTGATCTTTGCTTCCTTGCAGGAAACAACTGGAGTGTGCTCCCTCATGATCTTTGCTTCCTTGCAGGAACAACTGGAGTGTGCTCCCTCTTGATCTTTGCTTCCTGGATTACCTGTCCTTGAACTTATATCCATCACTATGCATGCTTATTAGTATCATCATTGTGTTATCCTCGAGGTCTCATACATAATCGCACATTCATTAGTATAATCTTAATACTATCAAAACACAATAATCTTAAACATGTATAGTCATGATCATTTCAAACACAGATAATAAGCATTAGTATTCAAGGTTTCAGGGAAGTCTTCTTTTACTCATGCATATTCTTATTTGATCATAGGACTCTTCTGGTTAGTTAAATCATCAATCAAGATAAGAGACATAAAATGCATAAACCCTTGATTACTTACATTTCTAACTTTATGAATAAACATAAGCAATCATACCAAGTATACTTATATAAGGGATCCTAACACAAGGAAGGATTCTAACTTGATATAGGAAAAACATACCTGGATTGGTATGTTAGCTAGTTATGTCTAACATACCCACATGATGTCTTCTTGTTCTCTTCAATGACTTGTGCTAGTAACCTGCATATCTCATCGGTTAACCATTATAGAACCAAGTTATACATACCTCGCAAATAGATCTTCTAAGTGATTCATGACAATGGATGAATCTTTGTCCTCATGTCATCATGATCATATGTTCTTGAACTAGAACATGATTTGTCTTTCTTGGTGTACCTTTCATGTTAGCGAACAACATAAACCTCATACAACATCATAATGCATTAGTACAATCATAAGTGTCAACACCCTAATCAATGAATAACTTCTATCATGCATTCATAATTTTATTAAGGTGATACGACAAGTCTAAATTTAATCAAGATTGTACTAACCGTAATAACATGAAGACAAACATACCATAAACTTAATCATGAACAAATCTTGAAACATACCTAGATGAGTCATACCTGTCGAGATTGCTTGTAATCTTCTTATGTAAGGCCTTAGCCTCATCTCCCTCTGAAACAGGAACTTCTTCACTTATTTAGGTGACCAATCCATTCTCTTGCAGGAACTGGATCTGGAGCTAGATTAGGGTTTGTCAGAGAAACCCTAAAAATTCAAACTTTGAATTTCAAACTTCCGAAAGGATAGAAATATGTGTCTTGATGAGTTGATCAAGCTGGTATACTCATAGTTTGAAAACTGCAAAGTTTCATCCCTCAAATTTGCCTTTGAAACTTCCGGATTCACTGGACATGACCTCGAACTAGGGTTTAATAAATCCTACCCTTCTGCCCAATCAAAAGGTTTGATCCAAAGCTCTAAGCTTCTATTTTTCTGAGGAGCTTCCAACCGTGGTCACAGATTTAAAAAATTTTCATTTTTGCAAAAGCCCTAATTTTCCACTTTTCCGATCAAGTCTCGAACTAGGGTCTGATCAAGCCCGACCTTCTGCCCAACCAAAAATTTTGATCTTGGTCTCTAAATTTTGATTTTGATGAGTAGCATTTAGCCGTAGTCTCCGATTACAAAAATTCCAACTTTCTCCGAAACCCTAAATTCCGGAAGCCATGAATGAAGGTGCTAAAAAATAATTCTGTTTTGACAGAAATATGTACCTGATTGTTTATGGTGTAACTTCGAACTTTTCGATCCACAGGGTCTGAAAAGTTTTCCTGTGATAGCCCGATTTGTCATCTTTCCAACCCCATAGGTCTGACCTCAAATGGATTCTCTGAGAGAGAGTTATGCCAAGTGTCGCAACGTGACCTGTTTATGGGATAAAACAAGAGAGTGAACTTGTATGGCGTGCCACGTGTCATTGGTTCAGTTTTGGGTTCTAAAAAAGTTACCTGAGAAAGTACAGTCCGTGCACTACCTGTCACTTTTTACGAAATTTCATTTGGAGCTTCCTAGCCCAAGTTATGACCTTTTTGCCAAGGTCACCTGTTTATGACTGAGATCTGGTAGAGGCAGAAACCCTATATTGTACAGATCATAAATCACAAAGTACAACGAATTAGAGGTTGTCCTTTGGACACAAGGTACATGGGGATCTTAGCTTTGCCCTGTATGATTTTCAGACCCTGAAACCTTGCCGAAATTTATTTATAGCGAAAGTGCTACAATGACTGGTTTTTTCTATATCAAGCCCTAGCTTCACAATTGCAACAAGTGTCATACATGCCATACCATGCCTTCTTTCATGCTAGCTCTGATACCATGTTAATTTTTCAGAATTTACTTCAATCTGATCTAGGATCTTAACTGAGAGAACAACATGTAAAACATGTCTACAGCATATCAATCATGGACATAATAATGCAAGCACACAAGAGACACAGAGTTTACTTGGGGAAAACCATAAAGGTGAAAAACCCCAATAACTTCCTCAGAGATAGATAGAGCAATGATACAACCCAAGCATAAGAGATAGATATCTCCTAGCAGCAGCTTCTCCTCCTCCACAAGTGCGTCACTCTCCTGAGAGTGTGAGAGAGAATAGAATGATCAAATAGAGTGCCTCCCGCACTCTATTTATACTTGACTTGACTTTGCCTAATAACCTTTACTAGGTCGGCCTTAACTTTACCACATAACATAATGCTGACTGGGCCGACACCCAATAGGGTGGTTTAATAACCCATCAAGTATAAATTACGACACTTACAATATAAATGACGACACTTCTGTATAGAGGAATCATAACATCTTTATAGGAATACAAACACTTCCGTATAGAGGAATAATATCATCTCTATAGGAGTACAATATACATATATGAAATACATTCCGAAGTTACATATACATCAACAATAGTATCCCTTTCGCTAAGTTGTGCCCTTTCATAATGGTAAGTTTCTCCACACCTTTAAAATGCATCTACTTGATGTGCAAATACCACTTGTTGCACCACATGGACAACAAGGAAGGTGTATGTACTATGTACAACATGCAAAATTAGCAGCACAAAAGATGAGAAGCATTTAAGAAAGGAGGGGTGCACTACAAGAGTGCAAGAGCACCGTATGAGTACATCACTGAAGAATGGTGTCCACCATGACAAGTGGGAGACAACAAAGCATGGTATTAATTTTAGTTCCATTCCTGCTTGGAAATATAGCAAGTGAAGCACTTTACTAGCGAGACACAGCAACTTCATGGAAGAAGCAAATTTGGAGCAAGAAGCTTTCAAAAGTAACTACTTCCAACATAAGTAAAACACCACAAGGAGGAAGTAGAATGGGATTTGCTTTTTATGTATAAGAACTTCTAGGAGAAAATTAATTGAGGAAAATTTTGCTCATCTCCATCAAAATTAAAACTTTCGATGATCAAAAAGCCTTTCAAAATGGGGAGGCATGGAAACCCGAGAAATCTTCCTATGACAAAGTGTTGGACATTAATTGCATTTTAAGAGGCTAATTCTTTTCCAGATACTTCATTTGGGCATGTATCACTCAACTTGACTAATGGCGATGTTGGTTTTAATTAATGCCCCCCTCTGAGAAGGGCACCAAGTACTTCTTTGAGGATTTGAATCCCGGTGGGGGCTATAGCACTGCCTTGCTTTTGCAAACCTGGTTGTCCTCTTGTGGCAAAATGGGGAGGCATGATCAGAGGTTGATCAATACATATGTTCTCCCTCATTGGTACTTTATGGAGTGGAAATTTAGAGTTATGATCTTGTCAAGGCCATCTCATGACAGATCCTCAATTTGGCAATTTAGGGTCCTTAACTTCTAGAGTTTGTTTCAAGCCTTAAACAACATATAGCAGAAACTGAGGAAAGCTCTACTTTTGCATCAATCATGTAGATCGAGGAAAGTTTTGGAGTGCAATCAGTGTTCTCAAAAGTAGTTATTTGACATTTATAATAGTCTACATTACAAATAGTCACCATTTAAGAAATATGCCTGTTGAGGTTTTCTAAAAACAATAAGGATTTTCTCAAATAATTTCAGACGCACATACGTTCACTAGATTTGTAGTTCTCAAATATCCATTGTTACAAGTAGCAGAACACAGGCCTCATGTTTTAACCAGATACAGAGCATCCTGTGGTGCCGGTCATTGTGTGCGGTTAGATAATTCCATAAGACTTTAGTTATTCTTGTTTTCAAGGTATGAGATTTTCCTACTTTGATTTATAACTTTAAACAGAATTATTGAGTTTTTTTTGCTCCATTTCAATCAAGGTTGTTTATAGGTTCCTCCTACGATGATAAATATGATTGTTAGGATGGATTTGGTTGGTCGGACAACATTAGTTGGCAATAAGCTTAGGAGCTTGCAATTTGTCCCAATTGCAGTTGGAATTAATGATCAGAGCAAGGGGATGAGAAAGTGGTTGCTATGCCTCCTATTTACCAATCTCTAATATTGACAAAGTTTTGTTAGCTGTGAAGACTTAATGTATAGATGAAAATTATGAGAGATTGTTACAAGTCAGGAGATTTAGAGGAGCTTTCAATTTGTCCCAATTGTAGTTGGGATTAATTATTAGAACAAGGGGATGAGAAAGTGGTTGCTATGCCTCCTATTTACCAATCTCTAATATTGACAAAGTTTTGTTAGCGGTGAAGACTTAATGTATAGATGAAGATTATGCGAGATTGTGACAAGTCTGAGATTTAGAGGAAGCATCCAGGTTTAGGCGAGGTGCTCTACAACCCAGTATGGCTCTAAAACCCAGCATGGGGGAAGTTGTTACTTTCGGTGCTCTACAGCCCAGTCTGGGGGAGATGTTGTCACCTAAGTTGCACTGAAATGGATACGGGAATGGATACGGATATGGGAAGGGAAATGGTTACAACAAATTTTCAAAAAAGTTGGATACGATTATATATATATATATTGATGAATGGTAATCTGAATTATGCATGTCTCATGGTGTATATATATATATATACACCATGAGACATGCATAATTCAGATTACCATTCATCAATTAGATTTGGAGGCAGTCGTGTCCTTTATAACAATTGAAATTAGCATACTCAAATATTATGATAGATAATATTGAAATATTCTTATATCTTGACTCCTGAGTGCCATAGATAAGCCAACCCTTGTAAAGCATTCAATCAAGGACATATCAACTACTTCTAAGCATCGATTTCAAACCGTAAAATTACTCGAAGGTTGAATTCAAGTGTTGGCATCTCTAAAAGAATTGTTGGAATTTGTGATTATTAGAAATACGTGTTGGTTCATGTAACCCTTCATAAATGCAATATGTTATTTTGTAGGGCTGAAACTGCCACTGTCTCAATTTTGATATGCAAGTTGTTTTATTACATATGATAGTCATTGGGGTTTATTTGCAACAAAGCTGAGGATTTTGCAAAAAAGATGAGAAAAAAGACAATGAAACAATCATTGTCCACAGATTAGTGGTTTTTTGAACCAAAAGTAAGCCCCTATCGTTTTTGGAAAAATACGAGAAAAAAACTATGAGACATAAAAATTCAGATTACCATTCATCAATTTAAGATTAGGGTTTAGATCTTGATTTATAAGATTTTAGGATTTATATTAAGTTTTAAGGCTCTATTTAGGGTTACGGTTTTATAGTTTCCCTTTAGGGTTAATTTTTATTTTCATGTCAAAAAATCATTATTTCTAGTTGGAAACTTGCATTGTAGCAGCTGAAATGTTTGAGAAAATCAGGAAATGTTTTTGGAAACAGCTGGAAACAATTGGAAACCGCTGGAAATGGCTTGGAAACGTTTCAGGAAATGCCTGGAAATGTTTCTGTGTTTTGGATATGCCTTGGAAATGTTTCAGGAAACGTCTGGAGACAATTTGGAAATGTTTTCATTTTTTGGATACGGCTTGGAAACGTTTCAGTGCCGTTTCCAAGCCATATCCCCTCTGTTTCAGTGAACGGTGTATCCCCCGGTAAGTTAGGTTGTCACGTAACATAACGCAACGTAACTTTACCAAAAATAAAAAGTAATTAAGAAAAATAAAAGTGGCATAGATCCATCTTAAACCTGGATCTATCAAGCACCAAGAGGGATCCAATTTCTTGAGGTGTAAATTTTTTCTTGATGTGTAAAAACTAAAAAATTTAAGATAAAAAAATTTACACCTCAAGAAATTGAATCCCTCTTGGTGCTTGATAGATCCGGGTTTAAGATGGATCTATGCTGTTGGAATATTAGAGTGACATTGATGGAGAATTTGATATTGAAAGAGTTAAATCCATAGCTCCAATAGTTGGGAACATGGTTAGGGATGTTGACAGGCAATTTGCTAATGAAATTGGTAATGGATGAGTGGATGGATGGCAACTCGTTTCTGTGTTTGACATGTAACTAGTTGGGAGGGGATCTATGCTGTTGGAATGTTAGAGTGACGTTAATGGAGAATTTGATATTGAAAGAGTTAAATCCATAGCTCCAATAGTTGGCAACATGGTTAAGAATGTTGACAGGCAATTTGCTTATGAAATTGGTAATGGATAAGTGCATGGATGGCAACTTGTTTTGGTGTTTGACATGTAATTAGATGGGAGGGGTTGTATCTATTGGTTGATTGGTTTAACCTTGATGTTTGAGGATTATTATTTGGTGCTTTCTATTGATTTTGTTTGAATCATAGTAGCAAGATCTGGTGGTTTTTTTGTACAGTACAGATATGGTACTGTCAACATATTTTTGACTGTCTTTGACAATATGCCTCATGTCTTTGATACACCATGGACTGATAGACTCCAAAAGACACAGCCCAAATCCTCTTCCTTGAAAAAAAACTTATAAAATATTAAAAAACCTATAAATATAAAATTCATTGCCAAATTCTCAAGAAACGAGTTATTGTTTCTGATCTATTTCACGTTAAAATAGTATTTGAATTTAAATTCTTATCTTGCTACTATTATGCTGAGCATGGCTTTACCATTGGATGCACATTTAAATTCTTGATGAATTTATTAAATAATAAATACACGGCCCTGATTACTGGGCCTAACCCGGTGGGGACATCAAGTCAGGCCCTTAAATATCTGCATAGTTACCTGGGGATTTGACCCCAAGACCTTCTGCTTACAACTCACAGCTGTCAACCACTTGTGCTAACCCACCGGGCTAATAACAATTGACTTCTATAAGTACACTATTATATTTTGAAGTGCTTGCAGGGCACAAAAATCAATTGCACAACTACATTATTTAAAGTATATTGTGAACGGCATATGAGAGAGAGAGAGAGAGCATGAATCCTTGAAAAATAATCATCAGTATTTAGTACTAAATGTACATGATTATTGTATATTTCATTTATTACAAGTATTTGTACTCCAGGCCATACTTGCATAGATTATGCTAGATCCCATCATACAAATAGATGTCATAGCAAATAGATGCTATACAGAACAAAATAAATCTAGGGTATAGAACCGAAAGGCCCTTTCCTTTTCTCCTAATTGAGCTAATTGAACTGCTGGCCTAGGGCGTATGTTAATACACATGGATTTACACTGTTGTTGTAGGGTCATATGCTAGTACACATGGATGATTTTATCAAATAGAACGGGACACTTGCACTTGCTTATCAAATTGCGTATTGAACACTAGTATAGAAGTTTTAGTCTGGCTGTAATGAGGTTCATTTTGCAGGAAACCATTTGAAAAATTCTACCTGGCAATCTGTTTTACTCGTTGATAATCCATAATTGAATAGATCTGCATATAATCATTTCATTACCTTCACTAGAGGCTTCATGACTTATTTTACAAAACGCAAGCTGTGTTGAGATCCCATTTTAATGTCTTTACCAGGGTTCCATAAGTCTTTTTCTTCTATAAACAATGGATTATTTCTCATCATTTTTTCAACTCTGTTGCAGGGATCTGTTCGCATTTCTGTCTCTGTCCCTAATCTTGAAGAAGGAAATCTGAACGGGCAGATGCTCGAGGTTACAATACAGTCTCTCTCTGAGACTATATCTAGTCTTAAGGAGAAGATTGCAGCAGAGGTTGCCTTGCCAGCAAACAAACAGAAACTCAGTGGACGGGCTGGTTTTCTCAAGGACAACCTATCACTTGCATATTATAACATTGGGCCTGGAGAAACATTGACCTTGGCCCTGAGAGAACGTGGTGGTAGAAAAAGATAGGCATGCAATTAAACACTGACACGAAGTCAGAATGAATGCGATGACCGTGACCGTAATATGTTTCCTTTACATTTATAGTGTCCTCGAAGCTTTATTCTCTGGTCTCATTGAGGGCGTATATGCTTTGACAAATTATGGAGAATATTTGCTAAGATTTGTCTGGTGAATGTGTTGTAATCATATTCATTTTCTTATATCAATTCACCTTCCATCGTATCTGTGTGATGTGCTATGATACAAAGTGTTTAGATGTCCTGATCTGTAGCTTATATGCCAAACCCTCGGAAATCTCCATGTCTGCATGGATGATCGAAAGCACTGTAATCGATAAACGAGCAAGAATTTAAATTTAATTTTGCAATATTGAAAGGGCATTCTAGCCAAACGAATAACCGGTTCATGCTGCCACGACACAACTTTGGGAAGAGTGTCATTAAAGTCGAGACAAACTTATCGATTAAATGGCTAAAGTTACTTCCATACCAGCAAAGGCACTCTAAACCAGTCACCATTCTTCTACATTTTTAGGATGCATGCTAAAAAACTTTTTATACAATGAAACCAAGCAGGAATATTTTATGCATCTGTAAATTATAGGATATGTAGAATTTTTTTTTCACCTCAACATAATCTAAGCAATTAGTTCACGAATCTAGAATATTTCTTTATTAAAAAGATTGTAAAAAATGGAAATTGATTTACTGGCAGGGAGATAAGGTGATATAACCATTCAAAGGAAATAATAATATCATTATGCAATGAAGGCCCTCTAGATAGTAATTTCCATGGGTTGTATATATTCTGTATCTATTTAATTAATTTATCAAGACAATCCCTACCTTGCTCTTTGTGATTTAGTTGCATGCTGGTCTTTGATGAAATGGGTGTTACGAATCCAAACTTAATATGATTTAGTTGCATGATGGTCTTTTGATAAAATGGGCGGTAAACACCACTTTGTTGAGGTGCATGTGCAAGAGAGTGCAAAGTTTTACTGAGACATTTCCCTGCTTGCACTTTGAATTGCAAACTGGATCTTGGCCTACTTGGCAACTCCTATGGAGCAGCAAGAAGAAAATGGGAAGCGATGACCTAATTTCTTTTAAAAGATCAATAATATCCATTGAGAGCAAAAATCCCATCTTGAGTCACAATAAATCATTAACCATTAGCCACTTGCGGGTTATATGTGGTAAAAACTTTCAATACGTTTATGGGAAACAAACTAAAGGTTGGATCACGACACGTACGTTGAAAATGCAATTTAAAATAAATAATTCTGAACTTTTGGAACTGGGAACATGCAGTGTAGTTAATTTTGTGACTCATATAACTCCCATTTTGAAGAGATGGCTGAGCTAACCAAAATGGTGGACTGATCAAAAGCCAGTGTGCATGTATGCATATGATTGTAGGTGATTGCATATCTGTGTTTTCTATTAAGAACAAGCTATTTATGGAAATGTTGTATCAAGAATAGTAGGCTTTTGCCATAAACAATTTTGTTAATATCAATATTAATTGTTTGCAAATTACTTAATATATTCAATTTTGTTAACACAACTATTAATTGTTTGCAAATTACTTAATATATCGGATGGTGTTTTATTGTGCAAAGTTAATCACATTAGCATTGTGGTTCTCAGACATGTAGAGTTCGTGAAATTGGACAAAATAGTGTAAGTCCAAATAATTACCAGTTAACATGTTAAGTCCAACAAGGATTTGCACGAGCAGGGCAATTTAAAAGCGATGAATATATCACTTAATGTGAAAACTCAAAGGTCAGTATATCATATTAGCTTGATTTTATAGTTTGATGTATGTTGAAATTCCTTCCTTGCACTTAGCGTCGTTGATATAAGAGCTATGGAGCTATAGAAAATGATAAATATAGTCATGAAAAATGAAGCTACTAGTTGAAGAAGAGAAGAGATGGACACGCACAACAATGTTATGAAAAATGAAGCTACTAGTTGAAGAAGAGAAGAGATGGACACGCACTACAATGTTATTGTTCTTATTTAATGTTATTGTTCTTATCTATGTTGCCACATTCTGTCCGCCGTTCATTTTGGTTTGCACTTAGCGTTAATGATGTAAGAGCTATGGAGCAATAGAAAATGATAAATATAAAGTCATGAAAAATGAAGCTACTAGTTGACGAAGAGAAGAGATGGACACGCACTACAATGTTATTGTTCTTATCTATGTTTCCACATTCTGTCCGCCTTTCATTTTGGTTTCATCACTTTGGGGTTAGCTGCTTTAAAATGATGGAAATAGGTTTTGAGAGTTGTCCTATGCTCATAAAATAATGTTACCTGGTGACATTTTGAAGTGTTCAAGATGCCTTTTTCTTTGAAATAGTTAGTAGTGAATACACTGTTCTACCCTCAAGAGAGGCAAGAAGCTAGGTGTTTTGAAGTAAGAAGAGGCATGTGGGTGCTCTTAAGTCGAGGTTGATGGTTAATGTGAAGACAACCTTGAGATTGAGAGGTTTGTTGGTGTCCTTAACATTAATGTAAAATGGGAAAAGTTTTTAATTTTTAATTTTAATAGTTTTATGATTCTAATTTAATTGAATGTCATTCTAAAAGACAGCATTTGGTCTTATAAACATGGAATTAAATCCTTAATAAGGTATTTGGTCTTATAAACATGGAACTAAATCCTTAACAAACGTGATAAGACATTTTGTTTTCAAATAAACTTGCAATTAGGAGAACATCACAAAGACAACAATAACAAGGTAGGGACCCACAAAGTACACAAGCACCTCTTAGTGATGTTGGTATTGAAGTGAGAAAGGATGCTCACACATCAACTCAGGGGTTTGGACCTAAAGCCAACTTTTGAATTGGCAACATTTTTTGGACCCACAAAGTACAAAAGCACCTCTTAGTGATGTTGGTATTGAAGTGAGAAAGGATGCTCACACATCAGCTTAGGGGCTTGGACTTAAAGCCAACTTTTGAATTTGCAACGTTTTTTGATGCGTTAGTACTTAATAACCACCCTTGTCTCGAGATTGTTGCCGATATTAGATTAATATACAATTTTCTCTTCCTTTTTACTTAAGGGATATGTCACTTTGTTAAGGGAAAAGGCTATCACATCAACTAGACAGCTTGTTAACTTTCGGATTGGCAAAGCTTTATTTTGTTGATAGTATTTCTTAAACTTCCTTTCTCACAATTATCCCCAATGTATAATACTTATATTCTTAGTTTGTTTGTTTGATATGTAAAGAAATAATAAAATTTTAATTTCTTTTTCTTAATTTGTATAAAATGTTTTTTTTTAAAACTATATAGATGATAGAGTACATAACTACACCACAAGTAAGAGCATATATACAAGAAAACTATTTAGTTTACAGACCACTAAATTGAACACATAAAAGTGAAAGAGACTTGCCTTTGAATGGTTTTCAAGGACCATCCTAGGGGACCATCTCAAACAAATCGACATATAATATGACCTAATATCTATAGTTAAAGGAGACCTATTTTTCAAACGCATGGTTTACACTTAACCATAAAAGTCACACAAGTGACCACCATAATGATACTTGCATCTATCTAGAGGAGGTTATCTTTGTCATTAGGGGTGCCCCCCAACCATCATTGACCAACTTGTACCAACCTTTGATTAGTTTCCTTAAGAAACTTCTTATTCTTTGAGATAGCAAGGACGAGCACCATAATTTATCATTTTGGGCTCATGGTGGATGGTTATAGGGTTAGCTCATGCAAATGGCTTGTTCTCACCTCTATGATTGCTTTGAATGGGAAAAAGGAGTAGGATAGGAGATAAGAGGATCATTGCTCATGGTGCAAGGAGTCCTTCCCTTGCCCCCCCCACTCCTCGCACACCGCAATACTCCCACTATTGGTGCAAATGTGCCACATACAACTTTAGGTATTGAACCTGAAAAACAATACACATTAAAATTGAAAATTAATGCACATTAAAGTTGGCACACATAAAAGAATTATGAAACCAAGAAAGAACTTAATGCATCCATTGGTTGAATAATTTTTCGATGTGAAGAATAACACTTAAATCATGAAATGTTGCCACTATAAATGAAATCCATTGATCCATGGTAGTTTATCTCCGGAGGGGCAATCTTAAAGGAGATTTGAGTAAAAAGGTGCCTGTTGCAAAACTTAGTGTTGGCATTTCTTCCATGTATGTATTAGAATAGAAAACATGCCAACCCGCTAATGAAAATACATTCCATTGCATCATATACTTAGTCATGTGACTCATACCTAAACCCAAGGCACAAAATAAATGTAAAGCATTCCTCAACACCTACATTAAGAACCATCATTCACTTCATTAATAACTAGTGTAAGTACATCCTCCACAAAAAATAATAATCCACTAATTGTTTCTTCAATCCTTTTATACATGAAGTATCCTTGTTAATAACTAATAAACTATTCAGGAACCATACCTATCATTAGTTATGCTACTGTGATATATAAAAACCTATGAAGGAATTCATAAAAATGACAGTTTAAACTAAACTACAGAACATATAGAAATGACAGTTAAACTAAACATTCAAGTGAGAGGAAAAACTAAAACTTGGTTCATAAAAGATAAGATCTCAAATTCGGATGTAAATCGCCAAGAAGGAATTACAGAATAATGTCTCAGACTTTCAATATACAACGTCTCGATCCCATACCAACTCTCAGCCTCTAGGCCGGAACCCCCTTACATCCCCTTACATTACAAATTGATCGAATATATAACAACTACATCATCTGAGCTATTACAAACATTTAGGAATAAAATTCTATCAACAAACTAAAGATAAAAATAATCTCGAATAAACTGCAAAGAATTTGGAAATGATGAAGTGGCTTGACTCTTCAATTGCCAAATGTTCTGTTTTGTAACTGATCCCATGTCTTGAAAATTCAAAGGCTCTCAAAGATGTTCTTTGATCTCTTTGAATATGGATGCGATTCTGAAATTAGAAGGGTGCTCTGCCACCTGCCACTTGTTGATTTATATCTAAAAATTTGGAGATCATTGAACAGTTTTCTTGGAACTTGCTGATCTAGAGTTGGTTTGTCAAATGCTAGTATTTCTCTGATTGAACACTGATTTCTTGCCTTTATATCCGGAGTTAATTCTGGCCTTTTTCTTGAAAAGTGGATTAATACCCATCTGCTCCTTGAAGATACTAGGTCAATCTTCATAATGTTTGATTGATTACCATCTGCTTAATATATTTATTTGGAACCTAGGGTCACTTATTTATCTTTGGCAAATTCTTTGCCACATGTACAAATGAAATGTCAAAGATATATATTTGGCATGACTTCTAGAAGTTTCTCTCCAAAAACCTTGAGGTTTTCTTCATTTATGTCAGAGAATTCCATAATTAGTGTCATGCATAAAAATGTTTTCTTTTTCCTTTGAATGAATTTGCAGCTCCCTGAAATAATGAGATGATCTTTCCATAATCCTCAGCAGATGTAAAGGAAGGATTTATTTCCGTAAGTTTCTTTGACTTTTTCCAAAAATCACTATCAAACATACAACCATCCACGAGCTTATTTCTCCGTCACTGGCATTTGCATACAGGTTTCCAAAGTGTCTACTGAAAACAGGTCCATATGATTTATCTTTCCAACCACAAGTCTTGTTATCATGGATTGCCAGAGCCTTCATCTTCTGCAATTACCTGCAAGCTTTCCCTTTGTATGTTACATGAGGAGACTGTTGGTGCTTGAATTGGGCGTTTTTCTTATAAGAAGCTCTTGCATTTCAATGCAATGGAAAAACAAGGCATCAATTAGTCTATGATTTTTGAAACCGAAGAATGTCGCTTGCTATGAGACACTTGTACAAGTTCTTTTGTAACGGTAAGAATCCGTTTACTGGAACTTCTCGAACTTCCACTTTCGAAAATACAAATAATCCATGAATATATATAAAAGTTGATAAAATAGATATGGTCTTTTACAAGATAGACTTTCCCGTATTTATATTGTTTAAAGGGTGTCTAATGCAACTCTTCATAAATAATTACACCATTTCACTGATTAATTATATTATTCTTGTTTGTTGTTATTATTATTATTATTATTATTTATATATATATATGTTGATGTTTATTTTATTATTATTTTATTCATAACATTGCCTCTCTCTTATAAAGGCTTTGTCCTCAAAGCCT
This sequence comes from Larix kaempferi, assembly GCA_027924585.1. Classification (NCBI taxonomy): domain Eukaryota; kingdom Viridiplantae; phylum Streptophyta; class Pinopsida; order Pinales; family Pinaceae; genus Larix; species Larix kaempferi. Next base: position 4,032,969 of record BSBM01000792.1, read on the forward strand.
TATAACGTTGTCGCACTGTTTCTTGTGACGTCGTAGCTGACGAAACATGTCGGTACGAACTTCTAAGTGTAGAACATAACTTCCGATATGTTGACGGATCAATCTAGCCAAAATTGATTTGTTGATGACTGTTGGGATTCTCTATTGATCTGTCATCAGGAGCTTTGAGCACATTAGTACCATTATCTTTCGACAATTCCCACTTTTTAGGATATTGGTTTATATGGTTGGGGTGTCGATAGGGAGTTATTGTTGTTTGTTTTTTTGTTGGTTTGAATTCTTTTTGAATTGCGACGAAGATTGAATTTGAATTTATTTCTTCTTTCTCAACTTGATTTTGTTTTCTGGAGAGTTTGGATGCTTCCTTCTGGATTTGTGCTACTTTGTTCTCCAGTAGATTGTTATTATTCTGAATTTTCTCGAACCTTTCGTCTTGTGAATTTTTGTCCTCTTTTAACTTCTTGACTTGTTCCTCTAGTTCTTGTTTAAACTTTCTGAGGTGTTGGTTTTTTTCTTGTTTTTCTAGTATTCTTCCTTCAAGGTCTTCATTTGAATGCTCCGTCTTCCGACTATGTTTCAACTTCTTGATTTTCGTAAGTAATGTCTTGTTATGACTTCTTAGTCGAAATAGTTCTTCGGTATTGCTTGCTAATACATCCTTAATTTTCTTAATTTCCAGCTTATATGTTTTCTTAATGTTGTCATACTCTTGTTGAAGTTTTTCCCTCTGTTGTTGATGTTGACATCTCTATGATTCTTGATTTTCTAGTTTTCTCTGGGTTTGCATTAATTCCGTATTTTTATCCATGACAAACTTGTTTAAGGGCTTTATGTCATCTTCTAAATCGTTATTACTTCCATACGAAGATTCTTCGACATTTTTGAAGTTTCTGATTTTATCTTCCAGGTTTTTATTGTGGCTTCTTAGATGTGAAATTTCCTTATCCTTATCTAATAACCTATTCTAGAGATCTCGTTTTTGATTTTTTAATCTTTGATTCTCTTGTTCTGCTAAACGATTTCGCATTTCTAGCTTTATAATTTCGAATTGAAAATCGATATTGGTTGCTTTAGATTTCTTTAATTCGTTCAATGCTGCTTGTGACTGCGATGCCATTTCCGATTTTGAATTCGCCATAATTCGTGACTTCGTCTTTGCTTCAAGTTCTTCTTTGACTTGGTATTCTTTGATAAGGGGGTCTTCCTTGACTTTGTCTTCTTCCCTTTCGAATTTTGGAAAGAATCCTCCTTGATTTTTTTTTTTTTTAACAATGTTCAATATGATTTTTCTTGTAAAAATTATTTGTGTTGATGCTCTTCTAATTTAATTTCCCCTTAATTTTTGTAAAATGGTGTAGAATGGTTGGTTGGGAGGAATGATTGTTACCTTCCCCACCCAAGTACAAATCTCACTTTTGGTTTGTTGTTAGGGAATAAAACCAAACCCACTTCTCACAAAACCACGTGCATTTTAAAACCATGTGGGGTTTTACTTTTTTATTTTATTTTATTTTGCACGAGACTCTGATACCGCTGTAATGGTAAAAATCCATTTACTGGAACTTCTCGAACTTCCACTTTCGAAAATACAAATAATCCATGAATATATATAAAAGTTGATAAAATAGATATGGTCTTTTACAAGATAGACTTTCCCGTATTTATAATTGTTTAAAGGATTTCTAATGCAACTCTTCATAAAGAGTTACACCATTTCACTAATTATATATATATATGTAGATGTTTATTTTATTATTATTTTATTTATAACATCTTTTGACTTAATAGCATTTTCAAAGAAATTCCTGTAACATTAAATTCTGAAAACAATGTAGATGATGGCATTATCATTGGAACCACAAATTGTGTTTATTGCTTCAGTTTTTTCTTTTTTTCCCAAGAAAAAAAAGCATAATTTATTTCAGCAGAGGTGAACAAAATTACATTCTGAATATGCATTTCGAAAATGCATGCGGGTACAAGTGTAAAACCTGTAAAGTGTTAAAGACAATATAAAGTCTTCATTACATCAACATTTATTGCTTCAGTTATCTTAGTGTCTATATCACAAAACCACCTTTAGTCATAGAATCGTGGAATGGATCTTCACTTGTCAAGTGGACAGTTGTACTCAGATGCTTGACACCTCAATTAATAACTTGGCTCTTCATCTTCGAGCAGTCTTTATGAATGCTGTCAAGAAGGCAGAAGACTAAGTTAACTCTCCACAATACAATTGCCATTTGGTGTTGATAATCCTTCACCAGTGTGTAGTGCAAGACTGATAATGCTTGATAACTCGGGTGCTTGTCATATGATAAACACAACAATGTGGAGGCTTTGTAGACACATGGAATGAACACAGCAATGTGGACCAACGTCCTCAATATTTTATTTTGTATTCTGCGATGATTATCCCACATGCAAGGAACAAAAGAACTACAATATTTTAAATACATAGTGGTTCGCATCTTCTATCGACGCTTGATGCACAGTATGGGCTTGTGGACAGAAGCTTTTTGGCTTGTGTGATGGTTGGTGGAGACTTTGACTTGGCGTGGAGTTCGAATTTGAGTTTGTAATGAAAATTGTCAAGAAGTACAAAGATGGTTATGAAGGTCTTTAAAATTTTGAAATCTTTATATTAAAAGAGAATATAAACAAAGCTTTATATTAAAAAGGGATATAAATAAAAAAATTAAACCTTTTTAATATATAATTTTAATTGAGGACCTTTTAATAGAATAAAACTATACAAATTATTATTATTTTGTAATAATAATTCTAATTTGATTGTATGAAGAAAATGAATTTTATGGAAAGGATTTTTATTTTTGTAGTAATGCCAAACTTGGCACTTCGGAAAAACTTGAAGGCTAAGCTACGACCGGTGAAACTCTAAATGCAAATAGGTAAGAACAAGCCACGTGATTTAAATATTTGAGATGAAGAAAGGTTGACCAAGCTGACTGGGACACTCATGGCTTTAGCAAAATGCTAGTGGAATTTACGACAACGAAAACCGGGGTGGCTCTTTACATACGCGTTGCTGGAATTAAAAAAATTTGATGCAGCAGATTCTGGTACCAACACCTCCCGTGATGCGTTTCTTGTTATGTTTTATGTGTGATTAATGGCATGTTAATGATATGATGATCTACTTAGTTGTATGATATGATGAACTCCGCTCAATATTGATTAATGTTTATGATAAGAAGTGAAAAATGGTTAAATTTCCTTCACACTGATTAACCCCCCCTCTCAGTGTGACCATTGTGTTCAACATCCAACCCAATCAGGATCAATGAAACCAACCAACAAAGGAGTCCCGTCTGAACTGTAATGTATCCCAAACTGAAATGTACCTTTAATATACTGAAGTATCCTTTTTGTTGATTTCCAAATACTTTCATGGGGTGTTTGCATATATCAAGCACCAAGACCAACAATAAAGGAAATATTAGAACATGTATCAGTTAAGTACAAAAGGATATCAATTAACTAAGGAAACAAGGTTGCATTTACTTTGTGTAGTGTAGGTGGCAATAATTTTGAATCCATAGAGATGGGGCTAGTTTACAATAATTCATGTGAAAGAAATGAAGAAGGTCACACGCATACTTAGATTGAGAAAGACAAATTCCATCTTTGGTTTGCAAGACTTGGAGGCCAAGAAAATAATGCAAATGTCCTAAGTTGGTCATTTCAATTTTCTTATTGAGATTGGATTTTACATGGATTAAAAGTTTAGAGCCATTGCCAATATAAGGTTAACACAAAAACAAGTTTTATGAGATGGTTTCCTACTTTTTGGCAAATACATTGGTGTCATAATGAAATCAAGAAAAACTAGTCTAAAAAAGAAAGCTATCCATTTTGGAATACCAATCCCAAGGATCTTGCTTAAGGGCATAGAAAGATTTCTTAGGATGACAAACAAGGTTGGATTAATTTTGAACATAGCGAGGAGGTTGTTCCATGTAAATCTATTCTTGCAATTCCCCATGCAAGAAGCCATATTTGACATCCATTTGATGGACCTCCCATTTATGTGAAGTTGGAAGGGATAGAATAAGGTGGATGTAATTCATTTTTGTGACATGGGAAAATGTTTCATTGTAATCAATCCCTTCAACTTGGGAAAATACTTTGCCAACTAATAGGGCCTATGTCTTTTAACACTTCCATCTAATGCTTACTTAGTTTTATACACCTATTTACATATGACAATTTTTATTCCTTTCGGAAGAGGTGTAAGATCCCAAGTATCATTTTCCATTGAGGAACAATATAATTCTTCATTCATTGTTTCATCCCAATCTAGATGGATAGAAGCTTCTATAAATGTTTCTTGACTCATGAGTCTAGAAATTGAGCAAAAAATAGAAGTCTTGTAGGAACTGTGAATGTGTTCGATACTGATATGTAGGATCATTAGCAAGATCAACAATTGCCTCTCATGTTGTACAAGCCTATCTAGGAAGCAATGGTGTTGGCATAGCTTCATGTTCAACATACCCAATTGGATGAAGATGAGTAGGCGGAGGTGGATTTTCATCCTCACTGTCATCATCTAAAGAAGAAACTAGAGTATGTTCACTAGTAGAGAAGTTGGGAATAAAAGGTCGCACAATTGCCAAAGATGGCACAAACGTCAAATTAGGCTCACATGATGAGATATTTTCATCAAATTTAACATCTCTCCTAGTAATAATTTAATTGGAATAAGGTTTAAGAAGTATATAACCTTTTGCATCTTCAAAATATCCAACAAAAATGCACTTCTCACTCTTAGGTTGTCGCATGCTCTCAATTTTTCATTAGGAATGTGAGCCCATGCTTCACTGCCAAACACATGAAAGTGGCTTCCATCTTGTTTAATTTTACTCCATGCTTCTTCCAATGTTATACCTTTTAAATCCTTCACATGAGTGCAACTAATATGTAATTAGCACAATCAATGGCTTCTGCCCCAAAAATCAGGATTTAATCATTTAGATTGGATTATAAAATTTTCCATTTCATTTAATGTGCAAATCTCTCTCAGGAACACCAATTTTTTTTTATGGTGTGTATGGAATAATATGTTGCATCTAAATGGCCTATGCATTGTAATAATTTGCAAATTTGTTGTTTACATATTTACCTCTATTATCTATTCTTAACTTTTGTGTTTAATGTCTAGATTGTTTTTCTACAAGGGCTTTGTACACCAAAAACATGTCAAAAATTCACTCTTAAGAAGTAAATCCAAGTGCGTTTGGAGAATTCATCAATGAAAGTTAAGAAGTAATTGAACCCAAAGAAATAAGTAGATGGAAGTCGACGACACAAATCACTGTGAAGAACCTGCAAGGGGGTTGAGGTATGCTTGTCAAAACTATCTTGATGCCATTTGTTGAGAACACATTCAAGACAAATGCCATCTTTGCAAGAAATGAAAGTAATACCAATCACTATTTTCTGATTACATAGTTGTTGCAGTGAGTGATAGTTTAGATGACCAAATTGCTCATGCCAAAGTTAACCCAAGTCATTGCTATGGGAAATAAAAATGATGGAAAAGATGATGACCCACAGTTGTCAAATCTATACAACCTCGTAATATCATCAACAATTATAGTTTCTAGGACATACTTAGGATTGTTTAAATCCTTGATTACAACTTGGTGAGGTGAAAACAAACTTACCTTTATCAGAATGAGTGATCTGATAGATTGACAAAAAATTGTAGGAAATACGTGGAACACATAATACATATTTGAAATGACCATCATCTAGTTGAATTGTTCCAGACCCTACCACACTAGGAGATCTATCATTACTAACAAATATTTTTTTGGTGTTACATTCATGAAAAACATAAAAGATGGATTTATATTCAACCATATGATAAGATGCTCTAGAATCAATGAGCTACTCATTAGAATAAGAAGTAAATGATGCATTGAAGGAAAAACCAAAACCAAAAAGTGGATGTCCATGAGAAGAAGAGTTAGAAGAATAATCAAGATTGATGTGCTTCTTCATTGTTGCTTCCAAGTTTTCCATTTTTTTGAAACACTTAGATTCCACATGACCATCTTGCCCACAAAAACTACAATGTCTCTCATTCTTCTTACCTTTTGATTAGGGTATTTATCACCATTGGGTGTAGGAACTTGCCGAGAGGATCTGAGACCCTTGTTTTGTTTATGGTTGCGAGGTTTTTGCTTCTTGGTATGCTTGGATTTATTCTTCTATTATGACACTAAGGATTTACTAGATATACTGGAAATGCTAATCACTCCAAGATGTAATAGATTATCTTGATCTCTACATAAATAGTTACAAAAGCCTTCAAGAGTGGGTGATTTGTAAGTAGACCCTAGATCCTCTCTGGTGGTTTGAAAGTAGATACAAAAATAGAATAGGGACTACCAATCTTAGCAAGAATAGCATAAATACATTGGATATCTGGATTAGGTGTCTTGCATTCTTCAACTAAGAGTTTAAGGCTTTTTAATTTAGATAGATAGTATTAGATTCAAGATAAATCACTTGGATTCAAAACAACCAATTGGTTTTCAAGTTGGTGAGCTCGAATCTCATTGCATTTACCAAATACATTTTTTTGACTTTTTCCAATATACATATAGTCATTCAAATCCTTAAGGTGAAATCATAAGTAATTAGAGATGGAAATACCATTTAACCCATATGCTTCATCATTTTTACTATCCCATTTAACTTTATTTGGGTCATCAATGAGGGCAATTTCTTTTTCCAACGTAATCCAGTAAAGTACTTTACTTCGTAAGACATCCTCCATATTAGTTTTCCATGAGAAGTAGATGGTATTGGTAAGCAGAAGATCACTTGGACTAGACATATTATAGTATGTTGATAATATGAGGAAAAATTGATGGTTTAGATGCAAAGATCTCAAAAAAATAGGTAGTTTAAAAAAATAACACTAAAAACGAACTTCATATGTCAAAGTATGTTTTTTTTGAAAAAAAAAATGAAACCAAGGAACCATGTGGCATGCATAGGTTGATCCACATGGTGAAGGGGTTATTGAGTAATAAAAAATTTCGTCCCTTCAATATCTTTACCTATAAGCTCATTTTTATAAATAAATGACTTTTTAAAACAAGTGATCCAATTTTATAAAACAAGTGAGAAACACTTTTACAATGAAGTTACTTAATAAATTAAAGTTGCACGAACTTTTAAAAAAATTAACTGAATAAAAATAAGTATATAAGATCACTTTTACAAATAAAGGACTTATTAAAATAAGTTACCCACTTTTATCAAACAAGTGGGAAGCGCTTATACAATGAAGTTATTTTATAAATGAAAGTTGCATGAACTTTTTAAAAAAAATGTGAATAAAAAGGACTTGAACTCAAGACATCTTAATAAGTAGCTTTCAATCAAGTGAGCTACACAAAATATATAGTAATGTCATGAAGGAGAATTTGGTTGTGATTGTTGTTGTTGTTGGAGAGTGTGCCTACCCAAAAATACCTTGTTTTGGGTTTGAAAATAACTTTTACACAATCACAAACTAACAACTAACACAAATTTCAAAATGAAACTTCTCAAGTTTGGGGTTAGATCTTGGTAAGCTTACTCGAAAAATGCATGTTTTCTACCTATTTCTAGTTTTTCGAGTATGCACAAGGTGTACGACAAAGAGCATACGTAGTCAAGAAAACCCTTTTCCGTTATATTTATGATTTTCCAAGTTCACACAGAGTGCACATAATTGATCATATGAAGGTCTAAAAGAGAGCAACATGGTAATAAAACAGAAGACCAAATTGAAATTTGAAACAATGTGAGATTTTTTTTTGTTGTTGTTGTAATTGTTAACAATATACCTCCAAATCTATTAGAATGGTCTTATGTTGGGAAAATTTGTTTTTTTGAGTGAAATGAAAAGTGTTTCCATTTGAAAGCAGTGCTTCAGATGCAATGGAACACCTCCCTTAGCCTAGAAATGGACATAGATTGCATAATCTAGAAATCCTTCGATGCATGCATCTACATAGTCTCAAGATATCAATAAACAATGGGAACATGTATTTACAAGTGATTTGATACCAGGGTATTTTTTAAGGATCCTAATTTTATATTTAGGTATAGTATCATAGGCGATTATTTTGGATTGGAAAAAACATGTATAGAGATAGGTAGGCAAATATTAAATATGAAACATATAATTTACTACTGAAATGTGTAAATTTTGGCGAACATTATGATGAAAAAACATATTTTATGTAAATATAGGCGGTATTAGAAACTAAAAATGACCAAATAGCGAATTTATTTTTCGAAAAAAACCCGAAAAAATAGCCAATTGGCGAAATTTCGCCCTTAAAAATTACCCTGTTTGATACCATGTTTGACTAAAACATGGTATTTCAACACAAGTTGAGCACCTTAAGCGACCATTGACACAAATCGATCATGAATCGACACACTGATGTTTTATGTGGTTAAAACCCTCTGAGAGGGAAATAGTCCATGACCCTAGCTAAACAACCACTTGATGAAATATATTAAGTCAAAAGGAAAAATAATTTACATATGAGTTTCTCACAATTGATGATCAACTAATGACCCTCAATAATTTTTAAATATAGATCATAGACCAATCAAGTGTTAAGCCATGGATCGATGTAGCCATTAAGGTCGAGTAGAAGATGAACTATCATATTGTGAGAATTCTATATAGGTTGTGTTAATGTATTTGTAACTTCGAAATATATTCACTTGTATATTTTATATTGTATTAATATGTTATTGTACTTACGACGGAGAGGTTTTATTCCTCCGATCGGGAAAGTTATTATTGTATTTGAAAGGGTTATTAGACTCCCCTAGAGGAGTCGACCCTGAGTTAAGTGGTAATGGGTTATTAGACTCTCCTAGGAGAAGTTGGCCCAGTTAGGGTAAAAGTCAAGTGGAAGTAAAGTATAAATAGAGAGGGTGATCCTCTCTAATTACACTATCACTCACTCACTCATTTGTGCATTAGTGAGAGAGAGGAGGAGTTCGCACAAGTGAAGAAGAGAGAAGCTGCTGGAGACCATTTCTATCTTTTGGAGTTTTGTATTATTGCTCATTCTATCTCTGAGGAAGTTGCAGGGTTTTCTCCTTTATGGTTTCCCTGATGAAACTCTTTGTGTCTCGTCTCTTGTGTTTGATTTGCTGTGCATGTTATTCTCTTAGATAAGATCCTAGATCATATTGAATTAAATTGTGAAAAACTAACATGGTATCATAGCTAACCTGAGAAGAAGACACTGTGCAGCTGTAGAAGCTAGGGCTTCTTAATTTTTTGGGTTTCACTCCACAAATCATCAACAAAAAAAGGATAGGATAACTCACCTAAAGAAGGTGCATCTTTCTGTCGAAGCAGAATTGGATTTTGAGCATTTTCATTTTTTGGCCTATCACTACTACGAGAAATTAGGGCTTTTGACAGAAGTGAAATTTTCGAGTGCTCTCAACACAGGATTTTTCTCCTCATCAAAATTGAAATTTAGAGACCAAGATAAAAGTTTTTGGTTGGGTAGAACCCAGGGATAAGTCAAACCCTAGTTTGACTTTTGGACTAGAAAAACCAGAAAACCAGCAAGGACTAGAAACTGCAGATCCGAAATTCGCAAGTCACTTTTGAGGGGTCAATTTTTGGAAATTTCAAAATCCAAGTGTACTAGCTTGCTCACCTCATCAAGGCACATCTTTCTACCCAGACAGCAGTTTGAAATTCCAAGTTTGATTTTTTAGGGTTTCTCTGTCAAACCCTAGCCAGCTCCAGATCCAATTTCAACAAATCAAGTGGTAAGACCTAAATATTTTCTATTTCCATTTGAAGTACTCATTAAATATGTCTCACCACACCAAGCTTGAGGATAATTTGAAGGGGATGATAAATTCCGAGCATGGAATTATAGGATTGGGCTTGTCCTAGAAGAGAATGAATTGGACACCTATGTGAATGAAGAGGTTCCATTTCCAAAGGGAGATGAGGCTAAGGCCTTACATAAGAAGAACTTGGTCAAGGCCAAGAGGATTATTGAAGATTCTATCAAGGACCATCTCATACCACATGTGTCATCTCTAAAGACACCTAAAGAGATGTTTGATGCCTTGACCACCTTATTTGAAGGGAGGAATATAAATAGGAAGATGACATTGAGGAACCAATTGAAGCATGTCAAGATACAAAATGTAGAGACCATGTAGTCCTACTTTACAAGGGTCTCTCAGATAAAAGAACAACTTGAAGATGTGGGAGAAGATAAATAGAATGGAGAAATAGTGATGACCACCTTGAATGGTCTTCCTAGTTCATGGGATTCCTTCATCCAAGGAATCTGTGCAAGAAGAAAGTTGATCACCTTCAGTAGGCTATGGGAGGAGTGCTCACAGGAAGAATCTCGAATTGTAGCTCGAGAAGAAAATATGGGTAATGAAGACCAGGCTCTCACGACACACACCAGGAAGAACAAAAACAAGAGGGAGCATCCTCATCACAAGAAGGGTAAACACCATCACCAGAATCGGAGGGAGAAATTTGGGCGATCCAAGAGAGATCTTTCTCACATTCGATGTTATACTTGTGATGAGAAGGGGCATTGTTCCAAGGATTTTCCTAGAAATAAAAGTGGCTCTTACAAGAAGAAGAAAAACAAGAGAAGACATCATGCTCACACTACAAAGGATGATGAACTTCCCAGGAAGAGAGCCAGAGAAGAAAGTGAAGATTCTTCAAGTGATGAAGAGTATGTTTTGATCTCTGCCCTCATAGGAACCATTACACATGGAAGCAATGATTGGATTATACATAGTGGGGCTTCCAAGCATATGACAGGATTCAAGGAATCCTTTATGAACATATCTGAACATGAATCACCCCAAAAAGTGAAACTTGGGGATGACTACCAGTATCCTATAAAAGGAAGTGGTGAAGCCTCTTATAAACTAGACTCTGGAAAGTCTACAAAGATGAAAGATGTCTTGTTTGTACCGGGACTAAAGAAGAACCTTCTCTCCATATCTGCATTGGATGCAAAAGGTATGAGGGTTGCATTTGTAGATGGCCAAGTTCTTATGTGGCCAAAGATAAAGACCATATATGATGCAGTAGTGATTGGAGAGCAAGAGGGAGGGTTATACAAACTGAAGGGACAACCAAAACAAGCCTTGGTCCATGAATCCATGGAGCCTAGTGAACTATGGCATAGAAGGCTTGCACATGTGCACTATAGAGCACTACCTCTGGCAAGCAAAGCTATTGAAGGTCTTCAAAAAATCCAGGCAAAGCATGAAGGCGTTTGCAAAGGATGTGCGAAAGGAAAGAACATAAAGAAGACATTTCCAAGTAGCGAGAGCAAGGCAAAAGGAATCTTGGAAATCATTCACTCCGATGTATGCGGTCCGATGTCATCCAATTCATTGAGTGGGTATGTATATTATGTTTCTTTTATTGATGATTTTTCTAAGAAGACATGGATATATTTCTTGAAAAGAAAAGATGAAGTATTTAGTAAGTTCAAGGAATTCAAATCCTTGATTGAGAACCACACAGAGAATAAAATCAAGACTTTTCGGTCAGACAATGGCAGAGAGTTCACATCAGAAGACTTCAAGAAATTATGTAGAGATTCAGGGATTAAGAGGGAGTTGACCACTCCATATAATCCACAATAGAATGGAGTTGAAGAAAGGAAGAGTAGAACAATTATGGAAGCAGCAAGGGCGATCCTTCATGACCAAGATATTCCTATGCATCTATGGGCAGAAGCTGCTAGGACATCCGTTTATGTACATAATCATACTCCACATAGAGTACTTGACAACAAGACACCAGAAGAAGCCTTCTCCGGCAAGAAACCAAAAGTCAGCCATCTCAGAATATTTGGTTGCCCGATGTACATACATATTCCAAAAGAGAAGAGGACGAAGTTAGATCCTTCAGGAAAGAAGGGTATATTCGTGGGATATAGTGAAAGCTCGAAGGCTTACATAATATATTTCCCAGGGTTCAAGAAGATCGACATCAACAGGGATGTAACATTCAACGAAGACTCAACATATCACAAATCCAGAAAGATACATGTTGAAGACATTGAAGAACCAGAAGCACCCAGGATCCGAGATACAACAATGAATGAAGTAAATCCAAAAGATTATGGAGAACGCGAGGTGGAAGACCCACATGAACCTGTACATCCGCCACGTGAGAATAATTCTCACAAGAGGAAACCAACATGGGTACGAGAAACAATTCAAGATGAAGAGAGATATGGTGCTCCAGAGGGAATGCATAGAGAAAGTAAGAGACCGAGAACATTCTCTAGTTATGTAGCCCTGCTGTGTGACATCATTAACAAAGAACCTTCCAACTATGAGGAAGCAGCTGAGAAGAAAGAATGGAAGGATTCCATGACCGAGGAGTACCAGTCGATCATGAAGAATGATGTATGGGATGTGGTCCTGAGACCAATAGGGTAGTCTGTTGTGACTTCCAAGTGGATCTACAAGATCAAGCATGCTGTAGATGGCAACATAGAGAAACACAAAGCACGATTTGTGGCATGTGGATTCTCCCAGAAGGAAGGGATAGATTATGAAGAGACATTTGCACCTGTATCCAGATACACTTCCATCAGATCAGTACTTGCTCTGGCTGCAGTGATGAAGTGGAAGGTACACCAGATGGATGTCAAGACAACGTTCTTGAATGGTGTAGTAGAGGAGGAAGTGTATGTGGAGCAACCACTCGGATTTGAGACACATGACAGAGAGACTCATGTGTGCAAATTAAAGAAAGCCTTGTATGGATTAAAACAGGCCCCCAGGACGTGGTACGACATAATAGACAACTTCCTAACTAGTTTGGGCTTTACACAGAGTAAAGTGGATTCCAACCTTTACTAGAAGGTTGAGGAAGGGAACCCAATGATACTTCTACTTTATGTAGATGACCTATTTGTGATAGGTGAGGATGGGTTGATTGCTAACACAAAGAGGAATCTTGCTGCCGAGTTCGAGATGAAGGACTTGGCTATGATGCACTATTTTCTAGGCATGGAGGTGTGGCAGAGTGCAGATGGAATATTCCTTGGACAAGGGAAGTATGCAGTAGAGATCCTGAAGAGGTTCGAGATGATGGACTGCAAGGCCATGGCCACACCTATGGAATCGAACATGAAGCTATTGAGTGATGCTTCATCAGATTCGGTTGATGCCACGATGTATCGTCAGATGATTGGATCTTTGATGTACTTGACGAATACGAGACTAGATATGTGCTTTGCTATGAACACATTGAGCCAGTTCCTAACGGATCCGAGACATGTTCACTTGATTGCTGCAAAGCATATTCTGAGGTACCTGAAGGGTACAATTGATTATGGGATCAAGTATGATGCGAATCAGAAGATTAACCTGGAGGGTTATGTTGATTCGGATTGGGCAGGCAGGGCCATTGATAGGAAGAGCACTTCGGGGTGCTGCTTCAGTATGGGATCGGGTGTGATCTCTTGGTTTAGAAGGAAGTAGTCCTGCATGGCACTGAGTACAGATGAAGCAAAGTATGTCGCAGCTTGTTCGGCTAGTTGTGAGGCAGTATGGCTGAGGAAGCTACTGTTTGAGTTGTTTGATCTCCAGTTAGACGTGACTTGTATATATTGCGACAACCAGAGTTGTGTGAAGTTGTCTGAGAACCCAGTGTTCCATGACAAGTCGAAGCACATTGAGATCAAGTACCACTATATCAAGGATATGGTGCAGAGAGGAGAAATGAAGCTCTAGTATGTTGCGACGGATGAGCAAATAACTGACGTGTTGACCAAGCCTCTAGCCAGAGTGAAGTTTGAGTACTTCAGAGATAAGCTTGGTGTACTTCAGATCGAGGTTCCTTCCAAGGGGAAGTGATGAGTTCGGAATACGCAGATGGACATGGGCCATTCTCGCATAGTGGTAGGAAATTGCTCCTATGCTGGTAGATGTAAGGGCTGAGCCATTCTCACATAGTGGTAGGAAAGTCCTCCTATGGTGTAGATGTAAGGGTTGAGCCATTCCCACATGGTGGTAGGAAATTCCTCCCATGGTGCAGATGTAAGGGCTGGGGCCAGTTCGACATGGTGGTAGAAAGTCCTCCCATGGTTGTTGACATAAGTGCCAGAGCCTTTCCTGAATGGTGGTAGGAAAGTCCTCCCATGTCGGTTGATGTAAGTGTTGTGTCTCACATGCTGGTAGGAAAGTCCTCACATGTTGATAGACTGGGTCTCGTATGGTGGTAGGAAAGTCCTCCCATACTGGAGACATTGTGATGTGCATCTGGGCTGTGCTCCGTGTGATGATGAGATGATCTGATGATGATGAGGTGACAATAGGGTACACAGGTTTTGTAGAGGCATATAATCAGTCTTGGGAGATCTTGCAGGTTTCTCAAGAGGCATATAATAAGTCCTGAGATGTACCTACTTGATGGCTTTCTCGTAGATATGATGAATACCTACATGGAGTCTAGGCCTACATCCAACATGAAAAAGGGATGGCTCTGTAGAACTTCCTATGACGAGTAGATTGGATATTGATGGTCGAGATAGCAGTAGCAGTGACGATGATGATCCAACTTTGATGATGATCCAGTGACAAAGACTTGTGTTGATGAACCGTGTTAAGAGAATACATTCCTAGTTAAGAGGGAGTGTTAATGTATCTATAACTTCAGAAGATATTCACTTGTATATTTTATATTGTATTTATATGTTATTATACTTCCGACGGAGAGGTTTTATTCCTCCGATTGGGAAATTTATTATTGTATTTGAAAGGGTTATTAGAATCCCCTAGAGGAGCCGGCCCTGAGTTAAGTGGTAATGGGTTATCAGACTCTCCTAGGAGAATTCGACTAAAAGTCAAGTGGAAGTAAAGTATAAATAAAGAGGGTGCTCCTCTTTAATTACACATTCACTCACTCACTCATTTGCGCATTAGTGAGAGAGAGGAGGAGTTAGCACAAGTGAAGAAGAGAGAAGCTGTTGGAGACCATTTCTATCTTTTGGGGTTTTGTATTGTTGCTCATTCTATCTCTGAGGAAGTTGCGGGGTTTTCTCCTTTATGCTTTCCCCGATGAAACTCTTTGTGTCTCTTGTCTCTTGTGTTTGATTTGCTATGCATGTTATTCTCTTAGATAAGATCCTAGATCATATTGAATTAAATTGTGAAAAACTAACAGGTTGAATACGATGAAATAATTATAATAGCCAATAATCTTGAAGCAAAGAAGTCCTCACAAGAATTTATTCAAAGATATCCAAGAATAAGAAGAAATATTGAAATAGAAGCATAAGAGAAGGAACTCAATTGATGGAAATATCATCTCATATATTATTTCTCAATATGAATACCATATATAATACATCTCAAGAGAGAAAATAAATTCCTTAAAGGAAAGTTGTAAAGCACAAATAACTAAGGCTCACTAAAAGCATAAAACCCCCTAGGTGTCAAAAGCACTTTCCAAAACACTCTAAAGGCTCACAAATTGGACGAATATGGTATGGAAGCTCATGAGTGATGTAAATGGAATGTAATGATGACTTTATGAGAGAATAAAGTGGTGGAGGTCGAATTGGTCAAGTGGAGAGAGTTTCCAAGTCAACTAGCTTTACCTTATCCACTAGAAAGTAGAAAAAACAGGATAAAGCTGTCTAAATCAGGAAAATGTCTTTCTAATTCAGGAATGAAATAAAATCAGATAGAATCCAAGGAAATATTATCCAAAATCTATCCAAATTCTTTTTTGTGACTTATGATGGCATATGGAGGCATATAAGACAAAACTAGGCCAACTACATAGTCTACACCTAAGAAAATTAATCTAGATGACTAATAAAATATATCCTAAGTATGGATGCGTTTTTTAATTTTTCCAACACATATAACTTTATATTTAGAACATATCGTGACCATTATATTACATAAGTAGAAATGCATACTAAACAAACACATTTTACCTAAATACAATTTAGACCAAGTTGATCTTAACTATCTCCTAAGTGGCTAAATATCCTAGCATTAAGAAATTTCTTGTTCTTTCAAATAGCAAGGGAAGCAACATGATTTGTCATTCTAGGCTTGCGGTGGCTGGTTATAGAGTTAGATCAAGGAGTGCTCTCATAGCTTTTTCTCCCATCTATGACCACTTTGAAAGGGGAAAAGGAGTAAGAGAGGAGATATGAGGTTCTCTGCTCATGGTGCAAGGAGTCCTTCCCCCTCCTCCCCCACAATATTCCCACTATTGGTGCAAATGTGCCACATACAACTTTATCTATTGAACTTTAAAAGTAATACACATTAAACCTAAAAAATAACACATTAAAGTTGGCACACATCAAAGAACTATGATTAAAAATGCTAGTGCATCTAGACTAGAATGGACCTTTGTTGGACCTTCTGTAAGGATCTTGGTCTCAGCCTATTGCCAACAAATGGTATGGAAAAAGGGATTTATAAGCATACGATTAAATACTTGTGGGAGAATAGGTTTGAATATTTCATGTTACAGGAATCTAAATGGTGGGAATAGAATCCAACGATGTGTAGGGAGTTTTTTTCTATACGATGGACCATTGTTGGATCAATACGACATTTTCTAGTGTGAATTACCTGTGAGATTATATAATTGGTTAAATAGACTCATGGAATCCCCCACACATAAACATAGATAGAAGAAATCAATTTAATGGACTACTGCTAACCTTTCTATTTCACACTAGTTAGATCATCAACTCGTGCAAGGAGTGGATTTTTGGGTGGATGAAGTTTTCAATGGGTATATAGTGTAATTTGTTGAATATATTCATTATTCCTTCTCTAAATTAGAACACGATTTCAGAAAGGAGATCGAGGGAGACTAGTGAGAGAAATTCTGATTACGACCAATATTTGGTTGGTGGAAGAAGGATTTCTGACATATAGTCCTATTCTTATGAATGAGTAGATACCTTTCACCATGGGGGAGTGGTTGAAGATGAGGCCAGTGAGTTGTGAAATATGAAGTGTTTGAGAAGATAGAGGGATATTCAAAATATGGTGCAAGGATTGATTGATCTTTGAAAAGGTCAAACATTAGAGAAAGGTGGTAGAAAAATAAGATGAGAGCGATAAGAAAGAGAAGTGAGTAGTTGCTGAAAAATATAATTGAAGAAGGGAGTGACAAAGAAAGAATGAGTGAGTTGAATAAGTGGAGGAGATGCATAGACATGGCCAAATCTTGGTTAAAAGAGGGGAATAATATTCGAAGGAATCTCAACAAGAGGAAGTTGGGGAGAGTGAGTGTTTATGGAATCATAAGAACAAGAGAATGAGCTCACCTTGAGGGATGCTACTATCTAGACCAATCATGTAGAGAAAAACCTATAATAGGTCATAGAACAAACCAAGCTAAATGATACCAATCATGCAGAGAAAACCTTAGAATAGGTTGCAGAAAAAACCGAGCTAAATGATACCAATCATGCAGAGAAAACCCTAGAATAGGTTGCAGAAAAAACCGAGCTAAATTATCCAATGGTGAATGAAGAAAAAATGATTTGAACAATGTTCTTGTGGATGTTCAAATATTACTTCAAGAAGCAGAACCACCCCAATTTACATAGTAGATACTTGAAAGAAATTGAACCCGTCCAATCTCAACCACTCCCATGGTGCCTCAAATGATACAATACTCTATTTTTCTATTTATGTATTGAGTTTACCTTGGTAGAATCACATTAGTAGTAGTATTAGTGTTCACATTGGAGAATAGAAGGGAGTAGTAGTGGTTTTAGTTTAAGCTCATTGAGTAGGTTTTAGAGCAGCAATAGTAGTTCGATTTCAATTATGGGTTTGAATTTGGTTTTGTAACCAAGTTCTCAAGGGTTTGTTTTGGTAGGATTTCAATCTGTTAGTATGTCATGAGTTTATGGTGGATCCCCTATGTGACACCCAAAATTTTGGGGTAAAGGATTTGCAGAAGATGCATAGCAACACTAGTTTATGTGTGAAGCCATTTGGACATCGAAGGGGGTTCAAAATACCTCCAAGATGGTACAATTCTAGACAAATTTGAGAGGCTAGGATGTACAATGGTATATGAAGTTTGTGGAACACCTTGCTAGAATTCTCCCTCTCACTTTGCAAGAGGTAAAGCAACATTTTTTTCTCAAAATTTCAGTTACCTAAGTCAGAACAACAGGGAATTGCAGAATTGAAGAAAATTCACCAGTACACAAGAGAGTCTATGTGGGAGTAAGTGCAAATTTTTTGGGTTGTGATGGGAAATATTAAATTTCCCATTCATGGTACTCATCATAAAGAATGGTTTATATAAGGATTACTACAATTGACCATAATCCCTTTGACACATCAAAGGATTGACACACATAGAGATACATTGAATCAAGCTATGAATATTGAGGCTATGGATAAGTATCTTGGAGGAGCTAGAGATTTAGCACATGTAGCATGAATTTACCTATTAAAAGTTCAAAATTATATCACTACTCATTGAAAATATTTGGTGTATGTTAATCCCAAAGGCAAGACGTGAGAAAGTGTGGTGCATGGGATGTATGACTGAAGAACATGATTTTTATGAATACCCTCGATTGAGAGGGTGGTATTCATCTATCCCTCTTGTTGGGACCTTTATGGGAAGGCCATCTGTGAGAGTTTAAAAATTTCTACCCGTGCTCCATTTCATGTGCTAATTTTGTATCACGCCTTCCCAAATGTTCAAAACTCCCAACTTGGATAATTTTGTGAGATCTACAAAACGCATGGACACGCTCCCAGGAACTACCCTATATTGCAGAAGTATTCATTAGTCCATAACACGATGTATTCAAATTATTTGGTACCTACACTCATATCACAAATAAATACAAATATTTGGAGGCCCTAGTGGATAGACCAGGAGATTATAGTGGAGGAATAAATTCCAAATAGATGTACCTATATGTTACTACAATTTTAATGAGGTTTCTTACCGTACTCAAGACTTCCATTTACCTAGAAGACCATGGTGTTCCTATTGTAGTATGAATACACATAGTAGTGAAGATTGCTCATAATTAATTGCAAAATGGGAGGATGGGGCAAGACATAGAACAAAACACTTAATTAACTTGGAACCTAGGTGCAGTGAAGAGGATGCATGTCCTACCATTGATTATGTAACTCATGGAGGATCCCATACTGGTTTTGACAACAATAACCTTGTACTCCCAAAGATCTAGAAAGTATGCCCGTGATCACTTGAGTTTGACCCAACACAACAAAAGGATTTTTTTAAGAATGCACTTGAGATGTATCAATGAATACTGGCCCCATCCTTTCCTTCAGCTACAGAAAAATCAAAGGAACATAGTATGATACTAGTTCCTCCATTTCCAACTTGCGGAAGGAAACCAAAAACATAATCATCAGGTAATTGTAAGAGGATTTTTGATCTTTGGCTTACACTATTTGTCAATAATTTAGAAGATGAAAGTTGACCATAAAGTTTATAGATACTCTTCGAATGATCTTTGTAGATGAATAAACAAAATATTTGATTTCCACCAATATTAAGGGAGAAAGAATCATATAGTTAAAAGTGAAAAGAATCGAAGAGGAATTTTGGTAGGACGCCCAGGTAGATGGGCATGACATTAAATATGTGATGTTGGATATTGGATTAGATTTTAACACCCTTCCAAATAAATATTGGGAATCTATGGGAATCCCTAAATTAGTATTCTGTTATACAATTATAAATGGAAAACCACCATATAATA
The DNA here is from genome assembly GCA_027924585.1 of Larix kaempferi. NCBI lineage: Eukaryota > Viridiplantae > Streptophyta > Pinopsida > Pinales > Pinaceae > Larix > Larix kaempferi. The sequence goes on from BSBM01000792.1 coordinate 4,052,804, forward strand.
TTTCCCATTGGCATAATAGAGAATGTGGAAGTTGATTTAGTAGTTGTTAAAACCTTTATTGATTTTGAGGTGATAGAGATAACGGATAGACAAATCCATATCCAACATTGATGGGATTTGAATTAGCTTTTGAAAATTATGCTGTCATTGATTTAAAATGGGAGACTATGACATTTGAAGCTGATAGTATGAGACTTATGTTACCTATGGATCCTTATCAAGGACCTAGGTATACAGATCCTACCACAAATTTTATGGAAAAGGATGTCCTAGATCAAATTTACAGTTTGAATTTTGGGAAGAGGGAAGATTATGTTAATCCTACAATAGATGGACAAATTAGTTGGAGGAGTATCCACTCTTTTGATAGTGACTATGAGGAAGCTTTTAATGAGTTTAAAAGAAAGAGACATGGGATTTTTTCTAAACATTGTACAACAATAAAATTTGTATGGTGGGTTAGGACAAAAGTACAAGACCCTTCTTCTTATGATGAGATCTCAAGCTTAGAGGAGTTCTTGGATGATATGAACTAGAGAATCATCGACGAACATCGAATTCCTATATTGGATATTATGTTATGATGTACCCTTTCCAGGTGGTGGGATACACATAAGTTAGATATCCCTACTTGGAACTGAGTCTAGATAATCATAATTCACATACTTGTTCCCTTTCTAGAGTTTGCCTAGTTAATCGTGCCTCTTTCTAAGTGCAAGGATATTATGATTGTAGAAATATATGATGGAAGTACATATACATTTTTCTACATGGAGAAATGTACTCATAAATGTGTAAATCAAGGTTTACAACCTAACCTATGGATCCATAGGTTCATTCATGGTCTGGGACCTATTCCAAAAGCTTGGTATTTTACATGAAGAAGCCTAATGACACACTAGGAGTTGGGATGCTCTCCAAACCCTATTCTGTGAATAATTTTCTTTTGTGGGTAAATTGAATGAATTCAATGTAGTGTTGAAATTGACTAAGGAAATATTACTTACTAATAAGTTTATGAATTGTTAAACCTCCTATCTATCCTTACCATCAAGATATTGCTGGTATTAAGGTACTTGAAAAGTAAATGGAATATCCATTGTATTGTGGAAATATTGATCAATCCGAAGAGGATGTAGGCTATTTAGAGAATTTAAGGCACCTACTATCCTTTAAGGAATTATAAGGGTCCATAAAAATACAAGGGAAGATCAAGAAGGCACCATTGTAACCTATACATCACCCCTAAAGTTGTGAAAATTTAACATTGGGAGTGAGGAGAAACCCAAGCTTGCATCTATTGGAGATTATTGGGATGAACAAACCATGTTCAAGATTATAAACTTACTTAAGGAGTATGAATATTTATTTCTGTAGACTTTCATAGAATTAAAGGGAATAAAAGGGGATCTAGAAGAAATGAAGAATGGTTTTGTGACATGATGCTAATCCAGTAAAACATTGACCATATAGGCTTAGTCCTAGAGTTAAAGAAAAGGTGAAGAAGGAAATTGATTGCATGTTTCCTGTGGGATTGATGAGTCTGAGTGGATCAACCACATTGTGATTTAGAGAAAGGACACATATGATATTAGATTATGTGTTTAATTCTACAACTTGAATTCTGCCTGTGTTGATGATCCTTATATGACTCCATCTAGTGATGAGTTCTTGGATCACTTTGTGGGAAAGAAATCCTATTCCTTTATGGATGGATTCTCAGGGTACCATTAAGTAAGGATTGTAGAAGAATACAAGAAGAAGACTACATTCACTATAGAGTGGGGCTCTTTTTCCTATAATCTTATGTTCTTTGGACTTAAGAATGCACATGCGGTTTTCTCTAGGACTGTAGTTGTAGATATCTTATTCACAAGTTTTTACAAGTTTATATGGATGAATAGATTGTTTAGTATATTGATAGAACCTGCTAGTCTATTGAGAATCGTGTTTGATCAATGCCGTCAAATTCAGATTTAATTGAACCTCAAGAAGTGCATTTTTATGTTCCCTTTGTTACATCTTTGGGATATATTTTTTGTCATGAAGGAGTCTTGGTTGATTTGGATAAATTTGATGTTATTATGAATGTACTAGTTCCAACTAATGTCAAGAAGTTTCATTCTACCTTGGGTCATACAAGATACTATCAAAGGTCATACACAACTATGATGCTATCACAACACCAGTGGAGGATCTCTTGGAGAAATAATAAGCATTTGTTTGGAATCCACAATGTTAAAAGGAATTTTCATTCCTCAAGGAAAATACGGTGAATACTCTAATCCTTATCTTTCCTAATTGGCATATAGTATTTCATGTACATGTCTTTACCTCAATTATCATGCTAGAAGGTGTCCCTATACAACCAAGAAAATGTAATCTTGTTCATCCTATTTATTATACCAATAGGAAACTCTCACAAGCTAAGCACAACTATACCGTCACAAAACAAGAAGGGTTAGTTATGGTATATGCATTGCATAGGTTCCATCACTATCTATCGGGTGGTTGTTTTTAAGTTGTGATTGATCATTCTGATTTGAAATATTTGGTTAATAAGCCTAAGTTGGAAGGTAACATTTGTAGATGGTTATTGCTATTCCAAGAATTTTATTTTGATGTTGTGGTCAAACATGGAAAAACAATGTGGGCCCCAATCATCTCTCTCGTTTGGAATTAAGAGAATCTAGAGGTGTGGTTGGTGATCAACTGTTAGATGCATAATTGTTTAGGATTGAATATATCCAAGACTATTTAACTGCGATTGCCTTGATTTTAGCCATTGGTTTTGCATTAGAATACTATTATGCAACCGAGAAGTGCCATATTGTTGTTTGAGCTAAGGAATAACAATTGAATGCAGGAGAATTGTACAAATTAGTTATTTATGGAATCCCATTGAGGTGTTAAATGGACCATGAATAAAATGGTATCCTATGGGAATGTCATGCAAGAGTTGTGGGAGGACATGTTGGAGGGAAATATACAACTCGAAAAATCTTGCAAGTTGGCTTATGCTGGCTAATAGTTTTTAAGGAATCCAAGGAGTATGCTAGGGATTGTGATTTTTATTAGTGGGTTGGGAAACCTTTCAAGAGGGATCAACTACCTGTACAACTTGTTTGATCCCTGCAACCCTGTGAGAAGTGGGCTGTAGACTTTGTGGGACCTATTAATCCTTTTGAATGACATTCAAAGTCTAGATACATCACCACTACAACATATTATCTTTCCAAATGGGATGAATATGAAGCTATAAAATATTTATCTACAGATACTTCATCTCGATTTATATTTGAAAATATCATAAATAGGTTTGGATTCCCAAGGAGTCTCACTAGTGAGCAAGGTATGCATTTTATGAACACCACTATTGCTACATTGACTAGATAATTTTTGATTCAACACAATAAGAGTGGCCCCTATCATCCACAATAAGATGGAACTGTAGAAGAGTTTAATAAGAATACAATTATCGACTTGACCAAGGTTTTCTATACAATCCAAGATGACCTGGATGAAAGAGTCCTCCTGGTATTATGGGTTTATCAAAATACTACTAAGAAACTTCATAAGTATACACCGTTTCAACTGGTGTGTGGGAAGGAATCTTTTATTCCGATTAAATTTGTGCAACCTAGATTGTATATTGCTAATGCGGCACCCTTATCATTAAGGAAGAGTTAGTCACAGAACACCTGATGGAGTTGATGCAGTTAGAATAATACGAGTTTTTTTCTAGATTTTCATTAGTTAGTGGATAAAGCTAGATAGAAGGCATGGCTTGATTTCCACATTAAGATGAAGAATTTTTTCAAAGGTGATCTTGTTGTTTTGTATGACAATAAATATTTAAAGAATCCGGGGAAGTTGTAGATGCATTCACTGGGATCATTCATAGTTGTGGAATTATGAGATTCAAGTGTTGTACACTTAGTGCAAATGGATGGTGTTATAAGAACTAGATGGCCAAATGGAACTCACATAAATCCTTACTTATAAACTCACTAAAATACCTTATGATGCACTCCTATCAAAGTGAGTGGGGTAGGTTAGGTTCTTTGTTTTGGTTTTATTCTCTTTTGTGCCTAAAGTTATTTAAGTTAATTTGGTTGTGTTAGGTTTGGCATGTCAAGAAAGACAATTTTTTTGTTCATATAGTCATGAATTTCCTTGAATTTTGGCCATCATGGTTAGGAAAAAAACACATGGTTGGGGGGGGTATCCCTATTGTATATGGTTTAAAATTCTCATTTCTACAATCATAGAATAATTGAGTTAATTTTGATGAAGATTAGGGACAATATACATAAAGTGTTGCTGGTGTTAGCATGAGACTGAAATTTTGGTTAGTTTAGTCAAAGTCCTATATGTTTGTATGCGGTTGAAAATGTAAGTAGTAGCATGGATTTAACATTATGATTGGTAAGAATATTTATGGGTTGCGAAGATGTAGCTAGTCGCTGCTTTAACTCAAGTGAATGTTGAGTGTCTATCACTTTAATGGTTAATAACATGGTATCCTTTAGACACTTGGTTAAATGCACTGGTTAGTTCAAGTCATTAACGCAACAAGAGTCGTTAAAATTCCCCGAATTCATTTCATTTCTCACTTTCATTACTAAATTTGGGGTCAAAACTTGACATTTGAACTGATGTTTGATCAATTTTTTTTTAATGTCAAAATATAATTAACAATGGGAATCCAGCCTTTAAAAAAAAATGATGGCCCCTAGAAACCTCACTTAAGAGACATTAGTGACCTAACGTTGCTTAAGAAACATCCCTAATGTTGTTGAAGAGATGTCAATTCAACACATTGAGTTTTTTGGTATAGTTTGAAAACAAGTGTCAATTGGACATCGAATAAGTTATGTTTCATGTTTTTTATTTCTTAACAATGATTAATCTATACTTATTATATTGATAAAGTTTTTTGTGTGGCAGTGGAAAGACAACCGCCTAAAAGAAAACAAGCAATTTTTGTCATCATCATCATCATCATCGTACTCATCGTCATCATTCTCATGATGGTATTCATTTCTCTAATTCTCATCAACATCATCATTTGATCATCGTAATCATCGTCATCCTCATCATCATCCTCATTCTCGCCATCATCATTCATAGGATTGACCTCATCATCATCATGCTCAACCTTGATGTAGCTTAACACCCTAACCCATTAGTACACCTCAATGAAATATTTTGACCTTGAAATACCTTGACACAATACCCTAACACCCTTAACACACCTTGATTGTTGATTAGTTTGATGAATGTGGAATCTAGAATATCAGTTTGAGACAATAATGGCCGCATACAACTCAAAGTTGGAAATTTGATTGATAATGGAAAGTGTATGAGTGTTAGTATCCAATCATATTAATCCTAGTTAGTTTATAATGGTTGTATTAATCTCATTTTTATATAAGTGAAAAATATTCTTTGATATTTGATTGATGATGAACCATCTTCTTGAGTAAAGTATTTCCCTAACTTGAAAATTCAAAACAAGGGAATAATCTTGTTAATGTATGGTTGATATTCTTTTCTAGTATATGGCCTTTCTCTACTAGTATTATAGATTCCATATAAACGTTGATTTGTGGATTTAGTTTCATAGTTGACTACTAGAGCATAGGTGCATTTTAATGGAAGAAAGAACTACATTAAATATTGGGTGTACCCAAAATAGGGAATACTGTCCAACTCATATGAGTTCTCTTTGACTTTCTTCGTGATGGTTCAAAATGACCATAAAAACGAGGTAGAATTATTATTTAGTCCTTTGAATCTCTTTTTGGATATTAATCCTAATTTAGCCCCATGTAATTGGTATTCGTGATAGACATTTTTGGTTGTGTTTCCCAATGCACTTATTATTTTTTTCTCCAAGATATTACTATGTAATACCCCCATTTTGACCCTTAGGAAATATTGGCTTTCAATGTAAATATTGTATACATGCGATGTATGTTTTCCTAGCGTGGAGCGCAAGGCCAAGGCCCCGTTAGTGCATGCTCAGATTTTATTTAAAAAGGAAAGTATTTGATATTTCGTTACCCATGTGCTATTCAACCATGGAACATTGTAAAATGATGTAAATAATTAATATTGCAATAAAATACCAAAAACTGGCTATGGAAGCAACTAGTAAGAGGGGTACATGTGTATCCACTAGGGAGTGGTGAGGAGGATTGTGAGGTTGAACCATATGTTTCCAAATGTCATCTTGAGAACCCATTTGACTTTCCTTGTTGACATTTAATTCCGTTGTAAGGAAGTAGTTGAAGAAATCAGTCCATGGCTTCAATGGAGCATGGACAACCTAGAAATTCGTATGGAAGGTACAGGCTCTGTTTCCTTGACCCACAAGTCACTCTACCTCATGGGAATTCATTCTTCCTCATTCCCATTTCATTGTTGAACAACTAAGCTTCATTTTTCATCGATTACATAGTGCTAGCAGTGAGAAAAACCAGAAATCGAAACTCTACATTAACCCCCATTTTGAAGTGCCATAAACGCCCAGAATTTTGTGTGGACAATGAAATACGATGGGGGATCCATAGACATGAACCTTGGGGCGAATTCGAGAGTGTTAGATCCCCAGAAATTCATGGGAAAAACCGGTTTTGATATCCCGAAAATATAATTACGGGATTGAGTTATTTGGTCACCGAATTGTGAGATTCCAAGTGTGAATGAATGAATAGAGGATAGAACATAGGTTGGGATTGCTTGATAAACCCAGTGAAGGCTAGAATATCAAGGATTTAGCAGCTTGGACCTTTCTATTCCCACCCTGAAGAGCACTAGAGGGAAGGGACGCCCGAGGGACTGTGCAACAGAGAAGGGGACCTTGTGTTGGGTGTCGTAGGTATTGTAGGTGCCAATGTTGTTTGAGTTTAGCTTGAGATGCCTGTATCTCTGTGGTTGAGCTCACTGGCTTAGAATATTCCCCCTTTGTTTCTTGCATGCTTGATAAACCCAACTGTGTGTTGGATTAGCATGATTGTTTGTGTGAAACCATGGCCATGAGTGAGTTTGTTTAGTTCCTCCTTAGTGGATACACAACCCAGCTTGGGGGTGGTCTCTCAACTGAAAGAATATAGGCTGGACAAGGACCTATGGTTGGGTGGAATGTTTCTCTCTCATAGCCAGTTGTTTTGACAGTTTCATCTTAAAGATAAGTATTCTCTGTGGTTTAAATTATGATCATTCTATGTTTTGTTCTGAATGTTTAATTATTCATGTTAATTGAATGAAATGATTATCTTAAGTTGTTGGCATGAATCCTGTGCATAACATGAGAAGGGGATTGATTCTCTGCATGTTGTTTCATCATTCTGCTTGGGATAAATATGCTGATGCATTTCATTTTTTGTGTGTGTTAATATGTTTTAATTCCGCTACATAAATTAATTGTGCATTTTATTAAATTGTGAATTTTCGTCATATGGATTTGGGGAAGAATTAGACATCCCCATGTTGCGGTCATGTACCCTTTGCAGGTCAGAATGATGGGAGGGGACGTGACAGAGTGGTATCAGATCCCATGTTGCAACATTGGGGCTGCTTGGGCCTAACTTTGAGTTATAGGCAGATATCAGAATGTTTAAAAGAGGTATTGATGAAGTTTGGGCAGCATTTTGACTGAGATAATGAAAGAATAATAGTTATCATGAGTGGCAGGGGATCAAATTATTTCATAGTGCTCGCCGAGATCTTTCCAACGGTACCAAATTTTCCCAATTTGGACTTCGGATGAGAAAGTTACGGGCCTGAGAATTTATGCTGTTGGACTTCCGCATTTCCAATTTCGACATTGCAGATTGCAGATTGCGGAAGTGAAATTTTTGGAAGTTGAAAATTTGGCGTCCCGCAATTCTGAGTTCCACAGTACGGATTGCAGATTGCGGAAGTGACATTTTTCAAAGTTGAAAATTTGGCTTTCCACATTTTCGACTTTCGCAGTACGGATTGCAGATTGCGGATTGTGGAAGTGACATTTTCCGAAGTTGAAAATTTGGCTTTCCGCATTTCCAACTTCCGCAGTACGGATTGAAGATTGCGGAAGTGACATTTTCCGGAGTTGAAAATTTGACGTTTCACAATTTCAATTCCTGCATTGCAGAAGGTGCGAATTGCAGATTAAAAAAAAAGTATAGAGCCCAAAACTTGATTTTTGGATAGTAGGAGCATGCATAATCAAATTGGATGATTTATGTGGTGTTTTGAGTCCATTGACGAAGGCCATGAAAGAACCAGTGAGGGTCCCGGGCCCATTATGCTCCAATTTGGCATAAAATTGGAATTAATGTCTTTTACAAATTGGTGTCCTGCAGCTTGACAGAAGGTCAGATTGAGTTGAAATCGCTATGGGGTGGCCATGGAGTAGACACAATGTTAAGTTTGGAACCTTGGAGCCAAAATCCAAGGGATGTGGAATCAGGGTGAACGAGAAGGCCAAAACGCATTACTCTGTGCCACTTTTTGAGGATTTTGAAATGCTTGCAGTGCATGAAAGTGACCTTAGATGTAGGATCCAAGAAATCTACTGAACTCCACATTTCACATTCTCATTAAAATAGACATTTTCCGTTAGACAAATATTTTCCAGAAATGCTTAGTTTGGGAGATAGCCATTTTTGGCCCAAAATTTCAAAATTTTGGGCCAAAAATGGCTATCTCCCAAAGTGAGCATTTCTGGAAAATCTACTGAACTCCACATTTCATATTCTCATTAAAATATAAATTTTCAGTTAAAGTTAAAAGAAGTCAAACCCATAATTTTATGGGAGATGAATGGTACATCAGAACAAAGATTTAAAGGTTGATGAGTGTTCTTTGTTATATGGAATAACTTCGCCCGATATAAATGTTTTCATGATTCCTCCTAGATTTGTTTTTACAGGTGGCTGAAGTTGGCATTTCAGGATAATTTACAGCTGTGTAAAAATGCAGAATTGTGGTAAAAATTGTCATTTTTGGAGTAATGTAAATTCCACACCCGAAGTCAGAATGAGGCATGTGGATAGGCATTGGAAAGCTTATCCAACAGGGGATAGTGGTGCATAACCAAAATTCGAATGAGGTTATCATACATCATAGATATTTAGAGAAGAAAGGTGCCAGTGACTACTATTGACCAACTGTTGTCAATATGGGCAATTTCTAGAATTGCATGAATGGGCAAAAGAAATGAAGGCATAATAGCTCTGAGAATTATTCCATGAGTTTAATTATGTTAAATAATGATGTTTTATGTTTCTATATGCATTCTTAAGATGTCTAATAAATATTTTCATAATGCACAGTGATTGCAGCTGATAAGATTTGAATAGTTATAGCAGAGGCATCATACAAGGAAATGGGTCTCCAAAGGAAAATGGTGACCATGAATGATGCACGGGATCCTCATGAGAATGATGAAGATGTGCTAGGAGAAAATGTGCAAGAAGAAAATGCCAAAACTGAATCTAATGGGAGAAGGGAGCAAATAAATCCTCAGAATTTGGTTGAGACCATGGTAAGCTTCAATGAACGATTGATGAAGGGTCAAGAGGAACAGAACCAACTCAATGCTGCTATTTTGCAGAGCATCACTGATATGAAGCAGAGGATAAAACTTGGGTCCAACCCAATAAATGTAGGAAATTAAGGAAGAGATGCAGAGAGTCACTCTAGAGGTCATTCAAGGAAGAGGACTCTAATCCCAAGAAAGAGTTCTATGAGCAAAAAACATAGAACACCCTTCTCAAGATCTTCCTACAGGTCATGTGACTCCAAAGGTTTTAGAAGAAGTCCAATACACACTTCTAGACGATTTGATGGAAGAATATCAAGTTTGCATGGTCTAAAAAATGTGAAAGAAGCTTTCAATAATGAAAGAAGTCAGTTACTAGCGCTCCTGTTTTGAATATAGCAGATCCAAAGAAGGATTTTGTAGTGTGCACATATGCTTGTATTGAAGGGATAGGTGGAGTGCTCATGCAAGAAGGATTTGTGATTTTCTACGAGTCAAGGAAATTAAAAGAGCATGAAAAGAATTATGCCATGCATGATTTAGAATTAGAAGCCATAGTACATGCTCTCAAGATGTGGAGACATTATTTGTTGGGAAGAAGATTCGAATTTAGGACAAACCACATGAGATTGAAGTATTTGTTTGAACAACCAAACTTGAATGTTAGGCAAGCTAGATGGATGGAATTTCTTTGTGAATTTGATTTTGAAATTAAGCATGTAAAAGGGAAAGAGAAGAATGTTGCAGATGCTCTTAGCAGAAAATTTCATGTTGCAACATTAAGTATGTGCAAATCATATTTGAAGAAAAAAGTTCTTGAATGCCAAAACGATGATGAAACTTACTTTCAAATTAAAGAAAAAATGCAGTAGAGAAATATAGATGAAAAGTGTGCAGGATATCATCTTGGTGAAGATGATATCCTCATTTATAAAGGTAGACTGTATATTCCAAATAGTGCAGATTTGAAGAAGCTTGTGATGGATGATATACATCAAATGGCATATTATGGACACCCATGATATCAGAAGACAATAAAAGTAGTAAGAAAGCGATATTTTTGGCATGGTATGAAGAAAGACATAGCTGGGTACATTGCTAGGTGTCAAAAGTGCCAACAAGTCAAGGCAGAGCATCAACATCCAGCAGGATTGTTGCAGCCCTTACCCATTCCAGAATGGAAGTGGGAAGTGATCTCTATGGATTTTATAACAGGTCTTCCCATGACAGTGAAGAAGCATGATTCAATCATGGTAGTGGTGGAAAAGCTATCAAATGTAGCTCATTTCATCCTAGTCAAGTCCACTCACAAGGCCAATGACATTGCACATATCTTCATGAGCAAGATATTCAGATTGCATGGATTTCCCGAGGAAATAATTTCTGATCGTGATACAAAGTTCACTTCCAATTTCTGGAAATGATTGTTTAAGGAATTGGGAACTAGATTAAATTTCAGTACAACATATCATCCTCAAACAAATGGTCAAATTGAGAGGGTGAATCCAATTCTTAAAGACATGCTGAGAATGTATGTGATGGATAAACCATCCAAATGGGAGGATTACCTACACTTGGTAGAATTTGCATACAATAATGGACATCAAGTGTCATTGGGAATGAATCCATTTGAGGCATTGTATGGAAAAGGATGCAGGACTCCAGTGAGTTGGGATAGCCCAGTGAATAGGGTAGTGCTTGGAGCATAAATGATCAAGGATTTGGAACAAGAAGTTGTCAAGATCAGGCAAAATTTAAAGGTAGCTCAGGATAGGCAAAAGAGTTATGCAGATTTGAAAAGAGTGCATAAGGAATTTAAGATTGGGGACCATGTTTACTTAAGAGTGAGACCAAATAAAAGTTCCATAAAGTTGGGGAGTTATGACAAGATGGGACTAAGATATTGTGGGCAATTTGAAGTCCTTTATAGGATAGGACCAGTTGCATATAGAATTGCATTGCCTGCTAATATAAGAGATCATAATGTTTTCCATGTATCTTTTATTAAGAAGTATGCACATGATCCTAATCATATGATTGATTGGAATGTGATATAGGTGGAACTCGAGGGAGAGTTCCAAGTGGGGCCTATGTGTATCCTCGACAAGAAGGTCACATTGCTCCGGAACCGAGCCATCAGATAGGTAGAGGTGAAATGGGAGCACCTTAGTCCCGATGAGGCTACATGGGAGCTTGAGGATGCCATGAGAGAGGCATTCCCATTTTTGTTCAGTTTTGAGAACACCGAGGATGTTGTTCTAAGGGGGAGGGGAATGTAATACCCCCATTTTGACCCTTAGCAAATATTGGCTTTTAATGTAAATATTGTATACATGCGATGTATGTTTTCCTAGCGTGGAGCTCAAGACCAAGGCCCCGCTAGTGTATGCTCGAATTTTATTTAAAAAGGAAAGTATTTGATATTTCGTTACCCATGTGCTATTCAGCCATGGAACATTGTAAAATGATGTAAATATTAATATTGCAATAAAATACCAAAAACTGGTTATGAAAGCAAATAGTAAGAGGGGAACATGTGTATCCACTAGGGAGTGGTGAGGGGGATTGTGGGGTTGAACCATATGTTTCCAAATGTCATCTTGAGAACCCATTTGAATTTTCTTATTGACATTTAATTCTATTGTAAGGAAGTAGTTGAAGAAATCAATCCATGGCTTCAATGGAGCATGGGCAGCCCATAAATTCATATGGCAGGTATGGGCTCTGTTTCCTTGACTCACAAGTCACTCTACCTCATGGGAAATAGTTATTCCTCATTCCCATTCCATTGTTGAACAACTAAGCTTAATTTTTCATCGATTACACAGTGCCAGCAGTGAGAAAAACCAGAAATCGCAACTCTGCATTAACCCCTGTTTTGAAGTGCCATAAACGCCCAGAATTTCGTGTGGATAGTGAAATTAGATGGGGGATACATAGACGTGAACCTTGGGGTGAATTTGAGAGTGTTATATCCCCAAAAATCCATGGAAAAACCCAGTTTTGATAGCCCGAAAATCCAATTACGGGATTGAGTTATTTGGTCACCGAATTGTGAGAATCCAAGTGTGAATGAATGAACAGAGGATAGAACAGAGGTTGGGATTGCTTGATAAATCCAGTGAAGGCTATAATATCAAGGATTTAACAGCTTGGACCTTTCTATTCCCACCCTGAAGAGCATTGGAGGGAAGGGACGCCTGAGGGACTATGCAACAGAGAAGGGGACCTTCCTTGTGTTGGGTGTGGTGGGTATTGTGGGTGCCAAGGTTGGTTGAGTTTAGCTTGAGATGCCTGTAGCTCTGTGGTTGAGCTCACTGACTTAGCATATTCCCCCTTTGTTTCTTGCGTGCTTGATAAACCCAACCGTGTGTTGGCTTAGCATGACTGTTTGTGTGAAACCATGGCTGTGAGTGAGCCTGTTTAGTTCCTCCTTAGTGGATACACAACCCATATCGGGGGTGGTCTCTCAACTGAAAGAATATAGGCTGGAAAGGGACCTATGGTTGGGTGGAACATTGCTCTCTCATAGCCAGTTGTTTGGACAGTTTCATCTTAAAGATAAGTATTCTCCGTGGTTTAAATTATGATCATTCTATGTTCTGTTCTGAATGTTTAATTATTCATGTTAATTGAATGAAATGATTATCTTAAGTTGTTGGCATGAATCTTGTGCATAGAATGAGAAGTGGATTGATTCTCTGCATGTTGTTTCATCATTCTGCTTGGGATAAATATGCCGATTCATTTCATTTTGTGTGTGTGTTAATATGTTTTAATTCCGCTGCATAAATTAATTGTGCATTTTATTAAATTGTGAATTTTCATCATATGGATCTGGGGAAGAATTATACATCCCCATGTTGCGGTCAGTTCCCTTTGTGGGTTGGAACGATGGGAGGGGACATGACATACTAACTTCCTAATGAATGGCCTTAATCTACTTAAAAACTTTAATTAGACCTTATAGTAATGATTCTATGATGAGATTCCTATTGTAGGAGTTGTAGGGTATGCCTCACAAATTGGCACTATGATTTAGAATCCAAGTAAAGGTTAAGACATATATCCCATAACCCTTATACACATTAACCCTAACACATATATCATTTAACACTAGTCTCTTTAATCCTTATAACCCCTAACCCTACCACCATTACCTCTCCTAAGCCTTTCTCTATATAAAATCTAATATAACTACTATCCTTACAACCTGCGACATCTATTAATATCACCTTCAACCCCCACAATCACAAAATATTATAACTACTAGCATCACTAATGAACTTTCAATGCTCTTAGAATATATAGACAGGAAATATTGGTAATTGACCAACATATAACTTATAACATCTGTATACAAAAATAAGATATGTCATATGATAAATTACTTATAAGAGTAAATTGGCCAACAATTATTCTATATCATTCTTCACACTATCAATTTTAAGCTAAAAAAAACTTGATTTCTCCCACCACCTGTACTCTAGACAATCATAATCACATTTTTTTCACTGCAAGACAAACTTGGTGGTATCCGTGTACTTAATTGGAAAGATAAATCAATATATAACGTTGAAGCAAATTGAATATATCAATGTATTCAAGGTAAACTACTTATATTCTAGAAAAATAATGAGATTCTAATGTGGAAGTCAATTAAGCGATTTCATTCCCAACATAAGTAGAGACCATGCAAAACAGATAAAATAAATTACGGTATTTTTCAAACCAGAAGAAACTAAAATTGAAAAAGTTACAACATGTGACCAACATATCTGCTAGTCAGGAAATTATCATTGTAACTGATAGCATGTCACCAAATGTAACCGATAGCATGTATATCCTGAGTATTACCTATATGAATGCATGTTATCTATCTTGAGTGTTACCTAGGAATGTAGGTTATCTATCCTAAGCATTACCTGAGCGTTATCTATCTTGAGTATTACCTATGAATGTAGGTTATTTATTCTGAGCATTAGCTAACCGTTACCTAAGAATATATGAGACTTGAAACCCTCATCAACATTCCCAATGCTACAAATTGTCTTTGAATACAACCAAAATTGTCTGAAAATAGAAATAGAGTTTTAATGGAAAAGAGTTAAACCAAATTATGTTGGAACCAAAGGTTATGCAGGTTTATCATATCTCTGGATCTTCTGGAGACAACTAGTTGAAAGACAACATCCCACAAGTAGAGTAGTCGACTAGAGGCTCGATTGAGTGGTCGAATAATCAGGAAACTTAATGGTCAACAAGGTCGTGTTTGGCTCATCTAAAACAACCGACTAATCTATGGGACATTGTGGATTTCATGGAAACGGTTAGAACAAATGACCCTTATTTGTGGACCATATCATACTCATTTCAAGGGAGTTGGTTATATTTGGAGACTATAAAAAAACAACCATATGGGTTGCGTTGATATGTTTCAATTGATGTTGAAGAATGCATTGTGATGTTCTAATCATAATGCACCATGATTAAGTGTTGTAAATGGTGTCTTTAGACACCACCTCTCTTCTTGGAATATAGTTCCCTTCTATTGTTTTCTTTTCTGTTTTCATTGTTTAAGGAGAAGGTTCCCCAACATGGTATCATAGCTATTGGTTTTGACCTAGCATGTTGTCTTCGAATCGTGCTTAGTTGGATCTAGGGTTGATAAACTATAGGTTGAATTTTTATCGATTGATACATTTCTTTGAACTTGGATAATATATAATGATCAGAAGGATGGATTCCAAGATAGAACTTGTTGTTTTGAATGAGCATAACTATGCAATGTGGGCACTAGATATGGAAACTTTGTTAAAATGAAAGGGAGCGTGTAAATATACTAAGGTCACTATTCTAGGTCTTACGGATGACCAAGATAAGTTTGTCATCGATGGAAATAAGGATGAGGCCATTGGGCTCATCACAACCTACATTTCAAGGGAGATCCACTTTCATACAAGCGGGATCGACTTCCATCATTCCATCTTGAGTAAGTTGAAGTCATTGTTTGACAAGTTTAATGAAATTCAAGTAATGTATATAGATAAAGAGTTGATCTCTTTGAAACCCCATTCATTTGAAAGTATTGAGGAATATTTAGCTCGCATCAAGGAGCTACAGTTGAAATTGGGAGAATGTGGACACGGTTTTACTAAGAAGGATGGACAACTCATTGAATAGGTCTTGATGAATCCGAGGACATTTTTAGCTCCTTCATTTTGAAGAAGACCAGAAAAGGCGGAAGAAGAGAAGACCAAGGAAGGAAGTGTGGAAAGGAAGCGGAAGGTGCGGAAAATACGTAACGGACGCAACAAATTTTGGACCAGTTTTTGACCTACTCCACAAGTATAAAAATAAATGGAGGGTAAGCAGAAGAAGAAGAGAGAAGAAGAGCATAATAGAAGTCGAGCATCTGAGAGATAGTTGAAGACATAGAAAACCAGATTTGCAGTAGGAGTTATGTATCTGGGTTTTGGGTTTTATTTGTATGGGGGGATCTCCCATGATGGGTAATTCTGTGGTGACTATAAGGCCTCACAACCATGATGTAATCTGTTGTAATGATGAGAAGTATCCATAATAAGAAGTATGCGGAAAGGAAGTAGAAGGTGCGGAAAATATGTAACGTACGCAACAAATTTTGGACCTACTCTGCAAGTATAAAAAGAAATGGAGGGTAAGTAGAAGAAGAAGAGAGAAGAAGAGCATAAGAGAAGTCTAGCATCTGAGAGATAGTTGAAGAAATAGACAACCAGATTTGCAGTAGGAGTTATGTATCTGGGTTTTGGGTTTTATTTGTATGGGGGGATCTCTCGCGATGGGTAATTTTGTGGTGACTATAAGGCCTCACAACCATGATGTAATATGTTCTAATGATGAGAATTATCCATAGCAAGAAGCATTTTTGGGCCCCTTAATTTTTTTTTTTTTTTTTTATATATGTCTCGCATGTGTTTGAATCTATTTACTATTATGATTAAATGGATTATATATCTACATAAGTAATGTTGTGAATTGCTGGAAGAACATTGAAAGTTCATTTTGAGTTCGTAATCAAGCCCCAAAGTTAGTCAAGGATAGTCTAGAAGACTCATTGATATGAGGGGATGTTGACACAAATATGTCGACAAGGGTTCACTTCACACTAGTGTCAACAAAAATCAACGCAATCTCCCATAGACATCGGCCCGGAAAGGGTTTATCCTTTCCAGCAACACCCACAGAGTGAGTGAAGTCTCACCCGATATATCTAAGGGGGGTTGTAGGAAACACGTTTCCGCAAATATAAGAGAACATGCATCGTTCACATTCATTCACAATGTAACCCGAAGATCAACGTAAATATCATTCGCATCAGAACATACTAATCAGATCTACACAATCACATGTTATAAAAACATATCTAACTGATTTGAGATACATAATAGTACTGCAACATTAAATATTCATACATCCACTAGATTTAACCATGCTGCAACATACATTCAATTATACTGCGATAACACATAATCAATTACACTGGGACAAGTAAAAGAGACATAGACATAGACAAAACATTATTTCTCATTACTCATCAATTTATCCTATATCCCAAGATTCTACCGAAAGATGATTATTCAAAAGGATACCCTTAGGCTTAGAATATAATCCTATTTATAGGCTCATTTGGCCGTTACACTTGGTCCACTTCGCAGAGTGACACATTAATTAATTAACTAAATAACCAACTACTCCCCGCTATACGCTTAAATTCCGCTTTATCTGCTCCGCGACTGGTCCTTTACCCTTGTTGCTGTCCCTTTCCTCGCTGAATGTACCAAAAATTATGCTCCTTGACCCTGTGCCAACATGCTCCCAACACAAACTTGTGGCTCTCACTCGATCCACCTTAGCTAGATGTTGTTGGTTCTTTCACCTGCATTTTGAACTCATCGTAAGCTTCCTTGATTTGGTCGACAACTTTCTTGGCCGCAGCTTTGAGTGTTGCACAGTATTCAACTTCTTGCTCTGTCGGGTGCTCGCATGCTGTATTATACACCTTCTCTAGATTGTCCTTCAACTGTGTCATTACCGGCATCGCCTCAACCACCAGTTGCTCCAATTTTGTCTGCAGCTCATCCAACTACGGCATTCTGATTTTCTGCCTCATTCGTGCCTTCTTGATTGCTGTAATTCTTTCAATTTTGTTGCCTTCGTCATCTGTGCCAATAGGGGAATCACCTTAAGCAGTCCCCTTAGTGCCTCTAACTGCACCTCTTCCTCTCCTAGTTTCACATTGAGCTGGTGAAACTGCTCGTCCTGGACGCGACTTCCCCAAAATTGTGACACTTCTTCCACGATGCTCTGCGCCACTTTCTCCATTTATGTAATATCTATTGCAGCCTCCTCAATCACGCTCTTCCTTTCCTCAACTTGACATGGTGGTGTGCTTGGTACCACCCTTGTCTTCAAGTCGTCATTCTCTTTCTAGAAATCTGCGATGACTGAGCCCAACCTTAATGCTTTTTCTTCTGCAAGCATGTCTTTGCTTATTTATGGCACATCTTCACATGCCATGGAGATGGAATGTTCTAATATCTTTCTGTCCTCCTCTTCTTTCATACTTTCCGTCATTATCACCTCCTTTTCATCGCGGAGTTTTTCAACCTCCACTTCCATGCTTCGCACCTGCTGCTTATAACTAACCATTTGATCGTGTGCTAATGATTCGCTGTCATTGATCTCTTCACTCACTGCTGTGTGAGTGCAATGCAACATAAACATTGAAAACATGTTTACATATAGAATTATGGTGTCTAGTGCTCACAATGCCACATCCAAATCCTTATTCCCTATTGTACTCGCACTAGGTAACACCTGTACAATTTGCCAATGAGTTCCAATATCCACCTCAACCCTGTGCACTTCTGATGCGCTTGGCTCTGCTCCTGGCAGCAGCCTGGTTTCGATGATTGCAGTGGTCAACGTCTGCAGTAACTGTGACACTTGGTGAAAGTATTTCATCGCATGATGTGTGAATTTTGCGCGGTTCTCCTCTGCCACAGTCGTTATCTTTTCGAGCAGCTGATTCATTTGTATGTTGGGGAGACCAACAGTAGTACTCCTCTCACCTACCTCCATTCTGTGTTTCATTCTAGATTCATGTCGTTGAGCCTCTAGCTCCGAATCCATATGGGTATATATTGATGCCCCATCATGGCTTGCGGTGCGTGAATGGTCATCCACACCTTCATATTCCTCATCTGATTCCTTCACTTATGCTTGTGTCTTTGGAACATATTTCAGATGCCCATCCTCAGGGTGCGAAAGTTGGTCTTCGCTAACTGAAACCTTCCATCCCCTGCCATTCTTCAATTATGGCATCCAGTTCCTCTTCTCTCATCTTATATTGTGTCGTGATCCATTGGTTTTTAGGATCTGTGCGTGCTTGGATGAATATCGATTTTGGCCCCACAGTGAGCTTCACGATCCTCCAATACTTCTTTGCCGTAGTCTCCGTTACTCGTAGAACCTTCACCGCTTTTGTGCACAGTTCTTCTAAGTAAATGAAAAATTGAATTTTGTTACCTTTTTGTTGTTCAATTCCCAAAGATTTTGGTATCGTTCCCCTCAGATCATTTTTTCTATCTTGGTATCCATTCCCTGGTATTGCGGTGGCTCCATCCATGAGACTATCGCAATCAACAGTAGGAGCCATGAATATGTGAAGGGCTTACCCTTCTCTTGTGCTGCCACCGCATCCTCCATTAGCTCAATAAGTAGGAAAAATGACCAATTCATTTGAACTCCGACCGCACACTATTCCTCCGATGCAATCACCCCTTATGTGCATTGATTGGGGTGATTCTTCCTTACAATATTGATTGTGAGCAACTTCA
Source organism: Larix kaempferi (assembly GCA_027924585.1). NCBI lineage: Eukaryota > Viridiplantae > Streptophyta > Pinopsida > Pinales > Pinaceae > Larix > Larix kaempferi. The sequence continues at coordinate 4,072,220 of BSBM01000792.1, forward strand.
CTGCGAGCCTTACAGATCGATCCTTGATCGTGTCGAGTAGATACCCTTGGGTGTTTTTCTCCACCCCGTACTTCACCTTCATCTTCGCAGCTAGTTTCTTATCATTATGCTTTCCCTGGAAGTATTGCATGGGTCTACCTCTGATGTGGGCAACCCAGTGATCCGCGTGATCAAATCCACTATGATCGGAATCTTCGTATCCAACCATAAGTATCTGCCGTGAAAGCATACAAGAAATTTATTGATGCATGCATTCACCTCCGCCGATGTCCCGAAGTGCGACATGTGGATGATGGATAGCAGCCCTAAGCGCTGCAAGCCCAATGCCCATTGCACTGGCTCCCTTGTGATCGGACCTCCATCGTCATGTGCTTTGTCGAAATATGTATTTTGGGTGCACTCTAGATATGCCAATATATCATGATCACGACAATACATCCCTAGTGGTGTGGACACCCTGCAGTGTCACTAGCTCATAGATAATGTATTTGGTATTCTTGTTGAGTCTTATTGCTGGAACCCCTTCATTCCGTGACGACACATACCCCATAATTTCTGCTACTATCGGACCTTGTTTCCCTCCTCTTGATGTTCTTTCTTCCTCTGTGGCACCTGATGTTCCCGCTTCTCCTCCTGCAACGACAACCCATGTTGAGCTGCGAGTATCTCGCTTCGTTCTTCGGTCGGTATCCATCGGCCGATTGGCGCTTCTCTTCTTTCTGATCATCTGCACTGAGGCTATTTCTAGTTTCTCATGGAGAGTTGGCGCTGGATTGGGTCGTTCCTTTGTACTCATGCTAAAAATGATGCATGCCATCGTAAATCTTTAAACTCACTCTTCGCTTGGCTCTGTTATGCAATTTCTTCACTAATTCGCACAATGCACAATGGTTTGAACTGTCCATCTGTGCATGTATTTATAGCTTTGATTTCTCACTCCCCCTCCATCGAGTCGATCTTGGGAAATGATTTCCAAATCCTCCGTCTATTTACTGAATCTTGTGCACTCATTGGTCATTAAATGCGCCTTCATCCACTTGCACCATCGTCCACCACGTCTTAACTGCTGCATTTATTACCCGATTTGACTCGTTCGCACCTCGCTGGATCCACACGTTGTCGCCATTTCAAATATCGTCACTATTCCATCGATAGACATAGTGCCGTCGACAGACTCCCGAAATTCGTAGTGTACTTGTTTCATTCATTTCATTTCTTTTTTTTTTCATGTTGACTTATTTGCTTTCTCAGTCGATGTGCGCTGGGCTATCCCGACAGGGCTTTAGCCGGCTCCCATTCACTAAATTTTTCAACAATGTTCTGTCTAACTTTTGCAGATGCATTGCACCTCTATCAGTAATGAAATTGATTATGTATGGATCAAGCCAATGCATCTGGAGCTTACCTGGGTGCTTCGCAAACTTGATGTCATATAGGAGAATCACGTCTCTGCGCTGGAAGTGATTTTCCTTTACATGGCGATCATGCCATGCCTTCTATCGATCCTTTTCTACCTGCTGATGAAGCAATCTTCTTCAAGCTGTAGTAGCTACGCCAATATTTATTCAATGGCTCCATCGTCACTCATTCCTGTCACTTCTATGAGGCGTAGACTAGGGACTATGTACTCCATTGGAATCACTGCTTCTTGTCCATATACTAATTTGAAAGGGGTCTGTCTTGTCAATATTTTGCATGTTGTTTGGTAAGCCCATAGTACCGCAGGAATCTTTAAGTCCTAGTCGTCACGGTTTGTATTACACACCTTGGTAAGTGCATTCTCCAATATCTTGTTCAACACCTCAACTGCGCCATTCTCCTGTGGGTGATATGGGGTACTCCTTTTATGCTAAATTTGGAATTCCTCAGTGATGGATCTGATGGTTTGATATACGAAATATGTGCCTTGATTTCTCATCAATATAATATATTTGGATACCCGAATATGGTGACCACATTGTCAAAGAGAAACCTTGCTGTTGTCGCAGCTGTGCAATCCTTCACCGGCTGCTTTGGCCCATCTGGTCAAGTAGTCAGTTGCAGTAATAACATATCTTGCACCTGTTCTTCTTTTTGGTGGGTTAATGGGTCCTACGAAGTCTACTTCCCATTTGTCGAAGGGTTGTAGTGTCAACTGAGGCACTAGTGACATCTCATGCCTTCATGACAATTTCCCCGTTCTTTGACATACGTCACAGCTTTTAGCATAATCTGCTGCATCACCATGCATTGTTGGCCACCATAATCCATCCATAAGTATCTTCCTAGCGGTTTCGTGCCCTCCATAATGACCTCCTGCGATCCCATCATGAGATTCCTCCAATACTCTTTCTTGTTCACGTGGAAGGACGCATCGACGAAGAACTTCATCTTACCCCATCTTGTATAGTTCTCCTATGATTAGTTGTAAATCGGCGGCCCTGACGATTAAATTCTTCTTCTGACTGGTAGTGAACTCCTTAGGTGCTCTTCCCGTTTCCAGGAACTGAACAATTTGTTTGTAATGGAAATCGACCATTCCTCCTAAATAGTTGTGCATCGAGAAATCCATCATCAATTCTCCTTGGTTCTTCACCTGATTCAATCCTCGATAGATGATCGGGTCCTGCATTCAATCGCCCTAGCTTCACAATTATTTCAAAATCGAATTCTTGAAATAAGATCAACCACCGACAGATCTTCCCCCCAACACAGGCTTATTGACCAAGTACTTTAATGTAGAGTGGTCAGTAAACATTTTGAAGTGTCCTCCAAGCAGATAGTGCCATAATTTTTGTAATGCATATACCATCGCTAGGTCTTCTCTTTCTGTCATCGTGTAATTCTTCTCCGTGATGGACAAATTCCTGATCGCAAATGTGATCGGATGGTCAATCGACCCTTCTCCTAGCTGGGTCAATATCACCCCCAATGCTACTGATGAAGCATCTTCATGGACATGGAATTCTTTCTTCCAGTCAGGGAAGACTAATATCAGTGCTGCGACCATCTTCGCCTTCAGTATGTCGAGGCTCTTCTGGAACTTGTCGTTCCACTTGAAATTTGCATCCTTCTTCAATAGATTCTCCATCGGTGCAGTAATCACTGCATATCCCATTATGAACTTCCTGTAATATCCTGTATGTCCCAACATTGCCCTCAACTGATTTACTGTTGTCGGTGGTGGTAAGTCGATAATGATCGCAATCTTCACTAGGTCGACCAACATACCTTCCTTGCATACAATATGTCCCACTAGGATCCAAAATGGTGCACAAAAAATACACTTCTTTAAATTCAACGAAATATGATGCCGTCGACACCTTTCTAGTATCATCCTTAGGTTCACGACGTGGTCCTTAACCAACCCATATATGGTCCAGTTGTCCATATACACCTCCAAAAACTTGTGAATGAAATATTTGAATGCAGCGACAACTAGCCTTGAAAAGATTGTAGGGGTGTTTTTTATACCAAACGACATCACTGTGTACTGAAAGCAACCCCATTATGTCACGAAGGTAGTTTTACTTCTATATTCCTTCGCAATCCTGATTTGGTGGTATCTCAAGAATCCATCTATAAATGAGTACACCTCCTAGCCTCCAACACCTTCAATTACTTCGTAAGTAAAGGGAGTGGGGAATGGATCATGAAGACATGCATCGTTCAAATACCTTAGATTGACACAAATACGAATTTCGCCGGTCTTCTTATCTTGGACAACTATTGGGATGATCCATTTCGACTCTTCGACAGGTATAATGATCCATGCGTCCAATATCTGCTCTATCTCATCCTTCACTCGGTCCTTGTACCTGGGATTCAGTCTATATGGTCGCTGCTTTAATGGATTAGCATCAGGTTTTAGGGGGATCTTCATCTCACCCAGGTCCTCAGAAATTACGTTCATCTATGAAAACTTTGTTGGGAACAAGTCTTGTAATTGATGCAGTATATCAGTAACCTTTCCAATTGTTGAATCATCCCAATAGTCTCCAATACTAGTAAACTTGGGATTTTCCACTGACCCAATATTGACCTTCTTAATTTTCAGTGGCTGATTAAATTTTTCGAATGGAATATCTGGTTCTTCGACACACAACTTCCTTTCGACTCTGTGACATATACGACTCTAGGATCTTCCTCGTCGTTAGGTCCTCTCGACACATTATAACATTCCATCATCATTCTTGGTGTCGAATTCCATTGTAGTCCCATCAGTATTTATGTCGGAACTATCTCGAGTATCTTTTCGTGGATCTCCTGCAGTGCACTGTGGATGAAAGGATTCTCATTAGTGAAGCTGAATGTCTGACTGAAACTAGTGGTAAATTATTCCCACGTAGTTGTTCCTCGTCATAGTTCTACTGCAATGTACCATCTCCGCGGTACTTTATCTAGCGTGTGGATGAATGCATGAACCCATTCTTGCTTCGGTCTCATTCCCCATGCGCTTTGACACTCTCCCAGATGATCCCTTGGATCACCCCTTCCATTATATTTCTTCTCGTAGTAGCATTCATTCTCCCCAAATCTGACTTCCATCAATTGTTGACATAGTTTCCAGCTCGTTATTGATGACTTGTGCGCAACCCACCACCTTGCTGGAGTAGCCTTCAATGCTTCTTCTAGCGCCAACAGTCGTTGTGGTTCTGATACCTTGTCTTCAAACTCATGGATGAATATTGTCATATTAGTTAATCCTTCGTATGTCGGCAGATCACATACCTTTGTCGCTACCCATCTCAACGACTGAGTGATTCGTGCACACTTTCTGAATGACACCTCATGCAACTGATTCTGCCAATTTTCTATCGCCTCATTGGAGTTTGACGACGCCGAAATGATACTTCGCCACCCTAATTACCTATCGGCGGTGGGATTGATGTAATATTCGGAAACATTGAAGACGTTGTCCCATCCTTATGTAAACTCATCCCTCATTGGTTCGACATATATTTTCCCTTCAAGTGGATCAAGCGGGGAAATGACCCTCATGTCGCGGTTTTCAAAGACAATTTCCTTTTCTTAAAATTGATGACATCCTAATTCTCCATTTCCCAATATATTCCCAACAACACATGATATGGGATTGTGTTGTTGACTATCTCTATGACGTCGAAATCTACGTAAGTCTTAAGTCCTTCTACTTCGACAGGTAGATGAGACAATCGACCGATTATTGTAACTTTGCGCTGATTTTCCAATCGTAGCTGCACAGGGACCATACAAACTGCAACTTCCCCATCATTTCCCACATTTTCTTAGTCAGGATATTTACATCCGATCCAGCTAGATCCAAAATGATGGAATCTACATTGTATGCACCAATCTGGGCATTCATCCTCATTTCTCTTCCCGTATTATTCTCGTGCAACTGGTTTACTGTTCGATCATGTTGCCATTCCTCCTATCGATACATGAGACTAGCTATCTATGCTAGCGCATATTGATCCTTCGATAATGTCAAGCAACTTTATAGAAAATTTCTTAGAGTACTAAACTTCACTGGAGACCTCTGTGAATTTGTCATATAAAAAATCAGTGGCATTTCATAGATAGGTTATTTTTGGACTATAGGTGATGTCTTCCCATTTTTCTTGATCATTGTATCTTGTGCCTCCAGAAAGAATTATTTTTCTGCTTCGAAGTCAAATCGTACCTGCTTCCGAGTCACAGTTCGAACACTAGGTAGTGGCCTATCCTCTCCTGTCACAACTCCTCCTCTGGTTACCACTGCGACATTTACTGGTCGACTTCTGATCTCAACTGAGATCTTCTGCACATTTGGATTAGGATTCTAGTTCTGGTTTACATTCGGATTTGGTTGTGGTTGTGGTGCATTCTTAGTTTGCCACTTCGTGATTAACTGAGGACAGTCTTTGACATTGTGATCTGCTGCATTGCAATAGATACATCGCAGGGTTGGATTCAGGAAATTTCTCTAATAATGTCATATTTGGACACAATTATAGCATGTAATCGATCCTCAACCTCGACCAAAGGTTCCTACACAACCAAAATCTCCACGCATAACCCCACAGAATCCTCCTCTGAATCTGTCTAGCGGATGATTGTACTGCTACTGATTATATTGTGGTGGATGATACTGCGGCTGTGGTTGATTGTATTGCGGTTGATTATACTGCGGCTGTGATTGTACAAGAGGTTTCTCATCTCCCTTCATGAAATAAGTATTCGCAGTTCTTTCATGGATAAAATAATATGCTCTGCACTCTTTCTCCTCATGACCAACAGATTGACATAAGTTACATAAGATATTAGCCGTATTTGACACAACCTTCTGCAAGTACACACATTCTTCTGAGTGATTTCCCCTTGTTTGACAAATTCGACACCATGGCATTCCTCCTTGACTGATCGGATTTGGTGCACTAGACTGTAAATATTTGCGGAATTCAGGACAATGATATTTATGATGTCCTTCTGATTTGCATCGACTGCACCATACCGCTTCGCGAACTTCCTTCCCCTTCTTTATATCATGTAGTTGGATAGTCAAGTTTGCTAGCTGCGATTGGATCTGGCTCATGCCAATCCCTATTTCTCCAATCGGTGAAGCTTCGAGCTTCATCACAATTTCCAATGCCTCCACCTGGGATACAATCTTATGCTGCATCGGTGGCATCCTAATGTATGGTATCAATCCTGCAATAAACCATTCTTTATGCTGTATGTCGCTCATTCCAAAACTTACTTTGGCCATCAGATATTTGTACCTTTGATCAAACTCCCATACCGACTCATTTAGGGAATTTATTTATTTCCTTTAACTCTGTGATATACTGCGATTCCGATTTTCGTTTCCTAAATTCGTCGATCAATCCAGCTCTTATTTCAACTGGGGTTTTCTGCCGATTCCCTATAGGTACTTGTACAAACTTCATATACCAATCCAGCGCATGACCTCCAAAGGTTGTCATCAATTGTCCTTTCTTAATATTGTCATCCTGGACTTGTTTCACTGTCCTCACCACTTCACATAAGAACCAACATTGTTTGGGATCCTCGGTCCCTAACTTAAAAAGGAGGCATCTTTACGTTGTCTCCCGCCATCCTTGGTTTTATACTAGTGTTTGTAGATCCGCCACTCTTGCTACTATTCTGACACACAGGACAACCTTGCGAAGAGCTTGTGTTTATTCCTCCAAATTTTGGAACAATGCACGGGGTTGTGGGTACGTTGAAGCTTTGGGTTTGTCCTTCCTCAGGTTCAAGGGTATCATGGTCGTTCTATTAGTCTTAGTAGGGTCACTTAGTTCCTTGTGGTCCCCTTTCACAGTTCTCTATTCCGGTTGCACCAAGAATCTCTCTCTCTCTATCTCTCATTCCTCCTCTTCTTCTCTAGCCTGAACCTCACCCCACTTCTCAGGCGACCACAATATTCCACAGCTTCCCTCACAATTTCATCATAGCTCATATCCATCTACCCCACATCATTCTATCAGACCCACATCTGCGTGGTACCCACAGCCTTTGCACACCTGAGCTTTACTCGTCGGATTTCATCTTTAATATTCCCTTTTCACAAATGAGCATCTTGATCCACAATTTTAGCGACAATAGATACCTTCCTTTGGGTACCTTGAAGAACTTCCTTTTTGCATCGATGTATGACTTAATTTTGTTGAAAACAAACTCAGTAATGTATCCTTCCAAAATGCTGTCTACCCAAACCTCGACAACCCTTGATGCTTTGTTCTTAACCCGTCTCAACTGCTGGATCAGTTCCGGGGTCCAGTGTTCAGGCTCACCTTCTTGGAAATTCTTCTTCTAAAAGGTTAGTTGTGCCAACCATTCATATAGCAATATAGGAAACTCGCAGAAAAATACCTCATGGATATCAGAGTAGATAGACTTCTGCAACCACTCAGCCGTCGACCATCCAGGGTTCCGATTTTCTTCCTCAACAAATTCTCGTGTCTTCTTATGGAACCATTCCGTGATCTCTGGCTTTGTCGGATGCCACAGCATGTCCTCTCTCCTTTTCGCACTAGGGTCCCGACAAAGGAACCATTTGTTGACACAGATATGTCGATAAGGGTTCACTTCGCACTAGTGTCAACAAAACTTAACACAATCTCCCATAGACATCAGCCCAGAAAGGGTTTAGCCTTTCTAACAACACCCACAAAGTGAGTGAAGTCTCACCCGGGATATCTAAGGGGGGATGCAGGAACCAAGTTTCCGCAAATATAAAAGAGCATGCATCATTCACATTCATTCGCAATGTAACCCGTAGATCAACATAAATATCATTCGCATTAGAACATACTAATCAGATCTACACAATCACATGTTATAGAAACATATCTAATTAATCTGAGATACATAATAGTATTGTGACATTACAAATTCATACATCCACCATATTTAACGATGTTGTGACATACATTCAATTATACTGCGATAACACATAATCAATTACACCGCGACAAGTAAAAGAGACATAGACAAAACATTCTTTCCCATTACTCATCAATCTGTCCTATATCACAGAACCAAGGATATACATTTGCCGAATCAATACAAAGTTAGATCCGCAGATCAACATCAAGAAAAAGGAAAAAGACGCTGAAGGTCAGATCAGATTAGATCAAAAGATAGATTACATTCCGATCGAAAAGATAGATCAAGATTCTACCGAAAGATGATTATCGAAAAGGATACCCTTAGGCTTACAATATACTCCTATTTATAGGCTCACTTGGCCGTTACACTTGGTCCACTTCGCAGAGTGACATATTAATTAATTAACTAAATAACCAACTAATCTGCACTATCCACTTAACTTCCGCTTTATCCGCTCCACGACTGGTCCTTTACCCTTGTCGTTGTCCCTTTCATCGCCGAATGTACCAAAACTTATGTGCCTTGACCCCGTGCCAATAAGGGATATCACCCTTTGAGATATGGATGAGCGCATTCATCCATGTTGTTTTGGAAGGACATGGTGGAAGAGGTGATTCCAATTGGTTATTCTAATATATCATCCTATATAGTTGTAAAATCCTTGAAACCTTTTTAAATGAATTAGAATAAAAAAGAATGGTGTGAACAAAATGTGAGCATTTTCTTCTCATTTATTATTTGAACAAAGGTAGTGAAGGTACATGGTTCGAGTAGTTTAACTACGTTTGTAGAGGGTTGAATGGAGTTTTAAGGTTTATATACTGATGAATTATGATTTTGTTGATTGATTTATCTATTTTAATATTTGTATGCATTATGTTATGTGACCTTAGGATTGTGTTGTAGCAAATTAATGAGAAGTGGGGTCATTACAATTGGATTCATTAAAACTTTAGGGGTAGAGGTTTTGATGGTTGATATGGTCATGAAACGGGTCAATTTAGAGCACCACTTAGATCTACAAATTCCTTTCCACCTGACTATCACCATCAACTAAGTCCATTAACTTTGTTTAATGGAATTTTCATTTGTGACCATCAATGTAAACCACAAATCATTGTCAACCTCATAATCCCAGCCACATAGGGGGCCATGCCATGCAAGTGCACTACACGTATCACGAGCTTTTGCTCGCACTTTTGATGTTTCTCCTTTAGAGATAGCAACACTTATCTTGATTCCCTGAAATCATGGGCACCAAAGAAGAAGTCATGGCAATGTAATATGCTATTTGAAAACAAAATATCTACCCAAAATGAAATCTCTATGGAGAAATCAAACCACTCACGAAAAGTTGATAAAAGGATAAGGTTTAATGGAGGTTTATACACATGTCATATCCGGTTATGAAACTCACAATGTTGTATGGTTTACTTAAGATATGATCATTGACAACACATGATTAGTCGATCAAACTTATGCATGGATTTTCCAATGACGATGAAATAGATGACATAAAGTGGGTTCTTTCTCTCACATCAATAAACAAGGCTCGTAATTTTGATGATAACTGTCCATGGTCCTATAGATGCATGCGAATTCTAGAAGCTAGGACAATATATAACCCACAACTCCACTCAACAAGGATCTATTTATTTTTAAGTTTATTCAACATGTTATTTTCTAATTAATTCAATCACTCACCTTTAAAGTTCCAGAGGGTTAAGGAATGCTTCTTTATTATTTCCATATGGGGTCATATTTGTTTTGAGTGGTTAAAATAGTTTTCCCATAGTGCATTTTGAATTTTCTATCTTCTAAATATGTATCACTAAGTTCGTGTACTAATCGTCAAACATCCTTGGTTGTGGGGACGTGATGTCAATGATGGTGGCACCTTTGTGAGTTTTCATTGATGTGTGTTTGCATTTTGTCCTAGCATGGAGAATGGGTTGAGGTGGTAGGAAATTGATTAATGGTGGTAATTGTTTGAGAGGTGCGAGGATGCATAGGGAGCTCTTGAAGGATAACATTAAGGGAATAAAAAACAAATTCATCGAGATTCTTGTCGAAAAGGAGGTGTTGAGCATATAATGACCTCATATTTCGAGAAAACAAAGCATAGATTTGACGTGGTCCTTAGGAAGAACATATTTGGTCAAAGGAAGTTTTTATTTGGAAGGTTGGTGAATTTAGATAACAATTTGATATTCAAATATATGTGTATTTAAGTTTGATGTCCTTAATCAATTCAATATCTATTTTAGACTATAGTGATTAATATAAGACATTGAACCTTAGTTTAGTATTGTTTCATGGAAATCACTTGTTGGGTTCTAATGTGTTGGTTATGGATTTATGGGAATTCCAAGTTTGATGGATTAGGACATGAGTAGTATATTTTAGTTTTTTTGGTAAATATGGGAGAGAAGGGATGAGATTTTTGGTGATTGGGTTATTGGAATTTCAAAATTCATGGTTGTGGCCACCCTATGTCTTTGTATGTAAGTACCTCTAGTTTAGTTCTTGAATTCCGCGTGATTGCCAAAGCATTTATAAATATCCTCTAATGGACTATGGCATGCATTGCATACCATGCTCAATTGTTCCAAATCCTATACTTGTAGGTCTCTCATTATTTTCCATCCCATCTATCAAACATATAAATAGCATTGTTCATAATCACTTTGATCCATCTTTTTTGTTTCCTTCCATTTCCTCTAGCTTGATCATTGTTACTTATTTTTTTTTTGAAGACCCACTATTAAATACAATATTAAAACAAGGTTAGTTGATCATTACTTCCACAAAAAGGAAACTAAGAGACTAGACAATTTATGAAAACACATGATTATAGGTACATAGACCCATGTCACATATGATGATATAATATTGTCCGATGTGGTTGCATATGGTCTTATTGCATAATGATTCCATGGTGCGATTTGATGACATGTGATACTAAGTTATGATGTTTCATCATTGTATTTCATGGCCAATGATATTTAGTAATATTATTTCATGATAACACTTATGAGGATGGCATGCAATACTTAGCATACGATTCTTAATTATTTCATGATGGTATAACTTGTGATTCTAGCTTATGATGCTTATTTATTTCATGATGGGTTTTCATGACATATTAGTTCAGTAAGATGCTTAATGATTTCATGATGGTATCATGGGTTGTTATTTTATGATGGTATCACATAGCATATGGTATTCAATAAAATGATTAATTAAAACTTAATTATGAAGCATATTATTCCATGATGATGGATTATGATGCGTTCTATTGCGAAATGTTAACTTGTGACGAGGATTTTTTTGTGAACACATATGATAACCACTTATATTGCTTATTTATTTATAGTGGATTTCATGACTTTTATTATCTTGGGGAAATAACTACTAATCATTGTTCACTTGTGGTGAGTGAAAGATTGTTTTAGGTGATACATTCAACCTAAAGAGGTTAATCATTATAGTATTTCATGTGGGGTCATAATCACGAATGAGAATGGCTACTACAACCACATTATGGACTAGGGGACAAAATCAACAATTAAATCTATGCCTATGGTTCTTTTAAACTTTTTGGAAGTCCCAAGGGGGAGGTATAAGGAGGGAGTTCCGATGCCTGGGGTTGGTGCCTTAAGGGTGCATAAGGAGAGAGTATAGACCATCCTTTCAATATGCCTAGGGTATAATGATCTCAATGTAGGGATCGATGTACCAATTACTAGATGTCAGTTAATTATGATGAGACCCAGATTCCAGTTATTTCTGATGAGGCTGCACATTTACTGAAATTTGGGAGGATGTCTAAGCCACAAAAAATTCCTAGGGATATTTCGATTCCTATTGTATGATCCATGGACATGTTATAGTAGAGGGCCCATTCCATGTTGAGAGGGACCAGCCAAAGTATTGGATATGAGGATTATGGAGGTGGCAGATGGTATGATTCTTGGAGAGGGGGTGAGTAATGAAGGAGGGAGTTTCATAAATGTTGGACTTTTATTTATTTATTTGACTACCTTATTGATGTTTGAATGTGAATGCTATTGATGCATAATTGTATGCCATTGATTGTATATTACACACCTAGGAAATTAATCAAGAGCATGTCATAATTTAGGGAACCATTATTGTATTAGTGCATGTGGGAAATTTTGCGTGATGGACACATATATAAACTTCTCATCTTTGCAATAGTACTAGATATCTATATAACTAATTAGGTAAGTTGTGTATGTGTTACATTTTTCACCTTGTTACTATGGGGTTTTAACCTCAGGATGAATTTTCCCGAAGGGAGGGTAATCCGAATTTAGACCATATTCATGGAAGGCTTGAATGCCAAGAGAGGAGGAGATTAAACCTGCAAATTGTTATCAATTGATCCATGATCGAGATAAGAGGTGAGGCTCAGAGAGCCTCACCTCTCAGAACAACAACTCAACTGGATTAATCAAGAAGAACTCACAATATTAATACTCAATAAGAAGACTTAATGTAGGATTCCAAGAATAGTAGATTGCTTTATTGAGAAGGCATAAATCCTTTATATAACATTATTACAATGTTCCTTGGGGCCATACCATGGGTTACCAAATACCATGGATGGATGTATTCTAAACTGTGGGATTCTAGAACCACTTGGAAGATTCCAAAACCATGTATGTGAGAGAATGGTATCTCCATTTAAGGCTTTTATGATGAATGGGAGAGGGTGGCCTCTCGATTTAATGATTTTATGACTTATACATCCGAATTTAGACCATATTCCCCCCTAAAATTCAGATCATATGGAGTATGTAACACTCTAACCTTATACATTAGTATAAATATGAATAACATATGGTAGTAGTAAAAATATCAATTAATATATACAAATAAAAATGAATATTTGAATTGTAAATTAATTTAGGTGCATGGATGATAAGTGTGTCATCCATGCAAAATCAAGAAATTGAGTAAAATATGAAAATTAAGTAATAAAAAGGGAGTGATACCAAGATGTGGTGGCTCTAGCCTTGTGAGTGATTTTCAATTTATTTTATTTTTTCAGGGGAGGTGTTGTTGCTTATTGTAATGGTTTTCTATTGATTGCGAGTGCACCTATTGGAGAGGGAGGCTAAGGAGGATATTTTTGTACAGAGGTTGATAGAGAAAGCGTAAGGTCTCACCTGGTCTGGCATATGGTTTTTTTAAAGTGATTAGGGGCCTCAACTTATGCTAAAGGTTGGTTGGGTGGAGAGTTGTCCCCCCAACTATTTTTTGGTATAGAGGAGTTGGTGACTAATTGAGGACAAGATCTACATGAAAAAATGGTTAAGTTGGTCATCGATCAAGTAAGTGGAGATTCTTCTCTCTAGTTTACCGTTTTTTAGTTTTTTCTACTGATTTGAGTGGTATTAGAATGGTTAATTGTTTCCTTGAGGTAATGAATATGACTTCCCATATACACTGGATAGATTAGTTCTTTTCTAAAATATTTTTTCAATAAATCTTCCATTCAATTAGGTTTAAAAAATGTTGATAAAAAGGGTTGTTACATGTAATCGCTTAGCCTCTAACTACTATAACCCATAGACTAACCAAATTCATAAATTATAAAACCATTACTTTATAGCCCTTATTAAACTTTACCAATATAACCCATAACCCCTATATGACAATATTCTTAATTGTTTGAAGCGTTATTTGATTGTGTTTTAGGGTGTTACAAGTAACATGGTTTGTATATATCCCAATCAGTTAGATCATATTCTTAATTGTTTGAAGCGTTATTTGGTTGTGTTTTAGGGTGTTACAAGTAACATGGTTTGTATATATCCCAATCAGTTTCAGATCTAACTAGTCATCATACTTTGTAATATGGTTGTAACAATTTATCTTTTGAAATAAAATTTATGTTCTTAGCATATACTTTTTTTTTACAAATTTTTGCTATTTATTTGTATGGTTTACTTATACAAATTAATAGAAAACAATAAAAATAGAAAATAAAAATGATAATTGTGATTTGTGCAATCCTACAAATTAATTTTCTTATTTCCTAGTTGATATATTTATCTTAATATTTTGATTTCATTTCTTGTTACAGAGAAAACATTAAAGAAAACAAATACTTATTAAAAACAAATCATATTATCTTCTTTAGTTTCTACTTTTATTTTAGCATAAGTTTATATCATTTTTTTATCATAATATACTAACCTAAACAAGATTAAAATCATCACATTAAAGGAGACCCAATTTCTCATAAGGAATGGAAATATTCCACTAACTTACCTAACATATAAACCTCTTACAAGTTGTTCTCTAGAATATGGGTCTTTGTTCGTGAGAGTAGAATCTTTGGATAATCTCAAGCTCCTCCCCAAAGACATGATAGAGGCATGCCTCCTTCAACTCATGAGATGACATATATGTATTAAAAATATTATTTTTAATGAATTGTGTGAGTAAATTATAACCGTGTTGAATCATATTTGTTTACTTTCATAGGAATCCCACATTCCAATCATGAGGCAACACCACCCAACGGTATTCGTGGTATTTGGAGTTGAAGAGGTAGTGCATAAATCTCATCCCACATTATCCATTCATCATCGAAGGAAATTGAGGAGTTTCGGGACCCAACTATTAAATATGGAAATTCTTATTTTGAAAGTTTGAACTCAGAAGTAAACACATAGTTTAATGTATATATGTTTTTTTCTAACTAGTAATTTTGAGTCTCCCCCACCATGGGAGAATGAGATTACATGGATCACCCTTGATAAGATCACTAGATAGTGAAACTGTTTGCATAAGGAGAACCATGCTATATCTCATGACTCTCCTACTCCATCATGTATGTTGATGATGCTAGAGGGTGTCAATCAATTGATCCATATATATCAAGAATCAGGACCACATACTGATCTTTAACATCATGTTATCATGAGAAGGATGAGAGACGCATTAATAAAATATAAATGGGATATGGTGAAAGCTTAGATGAAAGGGTGTGATGCGAAGGGAAATCTATTTGAGATCCCTCCTAACTGTTCAAGGGGAAACCACTTAAACTTAGAGAAATTATTGCATATTTTGTTTATTATATATTTATTAGAGCACGGGACATGAGGTATGAATCAATACAAATATGTGTATATAGTTCTTAATGAAATGTTCATTAAATATTTAATGATAATCATGTTTTGTAATAATCATTGATTTCATGTTTCCAGGGCATATGCATGGATGTTCATGTTAAAGTTAAAACATCATGAGTCATTCTCTAGTTCAATCTTGTGTGTCGATATTGAGACTCATGTGTCGAGGTAGTTCCTTACAGGAGCCTAACTTGGACTCAGTGAACTTGGAGAAGAACCTTGAGTTGGACTCAAGAATGGTTAAGCTTCATGTGTTGAGGAAAGTGCTTGTTTGTCAAAGTGATGATGTTGTACAATCTTTCTAGCCAAGGATAAGGTCGTGTGTCAAGACATATCCTCATGTGTTGAGGTGGTGCCTCATGTTTTGAGGTGATGCTTTGCATGCCAAATCATGCATGGTGTGTGATGTACTACTAATCATGGTTGAGCTATTAAGTCTCGTATAGAGACTGGCCACCTCTAGAGTGAATTACTTTATCATATAGCCACTTGGAACGATAATAGGACAATATGATCATATCAATGGGAAAATATCCTTAGTATATTTGATATGATAATTATGCTGGCACATGTGGACCATGCAGATAAGACAAGAGATAAATATAATACATGATAAAATATGAAAGAATTCAAATTGCACATAAAATAATTAATTAAGAGAGAGTTCAAATTGTTTTTTTTTTTAATGAGGGGAATCGGCAACTGGAGACTGGGTTGGTACTCGCGTGACACGAGGTCCAGGTATCCAATCCCGCTACCACTATAAGCATAGGTTCCCCACACACCCCGCAAAAATGGGACATGGGTAAATCCGGGTGTGATTTGAACTTGTGACCTCTCTTTACAACATGTGACTTCATATCAAGCGAAAGACCAATGAGCCACACCCATGCGAGCAAGAGAGTTCAAATTGTTAAACTTCAATGAAGACTTCATTAAATCAAATGAAAACTCGAATCGATCACTACAGTGATGCTAACAAGAAAGAATTAGTTAAAGAAAGTTAACTAAGTGATAACAAAGAAGATCTAGTTAACTAAGTGTTATTGCATGATGACACTTATGTGAAACTAAAAGACGACACTTATGTTAAACTAAAAGATGACACTTAAGTTGATACACTTGCATAACGAGACTTATGTTAGCCACCTAACTAAGTGGGAAAGCTTTAAGTTTAGGTGTGAGTTCATCCTAAGACTCAGTTCAATGAGTTAATGCACTGCACGAGAAGTGGGGTACTCTTCTTCATGCAATATTTATACATACAGATGGAGGACGAGTTCATCATGAAGTCAGAAGATAAAAATAGAAGCGAATGCATGTGAAGAATATATAAATATGTTATATAGGATTGATGAATTTAATGTGAAGTGAATTCTCTTCTTCCTTGAAGGCAAGGTGCTTCTATTTGTGCAAGATATTATTATGAGTCTCTCTTATTTATCTCTTTCTTTGTAATTGAACCAAGGGTGCTTGATGTAAAATACATTCTCTACTATCAATCAATATACTAAGGAAGGTTTTGGTAGGGTTTTATCCCTCAAGTCATAAAGGGTTTCCCCAGGTTAAATTCACGTGTCGAATGTGATTGCTTGCGTGTATGATCGTTATTTGATTTCAAGTACTATTTCATTTACGAATTAAGATAAAAAATTAACATGGTATAGGATCTCATGGTGTGAAATATTTAAGTTCAACAATCAAGCTTGAGCCTACATAGATTTTGTGTGTGCACAATACTTGAAGAATTATGGCTTCAATCTCACTAAGACCGGAAGACCGTCTTGAAGGAACTTCGAACTTCAAAACTTGGAAGGACAAGATCTTGAATATCCTGGAAGAGCATGATTTGGATGGCTATGTCTCTAGTCTTATTGAATATCCTACTACTAATGTAGGGTGCACCAATTTCAAGAAGAATCAAGCTATGAAAATAAGATTATTTATGATTCCGTGAAAGACAACTTGATGCTCGTGATTAGTCCATTGAAGACCATAAGGAATGCTTCGACACTTTGACAAATCTATATGAGAAGAAGGAACCCAAACAAAAGAGAACATTGAAGAACAAGATTCAAAATATGAAGATGGAAAAGGATGAAACAATGGCTTCCTTCTTCACAAATATCTCTCAAGTAAGATATCAACTCATGAGCATTGGTGTGACAGTCGATGATGATGATATCATACATACTGCTTTCGATGGTCTTCCATCTTCATGGGAGGCATTCTTAGCTGCATTTAATGGTCAAGAAGTGAAACCTAAATTTGAGATACTGTGGCATGATTTCCTACAATAAGAAGGTCGAATCCAGAGCAAGTATACTGTCTCCAAAGAAGAGAACCTCGCTCTTATGGAACAAATGAATAGAGGTAAGAAACCTCACAAGAAATTGTCTCATCAAAAGGAGAATGATTTCAAGAACTTTGATAATTCTAAAGTTAAATGTTTCAATTGCAATAAGAAGGGTCATTATGCAAGAGAGTGGTGGGAAAAGCAAAGAGGAAAGTTCAAGGGTAGGTTTCATGCTTCTACTGCTACAGAATATGAACCTACAAGAAATAATTCATCCAATGATCAAGAGATGAGGAAGGAGTATTATCTTGTCTCAACCCTTTCTAGATCCATTACCACTAGTGCTGAGACATGGCTGGTAGACAGTGGTGCATCCAAGCACATGAATGGATATAGAAGCGCTATCTCAAATATGAAGGAGAATAAGTTCTCTTATAAGGTGGAGCTTGGAGATAATACCACCTATTCGATCCAAGAGTTGGATCCACTTATTTTTAGTTAGAGTTAGGAGATGTACTGCATGTGGATGAATTTTTTTTTGTCCCTATATTGAAGAAGAACCTCCTATCTGTTTCGGTTCTAGAAGATAAGGGATTCATAGTTATCTTTATGGACAACAAAGTGTTCATGTGGCATAAGCATGCAGACTTGAACTCTGCATCAGTAATTGGATATAAAGATGGAGGTCTCTACAAAGTTCCTGGAAATCTCATTCAATCCATGATCCATGACACAACTAGTCCTTGTGATTTGTGGCATAGAAGGCTTGGTCATCTCTATTTCAAAGCGCTACCCGGATTGCAAAATATGTTGAAAGGTATTCCCATGTTTAAATCTGATTTTGATAGTGTTTGTAGAGGTTGTGCTCTTGGAAAAAACATTAAGAAGAGTTTTCCAAGTAGTACCAAAAGATCCAAGGGGATACTTGGCTTGATTCATTTTGATCTATGTGGTCCTACATCCGCATCCTCCTTGAGTGGTTATTTGTATTATGTTCTTTTCATCTATGACTTCTCTCGCAAGTCATGGGTTTATTTTCTGAAAGCAAAGACTGAAACTTTCAACAAGTTTCAATAGTTTAAAGCATTGGTTGAGAATCAGACTGGGAAGCACATTCGTGCTTTGAGATATGATAATGGAGGAGAGTTCGAGTCTCGGGACTTCAATGAATTTTGTCGATATGTAGGAATAAAAATACTGCTGACTGCACCCTACAACCCCCAACAAAATGGGGTTGCTGAAAGGAAGAACAAAACAATATGTGCGGCTGCAAAAGCCATGATGTGTGATCAGGACCTACCCACATCCTTATGGGAAGAATCCTCTAACACTATTGTTTATATTCAGAACAAAATCCCTCATGCTATCTTGGGAGAAAAGACTCCCAAAGTGGTTTTCACTAGTGAAAAACCAAATATTGGACACTTGAATATTTTCAGTTGTCTTATTTACATTCACATACCAAAAGAGAAGAGGACAAATATGGATCCATGCAAAAAGAAAGGAACATTTGTTGGATATAGTGAATCCTCCAAATCCTACATAATCTATGTTCCAAGACAAAGAAACATTGAAGTCAGCAAAGATGTAACATTTCATGAAGGGGATTCCTTCAAGTGCTCCAAATAACTTCAATGTGATTCACATATGGAGGGGCATGATACTCATATGATGGAGGATCCATTTTCTAATTATCCCCTTTGATATGGTGAGAGGGAGAAGCCATATGAGTTCGTAGATCCTCTTGATCCTAAAGAGACAACATATCTGATAGAAATATCTCTTGATGAACCTCCTGCTAAGAGGATATCTGCATGGTGTCGAGACATTCTGCAAGAGGCATAAAAGCATGGAGCACCTCCATGCTCATCCAGAGAGCGAAAGAGACTTGAAATATTTTCAGGATATGTAGCACAGATGAGTCACATTCGTGATTTATAACCCTTTACCTATTATGAATCCTCAAAGCATCAAGTATGGAAAGATGCCATGGTAGAAGAATACAAATCTATATTGAAGAATGATGTGTGGGAAGTGGTTCCTGAACTTGATGGGAAGTCAATAGAACTTCCAAGTGGCTTTATAAAATCAAGCATACAGCTGATGGGAGTATTGAAAATTATAAAGCAAGATTTTGTGTCCCGTGGTTTCTCACAGAAAGAAGGGATAGGCTATGATGAGACATTCACTCCTGTGGCCAGGTACACTACTATCCGAACCATTATTTCCCTTGCTTCAGTTTTGGGTTGGAAACTTCACTAGATGGATGTAAAGATTTCCTTACTCAATGGTGAGGTTGAGGAAGAGGTTTACATACAACAACATGGGGGGTTTGTAATTTATGGGAAGGATTCCCATGTATGCAAACTTAAGAAATACTTGTACGGGATTAAGCAGGCCCCGAGGGCTTGGTATTCAAGGATTGATAGCTATCTTCTGAGCTTGGGATTCTCCAAAAGCGAAGCTAACCCCAACCTATACTTCAAGGTTGTGAAGAACCAACCATTGATCTTGGTTCTCTATGTTGATGAATTGTTCCTTAATGGAGAGGAGAAAAAAATAGATTGGCGCAAGAGGGAGCTCACTCGGTGCCAAAATTGATGAAACGGGGTTCTTTCTCGGTGCCCAAATTGACTTGCTCGTAATTAAGTGAGGAGCTCTGTGTTTTACAATTGGTTTTGTGTCTGAACTTGTCTTGCAAATCATATAACTTCTCCAAATTGATCACAGACTTTGGGATGACATTTGAGGAATCAGAGAGAGTCTTTTCATGTTCATCCTCGTCTATAGCCATATCCTGGAATGTGTCCTGGTTTGTTAGAAAATCAAGTATATGCTGATCATCATCAAATACCTTCCAATTTGTCACGTTATCTGGTATGGAAGGCCTATACATCAGTTATATTGAGAATGTTTGAGGAGATAGGTCCTCTGGTGGAATCAATTTGGAAGCTGTATTTGCCAACAAGTCAGCATCGAAATTCTGAGACCTAGGGACTGAATTAATATTGAATGCAATAAAGGAGTTGGTAAGATCTCTTACCAGTTTCTGATAATTCAACAGGCGGGGGGACAAGCAGTGTATCTTATTCCTCACCTGTTTCACAATAATTTCTGAATCTCCAAAGCAATGGATGACCTGTACTTTCAAGTCAATAGCATTTTTCAGTCTCTGTATCAGGGCCTCATACTCAGCCATATTGTTAGTACAATCAAACTTTAATCTGCATGCAATCATAGTTTTTGTCCCTTTTGGATCTATGAGAACACATCCTGCACCAGCTCCATCCTTATATTTAGAGCTGTCAAAAAACAATGTCCAAGCAATGGGATCTAATCTAAAATTTGTATTTACATTGAAAACATTATGTACAATTTCTCCTGAGAATGGCACAGAAGTGAGATGAGTTAACTGAGATTCGTTCTGTGCATTCTCCTGTGGTGAAACATCAGCTCATAAATTCCCGAAAAAGGTATCAAAAGTAAAGTGTTCAATGTGCGTGTTGAAATAACCCACAGGCTCACTTGAGTCATTCAAGTCCGTGACTGTCTGTTTAATAAAAGGCTCCCTACTTATCTTGATCTTGTTTGGATGACCATTGTAGGGTAACCACAAATGGGACCAATTGGTAGCAAAATAACCTTTTAGCTTTTCTGACCATTCTCTACTAAGCTACATACCATATGCTTCTGGGATATCAGAAATGACTATATTAATTGTTTGATGGATTCGAGGATCAACTGATAATGTAATTAAGACATTTCTGAGCCTTCCTACTACTCTGACTTTTGATATGTCAAGTTGTACTATCTGAGTAGGGCAAGGTTCCCATGTGGCATTCAACTTTATACAGACAGAAAGAGGCATCACATTTGATGAGGCACCGGAGTCTATCATGCAGTTATGTACGTTTCAGTTGAAGATCTCAAAGGTAAGTAGAAAAGGAGGTGTCCTTCTGCTACCAGACTTTTGATCATCTGGTTTAGTGAAAGAGTCAAGGTTATTATTCTTCAATTCTCCTGGCTGTTTGAACACCATGCTTTTAGGTAAAGTATCCCTCATCAAGGGGATTTTCAATAATTCAAACAAAGAGATGTTTGCCTTCACTCTTTTAAGATATTCAACTAAATTATACTCCATCTCAGGGATGACTGTATCTTTGTGAGGGACAGTCTTGCCTTTTTTAGGAACTGGTGTGGAGGATGAAGGTTCCTGAGGGGCTTGAGGTTTAGACCTTGTGTTATAAGGATGCTAGACATTAAACACAGTCTCAGGTTCTTCTTCTTCTTCACACATAGGAAGCTCTGAAAATTAAATTACAGTGTTGATTTGTGGATCCTCATGCTCATCTTCTTCTTCTTCAAGTGGTTGTGGGTCTGGAGTAATCTGATCATTGGGAACTTCAGGGGTGTTTTGAGATTCTTCTACTAAGGCTCTAAAAATAGAATAAATTTCTTCATTCGTGAGGCCTTCTGTTGGATTAGGAGGTGGTGGATTCAATGGACATTGATAAGGTCTCCTAAAAGGTGGCCTCATAAAAACTCTATTCTGGTTTTGATTTTCATTGTTAGTTTTTTTCAAATCTACCATCTCGTTTGACATTTTCTGGATGAGCTTTTTCATGTCAGTTATGTCCAATGGATCCTTGTTTTCTGCAGTGGGTTTAGGAACACTATCATTCCTTTTCCTGGAAGTTGAAGGCTGTTCTTCTGATATTTCCGGATTGTCCTTGAGATAAAAAATTTCCTTCTCAACTTGTATTGCTTCAGCAAACACTTCCAACAAAGTTCCCTTTTGTTCTCGTTTCATCCACATTGAAATCGAAGCAGGTAGGCCCTTTTCATAGTAGGCTATCAACAATTCTTCAGCAGGAAGAAGGTTGATAGGAATCTTATTCTTTAAGTATGAGAACCTTTGGTTGAAATCCTTAACCCTTTCTTTCCCTTTGATTTTCATGGAGGATAATTCCAAAACAAGATCCTGTGGTGTTTTGTCATCTCCAAACTTTTGGATGAATAATTTCTCAAAATCATCCCAAGAAACAATAGACCTTGGTGGCAAGGAAAAATACCATGCAGCTGCCTTTCCTTCAAAAGTATAAGGAAAGAGTTTGCAGACCACATCCTCATGAATGACACCTCTAAGCTTAATAGCCTGCATGAAGGTTTTAACATGATCTAGCACAAGTGATTTGTCATCTGGGTTAAACTTGGGTAACCACTTCTCAGGGTTCTTGGGTAGTCTATGTTGGTCTCCAAGTACCCATACTGCATCTTGGTCAAGCCATGGTCTGTTTTGTCCTTCTGCAGCCATCGGTTCTTCTTCTTCTTCTTCTTCTGACGAAGAGCTTGAAGAATGTTCACTATTTGAGGAAGAGGATGAGGATGAAGGAGGAGATGGTGGTGGTCCACCAGTTTCAAATTTTGGCTGATCTTGCATTTCCTGAAAAAGTTGACTAAGGTTGTATTCAGGGGAACCTAATTGACCAACCAATTCTTGATTTTCAGGTTGTGAATTAACTGTTTGCTGATGTTCAAGATCAGTTGTCTATTGGATGATTGGATCATTGATCTGTGAAACTATGTCTTGCTGAGGTTCTTGATTATTGGCCTGTAGAAAATTTTCTAAATTGATCGCTGCAAAACCGCGTCCTCATTGATCAGCACGTCTTTGTTCTTCCCTAGTGACCGTATCGGATGATGTTTTCAATATCTACTCTAGTGAGAGGGTTCCTCTGGTAGGTGATACAATAAAGATATTCCCCGTGTTTTCCTGTTGTGATGCAGATACAACAGGTACAACAATTTGTTGAGCGGGTGTAACAGGGACAACCGTTGATCGAGTAGGTGTAATAGGGACAACCGTTGTTTGTGACTCTGTTGGTTGTTCAGATGTTGAATCCTTTGATTGGCTTCGAGTTTGAACCGTTGAAGCACTTGCTGGAAGAGGTTTCTTAGTGTCTTGTTTAGGCATGTTGCACTATTGGCCCTCTTTCTAGCGCCATTTGTTGATGCCTCGGTTGTGCAGGTTAGATGCAAAAGGTGTTGGAATGTTCCAAGATACTCAATAGAGGAAGAAAACCCAAGTTGAAAGGATTTGAAAGACCCTGCACAAGGGCAGTTCTATCGCCAACCTGTTTGGTGTGGTGATCCTCCACGGATATTGGGTCTCCGCTGGCACTCTAAGAGTAGATGAGTTGACCTATAAGATCAGTTTTCTAGTCATGGAAAACCAAGGTGTGGATATGGTAATACAAAGCTAACCTAACCTATTCTAGAAAAGGGAAACTAGTCTAAGTCAGTCCTATTCTAAAATGAAAGCTTGTTTATGTGCAGATTGGTCTTGAGATATGATTAAACAAGTAATTGAACAGCTTAAACATAAATGTCTTTAGTTGTGTTACTTGTTAACTTAAATTATTATCAGTTAATGAAAATCAAAGGACAATATTTCAAGTGTTCAGGCTTATTCAAGATCCAGTCCGTAAGCACTTTGCTAATTTAAAAATTAACAATGATTATATGAATTCATATGCACCGAATCATTTGCAGAAATAAAACATGAAAGTACTTGTATTGAAAAAACTCAATGAAGCACTTTGAGGCATAAACCAGTCATATAGAGAAATCAATACAACAGATTCATACATTAACAAATGTTTAGCAAAAGATCAGATACATAACAGATGACAATTTGAAGCATAAATCAGAAATTCTCAAAGAAATTTGAGGAATAACAGAAGATAGATTAAAAGATAACTTTACTGTATGAAGAGGTCTCGTACAGAAATTACAAAAAAGCTCTTCTTAACAGAGTATCCCCAGTCCAATCTTCTGTTGACTTACAACTCCAAAATTACCAACCCTTAACTACGAGAGGTATCCTTCTTTAAATAATTACAACATAGTCCAAAAATGGAGATCCCTAGAAAATAGAGATTACAAAATCGGATCAAAACTATCGATACAAGAAATCTTGCCATTCCTCGGTCTACATGATTTCTACCATCTTTCAAAATAGTTTATTAAAGATGCATTCTTTAATCAAAAAGATCCTCGCAGCACAACAATAATTCCACTCCAACTTGCTCATTATCAGCAACAGACAATTTGGCTTGTAGAGAATCTACCGCGGGAACTTCTGGATCGGAGACTATATTGTCAAAAACAGAAAAAATCCATTAAAGGATCTACTTCAGGAGAAGTCGCCAAACATCAGGTTCTTGGTTGATTATAAAATGTCGTATAACATCGTCGTCAGAGTCAGCCAGTTTCTTGGGAACTTTCTTCTCTTTCTTATCAGAGAATTGCATGCAGATAGACAAAGCCTCAGAATCTTCTTACCACTATCACTGCTTAAATCAGGAACACCTGCATCAAAAGGTGGTGGCATAGGTTCTTGATATAGTAAGGGAAAGAGTTCTTCATCCTTAAAACGTGCATCTGGGAATGCATTTCCTACCTGCATATTGCTCGTATTAGATATGTCTAGAAGGAAAAATTGCAAGACTATCACACATAATTTTCCTCCTTAAAGAACGCGAAGGACAAACTAAAGGTTTTATGTTTGTTGCCAATTTAAGGCTAACTGATAAGATAATAGACATTGAGTAGGACAAATGGTAATGATTCAAATCATGTGATCAATTGATTGCAATTATCCAAACTGTGATGAAAACGAGCGAGGACATGCGTTAGTTGGATAAAACCTGTGTGAAAGTACAAAATCAATTGAAACTCGCATGTCTTAAACTGGTTCCAAAAGCTTATTATTACGATTATTCTCACATCAGCAATCATGGCTTCACATTCGTGACCGAAATGAAAATTATGGCTTGAAAATCGACTGCGAAATGACTGAAACAGGATCTTGAGTACACAGACTAGCAACTCTTGTGTACGTGTCAAACTGAATTCGGGTGACTGGATTTAACAGAATAACTAGAAGAGTCTTTCAGAACGAAACATGCATAATGGCATAAAACCTTGAGGAGTAGAAACAAATAACTAAAAGGTGTCCCAAACAAATCAGAACTATCAAACACCGAGTGTAGCAAAGGAAGCAATCCAGCCAGAAGTAACTGAAAATTAGTTAAAACGTCCTTTGGTAAGGATTCGATAGTGAAATCCACAGTGCGACGGGATAATTTTTCAAAAGTTAAAATGGTAAAAATAAAATAGAAAAAACCCTATTTATTGAATTCACCGGATTAAAGATAACCGTGCGATCAGAATAAATGAACGGCTGAGATTAACCGAAGTGGGACGTGGGCTCGCACGAAATTTTTATTCACAAATTTTATTAAGGGATATCGAAAGCCGCAACCCGGCAATTGCGGGTTGCGGGGTCGCGCAAATGGAAAAAGCGGAAAAGAATTCCCGAAAGTCGAAAGCCGCAATTGTGGGTTTCGGGAATAATCACAATCGAAAAATGAGAAATGTGTTTCCGAAAGCTGCAACCCAACAATTGCGGGTTGCGGGTTTCGGGAATGATACACTCGTAAACCGAAGACAACTTCCTGAAATCCGCAATCCGACAGTTGCGGGTTGTGGGTTTCGGGGACGCGCAACAAAATAAAATAAAAAGACAGAGCCCGAAATCCAAAAGCCGCAATTACGGGTTTTCGGGTTTTAGGTTTCGGGATGATATTTTCCCGAACTTATTACAAAACGAACTTATTACGGGTTTTCGGGTTTGGGGTTGGACAATTCGAAAACTGCAAAACAGACACCCCGCAACCCGAAATTGTCGGGTTGCGGGTCTCCTAATTGTCGGGTTTCGGGTTGATTGAAAAAAAAAAGGCAAAATACTCAAAATTTGAGGATTTCAACAAACCAGACAGTTAGAGATCATCTAGAAAGAGGGAAACACGCAGGACAAAAGTATGGGTGAGAGATCTAAACAAGTGAAAACCCAAATTCTCATATTTACAGAGTACACTCACCAAAATACCTTTGTGTTTATTCAAAATGGGGGTTCCCGTGCTTCAACTAAGCATGGGATCTATTGTGGCCACAATAGTACACTACTATCCGAACCATTATTTCCCTTGCTTTAGTTTTGGGTTGGAAACTTCACTAGATGGATGTAAAGATTGCCTTCCTCAATGGTGAGGTTGAGGAAGAGGTTTACATACAACAACCTGGGGGGTTTGTAATTTATGGGAAGGATTCCCAAGTATGCAAACTTAAGAAATCCTTGTACGGGATTAAACAGGCCCCGAGGGATTGGTATTCAAGGATTGATAGCTATCTTCTGAGCTTGGGATTCTCCAAAATTGAAGCTAACCCCAACCTATACTTCAAGGTTGTGAAGAACCAACCATTGATCTTGGTTCTCTATGTTGATGAACTGTTCCTTAATGGAGAGGAGAAAAAAATAGATTGGCGCAAGAGGGAGCTCACTTCTAAGTTCGAAATGAAAGAATTAGGTCTTATGCACTATTTTCTTGGTCTAGAAGTTTGGCAAAGGAAAGATGAGATCTTTCTTTCTTAGGGAAAGTAAATAGTTGATGTATTGCAGAGATTTGGTATTATGGAATGTAAGTCCATGTCTACTCCAATGGTGCCTAATCTAAAGAAGCTACATGAGTCATATTCCAGATCATATCTAGTGGATCCTACCATGTATAGACAACTCATTTGTTCCTTGATGTAGTTGATACATAGTAGACCATACATATGTTAAGCATTGAGTATCTTGAATTAGTTCATGTCTGAACCAAGACATAGACATTGGGTTGCTTCCAAGCATGTGCTTAGATACCTTCAAGGTACTATTGCTTATGGAATCATATATGATTCCAGTGGCGAAGTGATGTTACTTGGATATTCCGACTCCGACTGAGGTGGTAGTATTGTGGAACGAAAGATTACATCTAGATTTTGTTTTAGCTTGGGATCAATTATGATCTCTTGGTATAATAGGAAGCAGGGCTCTGTAGCCTAGAGTACTACAGAAGCAGAGTATATTGCAGCTAGTACCCCCTGCCGAGAAGCTGTGTGGATTAGGAATCTACTTATTGGGTTGTTCGGTGAGAAGCTTAAGACTACAGTCATTCGCTTTGACAATCAGAGTTGCATTAAGCTTCCAGGAAACCCCATGTTTTATGAAATATCGAAACACATTGAGATGAAGTATCAATACATCAGAGACATGGTCCAGAGAGGTGCCATAAGACTTCAGTACATTTATACTAGTTAGCATATTGCATAGATGTTGACTAAGCCTCTGTCCGTGATGAAGTATAGGTACTTTCGTGACAAGCTTGGCATGGTAGAGAATGCCTTCCTCACTGAGAGGGAGTGTTAAATTTATAGCATCATGAGTCATTCTCTAGTTTAATATTATGTGTCAAGATAAGCCTCGTGTGTCGATCTAGTGCCTTATAGGAGCTTGATTTGGACTCAGGAAAATTGGAGAAGAGTATTGAGTTGGACTCAAGAATGGTTAAGCTTCATGTGTTGAGGGAAGTGATTTGTTTGTCAAAGTGATGATGTTCTACAGTCTTTCTAGTCAAGGATAAGGTCTTGTGTGTCAAGATAGATCCTCATGTGTTGAGGTGGTGCCTCATGTGTTGAGGCGATGATTTACATGCTGAAGAATGTATGGTGTGTGATGTACTACTAACCATGGTTGAGCTATTATGTCCTCTCTAGAGACTTGCCATCTCTAGAGTGAATTACTTTAGCATATAACCACTTGGAATGATAGTAGGACAATATGATCACATCAGTGGGAAAATATCCTTAGTATATTTGATATCATAATTAAGCTTGCATATGTGGACCATGCAGATAAGACAAGATATAAAGATAATATGTGATAAGATATGAGAGAATTCAAATTGCACATAAAATAATTAATTAGGAGAGAATTATGATTGTTAAAATTCAGTGAAGACTTTAGTAAATCAAAGGAGAACTAGAATTGATCACCACAGTGATGTTAACGAGAAATAATCAGTTAAAGAAATTTAACTAAGTGATACCAAAGAATATCTAGTTAGCTAAGTGTTATTGCATGACGACACTTATGTGAAAATAAAAGACAACACTTATGTTAAACTAAAAGACAATACTTGAGTTGTGAAACTTGCATAATGACACTTAATTTATCAGTTAAAGAAATTTAACTAAGTGATACCAAAGAAGATCTAGTTAGCTAAGTGTTATTGCATGACGACACTTATGTGAAAATAAAAGACAACACTTATGTTAAACTAAAAGACAATACTTGAGTTGTGAAACTTGCATAATGACACTTAATTTATCCACCTAACTAAGTTGGAAATCTTTCAGTTAAGGGTCGAGTTCATCCTAAGACTCAGTTTAGTGAGTTAATGCACTCCATGAGAGGTGGGGTGCTCTTCTTCATGCAATATTGATACATCTAGATGGAGGGAGATTTCATCATGAAGCTCGAAGCTGGCTGGATGTGGATGCGTGTATGTTCAAATATCCCTTTTTCGAATTTTGCTTATGGATTTTTGAAGATATGACTGCGGGTATTTTCAAAATGTGTTCCTCTGGATAGGTTTGCGCGCTGATGTAATTGTTTTTTTTATTATTACACAGAACGGATTTGATTGCAAGCTGAACTGTGATGATCGATGTATGACAGCGGGTAGAAATGAAATGAAACTAGCAAATAGCCAACGAAATCAGCGGAACTGCAGATGAAATCATGAAATATTGATGATGGATGTGTGACGACAGGTAGAAGATGTACAACAACAACTGGTTTTCTCACGAGTCACGACTCCTTCAACAACTGGTCTTCTCACGACAACATTTCTCCAAGAAGATTGAACCCAGACACATACAGTATTGAAATTGGCTCAACAGATTTGAAGGAGATGCACAACACAAGTAGCATTCATAATAGCACCATTGTGATTAACAACATAGGCAATGAACTAATTCATGTGAAAACAGATTTGAACAAGCAGGTGTTTCGTCCATATGGGAATGCCGCATACTTGTTTATTCAAATGGGGGCATACAAAGGAGGTCCAGCCAGGTTTTTCGTATAAAGGGAAAGGCCTACATAATGCTCCCAGACTGGGGCTATGGTCGAGTTTACACAGTCGTAGTTGTTAACCGCATGTTTTCTCACAGAGTGGGCATCGATAGAAATGGTGGAGACCTCATTCTTCATGTACTCCATGGCGACGAGTTTGGAAAACTAGAGAGGATCATTGCTCTCAAAGAAGAAAAAGGTAGCTACAATGCCTCCATTTACAGCCAGGCTCCTCCCTATGATTATCTCTACTGTGGTTCTTTACTGTATGGTGAACTGGGTGCTTAGGGAATGAGAGAGTGGATGGATTATAATGTCAAATTCTTTGGGCCTGCATAATACTCACCAAAACCAAACTGTGTGCATCGAATGTGGATTCATCAGAAGTGGGGAGGGTAACATAATCTGCAATCTTTTCTATTGGGGTTTCACCAAGAACAAAACTTCAAATGCAATATTTTTCTCCAAATTTTTAATATCTGTCCCTCGCGTGAATCTTAAGATGAGATTGGTAGCAGACTAGCAGTGTTCACAAAATATTTCACTGGTATATGTTATACAATTGTAACACTGCCCAATTGCAGATGGCACTTGCACTAAACTGTCAATATCCAGGAAGGTATGCTCTGTACATAGCAAGAATGCATGGGTAATAATAATGCATGCTCCGCGTTCTTTCCTACAGAGCTAAATTTGGATAAGCTTTTAGTAATCCCCAATAAATCCTTGAGTCCAAGTCCATGCATGGGTAATGGAATATATACTATTATGATACTCGATAAATGGTTTGAGTTGAGTTGATTTTAGATTTTTACAATAGATAAGTTGATTTTGCTTTTAAATATGTGAGGCCAAAATAAATTTTATGGTGACTAGGTTAATCATACTTGGAATTAAAATTGTGAAATTTTATGCTTCTGCTAGAGGGCAAGATGGCCATGACTATAGTAACTTCTATAGCATCTAATTCTTAACATTTTAGTTGTTGTTAATTCCTTGGTTGCTGTGTCTCTATTTCAACATTTTTCTTGGCAGTTGTATGTATAGATATTATTGCTTTGGAGGCTTAGTCTGACTTATTTTCCTTTTTCCTTGTTACCAGGTTCTTTATGTACTTCGTCAGAATTTCACACTATTTCGGATTTTCAGTCTTCTAGTGACTAGTTGTTTCCTTGACACGAAATCATTCATTATGGAATCAAGTTTTTTATTCTCACTCATAATTGTTGTTTTAGCTCAATGTGATTGATCTACTCATCGTTGTTTCAATGATTTTTTATAAAAAAATTAGCTTAATATGATGATCTTAATGTAAATTGCATTATTATTAATAAATTAGCAATTGATATATTGCGCAATTAATTCATATTGCTTGAAGGAAATTACATTCTTTTCATAAATCTCGTACCAATAAAAGAAACACACAAGACTGATATATTACACCCTTTCTCATGCTGTCTTGGAGGAAACTGTACACTTTTAATAAATCTCATATTAATAAAATAAAAAGTAAAAGCCTCATGTCTCTCTTTTACAGTTTTCTATTTCTGTCATCACATCAAGAGATAAAAACTCAAAACAAGACACTGGACATTGCCACGTTTTATGATTAATAGTATGTTTTACTTACATTGATTTCAGTCCCTCTTGATATTTTGGTTTGCAATGCTTAATGACACTAATAACAAGAGAAATGTGTGTTAATCAATATCAATCCTTTTTAGAACTAGAGAAATAGTAATCTTAGGAAAAGTTGTTGTTATTGCTAGCTTACTTTACCATCCATCCACTGGAAACAAAAGTATTCCTTAATATCAGAGATTTGTCTCGATCAATATATAGTGGGAGTCGGCGTTACCTGATCATAATGATGGCCACAGGTAGGCGAGATGACAGTAAAAATGCTCCCACCAAGCCACCCTGATTAGATAGAGATTTTTCTCTTGTCTGCCATTAACTTACCCTGTTCTTTATTCATTAACCACCCATAACGTTGGCGTGCAGCCTAAACAAGCCATCATTGAATGTAGTAAAAGCTATTAAAAGAATGACGAAATCCTTAAGTTTCTGCTTTGAATTTTATGTATTTATCCACTGTAATGCAATTGCATGGACTGTGCAAATTATTTGAGATATTGGACAATATTTTCTGTAGAGACTCCTGGGGTATCTATAGACCTTGCTCTTCAGACTTGAGATCTCCAATACCAAGTATTGAAGCTAAATCGAGCAAAGTATTTATCTCCAAAGATTAAACTCAAATTGAAAATTTGTTTTACTGACTTCGAATTGAAATTTTGTTTACTGTACACTAATAAACTCCAATTGTAATTTTGTTTTACTGACCTCCAATTGAAATTTTATTTACTATACACCAATAAACTCGAATTGAAATTTTGTTTACTTTACACTGATAAGTAGAAAGATTGGTATTGGAAATACTTTCAATTAATGTTCCTTTCGCATAACTAGTTGATTTACATTTAACTTAGGTTGTTATGACAGTAGTGATCAAAGTGTGGCTTCTTGGCTTGGACTCCAACGAGCAGCGCTCACAATATCGCATACATCCTTTCATTCAATCATAAAACAAAAATTCTGAAAAACAAAAATTCTGAAGCAACTGGTAGGATAGCCAAGGCTTCATTGAGAAACAAATGAATCATTTTCTGGCTTGAGATGAATACATTAGCCGAAGACATTTAAATATAATCCAAACTCCAAGGGCTAATATGTCGCCGTTGACAAAAGGAGTATCATTCAATAAACTTGAAAGCTTTTGTTTTCTTTCAATGTAATCTTTGCTTCTTGACCATACAATTTTTTTGATTATACAACTCCTTGCATCTATAAACAAACAATCATTGTAATAATAATGTGGAGACATTGCCAACTCATGACTTTTATTTATTTATTTATTAAATAACTAGTTAAGTTAAAGTTTTGATTCTTACAAAATTTATTTTTAAACATGATTTTAATCTATAAACTTTAAAATATGATGGATTCATGATCATGCTTAAATTTCTAAAACAATTGATTAAAAAATAGTTTACTTTTAATTCTTGTATCATGTACTTTTAAAGATATTCACAAAGATGAACAAATTAAGCGTTAGAAGCCTAAATTTAACATTAAAATAATGATAAGTTATTAATAATGCTTAATTTTATAAAAACATGAGTAAGTTTCATTTATTTATTTAATTTATACATTTAAGTGGATAAATTCAACCTTCATCTCAACCTCTTCCATACAATCATTGATATACATGAACCAACCAAAATTATATTGTGTCAATGGACTTAACTTTTTTCAATATTGATTTGAGTTGTATTAAAATGTACCAAAATTTATAATTTTCTTACTAAATTTAAAAGAAAATTTGAAAAAGATAAATTTGTCAATTTATCAATTTATTTATCTCATCACTGTTTTAAGTTAATAAATAAATAAACTTAATTTCTTTTATACAAAAATCATTTTCTAAATAAGATAAAAAAATTATTAGTTAAATCAAATTGATAAAAAATATTTTGATAAAACTTTCTTCTTAAATTTTTTAATAAATTTAAGATAGTAAAATTTATTAAATTAAAAAAAAAATAAAACAAAACAATACTTTATTTTTCAAAAATAAATTTAAATTTTATAGTTAACTTGTGTTTCATTATGTTTTTTCCATCTCTTCATATATTGAATTTAATATGCCTCCACAATGTTTTTCTTGAAACATGAATCAATTTTGGCATCATTGCCACAATTTGACTTCTTAAAGTCCCTAATGTGACAACAACAATATTTCCCTACGAGCAACTCATATATTAGGTTTTCTTGATTTACCAAATGAAGAGAATGCTTTTGATACATTTTTTTATATATTCTCACATGCCTTTGTGTTTTTACCATCTTGAAAACCCAACAACTTCGATACATGTTTTAATTTTATGTGTTTTATCAATCCAAGTAGGATTTGAGCTTGTGTAATCATTGATTTTTGCTCAAAAAATGACTTAATTATGTTACTAACATGTCCTTTGAGTATTTAATCTAGATTGGGATCCCCAAATTATTGTCTTAAGTTTGCAACCAAACATTCTAAAAAGTTTCCATCCATTCAAATCATTACAATTCCTAGTTACTATTGAAACCTCAGACATGATAGGGTCCTATGGTGGTTGATTAGATTATATCCCTACGTAGTCCAATCAATTTGTCAGTTTCATGTTATCAACTTCCAAAGACTATGACCCCTTATTTTAGCTACAATGTAAGTAAATTAGACTACAATGGTTTTGAACATAAAAAAAAAAACACTAGGTTTTTGTCAAAATACATCAAAATGATCATTAAGAAAATATAGAAGGAATGTAACTGAATTTCTTATCATGCTTAAGTGTCATAGTCCCACTATTGTCGATGAATTATGGAATAAATATCCCTTAATCATGGATGGTCCTCATTGACAAATGGGTGAGCTAGATAATTCAACTTTCTACTTCGTTGAGTTATCATCTCACTTAAAAATCTTTAAGTCCTTGCTTGACTTGGTGTATGCTATTGTGAGAACTGATTTGCTATTACTTGAAAACTTAAATGTTTGATTTTGTTGTAAAAAATAGAGGACATCCACTCCAAGTATTCAATGGTTATTTTGATGAGACTGCTGTTGAAGGATAATGTATAAGATGTTGTAAGACATATTCCCTTTAGTGTGAGATGGTAACATCATGCAAAAATACGGTGATGCATGCACAAACCTTGAGCAACCTAGTCATATAAGTTTAAATTCTAGGCCTAGATACATATTATTTATATCAATGTAACATTTTTTGTGTTTGGACTTTAACCTTGCCTAGATACATATCATTTTTATCAATGATACAAAAAGATTCAATCACCAAATTTAAATTTGAACCTCCTCCTTTGTCACTATGAAACAACAAGAAGCACAAACTTGTATAACCATATCTCTTATGACTCCGTTG
This sequence comes from Larix kaempferi, assembly GCA_027924585.1. Lineage (NCBI taxonomy): Eukaryota > Viridiplantae > Streptophyta > Pinopsida > Pinales > Pinaceae > Larix > Larix kaempferi. The sequence goes on from BSBM01000792.1 coordinate 4,107,053, forward strand.
ACCTCCTATGTTTACATCGGTCATGACTTCTCTAACCTCATAATCCCACTAAATGTCCTCTAAGTATAGAGAGTAAGAAGCTATCAATTCTATGTTGACCATGTTTTGTTAAGACTAGAGACCCTATGATTTCATGTAAGGAGAGGGGATCCATACATGAGTGGTGGTTTGAAAGGATGTGATGAGCCCAAGAGGATAAGTTTATGTGGCAACCTTGTTATTTCCCCCAACATTCTTACCAATTTTGGGTGGTGTTGGGACAATGGTGATTCATATTTGTCGGTAGGGGGACATGGAGAGCGGATTCTCTCATATCACTTGGCCTTTGAGCCAAGTCACCAAGCGAGGAGCGAAAGAAAAAATTATTTTGGTCTGAATCTCAACAGGAGGTGTTCGTCGAGTTGAAACATTGCCTCTGCTCTGCCCTAGTGCTCACATTACCAGACTTGAAACAACCATTTGAGATCGAGACAGATGCCTCAGACTATGCTATTGGGGCAGTTCTTACTCAGCAGGGACATCCAGTGGCATATCACAGTGAGACACTCTCTGACACAGTTCAGAAGTATCCCACTTATGACAAAGATATGTATTCCATTGCGCGGGCTTTCCGACAATGGAAGCATTACATTTTGGGGAAGGAAACGATCATCTACACAAACCACCAACCCTTGCAGTTCATGCAAACACAAGGGAAGTTGCAGAATGATTGCCATCAGAAGTGGTCCACATATATGCAACAGTTTCATTTGAATATCAAGTACAAGAAGGGAAGCACCAATAATGTTACCGACTGCCTTAGCCGACCACCGATCATGGCGCTAACCACCATGCTCAACTCTTGTGGGAACGAGACTTATGATTGGCCACTTCTCTACAAGAGCGATCCTAAATTTGGCCACACATACAAGACGCTCTTGGAGGGTAACCAAGTTCCCAATTTTCACCTCCAGGATGGACTGTTATGTCACCTGGGACACCTTTGTGTTCCTTTAAGCGAGCGTGCCAAGATGATTTGGGAAGCCCACTATAGTTGGGTCGTTGGGCATTTCTGGGTCGAGCAAATAGTGGCAATACTGCAAAAGTATTTCTATTGGCCAAAACTTCGAATGGATGTCGGGAAGTACATCAGATCTTGCACTACCTGTGCCATTGCCAAACTGACCATCAAGAAGCAAGGCCTATACACTCCGCTGCCTACCCCTAGTCGACCTTGGGAATCCATCTCCATGGATTACATGTCGGGCCTTCCTTCTACTAAGCATGGCAACGACTGTGTTTTCATGGTCATTAACAGATTCTCGAAGATGGCCATTATGGTGGCTTGTAAGAAGAATATCACAGTAGAAACCACTGCTAAACTCTTCTTTGAACGAGTGTGGGTACACTTTGGGATCCCACAATCTATCATATCAGATCGGGACAACAGGTTCCTCAGTGCATTTTGGTCTAGCCTTTGGTCAATGCTGGATACCAAGCTCACCAAGTCCACAGCTTTCCATCCCCAAACTGATGGCCAGACAAAGGTCGTCAACAGGATGATCATACGCATTATGCGCATGTACAACTCAAAGCATCCACGTACATGGGATGAGAGCCTCCCCTCTGTACAACACAGTTATAATTGAGCTCTCCATAGCTCAACTGGCCACATCCCCTTTCAGGTGGGCTTGGGATTCCAACCACTATGTCCCATTGACGTAGCCATGCCATTTGCGGTCACTCAGGCTGATTCGGCTCATGTCCAATCGGAAGCTGATAGGGAAAAAAAATTCATCGAGCGCATTCAACACATCGCCAAGAGGTTCATGACATATTGGACGGAACCAATGCCAAATACAAGCAGCGACATGATCACCATCGAGTGCCACACAACTTCCAAGTGGGAGACAAAGTGTGGCTACATTTGCAGAAGGAGCGCCTCGCTGGACCCTACCGTAAGCTTCGCCCGCTCCAATATGGGCCATACACTATAACCAAGGCTTTAGGGGCCAATGCCTTCAAGCTCATTATTCCACCATTCCTTGGTCTGCACCCATTGTTCAATGTGGACCGCCCTCGACCCTACTTTCCACCTCTACTGGACAATTTCGACATTGCAGAACAACTCACAGCAACAGAGTTAAACCCAGACTACAGGGAACAAGCCACCACAGATCGTATCATGGACATGCAAATCAAGAACACTCGCCAGCAACAGATCCAATTGTATCGGGTTGTCAAATTTGGCTAACTCTTGCACCAAGTCAAGTGGCTCACCAGGGACCAAGTTCAACAGAAGTTTCCTCATCTCATGGAGGAACTCCACACAATGGGGACCATTGCTTCTTAAGGGGGAAGGAATGCTCCAAGTGGATATTGGTGGCCACCCACTTATTCCACTTGGGGCCCCAACATTTTTCTTTCAGTTCTTTTAGTTTCCTTAATTATAGCACAACTTACTATTTTTAGCATTTTTTTCGGGTCCTAAACTTTCGGAGCCGTTTTGAGGCCCTAAATGATGTTTTTTGGGAATTGCTTCCTCTGACCAATGTGAGTCGAAGACTCGAAATTCATAGTCATTAGTATATTCCTCGGATAGATCTTTCCAATGAGGTATCATGTGCGTCAAATGGAGATCGTATGCCAAATTTACGACGCCAGGAAATTGATGTACCAATTTATCCCAATGGGGCCCATAGCTTGGCATTTTCATCTCCTAGGGTTAGGTTTTTGGATGTTTAGGGTTTTCCTTTGTTTCTCAATAATAGATAGGCTTCGAGCCCCATTGGAACTCAGAGTTCAGAGGTTGGTGGCCGCCACATCTCTTCTCAGAGATAAGCTACCAGCGCCCTAACTAGTTTATTTCCATTTTGTCTGTAAGCATATTTCCGTTATGTGATATTAATGAAATGAAGTCTTATTTCTACTGCATCTCTGCATTTATGTGTATTTCTGTAATTCCTTGCGTTCCTTCATAAGTCCAGATCATTGGTATTAGAGCGGGTCTGCTCTTTCTCGATCCTTCTTTGCATGTACCTAACGAGGTCGGGGTATAAGGAGTTAGGGATCGACCTAGTTGAATGAACCCTTGCAAGATCAGCCTCGCAAACCCCGACGGCCGCCCATGGCAAACGAAAAGAAAGAAGAGGGAGCATGAGATCCTATCAAAATATTGCTCGAGGAGGCCCTCGAGAAACAAAGGAATGCGATAATGGATAACTTTTCCCAGATCCTTCAACTACTTTCCACCAACAACCACTCTGGAGGCGCAACCCCTTTTAAGGTACAAGTAAACTTTGACATTCCCATATTTAAAGGCCAAATATATGCAGACGTCGTAGATAGATGGTTGAATCTATTAGAAGGGTATTTCTCGGTGCATGACTTTTCCAATCGAGAAAGGATCACTTTTTCAGTCCTCAAAGCCGCCCCCCATGTCAAGGACTGGTGGGAAACCTACTGTGAGCAGAAGGACGAGAGGGAATCCTCTCCGTTTTCGGCCGCACCCACTTGGAATTATTTCCGAGATGCCATCAAGGAACAATATTATCTTGTGGGAAGCTATGAGGACAAGTACATACAATGGACTATGCTGCGGCAGCAAAGGGATCAAGATGTGCATGAGCTGACGAATCTGTTCCATACCCTGTGCACAAAATTGGGTATCAAACATTTGGATAAACATTTGGTGCTGAAGTACCGCAGTTGTCTACACAAATACATTCAGGAGGAAATGGAGTTCCTCGACATCTCCTCGCCTGGCACAGCATATCGGTTTGCTACCAAGATTGAGCAAAAGTTAAAACAAAAGAAGCGAGAATTTGGATCTGTGAATCAGAAACAAGGGAAAGGTGCCCCCAAACCACAGAACAAAGGAGAAAGCCAAGGCAGGGTGGTACAGGATAACCCACCAAAACCGCAAGCAAAGAACAACACTACGAATTCAAAGAAGGACACAGGAAAGTGGTGTGAGTTTCATAAGGGCTCCACGGACAACATAAGTGAGTGTCGGGCCAAGCAGTCACTGGTGGCTGAGCTGAAGGCTTCTGAATCAGATGCATGCTCCAACTCCGAACCAGAACCCAAAAAGGGTAATGACAGGGGGAAGCAGATTATCGATGCGGATCCCAACGCCACTGTTGCCACCACGAAGGTCCAGAAGGAGGAACCAGAATATCCATAGGAGGGGGGAACGCCTCTTCCATTCCCAGATGTGGGTAAAGGGTTCCGCGCTGTAGTTCATTGTCGACAGCGGGACCCAAAAGAACCTCATTTCAGCAAAGCTCGTGAAGTAGTTGGGCTTGTCGACCACATCACACCCACAACCATACACCATTGGGTGGATTCACCAAGGACGGGATCTCCACGTCAACCAATAGTGTCGCCTTCCCTACAACATCAAGCCCTTCACGGATGAGGTATTATGTGACATTGCTCCTCTTGATGTTTCTGAAGTATTATTAGGCCAACCATACTTGTGGAAGTGACATGCTGTGTATGAGTCCCGGTCTCGCGCTGTTATTGTTACTTTGGGAAATAAGTTGTATAGGATACCAGAGGTAGCGCCGCCTACCGCCATTTCTTTGGTTATTGCAAAACAATGCAGTAAGCTCATTTCCAAAACGGGGAATTTTTTTTCTTGATAATCCTCCCTCAGGGAAAGAATAAGACTGTGGCCACGACCTCCAGACAGAGCTCCTCCGCCCGACAACAATAGATGGACAAGGTCGTGGAGGAGTATAGGGACATCTTCACCTCACCCGCAGGGGTGCCTCTGCACTGTTAGGTCAAGCACCCCATCGATTTGACCCCAGGTTCGGCATCGCTGCCCAATGGATGAATCTATCAGCACTGTGTTCTGAAGAATGACGAAATCAAGAGGCAGATTCAAGACCTATTGCACAAAGGGAACATCTGACCAAGTTCATTGCCCTGTGGGAGCTCGATCGTGTTGGTGCAAAAGAAGGATGGGACTTGGAGACTTTGTATTGAAGATCGAGCGTTGAATAAGATCACTGTCCGGAATAGGTACCTGATCCCATAGATTGATGACCTTCTGGACCAACTCAGGGGGGGGGAATATTTCAGTAATATCGACTTGAAGTCCGAGTATCACCAAGTACCAATCGAACCCTCCGATGTGTGGAATATTGCCTTCAAATCCAAGGAGGGCCTTTTCAAATGGTTGGTCATGCCTTTCGGGGTGACAAATGCTCCTGCAACCTTCATGAGGATGATGGATGACATATTGCGGACATTCACAAACTCATTTGTAGTAGTGTACTTGGATGACATCCTGATATTCAACCAAACTTGGGAGGAGCACCTCCACCACGTTCGACAGGTCCTCCAAACATTGCGACAACACAAGTTGTGTGCCAATTTGGAGAAGTGCACTTTTGGCATGACCCAGGTTCAGTATCTGGGATACATTATTGATGAGCGAGGAGTGCATGTGGATTTGTCTAAGATCCAAGTCATTCGGGATTTTCCAGCCCCTACCACTCTAATAGAGCTCCGCAGCTTTCTGGGTCTTGCCAATTTCTACTACAGGTTAATGTTGAGATTCTCTCATATCACTTGGCCCTTCATCCAAGTCACCAAGGGAAGAGCAAAAGCAAAATTATTTTTCTCTGAATCTCAACAGGAGGCATTCGTCGAGTTGAAACATTGCCTCTCCTCTGCCCTAGTGCTCACATTACCAGACTTGCAACAACCATTTGAGATCGATACATATGCCTCAGACTATGCTATTGGGGAAGTTCTTACTCAACAGGGACATCCAATGGCATATCATAGTGAGACACTCTCCGACACAGTCCGGAAGTATCCCACTTATGACAAAGAGATGTATTCCATTGTGCAGGCTTGCCGACAATGGAAGCATTACATTTTGGGGAAGGAAACGATCATCCACATAGACCATTGACCCCTGCAGTTCATGCAAACATAAGGGAAGTTCCAGAACGATCACCATTAGAAGTGGTCCACAGATCTGCAACAATTTCATTTGAATATCAAGTACAAGAAGGGAATCACTAATAATGTTGCAGACTACCTCAACCGACCACCAATCGTGGCGCTAATCACCGTGCTCAACTCTTATGGGAATGATACTTTTGATTGGCCACTTCTCTACAAGAGCGATCCAAAATTTGGCCACACATACAAGACGCTCTTGGAGGGTAAGCAAGTTCCCAATTTTCACCTCCAGGATGGACTGTTATGTCACCTGTGACACCTTTGTGTTCCTTCAAGCGAGCGTGCCAAGATGATTTTGGAAGCCCAATACAGTCAGGTCACTGGGCATTTCGGGGTCGAGAAAACAGTGGCAGTACTGCAGAAGTATTTCTATTGGCCAAACCTTCGAATGGATGTCGGGAAGTACATTAGATCATGAACTGCCCGTGACATTTCCAAATCGACCGTCAAGAAGCAAGGCCTCTTCACTCCGTTGCTTACCCCTAGTCGACCTTAGGAATCCATCTCCATGGATGACATGTGGGGCCTTCCTTCTACTAAGCATGGCAACGAATGTGTTTTCATGGTCGTCGACAGATTCTCGAAGATGGCCATTATGGTGGCCTGTAAGAAACATATCACAACAAAAACCACTGCTAAAATCTTCTTTGAACGAGTGTGGGTACACTTTGGGATCCCACAGGATCTCAAATCGGGACAGCAGGTTCCTCAGTACATTTTGGTCCAGCCTTTGTTCAATGCTGGACACCAAGCTCACCAAGTCCACAACTTTCCATCCCCAAACTAATGGCCAGATAGAGGTCGTCAACAAGATGATCATACACATTTTGCACATGTATAACTCAAAGCATCCACGCACATGGGATGAGATCCTCTTCTATGTACAACACAGTTATAACTGAGCTCTACATAGCTCAAGTGACCACAACCCCTTTTAGGTGGGCTTGGGATTCCAGCCACTATGTCCCATTGACATAGCCATTCCATTTGTGGTCACTCAGGACGATTCGGCTCATGTCCAGTCGAAAGCTGACAAGGAAAACAACTTCATCGAGCGCATTCAACACATCCGCCAACAGGTTCATGACATATTGAACAGAACCAATGCCAAATACAAGCAACGACATGATCAACATCGGGTTCCACACAAATTCCAGGTGGGTGACAAAGTGTGGCTACATTTGTAGAAGGAGCACCTCGCTGGGCCGCTCCGATATTGGCCATATACTATCACCAAGGTTGTAGGGGACAATGCCTTCGAGGTCAGTATTCCATCATTCCTTGGTCTACACCCAGTGTTCAATGTGGACCACCTTCGGCCCTACTTTCCACCTCTACTGGAAATCTCTGACATTGTAGAACAACTCACATCAATAGAGTTAAACCCAGACTGCAGGGAACATGCCACCACAGATCGTATCATGGACATGCAAATCAATAACACTCGCCAACAACAGATCCAATTGTATAGGGGTGTCAAAGATGGCCAACTCTTGCACCAAGGCAAGTGGCTCACCAGGGACCAAGTTCAGTAGAAGTTTCCTCATCTCATGGAGGAACTCCACGCAATGGGGACCATTGCTTCTTAAGGGGGGAGGAATGATCCAGGTGGATATTGGTGGCCACCCGCTTATTCCACCTGGGGCCCCAACGTTGTTCTTTCAATTCTTTTAGTTTCCTTAATTATAGCACAACTTACTATTTTTAGCAGTTTTTTTGGGTCCTAAACTTCCAGAGCCGTTTTGAGGCCCTAAATGACATTTTTTGGGAAATGCTTCCACCGGCGAATGTGAGTCGAAGACCTGATAGTCGCCGTCATTAGTGTAGTCCTTGGATATATCTTTCCAATGAGGTATCATGTGCGTCCGGAGATTGTATGCCAAAGCTACGACGCTGGGAAACTGATGTACCAATTTACCCCAACGGGGCCCATAGTTTGGCATTTTCATCTCCTAGGGTTAGGTTTTTGGATGTTTAGGGTTTTCCTTTGTTTCTCAATAATAGATAGGCTTCGAGCCCCATTGGAACTCAGAGTTCATAGGCTAGTGGCCAGCACATCTCTTCTCAGAGATAAGCTACCATCCCCCTAGCTAGTTTATTTCCATTTTGTCTGTAAGCATATTTATGTTATGTGATATTAATGAAATGAAGTTTTATTTCTGTTGCATCTCTGTGTTTATGTGTATTTCTATAATTCCTTGTGTTCCTTCATAAGTCCGGATCAATACTAGACATGCAAGTTTACCCTTTGTCTGAAGACTTGCAATTGTGGAATTATGTTAATAGAATTATACAAAGTAATTATTCAATAAATGCATGAATCATTGACAAAATTGAATACTTTAAAAATGTGTAAATCCTAAGGCATCATGAATTGTCCATGGAATTGAAATTGTCTTTGCCACCCTATTGGTTTGGAGATGTGATAAATAGTGATGCCATCCCATAACTTTAGAATTTCATCAATAAGAGGTTCCATAAATACATCCATATCTTTAAACTGGTACTTCCCTAATTATTTGAAACTACACACTTTCATTATATTGAACTTCTAATAAATTAATATATTATGTAATAAACAAGTAAAGTACAATTGACATGATATGTATACTTGAAAAAATTATTTTGAACAGATACCTGGAACAATCATTGCCAACATTTTATGCTCCTCTTTATTGACATCCAAGGAGGAAGCTTATTGTTTATAACAAAAATAGGCCACACTAAGTAAGCAAACCTCATCTCTCGAAATGGATTGATACCATCAACTGCCAAGGAAAACCTAACATTACGAGGTTATTCTTTACAAACTAACCATCTTTCTTTGAACTCCATAAATGTGGTACCATCTACCGACATTCACATAACACCATATTCACTCCTATTTCATGCATCGTAATCCATAAATTGTGCCATGTTTTTATTCATAAACAATCGTTGGAAACATGGAATTATGGGAATATACCGAAGAACCTTGCAAGGCACCTTATTTGTTACTTTATTGGTTCGATATATACTAATTCCACATTGAGGGCATTTAAACTTTGTTGCATATTCTCCATAATATATAACATGGTCATTAGAACATGCATCAGTGATTTCATACTCCATTCCTAAATCTGTCATAATGAGAGACAATTCTCAGTATGTGTGAGGTAAATTATTTAGTGATGGTAGGAGAATATCACTTAAAAGTCCATGATAGACAAATGAAAACTAAAAGTGATGAAAAGTGTTCATCAATATTGCATTGATGACCTTTATACAATATAATTAACACTAAAAATAGAAGAACAAAATAGTATTAGTGTATAAAGAATTATATTACATACCTTATAATCTGTGTGAGGCAGGTTTTTGACAAATTGTTCAAGAATTTTAAGTTCACCAACAATAAATTTGTAGAGAGAATATTTGTCCTTGTGCCTTGGTATGAGATTTTTTGTGCCTTATCAATCAAAGGTACGTCATGAACATGTTCATCAAAGTTATCATCCATCAACTAAGTATGAAAGGTGTCATTAATCAATCTATTTATGTCATGATTTGAATTACATCAGTATCATGATTTTACTTGGCCATTGGATTAACTTCATGATCTCCAATATTATCTACTCCATGGTGATCTCCATCGGGTTGTTCACCAATATTATTTGTACTATAGTTTGGCTCATTGACCTGTGCCTTTCCATTTGATCCATTAATCCTAGGTTGCTTCATCTTTGTAATTACAAACAATCAAATTTCTTTAGTATATAAATTCAATGTTAAAACAATAAATTAAAACTTCTAGATGTATGAGAATACAAATTAACGTATAACAAAGAAAGTCATCTAGTAAGTCTTAACATTGGATGAAATTCATGCCCCCCTTCGAAGTGCCCATATTCCCAACATTGTTTTTTAGTTCTAAACCTTAATATTCTTCTACTCTTTCCCTTGCACTTTTTGCAAGGGCACCAACATTTACCATCACCAGTTGCTCCCTTAACCTAGCAAAAATCCTAGAAATTTCCTCTTCTATTGACATTGTTAACTACATAATTCAAATGAAACTTAAGTAGATAGAAAAAAGTTGTAACGTTGTTACAGTTATCAAAAATATGAAGTAAAAATCTATTATAGACATCGAGAACATCACATAATTGTTTCCCTAATATTGACTGCACATATATATATATATATATATATATATATATATATATATATATATATATATATAATTTACTTGACTGTAGAATTCCGATCTTTTTTTACTATGCCCAATTTGGCACCCTTAGTTCAAGATAGACGTTATTGACCATTTCAAAGGATGGGGGAGCAAGAACTCTTAACATTAAAATTCTGACGATAGTTGACCATGCCCACTTTGGAAACCCTGAGTTAAGATATATGTTATTACCCATTTTAGCAAATAAAGGGATGGGGACTCTTTGTTTTAATTCCAATGTAATGGTGTCAATATTTTGACGTATATGTATGGTTGTCGAAATAACGACATGCATCGAGGCCAAATTCAAAAATTAAAGAAAATTGCGATGGCACCTATGATTTTATGCCATCACTATCGGAAAAACGTCGGAATTCACACCCAAAAGTAGAAGTGACACATCCAATTTGCCATGTGCCTCAAATGAACCATTTTCCTCATTTTGACTTATTAAATCCAATTAATGCATTTGTGAGGTTGGTGGGAAAAGACTTCTCATGTAGTTATGGAAGCATGGGATGAATATACTTTTATGACAATTGTAAGAATAATTATTTCTATGGTCAAAAGTAATGTCAGATGTCTTTTCACGAATCCTCTCATCTCCATTGAAGTCTATCACTCACTTTTCCATGTAGAACTCACATACTACATAGCGTTCATGTTGTTTTCTCCATTGTCAATTAACCAGATTGTGAAATTAACCAGAATTTAGCATTGTGACGAGGAAATTACAGACATTAGAGTGATGAGGATGGTTGCTAGTGAGCATAGAGGTTGGGCGAGATAGGAAACCTTTACCCACTATTTATTTGCTACCCCAATATGCTTGAGAATTCGTGAATTGATTTTACAGGAGGTTCCCTAAAAACATACAATAGGTTGGAGTCTTTCTGTACACACTGAAGAGCATTGTAGGGACTACTGAGTATAACAAAAATAGTCCTTCCTTATGTTGTGTGGGTAGTGGAAGAGAGTTCAATGTCTGGGATGGCTGAATGAGATGCTCAGTGGTGAGTAGGGTGGCTAAGCATGAGAGCAAATGGATTTTGGGTTGAGAGAGAGAGAGAAGCTTGTAGGTGTTTCCTTCACCCTAGTGGCCTCATAGCCCGGATTGGGCATGGTATCTGCTAGTATTACCTATGGTTGGGTGGAAAATTGCTCTTACACAACCAGTTGCTTGAATATTCTTCAATTGAAGGATATGTATTATCCATTACATATGAATATGCAATGATTATATTTACTTCATGTTATGAATATGTTTGCTTATGCATGATGTGCGTGTGAATATAGTTTTAATTCCATTGTGTTTCACACACATGCACCTACATGTGCATTTCTTAATTTATGTTACCCATGGGAGGCTTAAATTAGTTCTAAATTTGAATAATGACCCCATGGGGCAAAATTTTGAAACATGAAATTCATAGTTACACATACTATAGTTAGAATGATGGATGCAGACATGACATCTATACTTTGTGTAGATCATACTCATATTTTGTTTTTGAAAATTATAGATTCAACATTAAATTATTTGACGAAAACAAAAGTCAGTTATTAACTTTTTATAAAATTTGCAAGAACAAACATTTAATTGAATATAATTTGACACATTAAATAATATTAATATATATACTTTTAAATATCTTTAGAAATCGTCAAAATTTAGAGAATACATTTCTCTACAAATTATTTTTTAATTGCACATCAAAATTCACAAGGCGTATTTGGACTATAAAATCCACCTTTTTCATAACTAAAATATATATAAGAAATATTTTAACTTTCCAACTTTCCCATCCAAAAGCAACCACTTTACCAATTTGTTATGGTGTTCCATCATTTTGATCAATCTTATAAAATTCATTGTCACGCGATAACTACCAATACAATTAAAACGTTTCCTCTTTATTTTTGAAAAATGAGTATGAATTACAATGTAGTAAGTGTACATGTCTATACTTGAATAATGGGCAACTTACGATGAGAAGATTCAACATTCACCATGTTTACAATCATTACAATAGAGAAATATTTATTTTCGCAAATTCACTTAAATATTAAATTACACGTAACTCCATTTACCAAGAAGCTTGCTTATCTAAGCAAAGCAATCCACTTACCGAAAAATAGATGGCCATAAGGAAATACCATAACTCTCTTATAAACATTAAGAATGCAATTGTATCTTAATTTTAAAATTAAACATTTATTAAAGTATGACATGAATTAATTTTTTTATAACCATGCCCACTCATCATTACATTTAAGATAAAATCCAATTTACTCAATCGTGTAAACAATGAATTCCATGCATCTGGTCCTTATTTTATAAAAAAGGCATTTAATTTTTAAAGTTGACACGTTATTTATTTAATTAAGTGACACGTTAAGTTAGGGTTTTGATTTTTCTTAAGCTTATTTTTGGAAAAGATTATTCTATTCTATAGAGAATTTACAACATGATGGAATTGTGGAATTATGATCATGCTTAAATTTCTATAAAATTGATTAAAAAATATTTATTTTTAATTTTTTTAATTTGAATCTATTAAAATAACCAACGATATGTACATAGATAGCAAGAGCCAGGTGTTTACTAAGTTCAACCTTGTTCCACTGCTTTTCAAAATTAAGAAGCTAATTATCAAGCAGAGTATTTGGAAGCAGTCATTTTAAAGCTAGAGAGTCTAGAGCCTATAACTGAAAATAATCCCCCATAGGCCAAGGGTTATGGCTAGAGAAAACCAAACTAGATGATATGCACATATTGAAAAGAGAGCTACTGAATATAAGCAAAAAATGATAAAACCTATGGAAAAAAAGAGGCTTGGAGCTGAACTACTCGTCATATGAGAGGAGAGTTGTGCTTCTCGTCACCTAAAATCTTCTTCTTGGCCCCCGAAGACTCTTCAGGCTGATGCAGGTGGGGTTGACGACTGCATATAAGTTGAGTAACATTTTGGTTCACAGGGGTTTGGTTGAAAGCCTTTCTTGTCAGCCCCCAAGCCAGAGCACTGAGTTTAGCATTGAGCATGGCATTTGAATCCATTTGTGCATGGGTTAGGCAATGAATCCAACCTTCCATTTGTTCCATTCGAGCATCCAAACTCAACCCTTGGGAATTGTCCATAAGCCTGCCTTTAGCACAATCCGTTATGGATTGACTAAGCAACATCTTGGTATACCAGAGAAGGCCAATGGTTTTGGTATATCTTGTTTCCCCGGAATGAGTGGAGCCTGAGTCTTCAACCAAATTTCCCAAATCCTCGATGAGATTATCGGGAGCGGGCTACTTGCAACGACCTTGAATTCTATCTTCCATTTCTTGAATATGGTGCCTAGCAGAGTGATAGACCATACTGGGGAAGCAAGCACAAGCATTCTCTTGGTCCTTGATCACATGGGGAATATGGGAGAGGTGAGGACCGACAGAGGTCTTACGCATAGTCCTAACCATGAATAAAATAAAACCAAAGGGAGGCCAGATGGAGGCGAGGAAAGACCAGTGAGGACGAATGCTTTGCATAAAATTAATGTTGAGTAAAGAGGAGAGCTAAATGATGCAACGATGGAGGCAATGACACTTGAGGAAGAGATAATGGTTTCATCTGCGTAGCACAACCAGAATCCATATTATTTCCCAAGTTGGAGTAGTACGAGAGAAGGATTCAACAGTAAGAGCCATAAAGTCTGGAGTGATGCTACCCTCCAGGTGGTAGTTTTTTGGGGGGGCTTGCATCATGTTTATCATCATTCCACATGGATAGGGGTAATGTAGCACCCAACATGGGGGGCCTTGATTTGAAAACAACCTTCCTTGAGGGTGGAAGGTTGGACTCCATACCAATAGCTATTGAGATTGTCCTGATTCAAAGCCACACCCATGTTGGTAAATTTGTCAACTATCTTATTGGCTTCTTGTCGAACATGATGGGGGATGATAGCCATAGATCTTCTCAAGGTGGTTGAGAGCCCTTCCAATTTGGATTCCAATATCAAGCTTGGAGCAACCTTACAGACAGTCGAGTCATTTAGCATTCTAGTGAGGATTTGGACCATTAACTAAGAGTCGTCTTCCACAATGAGCCTGGTGTAGCCCTTTGGATTGGCAATTTGGATACTGCAGACCATCACATAGAGTTTTGTTGCTTTGTTACTATCAATGCCAAGGGATCCCACATTGATGTGAATAATGCTACCTGAGTTGTCTCGAAAAGCCCCTCCGTAGCCCATTGGACCAGGGTTCCGTTTGCTAGCTCCATCAAAGTTGAGTTTGATAAAGCCAGGATTAGGAGGAGACCATGAAGTTGGGTTGGAAGAAGGGAACGAGGAAGCAAAGGGAAGGATAGGATGCATCGGGGGAAAAACACCCCAATCTTGGAGAATGATTTTGTCTTTAGGATTGCCATGCCAGTCTTCTACATTCCAAGGCTTAATGAGGATCGTTTCATGGATGTCAGATTGGATATTATTCCAAATTTGATTTGGATGGAGAGAGTAGTATTGAAAGAACCTCCTATTTCTTTCCTTCTGGGTTTCCCACAATAAGACTCTGGGGGAGATGTTCCAAATTCTGACCCACGAGACCAGGGTTCCCTTTGCTAGCTCCATTAAATTTGAGTTTGATAAATCCAGGATCAGGAGGAGACCATGAAGTTAATGTGAGAACCTTACCCTAGGAAACCATCCAAAGTAAAGTTGAGACCTTCGGCCATAAGTCCTGAGTCATATTTGTTTCCATATTCTTTCACTTGGTACATTTTTGTTATTTTCCAAGAGGAAATATGCCTCTTTAATATTGAAGGTGCATCGATTCTTATATCCCCATCGAATAATATTGGGCCCATTGTGGATATAAAACTTTTGATATTGAAGATCCTTCCAGAAGTCTTCCCATGGGAAGTCTGGGTGGGGGTTCGACCAATGGATTATGTCTCGCTAGGTGCACCAATGATTTTCCATCCTCTACCAAGTCCCAAAAGTGAGAAACCAGCTTGCCATTAGAATTAACAGTAGCCAAGTTGAGATGATTGTTGTGGGGATAATTGTTGAGTTTTGGGAATTGCTGCAAGTCATCTTCCTAGAAGAGAGCAGTCTACTTGTTTTGGATTTCCCAAAATGAGTGTTGTTGAATCAAGGTTTTGTGCTACCATGCCACATTCCATATGAAGGAACCTGGATTGGTTCCTTGCAGATGAATGAGGTCTTTGTAACCCATGTTTAGGGCATAATTTCTCCTCCAAGTTTGAGCCCAAAATGAGGAATGGATGGTAATCCATCTCCACCATTTTTTTGCAGTTTGAGATTGTTTCTGATGTCAAGATCCTGGGTTCCAAGACCCCATTGAAATTTTGGCATGCAAACTTTATCCCAAGCAACCAGATCCCATTTTCAATTTTTCCCCTGAGTTCTGCCCCAAAGAAAAGAGCGTTGAAAGCTTCTAATTGCATTAAGAACTGATTTAACGGAAACGAAGATATAAAAAATGTAGGATGTTATGCTTCGAAGAATAGACTTCAAGAGAATTAGACGACCTAAAAAATTGAGGGACCTAAAGGCCTAGCTAGATAACTACTTTTCCAATTTGGAAATGAGATTGGTCCAAGAGGGGTGACAAATAGTAGAATTAATAAGAGGATCTCCCAGGTATTTGGAGGGGATGGAGCTACATTTGAAATGAAGCAGCCTTGTGATGCGAAGCTAGATGGATAGAGGAGTTTTGAAAAAGAAAATATCAAATTTATCGAGGTTAAGGGACATTTTTTAAGCATCAAGAAAGGTTTGAAGAATGGCTTTAAGGGTCTTAGCTTCCTAGAGGGTGCGTGATCCAAATGGACTATCGGTGGTCACCCATCTATTCTACTTCCTCAAAACAAATTTTCTAGATTGGCAATTTTTATAGGTTTTCAGGTCATTAAGCTGGTCCAAATGGATAGTGAGAGCTAGCCACCTATTCCACTGGCTCAAAATAGTTTTTCCAGTTTGGCAGTTTTTACGATTTTTTGGACCCAAAAATTCTAGGGCCATTTTGAGGCCTTAAATAATGTTTTTTGGTGATGCAGTAGACTAGATGTAGTTAAACGCATCTTTGAAATTCTAGAATGTGTTCTTCTCATCTATACCTTTCAAATGAGCTACCAAACACCCTAAACAAAGACCATATGCAAAATTTATGCCCCCGAGTAGTTGACACCTTAACTAACCACCTCAGGGCCAGCAAACATTTTTATGGTTCATCTCCTAGGGTTAAGTTTTTAGATGTTTAGGGTTTTTTCCCTCATGCTTATTATAAAAAATCTCGTTGGCCTCCTTTTGTAATTAGTTGGTGATGAATGAGTGTAGTCTCCACATCTCTTCTCAGAGATAAAGCTACCACCATTCTAGTTGCTTTTATTTTATATGTTGTTTTGTTTCATTCACTTAACATAATTTGAGTTTATTGTATCATTGTGTTTCCTGAAATATATCTCTGTATGTGGTTCTATATATACTCTTTCATTTCATTTCTCACATAAATATGGATCAATGGTATCAATGCAACCTACTCTTTTGTTATTTCTCTGTGCATGTCCCCAACAAGGTTTGGATATAAACAAATGGGTCTTGAACTAGTTGAGGTTGAGAAATACCTCCCTCATAGGCCCAAACCACCTCCCATGGCTAAGGAAAAGAGAGGAGACAGAGCAGGAGATCCTATCAATTTGTTGCTTGAGGAATCCCTAGCACGAGAGAGGAAGGAGATGATGGACAATTTTTCCCAAATCCTTCGACGAATTCCAACAACAATTGAGGGATCATCAAGCAATCACTTCAGAGGAGCCACACCCTTCAATGTACAAGTTAACTTTGATAATCCTTTATTTGAAGGCCCGATCGATGTTGATTCCTTAGATAAATGGTTGCACTACTAGGAAAAGGCCCTTTTGCAGAGGTTATAGTGTATGCTACTCTAAGAACAACCCAAATATCTATTTATAGCGGAGGTCACTAGTGAAGGCAAGTGGGCGGAGGTTTTAGAAGATTTTTTTTCCAGTGCATTTATACATAATAAATGCACCAGTGCATACACAACAACAATGCACTGGTGCTGCAAAAAAATCATGTGGCACCACGATCGGAAACACCATCAAGTAGGGAAAAAATAAAATTTTGCAAACGGTGTATTTATATTAACAAAGCACAACGGGGCGTTACGTAGTTGAAACACCAAAGTAGGATAAACGGATAGTCGAGAGCAATGGATTACTATATTTTTTTATTTTTTATTTCCATCAACATTGTGGTTAGTCTAATGAACCACCCGAGGGTGGTATAACATAAGTTGCACCACACTAGGGTTAAAAATTCTAAATTTAAAACCATAGACTATATATTATTTTTTATTTAAAAATTTTATTCGTGGTGAGTTATATATAATTAACCATACTAGTGCATTATGGTGTCGTGCACAGTGGAACATGATTTAATAAAAAAAATTACCACATGAAAAAAATCATTTTACCACGTCTATAGTGCGGCTTTTGAGCACTATAGCACCAGTGTGTTACATTCCCTGCTCAAACACCTTGACATTCGTTCTCCATGTGGCAGCATTGCTCGCATCTATTGGTTGCTGAATGGATTTTGAATTTTGCCAAACGGTGAGCAAAATTTTAAATTTGACATACATCATAACCATGCCTCCCCGATGTGTGAATGTCCAGGTAAATTCTTTGTTACTTCATAATTTAAATTTTTAGTGGATTAAAAATAAAAATAAACTTTGTTTTCCTAAATTAAAAAAAAAATAGTAAACCCTATGCAGTGAGTTCGATTTGTTCGGCTTGCACCCTACATGGTGCACCCCGTAAATTTACAAGGTGCAGCATGCACGATGCATTTAGGAGGGACGCGCACCATAAACACAGTGCACTATAATTTCATAATGCACTGTAAAACTATGTTTAAAAAAAATATTAACATAAATTGGTGCGTATACTAAACTCATGCGCAATGTCGACACGGTGCACTGACGTGTGCCAAACGCATTGCATAACTAATAGTAATTTTAAAAAAATCTTCATAATGTTAAGCAGTGCAATTAATTAACATATCCACACTGATGTCACTGTGTGGCGACATGTAGATGGCGCATCACTATTACATACTAATTTTAAATCTCATCAAGGGAGACTATAGTGTACTCTAAGAACAATTACACACCATTTACAGTGCGATGGCATGTCCACAACGCACTAGTTTTGTGGGTGCAAAATTAAAAAAATTAAAAAGAAAAAATGTTTAACAACACGGTTTGATAACCACACTACAACGGTTGTTCAGTGCACTAACATGTATCTGACGCATCACAAAATGATATAAAATTAAAAAAAATCACAAAGGGATTCTATTGTGCGCACACTAAAACCAAACACACCATAGATATGGTGCACTGACGTGTGTCAAGCGCACTATAGAACCAAATACAATTAAAAAAATTCATTATGTTAAGCGGTGCGGTTGATTAAGCGTTCCGCATCGATGTCACAATGCACTAATCTATAAATGGTGCACCGTTATCATCTAGATTTTTTAAATGCACCCACAAAGAGTTGCACCTACTATGGTGCACTCATTAAGATGTGTACACTGTGTACGATGCGATCACAATTGTATAATGCACCGGTGCTTCATCACTATGGATGCACCGACAAACGAAAAATAGATAAAAATATTACCACTCTCATTGGTACGCTTGTGTATTCAAACACACCATTCGCAATGATCCTTTGTTCCAAAAGCACCACCAAAGGTGCATGACTATTATTTAGTTGCACCACTTGTCAAATTTATTTATTTCGAGAAAACATTTATTATGTGATGTTGATAAATAACATGCTCATTTAATGAAATATTTAATGTTTTTAATGTCTATTTATGATATTGGTTGATGTTATATCTATATCAAAGATGTCAATGACGAGAGGCAGCTCAAGAGCAACAGGCACGAGTTGACCCATATAACTTCGTGTGCAAGTGGGAGGCAAGAGAGAGGGAAAGAGATTTGTACCCTTGCCCCATCAACAATCATACATGATACCTTTTGATGGTTGTAGGCCTCTTGAATTTCTATTAGGTGGCTACATCTCTCAAGGGAAACTCTTCTTTCTTGGAGCATTTGATCCGTTATTGGGATCATGGAAGATAGGCAATTCACATTGGTCCCAACCAATGGTTGCAACCCACTGAGGACGATATTTATTTAATCACTAGGCTATCTAGTAGAAGGAAGGATTTTCCCAAGTTACCTGATGTCCCAATAGGTGTTGTAGCAGAGATTCAACTCGCTTACTCTCAGCATTATACCGGTCCCCACATCCTCGATCCTACTTATTTTTAGGTTGGCAGTGGAAAACTATGAATTGGTTCTTTCGGTGGAGAGAATGTTAGGTGCCTCTCACTGTTGATTACAAGCATCGCACACCTCGCTAGTGATGTGCAATGCATTAGTTTTATTCTTTTATATTATGTAGATTCTTTAGCGCATACACCTAGATGCATTAGGTGGTTCGCCATTTTTTACGACAATTTTTTTTCTCTGGATCGATTTCGTGTAGTGTTTGATGGGAGCACCAACTTCCCTTTTTCTTCAGATAATTTTTATTTATTGTTTGAGAGTATTTCATCCATGAGGCCATAATTTTACCACAACCCTCATAGGTCATTGACCGAGGTGCAGATGCACATCTGGGGACAGATGATTCCCAAGAGGGGCCAAACCAATTTACCAGCTAGGATCATAGTAGAGGTGTTGGAGATGCTATCCAATGACGAGGACCATGCATTAGACCTTCTTCAATATCGATACTCGAGATTGGATTGGAGAGCTTGTACCAACATATTTTTCACTGAGGTTGAGCCACCAAATGAGAGAGGTAATATTAGCATTATGTTTAAATTAATAAAGTTTCATTTTATTATCTTATTTAATGCAAAATGAAAAATCTTATAACATTTTCTTTAAATTGTTTTATTAAATAGTTTAAAGAAATTGTCTAATTATATTTGTTGTGTACTATATATTTTGTGGATATTGGAAGATTCGATGGGGAGGTGCCTCCTCTCATACATACTAATGAGGATATATAAGAGGATGAGGTTCATGTGTTACCTAGACATGACCTACTACTTAGTCTAAATGAGAGGTACCGACAAGGCATGATGAACAAGTTGGCCACATTGTTGAGTTGACGAGGAGTTCATCCTGTACGAGCCTTTGATATCACGCGATAACCTGAGCCCGTATAGGTATGGAGTATGATTCCATGTGATATGATATTGTTGATGCAGTATGTAGTTGGCACATTCAGTATTTTAGATGGTTCAAGGTTGTAGGATCAATTTATGCCATATGATGAGGATGGTGATCCTCATCCCAGTCCACCACCACCTCCTCCTCCTGACCATGGTGCGAGAGAATCATCATCTCATGCTTCACCTTCTCCTCCTCACCATGATCATCACCGAACACTATTTACTCCTCCACACCCATTTGACCCACCAACACCTCTAATCCATCTAGTCGTCCTACCAACCACTCCACCATCTCCTACTCCACTCAAATCAACTCTAGATATAATGGTTACAGTGAGTGAGATTTGTCTATAACGTCCCCAGTTCGACCCCATTGCATTAAAATGTAAATGATGTAAAATTGTTATAAAATCGTGGTGAGGAGCAAAGGGAAAGGCCTCGCCACTGATTTAATGATGGATATGGTTTACATGCTAGCCAGGCACATTAGAATTGTAAATATGCATTTTAATATAAATACCCACAACTAGCTATGCAATGCAACAAGAGATGGGAGCATGATATTACAAGGAATTGGGAGGGAAATATTCAAACCCTTGAGCCAATGAAGTCAAGCCAAATGTCAATGAGAGAACCCATCAACCATCAACTACCTATGTTGACTTTTGTACCCAATCATTCATTTCTCCCAAGAGTTGGGTGAAGTAGTTAATGCCTTGGGGATTGGGGAGGTATGGCTGTCCAAATTCGAGTATGGGCAAGCCACCCTCATGGAAAATTGTGTTTTTCCTTCTTGGGCAAGAAAACACCCACGAATTGCCTTCCCAAGCCATTATGCAGGATTAGACTTCACTCTCTCACGTTTTTGGAGCTTGCTGGGTATTTCTCTCATGGATTACACTGTAAATCCACTGGTTTTCAAGTTGAGAATCCCATTTTTGTGATGGTTGGACTGTGGGGAAAGAAGAGAATCCATTGGGAAGCTCAACAGATAATTTTGATAGCTTGCTATTTCCATTATTGTTGTGAAATCGTTTTTGAATTTCCAGATTTGGTTTTCATTATGGAAAAATCGTTTTTGTGAACCCGGCAGTTATCTCCTACCTCAAAAATCATTTTTGAATGTTTACATTGAATTGTATGACTGTGTGAAAGCCGTTTTGGCCCTAGAATGCCCAAAATCGTTTTCTGAATGCCCATAATCGTTTTTTGGAAAACTTTTTGCTCTCCCAGGGTTGTTTTCCCCTTCTTCCATTTCGTTTTGGCTGCCCACGTTTTTCTGAACTGGTAGAAACCCCATTTTGGGCATCCCACTGTAAAAACATTTTTCTACATGCCCATCACTTATGATTTTGCTGTTATGAGTATCCATGCTCGGTTTATGAGTTTTCTGTGTGTATGAGATTGTTGGGGTTGAAATGGGTTTCCATTGTTTTGGATTGTGCTTGAGTGGAAACATCCACAAATGAACAGGGTTCATATTTATCCTGATAAACCCAGCTGTGGACTGGCTTGGCTTAAATGCAAATGATTATTCGGCTGTGAATGAGCTTGAGAGTCCCCTTTTCCTTGTAGATATCATGCCCAGCTTGGGGGTGGTCTCTGAGTGCTGAAATAATATAGGCTGGGAAGAGACCTACGGTTGGGAGGAACGTTGCAACAGAATAGCTAGTTGTTTGGGGCCATTTCACCATAAATATAAGTGTCTTGCTGTCTATGCATTTACTTCTGCAATGTCTAGATTGATGACTGTTTTTTATATGCTGTATGCATATAAAATAATGTGTGTGGATGAGTTTTTAATTCTGCTGTGTTTAATTGTTTAAATGGCATCTGCACACTCTTAATTTTATGGCTGTGAATCTAATGAATTGGCGGAGCTTATGAAAATCCCCATAGATTGGCATCACATTCCCTCCCTTGCCTTGGATGGATGGGTGGGTACATGACAGAATGGTATCCGAGCTTAAGGTTCAACACTATGGCTGTTGGGACCTTCATAGAGATAAAAATCATTATGTGTATATTTAGTTAGTATTTAGAATTAAAATGCATTAAAGAAAACATGAAGATCTCATGGATTCTATTTGTTAGATGGGAAATCATTTCCATGACTGTTTTGGGGATTCTTGCAAAATTGCTTGCATTGATTTCATGCTATGAAAGTGAGGAAGGAGGGAGAAAATCCCTTTTCAGGTTGAATGCTTACTTACACTGTTTCTAATGCAGTAGCATTCTGTTTTTGCATTTGTTGATTGCCCCCTAAAGGAGAGAAGGAGGCGCAACCTTGTCACCTACCCAAATTTTTGAAAATTATTATTTTATTTGCAAAATACTTCATGTTAAATTTAGTTACAAAGTTTTGTAATTATGATCAGTTTTGATCAAGGATGAATGTAATTACTGAATATTATTATTTAAATAAATTAATTAGGAGACAAACACCCAAGAGGACTGTTAAATGAGTGTTCATTGACCCACTAGGAGTAATGGAAGCTGTTGGAAGGTATGGGACAGATGGCAGCAGTTGCATCACACCACTAGCTGTTGGTTATGGGACAACTACCCCTAAAAATGTGGCATTATCCCCCAGGTGGAGGGAGTGAGAAAGCAGCTCATTTAATGACCCAGTAATATCTGAAAAGGCCTAGGCAGCCTATACATGAAAATTCAAATTGAGTAGGCAGCTCTTAATCAATATTTCTGCAGAATATTTTCCTCATGTGCATCAGGTGATCATTGAGAGATTCGAATAGGGAGGCTAGTGGTGAGTGTAATCTTAAGTCTGTGTATTGCTGAGAAGAACCAGAGATGCTGGTGCAGGTCTATTGGACTGCTAGCTATTGAAGATTCAGAAATTATTTGTTACTGCAAGAAGAAGTCCTATTTCCTGAGTTTCTTCCTCCTAGTGGTTCAGTGAACAGGCTCGGGGGTCCTAAGGCAGTACTTGACTGTTTTTAGGAATTGGTTGGGTGGAACAGTCTTCTTGGGTTGTTTGTTGCCCTACAGATTTTCTCAGGTTCTACAGATTTTCTACTTATTCTCAGTTAATAATTCTGTTCTGTTTAATTAGCATTATCTGTTTTTCTATTTTGAAAAAGAAATTCAATCCTAGATTTGTTTAAAGTCTGAATGTTTAAGTTTAATGATGATTTTAAATTGATAAACCAATATCTATATTTTTCCACATGCTGTTTTGAAGCATCGTACTATAGTATAGATACGCAAATTAAAAATAGATTAGAAGATAGGCAAATTCCATTGATTCGAAAAGATAGTACAGTGATTGATTTATGTTTTTATTATTCTGCCCTATATTTAACAGTAATAAAATTTACTGTATAATATCTAGAATTATCATAAATTACTGCATTGTTTCATAAAATATAAGTATCGTTCTCTTCTCTACATATATATATTATAATTTGCTCATTCTATTGTTTTATGTAGTATTCAATAGTAAATCGACAAAGCATATTATATTACAGCTTCAAAGTTATCATCATTCACATGCTGTAAATGCAAACAATCACACAGTCATTCTTTATCACACATTGTATTTTCTTACATCATTCACTATTAGAATAACCACATTTACATTCATTTTAGAATTATTATAATCTCTAAATTTGTTTTCTAATCACTGTATTGTATTACTATATAAACCTAAGATCGTTTTGTTTTAGATCTCTATTCATTTACACATGGTATCATAAAAGCGAATATTATATCCATATTACTCTATAGTACAAACCCTATCTTATGTATAGACTATTATGAAAACAACTATATTTTATATGTTTCATTTCCAAAGACCATTTACGAACCAGGGTTTGGCCTGTCATATACTTTACAACGATTGTAACTACCTTTCAAACAACATACTTTACAGAGCTTTCATTTGATACAAGTATCACATAACCTAAGTATAGAACGAAAATCACATTGATAACCTACAACAATACGATTTCTATACAGAAACTAATAGCTTTCATTATCGAGCTATCACATTAAACAAAGTCTTACAAACCCTAGGTTAAGACAAAAGTCACGATATCAACCTACGGCCTCAAGACATTTTAACACAGACTTTTATACAGAGTTAAATAGCATATATTTCCAATACTGAGAAGGAAAGTTTATTTACATAGTAGACGAGCCTCGGCTCTTCCTTTTAAGCTCATAACTTAAAACAAAAGCTGTGATCCATAGTTTTTAAACCCTTACACAGTCCCAACTTCAAGAATGAAGTCGTGGTGATCAGAATGAGAATTACAATGTGTTTTTCCAAACAAAAACATACAGGGTTTATACCCAAAACCATTATTGAAACGAGTTCTTAAAACCCTTGTCATTGACGAGTCTTACATTTTCCAGTTCAACGAAGATCGTTAACATGGTAGAGAACCAAAGATCTTTAACCAAACAAAAGTCACAATACCGAAAAATAGTATCATTTGATTTACAAATGGTAGTTCGAAGTTCTTCATTCAACAAACAACAATGAGTCACAGCAGGACCAACTTCTCAACCCTTGAAACCTCATCAACACAGTCACAGAGCACCTACAAGGTTTTGGAAAGACCCGAAGCTTACCGATTGAAAGCTCGCCAACCTTGCAGAACCCTTGCTCATTTCTCTACTTCATAACCTGCAACTGACAATAAAAAAAGGTTAAAATTTAGAAGATTGATACCTTTTCAAAATGAAAGTAGAAACACATTAAATGAATCATTATTTCGTTACAGGATTACTGTTCGATAAAGAAAACGTTACCTTGCTGCAAAACTACCAAAGCATTCCACTTTCATCAGTTCAACAATGACTCCACGTTGAAGACGAGACGAGAAACCCTCGGTTCATTTACACCAGGGAAAATCTTTGATCCAAACTAAAACGACGAGTTCCAGAACTTTCAACCATTGACATTATAAACTAGATACACAGTCTATCAAAACGACGCAATTGCAGAAGGAAGGGAACCTGTAAACTTCCCAAACCAGAGGTCTCGAGGTTGAACCTCATACAAAGTCTAAACAAAAATTTCGGCAGCCTGTCGACCACAGACCGAAAACAATGGAAAGAATAAACCACTTTCCAAATTTCTTCAACCAAAACATCGACCCAAAGATAGGGTTTGATCCAACGGACAGTATCAATGATGATCAATGATCGAAAGCATGCCAACACTCCGTGCATTGGAGCGAACAACCAACATATTAATTGCTCATTCATTTTCCATTACCATGTTTAACTTACGATGGGTGTATCGACAACTAGCTCGGATAACGTTCAACAAAGGTATATTACATGGCACTATTACAAGCACTATATGCTTGATTGGCACTTACGTGGAGGCTCCTTGAATCCACATTTCACATATAGTCTGGATGGCCATTAATGCTGGCCTGTAACACATTCACCAACACCGATTTTGTATCACCTGTAATCACCAACCTGTCTATCACCAATTTATTTATTGTCAGTAATTCTTTTCCCAACAACATATTTCAAACTCTAATATATGACATTATAACGTTATATGTTATATCAAAACAAATTCCTAAGTTCGTATGAACTCTAAAGTTACATTCCATGACATTTGTGTTAATGTTTTATCAAACAACTATTACATAGTCCCAAGTTGTGTCGTATTAACAAGTCCTGTGGTCATATAGGATAACCTTTCAATGTTTTTACGTATATTTATATGGTCCCAAGTCTAGGCCATAGCATAGATTTATGCTATTATAAATAATAACCATTCGAGGTTTATAAAGTCCCAAATTATTATGTGTGAATTTCAAATACCAACATCATGTCCTAGTTATTGGTTGATAGAACAACTATAGTTACAATTGATATGGTTTCACTTATATACCATTCATACAAATAGATACAAGCCTTTGAAAAGATTATAAGTATCACCATTTTCAACATTGCAAAGTTATGGATGGAATAGCCTATACATAGGAGTTTTTAGTATTACTATTGGGATGTGATAATAAGAAATTTATTATTAAAGTTATAGAAATAAATAGTTTGTTGAATAGATTTCCGGTGAATCTAATGATATATTTTAGCAGGGAGACTAACTAAATGTTACCATACTCTTTCATACAAACATTAAATGACCTTGCGATACATGTACTACATCAATGATGGAAAGATAAAGACAACATTTAAGCCAGATAGTATAATGACAAAACCACCAGCAGAATGATGTACATAGATAATTCTATTTAAACATCGGGGAGTTGTCAGACAACATCTTAAAACAGTAATTGTAGCATTGAAACCCATACTTGTTCACTCCTGGTGAGTCGCAACAGAAATTATAACATTCTATTTAATTATGACGCTGAAACTGAACTACACGTACTTCGTTCTTACCTGTCGTCTGCACATAGGACATTCAATAAGCTTTATCATTGTAGCTAAGTAAGCTCCAGGGTACCTCGTAGGACACCCTTATGCAGCAAAGTATAACTGTCAATATCATCGCAAAGAGAAAGTGTCGCAACTTATTCCTAGTCTGTTTATTCATTGTCATCATGATCATGTTTATTAATTATGTGTTATAAATGTCAT
The DNA here is from genome assembly GCA_027924585.1 of Larix kaempferi. NCBI lineage: Eukaryota > Viridiplantae > Streptophyta > Pinopsida > Pinales > Pinaceae > Larix > Larix kaempferi. Next base: position 4,134,120 of record BSBM01000792.1, read on the forward strand.
TATCTTATTACTGCTAAACAGAAAATAAAGCATGCTTAGTATTAACAACTGTACAACTAATGCTGTCGTAATCTCAATTATTATTTCCACAATCATTATTATCATAATTAATGTTGTTATTAAAAATTTTAAATTTTTATGAAATTTCGAGATGTTACAAACCTCTTGTTATCCTTATACTATTTTGTTGTTTTATTTTGACATAGCAGAGGTGCAAGTTCTTGGCATTCTTTTACTGTTTTTATGCGAGTTTGATTTGTAGTAGCTCACCTTTGCAAAGAAACGAAGGGCACATTTCCAGAAAAATTCTAATTGTCTTTGAAAATTTGCAAAATTTTTCTAAGTATTTATGAGTTTTGCTAAGGCTTTGTCGGCGATTTTAGTGTTAAGTTTTACGCGCGCGGCGGCAGAATTAACGCTAATTTTTGTGACATGGTCAGTGGGAAAGTTGTTAATTCTGTGCCGAAAGGAGGAAAAAAATTATGTTTTCAAAAATTTTGCCTAAGGGTTGCGGCGGCGAAAATTAAGCTAATTTTCTGCGCGCGCAGCGACAAAAATTTAGCTAATCTTCTGCATGCGCAACGACGAAAATTGGGCTAACTCTTGCGACTCTGACAGCAAAGATAAGCCCAAAAGCGCCGCAACGGTCGGTGAAATAGCTGTTAACTCTGTGCCGAAGGGAAGTGGTCGGCGGTCGCAGGGTTGGCGGTCAGAGATTTTACCCTTATCTTTTGCGGCACGATCGGCAGAGATGTTGCTAATTCTGCGCCGGAAGGAAGAGAAAATTCCAAAAATTTTCCAAGTGTTTTGAATTTTTTCCGAAGGCTGTGTCGGCGAAGTTAAGGTTAAGTTTTGTGTGCGCGGCAGCAGCATTAACGTTAACTTCTGCGTGCGCGGCTGCAGAATTAACGTTAACTTCTGCGTGCGCAGCAACATAATTAACGTTAACTTCTGCGTGCGTAGCAGCATAATTAGCATTAATATCTGCAACGCGCACGGCGAAAAAACTTGCGATAAGAGCCACGCCACCTGCGGCAATTTTAATCTTAACATCCGCGCCAATGACAACAAAAATAATCTTGACATCCGCGCAATGGCGACCATTTTAGCCTTAACATTTGCTCCAGTAGGGAAAGTCTATGATTGGACAAAGTTGTCAATATCGAATTTTCCACATACATGCAAATAATTTATAGCATTATAATGAAGCTAATAGTTGTGTTTATAAACAAATTTTGCAGAATTATAGCCACATCAAGGCAACATTCCAGATAAGTGCAGTTGGAAAGTTCTAGTCTTGGTTAGGCCAAGAATATCAACATCATGAATGATGCACAGGATCCCTATGATCCTGAGACAGATGCCATGGGGAAAAACATACATGTTGAGAATGCTGAAAACAGAATCTAATGGGAGCAGTAAGGCAATATTGATAAGAGGGAAATTCCTCACCTTAAACTATTTCCATTTATAGCATAATAATTGCATGTTTGGAAAATATCAAGAATGAATGATTACACATATGTATATGTTGAATTGCTAATTCATGAGAAGATCATAGCTAATGGTTGCTCGTATTCTTGGTAGGAAATCCAAGAAAAGGATCAGCTATGATGTGGAGGAGGAACTCCATGTTATGATGAGGAATGGGAAAGAGAGAATTCCTTAACTCCTCCATTGTTATTATATTTATATTCCCTAAGTTTATATACTAAAAATTATGGCATAGGAATGCTGAAAATGCAAGAGGATAATGAATGTGAATTTCTTATGCATGAGTATGATATTGCATATCGGTAAAATAGTGAGGTTTTGCATATGCAATGAGCCACTTAAGATAATGATTGTGGTTGCTAATAATTAGTTGTGTTGGAATTGGTTATAGGACCAAAGGCAACTGAAGCATGGCTAAAGATGAGGATGATGTTGTTGCACGTGACCAACGACCTTATGAAGAGAGGATGGTGCAACAAGTACATGATCATGATGTTGGCAAAAGGACTGAGTAACCTTGGTAAGAGGCCAACTGATCAGGTAACATCAAGCGATGTTAATAACATCCATGCAGGTAATGGTTATTGGTGCTTAATTGCATCAATGTTGAAAGAGGATTTGGTGATATCCCTTCAACTATGTTGATTTAGTTTGCATATGGTATTGAGTGCCAAATGGGAATGTTAACCTACCGAGTATGGTGAGGTATGGGTAAGTGAAGGCAATGATCCTTACACCCTATAATTTCTTAGAAATCTCAATGCATTCATATGAAATTATGTCATGCCATGACGGTTGTGAGCCAAAGCAAGTGAGGACTTATGGCCTTGTCATGGTAGTACATGGTTAGGCCATAATATGTTTGAATGCATAGTACTCATAAATTAATGCAAGGTTGCATTGAGGAGATGTGCATTAAAATATTATGTACAATCTTTTTGTTATACATTGAGTGATTGCACACTAAAAGATTATGTGAGTGATGTAAAAGTGCATGCATATGTATAGGTGCACATGTTGAGATGCATTGTGTGAATGCATGGTTGTGATATATATATATGATTCAATGCAGTAAATGGTGGACCATTGTTAATCTTGAGACCATTTCATGAGCTGCTGTGAATGCAGGAGAATGATTGCATAAAGAAGGTAGACATGTTGATGGGCTATCAGAGTGCTCTACTGGAAGGACAGAGTTGCATAAAAATGATATGGCTGTGAAGTAATGAGTATTTATATTTTATTTAAATTGCATGAACAGTGTACCTGTGTCTTGCAATTTTATTGTGATAATGATGCATATATAGAAATGTATATATTTCATTGCATTTCAAATGTTAACAATTGAAGGTGTTGAATTATTGAGTGTTATAATTCCGAGATCACTTCAGTGACTGTTGTGGCAATGAGAGGATCATATAAAGAGATACTCACAATGTGATTGGCTGATTGAAGTTTCAGTTTTCAGGTAGAAAGGTCTTGCGTGTGGCAATGAGGATAAGTCCATAGTAAAGACCAGGATCTACCATGTGCAAAAGCCAAAGGCTATGAGAAGGTTCTCATGGTTGTAAAGAAGACACATTGCAGGAAGACCGGGAGTGATGGCCTGCAAAAGCCAAACTAGATGAGAAAGACCCGATGCTTTGGAAATGGGTTTCGGGTGAAACGCCATTGATAATGTCTCAGCCAAAATGCATGTCGGTAAACCATGAGAGTGAGATGATAAAGCTATGCCCAGAAGGCATGTGAGATACATCTGCAAAATGAATGAGTATTCTGTGACCTTAGACAAGAACATGCATGTCTAAATTATTATGGTTAATATGCAGAGCATGATCTATCTTATTTATATCATTGCAGACTGCTTGAGTATGATTAGGGCCTAAATGGCGCACATCGGAAAGGGGGTGCACACCTTTTCTGGTGCTGGGTCATGATAGGGTTTTCAATATTGAATACACCCTAAGGGAATCTACGCTCACACTAAAGGACACTAGAAGATATGGATAGGCCCGAGGAGCTGTGTTGTAGAAAAGAGGTATCATCCTTGTGTAGCGTGAGTGGGTATTCTGGGGCCATGCTAGCCTGCAGTCAAGTGAGTCACCTATGGATTTCTCGGAGGGAACCACTGGTTGCATAAGAGAAGGAGCCACGTAATCATATTATGTTGTTCATATTGCCTGATAAACCCAGTCGATGTACTGGCTTGGCAATGGTTGTTGTATGCCTGATAAACCCAGTCGGTGTATTGGCTTGGCATTCATTATTTGGGTGTTGTGGCGAAGGGTTGCTGGATTCCTGATAAACCTAGTCGGTGTACTGGCTTGGCATGTTGTTAAATTGATGCCTGACAAACCCAGTCGGTGTACTGGCTTGGCATTGGTTATTTGCATGTTGTGGAGGCATTGGTGAAGGGTGTTATTTCCTGACAAACCCAGTCGAAGAACTGGCTTGGAAATGGTTATTGTATGCTTGATAAACCCAGTCGGTGTACTGGCTTAGCATACTGATTTTTGAAATGCTTGATAAACCTAGTCTACGTATTGGCTTAGCATACTGATTTTTGAAATGCTTAATAAACCCAGTCTGCATACTGGCTTAGCATACTGATTTTAGGGATGTCTGATAAACCCAGTCGGCATACTGGCTTGGCATTGCCTATTCGGATGATGTTGTGGAGTAGCAGGTGTGTTGGCAAAGCATCCACCCCACAGGTGATCCAAGGCTTGTAAAGTAGAGAAGGAAGCCTGTGGAGTAGCGAGGAAACACACAATACAGATAAGTATTCATTTCCATTTATTTCTTGTTTGGAATAATGAATATTTCAGGTATAAGTCTTCTAATAGCTAAGTTGATACACTATTGTTTCCTTGTTGGAAACCTTGGCCATTGCAGGAAGCAAGGACCCTGAAAGAACTATAAATTCTTGGTAAACCCAGAAAGTAACTGTTTGGAGCTATAAATGCTTGGTAAACCAGAGAGTAACTGGTTGTGCACTATAAATTCTTGGTAAAACTAGAGGGTAACTAGTTGTGCACTATAAATTCTTGGTAAATCCAGAGAGTAATTGATGCTCGATAAATTCAGAGAATAGTTGGTGGGGGCATTAACCACTTGATGTTGTGGAGCAGTCAGCGTGCTGGCCAAACATTCTTTAATCAATTAATAAAACTAGTCGGAGTACTGGCCTGGCATATTGCTAAATGAGATGATTGATGAAACCCAGTCGACGTACTAGCCGAGCATTGCCTATTCGAATGGTTGTGGAGTAGCCTGCGTGCTGGCCCAACATTCATTATTGCATCCACGGGAAATCCAAGGCTTATAAAGCAAAGAAGGAGCCTGTGGAATAAAGTGAAGACATCCAATGCAGATAAGTATTTGGTTACATTGTAGCTTCTTACTTATGAAATACGTGTGTATATGATTTTTTTATGATTTCTTAAACTCTTGTTTGGAGACAAACCCTATGGAAATAAACTAAACATCTGAATTGACTCAATGTTTGAGTGTAGGTATTGCTGGAAGCAAGGAATATGAAAGCATCTAAACGATGCATGTGGACATGTGACTATCCTAAAGAGATCAATATGAGCAGTAATGAAAGATGGTGCTAGTGGACATGTGTGGGTCCTAGCAGCCAAAGGTCCTGTACGCAACAAGGGGAAGGACCTCCACGTTGAAAATCCTTAAACAGACCTTAGACACTAAGTGTCATAGCCAAGAACGGGCAAGTCAAGCATTCACATTGAAGTGAAAGAGGATAAGGAGCATGAAACCACAGTGATGGTGTGGCTCCAGATTGGAACAAGACTAAGAGGGGGAAACTCTTACTCTTCTCTTTCATTGTTGATTGATGCATTTCAGAAACAAAGGATTGTTGAATGCATGTTGTGACTGGAAGTTGATTGTGTTTATTGCTTGAAATGAATTGTGAATGCTGAAATAGTTATTTTCATGTGAAAGGATGAACATGAATGAGTTCATGTGTATGTTGGGAAAGCATGAAACGTGTGGAAGTCGCATGAGTAAAGCATGGACGTTCCATGTCAATTGGGCAAACAATTGACTAATTTTAATATTGTGCTATGCTTGTCCTAACAGGAATTGCCATGACGAGTCTCACAGGTGAGACATTGAAAGCCATTTGGTTGCAGCTGTTACTAGCCAAGTGTTGCTAGTGAGCAAAGTGTGGTCCGTTTGTGCACCATGATCATGGCAGTAGACCAAAAGCTATTTGATTTGGCTGAAAATATTCCTCAAATAGTTGCTAAGACAACAAGAAAGATGACATCCATGAAATTCCAGACTTGCAGAGTAGCTGGAGGGTGAATAAAAGGAAGGGATTGTTGTGGAGCAATTCCCACCTGCAGACGTGGAAGGTCAAAGCCAGCAGGAGCAGTTGTGGAAGCCAAAGGACTTGATCCTAAAGGTTCAAAGTAAAGAGATGAAACGTGAGACATACCTGCCGTCTTTTGTGAATTTTGAGGCATGAGTAAAATGGGTATTTATTCCTAGGTGTTGGAACACCGAGGACGGTGTTATTCCAAGGGGAGGGGAATGTAAAGTCCCCAGTTCGACCCCATTGCATTAAAATGTAAATGATGTAAAATTGTTATAAAATCGTGGTGAGGAGCTCAAGGCCAAGGCCCCGCCACCGATTTATTGATGCATATGGTTTACGTGCTAGCCAGGCAAATTGGAATTGTAAATATGCATTTTAATATAAATACCCACAACTAGCTATGCAATGCAACAAGAGATGGGGGCATGATATTACAAGTAATTGGGAGGGAAATATTCAAACCCTTGAGCCAATGAAGTCAAGCCAAGTGTCAATGAGAGAACCCATCAACCATCAACTACCCATGTTGACTTTTGTACCCAATCATTCATTTCTCCCAAGAGTTGGGTGAAGTAGTTAATGCCTTGGGGATTGGGGAGGTATGGCTATCCAAATTCGAGTATGGGCAAGAAACCCTCATGGAAAATAGTTTTTTTCCTTCTTGGGAAAGAAAACACCCATGAATTGCCTTCCCAAGCCATTATGTAGGATTAGACTTCATTCTCTCACATTTTTGGAGCTTGCTGGGCGTTTCTCTCATGGAGTACGCTATAAATCCACTAGTTTTCAAGCTGAGAAACCCGTTTTTGTGATGGCTATACTGTGGGGAAAGAAAAGAATCCATTGGGAAGCTCAACAGATAAGTTTGATAGCTTGTTGTTTCCATTATTGTTGTGAAATCGTTTTTGAATTTCCAAATTTGGTTTTCATTATGGAAAAATCCTTTTTGTGAACCCAGCAGTTATCTCCTACCTCAGAAATTGTTTTTGAATGTTTACATTGAATTGTATGACTGTGTGAAGGCCATTTTGGCCCTAGAATGCCCATAATCGTTTTCTGAATGCCCATAATCGTTTTTTCGGAAAACGATTTGCTCTCCCGGGGTTGTTTTCCCCTTCTTCCATTTCGTTTTGGGTGCCCACATTTTTCTGAACTAGTAGAAACCCCATTTTGGGCATCCCACCGTAAAAACGTTTTTCTACATGCCCATCACTTATGATTTTGCTGTTATGAGTATCCATGCTCAGTTTATGAGTTTTCTGTGTGTATGAGATTGTTGGGGTTGAAATGGGTTTCCATTGTTTTGGCTTGTGCTTGAGTGGAAACATCCACAAATGAACATGGTTCAGATTTAGCCTGATAAACCCAGCTGTGGACTGGCTTGGCTTAAATGCAAATGATTATTCGACTGTGAATGAGCTTGAGAGTCCCCTTTTCCTTGTAGATATCATGCCCAGCTCGGGGGTTGTCTCTGAGTGCTGAAATAATACAGGCTGGGCAGAGACCTACAGTTGGAAGCTACGTTGCAGCAGCATAACTAGTTGTTTGGGGCCATTTCACCATAAAGATAAGTGTCTTGCTGTGTATGCATTTATTTCTGCAATGTCTAGATTGATGAATTTTTTGATATGTTGTATGCATATAAAATAATGTGTGTGGATGAGTTTTTAATTCTGCTGTGCTTAATTGTTTAAATGGCATCTGCACACTCTTAATTTTATGGCTGTGAATCTAATGACTTGGTGGAGCTTATGAAAAGCACCATAGATTGGCATCATGTTCCCTTCCTTTCCTTGGATGGATGGGTGGGTACGTGACATTGTCTTAATGGAGATATCTATGTTTCTCTCCAGTCTACTTTTTCTCCTGATAGAGGTACCGATGCCTCTGTCAGTGGGGGTTCCAATGCCTCTGGCTCTGTTGGCAGAGGTGGTGATGCCTCTAGTTCCGGAGGTGAACAAGATATCTTATAGTAGTTATTGGACTAGCGTTATAAACATAAATAACATTAATATTGATAATAATAAATAATGATTAATTAATTAATAAAGTCAAAGGGTGTGTCTCTATATTTAAAAAGACACAATGGGATTATATTTAAAATCCACATATTGTAATCATTTATCATTTTCATATTAGTTAATATATTTTCTTATCTTATCCATTATGGATTAATTTTACTATTCGTATGCATAGTTTCCGTGTGAACCAAGCTAGTTCACAACATTGGTATCAGAGCAAGTCTGATCTAGCCTTTGGCCATAATTTTCATACCTTGTATGATCAATTTCATGGTTTCTTTGAGCTACTTAGGTATTTGACCAAAACAATAGGCCCTTAGCCATTCAAATTTTCATTGAAAAAAAATCATTGTGACCATCCACTCACATTTCCCTTTCCCATACCCCACCTTCTCCCATACTCCACGTAACGCCTACTCTCCTCTATCCATCGCCATGTGCCCAATAGTCCACACAGTCATCTCTCACCTCTCTTCTGTTGTCTTTCCCTACTCCCTTCATTGCTCCCATGCACCCTCCTTGTTGTACCTCCCTCCCTACTCCTCTAATGTGCCACCATTCCTTTTTCCTAGCCATCTAAAATCTATCGCTACTCCCTCTTGATGCGCCATCATTCCTCCTGCCCAACCAGCCCAAATCTATCGCTCCTTCCTCTTGTTTCACCTCCCCATTTCCCTCTCCCCACGACACTCCCACGCTCCCACTTCTCTACATTCTCACCCCCGCACGCCCAACATGCTCCCCATTTCACTTCAACAACCCGTGCTCACTCCATACCACCTTCCAGTGCCCACATTCCAATTTCCCACAACCTTGACTTACATCTCTAGCATATCCCCTCGCGTACTCCTCCTCGACACCACCCTTTCCTTTCTCTCATCTTTCCACACCTCACACACCATCTTCCTCTATAACTCTCCCTCGCATGGCTTGTGTAATCTTTCTCCCATCCAAAAGCACACCCTACACTCTTATGCACTACTCCTCCTCCAATCCATGCCTTTACACACTTGCACTCCCAACTAAATGTTGTTTCATCCCCACATGTGCCCTTTCTGTAGCTCTCCCAAAACACGGACCTAATCGCCCTCATATCCTGTAAACCCCATCGCTACACACTACACACCCACTCCCTTCCATCGCCGTACCTCCCTCCATCGCTGCTACCCACGCTCTTTCATTCACTCCATCCATGCACCTCCATGTGTCCCTCTTCTCCTCCTTCCTACGCTTCTTATCCTCCACTCGCAGCCACTTCCCTTAGACTCACACGCCATCCCACTCTCCATTGTTTCCCATGCCTCTCTGTATCCTTCACATATACAACTCCACTACTCTTATCCTCCATTCACTCTACACCCTTCCATCCATCCATATTCCAACCTGCTCTATCCAAGTCATTTTACCATTAGGGGTTAAAACCCTAATTACGCTCATAATAATAATAATAATAATAATAATAATAACAACAATAATAATAATAATAACAATAATAATATTTATTATGATATTCAAAAACCCTAATATATATATATATATTATTGTTATAATACTTTCAATCCCCCCCCCCAAAAAAAGCTATTAAAAGCATATAGACATATAAAAAAAAAATTATTTTATAATATTTATTATTATTATTTTTGAAAAATAAAAAAGGAGGTCAAAATGGAAGAGATTAATGAGAAGAAAATATTTTTCAAGGTTCCATCAAAAGTGCCTATTGTGATGCTAAAATTTAATGGCATATTTTATGAAATTTCTGTTACCATCACTATTTGTCCAACCAATAAAGAAATTTTTATTAATGTTGATGTTGTTAATCAAATGCACCATAATCAAATGCTTTGATACCAAACGCACCATAATCAAATGCTTTGATACCAAACGCACCAAGATCGATTTTCAATTCTTTGACAGAATAATCCACAATATCATCAGAAATTTTATTCAAATATGAGAGCAACTTATACAGACAGGCAGATCGGCTTCGGAGGGCGAAGCTCGTCACTACAAACACACTATGTGTCTAGCTACAATGTCACAGGCTCTTTTAGCAATCTGAACCAGTACAACTGGAACGTCTTGCAGGCTTCTTGGAGTCACTGTGATATAGCTATTAACACCCTAAGACTTGAATGACATTTACAGAACAAGCTTTAGCTTTCTGATGTAGTGTTATACCATATAGGAAACCTGCAGAGCATACAGCTTCGGCTCTGGACTCTCTATGACTCACAGAGCTCCAACTACTGGAACGCTCGGCACTCTAGACTCAAACTTGCAGAGCGGACTACTTGCTCAATGCAAAGACTCGAATGAATGAAATGAGAGCCGAGACCTCTCTTAAATAACAAACTAGCTAGTCACTCGGTCACACTAAACTGGCACCAACCCGTAAAAAGAAATGATTCCAGGGTAGTGGTGGGACACACCACTATTATCTCGTCCCTTAGAGGCTATGCCATATGGGGACCCGGATATCGACATGGCCGACAAAAGAAAACAAAGGACCATGACACGACAAAGCAGGAGACAGATTCCCGACAAGCTTTACAAAGTGGAGCTACTGTTATCGACCCACTACGGCTTCCATTAAATGACATAAAGAGAATAATTACAATCAGTCATCTCCAGATCGGCATACACAGAATAATTCTTCATTTCCAGGTGGACCAATAGGTTGTCCGCCACATGGACAGTCAAAATCATTACTAGCCAAATACTCTTCTAGTTCCCGGGCCTTGAGCAGAGCATCTATATTCTGTGAATCTTCTTCAGGAACAGGGTCTTCATCGCCGAAAACTGGCGGAGGATACAGCCACGGGCTGAAACACTTTTCTATATTTGAACCATGTAGTACATCATTTGCTTCACCAATGAACTCACTTTCAAACATAGATTCCACGCAGAAATCCAGAGGAAGGGTTCGCCTATGGATCTTAGCATCAATTCTGTTACCTTTATGATCCCTTTTAATATATTTTTGGGTAACATGCACTGTATGTTCAAGCTTTGAATACCGACCACCCTGGTGCCGGAGGAGAAACTTAAACCAGAGATTGTTCTGGTCAGCCACCTGCATGTCAACTTGCATATGCAGTATAAAATTAGCACGCCGATTCTGCCAATCAACTCTGGGGCAGAATTTCTCTAACAGGATTTCTGTCCATCCTGACCAGGATTTATTTCTCATATTACTTGGATCTGCATAAATTACTATAGACCGTTCTTCACGGAAAAACTGTAATATTAAGTTATAACTAGTCCATGTCAGATTTCCTTCTCCGATATCAACATACCAGACTGGACCTTCCTCCTCTAGATTGCAGTATACCTAGATTTCTCGACATCTTCTCAGCTTCTCTTGAGCTTGGATGAAACCTCTAAATGCCGTCCTTTCCCATCTTTCCATGATATGCAGTTTTAATGGGCTCGACTGTATTTGCTTGATTAAAGTGAGTCTGAGGTATTTTTCGGCTTCATGCCGATCAACATAATCCAGTAACTATCTTCTTTCGGATAATGGGATACTTTCATCCCAAGGATTCATGAAGAGGGAATTTCTTGGCTGGAACTTAAATTCTTCAGGATTTTCTGCTGGGCCTTTACCTTTAACAACCTTTGGCTGTGCAGAGCTTGTTCCAACTGAAAACATTTTTAACCCTGCAATTTGCTTTGGATGCATCACTTCACGGGTTAACATATCAGCTAAACAGTTTAAGTAACCTGGTTTATAAACAATATCAAAATCAAAGTTTGACAACCAGATAAACCATTTAAGAATCCTACTGTTGTTTTCTACCATGAGATTTTCATTTTTAAATATACCAGGCATTATCTTAAGATCTGTTTTGATCGTAAATCTGATTGGTTTTAAAAACAGGATGAAGTGCTGAACTGTTTTCTTGACAGCTAGGATTTCCTTATGGCTGCTTGGGTAGTTCAATTCAACTGATTTGAATGAACTGGAGCCATATCCCCAAATATTCTCTCTACCATCAATCTCTTCAAGAAGCACGCCACCCCAAGTGGTAGATGAGGCATCTGTTTCTATAATCAACTTACCAGTACCCTGTGGCAGATGGAGGGCAGGAAATTCTTTTACTTTGGCCTTAATCTTATTCACCGCCAAAGTCATAGCATCAGACCAAGGAGCTGGGTTCTTTTTCAATCTCTTCTGCGGAACATGAATGTATGTAGCTTGGCCGCGATAGAAAGGTCTGATATAATTGAGGCTACCAAGAAATCTTTGCAACTGTGTTTTATCAAGAATCTTTTCAGGAAAGTGTTTGAAAGAACTAAGAACATTCTTTTGTAACACTACCTGACCTTTTTGTATTCTGAAACCAAGAAAATCCATATCGGTTTTCCCAATTTCCATTTTGCTTTCTGATAAAACCAATCCATGCTTAAAAACAAGATCATAGAATTTTTGCAAATGCTTGAGATGATCCTGGAGATTTCTTGAGCATATAAGGATAGCATCAATAAAAATCACTAACCATGGGATATCCCTAAAAATATCTTCCATTCGTTTTTGAAACTCAGAAGGGGCATTATTGACACCGAATGGGAGAACTTTCCACTGGTATTGACCATGTGGAACCACAAAGGCTATCTTGAAGCGATCCTTTGCTTCAATACCAATTTGATAGAATCCAAACTTAAGATCAAACTTATTGAAAATAGTGCAACCAGTTATTTTCTGCAGCAAACTGACTTTGTCTGGAAGTGGGTAACGAACTTTTTGCAGAACACTATTGAGAGGCTTGTAGTTGACGACAAGACGGGGTTTTCCTCTCTTTTGCTCAGAGTGTTTGTTGACTACAAACGCTCTACAAGCCCAAGGACTCTTGGAGGGCTCAATTAATCCTTTCTGCAAAAGCTCTTTGATTTCTTTGGAGCAAAACTCTCTTTCAAATGGAGACATTATTCTGGCTGATGCTTTCATTGGTTTGATCTTCTGAAGGGGATCAAACGACAAAGATACAAAATACTTCTCTCGAGTCCAGAATGCATTTGGGCTTTCTGAACAACAATCTTTGATCAACTTATCTTTTATTGTAGCAAGAGTTTTGTCACTATGGACTTCTGCATAAGCTATGCATCTGTCCATTTTATTCAGATCGACTGACTTAACTGACTTAACAGATTGTACAGGCAAAGACTTACGTTTTATTACAGGATTGAAACTCAAAGGAGTAACCACTTCACGACCATGAACTGTACACAAGAATAACATTTTATTTACATCTATGGAAAATGGACTGACTTTTTGAAGAAACTCAGATCCTAACACATAGTCTTCTTTAAGAATGTCTAATCTAAACAAAGACACAGAATTCAACACACCATAAATCTGTATAGGAAACTCTTTAACTTTACCAGAAAGGGATACAGGTGATCCTTCTATAGCAGAACCAAACTCATGACTCTTTTCCCAATAAAAAGAAGGTATTGCATTCCCTTTGGCTAAATTGAATTGACATCCCGAATCAATAAGACAATGTACAGGGTAAGACTTATACTCAGGAGGACAAAACTGTAAAGACACAAAAAACTTTGGACCTGACAAAGCACCTAAAAGACTAGGGACTTGAGACTGGGGAGAAGAAGGAGAATGAGGAGTAGAAGAAGGAGATTCTTCTTTCTGTTCAGGGTTCATCGTATCTTGTTCTAAATGTTTTGAAAGGTCTTCATCAGATGATTGGTCTTTTTCAGCAACCAATACTTTGAGCATATCTTTCAGTTCTTCAATTTCTTTCACAAGCTGTTTTACCTTTCCTTGTTTTTCTTTCAACTGGAACCTTAACAACTTTTCTTTTTCTGTCGTATGTGACTGTCTGTCTTCATGGCCATCAGGGTAGTTTCTGTAAAGATCCGCAGGATTATATCTTACAGAGAGACTTGAAGGAGATACTTTTTCTTTACCCTTTTCCTCTTTTTCTAAGAGGCTTAGAAGTTTGTCCTTTTCTTGTCTTAGATCATGCCTTTCGACATGCCTATAAACAGGTATGATAGATAGCTAGACATCAATATCTGTTAGTTGCTTTTCCAGATCATATTTTGGGATTCGGGAAAACATATACAAGGAAAAATCAAACTCTGGCAGGCTACACCCCCCTAAATTTGCATCTTGACTAGAGTGGGACTTAGAGTCAGAGGAAGACGAAGGGTTAGGGGCAAATTTTACAAGAGTGACAAGAGTTTCAGAATCAGAATCAGAAGAAGACTCATCAGGAAGATAGAGGATTTCTCTAGAGGGAGGAGGAGAATGTACAGAGACTTCATATAGATCCCACCATTCAGGATCTAGACCTTTGCAGAGAGCAGCAAGACGAGTCCTGGACTTTCGTTCTGGACACTTGGCTGCCCAAAGATCAGACTTACCACAAATGAAACAAACATTCTTTTTTCCCTTTTCAGTCCTTCTTTTCACAAATATTTTGGACCGATGTTTATGCTTCTTATAAGAATTTTTATATTTAGACTTATGGCGGTAAGGTTTATAAGGGTGATAACAGGGCTCAGAGGAATAGAAATTTTTCTTTTTCTTGCAATGGAAAGATTTACCAAAATGACTTTTGTTATGGGCTCCACACCCCCAATTAGGAATTCCTGCAACATCTTTGCAAAAAGATGCTGAGAACATTTGCTGGTGTCTCTTGAAGTCTTTACTAACCCTTTTTTCTAAGCAATGCTCTTGCCATGTTTCCAATATATGAGCATGTAGCTGGGCTAGTGATAGGGAACGAAGCTCGACCTTCTTATCCTTGAGAGCTTGTTCAACTGCATCAGGAACATGTCCTGGGAAGCTTCTTAAATAATGCTTCAAATAAGCTAGATTTCCTGATTTGCCTAAGGAAATCAACAATTTTTGCATATATCAAAAATAATCTTCACTCTTACTTAGACCACACAATCATGCAGACATAAAAAATGAAGCAAGATGATCGTAATCTTCAGAATCTTCAGGACCATAAAATTCTTGACCTAAGGCACTTAAGATTTGCTCATCTGCATCATCTGCAACAAGCATTTCATTGTGGGTTTCTTGGGGTAACCATCGCCACAAATCATAAGCGAGACCTGAAAGGCCTGCTACCAACTGTGTACCCAACATTTGGCCTATAAGGTTGTTGTCCTATTGTTTTTTGTACAAGATCCACTGGCCTAACATTTGAATGGCATTTTTTATATCTTCTCTGGACTGACACTGGATGTTCAGTACAGGTTGTTCAGGCATTTGAGACAGTAGATCATTCATGGAATTTATTCCAAAATGGAATACTTTAGGTGGAGCACTAGACGTGGCTATGGCATCTACCATATGAGTATCAATGCGAGGAGGAGGAGGAAGAGATCTCCTATTTGAGGATTCAGCATCTAAAGCATTCAGATTAGCAAGATGTTTAGGATCTAAAACTGGCTTGAACTTTTGAAATTCAACAATCCATTCTTCAACCTCTTCCTTAATTGCATCACTTTCTCCAAATTCAAACTTAGGTTTTTCTTGGACACTGAACTGACCTAAGGAGTGACTCTTACTATGTCCTTTTGAGGCTAACTTTAATACATGGTCAGGGACCACATATTGTTTCTTTTTGAGATTCTATGTTTTAGTAGAGAGATATTCAAGGACACGTAGTCTTCTTTCAAGCTTCTTCTATTGCAATTCTAATCTGAGTTGAATCATGCAAAAGATGATCAAGTAACTCAAGCTTTGTTTCAACTTTAGTAATGTGCTATTTTTGTTCTATGCACTAAGATTTAAGAATAAGGATATCTCGTGCCATGTCATCGAGATTCCGCGCAGTATGAATCTGTTGCAAATTTCCCAATTTGCAATCTTTACTTCTTCAGAAACAGTCTGATCTTGACTAGAAGATTTACAAGGCATAAATTCCCTTTTTCTTTGGCCATCTGCAGTAAACTGTCTAAAACCACTTTCAGGCAGATTTCTACCTAGAAGAAAAGATCTTTGGCCAGTATTCATTACTTCCATACCAGATCCTTCTCTTGGAAGAGAGAACATATCTAAGGATGGGAGTACTGAGAACATTCCTAGGGAAGGCAGTTCTTACTGTTTCTGTTTCTACTGGTGCAGCAATTTTTGTTTAATTTTTTGACATGCTTGACAGGAAGCATGCTAACCTCTATGCTCTGTATCATACAAACCAAAAAATGAAGGTTGGACGGAAGAGGAGGTATTCACAGGGGAAGAAGCAGAGGCTTTGCTGACTTGGTTTGACAAGGCTTGAAGCCTGGCATTATTATAGGAAGAAGATGAGACAGACCTTATGAGAGGAGTAGTAAATCTTTGTGTGGGTTGTGAGTCAGGAACTCGAAAAGAACTAGTGGCTTCATCGAAAGTTAAGGGTTGAGCATTAAAGGTTGAAGCGACTCTATCTTGATTTCGGAGTTCTGTATATTTTAATTCCCACTGTTTGGGATAATTGATGCTAGTCCAATTAAAAGTAATTGGAGTAGCGTTCTTGGATTTTTCCCTTTCCACCACGCTGTGCTTGGCAGAAATATGATGAACATGAGTTTGGAGCTGAGGAAGGGTATCATTTCCAAACTGGACACAAACACCACCTTTAAGCTGAATGATCTTTGAGCCTGTCTCCATATCAAAACCTTTTGGGAGAATATAGGCTTTTAAGAGATCATAAATGTATGGGTCTGTGAGAATAACAGAGAACTTTGGATAAACCGTCCCAAAGGCTGGTCCATCATGCAAAGGAGCAGTAAAACCACCGATAACTACATCTGAGAATTTACGATGGCGAGTATCAACTATACAACACAAAGACGACACAGGAAGACGGGATCGGACAAGAGGACCAAGTCCCAACTTTATTGCACCGAAATAGAATATTTATAGTTTTGTTTGATTGCCCAATTGATTTGACACTTATCTAAAAGATTTATATGAACAGGTTCATCACGATCAGTGAATGAAACATGTATACTAGAAACACGAATGTGTGTAGCAGCTGTGATATTCCACCACGGGAGTCTGTAAACTTCTTTTGGAAGAATTTGTGGAAGTTGCCAATTTTCAGATGGATTAGAATCAGAGATATGTATATAAGACGAATTAGAAGTAGAAGGAGGATGGAAATATGAAGATCTACGTTCTGCTAAACTGACTTCAGTATCATTTGTAGATTCACATTCTAAATTTGTAAGCTCAACGGAATCCATTGAAGGGTCCATGCTTGTAATGAGGATGAGTGCTTACTAAGAATTCAGTCTCCGGAAACTCTGAGGATTTACACGCCTATCCCTTCGGCAATTACAACCTCTATGACATCGGACAACTCTTACACCCTCACATACCCAACAACCATCTCAGTAGTCATTTCCACTACCTACAGGACTCAGTTGTAGAGTGTTTTAAACCAACAAAGAAACTTTAAACAATTGTAGCAGATTGAGTAGATATTAAGCATACATCCATAAAATTCAGATTGGAAAGAAGAAAAGATATACCAGATTAACACCGCTTTTGGCTTTGATACCAAACGCACCAAGATCGATTTTCAATTCTTTGACAGCATAATCCATAGTATCATCAGAAATTTTATTCAAATATGAGAGCAACTTATACAGATAGGCATATCGGCTTCGGAGGGCGAAGCTTGTCACTGCAAACACACTATGTGTCTAGCTACAATGTCACTGGCTCTTTTAGCAATCTGAACTAGTACGAAGAACGGGTGGAACAAAGAGAAAATAATGAATTATACTTACAAATCGTTAATTATAATCTTACATATGAATTCACCATTGTTGATATAGACGACAGTATTATTTACATAATGATGGGTTCTAACTAGTTAGAAACATTGGGTACATTCACCTTTAACGCAAAAGGGAAAGTCATGACAAAATAACAATACATGATTCATCAGTGAGAGTCCCCTCATTGCAAAATACAGAGGAAGAATTACCATATGGAAACTATGAATATTTAGAAGAGGAAGTCAAGCATGTGAACAAACTCTTCATGGACAAAGATAATGAAATTGTGCAAATCTAAAAGAAATTAGAATGTCAAGAGTCGGAGTTCTACCAACTTCAACAACAAATTAAATAGCTACATCAACATAATGGCAACATTAAAAATGCTCACAAATTAGAGATTGCAAAGATCAATAAAACGATATCAAACAATAATGATGGGATCTTTTGGTTGAGAAATCATAATAAGTTTCTAGTCACAAAAATCAAGAAGTTAAAGAATACTCGAAAGTCGAAACAAGTTGATGAAGATACCGAAGGGAAATTATTAGAAAAGGAAGATGTTTTCCACCTTAGAAATCGTAATCAAGATCTGATGGAACAGATTAAAATGTTAAACGATGAAGATAATGTTGGAACATTTAAAAAACCCACTATGTCATTCTAGACTTAGGATAAAATTAATTAATCATTCATGATTAATTTCTTGAGTTTTGAATAGGTAGAATAGGCCAGTTTTGTCTTTTAGTGGACCACATGCTATCATTATTCTCAAAAACGAATTTGGATAGATTCTGGATAAGATTTCCTTGGATTCTATCTGATTTTATTCCATTCCTGAATTAGAAAGACCCTATCCAGTTTTAGTTAGCTTTGTCCTGTTTTTTCTGCTTTCTAGTGGAAAAGATAAAGCTAGTTTACTTGGAAACTTTTGCCACTTGAACAATTCAACCTCCACATCATATCTAACCTTCTAAAGCCATCATTAAATTCCATTTACCTCACTCATGAGCTTCCATACCATACTTGCCAAATTCGTGAGCCTCTAGCACAGTTTTGGAAACTGCTTTTGCCACCTAGGGGGTTTTTTGTCTTTTTCTAAGCCTTTCTTTTTGCTCTTTCCATATTGCCTCAAAGCAATTCAATTTTTTCCATGGAGGATGTGTTATATATTGTTACAATATCAATGAATAAGATACAAAGTGTTTTCCATAATTTATTCTCTCTATTTTTCTTCTCTCGTTGTCTAAAATATTCCATGGTGAAATTATCTTATGAATCTAGTTCCTAGTAATTGAAAATCTCACATGGTATCAGAGCTAGGTTGATTCAAAGCAATTTCCAAGAGTGTTTTTTGCAGGTATTTCCATCACCAGGAGCACATCAGTATGGGGCAAAATCAAGCCAAAGCTGTGACTGTCACTCCCTTCAATTTCTTTGACTGGAAGGCACATATGATCATCCATCTTCGAAGCAAAGGATTGTATAGAGTCACTATGGGGCTTGAAACTAAACCAAGAGCTGTTGCATTAAAATCCAAATGGTTCAATAGGCTTGATGAAGCTTATGGGTTACTTTGTCTCTCTGTATCTCTAGATATTCTATTCCATATCGATTCTCTATCAACTCCAAATGAAGTGTGGACAAAGTTAGAGTCTCTCTTTGGAAAACAGGACGAGCTCAGAGGTCATTTGTTGGAGATTGAACTGATCTCTCTTAGTCCAAGTAATTTCGATTCTATGGAGGATTTCATCTCAAAATTCAAGAACCTAGTGCTTCAACTCAAGCAATGTGGCATAGAGAATAAGGATGAGCAATTAATCCTTACCATTCTGTCAAAACTGAGCTCTGAATACTCAGTATTTGTGTCTACTTTTCATTCTACAAGACTTGCAGTTCCCAAGTGGAAGATGCCAACCTTGGATGCATTCATTGATTCGCTCACTCAATAAAAGGACAAGCTGGTCTAAATGAGGGATCAATCACCCTCCAAAGACTTTGCACTTGTTTCTCATGGAGCAAAGAGTTTCAAGAATGACAAATCCAAATAGAAGATATTGTCAGATGAAGAGGATTCTGATGGAGATTCCAAATCCAAGAAGATGAAGAAGGAGAAGCCCAAGTGTTCTTATTGTTGCAAAGACACTCATCCTGACAAATCTTGCTTCAAGAAGAAATTGGACATCATGACCAAGATGCTTGAAGAGCATAACATAGATGTTCCTGACTTTGCAAAGAAAGAACAAGGCAAGGTTGTTGTAGAACAAGAACTCTGTCTCCAAGCCTCTCCCAAAGCTAATAATGTTTATGCTTTGAGTGCTAGAGTGAAATATAATTCTGATGTCTCTGATATTGATTCACATTCTAATATATTAGAATCAGAAACCTCCACCTCTTCCTTGGAACAATCTTCAGTCAGTTCATCCAAGTCTACTCTCAAAACTAGTCATTTTTACTAGCTTCTGACTTGTCTTCTGAAAGGTCTTTCCACCATCATTCAAATATTTTAGATTCTGATTTAGAAGATGATTTACATTATTATATGAAGGTCATTACATATCCCACATCATATTCCCAACCTTTGGATTCACAAAAGACCCTACAAACCCCCAGTTCTCCAGTTAAGAAACTACACAATTCTATGTTTTCCTACACTGTGTCACTTGCCTCTGTTGCACTTTTGTCCTTCATATATTTCATTGGTTGGACAGCCATTGTTTTGGAATTATTTGGACTGATATTCCACACATCTGGACTTGACCTCATCACTCATGGTTCAAAAGTCAAGTCCTCACACTCTCCAGGCTTGCTCAGTTGTCTAGGTGATCTAGTTTCTCAAACTTTTTCTACTGAAATTGTGTTCGATCATGGAGACTCCACATATTTATTGGTTGCTACTCCATATGACTTACATTCTGATATTTCAGAGCTGCATGATCTCATTTTAAATATCAGAAAGGTTCTACATCAGTTTGAGAAGAAAGTACAAGAACTAGTACACCGTATTGCAGCTACAGAAGAAATTGATCCTGTTGAGGTCATTGTTTCTCCTTGGGAAGGAGTATGCATAGATATTCTTTCCATCATTAATTATGTTTTCAAATTTGATTATGTATGTTATAGCAGCAAGAAAAATTCATTTGATGCTCCTCCATCATCAGAAGATGAGCTTCATAGAGCTTCAACACATGGTTCTTTCCTACACAACATTGATGCACTGATGCATGATCATGACATCCACAATCTCTTCATCAAGTCAGTTACTCAGAAGCAGCCCATTTAGCTCATTCAGCTCATTCAAATGAGCAACATGATAGTATGAAGACATCAAGCATGTCCATTTTTGAGGGAGGGTTTTGTTCCCATGAGGTTTTCCCTGTTTCCTCGGTTTACATGGACTAGTTATTTTTGTATTGGGGTGACCATAAGCCTTGTTGCTTGGGCCCTATATTTTTGATATTTTTCTGATTCCCATCACATAAATTCAGGCTTAAGGGGGGGTGTTGGAACATTTAAAAAACCCACTATGTCACTCTAGACTTAGGATAAAATTAATTAATCATTTATGATTAATTTCCTGAGTTTTGACTAGGTAGAATAGGTCAATTTTGTCTTTTAGTGGACCACATGCTATCCTCATTCTCAAAAACAAATTTGGATAGATTCTGGATAAGATTTCCTTGGATTCTATCTGATTTTATTCCATTCCTCAATTAGAAAGACCCCATCCAGTTTTAGTTAGCTTTGTCCTGTTTTTTCTGCTTTCTAGTGGAAAAGATAAAGCTAGTTTACTTGGAATCTTTTGCCACTTGACCAATTCGACCTCCACATCATATCTAACCTTCTAAATCCATCATTACATTCCATTTACCTCACTCATGAGCTGCCATACCATACTTGCCAAATTCGTGAGCCTCTAGCACAGTTTTGGAAACTGCTTTTGCCACCTAGGGTTTTTTTTGTCTTTTTCTAAGCCTTTCTTTTTGCTCTTTCCATATTGCCTCAAAGAAATTCGATTTTGTCCATGGAGGATGTGTTATATATTGTTACAATATCAATGAATAAGATACATAGTGTTTTCCATAATTTATTCTCTCTATTCTTCTTCTCTCATTGTCTAAAATATTCCATGGTGAAATTGTCTTATGAATCTAGTTTCTAGTAATTGAAAATCTCACAGATAAGTCACAAGAAGAAACGTTCAAAAATATTAAGAATGATAACAAGTTGTTGTAAAACAAATTAGAGCAAATCCATAAATAGGCATCAAAATCCTCAGGAGTAAAAATCCAAGTTGTGGAAAAATGCACAAATACAGAGCCAATCTAGATCACACCTCAAAAAGATTCCAATTTAGTTGAAGAACAAACATATAGAGATGTTGTAGTACAAACGATGGAAACTCCAAGCGTACGCACTAATAGAAGTCTATCAAATCACCAACCAGCACCAAGGCATGAAGAAAATCATATATTGAAATTAAACCAAGAAGACATTGCAAGAATGATAAGGGAAAATAACGTCATTAGAAATTCTTATTGAAATCCAAATCATAGAAGAAAATATCTTAAACAATCAGAGCATCAATACCCCTTGGGTCAGGAACAACTAAAGAAAAATATTGATACCAACGCAAATAAATCTCATGATAACAGTTCACCATGGAAGTATAAAGTTCCACAAAGAATTCAATTAGGATGGGTCAATC
Organism: Larix kaempferi; assembly: GCA_027924585.1. Lineage (NCBI taxonomy): Eukaryota > Viridiplantae > Streptophyta > Pinopsida > Pinales > Pinaceae > Larix > Larix kaempferi. The sequence continues at coordinate 4,156,438 of BSBM01000792.1, forward strand.
CTTTTACGTTTTGAAAATTTGTTCAGCACTCGGAGGTTCAAATCGTCTTGTATCATCAAATACGAGAGAAGAAAGAAAGATGTGATGACATTATAAGCAAAGAGAAAATATGTAAAAGCCTCTTCATCAATATGCTTTGAGGACAAAGCATTTCTAAAGAGGAAGGCAATGTTATGAACATAAATAACATTAATAATAATAAAAATTATTATTATTATTAATTAATTAATTAATTAAAGTCAAAGGACATGTCTCTATATTTAAAAATACATGATGGGATTATATTTAAAGTCTACATATTGTAATCATTTATCTTCATACTATTCAATATATTTTCTTATCTTATCCATTATGGATTATTTTTACTATTCTTACGCATAGTTTATTGTAATCCTTTATCATCTTTATATTATTCAATATATTTTCTTATCTTATCCATTATCCATTATGGATTATTTTTACTATTCTTACATATAGTTTCGGTGTGAACTAGGCTGGTTTACAATATATGGACTTTAAATATAAACCCATCGTGTCTTTTTAAATATAGAGACACGTCATTTTACTTTAATTAATTAATTAATTATTAATTATTAATATTAATATTATTGTTATTTATGTTCATAACAATTGGGGATGTATATTTGGCATATATGATGAGTTTGATATGTTCATATATATATTTTCTTATCTTATCAATTATCAATTATGGATTATTTTTATTATTCTTACACATAGTTTATTGTAATCATTTATCATCTTCAAATTATTCAATATATTTTCTTATCTTATCCATTATGGATTATTTTTACTATTCTTACGCATAGTTTAATGTAATCATTTATCATTTGCATATTATTCAATATATTTTCTTATATTATCCATTATGGATTATTTTTATTATTCTTACACATAGTTTTAGTGTGAATTGGGCTAGTTTACAATATGTGGACTTTAAATATAAGCCCATCGTGTCTTTTTAAATATAGAGACACTTTCTTTGACTTTAATTAATTAATTAATTATCATTTATTAATATTAATAGTAATGTTATTTATGTTCATAACAACTAGACATGTATATTTGGCATGTATCGTGAGTTTGATATTATTGTTCACACACACATACTGCATTTTTCGTGTTGATGTTGATGTGTATGTTAGGTCAGGTTAGATATGTTTGCTAGGTGTTCTTAATAGATGTGTATGTTAGATGGTGTTAATTAGATGTGGGCATGATGGTTATTTTAGATAATGCAACTTATGTCCTAGGTGGAGAGGGTAACAATCATTCTTCTCAACCACTCAAGCTATATCCAATGGACAATAATGAATAAGTGGATTATGTAATTATGGTCATACCTTGATTCTCCAAAATAGAAGGTGTTGGCATATTTCCCAATGGATGTAGCCCTTCGGTGAACCACCATTGAAAAAATAAAGATGTTATTATTAGATTTGTGTGTTAGATTATGCTTAAATCTGTTAAATATATATGTTATATGATGGTAGATAATGTTTACATGTATATGTTAGGTGATGTTTGATGTGTATGTTAGATTATGTTGGCTATTTTTTTATGTGTTTGTAATATGGTGCTTATGTTTGATAGGTAATGATAGTTGTGTATGATATTAGATGATGTTTGTCATATATGTGTGATGGTTATGTTAGATTATATTTACATTTAGTAGGTGGTCATGATGATGATGATGATGGTACGTTACATGATGTTAGGTGATGGTGGTGGTGGCCATTGATTTCATGATGATCACATTGCAATATTTTTTTATTGTTGTGTGTGTGTGTGTGTGTATATGTTGGTTGTGGAGCTTGATCTCTATATTCAAAGATATTATTATTCAGCCATGTTTGTACCCTAGCTTTATATGATATGTAAAAAAGACTGTACACTCACCCCAATGGGGGGGGTGGTGTGGGGGGGCAAAGCCTCCCCCCACCGGGGTCTGGGTTTTATAACCCCTAGCTAGGGGGTCCGGGGGCGAAGCCCCTGAAGGAAATTTTTGGGGTTGTTTTATGGACCCATGGTTTTGGATAACCCGTGGTATTTTCCCATTGTATCTCCCTTATAAAAGAAAGACATTGTAACACGGCTAGGGTTGATGTATTAGGTATTATGCATTGTAAAGATATCTGAGATTAAGAAGAGAGATTGTAAGACAGTGAAGAGGAAGTGCAGCGGTTGTGCTGCAGGTTGTATCCCTTCACTTTGCTGGACGAAATAATAATAACGACTGGCAACTTTAGTGTGGACGCAGCCCAAGTTGGGTGAACCACGATATATCTGTGTCTCTCTTGTAATGTGTATATGTGATTATATTTGCATTTCTATTTATTGTTATTGCTCTATGATCCTATTTTTCTAACAATTGGTATCAAAGCCAAAGGTCTATTTGGAAGATAAACCCACAGGAAGCTAGGGTTTCTGGTTCGAGTGGGAGAAATGGCAGAAGAAGGAAAGTTTAAGGTCGAGAAGTTTAATGGCCAAAACTTCCAGTTATGGAAGATGCAAATGGAGGACTATCTATACCAGAAGGATCTATTCCTGCCATTGGGAGGAAGAGCAAAGCAGCCGGCGACCATGAAGGACGAAGAATGGGAGGTTCTTGAAAGAAAGGCTTTGGGAACAATACGGCTGAGCCTAGCTTCATCGGTGGCTTTCAATATCTCAAAAGAAACGACAACGGAGGGTTTGATGAGTGCACTGGGTAAGCTGTATGAAAAAACCTTGGCCTTCAATGAGGTATTTCTAATGAAGCGTTTATTTAATATGAAGATGTCTGAAGGTGGATCTGTTACTGATCATTTAAATGAGTTTAATACAGTTACAAATAAGCTAAGTTCTGTAAGTGTGAACTTTGATGACGAGGTTAGGACTCTTCTAATCTTGTGTTCATTACCAGAAAGCTGGAATAGCTTGGTCATGGTTGTAAGTAACTCTATCTCTGGTTCAAACACCTTGAAATTTGATGATGTTATTGGTGTTATTCTTAGCGAGGAAATGCGAAGAAAAAGCATAGGTGAAACATCAGGTAATGCATTGACCATGGAGAGTAGGGGAAGACAAAATGAGAGAGGAAAGAGCCAAGGTAATGACAACAACTCTAACAAGGGAAGATCCAAGTCCAGACTGGAAAAAATAGAGTGCTGGAACTGTGGAAAGAAAGGACATCTAAAGAAAGACTGCAGATCTCTAAAGAAGAAAGGAGATGCACATAAGGAAACTACCGAGGAAGCACATGTAGCAGGTGATGTGTTACAAGATGCTTTGATTCTTACATTAAATAATACAAGTGATTATTAGGTAGTAGATTCAAGGGCTTCATGTCATGCTACACCCCATAGAAAATATTTTCATGATCATGTTCTAGGCGATTTTGGACATGTTTTATTGGGTGATGATGAGCCATATAAAATTGTTGGAATGGGTAAGGTATGGATAAAAGTTAAGAATGAAACTGATTGGCTGTTGAAAGATGTAAGGCATATTCTTGCTATGAAAAGAAATCTGATCTCAACATGGCAGTTGGAAGATGGCGGCTGTCTATCTACTTTTAGATAAAAGTGGTGGAAGATCACTAAATGATCAATGGTGATAGAAAAAGGAGATAGGGTAGGTACGTTGTATTTATGTCCTCATAATACTTACCATTCTATCTCTTTAGCTTCCACAAGAATAGATACAACATTGTGGCATCATAGGCTTGGCCACATGAGTGAGAAGGGGATGCAGATTCTCCACTCAAGGAAGTTGCTGCCAGATTTGAAGCAGGTAAGTTTGGAATTCTGTGAGAACTGCATTTATGGAAAACAAAAGAGAGTCATATTTCTCAGGGTTGGGAAACAGAAGAAGAATGAAAAGTTAGGGCTTGTGCATACAGATGTATGGGGACCTGCTCAGGTACAATCTCTTGGTGGCTCTCATTATTATGTTACATTTATTGATGATGCAACTAGAAAAACTTGGGTTTATTGCATTAGACAGAAATATGATGTGTTTGCCACTTTTAAGAAGTGGAAAGCTTTGGTTGAGAATGAGATAGGAACAAGGTTGAAGTGTCTCAGATCTGATAATGGAGGTGAGTATTGCAGCAAGGAGTTTGATAGTTACTGTTCATACCATGGGATTCGTAGAGAGAAGACAGTCCCATGAACACCACAAGAAAATGGTGTGTCAGAAAGGATGAACATAACGATCATGGAGCGTGCAAGGTGTATGAGATTGCATGCAGAGTTTCCCTTACAGTTTTGGGCGGATGCTGTAAATATTGCTGTTTATTTAATAAACAGAGGACCTTCAAGTGCTTTGGATGGTGGTATTCCAGGGGAGGCATGGAAAGGTAGAAAGGTAAACTACTAATTTCTGAGAATGTTTGGTTGTGAAGCATTTTTCCATATTGATAAAGATAATAGAACAAAGCTTGAAGCTAAATCCAAGAAATATACCTTTATTGGATATGGGGTTGATGAATTTGGTTATCGCTTATGGGATTATGAAAATAACAAAATCATCAGGAGTAGAGATGTGATATTTAATGAAAATGTCATGTATAAAGATCAGTTGCAGGGAAAGAAACAGGAAAAGGAGAACACAGAGTACACAGTACTTGATGAAATTAAAGAAAATGAAGTTCCAAAGGTGCAGAAAAATCAAGAACAACAGAAAGTACCTGAAACTCTTGCAATTGTAAGAAGATCTACCAGGTTAATTAGAATCCCTGAACAATACTCTCCTTTAATGTATTATTTGTTGATGACGGATGCTAGTGAACCATAATGTTATGAAGAAGCAATGCAGGTGGAAACTAGAAAGAAGTGGGAGCAAGGCATGAATGAGGAGATGGACTCATTGGTAGGAAACCAGACTTGGGATTTGGTTCAGTTGCTTGCTGGTAAAAGAGCATTGCAGAACAAATGGATTTACAGGTTGAAGGAAGAAGAAGGAGTCAAGAAGCGATACAAGGCCAGACTTGTTGTAAAGGGGTTTGCACAGAAGAAAGGTATAGATTTTGATGAAATATTTTCTTCTGTTGTTAAGATGACTTCAATTTGGACTATCTTAAGTCTAGTGGTGGTAGAAGATTTGCATCTTGAACAGTTAGATGTAAAAACAGCCTTTCTCCATGGGGATTTGGAGGAAGAGATATATGTGCGGCAGCCACAAGGGTATGAGGTCAAAGGTAAGGAGAAATTGGTATGCAAGTTGAAAAAAAGTTTGAATGGCTTGAAGCAAGCTCCAAGGCAGTGGTATTTAAAATTTGACAGGTTTATGACAAAACAAGGTTATAGTAGATGTCATTCTGACCACTGTGTTTATTTCAAGAAGTTAGACAATGAAAGATATATTATATTGTTATTGTATGTGGATGACATGCTTGTTGCAGGGTCTAACATGCAGGATATAAATGTACTCAAAAGGAAGATAGCTAATTCATTTGCGATGAAGGATCTGGGTGCTACAAAGCAAATCCTTGGTATGAGAATATTGAGAGACAGGAAAAATCGCAAATTGACATTGTCTCGGAGTGAGTACATACAAAAGGTGTTGGAGAGGTTCAGAATGCAGAATGCAAAACCAGTAAGTACACCTTTGGCCAACCACTTCAATCTAAGTAAGGAAATGTGTCGCAAGACACAGGAAGAGATAGATTAAGTACACCTTTGGCCAACCACTTCAATCTAAGTAAGGAAATGTGTTCCAAGACACAGGAAGAGATAGATTACATGTCCAAGATTCCCTATCAATCAGCAGTTGGCATCTTGATGTATGCCATGGTGTGCACAAGACCAAATATTGCAAAAGCAGTGGGAGTTGTGAGTAGATATATGAACAATCTCGTTAAATAACATTGGAAGGCAGTATAGTGGATTCTCAGGTATTTGAGAGGTACTACCACTCAGGCATTATGTTTTGGAGGTTCAGACACTATTCTATAGGGATATGTTTATGCAGATATGGCAGGTGATAAGGATAGCAGGAGGAGCACCACAGGGTATGTGTTTACTGTAGGTGGAACAACAGTAAGTTGGATTTCGAAACTGCAGAAGGTTGTTGCACTTTCAACAACGGAAGCAGAGTATGTTGCTGTTACAGAGGCTACTAAAGAGATGATTTGGTTGCATAGGTTTATGGAGGAATTTGGTAAGAAGCAAAAGGATAGCAGGTTGTATAGTGACAGCCAGAGTTCCATTCATCTTGCAAAGAACTCAGCATTCCATTCCAAGACTAAACATATATAGCTCAAGTACCATTTCACATGCTCTGTTATGGAAGATGAACTGTTGAATCTTGGAAAGAAACACACTAGCCAAAATCCTACAGACATGTTCACAAAGGTAGTGACCAGAGAGGAACTGAATTCCTGCTTGGTTTCAATTGGCCTTCTAGCATGAAGGTGAAGAGGAGAAAGTTGCCAAGTCCAAGTCCAGCAAGTGCAACAGTGGTGGAGTTGTTGTGATCAGTCTCCAAGTGGGAGATTGTTGGTTGTGGATCCTGATCTCCAGATTCAGAGATATTATTATTCAACCGTGTTTGTACCCCAGCTTTATATGATATGTAAAAAGGACTGTACACTCACCCCAACAGGGGGGGTGTGGGGGGGGCGAAGCCTCCTGGGGGGTCCGGGTGCAACGCCCCCGAGAAAGAGGGTTCGGGGGTGAAGCCCCTGAAGGAAATTTTTAGGGTTGTTTTACGGGCCTATGGTTTTGGGTAACCCGTGGTATTTTCCCATTGTATCTCCCTTATAAAAGAAAGACATTGTAACACGGCTAGGGTTGATGTATTATGTATTATGCATTGTAAAGATCTCTGAGATCAAGAAGAGAGACTGTGAGACAGTGAAGAGGAAGTGTAGCGACTGTGCTGCAGGTTGTATCCCTTCACTTTGTTGGACAGAATAATAATAAGGACTGGCAACTTCAGTGTGGACGTAGCCCAAGTTGGGTGAACCACGATATATCTGTAACTCTCTTGTAACGTGTATGTGTGATTATATCTGCATTTTTGTTTATTGTTATTGCTCTGCGATCCTGTTTTTCTAACAATATATATATATATATATATATATATGGACTTATTTTATTATGAATTCAATGTGCTATCAAATTATTTTCCGATATTTATCTTCATGTGTATGGTGTATTTTGTTTATTTCGATGAGCGTGATTCATGTGTGTGATTCAATTTATTTATTTATGCCAAAGTATTTTATATTAGTTATAATTATAATTACAAATTGTGCACAATCACAGTTATAATTGCAAGCTGCAATCTTAGTTATAATTACAATTTACAATAGGTGATATGTCGTTGCTACTGCTGAAACCCTATCCCTATTGCTGCTTGCCTCCCACGCGCATCCTGCCTAGGCTTTCTACTTGGGATGGATCCCCCTCCGAATCCCAACCCAGATTCCCGTCAGCTTCTCGATGAGGCCTTTTGGGCCCTTGTTGTTGCATTCCCTCCTCCCTCGGCCCCTGCCTCTGGCGATGGGTTTGTCAAGCTTTTTGAGGCCCCAAAATACAGATCATGTCGGCTGCTTCTAGGATGAAAGCCATTGCTCTGAGTGAAAGAGTGTTAAACGGTCAATTCATTGGTATCTAGCCATCGCCAAAGACCATGGACATCTGGATCAAAAAAAATTGGATGCCCTTGATTAAGGGAGGGATTCAACATTGTTTCTGCGGCAAGGGATTCTTCACATTCCTCTTCGAAGCAAAGGAAGATAGATATATCATTATTAGAAGCAGGTCGTACTTTATGGGCCCTCGGGGTCTTTACCTCAACCCCTGGAGCCTTTCCTTTGACCCTAAGAAAGATGTGCCATCTGTTGTTCCTGTTTGGGTTTGTTTGCCTCATATACCTTTGCACTGTTGGAATGATAAAAATCTCCAGGCAATAGGAACTTCATTTGGGAAGCTCATTGATAAAACGGAACCGAAAGTGCCGCTTTTCTCCCGTGCTCGAATCTGTGTAGAGGTGGACCTAGAAAAGGGACTCCCGGAGGTTGTCAGACTTTGTATGGATGGCTGGGAATATGCTCAGAAGGTGGACTATGAATAGCTGCCCTTTAAATGCAAAAAATGCCATGAGTATGGACACTTTGCTAAAAACTGCCCAAAAAGCGCCAAGGAAACCTAGGAGAAAACACAAGAAGATGAATGGCACCAGGTTAAGAAAGGAAAAAGAACTGTTTCTCCGAACCAGGACCCAAAAAGGAGTCAGCCGGCAAAAGGAAAAGAAACCATCCGTACTCAACGCAGTCTTGACCAACAACATCATAACTCCTTCTCTTGACTCGGATAAAGAAACCCATGCTTGGGATGGCTCCCCTCCTCCTGAAAGCTCCTGGGCAGATATGGTCAAGCAAGGAAAATTTGTCCCATTCTCTGTCACTCCCAAATCTTCTTCAAGAGGATCTCAAGAATACTTCGAACCAGGACCTACACAAAATACCAGAGGCAGAAAATCTCTGCGCTACCATCGTGAACAAGAAGCAGAAAGAGAACTCGAGTTAGGAAGGCAAAGAAGCATAGAAGAAACGAAGCTGCTCCAGAACACCAAAGGAAAACTAGATGGTAGGACCCGAGTAGGTCAACAATCGGGGAAGAAATAATGAAACTCGTCTCTTGGAACTGTAGGGGTCTTGGCGGACCCAACAAAATAAAGGCTTTGAAGGAAATGGTGCACTCTGAAAAACCAGACATCCTACTGATTCAAGAGATGAAGATGAGAAATGTGGAGATCCTAGCTCTCACACATCTCTTTTGGAAAGACTGCCATGGAAATGCAATTAGCTCCAGAGGCGCTTTTGGAGGAATCGCATCCCTTTTCTCAAGTAAGTACTCTTTCAAAATCGTGAAGATTGCCAACATTGGGCTCTAAATGAGCTCAGCATCAAGGAAGACAATTTCATTTTTTATGTCTGTAATGTATACGGACCCACACATTATAGGGATAAGCAAGCATTTTGGAGCAACCTCTCCGATCTCAAAGAAATCACTAAAAATAAAGAAATTATCTTTGCCGGGGATTTTAACACCACAAAATCTGAGTCTGAAAAATGTGGAGGGTTTAGAGTTAGGGACCTTTTCGGGGAGAACTTAGAGGATTTGACTTTTGTGCTTGATCTGCTAGATCCCCCTCTTAAAAATGGAAATTTTACCTAGAGCAATCGTCGCATGCGTGATGGACACATTGCTTCCAGGCTAGACCACTTCCTTTTAAGCTCTTCCTTTTTCCTGAAAAACCTTATCCCAGCCTCCTTTTTGATCCTTTCTGTTGTCTCTGACCACAAACCAATCTCCCTTTCTCTTTACATCCCTGCTAACCTTGGTCCCATTCCCTTCAGGTTCAATCCCTCCTGGATCCAAGAGGAGAAAGCCTTGTCTTTAATCTCCTTGGCCTGGAACCTCCCTTGCTTCAGTTCCTTGAGTTTTGTTTGGGAAAGCAAACTTAGGAATGTCCGCTACGGTTTAAAGAATTGGGACAAACTGGAATATAAAAATCCAGGACACTCCAAAAGATAGTTGCAATCAGACCTTGCAGCTCTCCAGTCGGACATGGAACGGGTAGACATCACCCCTGCTCTAATTTTCCAAGAACATGATCTCAATAATAAAATTCTGAATGCGGCCAGAAAAGAACAAGAGGTCTAGAGAATCAAGTCAAGACAACTTTGGTTGAAAGGGGGGGGGTAACAACACCAGTTATTTCCAGAATCAAACTAAAGATAGATTGAGTCACAACATGACCAGAGAAATCAGGGACAAAAACGAGACAAGAATCCTCGATCAGGAGGATATAAAAACTCATATTTTTCAGCACTTTCAGGAGCTCTATTTGGACAGAAATGAGACGGAACCCTTGGCTCATGCGGATCTATTAAATGAAATTCCCTCTCTTATTTATGAAGGAGACAAATGGGAGCTTTCAAAACCCATAATGGAATTTGAAACCAAAGATGCCATCTAGTCCCTAAATGTCGAGAAAGCCCCAGGCCCGAACGGGTTCACCATCAACTTTTATAGAGCTGCCTCGGACGTAATCAAAGAAGATCTTAGAAAAATGCTGAATTGGACCCGGAACAAGGATAAAGTTGGAGGAGCCACAAACTCCTCCTTTCTGGCTCTAATCCCCAAGGATAAGAACCCCCTCTCCATTGATCATTTCAGGCCTATATCGCTTTGCAATACCTCTTACAAAATTCTTGCAAAAATCCTGGCTTCCAGAATGAAGAAAGTGATGGGCCGCCTTATCTCTAAGATTCAAGGTGGTTTTATCGCCGGAAGACAAATCCTGGACAACATCATCATTGTCCAGGAAGCCATTCACTCCAGCATGGAGTGCAAGCAACAAGGTATGGCTATTAAACTTGACATGGAAAATGCATTTGATAGGGTTAACCACTTTTTCCTGTTTGAAATTATGTCAAAGTTTGGGTTTTCTCAAAGATTCATCAGGTGGATCAAGGTCATCATCAGTAGACCTTGGATCGCCCCTTTAGTCAATGGCAGGCCAAACAGTTTTTTCCAAGCTTCGTGTGGCATTCGTCAGGGTTTCCCGCTCTCCCCATTCCTCTATATTTTGGTCGCAGATTCCTTGAGCAGAAGAATTCAGAGGCTTCAGAATTCGGTAGAGCTTAAAGGCCTCAAAATTGGTAGAGGAGTGCGAGCAGCAAACAATGCTCAATTTGTTGATGATACCATCTTTCTAGGAGGAGCTTCCACTGTCATTGTTGAACGCTTCAAAGGAGTCCTTACAACCTTCCTTAATGCTTCGGATGGTAAATTTAGTGAGCTCAAGTCTAAAGTGTATGGTTGGAATTTCCCACCAGCCACCATGGCAAGGATTTCAATAATTTTTGGCTTTGAAGGTCCCACAAATTGGAACTCTTTCACTACCTCAGAATTGCTATCTTCAAAGGGAAAAAAACTAAGGAAGACTGGAAAGGCCTAATCGAAAAAATCAAAAAGAAAATTTATGCCTGGGGCTTCAGATGGCTTAACCTTGTGGGAAAGCTCACCTTGATCTCGTCAATCCTGTCTGCCTACCCGATATATGTATGCTTTATCTCCCTTGCTCCAAATTGCATCATTCAAGAAATAAATAAAGAAATATGGAACTTCCTCTGGAAAGTTGGTAAAGCAAGCAATACCAAGAAGTTCCACCTCGTAAATTGGAGCATAGTCTGTAACTTGAAGTCTTGCGGCGGGGCGGGGGTGAAAGACCCTAACATCATGAATTTGGACCTTGGGGCTAAAATACTGTGGCAAATTGTTACTGATAAGGATGCATGGTGGAAGAAAGCTTTACAGAAAAAATATATGAGTGGGACTAGAAAGAGATGCATTGATAACATCAACCCCGAGAAGAAAGGAACCCCTATTTGGGACTTGTGCAAGAAGGTTGCATCCATAATCAAAGGAAAAATACATTGGATCGTTGGAAATGGAAAAAACATTAAGATCTGGTACGATCAACTGGGAAGGTCCTCTCTCGCAAACTTTCGACAGGAGTTAAGCAATCTCCAAGCCTGGATGGAAAGAAAAATATACACTCCTTGTTTGATATCTCCACCTGGTCCAACAGTGGTAGATGGGACGGTTGGAAGGAATTAGATACTCCTTCACACCTTCTGTCGGACTACAAAGTTCTCCTCTCTCTTCTTCGGGAGCAATGCCCCATTAGCTTATCGCTCAATGATAAACGGGGCTGGGGGAAATCGGGATCTTACTCTGTGAAGGAGGGCTATCTCCATGTGCTCTCTAGCAAGGTAGGAGGCATCAGAGATTCTAAATGGACTAAGGTCTGGTGTAAGGATGGCCTGCCTAAAGTGAATGTCTTTTTCTGGATTCTCGCCCATAGGAAAATGCTTACAACTGATAATTTGAGAAAGAGAGGAATTGAGGGACCTCCGTGATGTGTTCTATGCAAAACTGGTGAAGAATCGCTAGAGCACCTTTTTCTTAAATGCAGGTTTACCCTTGAGGTTTGGAACTACTCCATTAAATATCTAAACATCAATCTAGTAATGCCAACCAACTGGAATGATTTATTCAAATGCTGGAAGGACTATTATCAAGGCTCTTTTTACAGAAAACCAGATTTCGCTAGAGCTTGGGAAGCCCTTCCTAGGTTCATCAGCTGGAAGGTTTGGAATGCAAGAAACAAATAGATCTTTGAAGGCACGACCTATAATCCTCGCCAGGTTTTCTCTGCCGCAAAATCTCTCTGGATTGATGCCCTTTCTTTGCAAGGTATGGCCAATATCCACAAAGAGACTATGACTGTGGATGAAAGGAATTGGTTGGTAGACTTCCTCCTCCCTCCCTCCTCCACTTTCGAGAGAACCCCCACTAAGAAACCAAAGTCCCTCGCCTGACAGCTGAGGATGAACTTGGATGATTTTCAGTAGTGGAAGTCCCAATTGGGATGCAACATGTTATTCTTTGATGGTGCCTCAAAAGGAAATCCTGGGTTTCCAGGTGCGGGGGGAGTGATTTTTTACTCCAAGGGGAATAAGAAGAAAGAGTTTTCCTGGGGTATTGGTCGAAAGACCAACAATGGTGCCGAATGGATTAGTCTCATTAAAGGGATCGAGATTTCCATTACCCTGGGCATAAAGAAGTTGACGGTCTTAGGAGACTCTTTAATAATCATCAGAGAAGCTAGAAGTATTGTGGGAAAAAGAAAAATCCCATCCTCAAAGATGCCCCACCTCTTGCTTTGCATTAGCAATGAATTTCATCAGCTCAACTTCCTTCATATTTTGTGAAGTCTCAACGGGAAAGTCGACGAAATGGAAAATATAGGAGTCGGGCTCTCCTATGGCTCTATAAGCTATAATAATGAGACCTTGGAAAACGCTTGGATTCCCTAGCCAAGGCTAGACCTTTGCAATTGGGCCAAGTCCCCCACTTATTGGGTTTATCACTATAGAGACCACAGTTTTCGAATGTATAATATATCAATTATCCGGGAAGCTCCCCTTGGAAATTTGGCGGCACCCTTTCTCCTCGATTCTCCCACTCACATGCAGGAATTTATGGCCACCTTACGGCTTACCAGTTGGCCGGCGTGTGGGCAGGTTTGTGTGGGTTATCTTCGCAGTCGGACGCCCTTTCCCCTTCATTCTTCAGCTAGCTATCGAACTCTGTTTGTGTTCCTGATTCGTCTCTGTTCTCTTAGAAAAATGGACCTCCATGGTGTTGTTTGTCCTTAGGGTGGTGGTGAGTTCTTCCGTGGTGTTGGGCGCCCTCATGGAGGGGGTGAAGTTATCATGAAGTGTGGAAGGTGTGGTAAGATGGGGAGAGGCCTCAAAGGAGGTTGTAGCTGGGGTTTGTAGCCGAAAGACTCGCGAGGGGACTCTGCAGAGATGGAAAACCCAGGGCACGGTCATTGTAGGTCTGGAAGCTGTAGACAAGCTAGGGTTGGGAATACCCATGGCTAGGAAGGAAATTGTAGCAGCCCAGATTCTGATGAGGAATTTCTCGACCGTCTGCAGGAATTGGAAATGCAAGTCAGAATGATGCGCATCAAGAATTTGGAGTGCAAAAGCATTCTTCTTCGTCTCTACAATCTGGTGTCCACTAATCATTCCGAGGTCAGAGCTCAGAAGTCCAGACTGGTTGAGAAAATCGAACATCTGGAGGAATCCCTGGGTTTAGTTTACTCTCGCAAGGCTCAAAAGCATGAAGTTTCAGGAACTTGAAGAAATCAACAGGAAAATGGTGAAACTGTAGAAGTTTATGGAAAGTGCCGGGAACTTTGTGGATCTTAGTGCAGAGAAGAATGGGGCAGCGAAATCTATTGGTGCTGCCAAGTAGCTGGTTGTTGGTTCTGGTCACGGGTTGGCCCTCCTCAGTTCTTTTTTTGTTTTTAATGCTTTCTAGTAATATGTTTAAGAACTCTGTATTTAATAGTTTAGGCTTCAGCTGCAATTCTGAAAACCTGGAAGGTTTATTTCTCCAGTTTTTGTATAAGGAAGCTCATACACAATGTTCTATTCATGCTTACTTCTTCTAGGACAGTTCGTAAGATATTATAGTTTCCATAGGACTGGTAGGTATCATGATTGTTATCAGCCTGAACATGACGAACTTGGAGTGATGGATGTCTTCCTCTCATGGGAGCAATCTGCTCAGTTTTTTGCTATGTACTCTTCCTCTTTTATATCATCAAAGCTAGTTGTTTCTGTTAAAAAAAAAATACAATTTACAATCATTATTACAATTTCACAACTGCAAATTACAATAACAATTACAATTACAATAATGAATCACTAATAATTAGGTTTACAAGGTACAAATCACAAATTGGACAATTACAACTACAAATTTACAATCGATCACAGTTATAATTGCAAGTTGCAATCTTAGTTATAATTACAATTTACAATCATTATTACAATTTCACAACTGCAAATTACAATTACAATAATAAATCACTAATAATTAGGTTTACAAGGTACAAATCACAATTTGGACAATTACAACTACAAATTTACAATCGCAAATTGTAATTGCGGTTACAACTAGAACTTGCAAATTTAAAATTACAAATTTGAAATTACGTTTACAAATTATGAAATTATTTACAAAATTGCAAAATTACAAATAATTTGAGAAATTGCAAAATTACAATCATTTTAATAATATTATCAATTAATTATGGGGTGGTCAACTATAAAATTTTTAATCAATCAACCAATGACTATAAGTCGTTTACGAGATGTCTTGCATTATATGTGCAAGCCTTAGATTTTATTGATACTAATATCTATAATGTGCTATACAAATAAGCTGCAAATAATTCTAGAATTGAAGTTGTAGTTACTCTAGCTAAAAATCATAATTGCATCTATATATCATAATGGTAAACTCAATGATATGACATGGTAAACAATGAGAAAATACTATTATAATCGTTTTAATAGCAGAGGAAAGCTCCATAAAACATACTTCAAAAAGGATTTTCAATGAGAAAATGATACCTCCATAAAACATGTTTCAAAAAGGATTTTTAATAGTAGAGGTTTTTGTCTATGTTTATAAATAAAGTCTTCTACAAATACCAATACTGTAATATTTAGTAACATCATTAAGGATCTGTTACAAATGGAGCATCAACAAGCTAGATACCAAAAGAATGAACTAAGGATGAAAATAATAATTAATAATAAATAATAAACCATTCTATGATTTTAATGCTTCCTTTAATCAAACCTTACAATTATTTAATTAATGATTAATTAGACAACATAATGACTAGAAAAGAGAATATGAAAGCAATTAATCTCTCTCTCTCTCTCTCTCTCTCTCTCACACACACACACACACACACACACACACACTATAAAATAGAAGATAAATATGTCCAAGGACAACCAATGTAGACACGATTATAAATCCACTGCCCATTAAAAAATTCTTTACCTACAACCAAGTGTGTCTCTCTAGAAAGAGTCATGTTAAATAACCAAACTTCATTTAATAGTACTTGGATTGGTCTGCCATTTTTTTCCACAACTATTATCATTATTTTTAAAGTAGTGAAAATTTATATAAATAAATAAACTTAGTCATGGCTTAACCCATACAACTGTAATACAATGGACCCGAGCAAATTCAAAATATCTTCTAAAATCAAGCTTTCTCCCCATCCCCAAATAAGATAGGATCGGGTCAAGTGTTTTTTTATTTCATATAGAAAAAATTATTTATCCTCATGAGCAAGGTAGATCTTTACAAACTAATTATATAGAAATACACATAAATATTGCATTGAAAACATTATTTTGATTACCTTGATGTCAATCCTTCCCCTTCATAGGTTTGGTCATCATGTACTTATAATTGACCTTGTAATTATTTTTAAATTTCTTATTTGTTCACTAAATCACATCCTTGGTATTTTTCTAAAACAAAGTGAATGGCACATGGATAGGAGTACATCTTTGTACCCTACTGACATCTCCTCAATAGTGACAATAGCTTCATATTTTCATTTTTCCTTCAGCATCCAGTTGGGATCCTTCATTTCTAAATGGTCTATCATGTCCTCCTCTAAAATTTAGGTTCCCTCCAAAGGGAAGGGGATAAACTTTTCAATGTATAGTGATAGATCCTTTTCTTATTTTACGTTGGGGCATCTTATTTAAAATCTAGGTGAACAATATCCACCAGAACCTCAAATTCCACCAAGTATGCTAATGGGTGTTCCACCTTTTAGTGAGTGACATAACAAAATTTTGGTAATCCTTATCGATTTCAAATTTTCGTTTAAGAAACATCACTATTATGTCTTCAAATCAAGATGTACACTAGAAATAAATATTATCATAACCTAGATTTTTACACATAGTCAATGGCTTCTAACAACATGTCCTATGGTATTCCTCCATAAGGTACTTAATTTCTACACATATCCTCATATAGGTAGTAATATGAATTTTTCACCAAAATTAAGAATTATAAGTAAAACTTGGTGTACTTCAAAGATACTCATTTTTGTAATCCACCAACATTAAGACTTTGAGTAAAACTTAGTGTACTTCAAAGATTCCTTTTTGAAATAAATTACATAATAAGTCGGCAAACCTTTCAATCAAAAAGTGATGGAAAGGGAATTGTTGAACATGGATAATACAATGGAAGGAATTTATTGTATCCTTGAAATATTTGTTATATCTAATAACTTTTTCAACTTCTAGAACTATGGGGCCAAATATGTTCAATAGTGAGATGCAAACTTAGGAGGAAGAAAAACATTCTGACTTGAATAAGGAACCTTCACACTAATGAGGGAAGAACCATCTACATAGAGATACATCCCTATCTTGGATAAATTGAAGTATAGCTTTGAAGGATGATTGAAATGTTGAGCAGGAGAGTCGAGCTAGTGACAACTAGTCTAGAACCTAGCTACATAGAAAGTTCGAGTTCAAGATTTCCATTATCATATTATAAAATTATAGCTATAAAAACTATTATAATTATTATAAGTTATCATATGTCTTTATTATTCTTATCTTCAATTTCAACAAAAATATTCCATTTTTTTATGGTTTGCGAAAACATATAAAGGAGGGGATTAAAAATCTCAACCAAATCAAGTGAAACAAATACCTCCCTCCCATCTCTCAGCTTTAAAATACAACCCATTATGTTGATTCTCAACATTTCAGTGGTGATGGATGGTGGAGGCTGAAGCTAACTAGGAAAATTCAATTTTCCCTTTAATACATTCTTATTTTGAGGCTTTAATGACATTCAAACCATGGTTAGTGTAACAAAAAATGCACAATACCTACATTTCTAGACAATACACAATTCAATTTCAAGGGGGTCTTGACCTATTCTCTTTATTAAAGTTTCAACAAAAATACAAAGTATTTTGTTTCAACAATTTAGTTCTTTAACAAAATTAGTTTCAATTGTTTGTGTTCCTTAACTATTACCTAAATTGTTCCCATTCTTTGAAATTCTTGTACATTTTATTTCACATGCCATCAAAGGACTCTTGGATGTTTTGAAGGAACTAGTTTCAACTATCATTATTTCTAATTGTCAACATAGGTAGTTGAGTCAAATATGTGATTAAGGGCTATTAGGAACACAAATCGTGATTAAATAATATCATGAGCAAATAAGGGGTATGAAGTACTATTCATCATTAACTTAATCTTACAAGTTTTTATTGATATGACGGTTCTTTGATTTGTGCAAACTTTCAATTGAATATTATTATTCATGTCCAAACTGTTAATATAGAAGTGGTTCATTTATATTCAACTGGAAAGAAGTACGGATAATATGTAAAGGAGTACTTACGAATTAAAAGAAATTCCATATCCTAGAAATGGTGGTTGTCAATAAATATTGCGGCTTTTACGAATGATTTTATCAGCGTTGGGAGTCAGAATAAAATCCCGTTTATTTTAAAAAAAATATGGTCGCGGCCCACGGTTCTTCCCACCGCTCATTATTATGATCTCAAAGCTTGAGCTTTCTAAATATGGAATAATATATAATTTGAGCTTCCTAAATAAGGAACAAAGTCTTATAATAACACTTATTTAATTACAATGGTGCGCCATAATAAAAACAACCGCACCAATGCGTCTAGTGTAAATAGATGCAAAGATGACATGAAACCACATATGCAGCATTCTAGACCATCCACAAAAAAACCTGCAAAAGAAAACATCCACTATATTTGATAGTAGATAGTTATTTATGTAGGCTTCAATACTGTTGAAATTGGTGCACTCAGTATTTAAAGGTTGTAATACCCCCATTTTGACCCCTAAAATGTATTGACTTGATATGTAAATATTGTAAATATGCGATGTATGATTCCTAGCGTGGAGCTCAAGGCCAAGGCCCCGCTAGTAAATGCTCGACTTATAAAGGGAAGTTATTTTATATTTCATATACATGTGCTAGTCAAACATGGAAAAATGTAAAAAACAATGTAAATATTTATAATGCAAGTAGAAGTCTAAGAGATGGCTATGGAGGAAAATAAAATGAGGGGCTATGTTTATCCACTAGGGAGAGGAGAGGGGTGTAGGGGATTAAATCCTTTGTTTCCAAGTGTCATATTGAAAATCCATGTGCCATAAATGGTAAGCAACCACCCAAGAGGACTTCCTTACTGATCTTTAATTCTGTTATAAGAATACTGATGAGAAATCATCTCATGAATTTAATGGAGCATGAGTTAAGTCCATAAATTTGTATGGCCGAGTATGGGCTTAGGTTTGTGTACCCAGAAGTCAATTCTCTCATGGGGATTCGTTTCTCTTCATTCCCATTCCATTATTAGGCAATGGAACTTAGAATTTTCAGTAAGCTATGCATTTCCAACAAGAACAATAAAAAAAACATAACTAGAGGGAAAACCACATTTTTGTTGGTTGTGGAGCCAGATCTTCTAGTCTCATAGATGATATTGTATCAGCCATGTTTGTACCCCAGTTTTATATGATATGTAGGTGGATTGTACAGTCACCCTAGCGGGGGGGCATCGCCCCCCCACGGGGTTCCAGGGGGGACCATCCCCCTTGGCTGGGGGATCTAGGGGCAGTGCCCTCAAGAAATGGGGGTTCGGGGGCAACGCCCCCAAAGAAAATTTTTGGGGCTGTTTTCGCTAGCTATTTTGCGGGCCCATGGTTTTGGGTATCCCGTGGTATTTTCCCATTGTATTTCCCTTATAAAATAAAGACATTGTAATACGGCTAGGGATGAGGATGTATTAGGTTTTATGCATTGTAAAGATCTATGAGATCAAGAGAGAGACTGTGAAACAGAGAAGAGGAAGTGTAGCGGTTTTGCTGCAGGTTGTATCCCTTCACAGTGCTGGACGGTAATAATAATAAGGACTGGCAAATTCAGTGTGGACGTAGCCCAAGTTGGGTGAACCACGATATATCTGTGTCTCTCTTGTAATGTGTATGTGTGATTATATTTGCATTTCTGTTTATTGTTATTGCTCTGCGATCCTGTTTTTCTAACAATTGGTATCAGAGCCAAAGGTCTATTTGGCAGTTAAACCCGCAGGAAGCTAGGGTTTCTGGTTCGAGTGGGAGCAATGGCAGAAGAAGGGAAGTTTAAGGTCGAGAATTTTAACGACCAAAACTTCAGGTTATGGAAGATGCAAATGGAGGACTATCTGTACCAGAAGGATCTATTCCTACCGTTGGGAGGAAAAGCAAAGCAGCCGACGGCTATGAAGGACAAAGAATGGGAGGTTCTTGACCGAAAGGCTCTGGGAACAATACGGTTGAGCCTGGCTTCGTCGGTGGCTTTCAATATCTCAAAAAAAACGACAACAGAGGGTTTGATGAGTGCATTGGGTAAGCTGTATGAAAAACCCTCGGCATCCAACAAGGTATTTCTAATGAAGCGTTTATTTAATATGAAGATGTCTGAAGGTGGATCTGTTACTGATCATTTAAATGAGTTTAATACGGTTACAAATCAGCTAAGTTATGTAAGTGTGAACTTTGATGATGAGGTTAGGGCTCTTCTAATCTTGTGTTCATTGCCAGAAAGCTGGAATAGCTTGGTCATGGCTGTAAGTAACTCTGTCTCTGGTTCAAACACCTTGAAATTTGATGATTTTATTGGTGTTATTCTTAGTGAGGAAATGTGAAGAAAAAGCATAGGTGAGACATCAGGTAATGCGTTGACCATGGAGAGCAGGGGAAGACAAAAGGAGAGAGGAAAGAACCAAGGTAATCGTGGAAAGTCTAAAATGGGCAGATCCAAGTCCAGACTGGGAAAGATAGAGTGTTGGAACTGTGGAAAGAAAGGACATCTGAAGAAAGACTGCAAATCTCTAAAGAAGAAAGGAGATGCATAGAAGGAAACTACCCAGGAAGCAAATGTAGCAGGTGATGTGTTACAAGATGCTTTGATTCTTGCATTAGATAATACTAGTGATTATTGGGTAGTAGATTCAGGAGCTTCATGTCATACTACACCCCATAGGAAATACTTTCATGAGTATGTTCCTGGCGACTTTGGACATGTTTTATTGGGTGATGATGAGCCATGTAAAATTGTTGGAATGGGTAAGGTATGGATAAAAGTTAAGAATGGAACTGATTGGTTGTTGAAGATCGTAGCTACAAAGAGGAGATCGTAGAGTGCCATGAAGAGAAGCTCGTGGGGAATCTGTGTAGAAGTGTTCGCGGGTATAACAAGGAAAAATCTATAGGTGTGGCGGAGTTTATCCATAGAGTGTAGCAGAGAAGAGGTCCACAGAAGCACTTGAGGAGATTCCACAAGAACAATGGACTGAAACCTGTGGGGGTGACATATTTTTTCCATGGACTATAGTGGAGAAGAGATTTTTGGAAGCAGTTGAGGAGAGTATGTGAACATGGCAGATAAAAGTTTGCGGGTGCGGTAGAGTTTGTTTGTAGGGTGTAGCTGAGAAGAGTGGCCCATGGGGGGAACAAAGAGAATTTTTTGGGTGCAACGGAGTATAGGTCCGCAGTGGTTGTTGGTACGCATCTGCGGGGGTATAAAATGTGGTATGAGGAATAGGACCATTGGGAGAGGTCCATAGTGGTCATCAACGCACATATGTGGGGAAATTGAATCATGTTCAACAGATATGATTCACAACACACCCTCAACTTGCATGTTGGATAATGGAGGGTGGGAAATCCATTGGGAAGATATCACCTATCCACATGTTCAATTTTAACCAGCAACAGATCCAACAACGAACTTCCCAAAATTGCTTTCTCGATGAGCCGTTACCACTTCTGGTATTGGAAATAACTTGTGGTTTCCACCCATGATTTCAGATGCTAAAATTTAGAAAATGGAGTTGAACTTATATTCCAGATTGTGCAAAATTCAATAATTTACAAAAAAAAAAGAGGGCGCTTCCCTCGACCTTCCTTGAAGCGACGTATGGAAGTTGCAAGGGGGCAAGCCTCCTTAAACCCAATTGTCCCCCGGGGACCTCGAGGATTCTGAGAATTTATTTGTGGAGACTACAAGACTAATAAGAATGGAAAATTTTTCACTATGGCATTAAATCAAGGATGAGTGTGCTACAAGAACTACAAAAAAAAAAATCTAAGTCTGAGAAAAGTACAAAAGTCAAAAGTAGTCAAAGCCAGAATTTTACAAAAGTTGACAGGAGCATCGGATTGGGTATATTAAAGTTGTTGAGTGATCCTTGTTATATGTGCTAACAACGCCATATAGAAAATATTTTCTATTTATCTATACATTTCCTTGTACATGTGGCTGAAGTTGGCCTCTGAAGTTGAATTGTACCCATAGAAACAGTGCAGAATTGAAAAAAAAATAGCATTTTTGGGAGAGTGTAAATTTCATCTTCTAGATTAGAATGAAGCATGAATATAGGATTTGGAAATCCTATCCATAAGGGAATGATGATGCATAGTCTGAATCTAAATGAGGAATTCATATGTCTCAAAGATCATAACAGAAAAGTGTATGTAACCTTGTTTTGACAAAAATGGTAATAGGTTGTAGTTTCATAACGCATAAATGGAACATAAAATGACCTAAAAACCCCGTGATTTATTCCATGAGACTAATTCTATTAAATAGTGACAATTTTATGTGTCATTTCATGTATTACTAATATTTCTAATAAATATCTCTATGATGCACAGTGCTTGTAGTTGACAATCTTTGAACAATTGTAGCAATGGGTAGTAGGCATAAGGGAAAAGTTTCCAGGAAAAAATGTAACCATGAATGATGCCCATGACCCATACTAACATGATTAGGATGTCATAGGAGAAAATATGCAAGAGGGAAATGCTGAGACAGAATCCAATGGGAGGAGAGAGCATATCACTCCCCAAAACTTGGTTGAAACAACGAGTAGTTTCAATGAGAGTTTGGGCTCAAGAAGAGCAAAATCGGATTAATGTTGTTATACTCCATAGCCTCATGAATATTTAGCATATGGATAATCTTGGATATAATCCAATAAATGTTGTTCAAGGAAGAAGAAGTGTAGAAAGCCACTCCAAAAGCTGCATTAGAAAGATGACTCCGAGTCCAAGAAAGGGTTATCTGAGCAGGACACATAAGGTATCTTTTTCAAGGTCTTCTTCTAGCAGGTCATGTGATTCTCAAGCTTCTCAAAGTAGCTCAAATCATACTTTTAGCATATTTGAAAGAAGAATGAATTTTAAAAGGATCCCACAGGGAGAATTTAGAAACACAAGGCCCCCCACATTTGATGGAGAAAGGAAGACAGGTCAGGAGGAAGAAGTATGGCTTCTTGGAATGAATAAATATTTTAGGAGTCATGATTACTTAGGAAATGAAAAGGCCCGAATCACTATTTACAATCTTAATGGTTGAGCTTCAATTTGGTGGGACCACCTCATGCAAGTAAAAGGAATCAAAGAAAGAAGGATCAACTGGGAGCGACTTAAAAAGTATTTCAGGGAAAAGTATATATCTTCCATGTATTATGATAACAAGAGGAAGGAGTTCAAAGAACTAAAATTGGGACAGAAGTCCATGGAAGAGGATGTCCATAAATTTTGGGAATTGTTGAGTTATTTAGATTACATCAAATATGAAAGGGTAAAAATCCAAATCTTCCTTAGAAGCCTGCCCTAGAATTATAGAGACAAGATTGAGTTTGTTAATCCACCAACCCTTGATGAAGCCATTAGAATGACAATGCATTGCTATGAGCAATGCAAAGGAAAATCAGAATTTCATCCAGCATGGAAAGGAAATCCAAAGGGAATATTTGACCAAAGGAAAAGTGGATTCAAGTCCCCACATTTAGAATTCATCCAAGGAATTTCCAACAAGGTTAGTAAGCATGAAGCGGAATCAAGCCAGCAGCAGCAACAGAGAGAGGACCAAAAGGACCACTTCAGTGTTTGGGATGTGGAGAAAACCACATGCTTAAATATTGTCCACATCGAAGAGAGAATCCATGAGGCTTGCGTAACTTAGAAGAAGTAGTTATAGTGGAGGATATGGCAAGGGAAACTCCCTGAATTTATGTAGCGGTAGATGACCATCACGATGACCATCAATCAATGGTAGTGGAAGTTGAAGGTAATATTGCTAAGCAATCTATTTATGTTTTGATTGATCCAAGATTTACCCATAGTTATATTACTCCAAAAGTGTCTAAAATTTGTTCTCTTAGAAAAATGAGGCATATTAAGTCTTGGCTAGTTCAATTAGCCACAAGAGCAAAACGAAAAAGTGAGTGAAGTAATGTTGGAGTGCCCCATAGAGTTGATTGGACTCCTTACAAAAGTTTATTTGAATGTCCTACCATTAATATATTATGATGCTCTTATTGTTATGGATCGGTTGGAAAGGCATATAGCCAAGGTAGATTGCTATGAAAAGGTCCTTGAATGCGTTGATGAAAAGGGAAGGCATATAGTGGTGAAAGGGATTCCCAAGCAAGTTTCAGTAAGACAGATTTTAGCCTTGCAGTTAACAAAGTTTTGCAGGAAAGGTTTCTAACTATATGCAGTCTATATATTAGATTGATTAGAGGACAAAGGCCCAAATATAGAAAATTATTAGTTGTTGCAAGAGTTCAAGGATGTGTTTCCAGATGAAGTGTGAAGACTACCACCAAAAAGGGACATTGATTGTATAATTAATTTGGTTCCAAGGGCAGCCCCAATTTCCAAATCTCCTTATAGAATGAGCATGCTAGAATTAGTAGAGTTAAAAATGCAGTTATAAGAATTAATGGACAAGAAGTATATCGGACCAAGTGTGTCTCCTTGGGGATCACTAGTGATATTTTTTAAGAAGAAATATGGGACTTTAAGGCTATGTAATGATTACAAGCAACTAAATAAAGTGACAGTCAAGAATAAGTACTCATTGCCTAGACTTGATGATTTGTTCAATCAAATGAAGGGATCCAAAGTGTTTTCGAAAATTGACTTGAGATCTAGTTATCAACAAGTAAGAATAAAAGAAGAATACATTCACAAGATAGATTTCTGGACAAGATATGGACATTATGAGTTCACGGTGGTGCCATTTGGTCTCACCAATGCACTCGCCACATTCATGTGTCTCATGAATAGTGTTTTCAACAAGTATTTGGATAACTTCGTGTTAGTTTTATTGGATGTCAGTATTGTTTATTCAAAGAATGAACAAAAGCATGAGGAACATTTAAGAATGGTATTGCAAATTCTTAGAGAGCACCAATTGTATGCAAAGCTAAGCAACTAGTGTGAATTCTATAAAAGAAGGGTACAATATTTGGGTCATGGTATTCAAAACAAGGAATTGCAGTGGATCCATAAAATATTGAAGCCATAATGGATTGGTCTACTCCAAAGAATGTCATAGATGTTATATTTTTTATGGGTTTTGCAGGATACTATATAAGGTTCATCAAGAGGGATTCTCTGAGATCGTTCATCCAACTACATCGTTGCAAAGAAAGAATGTAAAATTTGTATGGTTTGAAAAATGTGAAGAAAGCTTTTATCAATTGAAGAAGTTACTTACTAGTGCCCTTATTTTGAAGATTGCAGATCCAAATAAGGATTTTGTAGTATGTATAGATGCTTGCATTGAAGGACTAGGTGGAGTGCTTATGCAAGAAGGCTTTGTGATTTGCTATGAGTCCATAAAATTACAAGAGCATGAAAAGAATTATGCAACTCGTGATTTAGAGCTAGCATCCATAGTACACGCCCTCAAGATGTGGAGGCATTATTTTCTAGAAATAATATTTGAGCTTATGACATATCACATGAGGTTAAAATATTTATTTGATCAGCCAAGTTTAAATGCCAAGCAAGCTAGATGGCTGGAATTTTTATGTGAGTTTGATTTTTAAATCAAACATGTAACATGAAAAGAAAATAAGGTTGCATATTCCCTTAGTAGAAAATTTCATGTAGTAGCCTTAAGTATGTGCAAATCATATTTAAGAACAACAGTTCTTGAAGCCCAAAATAAAGATGAGACTTACCTTCAAGTAAAAGAGAAATTGCAATAGGGAAAATTACATGAAACATGTGAAGGATATCAACTTGGAGAATATGATCTTCTTGTTTATAAGAGTAGATTGTTTATTCCAGATTGTGCAGATTTTAAGAAGGTGTTAATGGATGAAATTTATCAACTGGAATACTATTTGGACATCCAGGATATCAAAAGGAAATAAAAACAGTAAGGAAACAATACTTTTGGTATGGGATGAAAAACGATATAGCAGAATACATTTCCTAGTGTCAAAAGTGACAACAAGTCAATGAAGAGCATCAACACCTAGCACGACTGTTGCAACCTTTTCCCACTCCAGAATGGAAGTGGGAAGTAACATCTATGGATTTTATAACAAGTTTTCCTATGACAATAAGGAAGCATGATTCAATCATGGTTGTGGTGTACAAGCTTTCAAAGGCATCCCATTGTATTCCAATCAAGTCCACCCATAAAACAAGTGACATAGAGAATATCTTCATGAAGGAGGTATTTAGATTGCATGGGTTACCCATCGCAATAGTATCAAATCAAGATGAAAAGTTCACATCCAATTTTTGGAAAGGGTTATTTTAGGAATTGGGAACTCAGTTGAATTTTAGTACAACGTATCATCCTCAAACATATAGCCAAAGTGAGAGGGTGAATCAAGTTCTTGTGGACATGTTAAGGATGTATGTGATGGATAAGCCATCCAAGTGGGAGGAGTACCTACACTTGGCAGAATTTGCATACAATAATGGGCATCAAGTATCATTGGGAATGAGTCCATTTAAGGAATTATATGGCTAAGGATGCAAAACTATAGTAAGGTAGGATAGTCCAGTAAACATGATAGTGCTTGGGCCAGCAATGCTCAAGGAAATGGAACAGGAAATCGTTAAGATCAAAAAAAATTTAAAGGTAGCCCAGGATAGGAAGAAGCATTACACAAATTTGAAAAGAGTGTACAAGGAATTTAAAGTTGGGGATCATGTTTATTTAAGAGTAAAGCATGGGAAAAGTTCCCTAAATTTGGGAAGTTGTGCCAAGTTTGCACCAACATGTTATGGGGCATTTGTAGTCCTTGATAGGATAGGGTCAGTTGCATATGGGATTGCATTAGTTGCTAACATGAGAAACCATAATGTTTTCATGTTTCTTTACTTAATAAATATGTACATGATCCTAATCATGCAATTGATTGGAATGTGATTCATGTGGAACTCGAGGGAGAGTTCCATGTGGAGCCTATGCACATACTCGACAAGAAGGTAACATTGCTTTGGAACCGATCCATCGGACAAATAAAGGTATGCAATTGAAGCACCTTGGTCCCTATGAGGCTACATGAGAGCTTAAGGATTCCATGAGAGAGGCATACCCATTTTTGTTCAGTTTTGAGAACACCAAGGACAGTGTTGTTCAAAGGGGTAGGGGAATGTAATACCCCCATTTTGACCCCTAGAATGTATTGGCTTGATATGTAAATATTTTAAATATGTGATGCATGATTCCCAATGTGGAGCTCAAGGCCAAGGCCCTGCTAGTGAATGCTTGAATTATAAAGGAAAGTATTTTATATTTCATAGACATGTGCTAGTCATTCATGGAAAAATGTAAAAACAATGTAAATATTTATAATGCAAGCATAAGTCTAAGATCTGGCTATGAAGGAAACTAAAATGAAGGGTTGTTTTTATCCAATAGGGAGAGGAGAGGGGTGTGTGTGATTAAATCATTTATTTCCAAGTGTCATCTTAAAAACCCATGTTCCATAAATGGTAAGCAACCACCCAAGTGGACTTCCTTACTGATCTTTAATTCTATTGTAAGAAGACTGAAATCATTGCATAAATTTAATGGAGCATGGGATGAGCCCATAAATTCGCATGCTTGAGTATGGGCTCAATTTTGTGTACTCAGAAGTAAATTTCCCTAATGGATTTTCCTTTCCCTTCATTCTCATTCCATTGTTGGGAAATGTAACTCAAAATTTTCAGCAAGCTGTGCTCCCAACAAGAAAAATAACATAATTCATAATTAGAGAAAAAACCATGTTTTAGAGTGTCAAAAATGCCCAAAACTTTGTGTGGGTTGTGAAATCCAGTGGTGGATCCATAGATATCAACCTTGGGGTGAATTTGAGAGTGTTAAAGACCCAAAAATACATGGGAAAACCAATATTTGGGAGCCTAGAAATTGAATTTCGTGGCTGAAATTAGTGTGGCAAAAAATCAGAGAATTCAAGAGAAAATTGATAGAAAGAAACCAGATGATGGAATTGATTGATAAACCAAGTGAAGGGAAGAAATATCTGAAGGTTTAGCAACTTCTACCTCTCTATTCCCACCCTGAATAGCACTGGAAGGAAGGGGGCACCTAAGGGACTATGTAGCAGAGAAGGGGACATTATTTGTGTTGATTGTGGTAGGTAATGTGGGTGTCAAGGCTGGATTAAGCCAATTGAGATGCATATAGCTCTATGGTTGATCTCACTAGCTTAGCATTCTCCTTCATTATCTCTTTTTATGCTTGATAAACCCAGTTGTGTGATGGCTTAGCATGAGTGTGTGTTTATGGTTTTGAGTGAGCCTGTGTAGTTTCTCCTTAGTGGATACATAGCCTAGCTTGAGGGTGTCCTCTCAAAAGAGAGATAAAGTGTTGGATAGAGTGCCTATGGTTGGATGGAATATTGCTCTTCCATAGCCAATTTCTTGGTCAACTTCAATTAAAAGATAAGTGTTTACTGTTGTCTCTAAATATGCCAATTTTGTGTGTTATGAATGTTTAATACATTCTTGTAGTAAGAAACATAATGGCCTAGCTTGAATTATTAAATTGAAAGCATGTGAGTAGTATGAGAAATAGTTTATTTATGCCTATGATTTTTATTATTTTACCTATGATGAACATGTTGGTATATGCATGCTATGTGTGCGGATATATTTATTTATGTTGTGTTTATATTTTTGCATCTGCACATACACTTAAATGCTGTAGAATTTTGTATTCTACCCATGGGGAAAAATTTAGAACCGCATAAATCGTTCATGTCCCCTATGTTGGTTGGATGGATGGGTGGGGATGTGATAAAGGCGCACCAATGTGGCCGTAATTTTTTACACACTGCGTTATGATTTTTTTTAATTTTTTTGTATGCCAATATGGTGTGTCATAGAAAACATAGAGTTCCGGTGTGTTCATGTCTTTCTGGTGCACCACTATTGCGGATTTTAAAAAAAAATATATGCATTATGTCTTTTATGTTATGACGCGCCGATGTTTATCTGTAAATACCGTACCGATGTTCAAAAAATCGAAAATAAAAAGTCACACGAATTATTTTCCCATAAACTGAAAAAGAAACAAAATTTTCAATTTAAAAAACATTCTATAAAGTATTAAAAAAACTAATCACTATTTCATTATTTGGCCAAAATTTCAAGGGGAGAGATTTGGAAGAAAGATTTATCGGGGAGGATTTTGGAGCAACTAGATTATTCTGAAGATCAAAATTATAAGGTATGTTAAATCAAACAAAACCCTGCATAGTAGAAATTCAAATTTGTAAATTATTACTATTGATCCCAATGCATTGTTTGCTTATTCTCTTATTTAGATTTTCTTGTTATTTCCTTTCACTTTATGTGGCTGCAAAATTTTACATTATGGTTGAAATACATCTATTGTTTCAGAATTAGGAAATTTTCTTTTTAGGGATTTTAGATTTAATGGGTTTGTAGTTTTATATATAAGTTGTTGGGTGCGATGGGACCACTTCTTGGGTCAAATCCAAACCCACTCGGCCCTGTCACTTTTTTTTAATTTAAAAAAAAAACGCTTATGCAATTTTTGGTGCATTCGAGTTGTTTAACGCACTGGTGCGTTTATAGTAATAACACACCGGTAATGTCGAGCATGTTTTTATTTTTATTTTTAAAAAATGTTTACACATAGGACTGTGCATTCAACTTGTGATAACACACCAATTCGTTAATTGTGAAAGTGCATGCTTATTTTATTTATTTTGGTTAACGGTGCATTAAAGTATGGTGCCCCAGTGCAGTCTAGTATGACAAGTACCAATGTGTTTCATATACTTAAACACATCGAAATGACATTTTTTTTAAAGATATGTAATTTTTTGTATAATATACTTAATAGTTTCTCTATTTAATTGTTCAGGTTGTTTATTGATAGAAAATGCATGATAGGTGTTCAATGAAAAACAATTTTAGTCGACATGATGGAAGCACATCCAAAGCCACGAAGAAGGCAAGTTCTTTGTAATTTATGTATCAAATTAATATGTTTGAATTATTTTTAAATTTAACTAATATGTATTGGTTAATGTGTGACATGCAGAGCCAAAAAATGAGGAAGCTCGATAATATTCTTTGCAATATAAGTGCATAAGAGCGTAAAACCTTAATGGAAAAGTTGCAGAGGGGTGAATCAGGCGAATAAAAAAGAAATCAATATGATTTTTCTTGAATTTTAAGTAATATTATAGTTAAGAATATTCGGTAATATATTTCAAACAATCTAATTCACATATGTTGAATGTTAGGCAGGGACTAACAATGGAAATAGACATAATTGCATTGTAGGACGAGCCATCTCAACAACAACATGCTTCAAATTAATGTATGAAATTATTGAATTTTTCTATTATGTACATACAGATAATTAATTTAGCATTAAATATTAATTTTCAATTGTTTTAATATAGAAAATAAAACAAAATGGAATCCATGCAGCACATAAGAGAGGACGAGAAGGAAAAAAGGGGTTGATAGAAAAGTTTGTGAGTAGTTGTGATTTTTTTATAATAAATTAAGATTTCTTATTGGTTGTGATATTTGCACGCACACACACACACACATATTTACACAAGCCAACCTTGGATGTATTCAAACATGTGTTAACATGCAGAGAAGAGCCATCAGAGGAATTGATTAACATTGGGTTAAGTAAATGTTGCGAGTATATGTTCGTGTATCAAAAATTAATTGTGGAATTTGTAAGCATATATGTTGTTTTACTTCTCTCATTTTATAATTAATAGAACAACAAAAAGCATTTATATTAACTCTATGATTTGTTACGGGGTATAAAACTTGCAGGAAACAAAGTATGGAGTGCAACCAATAGAAAATTTGTTGAAACAAGGCATGAGATGTGGTTTTCAAGGAATGCGTATCATTCAAGACTCAATTCTTGCTATCGTACGTCGTTTTTCAATTTACGTTAATTTGTATTATCTATTTTAATTTTCATTATTCCCAGCAATGTAGATACACTCATTCCGCTTTATTTTTTATGTTTGTAGATGAAAGTTGAAGAAGAGGAAAGCAATCGAGGTAGTGAACAAAACATTCAACCAAATAACACAAGTCATGCAAGCGACTCGAGCATTGACAACAGTTCCAACGAAGAATGATAATCCATATATTTTGGATGTTAATGGAAGCTGTTGTATATTTTGAAACAATTGTCTATGAAAATAAGACATTTTGTATAATGTAATGTACATAGTGTCCCAATTTAAAGACAACATGTTACAATGTAACAATTACATGCATGTTGACATTTTAATTATTGTGGACTTTATGTTGTCCCATTTTGTATGAAAAGGGGCCTCTTATTGATATATAATAAAACGAAGTTTTTTTTTCTATTGCATTCTCCAGCGTCGTGAAATGTTACATCGGTAATTAAATATATGGATGATTAAATATTATAATAGATACAAAAATATATGATATAACAAGTTAATCCAAACATCATCCATACATAATAATAAAAATTCAAATGAATATTACTATAAAATAAAATTCAATTTCTGATGAATAATGGAATAAAATAAAATAAAATAAAAAATATACATATTCCAGTGTGATGTCAAGAGTCATTGTTCACCAAAAAAAAAGTAATCACAAGTGCATCTGATCTTATTAGTCGCACCGGTGCTTTTCAGATAGTGTGGCACCAGTGTGTTTGAGAGAATGCCACATTGGTACACTACTTTATATTAATCGCACTGTTAATTTTAAAAATATAGAACCATTCAACGTCCGAGTCAACTTTACCAGTACATTTTCCTTCGTTTATCGCACCAATGATTTTTAATAATTAGTAAGCATTGGTGCTTTTTAATAGTTCATATGGACTAGTGTGACATGTAATAATGTAAAGTATGATTCTTATATTGCTATATGGTGCCAGTGCATTTTAATAGTTCATAAGAATTGGTGTTATAGTTAATATAAAGCATTGATGGATATATTCTTTTTTTTTTTGCTCGAATCTCCCTGACTCGCGGGGAGTGGCATGTGGTCTAAGAAATCACGACCCAGGGGAATCTACGCCTTCAAAATCACCCTGGGATAGCACCCGACCTCGACTGCACCAGCCTCAACTTGACTTGGTTTTTGGGTGTCACCTCCCAACTAAGTCACCCCTAAGGGGAATTGAACTTAGGTCGCCTTGTTGATGAGACCCACACCTTAACCGAGTGAGCTAGCGGGAATTAACACCGATGGATATATTGTTATAAAGTATAGATTTCGGTTAAAATTTTGGTATGCACTGGTGCTATATGTATTTTCAAGCATCGGTGCACAAATTTGTATGTGCACTGGTGCATGTATTCATTTGAAACATTCCGATGTGTTTTACCTATGTTAGTACCGACCGTGCATTTTCTTCAATAAAGCGTATTGAAAATAAAACCTCCACAAAATCCTCTACCTGCCGAATTTTTTTAGCTATAATGCATTTCTATAAAATCCTCTACTAAAATATTTGGTACCATTTGTGGATGTTGTAGCTCAGTTTTTTTTTAGAATTTTGGCCAATATTGTAACACTAAAAAACTCCTCTATAACCTACACTACAGGGACCTTCATTTGTAGTGTTGATTCTACTAGAAGGGTATTTCTCTTTACATAATTTTTTCGACGGAGAAAATATCACCTTTGTGCTCCTTATGGCTATCCCCCGTGTTAAAAATTGGTGGGAAACTTATTGTGAGCAAAATTTAATAGAGAAGTCTGATATGTTTGATTTCGATCCCACTTGGGCCTCTTTTATAGATCTCATTAAGGAACAATATTACACTATGGGAAACTATGATGACTAGTACACAAAATGAACCATTATGCGTCAAGAGAGGGACCAAGCGGTGCCAAAGTACTCCAATAACTTTCATACGTTGTGCACAAAACTGGGTATTAGAGACTCTAAGAAACACTTGGTTCTGAAATATTGCAATGGCCTACATCAGTACATTCGAATAGAGATGGAATTCTTGGACATCTCTTCACCGGGAGCCGCTTATCAATATGTTGTCAAAATATAATAGAAATTTAAGCAAAAGAATAAGCGTGATTTCGGGCCTGCAAAATTCGTCATATCATAAGCATGGAAAAGGGATCCCGGAGTCACAAAAAAAGGATAGAACAAGGATAAAAAACCTCAAGGAAACTCATCCAAGAAGGGTAATGGGAAGGTTAAGAAAGACACTGGAAAGCGGGTGCAAGTTCCACAAAATCCCATGAAAATCCCCCAGCACAACACTGATGAATGTCTCTCAACGTAGTCATTGGTGGTCGAAATCAAAGCTTCAAAATATAATCTCGGTTCTGATTTTGATTTAGAACCTGAAAATGAGGGGAAGCAAATCATTGATGCAAAATTTAATGTCCCAAGACCTTATCCCTAATAAATAAGTCAGAGGACTTGGTTATGTTTTCATTAGTTAGAGGACTTAATTATGTTTTGATAAGTCAAAGGACTTGATTATGTTTTGAAATAAGTCAAGAAGACTTGGACCTATGTATGATGCTAGGCATCATGGACAAAAAGAAAACCTTATGTGACTAAAGTGATATTTATTTTTATAATGTTGACCACTAACTTGCTATGGGACAACTCGTTAAAAGAGAGACCAAGATTACTAGGGGATATGACTTAAAAGAGTGATTAAAACGTAAGAAGATGAATTTAAGCAAAGTTGAGAAAAATAATATTTTATTTAATTCAAGAAATGTGAGGAATTAAAATAAAACCCTAACTAAATTCCCAAACCACGAAAATATCAAAAGAGGAGGAAGTAAAGGGAGAGGTTGCTCATTATTTCCTCCTAATAAGCTTTAATTCTGCAAAAAGAATTTAGTCAAAAACAGAGAGGAAGCCATTGTGTAAAAATGGTTAAGAAAGTTAAGAATGGACAGTAGATAAGGGAGATTGTAGGAGGAAAGTCTTCACATTGACACAGTACAGGTCCAACCTGGTTATCTTGTTGAGCGCTCAATATTTATCCTATCATTATTTTGGGGCTTGGATTTAATATCCTGGAATGAAGATGGAAGATTTATATAGGAGCCACAAGCTGATTAAAGAGGTCCTATTTGCAAGTCTACTTAATTCAGAATTACGTTGTCTCATTGTCCCTAAGTTGTTTTCCTTTACTAAGCTTGGTCTAAATCAGGGGTTATTTTTGTAAGTGTTGAGAGGTTATGAATCCTTGTAGAATCTAAGGTTGGGAGGAACAGGTTTGTTCCATAGCAAGTTGGCGGAATTTACAGATAAGTTTATTTATAGTTGTTTTCTTATTATCTCTTTGGAAATCATTAGTTATTATTACTTAAATTCTGAAAATTAGTATCGGTAAGAAATTACATGAAGTTTGTATCTTGCTAATTTTAAGAAATGTTAATATTATTCTTTGTTTAAAATACTTTCTTCATGAATGGATAAATATGTAATGATGGTATGATAGTCAAAAGGTTATTATATGTTATGTATAGGGTTCATGTTTTATCTTTTCATGAAATAATGAGATTAATAATAGGAATTAACACTTTTGATTATACTAGTGTTTAATTATAAGACTTTCAATATCTTATATAATAGATCTAGGATATCTCATTATGCATGTTGCTCTGAAGTTGCTATTATTGTTTTATTAAGTTTTCTTATCTAGTTAAGTTTTTGATTAAGTAGAAATGTTTATGTTATTTCTGTTAATGTTTTTAAGACTTAAGAAATATTTAGATAAATTTTATGAGATTATATTTCGAAAGGGTTAGGGTTCACTAAATTATTTATCAGTTTTAATACTATTACTAATTGGAGATAAGTAATATTAATATTATTAAAAACTAATAATATTTTGAATAGTAATTACGAGTTTGGGAGAAAAATCCTGTGTATAAACAATGGCACGATGGGGAAATCATTTTACTCATGAACAATGCCTTAATCCCCATGTACATGCCATTGCATGCATATGTATAAATATATTAATGATAAAACATAATTCAGGGACGATGCCCTTTGTAAACATGAAAACATAAATAGATAACTTGTATTGTCAACAAATAACACAAGTATTGCACTCGGATTCGAAACCCTCTACGTAAACAATTAAACTATAATAGAAACACATTACATGGTCGATACCCTGTTGATTATACATATCACATATATAAAAACAAGAAGTAATGCATTGAAACATAAATATTCATATTGCATTTGGGTTCAAACCTCAAACATTTTGAAACCCTTTCTTATAATCAAAATCTTCATACATATAGAAAAATAATTATCATCCAGGATCAAACCCCAAGGGTTTTGAATCTTGTTCTTGTATATCAACTATACATGTAGTAAATCATTTAAACATCTACAAGATTCAACCCCAAAGGTTTTGAATCATGTTTGTATATATAAAATGGATATACATTGAAATTCATTTAAACCGTATATATTTTAAATGAATTCGAGCTCAAGCTCGAGGCTCGTCTCCAGGGTTTACAAGTAAAGAATGATATATTACACGATTATAAATTTCGCAGTATGGTTGCATATATATA
Source organism: Larix kaempferi (assembly GCA_027924585.1). Classification (NCBI taxonomy): domain Eukaryota; kingdom Viridiplantae; phylum Streptophyta; class Pinopsida; order Pinales; family Pinaceae; genus Larix; species Larix kaempferi. Next base: position 4,191,830 of record BSBM01000792.1, read on the forward strand.
GAGAACAAATGTGTTGGGATCTAATCCCAAGATCTCGTACTATATAATAAGTGAAACAATGGTCTTTAATTCAACATGGTAACACATTTAACAAATTTACCATATGTCTGTTCGTTCAAACCATCAAAACTCACATTTGGAAACAATTACGTTTAACATAAATGAACCAAAAGCAAAAAATTGAAGAACCACATACATATTCACCATACAGAGCTCAACACTGGGTCGTTACATACTTAAGATAATAAATAATAATGCACGGGGTCTTTATTGGGGATAATACCCATAAGATAGTCGTGAAGGCTTATAACATCTTCTCCATTAAGAAATGATTTGGAAATTTACAAAAACACTTCAAACTCTATTTCTTAGGGTATCAACATGCTGAGACTTTAAATAACATAGGATTAAGAGCTGTAACCAAACAAGTATAACATAGATGTGGTAGTCCATACATATTTATAAGTAACAACACAAGTGTGCTAAGAAAAGGAAACTCGCTCAAGTCTGGATGGAGGCGAAAGCCCGTAGGATGTGAGCTTACCCAGAGGGAGTACCAAATCATCCCACCATGTTTTCTTTCCACCCAACATTTAAACCCTCAATGTTGTGGAGTATACCTATAATACAAACCACGAACCATATTAGAAAATAGTATATATATTTATTCATGAATATAACATGTAGAACTAATGTAAATAAAAATGTATAGTATAACATTTAGATTTTGGAATGAAGAATTATCTAGATTATGTGGAGGAGGTCGTGTGCTAATATCCTACAAAATTATCATGACCCTCGTAGAAAATGAGGCTAATAACACAATGGAGTAACTCTTGTCATGGATGCATCAGCCAACAAACAAGCTAAGAGGCCAAAACAAAGCAACAGTGGCAAGAGGTGGAGCTCAAATCGAAAACCCTCACAGAGAAAATTTCCTTGAAAATGAAAAAATAAAACTCACAACATTTGTAATGTACCATATCTGATTCAAAGGCACATTAAATCCAAATCTTGCAAAAATTAGACAACGGTAGATAGCTTTGACAAAACTAGTTAATTTGACTAAGATTCAAGTAGAAAAATTCAAACCACCTTACACTCTTCCTAAATTCTCCCAAGATGATGTTAATGACCTGGTAAGGCTGCAAGTAGGATGAAAATAGGACAATACTTTGATAGCAACACTTTTATGGTCACTTCATGCCCAAGTAGACCCCTTGAGATGAACCCAAGGGTACAAGGCAATTGTCCATGGGAATTCTGTGGAAACCCAAGGCTTCTGGTGCTTGATGAAAGTAATCCAACGTGGGATTGACTGTATGGAATATCCCCCAACCTTCTGCAGTAGTCAAACAAAGGTTTAGAATCAAAATGGATAGTGTTTGGAGGCCAAATTGACAATTACGCTACTTAGGACTGACTAACTAGTTTTTCTTCAGACTTTCCCAAACACTCTCATATGGTAACGAATTTCAGTATTAATGCTTTGGATGGGTTTATCAGGGTCTTTTGTACCTTCAAAAGCTTACATAAATACCAATGAGATCACTGAATGCATTTTACGACAAATACTGTAAAACTAGGGAATTTTTAATGCACATAGAGCAAACATTGAAAAATGAAGATACAAAAAACTTAAGTAGTCCTCGAATTTCTTCTCATAACTGATACAGGTAATCATATACATATTATTGAACAGAAACAAGTTCTATTAGACTAATATAGAATCATTTTAAAGTATCTATGATCCAATCTTACAGATAGTTCACAATCTTCAATGATCTTTACAAATAAGAGTAGGGATCTTCAATGGAAGGAAGAAATAAAGAGATAGAAACATAGGGTCATAGGCATATAAAAAATAAGAACATTTTTTCTGCTCATGGATGGCACAAAAACATATGATACAACTCATAGGGGTGCAATTACTCTGATAGCTCACTTCTTGGTATGGATCTCACCATGAATTTCACCTCAATCTGGCACTAGCCTCTGCATCAACTCTGGAGGGTCGAATTCTTCACTATGATGGATGAATCAGACCTAAAACATGTGCTCTAATGGATACATTGAAACTTTGATGATGACTATAATAATATTTCTATGAGGCAATCTCCCAAAGTTGGTTAGGGGGGCATCTCCTAAGCCTCTAAGAAGCAAAGCTCCCAAGACAAATATCAATACTGGAAAAATATGTGAGAGTGGTGTGCTCCTCCTCTTTTAGAAGCTTAGTTTCCATCTAGATTCATTGAATGTGGTCTCCTTCATTACTCATGTGCCCTCCTTGAATTTTTTTAGCATCTAATCTTCTACCTGCTTTATCCATGCTTTGTTGCCTTTCCTCTTTGGATTGCTTTTCCTGCTTTTGGAAACATACTTTTCCTATGATTTTGACTGCTTTTCTGCTTCTTGTTGTTCTTTTGACTGCTTTTCGTGTGCTAATTTTGATTGTTTTTCCTATGCTTTTGACTGCTTTTCTACTTCTTCCTGCTTTATGGATTTTCCTGCTTTTCTTTCCTGAATTCTGCTTTTCTGAACTGGTTGCTTTTGTGCTGCTAATTTCCATCTTTTGTGGCTTTGTGGATTTTTCTTGATTTTATCCTAGTTTCCATTTGGGTTGAAAACTCACTGGTTCCACTAAATCTCATTCACCCACCTTGGCCACCTAGCACATGATCTTAATTACAAAAATTAATATTATCAAAAATATATTACAAATTAACATAGAACTTTTAATCCTAAGTCTAATAATTAAATACTTTGGCAATTAATACATAAAAATTGACCCCCCCTCATGTTAGGATTTGGATAGAATATTAATGGGTTGTCTAAGTAGCATAATGGTCATGGAGTCTCATGGAGTCTCATGGAGGGGACATTACAACATTGAACTTAGGATTGAAACCCTTTTGCACTTTCCACAAGGTATCGTACCACGCTTTTAATGCATAGTCTAGGTGGAGGCCGAGTGCATGGATTTTACGTGTCCTTTCACCTACCATGAGTTGGTATTCACCCAATAATTGATTTCATAGCTATGGTAATGTTACAATAAGACTTGTTACAAGTGTTGATCCCATCGTGGAAGAGTAAGGTTGCTAGGGCCATCTGTATGACCCTTACTCATTAAACTTCATATAATGTTTATATGTGTGGGAAGCGTAGATGTGTTATCACTTATGTGCTAAGTAAGCCACGTAGCCAAAGGATCAACCACCATACAAACAATATAAATAAATGCATGTTATAAGTTAAACACCAAATCCATGACTAACGTACATGCTCTCAAACATCACCTGACCTGATAACATTCAAATGTGTATGGGTCACAATGGAAGGGACCATTGGCCTAGGTAAGGCAATATATATATATATATATATATAAAGTGTTAATCATCTCATCAGTATATATATGTTGAACTATGGATTGGTGTGACCATGGTAGCCTTGGATTTATTAAGGGATATTTTATATATAATTTTGTTATATATATATTTTTAACTATGTTAAACAATTAATTTATGTTTCATAAAGTATAAAAAAAGGGATAATGACACTTGATTAGTTTGTTACAAGTAAACATTAACATTGGTAAGGATCTGATGACCCTCCATGTATCCTGATTGCTCTTCCAAAATCAGATGAGGAAGAATTGGTGTGAGCCTATTGGTAATTACTTTGGTGGTAATTTTGAAGATGACATTACAAAGAGAGATGGGACAGAATTTACCCAGAGTAGAAGAGGAACCTATCAATATGAGAAGAAATTTGGTGGGAGCTATCTTGTTTGTTGTTCCAAGTGTGCTTTTCATTGTTAGGTTCAACGTTTGTTTGCATAATCGAGGTGTTGGAACCCTCCTCTTTTTTCCAGAGTTGAGGTTATCATGTTGAATTCTCTGCCTTATATCCAATGAAGATGGTGCGACAGTTATCAAATGAGTCAAAGAGAGTAAAAAAATTTCAGATTGGCATCGGGGTAGGAGGACCGTAGACATTGGTAAGGATGCCACTAGCTTCCAAGCCTAGGATGCATAAGGTGGAAGAGTGAGTGAAAGCAGTAGAGAAGAAGCCAGAGAGATGAATAAGGTTTGGGTTCCAAAGGATATAAATTCCTCCAATCGACCTGAATAAGATTTGGGTTCCAAAGGATAGAAATTCCTCCAATAGAGCCTTTAGCATCCAATACAATGGAGATGGATCCTTTCCAGCAGAAGTGAGCAATGTTTTGAATGAGATCTACTGCACATTTGGTTTATTGAAGCATGACAACTGAAGGGGATTCTTGATTAATATTTGATAGAAGAGTACGTTGTTTACTCTTCACACATAAGCCTCGAATATTCCAGGATAGAATATTCATGGGAAAATTTATTGAGATGAAGGAAGGGACATGATCCAGTCTAAGATAGATCAATGGTTACATGATGCCATGAGATTATCCCATAATTCAACCAGTTTCTACTGATTGGTTTTGCAGCCTCTTTTGGTATCTTTCCTTATCCCCATGACTCATGAGATGTGGAAATACCTAGCTTGATTGAACTCCAAGGAGGATTTTAGGTTGATTTGCAGGGGGGGTTGCTTAGCCATTTTGGATTCGACTTCTCGAAGAGATTTTTGTATGATTAGGATTTGAGAAGTAGGGATAGTTTGGAGATCAACTATGTTGTTGGCTTCTATAATTTTTAGTAGGGCATTGTCGTCTAAATCAAGTTCATCTTCTTCATCTCCAACTCATCCTAGTCCTCTTCCCCCATGGTGTTGTCTTCTGTCAGGTTGATTTTCCTTCTTTTGGTCGAATCCGAAGGAGGAGGATGCTTGATAATGTTGAAATTTGGTTGAGCTTTGATATTTAATTATTTTAGATGCAGAGACTTGAATCAATGAGACAATTCAATCCATGAAATTCATACACCCATAACACAAGATATACCCTGGGGAAAATCCTCAAAATTATGAGAACAAAACCCCAACAATTCTTCTCAATATAATATAATGGATATAACAAAGAATGCTTTATTTAACAACATAGCAGATTTCTTTTAGAATATAAGAGATCACCAAACTTCTTAGTGAAGATACAAAAACAATAGAGAATAGAGATCAAGCGGATGTGTGCCCAGCACAACAATAACAAGCACAGACAATACCCTGCACAAAGAGAAGCGCCTTGCCTTCGATTGAGAAGAGAATTTGATTCACACTATGGATTCAACAATCATGTATAACATATTTATACACTATTCTCTTCTATTTTTAACTTCTAGCTTCATGATAAACTCACCCTCAAACTAGATGTATTAATCTTGCATGGAGTGGTGCGCCCCACTTCCCATGCAGTGCTTCATCTCACTGAGTTGTCACTTAGGATGAACTTGCCTCTTAAATAAAATCTTGCCCACTTAGTTAGGTGGCTAACTTAAGTTTCGACATGCAAGTGTCACAACTCACGTGTCATCTTTTAGTTTAACATAAGTGTCGTTATGCAATAACACTTAGTTAACTAGATCTTCTTTGTTGTCACTTAGTTAAATCTCTTTAACTGAAGTGTCGTCTTTTAGTTTAACTAAAGTGAAAATACTTTTGTTAACTAGTCCCTTTTATTTAACATTTAGTTAACTGAAATCATGCTAATTGATTTACTTGAAGTGACCACTCTGAGTTCTTTAGTTAACTGAGACATATCTTTAACTGATGCTTTAACTGAAGCATTGATACTTAACTAAAGCTTTAATAATTCGAGTTCTCTTTAATTAGTTGAAGTGTCTGCATGGGAAATTTCAAATTCTCTTGATCTCTATGCTTTATCTTTTATTTCTTTATCTCTTACTCCATGGTCAATATGTGCTAACTTTAATTATCCATCACATTACATTATACTAAGAAGAATTATCGGATGTCATGATCATATTATATTATTCCGGACCAAATGATCATATGATAAAGTAATTCACTTTAGAGGTGATCAATATCTAAAGGAGACTTAATAGAAATCTGGTGGTCATGGTTAATAATATATCACACAACATTAAATGATTTTAACAAGTAAAGCATGACCTTTATACGGAATCTCCACCTATATACGGGAGGTCCATCTCATGAATACCTTTATACGAAAGGTTCACGTGATAATTATGACTTGATACACACAAGTTCAAAGCCTTGTCCAACAAGACTTTACAACATCATTACTTTGATCAATTACCTCTATACGGGAGGAATAACCTTTACACGAAAGGCAATCAAAGTGCTCACCTCTATAAGGGAGGATCAATCTTAGCTACACAAGATAGGTTTGGAGAATGTCTCCTGATGTTGTATATTTAACATATAATGCTCGTGCCTTCTGAAGCGCTAACCTCCTTCTCTTATGATGTCATTTTTGTATCTTCCATAACTCCAAATTGATTAGAGTGCTTCGTAGATGGGTTTTAATGAGAGTGATTTGGCTTGTGAAAACCCTTCTTTTTGTTGTTAACAGAGGTAAATCATTCTGGTTTTTCTTATGAGGGAGCCACATAGGTTTGAACGATTTTAACTAAGGGATAATCATGATAGAGATGGCCATGTTTGTGACACTTTCTGCATCTAAAAGGGATGTTCTCATAGCTCAGGGTTTGGATCCATTCACAGTATTGAAAGCTGAGATAGATGGAATTTGGGAGGGGCCTTGAGACATTCATGTTCACATAGATGCGAGTGAAGATTGTGTATTGACCTTGCTTGGTAGATTCATATATATTTATAAACTTGCTCAAGGTATTACCAATGCCCATTAGGGTTTCTTCATCCCAATATCATGAGGGAGAGAATATAACCTAACCCAAACTGGAACCTCTGCAAAATATTCTTGTTATAGACTGAAGTTTTCTTTCCAATGGCACATGAATAGGCCTACATTAATGAATAAATATGGGCCTTGATCCACGACTCTTTCACGATCTTCCGTGTTGGAGAAGATGGCCATGAAAATCCCTTATGATCCCAGCTTTAAATTGATCTCGACTTTCGACCACCATTTGTTGACAATCCATCCCATCAAATCCTTCTCATTGGGCCAATACCCTAGGAATTTACATATTAGGGCATGGTATTGCATGTGCTGTCTGTGGGCACTCAGCCTGCCTGAGGTGACTTCCAGATGCAGGATCGAGTCATCTTTGAGAAAACATTCGTGTGATGGAGGCTTGAATGGTAGCTTTGGAGTACTCTGTTTCTGATCTAGCTCTGTGTTTGTTATTTTCTCCATGTGTGTTTTCTTGGCGGCTCTTGGTGGATCCTTCCCTTCCAAGCTGGTTTTTCTAGGAGATCTATGGGACAAGGGTTTCACATTTGAGGGATGAGAAACTATTGCATCACGGTAGGAGGGAGCCCCATCCCTCCAAGCGGCAACACCATATGAGGATTTAGGTATGAGAAAGAAAAACCCTACAATTCTGAAAACCCTAGATTTCACCTCCGACTTCTATCCAACATCATCTAATTTTTTACTATGCAATTTTAAAGATATTCATATAGATAAAAAATAAAACATCATAACATTGAAATTTCACATTAAAATATTGAGAAGTTAATAGTAATGATTAATCTTGTGAAGAACATGAGTAGGTTTGATTTACTTGGAGTATGATGTAACTTATACATTTGACTATAAAGTAAGTGGATAAATTCTATTTTAGGCCTTTTTAACCATGATTTGAGTAGATTTAAAATGTATCAAAATTCATATTTTTCTTACTAAATTTATAAGAAGATTTGAAAAGATATTTGTCTACTTATTAATTTATTTATTTTACCATTAATTTTTTGTAACTTATACATTTCATCATAAAGTGGATAAATTCAACTTAACCTTTTTTAATCATGATGTAAGTGGCTTTAAAGTGTATCAAATTCATAATTTTATTATTAAATTTAGAAGAGAATTTGAAAAAAAGTTGAATTTGTTTCTTTATTAATTTATTTATTTTTCTATTAATTAATTTTAAGTAATTTATGATGATGATGATGATGATGATGGTCTTTAAAGTCCACTGAGACCAATCTTGGTTTATCGGACCTTAAGAAGATAGAGATTAATTGTTTTTTTTTTAAATATTATTTCTATGCTCAAAGGAGCGTCCCTAGCTCGCTATAGTTTTGGGGATCTAGAAGGTGAGAAAGGTTAGTATCAGAGCAAAGATTTTGAAATTGAGATCTAATGTGAGTGAAAGTTGAGCATTATAAGAGAAAGGTATTTTCATCTTCCACCCTCATGGAATCGCATAGATGGAAAATTCTTTTAACTTAAGGCATTTTAGGGGTTGTCCGATGCTCAATTTCACTATGAATCTCATGAGAGTTCGTTCTAATCTTAGCAATATTAATTGTTTTCTTTGATCTTGTTAAGATATAAAGATAGTTTTGATCCTCGAGATTAGGTTTAATGGTCTCTTTGTAATACTGAAGCTTTCTTTTACCTCTAATTCTTCTTTGCACCACATTTTCTCTTTGAAGGTAGAATTAATAATGTAATTAATGTTAACCATATAGTTTCATTAATCCTCCAATAATTTAACAAAGTTGTGGCATATTTAAGCCATCCCCGCTTGGGGCGAAGGTTCTTTTCGTTGGAGTTAAAAACAATTTTAGGAAGTTGGTCGTCTCTTATATTGTTTATTTTTTTCTTGTACATTAGATATCTAATCATAGCCATGCTTTCAATGGGGGAGAGCCCTGCTTCTAAGAGGATAATAGGATAGGGCATGTTGCTCTTAATTTTAATATTATAAGTAATAAATTATTTCTGGATTTGCTCAATTCTTCTCCAAGACTCTCTGGAAATGTTGCATCCCCAAGCTTCACAACCATATAAAATAACGGGAGTGACGATCATTTTAAAGAGGAATTTATTTTTGTCCCACATCACAAGGTTTGTCGCTTTGCAATTGTTTTCAAGGTTGAAGTAGGCTTTCCACCCTCCATTTATCCTCTTCTCAATGTTATAGTTCCAATTGAGCTTGTGATGAAAGCCAATTCCTAAGTACTTATAGGAGGTTACTTACTCTAAGATTCTATTGTCATAAGAAAAATTGTCATAAGTACCTTTATTGGACTTGATAATCATGAATTTTGTTTTTTCAGTGTTTACAGTCATGCCCATATTGGTGTAGAAACCTTTGATAATTCGTAATTGCTTTTCAATATCATAAGAGCACCTTTCCATAAGAACGATATCGTTAGCATACAAAAGTAACATGATGACTATTCCTGCCAAGGTCATGCCTGCGCAACCTGTCTCTTCTAAACATTCTTCAAGCTTATCGATATAGATGCCAAAAAGGGTAGGGGAAAGGGGGCACCCTTGCTTAACTCCAATATTACAATTAATATCCTGCGACCAACCTTTAGTGTTTTTGAATTTGGCAATGACATTCTCATATAACCTTATAGTCGTAGCCCTCAAACTCGAGAGGAACTTCTAGCTCTTCTAATATATTCCAAAGGTTATATCTAGGCTCTTCTAAAATACATTAGCTATATGTATATGAGATCTTCTAATATATATTTGATAAAAAATAAATGGATAAATTCAACTTAACATTTTTAGTCATGATGTGAATGATTTTAAAATGTTTTAAAATTTATAATTTTCTTATTAAATTTAGAAGAGAATTTGAAAAAAAGTGAGTTTGTTTACTTATTAATTTATTTATTTTACCATTACTTTTATGTAACTAATAAATTTGTGTAACTAATACATTTTATCATGTATAAATGTTGGGCGCAACCCAAGTGGAGGAAGTTTTGATGGCGAAAGTACAAGTTCGGCGAGGCCTAACATCGACCAGTTTTGGGAGAAGCAACTTTGCAATTCCCGGGAGCAGGGTATGGAGTGAAGCGAAGTGACAGAAAATGACATGTCTCCTTGGTAAAGGTGAAGTACTAAGGACGATCAAGGTAGTTGGAGCAGTTATGAATGAAGCGACGAAATATTAGCTATAGAAGCAAAGAGTAAAGAAGCAGAATGGTGCAAAGGACGTGTCACTGTAGTGTTAAAGCCACGCGGTCAGAACTGCGACCGTCAGAGCCAGAGAAGCAGCGCAAAAAGACAACGGAACTCCAACAAAGTAAAGACAAATCATGGTCAATAGAAGAACCATGTCATTTTGGGTTTAAGGATACTATGGGGGTTGGCCCATAGTTATTGTAAAGATGTGACCTTTGGGCACAATCTATATAAAGGGCAATTTTGTATAAGGAAGGGTTAGATGTTGGTTGGTTGTTAGATATTGTTAGATCTAGGCTGAGAGAGATCTAAGAGAGGAAAAATACTATGCAGATGTGTGACAAATATCTATTGTAGAGAAGAGTCTGTAGCCGAGTGCGCATACTGGAATTGTTACCCCTTCCAAGTAATATAATAACAGTTCACGTGGACGTAGCTCCCATTTGGGGGATGAACCATGTAAATATTCGTGTTATGTGTTTGAATCTTTGTTATATTGTGTGTTCATGAATGTTTATTCTTATATATGTGTTTTCATATGAATGTGAATGAAAATGATATGTTAAGTAGTGGAACACGCATGTATGAACATTGTGAAGTCATGTTAAGTATGATAATTGTGTAGTTAGCATAGTAAGGTGGCAACAATTCATCGAAGTCTGTAGGTTGTTGAGAACTGTGAAGTGCGCAGATACATGTTGGTAATAATATATTAAGTAGATGTTGAGTAAGTTGCGCATAAAAAACTTGCATAACATAACCACGCGTCATGAGGTTGCAGAAACCTGATTCTGTAACCACCCATCTTCACTTCAGGTGAGACTTCAACCTGCTCCCTGATTGATGGCAAAAGGGCCAGTGAAGGGGATTTTGTTGGATCTACAATAAGAAACTATATAGAACCTAGGTTAGCCCCATAGAAAGTAAAAGAGATAGTTAGCCAACAAATGGTTCCATTTCCATGCTAAGAACTGGCGATATGCGATGTTGTTATGTTATGTGAATGTGAAGAAGGAAGTGCAATAAATGTTCTTGTTTACTTGATACTTGTTATGTGAGATTGAAGTGGTATCTGAATAAGACATAACTTGGTAAGTAGATAGAACTTGTCTTTGCGAAGAAAGAGAATAGACATCTGCATCTTACCACAAAACAATGGTTGCAGAGGTATATATTCACTGACTTGCATCAAATTTTCTTTTCATATTTTGATACTGAGTTGCATGAGTGGATATCAAGGATAGCAAAATGGAAAAATTGTTTTCAAGGTGGAGAACCTACAGTTTGGAATCCAGAGTTGATTCAGAGGCTTAAAGGGATTGACAACCACATTTCAAGAGTAGTAGACTTTTGGTCGGATAACATACTGGAAGGCTATGTTACAGAATTCGTTGTGGACACGTTGAAGTCTTATAGCACAACAGAAGGATATTTCTTCCAAGGATTTAGAGGTAAGTACCTGAAAAACCTCATTTTATACATTAAAATGCTACTAGCTGAAAAATGAGTCTTAAGAATGCAATTAGATTCCTAGGGCTTGAGTCTGTAATGTTCAGTACCACAGATAGTGACATAGACGAAGATATTGGTATTTTGCGAAGTGGAAAAAGATATAAAGTAAGCACTAGAAAGAAGTCTCGTAAATCTGAACCTCGCACATTCCTAGAAACTGAGTTAGGAAGTGATATAAACTCATATCAGGTTGAGTCCGATAGTGAAACAGAACCTAGACGCATTGGTTATCAGCCTATTACTCTGCAGAAACCTATAGTTGATGAAAGGAATATCATTAGTCCACAAAACACTAGTAGTGGTAATACTGCACGAGCAGGTACTTAGAATCATTCAAGTAGTGGTATACCTTCCACATTTTAGAACACTACACCTCCTAGAAGAAGAATGGCAGATGACATTAAGCTAGCAATTTTTAAAGGAACCGGTCTAGAAGGCCCAGAGCAGTATTGGTTTCTATGTGAAGCTGTATGGAACATTAAGCAAGTACATGATGGTGCTATAAAACAAGTCCAGCTAGTTACCACATTTAGAGACAGAGATTTAACATGGTTCATGAAGTATTCTATTGGACAAAACAAATCGCTAGTCGATATCAAAACTGCACTTATTAGAGAATTTAAGAGACCTAAGTTAGAATCTCAGTGCATCACAGAGCTAAAAGAAATCAAACAGAAACCTAATGAGACTGTGTGGGAGTTTGATCAGAAGTTCAAAGTATTGTTAGATCAAGTTAGCTTTGAAATAGCACCGCAACAACATCAATATTGGTTCATAGTTGCGTTGTTTCTCCATATTAGATTATCGTTGATGCAACAGAAGGTAACATCGCAAACAAAAGAATTAGAAATTGCGATGAAGCTAGAAGCTTTGCCTATAGGAGAAACTAGCACGGGTATGGTACAGATACAGACACCGTTAGCAAATTTGACATTACAGCTACAAGATATGAAGAAAGGAAAAGAGATAAGAGAAGAGGTTTGGTGTACAAAATGCAAAGCCAAAGGACATTCCAAGGAACACTGTCATGTATTCAAAGATTACATTGCTAATGGAGCACCGAACCCATTGAATCAACAACAAGGACCATGGTGTGAGATTTTTCGATGTAGAGGACATCGCCCATAAGACTGTTACCTACTTCAGAAGTATGTACAGACACCAACGAACCTGTACTGCACATTCTGTAAATCAGTTGGCCATGATGATACCAACTGCAGAGCTTATGATCTCATGATAGAAAGAAAGCATGATGTCTACAGAGTCCAAGGAGAAACACCACATAATAATGAACTCTGCACAATATGATCAAGGCGCATATAGAGGACATGGTGGATACAGAGGAAGAGGACGTAACACTGGCCAAGGACGAGGAAGAGGTCAGATTGTATGATATAACTAGGCTCAACTAGGACATTTAGCAAGATACTGTCAGAATCCTTGCACTACTTGTAAGTACTGTAAGTCATTTGACCATGTCCCATTTTGCAAGGAAAATGCAAGAGAAAAGACCAGAAGGGCAGAACTAGAATATACAGATGATCGCAGATGAGAAAAGAAACAAAGATCGCAACATTCATGTTGTGACGCGAAGTGGAGTCGTGACAGGAGATGACAGGATAAACGAAGCTTTGACCTTTGAAGATAACTTAAATAGACCAGAGCCTACTGGTGGGCCTTGGGTAAGAAAAGCAACTGGAAAATGCCTGCATTTAACCCTGACCAGGAGAAAAAGGTATTCATGGAAGCAAGAAAATGATTTCAGGACTTAGAACCTTCGACCACAAGGTCCCAATTGCGAAGTGATCAGACACCGATACTGGATATGTCGATCTCTTATGATGGATTGCAAACTTCGCCAGAACAGATAATCCCTATTACGTAGTTCCTATAGAGCTGCATAAAGTTTCTAAGGCATGGAAACGCCTTAGGAGAATTACAAAATCTATTGGTACATTACGAACAACATAATACAGTGAATGATGCACACAGAGCAGTTCATCATATCAAGAACCATAGAAGGACAAGAAGAGAAATGAGGCTAAATGCGTAGATCAGAGATTATGAAATGAACAAGGTCATTCTCGACCTAGGCTCAAAGGTGAATGTCCTGACAAAACAAACATGGGAACAATTGGGAAAGCCGAAGTTATCTTGGTCGCCTATATAGTTGAGGTTAGCTAATCAACAAAAGGTTATACCTTTTGGGAGATTATCCAGTGTTCTTGTTGACATTGATGGAGTACGGAATAAAGAAAACTTCGAGGTTATTGAGATCATAGATGACAATAATCATTATTCTGCACTATTGGGGATTGACTGGGCAATTGATAACCTCACAATTATCAATCTGAAGAAAAAACCAATGATATTTGATGGACCAGATATCAGGGTCATCGCACCCTTGGATCCTTTACAAGGACCTAGATATATTGAACCAGTCCGAGTAGAATGCAGAGCTCAAGAACTTGATAATATCTACAATATGACAGTGAATCAAGAAGATTACATCAATCCTACAGATGATGGAACATTGATATGGAGATGCGACAATTCTTGCGTATCATAATCAGACACAGGAATGGAGAACTAGCAAAGCTAAATGCATGAAGTATCAGCAAGACGGTGTGCGAAGATAAAAAAAGTCACTACGCTGGATTGGAATAGAGGTAAGTCACTACACTGGTTTGGGTAATATCCATGCATTTCTTCATGAATATCTAGTGTCAGTTTCAGATGAACATAAGTTAGAAGCTTTGGATATAGCATTGCAAGCTACACTTGTTAGATGGTGGTTTGTGCATAAAGATAACCTGAACACATGGGAAGAATGTATGCACATGATGGAAATCATATTTGCAGAGCAAAGTGAAATAGTACAAGCAAAATACAATGGATAGACCGATCCCATAGATCATATAGAGTTTTGCTTGAAATCCTAGATACATACACCAAAGACAGAATGGGTTCATATGTTCGTGCACACATTGGATCAAATACCAAAGAACTGGTATATAGAATCAAAATTTCGCAGAAGTAGAATAGATTGGCACATAATGATAAACGAATTTCAATCCACTTTCAACTTTGAGGATGATAGTCTGAGTGTTAATGAGGCTTTACATATCATTAAAAAGAAGATATTTAATGATGTCACGTTGCCTGTATATAAACAACCAGATTGGGCAATACAGTTGGAGCATGCCCTTGAATGTTATAACTTCATGCTAGACGAAGATGAAGAGGAAGATCCTCACGGTGTGAATATACCTGATTCTGAAGGAGAACACGATGTCGAAGAACCTAACTTAGAAATTCCAGACTTGAGTAATCCTGTGAAGACCAGAAAGATCAATATTGGTACTAGGAATGAACAAAAATTTGCTTCTATTGGGGATCACTGGGATAAAGAAACAGTAGGACAGATTGCAGACCTACTTTGTGAATATCAAGATTTATTTCCTACCAAGTTTTCTTAAATGAAAGGAATTTTAGGTGACTTGGGAGTTATGAAAATACCTCTCAAGCCTGATGCGAAGCCTATTAAGCAAAGACCTTACAGATTGAATCCTATATATAAAGAAATGGTGAAAGCAGAAATTGATAAAATGCTCGACGCATGAATTATTGAACCAGTAGAAGAATCAGAATGGATAAGTCCCATGGAAATCCAGGACAATAAAGCTAAAGGTGAAATTAGAATCTATGTGGACCTCAGGGAATTGAATGATGCATCTCTACATGATCCATTTCCTACTCCATTCACAGACGAAGTTCTAGATAACATAGGTGGATAGGAGGCATACTCTTTCATTGATGGATTTTCTAGATATCATCAGATCAGAATTGCTACAGAAGATAGACATAAGACCACATTTGCTACTGAATGGGGATCATATCAATACATTGTTATGTCGTTTGGATTGAAGAATGCACCTGCTATCTTTTCAAGAGTTGTTGTAGCTGCATTTAAGGATTATATTCATAAATTTTTAGAAGTTTACTTTGACGACTGGATAATATTCGGCCTTCTAAAGAATCATCATGCGAACTTAAGAATGATGCTAGCGAAGTGTAGACAATATCAGATTTCCTTGAATTTGAAGAAGTGCGTCTTCTGTGTTCCCTATGGTATTTTATTGGGACACATAGTATGTAAGCAAGGATTGATGGTTGATCCAACAAAGATCACAATCATCATAAATCTCCCAGTGCCTAACTCCGTGAAACAACTACGCACTACACTGGGGCATATAGGATACTATAGAAATTTCATCAAAGCATATGCACAGATCATTGCACCTATGGAGAAATTATTGAAGAAAGAAGCGAAGTGCAACTAGACTAAAGATTGTCAAAAAGGATTGGGTACATTGAAACAGAAAATGGATACAATGCCTATTCTATTCTTTCTTGACTGGAATAAACCATTTCATGTACATGCAGACGCTTCATCTATAGCACTTGGAATTGTATTAGCTCAACCAGGTGAGGGGGGTATCGACCACCCCATCGCATTTTCAAGCAGAAAGCTATCTTTAGTAGAAAAGAATTCTACTACAATAGAAAGGGAAGGCTTAGCTATGGTATACACATTACAGAAGTTTAAACACTATCTGCTAGGTTCTCATTTATGTATGTTTACTGACCATTCAACTTTGAAGTACTTGGTCAATAAACCGGTGTTAGGGGGATGAATATGCAGATGGTTGTTACTGTTTTAGGAATATGATTTTGAAATCATTGTGAAACCAGGAAGATTGAACGCAAGACCTGGCCATCTTTCACACATCTAGTTAGGCAAAGAACCTAGTAATATGGAGGATAGTCTACCAGATCCGTAGTTGTTTTCTATCCACATAGCAGATGACTATTTCAGAGATATCATAGAATTTCTGACTACAGGATTAGCACCTACAGAATTTACTATGCAACAGAAGAAACAATTAGTGGTAAGAGTAGCTAACTTTACTCTAATTGCAAGACAATTATACAAATTGGGACCAGATGAAGTATTGCGAAGATGCGTACTAGAACATGAAAGACCTAGTACACTGACCGAAGCACATTCAGGTGTATCTGGAGGACACTATGCAAGAAGAGATATTGTGCAGAAAATTTTGAGATCAGGACTATGGTGGTCTACGATACACAAAGACTCAAAAGAACATTGTCGGAAGTGCGATGTATGCCAAAGAACATGAGATGCCATTGATGCCACAATTGACATTGCAAGCCTTTGATAAATGGGCTATTGAATTCGTGGGACCTATTAACCCACCCGGAAAGAGAAATGGCTTAAGATATATCATCATAGCTACAGATTATCTAACGAGATGGGCAGAGGAAAAACCAGTGAAGGACTATAGCGCAGTTACTGCCGCGCAGTTCATTTTTGAAAATATTTTGACAAGGTTTGGATGTCCAAAGATTCTAATGAGTGATAAGGGAACTCATTTCCTGAATAGAACTATTACAACTTTGACAGAAAAATTTCATATCTATCATCAGAAGTGCACACCATATCATCCACAAGATAATGGCACTGTAGAAGCCTTTAACAAAGTATTGGAGAATGCATTGACCAAGGTATGTAAAACAAACATGGATGATTGGGATCTTAGAGTACTAGTTGTATTATGGGGATCTTAGAGTACCAGTAGTATTATGGGCGTATAGAACAACTTGTAAGAAGTTGATAGGTCATACACCTTTCATATTAGCAGATGGACTATTGGCAGGCGGTTTGATAAGGAAGAATCGTAGCATTGCCGATGCTGCGACACGTTAGACGAAGTCACGGAAGGAAGAAGGCTCGATTATTTTATGTATTGTTTGAGTCGTCTGTACCGCAATAGGCGGGTTTTTGGGTCGTTGGACCATATGAGATGTAATTTTGAGCTAATTGTACCGCAGTAGGAGGGTTTTTGGGTCATTTGGACCTGGTCAGTTAGATTTTGGGTCTTTTGTCCAAGAGTCGGTTAAGAAGCTGTTAGTAAGTGGACAAGTATTGTAAAGGAAGAAGCCTATATATAGACAAGAAGTTGTAGGTTGTGAAATAGATTGGAGAGAGCTTTGATATGCGGTTTTGTGCATATGTTGGGAGATCAAGAGATATTGCTGGAATCTGTGATCTGCAAAGGCATTGTATTGGGTTTTTGCAGTCATAATATGATGTGATGAAACTATTCTGTGCAATCCTGGTGTGTCTTTTGTCTTTTGATGGTAATGCAATATCTCTGATAGTCGCTTACTATTATAATCTGCTGCAACAATGAAATGTTTCCATTAAATGATGATATGAGTACAATAATGTCGAAGTGAATGCATAGAATTACTGTTGAATGTTACAATAAGATTAAGTAGCTAATGCCACACACATCCTCCTTCATTCAGCAGAAACATGGTTCCATCCACTCTCCCTTGATCGCCTCGGGTGAGACCTCATCTACTCTACAAGTGTTGCTGGGCAGGGTAAAACCTGCTTGGGCCGGTGCTTAGGGAGATCGCGGTGGGTTGGTGTCGACGGTGATGGGAACCCCAGTCGACTGGGTTTGAGTCAACAAATTGTTCCGTTGCCAGGACCGTGTGCGAAGTGAAAGGCGGATATGTTGTGGCACCTGACGAAACCCGAGATCCAGGAATGGTTTGATCAAAAGTTACAAGAATTCGCTGAAGAAGAAATCTGGAACACTCGACTGACAGTAGATCAGTGGGTGGATAGATATATTCACGACGGACCGCATGAGTGGTTCTTCTGTGAATTCCCAGACATTTTTTATAAGTGGTTGGCGAAGTTGACCTTCCAGAAGAGGAACTTCCAGGGTGGTGAACCGATGACCTAGACCCCCGAATTCATTCAAGAGCTACAGGAGGTTGATAATAAAGCATCGCAGGCTGTCGAAGTGTGGTTCGATAGCATCCTAGAGGGATATATCATAGAATTCGTGGTTGATACTCATAAATCCTATAGTGAAGCCGAAAGATATTTTTTCTGCTGACCTTGGGGCAGGTTTCTACTGTCTCTTCAACTGTCGATTAAGATGCTTATTTGTGAAAAGGGTATATTGAAGATGCATCTTGATCAGTAGATAGCTTGGTGGGCGGAGGCCGTGGGTACCACGACAGTTGCGAGGCGGTACATGGAATGATAAGGGGTAGATGGGTGCAGGTCATGATGAGACTGTGGGTGAAGCTGAGGAAGAAAGTGGTCTTACGAGGGGAGGAGCGAGGTTTTGATAGGAAAAGAGGCAGAGGACAGGAGAAGGTCCTGCTGTGGTCGAACCGCAAGGCCGTGAAGGAAGACCACATGGGACAAAGCGACCTCATAGTCTTAACAAGGACAACCAGGCTACGCCCAGGATAGAGGCAGGACCAAACCCCAGCACCAACGTACCCACACCTCTGTTCACTATCTCTCAGATAGCAAGAAATACCACTTCGACATCGCCAAGTTCTTCAATACCACAGAAGTTAATCAGTAGTAGTACAGCGAAAGGAGGAAGGAAGCCCAAAATGGAGGGTGATGATGCTAAGTTACCGTTGTTCCACGGGAGTGGGACAGACAACCCAGAACAGTATTGGTTTTTGTGTGAAGCGGTCTGGACCGTAAAACAGATCACTGATGATGCCGCTAAGAAAGGACAGTTAGCGACAACTCTACGAGGTCATGCATTAGATTGGTTTATGAAGTTTGTTCTAGTCCCTACAAGAGCCCTAGAGAAGTCACTATATGAGATCCGGGATGGACTGATTGCGGAATTCAGAAAGCCCAAATCTGAGGCTCAGTATATTACGAAATTGAAAGAAATTAAGCAGTATCCCAATGAGACGGTGTGGGATTTCGACTAGCGATTCAAGACGCTGATGGAAAGGGTTAGTTTCGATATGAATGTCGTCCAACATAAAGAGTGGTTCATCACGGCACTGCTACCACACATTCGGCTACCATTGATGCAACAAAACATCTCGACGCCCAGTGAAGCTCTGGAGATTGCAATGCGATTAGAGGCGTCTGAGAAAATGCAGCTGGGATGTCGTAGATACAGACACAGCTCGCTAACTTGACTATACAACTATAAGATTTAAAGAAGGGCAAGGAACAACGCGATGAAGTATGGTGTACGCGATGCCGAGGAGAAGGGCATACGAAGGACAATTGCTCGGATTTCCGTAATTATTTGGTTTTAGGAGCGCCAAATCCATTGAATGGTGGTAGCATGCCGTGGTGTCGTGTCTGCTAGGTATACAAGCACAGCCATGACAATTGCCCATATATGCAGAAAATGGTCACAACCCCAAGGAATCTTTATTGTACATTTTGCAAATCGGTGGGTCACGATGACAAGGATTGTCGTGCATTTGGGTTGCTACAAGAAAGAATGTATGATGTGTTCTATGTAAAGGACGACCAGCGTGCCGTACAATAGTCGCAACCGCAGCCACAGGTAACCCAGCCACTACCTCAACCACAGATGCAGTTTGTACCGCAACAGCAACAACCGCCGCAGTTCATGCCGCAATATGCTCCAATGCAGATGGCTCCACAGCAGGCACAATATGTACAACAACCGTATTATGCATAGCAAGGGCAAGGAATGCAACCATCACCAATGCAACAATAGTTCAACCAACCATAGTACCAGCAGCAGGGAGAATTCCAGGGAGGATACCGGGGAGGACGTGGTGGAGGATTTGGTCGAGGAGGAGGACGAGGTGGCCGCTTACCTATTCAATGCTATCACTGTGCGGTATGGGGACACTTCCAGCGGGACTGTCCACTACTGCAGAACCAGTGTACGTTCTGTTTTGTTAACGATCACACAGTTGAGAATTGTCCACAGTTGTTTGCGCGATGGCAAGCAGGGAATACTCCCCAGTTGTAGAGCCAGCCCCAAGCACAACAGCCTACCCAGAACTAAGTGCAGCAACCAGTGCAGAACCAGAATATGGGGCCAAATCAGAATCAGAATGTGAACCCACCCAAGAATCCGCCGCTGAACCAGACCCAGGGTGAAAACATCGCGACAATTTCTGCAGAGCCAAGACCGCAAGATGCTTTCATTGCTATGGTCACTCATGGAGGGAAGACAACTGGAGAGGACAGCTCAATGATCCGGTTAGCCAATGAAAAGAAGGTATCATTTGGCATTGATGCGGAGTGGGAGGCATTTCTTCAAGCACGTTGTGCATTAGAAAAAGATCAAGGTAAAGTTGTTATGTATGACATGCCCTTGACTT
The DNA here is from genome assembly GCA_027924585.1 of Larix kaempferi. Classification (NCBI taxonomy): domain Eukaryota; kingdom Viridiplantae; phylum Streptophyta; class Pinopsida; order Pinales; family Pinaceae; genus Larix; species Larix kaempferi. Next base: position 4,212,573 of record BSBM01000792.1, read on the forward strand.
TTGATACTACTTCAAAGGTTATCCCGTCGCAGCCATCCAGCACACTTCAAGCATTTTTGGAACATTTCTTATCCCTGGCAAGAGATCCCGAAGCTCTTGCTTCGATTGAAGCTTTGTTGTGATGACCGACCCAGGATCGACAAGAGTTTGCGATTAATTCCTTACAACGACGGAAGACAGGTAAGGAGATGCGGATGAATATTCAAATTGGCGACTATGATGTTGATTCAGTTATTCTGGATCTTGGTTCGGATGTGAACATCTTGACCAGGCAGTCTTGGCAGAAGATGGGGAGTCCCCCATTGAGCTGGTCTCCTGTACAACTTTGGTTAGCTAATCATTCTAAAGTGACACCGATTGGGAGAGTTCCACGAATGGTGGTGGAAATTGAGGAAATGAAAACATATGTCGACTTTGATGTAATAGAAGTGGTTGAAGGAGGAAGCTCTTATCCCGCATTACTGGGGATTGGATGGGCTAATGATAGTGGAGCTGTAATCAACTTCAAGTGACGAATGATGACTTTTGAAAATCACGATCTTAGAGTTATTGCCCCGTTGGATCCGGCTGAAGGACGCCGCTACATAGAACCAGTGAAGGATGACGATCCCAGTGGATGGGACCATGCATTCAATATCTCTGAATATTATATCCATTCGACTGCCAACAGTGAGCTAGGATGGCACAACGACAGCTTTGCGTCCTCCGACTCTGATGATGTGCTAGAATATTGGCAGAACCGCTTGCATGAGGTGTCGTTCCGTAAGTGTGGGTTGATCACGCAGTCATTATGTCGTGTTGCAACTGAAACGGTCACACTACCAGTATATGAAGGACTTCCTGGATTATCTAACTTTTTTACGACGTTCAAGGCAAGAGTTTCCGAACCACAACGATTGCTGGCATTGAACGAAGCACTGAAGGCTACCCCAGCACGCTAGTGGGCGACACACAAGGCATCAATTGATGGATGGTCGAAATGCAGAAGATTGATGATGGTATGCTTTGGGGATACTGAGGTTTACCACACTAGAAAGTATGATGGTCGGAACGATCCTGGTGGTCACTTGATGGAGTGTCAGCGGTTATGGGTATCGCAACCATGAGATGAGTGGGTCCATTCTTTTATCCATACTTTGGATGAGATGCCACGATCATGGTATAATGCAGCTGAGTTGTGAGGAGAAATTTATACTTGGCTGGAGCTCACAGTGTGTTTTACCCATACATTCAGTTTTGCGGATGCCGAGCCAGAGGTTAATAATGCATTACAGCTCATCCGTAATGTAATTCTGCAGGTTGTCCCGGTAGCATATCCTGCGGATCCATACACGCACTGTCAGATGCAGTCTCTCATGGAATGCTTCAATATCAGTGGTGGGCCAGAATATGGTGATGATCCGTGGAATGTGAATATCATGGAATCAGAAGGAAGTCGTGCTGTGGTACCACCTGATGCACCAAGCAATCCGATCAGTCAGCCGCTGAAGATCTGCAAGATTAACATTGGGATAGAGGACACTCCAAAGTTCGCAAATGTTGGGGATTACTGGGATGATGAGCTGATAAGCAAGGTCACTGATTTGCTCCATGAGTTTCAGGACATATTTCCTACAAAGTTTTCTGACATGAAGGGGATTCTGGGTGACTTAGGAGAAATTAAGATTCCATTAAAACCAGATGCTAAGCCAATCCGGAAGCGACCCTATCGATTGAATCCGCGACATAAGGAGAGGGTCAAGGCCGAACTGGATCGCATGTTGGATGCCAGTATCATTGAACCAGTTGAGGAGTTGGAATGGATTAGTCCTATGGTGGTACAGGATAAGAAGACTGGCGAAGTGCGCATTTGCGTTGACCTCAGGAAGCTAAATGATGCATGTTTGCATGATCCGTTCCCAACCCCATTTATTGACGAAGTGCTCAAAGGTGTGGGTGGTCAGGAGATGTACTCTTTCACAGACGATTCTCTGGCTACCATCACATCCTCATTGCAAAAGAAGATCACCATAAGACAACTTTCGTTACCGAATGGGGCTGCTTTCAGTACACTGTAATGTCGTTCGGTTTGAAGAATGCACCTGCGATATTTTCCCGGGTTGTCATTGTTGCATTCAAAGATTTCATTCGGAAGTTTTTACAAGTATACATGGACGATTGGATGGTCTATGGTTTAGTCTGTGATCATCTGGTGAATCTGCAGTTGATGTTGGAGCGATGTCGGTAGCACCAGATCTCGTTGAACCTAAAGAAATGTATCTTCTGTGCACCGTTTGGCATACTGTTGGGTCATATTGTGTGTAAGCAAGGATTGTTGGTTGACCCAGCAAAGATTGTGCTCATTCTGAGTTTGACACTGTCGACTACTGTTAAGAAGCTACGGGCGACACTGGGACACATGGGGTATTATCGCAAGTTCATCAGGGGGTATGCTGCAATTACCGCCCCAATGGAGAAGTTGTTGAAGAAGGATGCGGTATTCCAGTGGAGCCCTAAATGCCAGGATAGCTTTGAGACAGTAAAGACGAAGATGGATTTGGCACCCATATTGGTATTTCATGACTGGAGTAAGAACTTCCATGTTCATGTTGATGCCTCATCGATCGCGCTGGGAGTGGTATTGGCCCAGCCCGGAGAGGGGGATCTTGATCACCCCATTGCGTTTTCTAGCCATAAGTTGTCATCTATAGAAAGAAACTACACTACTACGGATATGGAAGGTCTAGCAATGGTTTATGCATTACAGAAGTTTCACCACTACTTATTGGGAGGCCATTTCAAGATGTTCACAGATCATTCTGCCTTGAAATACCTGGTCAATAAGCCTGTGTTGGGGGGGAAGATCTGTCGTTGGCTACTTCTTTTTCAGGAATTTGATTTTGAAGTAATTGTGAAGCCAGGGCGGTTAAATGCTGGCCCGGATCATCTCTCCCAGATTGAAACAAGAGAGGAGCCAACTAATGGTTGCCTGATGCACAATTATTTAAAGTTGAAGTCGCTGATGGATATTTTGAAGAAATCATTCAGTATCTGGCGACAGGTACCGCACCAGAGGAATTCACCACTACTCAGAAGAAGCAGTTGGTAGTCAAGGATGTATACTTCCAACTAATTGCAGGAGTGCTATACAAAATGGGTGCCGATGAGATATTACGGTGGTGTGTCTTGCCACATGAGCAAGAGCAGATCCTTTCCGAAGCACATGCGGGTGTCGCAAGAGGGCACTATGGTGGCAGTGCAACAGTAAGGAAGGTGCTTCGAGCGGGGATCTGGTGGCCTACACTGCACAGTGATGCGACAGAGTATGCATGATCCTGCGACGTTTGTCAGAGAATCGGGAAGCCATCCAGACGGGATGAGATGTCGTTGATGCCCTAGTTGACATTGCAGCCATTCGACAAATGGGCAGTAGATTTTGTGGGACCCATCAACCCACCGGGTAAGCGCACTAGTGCTATATATATTATCATGGCAATAGATTACTTGACATGATTGGCGAAAGCTGCACCAGTCATTGATTGCTCGCGGCCACAGCCGCACGGTTTCTCTTTGACCATAGTGTCACTCACTTCGGCTACCCCAAGATATTGTTGAGCGATCAAGGCAGCCACTTTCTTAATCTCACCATCAGCGCATTGACGGAGGAGTTGCAGATATAGCATAAGAAGAGTACACCCTATCATCCGCAGGTGAATGGCACGGTGGAGGCTTTCAATAAGATATTGGAGCATGAGCTGACAAAGGTGTGTAATGTGAACCGCGATGATTGGGATCTAAAAATCCCAGCAGTATTGTGGGCCTATTGCACCACATGTAAATGACTGACAGGGCAGACACCATTTAAGCTAGTGTATGGACAAGAAGTGGTTATGCCTATGGAGTATATCATTCCGAGCCTGCACATAGAGGCAACCACTGGTATGGATGCTATGGTAGCATTAGAGGAATGTCTCGTGCAGTTAATACAGCTGTAGGAAGATTGCTTTATCGTTGGTTTTCATCAGGGTGTGGAGAAGGATTGCCAGAAGGCTTGGCATGATCGCCACATCAAGAACAAATAGTTTGAACAAGGTGATTTGGTGTTGTTGTACGACAGCAAGTTTATGAAACATCCAGGAAAATTGCAGATGCATTGGCTTGGTCCGTATCACATTAGTAGCATTACTTCAGGAGGAGCGGTATAGTTGCAGTAGTTGGATGGGGCGATGCTCCCCAAAGTGATTAATGGTAGCCGGTTGAAGCCCTATCGGTCAGGCTTGGAACAACATGATGCCTGAGTTGCATCAAGAAAAAAGAAAAAGAAAAAAAAAAGAGAAGTGTAGATTGATTGGTGGCAGGATGGCGCATCAACAAGGATGGAATGCAGAAGCAGGGAGGCTTCTGCTGCAAATAAGGAGCGGTCTGCGACAAGTAGCAGCGTTGCGACCGGGTCAAATCAGCAATAAATGACAAAATTTAAAACAGTTAATTAACGACGCTTATTTGAATGATGGGAATTAATGGCGGATCCGGTCGATCGGCTGATAGAATCAACGGTGGATTTGCGTCATTAATACAGGATTTTGGTTTAATTAAGGCAAGATTTAGTCATGATTACGGAGGATTCGGCTGCAAGCTATAAAAACAGGTAGAAGTTGGTCAGAAGGCACTGAGATTTTCGTTGTTAAGTGCCTGTGCAGAGCCAACGAGTATTGGCATGAGGGGTGTGTTGGGAAAGGTTCTGTTGAACTTGCAGAGTGTTGCTAGGTTGACGAAGCTATCAGTTGTAAGAGCTGGGTAAGGTATGCCACGAGAACTAGAAATGGTGGAGATTAGCAGCGAGGTTGAGTCTCCTTTCACCGGGATTGTAGTTGAGGAAGAAGTTGCGTCTACGGGAGACGTCAATCTTGAGGCAGAAGTCGCCAACATGCCGGTAGGAGCATCAGTCGTCGTCAAGAAGCGTCGAGGGGGCCAACATTCTGAGTCCCCGCAAAGCAAGAGGCAATTGAGATCGTCTGTCGGGGTGGTAGGAGAAGCTCACATGCAGATTGGGCAGTCCAGTCGTCGCGTTGATGAATCTGCCCCATGGGAGGGACAGTCGATCGTTGACATCCCTGGGTATATCCCTCCCAATTGGCCGGATGCAACCCCATGCAAGCTGAACCCAAAGCAGACGTATGGTGTGAGGATGCCCATGCTCCCTGCCAGGAATGGAGTGCTCTGCTGATATTGGGCCGGTGTTGATGCGCCTCCGATACGATGATCATGATATGGTGGCCCACCCAGAAATTGCATCATCCCCATATGTGCCTGGATCACAACTTACCGCGATGCCGATTGTACAGGACTGGGCTTGAGGATTGAAGCAGGCCGGCTTGTTAGGGCTTATTAACATGCCACATTTTGGGCGACTGGCGGAAGTTAATGCGTTTGTGAAGCAGCTACTTGCGTGCTTCCATGGTGGTTCATTGTGGCTAGACAGGGAAATTCCAGTCACTGTTGATTTAATTTCGTACATTACCGGATTGCCTAAAGATGGGGTCGACCCATCGCAATTCTTCCAAGGGAAGGCGAACGACAAAAAGCGGGCAGGACAGCTGGTGAAGAAATATGGCTTGGAGATAGATGGTCGTGGGTATCGCACCAGCAGTATTAATGATAAGGTGGTACTCACCGGCACCAAGATTATATCCTGCAAGATGATCAGGGGTGGTCGTCCTAACCAGTGTAACTCAGGGATTGTCACATGTGCAGTACAATGTGCGGAGGGCGTCCAAATGAACTGGTCCCTGTTTCTGTTGAATCAATTAGCAGAGGATGCTGCAGTAGTTCAGGCCGGTAAGGGCTCGTTTACATATATCTGGCTGCTGATCTTGATTGCATTTGTGGCTTGGAAGGAACCGGACACATACCAGGGCATGGAAGTTGAGGCTATAAAAGAGCAGCGGGGTGCGCGCTATCAAAACTTATGGTATGTATGGGAACCTGAGCACCTCCGGGATTGCCAATTGCTATTCTGGCTCTACTAGAAGATGCTTTGCAATGCCGCAACGAAGGTACCATGGATATCCGAAGAAACTGCGGCAAGGTTTAAGACAATCATGGAGTTTGCGGTTCGGCCGCATGCTTTTTAATGTACAGGCAAGGCATGACCCTGGTCAGCAATGGTTGTTGACCCCTTACAAGGTAATGGCTGAAGCACTGGAGGCTATCGTGAACGACTGGCTAGCGGAATGGCGTGAACTTGTCATGGTTGCCGAGATTGAGTCTGGCGAGTCAACGAAGGGTCTAGAAGATCGTATATCGGCATAGGACTCGCCTAGTCATCATGATTCTGATCAAGAGTCCATCAAAACATCGACGAATGATGACATTGACCATACCTTGGAAGAGCACAGAAGGAAGAGACACCAGGACCCAACGACAATCAATGGGCTGCCCCTGTCGACGGAAGCACACTTGGGTCGACTGATACACGCAATCGCTGAAGCATCCACTGCAGCAGCTCAGACGATGATAAAGGTGACAAATGAAGGATTCCACATGCTCATTGCTCGTGTGGACTTGGTATATGACATGGTTTCACGACGGGAATCAGACGATGTAGCAGCACCACAAGTTAACACAATCAGCATTGAGCCTCGGGTGTGGAATGTGGAGATTCCCCCAATTGTGATTGTGATTGACGACGAAGTTGTGAATGCCTTGATGCAGCAACTGAAGAAGGTGACCATTAATGTGAATGCACTACCTGCGGAAAGGTTGAACACTATGCAGGAAGCTACCAGCCAGGAAACGATCGATCGACTGAGGTAGATTAGTGGCATATGCATACGACTATAGTCGAGCGAGGCTGATGCAAAGCTCACCATTGAAGAATTGACCGGCAGGGCTGCTTTCGCACGGCAGGATGTGGATGAACTTTAAGAGCACATTAAGAAAGAACGGGCCGAGAAGGCGAGCGAAATAAGGACTAAAAAAGGAACACGATTTTATTATTGCGGAGAAGGCCCGTATGTGGGACGACAGTGTACGATTCGACCGGGATATCACGGAAGCTTATCAGCATGTTCCAGAACCCACTGAAGAGGTGGATGTACTCCAATGGGTGCAACGGCTAGGGGCTGCCATTGTCCAGTTGCGGCAGAGAATCAAGTGTTAAAGGCTCAGATGAATCCCGGTACGCCTCAAGTTGAAGTTGACGATAGGAAACGAGCAATTGAGGAGGTCGCCACTCAGTTGGAGGAGCTGGAAAAGGCTGCAACGAAGCTCACGGCTGACATTGTGCAATTCTGGGGCCAGATCGTCCAAGATGAGCAGGTCGAACAAGTAATGAAGGAACGCAGGAAGCGAAGGGGCAGTTGGTGACGCTTAAAGCAGCAATGGGCGTAATGCCTGCCATGCAGCAGGTTGCCAAGGTTATGGAGTTGAAAGATCTACAACAGCGCGTCGCCAAGGCGGACGAGCGACAGAAGAAACATGTTGTGCAATTGGAGCAGTTTCAGGATGTTGGGGGATAGTTCATGACCAAGGCAGGTGAAGCGCTTCAAGCAGTACAGAAGCACTAGTAATAGGTGATGGCCAAGCTCACTAAGCATCCATCTGCAGAAAATGTGATCGACAGTTAGGTGGTGGCTACGGAAGTCAAGGAAATAGTGATGACAGTCATGTAGCAGTATGAAGACTTCAAAGTGAAGACCACAGAATACACCATGTCTAGTTGACGTGGCTCGAGGGCGAGCCACAAGATTGTGTTGGGGGCCTGTTGGCAGGTGGTTTGATAAGGAAGAATCGCAGCATCGCCGATGTTGCGACACGTCAGACAAAGTCATGGAAGGAAGAAGGCTCGATTATTTTATGTATTGTTTGAGTCGTCTGTACCACAATAGGCAGGTTTTTGGGTCGTTGGACCATATGAGATGTAATTTTGAGCTAATTGTACCGCAGTAGGCGGGTTTTTGAGTCATTTGGACTAGGTCAGTTAGATTTTGGGTCTTTTGTCCAAGAGTCAGTTAGGAAGCTGTTAGTAAGTGGACAAGCATTGTAAATGAGGAAGCCTATATATATACAAGAAGTTGTAGGTTGTGAAATAGATTGGAGAGAGCTTTGATATGCGGTTTTGTGCGTATGTTGGGAGATTAAGAGATATTGCTGGAATCTATGATCTGCAGAGGCATTGTATTGGGTTTTTGTAGTAATAATATGATGTGATGAAACTATTCTGTGCAATCCTGGTGTGTCTTTTGTCTTTTGATGGTAATGCAATGTCTCTTTGATAGTCGCTTACTGTTATAATCTGCTGCAACAATGAAATGTTTCCATTAAATGATGATATGAGTACAATAATGTCGAAGTGACTGCATAGATTTATTGTTGAATGTTGCAATAAGATTAAGTAGCTGATGCCACACACATCCTCCTTCATTCGGCAGAAACATGGTTCTGTCCACTCTCCCTTGATCTCCTCGGGTGAGACCTCATCTGCTCTGCAGGTGTTGCTGGGCAGGGTAAAACCTGCCTGGGCCAGTGCTCAAGGAGATCGCAGTGGGTTGATGTCGACAGTGATGGGAACCCCTGTTGACTGGGTTTGAGTCAACATGGACAAGAAGCTGTCATGCCCATGGAATACATAGTACCAAGTTTGAGAATTGTAGCATTCACATATATGGCTGATGATCAGATAATGGAATAAAGACTACTACACTTAGTTGGATTGGAGGAAGATTGATTCATTGCAGGTTTTCACCAACAAGTGCAGAAATACAGAGAAAATGTATGGCATGATAGACACATCAAGAATAAATTTTTCCAGGTAGGAGACCTCGTCCTCCTCTATGATAGAAAATTTATGAAATTTCCTAAAAAATTCAAAATGCATTGGTTATGACCATACATTGTTAAGCATGTCACTAATGGTGGCGCAGTTCAGTTAGCCACACTACTCGGAGAAAATTTGAAAGTACTTGTTAATGGGAGTAGACTCAAGCCTTATAGGGATGTCCCTACTCTTCCAGGTATCGGTTAAGCAATGCAAGAAAATTTTAAGTGTCAAGTGCAATTGATATTGGACACAAAAATAAAGGATAGAGTCTGCACACAGTTTTGGTAAAATGCAAAGTTTTCACAAAATGGAAAGATGTGCTACGAAGCACACATAGCAATCTGAGTTGCGAAGAAAAAAAGGGGGAGTTGCGCTGCGAAGTTAAAGTTAAGCAAAGGGAAATGCACAGTGAACCTCACAATTCAACTAACCGCTAGCGAAGTCAAAGAAAACTAGACGTTACAATTTTTGGTCGGAAAGTAGTCATTATACAGCACTTTCGGGAACTAGATGTTTCCGCATTTAAGGCATATTCGTCCATTGAAGACACATTCAATGAAGGAAAAGGACCAAGATCTAAGCAATATTTGGCCAACAGACATGGCATTTAATGCTAAGTTATTCATTTTTGGGCATGCCTTAGTGCTACTGAGCCTATAAATAGTAAAGACTGCATACTTACCGATTTTACTGCGAATTTTAATTTTTACTTCTTGTAATTTCCAAGTTTTTACCAGTCACGAGCAACAGTAAGCCGATAGTGTATGTCTGAGCAGTCGACCTTAGAAGAAATCTTAAAAGAATTCCAACATTCTGGTTTGGAAGGAGTCATGGAGATGCCCGTGAATCCAACAGTCCCAAAACGTGGTGGACCGTCTAGAAATTCACCAAGGAATGTATAACAACAAAAGAAAAAAGACAAGCAGAAGGCCACTGAATAAGAAAAGCCAAAGGCTGCGAGTGTTCCGAAGCCATTTCCACAAGAACCACCTCACAAGAGACCCATCTTGCTTATTCCTGAGTACATCCCTCCAAGGAAACGAGATGCGCTAGAGGTGCTTATTATGAAGAATCTGCAATACGAGATTTCGCTGCCACTCGTGTCAATTCATGTGCGAATTAAGGAGAATTTGCTCGGTAAAATTACAGAGTGCAAATTCACGGACCATGACTTTCTCCAAGAGTCAAAGTACCCACAATTCCAACCAGATCAATACATGTGTAGGAGGCATGGAGAAGCCACCGAGCAGACAACCGTTCAAGCGCAAGACTGGATCACGCCATTGCAACCATCAGGGTTGTTGAACCTGCTACACATCCCACAGTTTGATAGGATCCCAGAGCACACAACGGTTGTGCGCACACTACTTTCATGCACGCACCAGGGATACTTGTGGTTAGACCGCAAGATAGACATCAACATAGATCTCATCTACCGGATCACGCATTTGAGCAAGAGAGGTGTTGATCCTACAGTTGAGTTCGTGGGAAAGAATAAGGATAAAGAGCTTGCTAAAAGAATGAAGAGTGAATTTGGTTTGCTCAAAGGAAACCGCAGATATACAACAGCTATAATTAAGGACCAAGCTATGTAGTTCACAGTCCAACTCCTTGTAAGAAAAATACTAAGGAAATGCAGACTGAATGAGGTTCCGATCACTGCAATATCCTTAGCTGCGAAGGCCAAGGATGGACTTCAGTACAATTGGGCGAGCTACCTTTTGAACGAATTCCTTGATGACATTCGGGATACATAGGATGGTGGACATCAGTTCCAATATAGTTGGTTGCTAGTGTTGATCGTATTCGTAGGATGGAAAGAGCCTAGCTGTCAATAGAATGTCCTGGTATTCATGGGAGATTGTCGAGGACCGTGGTTTGCGAACATGTGGGCAAACTCAAATCCAGACAGACATAGGGTAAACAACATACAATTGTTCACTTATTATGAGAAGTTATGCGAAGTCATTCAGAGGACTCCATGTATCACTAAAGAAGTAACAACTCTCTATATTTGAAGGATGACTTTCAAAGCTGGACTTCACTTCATCGACTACATTCAACCGAGAGCTTAGCTAAAGAACCCTAAATGGTTTGAAGGCTTATATCAGCTAGATGGACATAAAATTGATCTGATTATAGAAGACTAGCCACCGGAGTGGAAGTTCGATGCGCCAACCACGCTGATCACCACATCAGAAGAAAGCGCAGCTGGAAATTCACAAGACCAAGATGATGACACAACAAGCACACATAATCCAAAACCGAGTCAAGGCGCAAAACAACAACAAGTTGCTGGCTTGTCAGCAGGAGAGAAAAGAAAGGAACCCGACACATCCATGCTAGAAGGAATGCAAAGGAAGAAACATAAAGCAACTAAGGTTCCGCTCGATACGCAGTTGCATGACGATGACTATGACTGCATCGCAGTCCGAGTGTCTGAGCACATTGAAGAAACACTTGCATTAAAAGACAACAAGGCAGAAGCAGTCCAAGCAAGCATGATGGAGAGCCTCGCAAAACTGAAGAGTCTTGTAGCAAGAGTTGAACAAGTCCAACGAGACTTGGCGAGAGAATCAGATTCTGAAGATAGGACAGGCGAGACAAGCCAAAGGAAGAGAAAGGCGCCTGCCTTGATGATGAGACCTCAGCTAGTCAGAATCGAGCTAATGAATGTCATATTCCCGACCGATGAGCTTACTAAAGGTGCGTAGTAGCTCGCACATCTAGACATTAACGTTGGGATGTTTCCCATCGAAGGATTACATAATCTGCATCTACAGGTTGTGGAAGAAATCCGAGATAGAGACATGGTCTCTTATAACCAGCATCTGAAGTTGGAGGAAAGCTACAAAGAGCTGAAGAATGAATGCGCACTGAAGACCAAGGAGTTAGCATATGCGCAAGAGAAGCAGAAGAAGTTGAAGAAATATGTTTCCAAAGTCTGCGCGAAGATCCCATATTGCGTAGAAGAGCCCGAAGTAGAAGCCACTATTTTGAGGATTGGTACCACTGTGGACAACCTCAAAGCTAAGATGGAGGATATGGAGATTGGAAGCAAGAGCCGAAGAACTGAAGGCTTCAACAGAAAACATCTTTGCAGAGGTGGCGAGATGTCAAGACCTATGAAATAACAAAGGTATGGGCTATGCTACAAGAAGACCTCGAGTTATAGAAAATTTAGGATGAAGTATAGCAATGACAGACAGATCTTGACTCTGTGAACATGGCTATGAAGGATTTGCCACCAAGGCAAAGGATCCTGAAGTTTGCAGAGACGAAAGAACTTCAAAAGGACCTGAAAGCGTTAAGGATGAAGGAAGCTGAAACTTCATCAAAGTTACAACCAATGCAGGAAGAGGTGCTTGCACTTTCTGAAGAAATTGAGGAGAAGTTGCAAGAACTCCAGACAATCGAGAACACAGTAAAAGAACAACTTCAAGAGCCCATCTCAGAGGAGATGCTCGAAAGAATTAAGGAGTTTGAGCAAGAGACTAAGGACACAGTTGCAAAGTTGAGCGCAAATTTTCAGGAGTTTGCTGCGAAATCAAACATCCCAGGGGATGCGCAGTCAAAGCATCTCAGTCAAAGTGGCTCAGGGGCGAGCCATGAGTAAGTGTTAGGGGCATGTTGGGCACAACCCAAGTGAAGTTTTGATAGAAAAAGTACAAGTTAGGCGAGGCCTAACATCGACCAGTTTTGGGAGAAGCAACTTCGCAATTCCCGGGAGCAGGGTATGGAGCGAAGCGAAGTGACAGAAAGTGACTCGTCCCCTTAGTAAAGGCGAAGTATTAAGGACGATCAAGGTAGTTGGAGAAGTTATGAATGAAGCGGCAGGTTGTCAGCTATAGAAGCAAAGAGTAAAGAAGCAGAATGGTGCAAAGGACGCGCCACTATAGTGTCAGAGCCACGGGGTCAGAACTATGACTGCCAGAGAAGCATCAGAGCTAGAGAAGCAATGCAAAATGACAGCAGAAATCCAGCGAAGTAATGACAATGCGTGGGCAACAAGAGAACCATGCCATTTTTTGTTTAACGGTACTATGGGGGTTGACCCATAGTTATTGTAAAGATGTGACCTTCAGGCACAATCTATATAAATGACAATTTTGTATAAGGAAGGCTTAGATGTTGGTTGGTTGTTAGATATTGTTAGATCTAGGCTGAGAGAGATCTAAGAGAGGAAAAAGACTCTGCAGTTGTGTGCGCAGAGATCTATTATAGAGAAGAGTCTGCAGCTGAGTGTGCAGACTGGAACTGTTACCCATTCCAAGTAATAAAATAACAGTTCCTGTGGGGGGTGAACCACATAAATATCCGTGTTATGTGTTTGAAGCTCTGTTATATTGAGTGTTCATGAATGTTTATGCTTATATATGTGTTTTCATATGAATGTGAATGAGAATGATATTTTAAGTAGCGGAACACGCATGTATGAACATTGCGAAGTCATGTTAAGTATGATAATTGCATAGTTAGCAGAGTAAGGTGGCAACAATTCAGCGAACTCTGTAGGTTGTTGAGAACTGCGAAGTGCGCAGATACGTGTTGGTAATAATACGTTAAGTAGATGTTGAGTAAGTTGTGCATAACAAGCTCACATAACATAACCGCGCATCACCAGGTTGTAGAAACCTGATTCTCTAACCACCCATTTTCGCTTCGGGTGAGACTTCAGCCTGTTCGCAGGCTGATGCCGAAAGGGCCAATGAAGGGGATTTTGTTAGATCTACAATAAGAAACTACACAGAACCCGGGTCAGCCCCATAGAAAGTAAAAAGAGATAAGTAGCCAACAATAAATTAAATTTTAACTTTTTTTAGTTATGATTTGTGGCTTTGAAATGCATTAATTTTCTTTATTTTTTTATTAAATTTAAAAAATAATTTGAAAAGAGGTAAATTTGTCTACGTATTAATTGATTCTTTTCACCATTATTTTATGTAACTAATACATTTGACCATAGAGTGAGTGGATACATTCCATTTCAACATTTTTCTAATCATAAGTAATTTTAAGTGTGCTCAAATTTTTAATTTTCTTATTAAATTTAAAAAATAAATTGAAAAAAAAGTGAGTTTGTCTACTTTTTAATTTACTTATTTCATCACTACCAAAATTAATAAATAAATAAACTCAACTTTTTTACACAATTATTTTCTAAATTAGATAATTTTTTTAGTCTATTTATTCTAAATATGATTGTTTTTTAATTAAAGTAATTTTTTTAAAAATCCAAATTTAAAAGCCTCTAAATTATGTTTATGTTTCTGTTGCAAGATTTCTATGGTTGTTGGTTCCAGGTAGTCTCTGAGAATCTACAGTGTCCATGTTACGAGGTCGAGGTTTCGAATCTATATCATGATTCATTATCAAAACGCAATGTCAATCTTGTGGAGAGCATGAGATCTAAGATATTAATAGTTGAGATGTAGATAAAAGTCATGGTCGACTATGAGGGTTTGAGAAGAAATTAAGATTTTTGGTAAAATAAGAGTAGGAATGATAATTAAATTAATACATAAATAATAATGAAAAATATCCAAAAACTAGAATATTTAGAATACTCCAAAATCTTTTACCCAAAATTATATAAATTACTCCATAATCTTTTACCCAAAATTATAGTTAAACCAAATTAATTAACAAATTCAACATAAAACCTTCAATAAATTACTCCATAATCTTTTACCCAAAATTATAGTTAAACCAAATTAATTAACAAATTCAACACAAAACTTTCAATAAACTTAAAATAATAATAAATTATTAAATTTAAAAAAAAATAAAAATCAAAACAAAACTTACCTTATCTTCGGGAAAAAGGACTTAAAACTATAAATATAAAATGTATATTTATCAACTGACGAGTCTTCGCCATGAATTCCAAAGCTCTGAAATAAATGAAGAACAGGTGGTCTGCCATGTGAACGTAGAGCTGCAGGAGACAAGATGGAATCAAAAAGCTTCGAGGGTCATCTTCCTCTTCTAGAAACATTTATGGGGTGAGCCCACAGAGTTACCTTTTCTTCGCGGAGAAGCAAGAAATGTCGCCCAACGACCATTCGCCAAATATTAGGTAGCAATTAGAGTCGAGTTGGAAGGAGGTAGGCCGCCGACTCCGACCCCGACCCAGACCCCGACCCCGCCTCACTCGACTTTATAGCCCGACAATCCTCATCCCAACTAACGTTGACAAGTTATAGCCACAACGTAGATATGACAACTCTCGCAAACAGCAACATTTTTCTGTGCAGGCTAGAATGGCCTAATCCCGCTACATTTGGTGGATATCGCGATATGATAAAGACCGGCTGTAGTACATGGATCCGACGGCGACATTTAGTGCGAAGAACGTTCTTGATCGACGCATAACGCGTGGAATGGGCGTCACGTATTACATCACCAAACGACCGACCGACATTGAGGAAACAGCAAGCAGCAGAAGTTTCCCTCCGTCTATCCAGTTGGACCATTTAACGCGGATTTCACAGAGATTGCTCGCCTCGCTCATAAAACCGTGCGCTCGGCGCTCTCTAATTTAAAATCCCCATTCTCCCTTTTCCCGGAACACGAATTCACGATAAACAAGTGATCTGATCGAGCATGGCGAATCAGCAGCAGCAATCCTTCTGGCGGTTCGGTGAACAGCTTCGAGTGCTGCAGACAAATGCGGCACTCGATGAAAACAGTAAATGGGGCGTCGCCGCCACCAATTTGGCGGCTTTTTCTAATTTATCTCTGTCGGAGCAGCCTAAGTCGAAGAGTACCAGTAGCGAAAAGCCCGACACGGCCAGGCGGAATTACTCCGACAAGCCGTCCACGGCCAAAGGAAAGCTCAAACAGAAGGCCGACAAATACAATATTAACAGCGTTGATTGGAAACAGTCGGGCGACTCAGGGAATAATATAAAAAATAAGTACAACAACAACAACAATACTAAGCTTGGGGTTTATAACAACAGCAGCAATGGGAATCAGTCCAGTGATAAGAATACTAACAACAACAACAATAACAATAGTATTTTGGACAAAAGATTCAAAACCCTTCCTCCATCGGAGTCACTTCCCAGGAATGAGACGCTGGGGGGTTATATATTTGTCTGCAACAACGACACCATGCAGGACGATCTCAAAAGGCAGCTCTTTGGTATGTCAAATTTATTATCCTTTTTCTTTTTTCTCTACTAAAATATCCTTTATAGGGTTTGTACTGGGGAAATTGCATATATATTAACGTCAATTTGATGAATTCTGTGATAAATTCACAAAAAAATGATGAATTTTATTATTGTGTGTTTGGTTTTGAAAGTGTAAAGATTAAATTGTGTAGGCTTTAGCTGTTTGTTGAGTTAGCCATTAGGTAAGACCGTTACCCATCATCAGGGAAATGGTTTGTTGTTATTGTTTCTGTCGAATCCAATTTACCGATTTACCAGTAGAGGAGGTATCCAATGAGATTGTATTGGTGAAACTGCCTATATGGTATGTCAAATTTGTTATCTTTTTTCTTTTCTCTCTACTAAAATATCCTTTTTAGGGTTTGTATTGGGGAAATTGCATATATATTATTGACAATTTGTTGAATTCTGCGATACATTCACAATAATTTGATGAATTTTATTATTGTGTTGGGTTTTGAAATTGTAAAAGTTTAAATTGTGTAGGCTTTAGCTGTTTGTTGAGTTAGCCATTAGGTAAGACCTTTACCCATCATCAGGGAAAATTGGTTTGTTGTTCATTGTGTCTATCGAATCCAGTTTACCGATTTACCAGTAGAGGAGGTATCCAATGGGATTGTATTGGTGAAACTGCATATATGGTATGTCAAATTTATTATCCTTTTTCATATGTCAAATTTATTATCCTTTTTCTTTTCTCTACTAAATTATCCTTTATAGGGTTTGTATTGGGGAATTGCATATATATTATTGACAATTTGATAAATTCTGTGATAAATTCACAATAATTTGATGAATTCTATTACTCTGTGTTGGGTTTTGAAATTGTAAAGATTAAACTGTGTAGGCTTTCGCTGTTTGTTGAGTTAGCCATTAGGTAAGACCTTCACCCATCATCAGGGAAATATTTTGGTCTTCACTGTTTAATTTGAATCTGATTTACTAATTTACCAGTCTTCAAAGAGGTTCGGGTAGATCTGCTTAGTCTTGGCCTGTCTTGTTCAATTTAAATGGGATATCATCAGATCAAGTCATAGAACCCTTTTACTAAACCCAACATAGTTAACCCTTTCTTCCCCCTGTTTTATTGCGGTTGGCAAACTCTGTATATGTCCCTTTTTGCAGTGCAGTACTTTAACACTATGGTCTATGACAATGAATTATAATCAAATTTTTGTATTTTGGGTTTGACATTGCATATTAAATTTTTAATTGTATCTGAATAAACAGGTTTCTGTCATGAGATAGAAGAATCCATGAAACTAAATTTATATCTAATTTAAAGGGGATCATCATAAGACCAACCCATAGAACCTTTTTACTAAAACCAACATAGTTAATCCTTTTTCCCCTTTTTTAATACTGAACTCCGCAGCATAGAATCTTGAACACCATGGTCTATGGCAATGAATTATAATCAAATTCTGTACTGTGGGTTTGACATTGCATCTTAAATCTTAATTTGTAGCTGAATACACTGATATCTGTCAAGGAATTGAAGAATTCATGAAGCTGCATTTATTCTAATTTGAGAAGCTTTTTATCAGTGCTGGTAAATCTTTGCTGATACTTGTGAGAAATTTAACTTTTTCTTGAGCAATTTCAACATACATTTTTCCATGGAAAGAAAATTGAAATATGCCTCCTGTTTGCCCTTTCTTCATAATTTGTGTCTGTGTATGTATTTCATTTCCATGAAACTCCCAAAATTGTGTGATTTTGTTTTTTGTTTTGTCATATTAATAAAGCTTTGTATCTGGAAAATAATTCCTGTTTCATCCTGTTTGCAGTGTAATTATCATTATTGCTGATAATCTGGGACTTTTCCTTCCTTTTTATGTTCTTATGTTCTTCCTTTTCATGTTCTTGTGGTTTTGGCAAAGTGTTATATGTGCTGAACAAATTTATTATTGATTCCTTTTTTGCACTGTGCTTATCATCATTTTCTGATACTCTGTTTTTTTAATCTTTATTCTTTCTGATAATATTTTTTTTCACAGTTTTAGCCAAGTTTTGTATCTGGTGAGAAAATTTACTGTTTTTGCACGTGTGTATCTTAATTTGTTGGTATTCTGAGATTTTGCCCTTTTCTGTAGTGTTGGCAAAGGGATTTATCTGGTAAACAAATGTTCTGTTTCGTCCATTTTGGCAGTGTGCTTCTTATTCTTTGTTTGGAGTCTTGATCTCAGACAATAAAATAAACATACAAGAAGGGAAATAGGCACAAATAGTGTTATTTCAGGTTTGGAACTGATTATGAATTCCCACAAATGATATTCGTTTTTTAAATGTTTTGCATCTATGCTTTACCAATTTTTGCACATGTAGATGTTACGGGGAGCATATTTAACGTTGACACTCTGTGTGTTTTGTAGATGACATCCTAAGTTTTACGAAATCCTAACTTAGGTGCAAATGCTCCGTATGCATGGGATACCCATTTATGATGCAAAAGTACACGGTGCTTTCTTTGTTGTTGGCAAAAGCCTTAAACCAAAATCATATACTTTGTAAAGTACTAGATTAGGAATTTGGCTATGGAGTATTTAAGATGAATGCGGGTAATCTATAAGATGACATGAGGAAAGCAAGTGAGGTTTGTGATGTTAATTAAGAAATCCCGCCTTCTTTTCCAATCCAGACTAAATTTGTTGGAGCTTTAATGAAGCAAAACCCATTCCTTGATTTGATATAAGTGGAACAATAGAATAACCACGTTTCCAACCTGAGCAGTTTGGATGAAAGGTCATAGGGAAATTAACTTTTCTATTTTCCTGTGCCAACTTTCTCCAGCTATACTTGCCATTTTTGCTTAGTTGAGACTCGAGAGATAGTTCCTTAAGTTGATCTTGTAGTGCCATTTTTAGGAAAAGAATAGATACTTTTCCAGTTAAAACTAAAGAGGACATGCTTGCGCTCCTTGCTTATGTAGAAAGAATGTTGTTATGTCGAGACTCACCACTCATTTGCTCCTTGATGTATCGTTTCTGTTGTATATCTATTTCGAGTTATGATGAATCATATGATTCATTTTCAATTAAAAAAAGGGAGCCTGGTAGTGGTCACTACATGTTGAATGAACACTGGAAGTTAACTAGAAACAGACTGTCTCTCCTTTGATCTCATGGTGGCCAACATGGAAATGAATGCTGTTACTGGTAGTGATCACCATGTGCTGAAAGAATGCTGGCAGTTTCCAGTCAACTAACAGTGTTCTTTCAGCACATGGTGGGCGACATGGAACTAAATGTTCTTACTTGTAACAGGATGGTATGCCTTACTATGTTAATGGGACTGATTATTGATGATATGAGGTTTCCTGGATCAGGGTTGAGTGTTGCTAGTAAGCTTGTGATCCCATGTTTATTTACTTGCTCACCATGAGTGACCTTCTCATGACAAGTTGGAGGATTGTTCCAGTGGTCGTAACTTTGAAACAATATGGTGGACTCACTGTTATCAGTAATAAGTTTTTCTTGTCAATACATATGAAATTATTTGCTTGTATCTTATAACTAATCTGCTATTGTGCAGATCTGAATGTAAATGGCCTTTTTTTCTGTATTTCATCATTGAAATACTTGGATGTTATATTTTGAACTGCATACAACAAAGCAAAGGGATATTAGTGGTCACAATAAAGCACACACTTATGAAATTTTTTCTTGAATCTTATGCATACTCGATTAAAGAAATCAGTTATATGCCAATTCTCTTATGGCAAAGCGAATCCATTACAGGCTGCAATATTTAAATAAAAGGCTGGAAAAACCTGTTAATAGTTTATAAAACCCAACGTTTCGGACATAAAAAGTGCGTCCATCATCAGGGGATCACAATAAGACCTATATTAAGATGAATGCTTTTAATTGAAAACAAAGTTGGAACTTTTTTCTGAGATTCTGTATCCTGGTTGAAAATTGAAATATTCTTGTTGGAGATATTGATTATTTGTTCTGGTTTCAGGTTTACCACAAAGATATCGAGATTCGGTTCGTGCAATAACCCCTGGGCTACCTTTATTTCTGTATAACTACACTACACACCAGCTCCATGGAATCTTTGAGGTTTGTCTAATATGTGAGATTTGAGATTTCTCTTTTTATGGAAACTTATTAGTGCGAGTGTGTTTTCTTGAACAATGATCATTCAAAAGTGACATGGCTAATACAGTCTGAATGGATCTCCTATAGGCTGCAAGCTTTGGAGGAACTAATATTGATCCCACAGCTTGGGAGGATAAGAAGTGTCAAGGAGAATCAAGGTTTCCTGCTCAGGTAAGGATTTGGGTAAAATTATTAGGATGATAGTGGGTTATTATGGGATTTGCTTTGGAAGCTAGATTCTGTGTAAAGTCCCCATGGTAATATCAATCTCTAAGAGCTGTCCATTGGATAACTTGGTTTCAATCTAGCCATTCTTTATTGTTTTTATTGTTTTGACACTAATGAGAATTTACACTTTATGTCAACTCAGGTTCGCATACGCACACGGAAACTTTGCAAGGCATTGGAAGAAGATGCATTCAGGCCCATCCTCCATCATTATGATGGTCCAAAGTTTCGGTTGCAGCTAAATGTTCCAGAGGTACCTTTTGAACATTAACCTCCATATGATTTGTGATTTGTTCCAGATTTAGCATATCTAACTTTCTGTCATTGTTTTTCAGACACTAGCACTCCTGGATATATGTAGCGAGAATGGGCCCCCATAAATGGTATGATACTTTTATGGTGTCATGAAAAAGGCTTATAATACAGTGTAGTACAGTATTACATATAATTTTGGTTCTCTGAATTGTCAGATAATGTTTTGTAAAACTGGGGCCTCTCATCCTCAAGTGGACCAATGAAGCCATTTTGACTGCTTTGTAAATTTCTATCACTAAAGAATGAAGCTGAGATGTATACATAATTTAGCTCATGAGTTATCATCATGCCAGCTATATAGATGTTATAGGAGGGAGTATTTGGCCTCCTTTCTGTGGACACTGTTCTTCAGAAGTAACGGGGTTGCAAATTGTGGCTGTTTGTTGAAAGTAATATTGCAGAACTTTTTAACCCTTGGAGATTGTGTAATTACTTCAATAATGCAGTTGGAAAATGCCTGTTTTGAGCATAATTATGTTGCAGAAAAATAAATGTTTTTCACTTGTCTTCAATGACACTCCTAGAATCCTATGTTATGTACTTTCAGCATAATGGTGGTGCCAAATATTTCACTGTGACCTTTTTACATGACAAGTATGCCACTGGATCCATGTAAGCACAGAAATATTATTTGCAGTTAGCACAGAAATATTATTTGCAGAGAGTGGTGTACTTGGCACTACATGAGGCATAATCTACATAGAACATTTCAAAAATTATTTGTTGAGCTAGACAAGCAAATGATTGTCATTACAATTTCATTAGTTAGTAGTTTACCATGAATGTGATCAAGTTGGATGTTGTTCTACCAACAGTGTATATGGAAGGTGTATAAATGGAAAAATATTACTTAATTCAGTAAGCACACTCTTAGCATCCCTGAAATGTATCTGCAATAATTGTTAGTTGTGTACAATCAAAGATTCTTTCTTTACTGGAGTGCTACAGGCAATATAACTGACTGGGATGAAGGGCTTCTCACATTTCTGGAAAACATTGTTCTTTGATTTTGAACATGATTTCCTTGGAATGTCAAACTGAGCACTCTCTCGAGCAATTTCTTTCTCTGATACAGAGACCTTGAAAGGCTACAGTACTGATTTATCTTTAATGGGCTTTCTTCATCATTTTATGTGCCTATGCAAGGATGGCATTTATTGAGCACCACATTCTCTCTGGTGGTGAGTTATATCTTTTCCACAACTTACTTTTTACCCTGTTTTATTCCATTGCCGTGCAATTGCATTCTTTCAGAAATCTGTATTTTAGTTACCTTCAAATTGAATTCATGAAAAGCATGAAAAGTATCAATACCTTCAAATTGAGCTTATGAAAAGCATAAGTATTTTTTTTCCTACATGAAGTATTTTTTTTTCCTACTTCAAGTTCCCTCATGGATAGCAACCTCCTCTTCATGCTTAGGTTCTGCTGATAGCTCTTCTTCCTTCTTGTATTTCACTTCCATGAGCAATGACACCATCTTTGTTAGTGTTGAATTGATCAGTTCCAACCTAGTGATTGTGCCTTTTAAGTTTTCTGAGGATTTTTTCTTGCGAAACACCATCTTTCGTTATGCTCCCCCCCATTCCTGGCAGCAATGACTCACCACTCTCCTTGACCCCCCACCACTTTCGTTTCCTGGCAGCAATGGCTCACCACTTTACCTGTATTCACTACTAGTCTTTACTTTTTATGGGATTAACGAGTACCCTGCTTTGCTAACAATATGATCTGTAGTTTGTTGAAGCTATGCCTCTAGACAGTAACAGATCTCAACAAAAACTACATATCATGCTACTATCACTTCTAGTATAAATGCTCAAAACAATACTCAACTCATTTATTTGTTGTTGAACACCAAGTGAAAAGAAAATTGACACCATGGAAAATATTTATCACCACAGCAAACAAATAACACACAATTTACACTGGAGAAAACTTAATTCAATTGAGGAAAAACTCAAACCATAGCATTAAAATGCAATGTCTCTTTATAAGAGCACACTATTTTGAAACATACTCTCTACATAGAGATAGAGAGAGATCACTATAGGTTCTAAATGAACTAAACAGACATCACCTTCATTTTACTAGGATTTTTGAGCTTGTATCCTGTTGTACTTAGTTCTCTTGCTGGATTGTTAAGCAATAACGTGTTGAGGGGGAATTCTCTTTCATTGTTTTCAGAGAACTGTAGAATTCTGCACCATATGTTTTGTGTTTTCGTTTTTGTCTTTGCTTATAATTAGGCTTATCACTTACTGTTTAATAAAGCTATTAAAGATTTGGTGGGTGATTATAACCATTAGTGGACTTTAAATTAGTTGCCCTTATTTTAGTCTCCAAAGCATAATGAATTTGTTTATTTCAACTTTGACCCTCAAAACATCTCACATGGTCATTTACATATTTGCCAAGTCAAACAGTGGATGTTAAGGTGGAAAGTCTATTCAACGCCTCTCACATCAATAGCCAACTTCTTAGAAATCTCTATGTGAGTCGACTTATTGAATACACTTATGTGATTAGTTCCTCGTATGTGACTAGTTCTTAATATGTGAGTAATGAGCATTGACATGATTTTTATTTCTGCTACTACAATCTTCTTACCAACCAAACTTTCACCTGGTGTATAGCACAATCTTGTTACCAACCAAACTTTCACCTGGTGTATAGCACAATCTTGTTACCAACCAAACTTTCACCTGGTGTATGATGGTTCATTATTCATGGGACACATCTAACCCCATATGGGTTATAATTGTACCTATTGTTGCAAACTTCTCTCTAAAACAACCAAACTTTCACCTGTTGTATAGCACAATCTTGTTACCAACCAACTTTCACCTGGTGTATGATGGTTCGTAATTCATGGGGCACATCTACCCCACATGGGCTATAATTGTACCTAGTGGTGCAAACTTCTCTCTAAAACAACCAAAACTTTCACCTGGTGTATAGCACAATCTTGTTACCAACCAGACTTTCACCTGGTGTATGATGGTTCATAATTCATGGGACACATCTACTCCATACTGGTTATAATTGTACCTATTGGTGCAAACTTCTCTCCAAAAATTTAGTTACTTTCTCACGTGTTTTTTCGTCCTTGGAAGCTTTTGATGTGTATTAATCCCTTGGCAAATCATCTGTCCCATTTGAAAAAAATCTCTGATTTATCCAATTGCTTGGATTCTTAGCATTAGAATCAACAAATTAATGTATTTCCTGTCCATCTACATACTTGGTCAACTTCCTCTTTTTATTGCTTTTGGAACCAGTTTTATCACTTACCCATTTTGCATTTAAACAATTGCATAATCTTGACATAAATCTGTGACTCCCATCTTTACACTTGTTTAAAATAACATTGTTGGATTGATAGGTGCATGGCCTGTTTATTTTGTGTTAAAACTTGTGGTGGTTCGTAGCTTCTGAATATAAACAATTACTATTTTGTATTAATATGAAAAAGAGGGCTGTGGCCATACCATGCAGCACTTTAACATTATTCAAAAAGAATTTCTTCAGTTCAAAAATTCTCCAAAGGGTTCCTGAAAAACTGCAAGCTAGATTATAGATTTCCTATATTCCAAAGTCTACAGCTACTGTTAATTGATTTGTATAGATCCTTACAAATTGATCTAGCAAAGATAAAATTTAAAAAAAAAAAAAAAATTAAGCATTTTTTTGTGTACCTGCCCCAGCTAAGCATTCTTTCTTCTTCCAAAGGATTGATGATAACAAAGAGGGATCTGTGTTCTTGGCTTGTTATATGTGCTACTCTATTGTGCCTCTTCCATGGTTGCTACTTTTTTTGGTCTGAATGAGCTTTTTGAGGCTGCTAGAAAAACAATTTTCCTCATCTCCTCAAAGCTTGATTTTTACTCCCACTCAAGATGATGCACCTTCTATTGCAACTACTTTATCATGTCCTTCTGTTTTTCCATTTTTTCTCTAATTTCTAGTAGAACATTTTTTCTTTTATGCCTTTCCACTTGTGCTTTCATCCTTATTAACTGTCTTTTGGTTGCTTTAAGATACTTGACATAATTTTGTTCCATTGATTTTGTCTAATTCTCCCAGCTTCCTAGGCTATATTCTCTTCATTGTCATCATTATCGTGTTCACACACATGGATTGTATCACAAAGGGTAGAATGCTCACTGGTTAGGATGGTCATGATTGCCCATGAAGCCAAAACTTGAGTGAAATTCCAAGACATGGTTAATAGAAGCCTCTATGTAAGCACAACTAAAAATAACAAAGGACCCACTATAACTTGAGTGAAATTCCAAGACATGGTTAATAGAAGCCTCACTAAAAATAACAAAGGACCCACAATAACAAAGAACCTAGTCTTTGCCAATAGAGCCACCTAAAGATGAACATAAATTCAAGAAAACAATATTTATCACTTTACTACATGAAACACCATGAACCAATCAAGAGTAAATGAAGGTTACCTAGATTGCAACTTGAATTTACTATATGAAACACCATGAACCAATCAAGAGTAAATGAAGGTCACCTAGATTGCAACTTGAATTTGATTGACCTCTTAGGAAGAAAGGGTTGCCTCCATTCAAATTGAACATGAATGCAATTGCGTGCCTATGTTGTTTGCTTGGAAGTGTTGATGCTAGAAATCATGAGCCCCACAAATCAAACTTCCTGGAACAACATACCCAAGGTCACAATCCAACTTCCTGGAACAAAGAAAATAATGTGCTCTTACCTCCACAATCAGGTCTGTATCATCTAGATACCCATCCCATTCATGGAGTTAATGCCACATGATTTGTGTCGTTCCATCTTGATATAATACATAAAGAAATATGCCCACGATATTAAGTGGAGAAGATAACAACCTTTCCATCGATTTGTATACTCATGCATGTTGAATAATGTGCTCTTACCTCCAAAATCAGGTCTGTATCATCTAGATACCCATCCCATTCATGGAGTTAATAACTCATGATTTGTGTCGTTCCATCTTGATATAATACATAAAGAAATATGCCTACGATATTAAGTGGAGAAGATAACAACCTCTCCATCGATTTGTATACTCATGCATGTTGATATGGTCGTGCCACTTGATTGGTTGGTTTAAAGAGCTCATTTAAAGATTGATTAGTTGATTAATACTTAAGGGAGGTTGAAATTAGGCTCTTCCGCATTTTGCCAAAGCCTTCTTAATGGTAGGTTATATGACTTATTAGCCATTGTGTCATCCTTTGAGTTGAACCTTCTCAAGGTGTGATAGAACTTGACACTCTACATATTATCCACCATTTTTTGAATTCATAGAAGCAACCTATATTTGTGTTTTTCCTAATGAATTCATAGAAGCAACCTACATTTGTGTTTCCTTTGGGAGAGCTTTGTGCCATAAAACAAAGCTTTGTGTCATAAGACTATCAATGAGTTTTCTACCATTCTTATGCTTTTAATGCAAATGCATTGCTTTTTTATAATCTGAATTCCTTGTCAAATAGCCAAAGCTTCAACATGATTATTTGTTGTTTCACCTATTCCCATGTGTATGATATTTTTGTATTTCCCTTGGGATAGAAGTTGCCCCCCCTTGCGCCTGCCACCCCTTGTGGTTCATATTCCATTCATATTGAATGAGTAAAACAAAGCTCTCTCTCTCTCTCTCTATATATATATATATATATAATTTGTGTTGTTATATTATTTTTCCCATTCTTAATCTAATCTCTCTCATGAGAGAGATTCATGGTTATCTGATTTCTATGAGTTTTATTCTCATAGATTGGAAAATAGAGTGTAGTCATTAGGGTTTCATTTCCCCTAAGACTGTAGTAAAATGTTTGCAAAGCAAGGGTTTGCAACTAAATGTGTTTGGAGAGCAAGGGTTCGTAGTGGTTGAAGAAATAAGAGTTTTATGTGAAATGATTTATGGTTTGAATGCTTCCACTAGTGCAATAAATGATGAGCCTATTGTAGAGTACATGTGGGGGTTCTTGCTAGAGGAAGATCAATGTTATTGGCCAGTGTCATTAATGGTAATATGTATTGGTAATTTAATATTTAGTTACATAGTATTTTTATTGTGACGGAGTCCTCACTAGGTGAGTTTTCATTCTAGAGGGAGTGTTAAATTTTCTTTTCTACCAGATTTTTTATTTTTAGTTTTATTTGTAAATATGAGTGTTTATACATATTTCATGAAGCTATATACTTTTTGTGATTGGAATGTGTATATACATGTTCACTGTGAGTAATAAAAACAACACATCTTAGTTTATCATATATTTATTCTTTTAGAGTTCTTGCAATATTTTTCCATTCTTTAACAACACTCTAATAATTGTCTTTGAATTAAATTTTAAAAATTGGATTTCCACTAATTTAAATATGGATTTGGTGTATAATTTTATTTTTAACAATTAAAACAAAATCATTTAACCTATATCTAAAAACTTAATAGAATTTCATTTTCATATTTTCCATTAAAAATAATATTTTATTAATTAAATATATTATTATGTACAATATTAAAACTTATCACAATGAATTTATAAATAATTACAAAATAGCTCATGGCAATGCAAAAGGGATATCCTAATAGTTATTATCCTAAATTACAAGCTTGGATTAATATAAATTAATAAAACTAATCGTAACATGAGATAATAAAAAGAGGGAATCCGAACCCTTACCCTTGTCTTTATCTTTAATGATGCGTTGATGTGCAAATTTCTTCCCATAATTTGATTTCACATTGTGTTTAGATTGGAATGGTGTCTTTCAATTTCAATGTTGATGTTAATATTTTGTATATCTTCTTTTTTTATTCATTTTTGTTTGTTCTTTTGTGTAAAGGTATATTTAATATTAGAGATGGCTCTGAGTAGGGTTTCGGGGGAAATTTTCCATGGGGTCCTGCAGGATCAGGCTGAAAATGCTGGTTGAAGAGGTGTTTATTGAGCAGCAACAACTTGGAGTCAAGTTGGTTCATTTGAACCAACCCAGTACCAACCAAGTATAAAAAAAGTGGGAAGTACGGGCTTTCGTTTGCTGCTTTCTACTCGCCTTCTTTAGCTTATGGTTTTTAGTACTTATTTTGTGGGGACTGTTTATTTTTGGTTTTTGCCGCCCATATTGGTTTGTTTTCCGGTTTTGCCTATGTTTTGGGTGGGCTACAGGTGGTTGTCGGAGTTGACACTTTGCAGATTGGGATTTTCCAATATTTGGAGTCATTATACTTTCCTCTTTTCGTTGCAGGTCATTTTGTCATTTACTTATTGTACTGCCTTGTGTCTGGACATGTTACCCTTGTTTGGCTTGTATTGACAGCTGCCGGTGTTTAGGGTTTCGATGGGACAACAAACTGGGACCTCGCGCTATGATTCCCCTTTTGCCGGTCTAGGTGGGCGTTTACCTTACACTGTTTTGGAGCGGGGTGGGTCCATTCCCTCCGGTTCTGTCAATATTCAACATCTGGAGCGTAACCCTAACCCTAACATTGTTTGGCCCAAATGCTTCAGGGGGACTAAAGCTCGGAAACGAAGACAGGTCAAAGCACTGAAGGTTAGGAAGGGTTTGGACAGATTCCATAGTCAGCTGGAAACTAACTTGGAGTGTATTGAAATGCTGTCCTCCAGAGCCATTGTAGGTAGATTGGAGTTTACGGTAGGTGATTAGAAGGAATTGGTTGAATGGGTCAGGAAACATTGGATTCCCATTGTGGGGGATTTGCAGAGGGTTCTGCAACTTTTGAATGGTTGGCTCATGTTCATATTTTCTAAACCTGAGCATGTAGGGATTACCTTGAAACGTTTCTGGTGCTTTAAGGAGGGTTCTTTTTTCCTGAAACGATGGCACATGGCTTTTGATCCTTTAAGGGGAAAACAAAGTTTTCGACATTTGTGGCTACTTATCCCGGGTCTGTCGATAGAATTATGGACGAAAAACATTTTAATGGGTATTGCCAATTCTGTTGGGCGTTTTGTTAGACTTGATAATTGTTCTCTTTTTGGTTTTGATCGTCGGTCTGCAAAAGTTATGGTAGAATTCGAAATGGCTCAGGGGCTTTCGGCGGAGGTTGAATTGTTGTGGGGTTCCCAGGTTTGGAGGCAGCGGCTTGACTATTTTAGGGTTCCATTCCGGTGTTATTTTTGCCAGCAGATGGGACATATTCGTGCTCACTGTCCGGAGCTCCTATCATTGGCACATCCGATGCAGTCTCCTACTCCTATCGCTTCTCATGATACCAATTTGTTGGACCAATTCACGGGCCTTAAGGAGCGGCTAACATCTTGGTAATTCATCACCACCTAATATTTCCCCTTTTCCTGACATTTTTGATGCTGAATTAGATGTTATTCGGGATGCCAAGGATATTTTGGATAAGAGAATTGCATCTGGGGATATAGCCTTGAAATTGGATACGCTCGAGGGGCTTGCATCCATTAATCATTGTGAATCCCCTTCTGTTAAATCGAAGGCTTGTCGGGATTTATTTGGGGAGGGTTTTAAGCCAGTGGTTGACTATTTGGCTACTAATAACCTATCTGATGTGGGAAGAATTGATGGTACTGTGGGGGGGGGTACATTCTAGGAGGGGATATGCTTAACTAGAAGGTCACTGAGTGTGGTCTATATACCTTTGAAGACTCTGTGTTACTAGGAGAAGCGGGATATAAGACTTCTGATAATGTTGGTGTAATCACCCCGCTCCTGATATTTTCCAAAAACCCTTCTACAAACCCTTTGGTTCAGTCGGTTAACTCTATCAGATTCCAAAATGTGACTATTAGGAAAGCTAGGAAGAATGGTCGGAAGGTGTTGGATCTTGGTGGTGGTGTGGGACAGGAACATATACCTGTTTCTGAGAGGATTGATTTAGTGGAGGGGGATGTTGGTACTTCTGATCTATCTGTGGGCCTTAGAGTTATTTCTCCCCGTGACATTGTTCCTTAATGTCAATTTGTTCACTGAACATTAGGGGTTTGGGGAGGGTTGTGCGAGTTAGGGCCCTTACAAACCTAATTACTACAACTTGCCCGAGTATTCTTCTATTACAAAAAACTATGTGTGAGGATGTGTCTACGATCTCCAAAATTGCAGGTATTCTCAGTGGTTGGGAAGTATCGACTGTTAGTTCGAATGGATTGTCGGGTGGACTATTGGTGGCATGGGACCCTAGATACTGTTCCTTCTTGGTGTATCAGACCTCTTGGGATATACTGATGAAGGGCATGTGTAGATATGATGATTTATAGTTATCTATATTAAACTGTTATGCTCCCTATAGGGCTAGAGAAAATTTCTGGCTTGGATTGCAATCTTCTGGTATTTTGAATCTTGATAACATCATTGTGGCAGGGGACTTAAATTTCACTAGACTGGCACAGGAAATTTGGGGTTCCAACGCAAGGATAGATGTATTAGCAAATTTCTTTTCCGAGTTTCTAGTTAATAATGATTTGATTGATGTCTGCACATGTGTCTTCACTCCTACTTGGTCCAATGGCAGAGGAGGTCATGAAGGCATTCCCAAAAGATTAGATAAATTTCTTGTTAAAGCTCCCTTTCTGGAGTCTTGTAATCGGTATAGATTTTGGGTTGGAGAGATTAAGATTTTGGACCACTAGCCTGTCTTTTTGCAGTTGGACGAATGTGCACTACAGCATAATTACCCCTTTAAATTTGACTGTTCTTGGTTGTCCAATGAAGAATTTGTATATTTTGTCAAGGATGCCTGGTTAAATTCCAATGTTGTTCACGATTTAAATCCAGTGGATCTGTTCTGTTCAAAGTTGAAGGAGCTGAAAGGGAAAATTACTAAGTGGATACATCAAAGAAAACAATTGGACAGGAAGACTTTGATGGATGTGGAAACTCAACTGCAGTTTCTATATTCATATAATTTGGAGGCTCCTTTAGACAGTAATGGTTTTGAGCTACTTAAGAAATTAGAAGTTGAGAAAGAGAGTATATATTTAAAAGAGGAGAAGGAGTGGCGCCTGAAGAGTCGGGCATTGTGGGTGAATTTTGGTGATAAGAATACAAGATTTTTTCACACCTATGCTTCAGCTAGGAGAAATAACAATACTGTTTGGAAAATGTCAGATGATGAAGGGAATGTGGTCACAGGTGAGAAGGATCTTCAAATTTTGGCGAAGAAATACTTTAGCAATATCTACACTGATGATAAAGGCTGTGACTTATTATCACAACTTTAGGTGGCTAGACTTTACCCTAAATTTTTTGATGTTGAGGAGGCTGTGGAGCTGTGTATGGAGGTTACCTTGGAGGAAGTGGAAAGGACTCTTAAATTATTTGCCAAGGAGAAGAGTCCAGGGCCAGATGGATGGACAGTTGAGCTATTTCTGCAGTTCTTTGATATCATGGGAGATGATATATTGAGGATGGTGGAGTATACCAGGAAACAGGGTTACATCTCGGGTGCTTTAAATTCAACATTTGTCACACCTATTCCAAAATTTAATGACCCTAAGACATTTGGTGACTTTAGACCTATTGCTTTATGCAACCTTGCATATAAGATAGTTTCCAAGATTATTGATGGTCGTCTCAAGCCTGTTTTTTCAAAATATATTTCACTAGAACAATTTGGATTTTTACAAGATCCTCAAATCCATGATGCTATTGGTATTACACAGGAATTACTACATACTATTAAGTGCAAGAAACATAAAGCAATCCTACTTAAAATGGATTTAGAGAAGGAATACAACAGAGTTAGTTGGGATTTTCTAAGGATTGTTTTGATACAAATTGGTGTTCCAGCTCTTGCAATTAATTGGATCATGGCCTGTGTGAATACTATGAGTATTGCTGTACTTGTCAATGGTGCTCCCACATCATTTTTCAGTTGTTCCAGAGGCATTCGACAGGGCTGTTCTATGTCTCCTCTATTATTTCTATTGGTGATCGAAGGGCTGAGTCGGTTGATCATACAAACTAAACAAGAAGGTAAGATTAAAGGTTTGAAAATTTCCAAGGACTTATATCTCTCACATGTTCTATTTGTGGATGATGTATTAATTGCTGGAAGTGATTTGGTGGATGAATGGAGGATGTGTAAGCGCATTATTGACCTATTTTGTAAAGCTTCAGATATGCGGGTCAGCTTGAAAAAGTCTTGTCTTTATGAAAATCTGATTGGGGAGGACAGATTGTTGGATATCCAAACTCTGCTGCCATATAAGTGTTGTAAGATCACTGAGGGATTCACCTATCTTGGCTTTCATCTCTAGCCGAATGGCTATCTTATTAAAGATTGGCAATGGTTGTTAAAAAATTTTGAATGTAGGATATCACACTGGACATACCGGATGCTGTCTATTGGGGGTAAACTCACTTTGGTCAAGTCTGTGCTTATTGGAACCTCGGTTTACTGGTTCTCATTACTACCGGTTCCTTGTTCAGTGATCAAGTCTTTAAGAAGACTTCTATTTAACTTCTTATGGATTGGTGGTTTGGAAAAATCTAGTTTGTCTATGATTGGATGGGAAAGGATTTCATTACCTTTCATTTCTGGGGGATGGGGGATAAAGGACTTATCAGTTTTTAGTGAAGCACTGCGGTTAAAAAGCTTATGGAGGGCTATATTTGGAAACTCACTATGGTCTAAGGTCATCCACTAGAAATATATTAAATCCAAGATCTCTTACTGGTTGAGGAAGCCCAGAAAGAAGGTGCGTGGGGTCTCCCCTATATGGAATGGCTTTTTGAAAGTATATTGCTGGCTTGCATTTGAATTATGTTGGAAAGTTGGGAACGGGAACGAAGTGGCTATAGGAGTTGACCCCATACTGGGATTAAAAGAAGCATATAAATTATCAGCTGATTTATTATATATATTAAAGGGGGCAGGTTTGATCACTCTGAATTCGATTGTTAAAGACAATCCGAATGGATACTGGTATAATGCCGAGGATCTACATCTGACCCGTAATGTGGCATGTGAATGGGATACCTATCTTCAATCTTTAAATGCAGTGGGCGTCCGTTTGTGCTCTGAAGAGGATGTGGTGGTTTGGGCTGGGAATGATACTACGGGTAGGGTGACTACTAGTACTGCTTACAGTTGTATTATTAAGAGGAGATGCATATTTCCCAATCACTGGTGGTATAAGGTAATCTGGCACTGGTATATTCCACTTAAACTCAAATGTTTTATTTGGTTTGTGCTACAGGATCAGTTAAAAACTTGGGATAAACTTGCTATTATTGGATGGATGGGTCCTAGTCAATGCATACTGTGTAAGTGCTGTTCTGAATCTGCACTTCATCTTTTTTTGGAATGTTCCTTCACGTTGAGTCCGTGGGAGAAATTTTATCAGATTTTGGGCATATCAGTGAAATGGGGTGGCAGTAATGTGGAATCCTGTCTGAAATTGTGGATTAAGAATTGTAAAATACATTCTACTCTACCTGTCTTTAACTGCTGGTCTGTGTGGTGGATGAGAAATAAGGCTACTTTTGAGGATCTCCATCCAAGTCTGGATAATGCTTATAATTCTGCATTGTGTCACTATTTAAAATTTCAGAATGATATGGAACTTCCTGTTCTGCGTAATATTGGGAATTTCCATCTTATTATTAATGATCTTGCACTATTATTTGATGGGGCAACGAAGATGGGAAATTGTGGAGCAGGTGGGGTTATTTTCATTAATTTGGATCACTGTTTCACTCTCCGTCTGAAATGTGGCAAATGAACAAATATGAAGGCAGAGCTTTTGGCATTATGGTGTGTCACCCATGTGGCTAATCTCTTTGGATTGGTGAAGGTAAAGATCTTTGGCGATTCTAGAGTTACTATAAAATGGGCGAGGGGTGAATTTGATCTGAAGGTATTGAATTTGGTTTATTGGTGCAACATAATTAAGTGTGAACTTAGTACTTTCAGCTCTTTGACCTTGGATCTCCTTTATGACATAAAGATCTAGTGTGAACTTACGCACTATGTATTTTCTAGACTAGTTACTCTAGGATCTCCTTTTTGGCATAAAGATGATGTAATTATTTTGGTTTTGTTATTTTGGGGGGTTTAATTGAACTTTAAGTTTGAGGGATGATTTGGGAAAGACAACATTTAAATGTTGATATCATGTACTATTTGATTCAATATTAAATAACAATAGTATGTTTTTTTTCGCGGAAAAAAAAAATATTTAATATCACAATAATAGAAACACCACTTTTATAGAAAGATTTATTATAAAATAATTGAAAACTATTATTAATAATATCAAATTGATTTTATATTGTTTATGTTATTTAAAAATAAATAAATTATACTATATTACCTATCGCGATTATAAAACATGATAAAATAAAAATATTTTTAAATGTAAAATATCTTCTTTCATATATATAAATACAATTATAAAATTAGAATAAAACAAATAATCACATTGATTAAGAATAAAGTGCGTATTTGTTAGTTTAATTTTGGTGGGTTTTAATTGGTATTTTTATTATTATTATTCTAATAAATAAAACAAAGCATCACATTAATTAGAAATAAAATGTGTATTTGTTAGTTTAAAATTAGAATAAAACAAATAATCACATTGATTAAGAATAAAGTGCGTATTTGTTAGTTTAATTTTGGTGGGTTTTAATTGGTATTTTTATTATTATTATTCTAATAAATAAAACAAAGCATCACATTAATTAGAAATAAAATGTGTATTTGTTAGTTTCCAATTGGCGGTTTTTAATTGATAATTTTATTATTCTAACCATTGACAGGTTGTTGTCATGTCAAGAAATCTTAATTGGTGGTTCAAAAGAGCTAATGAGTTTTGAATAAGACAAATTACAACAAAGATAACCAAGTTGGAAATGGTTCATTTCAAAATGAATGTTTTCAAGATTTTCGTAGAAATATTTATATGTATATGTTTTGGTGAAATTGTATATATGATTTTGTGCCCAATTTTTAGGATGAACACTATTTATTTTTAAGAAACATAACATTAATAAGAAAAGGATTTATGTTGGATGGTAAAAATGTCAATGTAAGGGCTAAAAAGAAGGGAAAAGGGAAGTGAGATGGATATTAAAAGATGATAATTCAATAAAGTTTAAATATAATAATTTAGTTAAATTGGAATTGAATTTTAAATTAAATTAATTTAAATTGTAAATTTAATTTTAATTTCAATTTCAATTGAATAGATAATTTCAATTTTAATTTTTGATATAATTTAATTTCAATTTCATTCAATATTTTTTATTCTTAATTTAGATTAATTTTTTCAATTTTAGTTTTTCCCTAGATGGGGTGATAAAGAGGTACATCTTACATTATCGTAACACATACAAGAGGTAGTAGTCCTATCATTGAATGCTTAAGGCTTCTTCGCATTACAAAGACACTACCTTGGAAATCGTTGATCAACAAGGTGTTTTGAATCCACCCATCACTAGACAATATGGAAGGACACCTCCATCGGTTCAATGAATATAGATCCCATCAAGGGAAACTCTTCTATTCCTACTTATCTTGGAAGAGGATGCAAATATTGAATATGGTAGAGAGGTATTGCGTTCTTGTTGTCATATCGAGTTTGGTGTTTTCATTGGAGGGAAAGATGGACTATACACGTCCCCATTTAGTTTTTTAGGTCCCTTAATAGAACATAGGAGAGTAGGGTTGCAAGAGGTGGGGTAGGCCACCAACCAAAAGGGAGTAAAGGAAGAAGAGGGTTGGAAAACCTCCCAAGAACAGGACAAGGAGAGTGGAGATGGTTTCCATATACAAAGGCTACTGGTTTCAATTATAGAGCATCAAGAAGCAAGTGGAGCTCAACGGATCCAACATGAGACAGAGGAGAGTTTAAACCCTAGATTCTATTGTAGATAAAGAGGTTGGTAGAGTCATACCTAAACCAAGGCATTCCATATGCAAAGGTCCAAAATATGCCAAGATAGTTGATTTAAATTGGCATGTCAAGGAGATGGTTTCCTTTGACATTAGAAATCAAGAGGTTAATCTTATTATGGAAACACTAGAATAGATGGAAGGAATTATTTAAAGCAATTGTCACCTGAGATGAGGAGGACAACATGAAGGAATAAAATGCTACGAAAGAAGCCCTGCATGTTGCAATGGAGGTAATGAAGGTTGGAACCTCTTCATATCTACTTGATCTGGGCACTGGAGCCCATGAATGACCTCTAGGCCTATTAAATTTCCTTTATTTTTTGATAAGTAATACTTTAGCTCTATGTTTTTGGGATTATATGATAACTAGTTTAAGGGATATTTTCATTGTTACTTGTAAGGATGTTAAGACAATTAGTATTTAGGCTTCAAAATTATTTGACCCAATTTTACTTGCCAACATTGCAATATTGTTTATAGATTTAAGCATTGATTAAGATTAGTTGTTTTTTGTTGACCATAAAACGATGAGCCTAGTTATACTCATGGTATTTTTAAGGTCAAATTTTGCCAATTGACTATTTTTTGGCCATTAAAAAAATATGCAATTAGCTTAAAAATTCACCGATTTTTTTTTATATAAGATATGATTAAATTGATAAAATTTATCAAAACTTACAAGTTTTAAAATTATATTATATGTTTTCATTGAATACTCACCTATGTGTTTCTATGTATTATTTTTTCAATCCAAATAGCCATCTAAAATACTTTATATAAGTATAATACTTGAATCCTTAAAAAATATCTTGGTTATACTAACCTTCACCCTCTTATGATTTGTACTATTTTATTGTTTATTAATATAATAATGTCGAACTACTTAAAACATTAATTTAATTTGAATTGTAATAGTATTAAAATCTATTTGAATTAATTAATTAATTTTTTATTTTGATAATATATAACTTAAAACTAAAAAAGAACTAGAGATGGAAAAAATAGGTTTATAACATTTGGGGATCAAAATATGATTTTTTTAGTAAAATAAATAGAGTAATAGTTGTAGTGAAGTCCCACTAGAGCGGTTGGTATTCGCGGGGATCCGTTTGTTAGGCGGCCTAGGGTTCGAAACTCGGCGGTGGTGGGAGCATAGACCAATAAAATCCAACCATGCTAAGGGTTGGTGTGGCTCAGTTTGGGTGCGATCCAAGGGTGATTTTGATAGCTTAGATGCTCATGGGTTGCGGTTTCTTAGACCACATGCCACTCCCACCAGTTATAAAGATTCGTGCAAAAATAAAAACAAAATAAAAAATAGAGTATAGTTGTAGCAAGAATAAGTAATCTAGAGTGCAAGAGGGAAAGGAGCACTATTGAAGAAATCATAATGGAATAAAATTATAAATAAGAAGTATCAACGATTAAGGGTTGAATTGTAAATGAAAAATAAAATATTATTAACAATAGATCTTGAATTATTAAAAATTTTAAAAATAAATTAAAATGAAAATAAAAAATTAAAGGTAAAAAAGTAATGTAAATCAAATTTAAATTGAAATTAAATTTATAATATGAATCATTTTAATTAATTAAATTTATTTTTCTTTAATTTACTTTAATTTATTCTTCTCTTTCCCTTCTTTTTTTCTCTTTCCTCTTTTCATTTTTTGTTCTATTTAGTGCTTCATTATTCATTTGCAACATGGATATCTTTATTAGTGAATCTCATTTTCAATATATAAATACTCTTTAGTTATCCCCCCCTTGAATATATGTGACTCTACAAAAATGCTAGGGAATATAATCACATACAAAATTTCACCAAAACAATTGGGTACTTTGTTTACCAAAGCAATTGCCCCATCCAAGGGGCTGATCAATATCACTTTTTGGAATCCGAACATCAATGGTCTAGTGTGACCATATGATGTAATTATGGACATTTTATATTAATATAAAATCCACGACTATTGCAGACTAAGAAGGATGAAGAAGAGATGGGGGGCTATGATTCCATGAGAGGGAGAGTGAGAAGGGGGTTTACGGGGGAGATGACCTTAATGACTTATAATTTAAGTCACATCCTTATTATTCCTTTTTACCTGAAGTTTTATAAAACCTCTTTAATAAAAAGTGCATTAGCCTTACCTTAGTTAATTATCATAAACTTGGGGATTAAAGGGGAAAAAAGGTGAAATTTCCAAGAGTGTCATTTGTCCAATTCTCCTAAGCTTTTCATTCCACTTGGGTAGTTCACAACATGCATATAAATTATTGAGAACTAGTTCATTCTGCCATCATTCTTCCACGATTCAACCATCAACTATTGTTAGTTCTGAGCCACCATCACCTGTACCATAGTCTAGAGCCATCACCCATACTATAGTGTGGATCTGTACCCGAGAATGACTGAGTTCCATGGAGTTCCTTGGCCAGCCTATGTTGGAGCCTTAGAAGGGAATTGGGGGAAAATAGCTTAGGGGACTGTTAACTCAGAGAAGGGAACCCAAGGGGTTGTTAACTCAGAGAAGGAAACCCAATTCCTTGGGTTGTGTAGGCATATGGGGTAGGAGTGCTAGTGGATTGGGATAGCTGTAGAGGGGAAGTTCAACACTAACTTGTATATTTATAGTCCCATCTAAGGGGTGGCCTCTGTTATAGAGAGAACTGGTATAACAGAGTGCCTATAGTTGGGAGGAATGTCCTTGGGCCGCAATTAGTTGGATTATATTTTTAGATAAGTGTCCATCTACATATGAAATGTTTCATATTTATCTATGTTATGTATTTTATTTAATTATTGTTATTTGATGATTTAAATGCATGGAATTAATGACAATGTGAATGCATTCATGCAAAAATTGCATGTAACATTTTCCTATATGATTATATTATTTCTTGGTGATCAATTATATATCTAATTCCACTGTAATTGATATTTGAATCAATTGAAAAAAGAAATTGAGGATCAGAGGGGATTTAAATTAGTAGTTTGAGTATCCCGCAACCCCAAAGACACCGTGAGGTCATCGGGTACATGACAAATTGGTATCAAAGCCCAGGTTGCAGCATTGGGACTCCATGGGTTGTATTTGAATTCTACAGGAAAAATTATAGGCTGCATAGGACGTATTTGACAAAACGTACTAGAGAAAATGTTGGGGAAAACCATGCTTAAATATTTCCATGGTTTATTTAAGAGAGATCTATGAATTTTAGCCAAATTGGGGTGAAATTCTGCATCAATGTTGAAAATTTTTCCATTCTTTTAATTGACAAAAAACCCAGTATAAAGGAAGAACCAGGAATACCTAGTTCTGTTGGTGGACAGAATGATTTTCCAATATTGGGAGGGACGAACTGTAAATTTGGGTTGGCCACTTGTTTATGAAGAAATGCCAATTGTAATTTTCATAAGCCACTTGTCAAAAAGTTGAATTTTTGGAAATTTTTATATGGACCCCAAAAATGCCATGTGGACCAGCCACATCAGACGGGTGCTAGATTAAAAGCTAAGTGCTAAAAAAATTAGCGCCCAAGCACTAAAATCCAATAAGGGGACTTATAAAAGCTGAGCACTTGAATGCTGATCCAATGAACCATGTGGCTAGAGCTCGAGAATGAAAAGCTAGGCAGAAAATGGGTTAAACATCGTCAAGGAATGGGATCGATCAAAGGCGCTTGCAATTGATTTTATGGTTCATAACACATCTACAAGTTGCATAGGATTTAATCGCGGGCGACCGATGCATTATGCAAAAAACAAAATTATAGGTGGCACATTCTAAATGGTAACAACTCAAGCTAGAGGGTTTCCAAAACCGCTTCCTCATTGAGGTGTTACTACTTCCGATAATGGAATATTGCCAGCACATTTTTGCCCAAGGGTAGGTGCTATGGTGACCTGGTATATATGGAGGGTGTTTTGTGTTGAAGAATGCAACTTCAGAAGATATTATTATTTGGTTTATTTGTATTATTTGTATTGTACTTCCTTATGGAATTATTGACGTTGTATTTGATCATGTAAAATTCATTGAAAGAGTTAGTGTAAACCTTAATAGTTATGTTGGCCTAGAAGAATTAAGAAAATAATATTTAATTGTGTAATTGACAAGTCGACTCTGTTTGAGAGGTCAAGTCGGCCCTGGTAAGGAAAAAGGTCAAGTCACTGATTAGTATAAATAGGAGACTCACCCTCCTCATTTGGTCACCTCACTCTGATCAAGTTCACATGAGTAGAGAGTTAGAGTCAAGGATAGTAGCTGCTTTTGAATACTTCTTGTTTTGGGATATTGCACGAGGATTGTCATTGTACTTTCTAACAAATCTATACTGAAGAAGTTTTGTTGGGTTTTTTTCCCCACGAGGGTTTCCTAGGATAAATTGTTGTGTACTATTGTCTATGTTGTCCTTGTTTATCTCTTAGTGATCCTTTATCTTATTGCATTTAAAATTCTAACAATTTGGTTGCATTATGGGATGACACATAGGACTCGTCTTCCACATCAACAAACATGTGTCATGACACATCAACACCCTGCCATGCCAAAAAAAAATTAAAAAAAAGGTTTGGAGCCTGTTGAAGCCCTGAGAGTGTAGGTTGCTGGAATGGGTTCCAAGGCTAAGAACAGAGGGTGAAAACCCAGACTGAAAGGCATCAAAAGACTCTGTGCAAGAGCAATTCTATCCCCAGCCTGTTTGGTGTAGTTAACTCCCACGGATACAAAGGCCTCTGCTGGCACTTAAGGGTTTTGATCCTGAAAGGATCAGTCTTCCTGTGAGGGAAGATTAAAATGTCCTAACTCTAAAATGGATCTAAACCTAAAACAAATCTACCTTAAATGAAATCTAAACTAAGTCAGATCTAATCTAAGAGAAGTGTTTCGACTGTGTGCATGATAACTTGTTTGAGTTTAAATAAGTCTTTTCACTAACTTAACATAAATATAAAATTGGATCTTTTCTTATGGCTTCAAAATACAATAAGGCAATGAAAATTAACTGATAATAGTTTAAAGGTTATGTGCGTGCAAGATTATCCTGTAGTTCTTATGCTAATTGAAAATTTAACATGCATTATTAATTTCTTTTAATCATTTGTAGAAATAGATAAATATTTTAATTAAATAAATTCAATTAAAACATAAAGATACACAGATCATGAATTAAGACAAATCCAAATCATAGATCAATGCATTAATACTGATTGCAAAATCAAACCAGCATTCATTCAATATTTAAGGTGAAGAAATAAGATATCATCAAAGAAATTTGATAACATAAACAAAGAGGATGCCAAAAGAAACTAACTTTGATTCATCAAGTCTGCAAAAAATTACAAGATCTCAAGTGAAGCAGCGTTTCTCCAGTCCTTCTCTGGTGATTTTCTCCCCCTGTTTACCCCATGAGACTTCTATCCTTTAAATAATAATTACAAAATAGTTACAAACGATAGACTTCCCATAAAATAGGGATTACAAAATCAGACTATTCTGATCATGACCAAGGGTGATTAATACTTAACAACTCCCGAAATTCCCAAAGGAATTCATTACATACATTCAGAGAAATATCCCATAGTGAATTGTGAAAGATAACAACAACCCACTAGCTTCCTGCGACAAAGAACAAGGGAACATAAAGATCTTTCTTAGAAGATTCATGATGATCAACAATGTCCTCAAACACTGAAAAGTCGGCCACTTGTTCCTCCTTCAAATGGATTGGTAGAGTGACAAGTACTTCAATGATTATAAAATCCTGGAGAATGGTATCATCTCGATCAACTGGTTTTTCAGTGATCTTCCTTCTCTTACTCTGAGGGAGCCGTATGCACATGGATTGAATCTCAGAGTCCTCTTCTTCACTTTCACTGCTTTCATCCGGAACACCTGCATCAAAAGGTGGCGACATAGGTTCCTGGTATAGAAGAGGCTGAAGTTCTTTCTCTTCACAAAATCTGACCGAAGATTTGTGACTTCTCTGCATCTTGCTCACAGTGAGGAACTGTTAGAAGGAAATCTCTAAAAATTGACTAATAGTAGTTTTCTATTGCAATATGACGACCAAAAATTTGCTCATGTTGTTGCCTATATTTAAAATAAAACAATAAAGATTCCAAAATGACTGAGTGTAATCAATTGCGATGATTAAAATCTTACGGTCTGGAACTTGCAATTATCTCGTCTGCATCAAAATAACACATAGCATGTGTCGACGAACTTGGATTAAGACAGGATAATATTTGCATTAATTCATGTATGATTTAATGTCAAATCTTAACATTCAATCAGTTATAAATTAGTCGAATCAATGATTACCAGTTCATGTTTGGCCGTAGGTGAAAATCATGGTTTAAAAAATCTGATTGCTAATCAAAAAATGGTGAAGAAAAATGGAGGACCAAAATGATTATTCAAAACAAAACAATCCAATATCAACCGCAGGATCAAGGAAAATCAACGGTTAAGATTAAAACATGCAGGATGCAGAAGAAAGGTTGCGGATGTTTATTTCAAAAATATATACATTCTTTCCGCAATCCGCAATTGCGGGTTGCGAAATCGCAACTTTAAGTATTAACAAAACAAAAGTTTCCGCAATCCGTAGTCCACAATTGCGGGTTGCAGAAATGAAAACCACAGTAATGAATATAATGATTTTTCCACAATCCACAATCCGCAATCCACAATTGCGGGTTGCGGAAATGCAACACGCAAAACTATTAACAAAGTGTTCCCGCAATCCGCATTGCGGGTGCAAACAACCACAATTATTTGAAAAACAATTTCGCATCCGCAATCCGCAATGCAGATTGCGGGTTTCAGAACGAAAAATGTTCCAGACCAAAAATCAAACCTCCACAATCCCCATTGCCGATTGCGGGTTGTGGAAAGAATTGACTTTTGGGAAAATTAAAGCTTTCTGCAACTCACAAACACACAAAATGAAAGGCATTTTGAAACTGGAAAATTACTAACTTAATAAAATCATGACAAAGCAATAAAAGCATGATGAAAAACCCCAAAATGACCATGTAATTGAATCATTACCTTTGCATATAAAAATTTGGGGCTCCCATGTTTTCTTGAAAACATGGGATCTATTGTACCTACAACAAATGGCGACTAGATGGGACAAACCAGTTATCTCTGTAAATAAAATTTGTAGTTACAAGGAAGACATGTTAGCAAACTTATATTTCAACCTATAATTCACAAAATGTTCTCATAAAACACAATCAAAACAACAGATTTAGTCATATTATTGATATATCCCCATCCAAAACCATTTAATGATGATGTTCATATGACAAGGCCGTCTAAAAAACAAACAGGAATCCTTTACCAATATGCAGTCATAGGAAGGAAGTTTATGATGAGCCTTTGAGCAAACTTAGAGCTATTCTGGGTTTCCAAATATGGAATCACCTTGGGTTTATTAATTATTTATTTATGTACAAATACATTACTCACAATATATATATTTTCTTCCCCCCCCCCTTTTTTTTCTTTTTTTCTTTTCAAGCTGAATGAAAATATGCAAACAAGACTTCTGTTGATACATGGCCATTTCCATGACTTGGTGATCAAATGTTGGCAATGCCATTCAGAGACCTGATCTGGAAACTGAACATGCCAGCTCGGTAAGGAGACTCCCTGTCTTTTAGCTTTTAACACTAAAAGTAATTACCATGGCTTGGTGACCATAAGTGGTAATTTTAGTCCAAAATCAGACCCATGATCATGGTAGGGATGGCTTGTAATAAGACCCCCCTTATCCTCATATACAACAAACTGTCTTACAAAGGAAAACAAAATTTATTAGTGCATAAATTACAAGACACTGCCATGGCTTGGTAACCATATGATAGTAGTGTTACTCACCGATGTTTTGCAGATCATGAATGGACCGACCTGTGATAGGATCTTCCACCACCAGCAGCTGAAAGTCACCTCCCAAGTTTGGTGGCTTGATGTGGAGATGTCATTCCACTTAAACATCTATGAACATAATGGGCTGGCTTGCAATAAGACCCCCCATCTTGCAATCTACAATTATTAAGGTGAATTATTTTCAAGGTGACCAGAGTGGGATCCAGAATAGGTAAGGCTGACAAGGCTATGAATATATGCTGCCATTCACTTGTGAAACATAAGGCAGGAAAACCAATTGCTTTCTCAAATTCAATTAACCAGATAAAAAATCCATAAAGATATTGATTAAGGTGGGAAGGTATCAATTAACACTTTGCCAATATTGACTGTTAATTCCATGAAAAACATTTTCTGATGTAGGCTGAGTGAAATTGAACTGACATTACAACCTAGAAACTTCAGACTAAATTTAACTTTGAAACACATCATTGAACAACCTTCGCCACATGTGTAGACATTATTCAAAATAAAACCAATGTACAAAAGAAAAATCAAATGAAAACAAAGCAGGAAAGCAAACAAACCACACTTTATGTACAGTAAGTGAATCTGCTCAATCAAACAAAATACTTTTTGAGCAATTGCACATTCACTGGGTAGGTGTCTATGATACCTTCCAATGTCTGCAACTGGAAGTACTAGGACCAAGATTTTCTATAACAATGAATGGTCCTAGCCATAAGCGTTGGAACTTGGTGTAATAATTCTTATCTTTGTGTCTCTTATCCCACTTTAACACCAAGTCCCCCACAGTAAAATCGCTGTCAGATGAGGACTTCTCATCAAACCACCTCTTTACCAGCTGGTGATGTTGATACAACTTGTTTTTGGACTTCTCCCTATCTTCTTCCAGCTTAAGTAACATATCAATTCTGTGTTGGAGTGGGGAAGAATCATCTTCTTGTATGGGCTGTGCCAACTGTAGTGAAGGAATCATGAGGTTGGATGGAAAGATGGCCTCCTTACCATAAACTAAACAGTAAGGGGAATTTCCTATGGCTACCTTTGGGGTGACCTGGTCTACCCAAAGAGCATTGTATAGTTGGGTGTGCCAATCTTTATGGTGACTAGCAACTGTCTTCTTCAAGATGTTAATTAAATTTTTGTTGGAAGACTCTGCTAATCCATTCCCTTGTGGATAATAATTGGAAGAAAACTTCAGCTTTATCCCTTTTTCAAGGGCATACTGTGTAAGATCAAGGGAAGAAAATAAGATTCATTGTCAAACACTAAAAATTCAGGGGCACCAAACTTAGTGACTATTTGGCTTTCAAGGAAAGATATCACTTGGTTTGTGTTGCATTGTCTGAGGGGGACTACCTATACCCATCTGGTAAAGTAGTCCATGGCTGTTAAGATGTACTTGTGCTGCAAGGAGGAGGCAGGGT
This sequence comes from Larix kaempferi, assembly GCA_027924585.1. Taxonomy (NCBI): domain Eukaryota; kingdom Viridiplantae; phylum Streptophyta; class Pinopsida; order Pinales; family Pinaceae; genus Larix; species Larix kaempferi. The sequence continues at coordinate 4,257,436 of BSBM01000792.1, forward strand.
TGATGGATCCACAAAAATCCAGTCCCCATTGTTGAAATGGAAACTGAACTGTTACTGGCTGCAAAGGAAACACATGTTTTTTCATTTTCCTAGCACACTTCTGGCATGCTTTTCATCTCCTGACATATGAGTATGCATCTTTGAACAAAGTAGGCCAGTAGTATCCTGCTCTCAGGATCTTATGTGCAGTTTTTTCTCCTCAGAAGTGCCCTCTCGCAGGTCTTGCATGAAATTGCAAAAGAATGCTATCAGTTTCTTCCTTCTCTAAACATCTGAGAAAAACACCATCATAATTATTCCTAAACAAAAACCCATCTATGAATTGATATGGTGTTGCCTTTAACCTTAAAGCCTTGCATTTTTTAAAGTCAAGGGTTTCAGGAGCAAACCCATGGGCAAGGAATAATTTAATGTCATCATACCATTCAGATGTTTGAGCTGTGATAACATTAACAAAACCTGTTGTTGTACTCTCTTCTTGTTCCCACTCAATATGCTGTTGTTGTAATTAGATTGAGCGGTTAGCAGACACAAGCCTTGGCCTTTCACAACCTTTGCTGGTCTCATCTCCAAATCATATTCTTGCAAAGCTGTCATCCAATGAGCTCTCTTTTCACCCAATTCTTTATGAACTAGACCATTTCTGATAGCTACATAAGGAACAATGACTTTAGTCCGAGATTTCAATAAATATGGTCTAAAATGTTTTACCGATTTATAGACCGTGTAAGCTTGTTTATTGATCTGGGAGTAGTTGAGTTCTGCTCCTTTGAATGTGGAGCTCATGAATGAAATAGGGATTTCAGCATCATTATCATGTTTCTGTGTAAGGGAAGCTGCATAGGAGAAGTCAGTAGCAAATGTGTACAAAATAAAATCTTTGCTGAAGTCTGGAGACATCAGAGAGGGGGCTTCTGCAATGGCTCTCCGGATTTCAACAAAGGCATTTCTTTGTTCATCAGACCACTTAAAATAGGCATCTTTTTTAACCAATTGTTGCAATGTCTTAACAATTTGAGCAAAATTCAAAACAAATATACGAACAAAATTAATCTTACCAAGAAAATATTGCATGGCTTTACGTGAACCGGGTAGGCCAATATTCGCAATGGCTTCTGTGCGTTCTGGATCAATGATCATGCCTTCTTTCGAAACAATAAAACCTAACAACTTACCATAAGTGACTACAAATATAGATTTTTTTGGGTTCAATGAGATTCCATATCTTCTGCAGCGCTCAAACACCTGTTTCAGAGCAGACAAATGTTCATATCATTTTTTAGAATAAATGGTAATATCATCTAAATATACAATGACAGAATTGTGCATCAATCCCCTAAAAGCTATGTCCATAGCTCTCTGAAAGGTAGCACCAGCATTTATCATCCCAAAAGGCATTCTCCTGTAGGCAAAGGTTCCCCAAGGGTTCCTAAAAGCTGTTTTTAGTTGATCTTTAGGGGCAACTAGGACTTGGTTATATCCTGAGAATCCATCAAGGGGAGAAAACATCTTAGACCCTGCTACTTTCTGTAGAATATGCTCCATTGGAGGAACAGGGTAGTTGTCCTTTTCAGAAGCTCTGTTTAAGTTTCTAAAATCAACACAGAGTTTGATTTCCCCATTCTTCTTCCGAACAGGTACCAGATTAGCAATCCACTGTGTGTGTCTGACAGGGAATACAATTCGTGCTGCCAATAATTTCTCAAGCCCCTTCTTGAAAGAGGGTTCCAGAATAGGATACATCTTCCTTAACTTCTGCTGGTAAGGTTTTACCTCAGGTTTCATTGGTATATTATGGTGCATGATACTGGTGTCAAAAGTTTTGAGTCACTAGCATTTTTGAGCCCAAAATCCGACGACAAATATGTCCGATTTTTGACATCTTACTGTCGACCATCTGATAAGCCACATTTTTTTAATGTCGGTGGCATTTCAACTATAATATGATATTTAAACTCCCCGTTGGATATATGACAGCCTCCCTAGTTGGATATTCGACAACCCCTCTTTCACCATACCCTTCGGATATCCGACCTCCTACGGTCGAATATCCGACGACCACTCCATACCATAGCCATCCGATATTCGACCCCCTCCAGTCCAATATCCGACACCTTTAGTCGTCGGTGGTATGGAAAAGGTGTCGGATATCCGAAGACCACTGCGACGAACTTGGCATAGAAAAATGGCAAAGGCGTCCAATATCCGACGCCTTTCGCCATCGGTGCTATGGAAAAGGCGTCGGATTGATTGTAAGTAGCCATCGGAGATCCGATGACCGTGGCATAGAAAAAAGACCACAATCCAATGCCTTTAGCTGTTGGTGGTATGACAAAGGTGTCGGATTGTTTGTAACTAGCAGTTGGATATCTGACGGATCTTGCATAGGAAAAAGTGAAATATATGACGACTTTAGCCATCGGTTGTATGGAAAAGGCATCGGATTGTGTGTATGTTAGGGTTGGATATCCGACAGAGAGTTTGTATTTAAAAAAAAAAAATTCCGTAATTGGTTAATAAGCATACCGAACATGATGTGCAATAATCTTGCTGAGGTCTCAAGGTTCTTCTCCATCTTTACTATCTTTTGGGTAAGCTTTCTCTTCAAAGTTTTAGTAGTTGCTTCACAATCAATGATTTATATGCTATATATGATAGCTTATGAAAAATAAACAAGGGATTTATAGCCTACTCATTTACCCAACAATGGTACTTTATGGAAAAAATATTTGATATGTTTTCTTAGTCTTGTGCATATAACTTTTTCTTCTGAATGGCTTAAAAGGATTTTGTGCAAATTACTCCTATCACTATCATCCAATGAAAATAAAATAATGGTTCTATTTGTAATGCTCTACTTTTGGGCCAAATTCTTCATTAACCAATATACTTGCACTTTAACCAAATGAGTGAAACACAAGGCAATATTACTGAACAATATAAAATGCTAGAATCGAAATTCAGTTAAAATGCCAAGTTTGAAAATGGTCACTTTACCTGGTGGTGAACTATGGATTCATCGAAAGCGCATCCCATAGGGTAGGTGTCACCTACAAAAATTTCATGTATATGGCTCTTTAGTATTGTACTAGACAAACGGTTAGCAACAAATCTAGTCCAGTCTTGGAAGAAGCATTCCCAGATGCTCATAATAGCTTTATCAAGCTTACCATAATGTTCATGCTTCTTTAATACTTGCAACCACACACAAAAGAAAACAATAGAGTGGATAACCAAACTAGATAAGCACCCAATTTGACAACCATACATGACCATCATAATCGACTATGCTCTTCGCGCAATATCCAACTTGCCATTGAATCCAAAATAAAGAAACTTTGAGAATGTTTTCATGCTGCAGAGGCCATCGTTTCAACAACCAAAGTGCAATGCAACTTGATTTGTTATGTATTATAAGCATATTCTTCTTTTACATGATGTAAGAATGCTTAATATAAGGGAAACAAAGAGCTTACGAATTCATAAGTCCGGTTGATGTGATTAATTCTGTAAAACTCTTCCACACCAGCCCATCTAGCACTTTCCTTTTCATAATCTCTGTTAAAGTTAAACCATTATCTTTTTTACTTCAGTAGTTTTGCAACATTCTAGCTGGTGAAATGCTCTGATCTGTAAAACCTAGTCTAAGTAAATTAGAAAGGACGTGTAGGATTTCAAAACCTGAAAGCATGACCAAAGGCATTGCTGTCTGGTGTCATAAAACCCCCATCCAACTGAAGAATTTCTGACTCTGAGTGGTATTCCTCTTTCACCATCTTCTCTTGAGAGACGGTTTGAGTTTGGTTGACATCATCTCCTTCTAGGGTAGCCTCTGCAAATTTAAAAGAGCATAAAATTGTTATTCATAAATAATAACAAATTAACAGCAAGCATAGAGGGCTATTGATTGGGGAGAAAATTGCATTGCATGAGAAATGACGACCTTGTACAATGAATGTCATCTGCCATAATCAAAATTCAGTTTAACATATCTCATTCAAATATTCTCAAGGCGATTCCAAGGAAATTAAAGAGAAGGTTAAGGATATTGGTTCCAGTGCATCATTACTCAACCTTTGAAGTTGTGGAAAATCGAAATTGGTTATGAGGAGCAACCAAACATTACAACAAGCTCCAAGAAATTGTCAAAATTTAGATGACACGCGAGTGGGTTGTAGAAAGCCGACATCATAGCCATTCATTGAGCTCCTTTCTGTTTTGAGAATAATTTAATATTCTCTACTGAACAGGGCCAACCACGTGAAGGTGGAAGCTCTTATGGCCCCTCCACCCCCTCACATCACTCTCAATTCCCCATGCCCAACGCATGTACTTGAAAAAAAAAATTATGTGCAAATTCATGCATATTTCATCATGAACTTCCATCTACAATTCATTCAATAAAGGCTAACATTCGTTAAACCATTGTTTCATTCAGTCAACACATTCATTCAATAAAACATAACATTCAATAAACCATTCATTCATTTAGTCAAAACATTTATTCAATAAAAGCTAACATTCAATAAAGGTAATAGTTTACTACACTGAATCATTAAACCATTAAACCATTCATTCATTCATTAGGCCAAAAATCATGGACGATATATTATTATAAAAAATAATTAGACGATGTTTTTCTAGTCACTTCCTTTTAGTTTTTCTTCTCTTTACATAATCTCTAAGAATACCATCTTTTGGACTTTCTCCTCTAGTTCTTGGTTCTTTATCAGGCGCTTGTTGTGATGTTTGCATCCTAGAGTGTTGATCCAGATGTGTATTTTGCGGCAAGGGGTTTGGATTTGCTGCAACAATGTGAAAATGTTACATCGTTATATTTTTCTATTGTAATGACAAGTATTTCATTTCAAAAAAACATTACAAAGGTGTTTTTTTACCTGTTGTGGCCACATCATGTTGTTCATGTTCTTGTCCAGGCTGAACTTGTACAGTTTCACCCTCTACATGCTCTGCAGTTGAAATATGGTGAACTACAATTAATGTTCACCATATGCAATGCTATACATAAACTTGTAGCATATGAATAAATTCATTACCAATATTCGAAGCATGATCTTCAATTGGTTGTTTTCCCTCCTCGACATTAAGGGGATCATTGCTTTCCTGCTCAAAATAGATTCAATATTTTATGTCAATTATTTATAACGAATAGATTGCACAAGTCATAAATCTTCATTAAACTATACAGATTCTATATACCTGTGCACCAGATGGATTAGTACTAGAAGACTGTGTTTCCTTAGACAAGATTTTTCGGCGTTCAACAACAGCTTCGAAGCCGTGCTGGAAGCTAAGCTTCATGTCTTCCTTAGTGGCCACTTCTTTGAATCGGTCAGCTTGCATATTTGCATAACGTCGTTAATTAACATTTTGCGGTGCAATAAAATGAAAAATAATTTGCAATTTATTATTTGTATGCATTATTGGTTTTTCGAAACTTACAATTCTTGTCGCCAAATTCGAATAACCACTAGGACCAAGCTTGTGTTGACCTATTTTTTCCAGTCTTGCCTTTGTGTCCTTTGATGTGTCTGACAGCCTATGCAAGTGTTGAAATACGTTAGATGTTCCAAATTCGATATAGAAATCAATAATAATAAGGTTTAGAATTACATTGCTGAAAGTATTGCATACCTCCCTATGCCTGGTGGTATCTTTCCTTCTTTTCTCTGAGCCCTCTCCTTTCCATCTTCCACTAGAGGTTTCCACTCCATTGCTGGAATCATTGGAGGGCGCTCATACCTATGGTTTTTTCCAGGTGGACCCTATATTGGTCTCAAACAATCTTCATATGTTTTCCAGCCTTTTTTAGGACCTTGGCTTGATCGAAGGACTTGTCGCCGAACAGGCCAACCAACCGATTAGTGAGCTCATATTTTAAATATTTCGGTTGTATATCCCACCTTGTTCAGATGGTGGGCCCGAAGATCTCCAAGGACAAGTCATTCATTTGTTTATAAAAAACATCATTTCCTGCAAAACGATCATGCCATGATCATAATTAGTTGAAAAAAAATGTTTTATCGGTATATTACAATGAAATTATAAACACTAACTTGATCAACGTATATTAAGTAACTGAGATATTCTCTATCTTTATTGGGACGATATCTTCATCCACCAAAAATGTTGCCTCGATTGTTCCCGTGCTAGTGACACGGGAAGATCCTGGAAATGCAGCGTCAACGATATCAATATTACTAGGAGGCTCGGTGTCAACCCCTTCTTCTGGACGATCTGGTGTGCGTCGGTCACTAGCGGACGGTGCGCTCACAGCTGGGGTCTGCGATGTTTCGGAACGTGTTACCGACTGCTTAGTCGACAACAATGGTGAATGAGTCAATGCACGTGGAGTCGTTGGCTCATGATGCGATGTCTATCTAACACCGCCTTGATCAGTATTATTGTGTTGTCTCATATAATTCTGTAAATACAAACCACATTTTATACGTTTAGTACTATCATATAAAAGTGAAAATTATAAAGTTAGAAATGAATTATTTTATGATTCAAGATTCCTCAACTTACTCGCAAGGCTTCAGATCTCTGTTCCAACAATTCAATCTTGGCTATAATCTGGTCTGTCTGCGGAACCTTGAATAGTAGAGAAACGATTTCCGCACTAAATTTATTCAAGATTTTGTCTATCATCGTAACTGGGTTTGTAGCTTCACCAATTATGTTGGGATAGGTAAACATCTCAGCCACTTCAGGATCTATTGAATATTGTTGCGATGTTGTTTCATACAGCGATTCACTGGTCTGCAACAAAAATATATAAAACACTACTGAGTTCTATCATGATAGATTCCCAAAGTTATATTAACAAAACATATATATCATGATATATTCTTAAAATTACATCTAGGTTTACCCGATGCCTGGATGATGGTGTCGTATGATCCACAGCTATGGAATTGCCCCAATCATCCGACCCCTGCAAAAAAGAAGTAGAAAAAATTATCATAACGAAACCAGTATACACACGAAAAATACATAACAAAATAAACATTATGCTATGCGTTATATTGGTACAATTCCAATGAATTATACCTGCAACCTAGAGGATCGTGATCCACTCATTGGATCAATGGTCATAGGTGAATTGCCCCGATTTGCTAACAGCTGGGATCTGCCCCTTACAGAACCCTAAATAAAAAACATAGAGAAAATTACCTAAACGAAACCAAAACTATTCATGAAAAAACACAACAAAAAAAACTATTCTTCATATTATCTTTTTACTATTACAAAGATGTATACCTATTGCATCGAGGTAGGTATGGTATGATCTACTGTGACCCTTACAGAACTGGCCTGCATAAAAAACATAGAGAAAATTACCTAACAAAACCAAAATATTCATTGAAACATTAATATAATGAGAAAACATTTTGACATATTTAAATTGTACAATTACAATTAGGTTTACCTGTTGCCCCGAGGCTGCTGTCGTCTGATGAACATTCGGGTGGCTTTCCCGATCAACGTTTTGCATCAAATATAGATAACATTATATAAACCAAACCAATATACTAATGAAAAAACAAAGCAAAAAAAAACTCTTTTTTCTTATTATATTTTTACTATTACAAAGATGTATACCTGCTCCCTCGAGGAAGATGTACTCCTTCGACCATCTGCTGGCAGGGATTTTTCCCGATCACTAGCCTACGAAGTAAATATGGAAAATTTAAACGAAATAAACTAACGAAAAATCCTTAAGATGTTAAATTCATTAATAAAAGGTTGGGTAAATTGTTATATGTACCATTCCCATAGTAACCGTGTTTGTATCTACTTGATTCAAATTGTAATTAATAAGCAACTCTTCCCCTGCAGATATTGATTTAATGGCACATACAAAAACAAAGTTTCCTTCACACCCCTCAAATTCGCAGTTTGGTTGCTTAATTGTAGACCCTGGTTGTGTAATTTTTATAAACCCTGCAATATTCCCTGTGGCCTTTGGCCTTCCGTCAATGTACAATGTTGCTCATTTATTTTGATCTTTGTCTTTCAACTGTAAATAGTTTGTTGACAATCCATATCTACACATACTTCATGTATATTGGACCAGGCGCATCCAATCTTTGTAGTTGTAACAGGGGCCAACATACTCCATCAATTCTGTACATGTGCCATAACCTACCTTTATGCCATCCATGCAAAACAACCCCAAACCATGTAATGACGACGGTGCAATTTGATATATCCTCTCATTCACACAAAAATCTGTGTTCGGTTGCGGAAGATCCTTGGTTACCCATTGTTTCACTAAATTTCTGTACCTCAAGGGCAACTCGACGCCGCCTATTGTCTCATCATCATAGGAACATGACCCCCTTGAGCACGAAAAAATTCCATGCATTTATGGAATTTTCTTTTGGTCTTTTGACATCTAGTTGATAAAACTCTTGTAGACCTACTGGATGTCTCACTTTCCTCTAGCCTTCCTAAACTCCCCTCGCTCGAGGAAGACAGATCTGACAAATACCTATTTGGTTCTACCTGCACCATGGGAAAAAAGTTTAGATAGGACCGCAAGGCATACCGCCTCTTAAAAGGTGATGTGTAGTGCCTTTTACAAGGTGACTTGTACCGCATTCTCTTTCTCAAAATGTAGGCATTCAAGTGATGAGGAAGATGATCACTTTATCTTTCTTAGGAGTAGAAATTCATGCGATTATGAGCTTTATTTTATTGCTCCTTTGAGTCCCATATCACACCATCTAACTATCTTTGTCGTCATGTCCCTAAAGTATCTCTCATCCCATTAGTTTGGGTCCATCACCTCGATAATTGAATTACACTCACATTTAGTAAGATATTTATATTTAGCAATAATAATATAAAATAAAAATAGCTAACCATTATGGAAAACTTCTAAAAGTCTTTATGACTTTCAAAACTAAGATCCTTGAGGTGGTTAATAAGTGTTCACAAATATTCAAAAACAATATTTTATATAATGTTGTGAAACTTGTATAATCTTATTCAAAATCTAAACAAAAATATTCTTAAGGAAAAGGATGAACTCATTGAATATTGGAAACACATGGGTAGTTTTGTAATCAAGTATGGTATTCTTAGAGGATTCCCTCTAAGATAGGAAATACCTCCATCTATGTCCTTCCCTTTGACCACTCACCCCTTGTCCTATATATAAGATAAATGTTTCTTTGAACATTCATGAATACCTCTTCAACACTGCTCCCAACTAATGCTGCCTTTGGACAATTACTCGTAATCTTGACTGATGGTATTAATTGCATAACATAAATTTTCAATCATATTGACACAGAGAAAATTAGGGCTTTCTTTATGTTATCATGACATAGTTACAAAGACTCAAAGAGTTTTTTGATGTCTTCTTTTAGCGCTCGGACAAGAGATAGAGCATACTTCCTCAGACAGATACATACTCAAGATTTATACTTAAGGAAGTATCAGGTTTCTGGTGTGATCTGATACCACGAGGGCCAGCCACATAGCATACTCCTATTCTTAGACATACAAGGTTTTTGTTGCAATCTAATATCACAAAGGCTAGTTGTAGAGCATACACCTTTTCTCAGACTCAGACACAGAGCATAGAGAGACCAAACTCGAATGCCTCAAATGGTTCTCTACCTAAAACTTAGAGAGGACAGGCCCACTCTCTTAGCCGAATGGAATCTTATTATGAAAATCTGATTGGACATGCCCCACTCATAGCCAAATACTTTTGAAATATTTACAATTGATTAGAGTATGGGGGACCATATAATTCTCGAAAGTTGGATTGATCAGTATCCCATGCCTTTGAATAAATAGACCTCATGACCATGCATCTATTCTGATGCATGTGGACTTCTATGTGGGTTTTGACAAGCCATTGTTATTTGTTTTGAATGTAGTACTCAAGGATTTGATCCTCAGTAATCTTTGTCTGCAAAATATCTTTGACTTGTTCGAGAGATTCTCCAATGTCCTATTTTAGATTATAAATAATAACTAGTTCTAATGCTGTCAGGTTGATGTCGAATGACTGCCACCAGTCTCTCATCCAATCAGGCCGTAGAATGGAGGATCCTCATGGATATGTGTACTTTGATGTCCAAACTTTAGCATGGTATAATATGTTATATCTGTATTTTCTTTTCTCAAGAATTCCCACCATAATTTTTTATATTTTTCATAAGTGTGGGTAGTACTTGGAAACCGGAGACTAGCATCTTGATGTGGCCATGCTTTCAAAGAACGTATCCGGTTAATAAAGTAGTATTGATGGTCTAGTTGTAGAATGGGGTAATGTATAGAGACCTCTGTCATGATTAAGTTAAGATCATGGTAGAGGTGTGTTAACCAATTGCTTGCATCAGCTGCTTTTCTCAGGGAGTTGTTGTAAATCATCTCTAGTACAATACTGGATCCCATAGGAATTTTCTTGAGTTCTGGCACTAGTCTAATAAAAGCATAAGATCCCTGTAAGTTAGCATCTAATACTTCAGTATGTCTCAACTCCCACCTAGGTTTCCATGTTTGCATATAATCAAGCCAACTCATATTATCATTAATAATATAGATCTGATGTTTTCGTTCGATCCAAGCAGATATTTCCATGTTTACTTGTGGGTTATGGGCCCACTGGATTCTGCTTTGACCTTCTACGCTCGCTTGCTTCAGAATCGCTTGCTCCAGGCTTGCTTGTTTCAAGACCGCTTACTTCAGGCTTGCTTGTTCAAAATTAACAACATACTTCTGTGTCAAATATTCTGTTGTTAAAAAGTTGGGAATGCTATTTGCTTTCCCAGAAATGCGCTCAACAGTATAGTTATAACAGGAAAACAATGCTTTCCATCTTGCAAACTTTCCTTATATTTGAGACGGTTGTTTTTCAAAGTGTTCACGTTCTCATATGTGCATCAATTCCTCTTGTAACAAAAGGATGATATAACCTAAGAAAGGAACCTTGTGATGACTTATTGTAAAAGAGTGTATGCTACCCCATGATGTGTTTCACATTAATCATATACCTTCTTAGTCCCATGTCCCTATCATGTTGTAACATCTAAATCTCTCAAGTTTAGTGGAAAACTCTACAAATCCATTCTCCACCTCTCAAGGATGGCTTTGTCCTAATATATCATATTAAATGATGGAATTTGCATGGTTTTCATTAAGCCACTCATCACTATAGTACTTGGTAATTGAAGGTGTATAATTATTTTCCCACCTAGTGCCCAGAATATCTCATATGTTGTTGAATATATATTTGTTGTTGTCCCATAGTCAGGACACTTATTCTCCAAAATAATTTTCCTCACAAGTTCAATCGAGGAGTTCCACCACTCTTAAAGATCTTTACCAACACATATTTGATTACCAACAATTTTGTCTGACAGGACAAATCTTAACTACTTAATACAAATGATTTACCACATATTTGATTACCAACAATCTGATTACTTAAGTCTTACCAACACATATTTGATTACCTGGGTGTAGACATTTCCTATAATATACTCAGAAGAGTTACTTTTAGAAATGACTGTGCCTCTTAGAGGCCAGTCAACTCTAGGAACCAAGTGACCCTATTATAGGGTTAGTACAAACCAAAGAGAGAGATGATTGGGCTATGGTACAGTCAATCAAAGAAAGTCAATGATAGTCAAAAGGCTCAGTACAATCACAATAAAGATGAGCTAACAGCCAGTAGATTGAGGCCAAAGAGACTCATGGCCTCTAGTAACGTACAAGGACCAACCAAAGGGTACAAGGACCAACCAAAGGGTACAAAGACCAACCAGTAAGGTACAAGTCAAAAAGAAAAGAGTGGGTATAAATACTCATAACCCTTAGGACTAAGAGGGTGGGTACAAATCAAAAGATAACTCAAGATGAGTTAAAGACCCAAAAGGTAAGAGGCAAGGTACCACAAAAAAATGAAAGGACCAAAATGAAAGGACAAGGTACCAAAAGACCAATAAACAACAGGGTGTAAGGACCAAAAGTAAATCAACCATTGTGGGGAAGGTACAAATAAGGTCAAATATATATTGCAATATCTCCTTGTAACTACCTGTTATTTGACATGCCAAAGAGACGGAAGGTCAAATAATGTCAAATATATGCAATAGCTCCTTGTAACTACCTCTTGTAACTCAAATAGGACCTCTAAAAGGTATGATAGCAAGCAATCTTCCTAACTAAGGTCTGGAGGGTGTTACGAAGTGGGTATAAAGACTCATAACCCTTAGGACTAAGGGGGTGTACCTCAAATGTGGAAAAACTACCATAATACCCAAAAGACCAAAAAAATAAAAGGTGGTACAAATCAAAAGATAACTCAAGATGACTAAAAGACCCAAAAGGTAAAAGGCAAGGTACCACAAAAAATGAAAGGACCAAAATGAAAGGACAAGTTACCGCAAGACCAATAAACAACAGGGTGTAAGGACCAAAAGTAAATCAACCATTGTGGGGAAGGTACAAATAAGGTCAAATATATATTGCAATAGCTCCTTGTAACTACCTGTTATTTGACATGCCAAAGAGATGGAAGGTCAAATAATGTCAAATATATGCAATAGCTCCTTGTAACTACCTCTTATATGCAATAGCTCCTTGTAACTACATCTTGTAACTCAAATAGGACCTCTAAAAGGTATGATAGCAAGCAATCTTCCTAACTAAGGTATGGAGGGTGGTACGAAGTGCGTATAAAGACTCATAAACCTTAGGACTAAGGGGGTGTACCTCAAATGTGGACAAACTACCATAGTACCCATAAGACCAAAAACATAAAAGGTGGTACAAATCAAAAGATAACTCAAGATGAGTAAAAGACCCAAAAGGTAAAAGGCAAGGTACCACAAAAATATTATCAACAAAATGAAAGGACCAAAAGTCAATCAACCAAGGTGGGGTACAACCAACCATCTCTCTCTCAAATGTACCAGTGTTCCATATAACCTGAAAGTCCATCATCACAATAAAGGAAAATTCCACACGGATGATGTGATCACGTGGTCCTCTAGACTACTCCTAAGGTCAAGTGTTAGTGGCTCCATCAAGGGGTGTCCAATCCCTCGAGAAGATAATATAACTCAACCATCTCGAAGAACTAGGAGAAGAGGACATCACACATCATTAGATAATTGGCAACTGACCATGTAAGAACTCAAAAACCCTAAAGCAACCGAGCGTGCAGAAGGGGATCTAGGAAAAGACAAGGCTCGCAGGCCAAAAAATCACGCTAAAAAAACTGTACTGGGACCGGTGTCACAGTAAGTGAGCCGAAACAAAAGTGGCCAGAATGCCAACAAGTAGCACTAAAAAGAAAAATACCCTCTAAAAAGGTGAAATAGCAAGCAAACTTCCTAACTAGGAGCTGGAGACCTCGACAAATCGTATCCTTTGCAAGGTGATGAAATCCAAGTTGAACAATACAAAATGAGAGACCGAAGTGGAAGGATATCCCTCTACCAAAAGGGATCCTAGGTAAAAGAGCCCTAGAAGAAAAGTTACTAGGCTACCTCATTCATGACACGTCGAAGAAGGTTAATTGGCACTTCTGTCTTTGAGCCCCTGTATCACATATACAATAGAGTACATGGAAGACAATGGATATATATATCCTTAGGATCTAAGTGGAGTGCGGCATTCCACAAAGTCCATCTAGAACCTGTACTCGCAGCTTACCCCTGAAAAAATGGGAGGCCCCCCCACAAACTGGTCCATGACCGTGTCAATAAATACTAGAGGATTTTAGTACCCTAGAGGACAACAGCTATGTCTCATATGAAAATGACAAGGGGGAATTATTTGGATGCCTATTCCCGGTGTCCTACCTAACTACCAAATTCTTTTTATACTCAAGCGAGGTTAAAGTATGTTGATGTAGCGAGTTAAATTTTAATGGTTGCATTACTCAGTCGGGTGATGGAAGTGCAACTCATGGTGTGATGACTGACTCAAACCATGCAAGTGAATATGAATCAAATAAGCCTTTCCTTTCAATCAATGATAGCTAAGGTAAGGAGAGAGTTCTTTCAAACTATAACTACTCTTTCAAATTAAATGAATCCAACAATAACTTTCTTCTACTTCTAATGAGTAAAATGCATGACATTGTTTAAACCTTAGCAAGCCTAAGTATGACATTGTGATATTGTGAATAGTCACCAAAAGATGAAAACCTCAAGAATTGCAGGCAGTCAATGTAGAGTCTACGTAGGTGTATCAATTGAGTTTTTTAGTCTACATGTTGAGTCAATAAGTGTCATCATGATAGAAGTTCATGATCAGAATTTAGAAATGACAGAGTTTTAATGTTAATTTATTTGCTTGATAATATTTGTTTCAATATCTGCATCACAATGTTACCATGCTACACATTTATTGTCTAATGTCTTATTCCCACAAGGATTAATCTCTTGCGAAGACCCTTTAAGGATCTAATTCCAATTTTATTCTAACACATTTCACTATAGCTATGTTATTGTGGTGGAAATAAATTTTTCTAGTGTATTTCCATTCTCTTTTGTTATCTCTTCCACCCAAAAATGTAGTGGCACACCTTGAATAAGCTCATTGTGTCCACTATGTCCCCAGTAATACCCTCTCAAAGAAACTATATTTGGATGTCTTAAGTTCACAAATTTCTTCACCTCTATTGAAAAACCCTCTATGTGCCTTTCTAAGCCTTCCTCATCAATTTCACTGTCAATGAATGGCCATTGTAAAGTGTTTCTTTATAAGAGGTCCCATGGCTACTTCTACTTAAAACCTTAGCATGTGCACGTGACAACTAATGTGGTCTATGCTATTTTCAAATGAGGAAATTACATGAGGGGACTCTTATTTTGGTTTACGTGTTCATATTTGTATCTTATCATGAATAATTTTGGTTTCTACATCCTTCTCTAATGTTTACCTTCGTAGTGGTCTTATAATTGAGATCAAACTAGAAATGTATAGAAGTAAACTAATCACTACAGGCCACCTTCAAGTTCACATTCAGTGCATCCCCCAAATATTCATATGTTGAAAGATTCTCAAAAGAAGTGGATTTGTCAGCTATCTTCCCGTTCATTTCTCCATTACGAGATGCTTTCACTTTAGCAACCTTCTTCCAGTACTCTGCCTCTTCCTTTGACTTCTTTAAATATGCTTCCAAGTCCAGTTTGGCTATTCATACAGCCTCTAGATGCTTAGATGATTGATTGGCACTTTGCCTACTCTTCTCAAGGTTCAAATTCACTACTTGCAAGATTTTTCAGTGTGAGTCTGATTGTCCCAGAGTTGGATAAGGATTCTTTTTGGGAAGACCCTATGTGTGTGATTACCTCATGTTTATTAGCAAGTTTTTTGTAGGTTTATATGTGTCTTTTAGTATTGGGATTTATATGGCATTGATAAATAAAAGGTGCCAACAAGCTCCACTAAATCTATCAGCTTCAAGTACACAATATCTTATAGTAGTGCAATTATTTCTACTAGCTATCTAAGTCACACCACAAACTCCACTTTCACAACCTATTCAATCAAGACAAGGACTCTGATTGTAACAATAGTTTTAGGTGTACCATAGGGCCCTTGTAGGTCAACATCATTGGCTTCTTAATAAGCTCAAGTTTCATTGATAGCACCAGTTGTAGTATTAATTGCAATTTTCACAAAAGTAGTGGGGATTTAGTGACCAACAATGGCACTAATTGCTACAAGGGTGATGCACCTACTCTAGAGGCACAATCATTACTAGTTCAAAAACTCAGTGTGGTGGTGAATCCATTCATAGCTTCTGGTATGGTATCTATGAAAAATGAAATATGTTTGTTAGTGGAGACAGCAATGGTAGTACCAGTGGATAGAGAATATTTGAGGATTTCCATATTTTGATCTTCTAAATTATATTCCTCCACAACATCATCATTTGATGTTGGCAAGGATGTTGTTTTGACTACAGAATTTCCAATAAAGTGTGATAACCTTCACACCATGCATAATCCTCATGGTTCAAAACCAACTAAATCTCTTGCAAATTCTTGTATCAAATGGCCTAACTATTTCTCCAAAAAAGTAGAGAGTACTTACATAATCAAAAGGGTTTCCTTCACCTCAACCCCATATGGTAGGATAGAATTGTGAAAAAAAATACAAGGTATCCTGAAAGGTTTTTATTATCTCAATCATCATTGCTCATGAGGTCTTCTTGCTTCATTTTGGTTTGCACAAGATTGCTTGTGTTATGGATTTCGTCTTCATCTCTAATGTTTTATGAAGGGCGATTTTCATATTACCCTTCAATGTTGACTAGTTTGATTTTTTGAGTGATGCTGCTAGGGTGTAGAATATTGTTGTCATGGATGACAGAAAACCATGGCATTGGGGTTATGATTTTTTCCCTGGATCATTTGCATCGACCAGATTTTAGAGTTTATGCATCTTTTCTTGTGTTTAGGGTTCAGATATAAGGTTTATTTGGTGCTAGGGTCCTATGGTCAGCCATCTTTTCTCTTTTTGGTAGTGACTCAATTCATTGACATTATCTATCATACCAACTTCTTGGAGGCAAGTGTTTATGTTGCTTCTAATTGCTTTTGCTGGTGGTTTCTGTCAGTTTTGAATTTCTTTTATTTGCTTTGTGTTTTCTGTTAATTTTCTCTTTGTGGGTGTGAACATTGCTAAAAAAACCAGCATTGGAAAAGAATCGCCAGGGGTCCAGACATTCCAGGACATTTGAAAAAATGGTTGAAAAAATTGACAAAATTAGCAAACTATGACAAGCATTAAAAAGTACAAAATGATTTTTTTCTTCTTAAAATATAAGCCAACAACAACATCAAATAAGCATATTGGTGCATGAATATGGAAGAAACAACAACATATATGACGTTGTGGATGCCAAATGATAATTCAACACTAGGCCTTGATAACTATTCCTTCAAAATTAATAAATATAAAATCACATCATATATATAATAAATCTCGTAGCTAGCCATTGATCCCCTATAACCCTATAAACATTTTATGGATAAAATGATGGGTTGTCCTCTCATTAAAGAATCCCTATGGCTAGAGACAAATGGTCATTGGTGGGTGTCCCCCTTTGTCTAGAAGGTGTTGTTGAGGTTGGCACATCAACCTCACAAAGTGTCCTCCACCCTTACTGGTCGTGAGTCATCCTCCTTTGCCCATCCTCATGTAAACACTCAAGGACCTCCGAAGCATGACTTGAATACATCAATAACACTCCTTATTTACCATTGGAGTTTCTACTCGTACAAATATAAAAAACAAAAATTAAATGTGTTTCGAGGCAAGCCTAGATAGAAACAAACACGATATAGTTTTCCTTGATTGATTCAGGGTCCCATCATGAAACTCCTCCAAGTATACACACTCAGGTTAAAGCTGTATACCTTCCTTTGATGAAGCAACAACTTCTTTCTTTAGCTCCAAAATATATGTGAATGTGATATGTTCAAACAAGTGTGAAACCTCCTTACACTAATATGCCAGAGGCTGAAGTGCAGCACAATGAATTACATGTTCAACTTTGGCTTGACATGGCTTGAAAAGGCTGTTCCTATTGCAATAACCTAAGAGATGAAGACGATGTACAAAATTTTAAATTTCTAGGAAACTTCAGAGAAGTTACAACAACCCTGATTTTTAGAGTTACTGTGGAATTGGCAATTATCTGGTCCACTGTTAAAATGTGTGCATGTTGCTACTTTGGGGGAAATGACCCTGGATTGTGCCTGGTTTCTGTCTTTCAACAAAAGAGCCCTTTCCCATACAATGTCAATTATTTATTCTTTGGGTTTAAACTTTCCAGGAAAACAATTTAGTTCATGAATTGATCAAACAAGTTTATTAAAACTTCATCATCCCACCCCACCCCATCCAACCCCACCTCAGGTTTTGTCGAGAATCTGAGGAAGATTTCCTTACCCTAGGAATGTGGTATTTGGTACTATGGACAGAGTGTTGAATGAGCTTCCATTCTTAGTAGCAAAAATAAATTCCTTTGCAAGGGGGTAGGGTCTGAAAATGCACATACCGAATTCATCGCTAGGGTCTACTCTACAGATATGTGGCATGGTCTCCTCTTCATATATGTGGCGTTGTATCCTCTACTCGGTGGCATTGGATCCTATGTAGATATGCGGCGTTGTCTCCTCTACTCGATGCGTGGTCGCAGGTCGATAGCAGGTAAGCCGATCGAGAGTAGGTCAATCTATGCTTCAAATCGAAAACTCATTGCAGACGGCTTATGGCCGGTTTGGTTTATAAAATGGTCATGGGTTTTATTTATTTATTTGTTATATATATATTATATATAATGTTTGTTTTTTTAGTTTTTTAAATTTGTTTTTAATTAAATATTACATTAATATATTCATTTTTTAATTTATTATTATTATTATTATTATTATTATTATTATTATATATGTTTCACATTATATTTCATTATAATTTGTTCTTTCAAAATGAAGCAAACATACCATGCTTGCATAATAGTAAAGTCTAAGTCATGTAAAAAATGGGATCACCACTAGGGTATCTTCTTGAGCTATATTGGAATCATTAAAAAATTGAGCTTCCACGCTTGTAAAATCATCTAAAATAGACTTGGATTCATAAAAAATGACCTTATCATCTTCCTTCTTGGGATATGAGGAAATATTTGGGGCCATTGAATTAACAAAATAAGATTCTAGATCATGCCTCTCATAATCAATCCCTAGAGAAAAATCATTGTTGATTGCATTCACCAATGGGAACTTTAGGCTCGTGGACAACCTCTTCAAACAAAAGATAGTCGTCCAAAGGGTAGGTTTTTGAGAGAAAATTACAAGGAAAATCATGGTAACAATGGAATAACACAAAACAACGTTCATTATTGTTGACCTCTTTATATTGGCACATCTTATGGTTAGCCTTGTTGGCAAAGAGATCATTCTTTAGTTTTTTATTTTCAAGCTCATAGTCAATACGAAAATATACACATCCAAATTGATGAGGAATGAATAGGTCATCTTTCATATACTCAACCTAAAAAATAACATCAATCACATAAAATCCAAGATTCACTTCTTTGTTTGGAAATATTTTAGTAATCAAGTGATCATCAAATAATCACATAAAAAACCCTTTCTTAACAGGTGAACCATGATGTTCATCACAAGAATCACACAATGGGAGGGCTGATGAAGGGTTGAAATTAGGCTTTAACTTTATGAAAAATCCATTAAAGAGATTGAAAAATTGCACCTAGACTAGGATGGATTGATGAAGAAGAGAATTGAACCATTCGACAACTTTATTTCGAAGTAGAATGGATTGATGAAGAAGAGAATTGAACCATTCAAAAAATTTATTTTGAAGCACGTGAGGGAAAATAAATATCATAAGAGAAGGATCATAGATTCCCTTAGAGAGACAACACTCCATGAAGCATTTGATATTATCATTTTGATTTTCATGAGGAAAACCCTTAAACTAAGGAAGGTCATCAACCAAACACTAGAATCTTGTATTGGAGTATGGTAAGGTATTATACTATAGGTCATGATTACGATTATGAAGGTCATCAACCAAACATTAGAAAATAAGATGATTATGATGACGAAGACGAAGAAGAAGATGATGATGATGATGTTGATGATGATGATGGCGATGATGATGATGACAATGATGATGATGATGATGATGATGATGATGATGGTGACAATGATGATGAGGAGGAGGAGGAGGAGGAGGAGGAGGAGGAAGATATCGAATATCCGACGGCTAGGACCATAATATATGGTCGGATATCCGACATCCTCGAGCTTAATATTAGGTCGGCTATCCGACGACACTGGTCTCAATTCGTCGGATCTCGCCGGATATCCGACAAACAATTCTATCAATTTAAAAAAAATCATCAAGTTTCTTAATTTTGAAGGTGAAATCCGACGACACAGTCCTTTTTGTCGGACGTCGTCGGATTTTGGGTTCAAATATTGTAGTGAGTTCATCGTATTTCCATGCAAAGACATCTTTGAACTCCACACAAAGTTTGATAAAAAATCTCTTTTCCTGAGTAGAGCAATCAACCCCTAGATTGATGAAACGAGGATTCAGTTCAGTTCCTAGGTTGAATGGATCATAGTTAAGGGATGAACTCTGGGTTTTACAGTTGGTATTTTGCTTGAACTTATCTTGCAGGTCATAATATTTCTCCAGGTTGATGACTGATTTAGGGATAAGATTGGAAAGATGAGTGGAATCAGCCAAAGACTTCTCATGCTCAGCTTCATCTATTGCCACATCTTGAAACGTGTCATGGGATGTAAGAAAGTCTAATATTTGTTGGTCATCATCAAACACTTTCCAATTAGTCACATTATCAGGAATGGAAGGCCTGTACATAAGTTCAATTGAAAAAGTTTTAGGGGACAAACCTTCTGGTGGAATCAACCTGGATGCAGTATTAGCTAGTAAATCTGCATCAAAATTTTGTGATATGGGGACTGACTTAATGTTAAATGCAGAAAAAGAATTAGTTAAGTCCCTTACCAATTTCTGATAGTTAATCAAACGAGGAGACAAACAATGGATTTTGTTTCTCACCTATTTTACTATGATCTCATAATATCCATAACATTCAATTACCTAGGCACCCATGTCAATTTCCTTCCTGAGTCCTTGGACCAAGGCCTCATACTCAGCTATGTTGTTGGTGCATTCAAACTCAAGCCTGCATGCAATCATAGTTTTGGTTCCTTTTGGATCAATCAAGACACAACCTGTACCAGCTCCATCTTTAGATCTAGATCCATCAAAAAATAGAGTCCATGCATTCAAGTCTATCCTAAAATTAACATTTACATTGTATACATTATGTACAATCGTACATGAGAATGGAACAGAAGTAAGATTGACAATTTGAGACTGATTATGTAAGTTCTCAGCTGGTGATAAATCCGCAGGTAGGTCCCCAAAGAAAGTATCGAAAGTGTATTGTTCCACATGGGAGCTAAAATATGCAGCAGGCTCACTAGGATCATTCAAATCTGTGACAATTTGTTTCATATAAGGTTCCCTGCTGATTTTAATTCTGTTTGGTCTTCCATTGTAGGGAATCCATAAGTGAGACCAGTCAGTAGCAAAGTAGCCTTTGAGGTTCTCTGACCAATCTCTGCTCAACCACATTCCATACATTTTTGGGATGTCATCCACAATAATATCCATAGTCTGGTGGATTCTAGGGTCAACAGTTAGTGTTAAAAAGACATTATTCAGTTCTCCCACTACCCTAACTTTGGATCTTTGAAGTTGAACAATTTGAGTAGGGTAGGGCTCCCAAGAGGCATTTAAATTTTTGCAGACAGATAAAGGCATCACATTTGATGAAGCCCCTGAATCTATTATACAATTATGGACATTTCTATTGAAAACTTCAAAAGTGAGCAAGAAAGGAGGTGTTTTCTTGCTACCTAGTTTATGATTTCCAGGTTTAGAGTATGTATCAAGATTGTTGTTTTGAGTTTCCTTGGGCTTGTTGAAAATCATGCTTTTGGATAGACTGTCCCTCATTGCAGGGATTTTCAGAAGTTCAAAAAGATAAATGTTGGATTTTACTCTTTTCAAGTCCTCAATCAGACTGTATTCTATTTCAGGAATTAAAGTGTCCTTATGTGCTAGTGCTTTACCTCTGTTTGGTGTGGGTGTTGAAGTGGAGGCTTCTTGTGTGGGATGTCCCTTACTCCTTGTATTATAGGGATGTTGGACATTGAAGACAACCTCAAGCTCATCTTCCTCCTTAGCCATGGGAAGTTCTGAAAAGAAGCTAATTGTGTTTATTTGTTGATCTTCTACTTCATCTGGTGGTTCAGGATCTTGATTATCTTGTGGATTTTCATCTTGCTGATCAGGAGAATTATGTGATTATCAAACCAAATCCTTAAAGATAGAAATAATTTCTTCAGAATCCAATCCTTCATCAGGATTAGGTGGGACTTGGTTTTGTGGGGGTTGGTAACGTCTTCTGAAAGGTTGTCTTTTGAACCCCCTGTTATTGTTTTGGTTTTCTGTGTTGCCTTTCTTCAGGTATACCATTTCATTTGAGATATTTTGGAGGAACTTCTTCATGTCATTCATCTCAAATGGGTCCTTGTTTTGCACTATGGGTTTTGGAGGATTTTCTTGCTCTCTTTTGGAGGTAGAAGGTTGTTCAGCTGGAGCATCAGGGTTATCTTTTAAATAGAATATATCTTTTTCCACCTGGATAGCCTTAGCAAAGGCCTTCTGCAAGCTAGCTTTACGTGCTCTTTTTACCCACATAGCAATGGGAACAGGTAAACCTTTAACATAATAATCAACCAGCAGTTCTTCCGCAGGAAGAACAGTGGCAGGGATTCTATTTTTCAAGTATGAAAACCTTTGATTGTAATCTTTAACTCTTTCCTTGCCTCTGATTTTCATCGAGGACAAGTCTATAACCAAGTATTTGTTAGTTGTGGAGCCTGATCTTCCAAATTCAGAGATGTTATTCAGTCGTGTTTGTACCCCAGGTTTAGTGTACACTCGTTCCCCCACTTTGGGGTTCAGGGGTGAAGCCCTCGAGAATTTTTTTTGGGATGTTTGTTGGCCAATAGTTTAGCGGACCCATGGTTTTGGGTATCCCGTGGTATTTTTCCATTGTATTTCCCCTATAAAAGAAAGACATTGTAATACATCTAGGGTAAGATGTATTAGGTATTATGCATTGTAAAGATCTCTAAGATCGAAAAGAGAGACAGTGAGAAAGTGAAGAGGAAATGCAGGGGATGTGCTGCAGGTTGTATCCCTTCATTTGCTGGATGGTATAATAATAAGGACTGGCAATTTTAGTGTGGACGTAGCCCATCTTGGGTGAACCACGATATATTGGTGTCTCTCTTGTAATGTGTTTGTGTAATTTGTATTTGCATCTTGTTTATTGTTATTGCTCTACGATCCTATTTTTCTAATAATTGGCATCAGAGCCAAAGGTCTATTTGGCAGATAAACCCATAGGAAACTAGGGTTTCTGGTTCGAGTGGGAGCAATGGTGGAAGAAGGAAAGTTTAAGATAGAGAAGTTTAATGGCCAAAACTAAAAGTTATGGAAGATGCAAATGGAGGACTATCTATACCAGAAGGATCTATTCCTACCGTTAGGAAGAAAATAAAAACAGTCGGTGACCATGAAGGACGAAGAATGGGAGGTTCTTGATAGAAAGGCACTGGGAACAATATAGCTGTCCCTTGCTTCGTCGGTGGCTTTTAATATCTCAAAAGAAAAGACAACGAAGGGTTTGATGAGTGCATTGGGTAAGCTGTATGAAAAACCCTCGGCCTCCAACAAGGTATTTCTAATGAAGCGTTTATTTAATATGAAGATGTCTAAAGGTGGATCTGTTGCTGATCATTTAAATGAATTTAATACGGTTACAAATCAACTAAGTTCTGTAAGTGTGAAATTTGATGATGAGGTCAGGGGTCTTCTAATCTTATGTTCATTGCCAGAAAGCTGGAATGGCTTGGTCATGACTGTAAGTAACTCTATCTCTAGTTCAAACACCTTAATATTTGATGATGTTGTTAGTGTTATTCTTAGCGAGGAAATGCGAAGAAAAAGCATAGGTTAGACATCAGGTAATGCGTTGACCATGGAGAGTAGGGGAAGACAAAGGGAGAAAGGAAAGAGCCAAGGTAATCGCAACAAGTCTAAAACGGGAAGATCCAAGTCCAGATTGGGAAAGATAGAGTGCTGGAATTGTGGAAAGAAAGGACATCTGAAGAAAGACTGCAGATCTCTAAAGAAGAAAGGAGATGGACAGTAGGAGACTACTCAGGAAGAAAATGTAGTAGGTGATGTGTTACAAGATGCTTTGATTCTTGCATTATATAATACTAGTGATTAATGGGTAGTAGATTCAGGGGCTTCATGTCATGCTACAACCCATAGGAAATACTTTCATGATTATGTTCCACGCGATTTTGGACATGTTTTATTGGGTGATGATGAGCCATGTAAAATCGTTGGAATGGGTAAGGTATGGATAAAATTTAAGAATGGAAGTGAATGGATGCTGAAAGATGTAAGACATATTCCTACTATGAAAAGAAAACTGATTTCAATAGGGAAGTTGGGAGATGGAAAATGTTTATCTGCGTTTGGAGAAACGTGGTGGAAGATCACTGAAGGATAAATGGTGATAGCAAAAGGAGACAAGATAGGTACGTTTTATTTATGTCCTCACAATACTGACCATTCTATATCTTTAGCTTCCACAGGAACAAATACAACATTGTGGTCACATAGGCTTGGCCACATGAGTGAGAAGGGGATGCAAATTCTCCACTCAAGGAAGTTGCTGCCAGATTTGAAGCAGGTAAGTTTGGAATTCTGTGAGAACTGTGTTTATGGAAAATAGAAGACAGTCAGATTTATCAGGGTTGGGAAATAGAAGAAGAATGGAAGGTTAGATCTTGTGCATACAGATGTATGGGGACCGGCTTAGGTACAATCTCTTGGTGGGTCTCATTATTATGTTACATTTATTGATGATGCAACTAGAAAAACTTGGGTTTATTGCATTAGACATAAATCTGATGTGTTTGCTACTTTGAAGAAGTGGAAAGCTTTGGTTGAGAATGAGACAGGAAAAAGGTTGAAGTGTCTCAGATATGATAATGGAGGTGAGTACTGGGGCAAGGAGTTTGATAGTTACTATTCATACCATGGGATTCGTAGAGAGAATACAGTCCTAGGACCACCACAAGAAAATGGTGTGTCAGAAAGGATGAATAGAACGATCATGGAGCGTGCAAGGTGTATGAGATTGCATGCAGGGTTTCTCTTACATTTTTGGGCAGATGCTGTAAACACTGCTGTTTATTTAATAAACAAAGGGCCTTCAAGTGCTTTGGATGGCGGTATTCCAGAGGAGGCATGGATAGATAAAAAGGTAAACTACTAATTTCTGAGAACTTTTGGTTGTGAAGCAGTTGTCCATATTGATAAAGAAAATAGAACAAATCTTGAAGCTAAATCCAAGAAATGTACCTTTATTGGATATGGGGTTGATGAATTTGGTTATCGCTTATGGGATTATGAAAATAACAAAATCATCAGGAGTAGAGATGTGATATTCAATGAAAAGGTCATGTATAAAGATCAGTTGCAGGGAAAGAAACAGGAAAAAGAAAACACAGAGTACACAGTGCTTGATGAAATTAAAGAAAATGAAGTTCCAAAGGTGCAAAAAAATCAAGAACAATAGCAAGTACCTAAAACTCCTGCAAGTGTAAGAAGATCTACCAGGTTAAGTAGACTCCCTGAACAATACTATCCTTCAATGTATTATTTATTGATGACTGATGGTGGTGAACCAGAGTGTTATGAAGAAGCAATGCATGTGGAAATTAGAAAGAAGTGGGAGCAAGGCATGAATGAGGAGATGGACTCATTGGTAGGAAACCAGACTTGGGATTTGGTTCAGTTGCTTGCTGGTAAAAGAGAATTGTAGAACAAATGGATTTACAGGTTGAAGGAAGAAGGAGGTAAGAAGCAGTACAAGGCCAGACTTGTTGTAAAGGGGTTTGCACAGAAGAAAGGTATAGATTTTGATGAAATATTTTCTCTTGTTTTTAAGATGACTTCAATTAGGACTATTTTAAGTCTAGTGGCGGTAGAATATTTGCATCTTGAACAGTTAGATGTAAAAACAACCTTTATCCATGGGGATTTGGAGGAAGAGATATATATGCAGCAACCACAAGGGTATGAGGTCAAAGGGAAGGAGGATTTGGTATGCAGGTTGAAGAAGAGCTTGTATGGATTGAAGCAAGTTCCAAGGAAGTGGTATTTACAATTTGACAGGTTTATGACAAAACAAGGTTATAGTAGATGTCATTCTGACCACTGTGTTTATTTCAAGAGGCTAGACAATGAAAGATATATTATCTTGTTATTGTATGTGGATGACATGCTTGTTGCAGGGTCTAACATGCAGGATATAAATGTGCTCAAAAGGAATCTAGCTAATTCATTTGCGATGAAGGAATTGGGTGCTGCAAAGCAAATCCTTGGTATGAGAATAACAAGAGACAGGAAAAATCACAAATTGACATTGTCTCAGGGTGAGTACATACAAAAGGTGTTGGAGAGATTCAAAATGCAGAATGCAAAACCAATTAGTACACCTTTGGCCAACCATTTCAATCTAAGTAAGGAAATGTGTCCCAAGACACAGGAAGAGACATATTACATGTCCAAGATTCCCTATTCATCAGCAGTTGGCAGCTTGATGTATGCCATGGTGTGCACAAGACTAGATATTGCACATGCAGTGGGAGTTGTGAGTAGATATATGAACAATCCAGGTAAAGAACATTGGAAGGCAGTAAAGTGGATTCTCAGGTATTTGAGAGGTACTACCACTCAAGCATTATGTTTTGGAGGTTCAGAAACTGTTCTACAGGGATATGTTGATGCATATATGGCAGGTGATAAGGATAGTAGGAGGAGCACAACAGGGTATGTGTTTACTATAGAGGGAACAACAGTAAGTTGGATTTCGAAACTGCAAAAGGTTGTTTCACTTTCAACAACGGAAGTAGAGTATGTTGTTGTTACAGAGGCTAGTAAAGAGATGATTTGGTTGCAGAGGTTTCTAGAGGAATTGGGTAAGAAGCAGAAGGATAGCAGGTTGTATAGTGACAACTAGAGTGCCATTCATATTGCAAAGAACTCAGCATTCCATTCCAGGACTAAACATATACAACTCAAGTACCATTTCATACGATCTGTTCTGGAAGATGAACTGTTGAAACTAGAAAAGATACATACTAGCTAGAATCCTGCAGACATGTTCACAAAGGTAGTGACTAGAGAGAAATTGAGTTCCTGCTCGGTTTTAGTTGGCCTTCTAGCGTGAAGGTGAAGATGAGAAATTTTCCAAGTCCAAGATCCAGTAAGTACAGTAGCGGTGGAGTTGTTGTGATCAGTATCCAAGTGGGAGATTGTTGGTTGTGGAGCCTGATCTTCCATATTCAGACATTAGAGAGATTTTGAGGTCAAAAAATGGCCTCCTAAGAGATGTACTACAAAAATATGAGATATATTAAAATATTATGAATTGAGGGTTTTATGGGGTGGGTATATATGACAAGTCACCTCCCACACTATTTTTTATGCGCAATATAAATAACCATGGTTGAGTTACTTTTCAAAATCCACTAGAAATAAAATTAATAAAATAACTCTATATTGATGTGACTAAGATTCATTGTAAATTCCCAAAAATTTATTGTCCTTTAGCATTTATTTGTCTTGAACTTGCAAATGAAATTAAATAATAAAAAATATTTTTAAGAGCTATTTTTTAAATTTTTTGTTGACTTTTTATATTTAGTATTTTCCTCATGAATTTAATATAATGTAATTTAATTGAAAATTTATTCATATATAAATTGTTAATAATATTATTATAATCCACATTGCATTATTATTATTATTCTTTATTCATTAAATCTATTATTATTCTTTACCCATTAAATCTATATTGGTAAATTAATATCAAAACCATTAATTTATATGCATAACTAACATACATTTTTTTATGTTAATATCATTCATGAATTTAATTTATTTTAAAAGTACAAGGATATATATATATATTAATTTGGCATTATAATATTAAATAAAATGGGGTGAATATATAATTAAAAATTAAAAATATGAAAATGACAAAAACATTATTTTATGAAAAAATGTGAAATGAATATATATATATATATATATATATATATATATATATATATATTAGTTTGACATTATGATATTAAATAAAATGGAGTGAATATATAATTTAAAATTAAAAACATAAAAATGATAATATATTATTTTATAAAAAAAATGTGAAAGGACATTTTTTTTGAATTTTGAGTACTTTACTTGAAAATGACAATAATATTATTTTATGAGAAAGTGTGAAAAGACATTCATTACGAATACTTTATTTGAAAATGACAATAATATTATTTTATGAAAAGACTGTCATTATGAGTACTTTACTTTATGACTTAAAAGTACTTACACCACTACCTTGGTTAACTATGTGTTTTCATCCACCATAGAAAATTTGACAAATAAACATTCTTAACTCATGCAATGCCACCTCAACATGGGGGATGATGTCATCTACTAGAATGTGATTGGTTGTTTTTTATGGTACATTTTCTTTGTTTTGAGGCCATTTTTTGACCTCAAAATCTCTCTAATGGATGTTATTCAGTCGTGTTTGTACCCTAGGTTTATTGTACACTCATTCCCCCACATTGGGGTTCGAGGGCAGCGTCCCCGAGAAATGGGGGTTCGGGGGCTCAACCCTCGAGAAATTTTTTTGGGATGTTTGTTGGCCAACAGTTTTGTGGACCCATGGTTTTAGGTATCCCGTGATATTTTCCCATTGTACTTCCCCTATAAAAGAAAGACATTGTAATATGGCTAGGGTAAGATGTATTAGGTATTATGCATTGTAAATATCTCTAAGATCGAAAAGAGAGACTGTGAGAAAGTGAAGAGGAAGTGTAGCGGATGTGCTGCAGGTTGTATGCCTTCATTTGCTGGATGGTATAATAATAAGGACTGGCAATTTTAGTGTGGATGTAGCCCATGTTGGGTGAACCATGATATATTGGTGTCTCTCTTGTAATGTGTTTGTGTAATTTGTATTTGCATCTTGTTTATTGTTATTGCTCTGCGATTCTGTTTTTCTAACAGTCTTTTGGAGTCTTATCATCTCCAAACTTCTTGATGAACATTTTTTCAAAGTCATCCCATGAAGAGATGGATCTAGCTTCCAAGGAAAAGTACCAAGTGGATGCTTTCCCTTGGAAGGTATAAGGAAACAATCTACAGACTACATCTTCATGAATGACATTCCTAAGTCTGATGGCATGCATAAAAGTTTTAATGTGATCAAGGGCAGGTGATTTCTCATCAGGATCAAACTTAGGGAGCCACTTTTCAGGGTTTTTAGGGAGTTTGTGTTGTTCTCCAACTATAAACATAGCATCCTGGTCCAACCAGGGTCTGTTTCCACCTTCTTCCATGGGTATGTCTTCTGAAGATGAGCTCGAGTCTGACTCACTATGTAATGACTCGTCAGATGAGGATGACAAAGATGAAGGAGTTGTCGGTGGTGGTCCACCCGTGGAAACGTTCGGTTGGTCTTGTTCTGTTTCCTCGAATAATGTGTCAAGGTTGAAATCAGGAAGAAGATTGTGGTGAGGTGAATTATGTTGTTCAGGATTTTGGTCACCTGAATTTTGATCATCTGAATTATTAACTTGCGGATCAGTGTTATGCTAATATTGAATTGTTGCTAATCCAAGATTGCGCTCTTCTGCGCTTTTTTGTTGTAACCTAGCAACACTATCAAAAGAACCTTTAAGTAATTGTTCGAGTGTGAGGGGCACCCTAATGGGTGATCTAAAAACGATATCGGAACTCCTAGTTTCCTACTCTATCATAGGGGTAGCAGGAATGACATTTGCATCTTGCACTGGTTGTTCAGCAGAGATTGATTCCTGCGTGTGACTACGGGTGAAAATCGGTATTCTTGCTGGAGGAGGTCCACTGGTGTTCCATTTAGGCATAATTTTCTTGTGGCCCTCCTTCTAGCACCATTTGTTGAAGCCTTGGGAGTGTAGGTTGTTGGAATGGGTTCCAAGGATAACAACAGAGGGTGAAAACCCAGACTAAAAGGCTTCAAAAGACTCCGCACAAGAGCAATTCTATCCCCATCTTGTTTGGCGTAGTTAACTCCCACGGATACAAAGGCCTCCGCTGGCACTTATGGGTTTTGATCCTGAAAGGATCAGTCTTCCTGTGAGGGAATATTAAAATGTCCTAACTCTAAAATGGATCTCAAACTAGAACAAATCTACCTTAAAGGAAATCTAAACTAAGTCAGATCTAATCTAAGAGAATTGTTTCGACCGTGTGCAGGATAACTTGTTTGAGTTTAAATAAGTCTTTTCACCAACTTAACAGAAATGTAAAATTAGATCTTTTCTTATGGCTTCAAAATAGAATCAGGCAATGAAAATTAACTGATAATAGTTTAAATATTATGTGCGTGCAAGATTATCCTGTAATTCTTATGCTAATTGAAAAATTAACATGCATTATTCATTTCTGTTAATCATTTGTAGAAATAGATAAATATTTTAATTAAATAAATTCAATTAAAATATAAAGATACACATATCATGAATTAAGACAAATCCAAATCATAGATCAATGCATTAATGAGTGATTGCAAAATCAAAACAACATTCATTCAATATTTAAGGTGAAGAAACTAGATATCATCAAAGAAATTTGATAACATAAACAAAGAGGATGCCAAAAGAAACTAACTTTGATTCATCAAGTCTGCAAAAACATTACAAGATCTCAAGTGAAGCATCGTTTCTCCAGTCCTTCTCTGGTAACTTTCTCCCCCCACTTACCCCATGAGGCTTCTATCCTTTAAATAATAATTACAAAATAGTTACAAAAGATAGACTTCCCATAAAACATGGATTACAAAATTAGACTATTCTAATCATGACCAAGGGTGATTAATACCTAACAACTCCTAAAATTCCCAAAGGAATTCATTACATACATTTGGAGAAATATCCCATGGTGAATTGTGAAAGATAACAACAACCCACTAGCTGCCTGCAACAAATAACAAGGGAACAAAAAGATCTTTCTTAGAAGATTCATGATGATCAACAATGTCCTCGAACACTGAAAAGTCGGCCACTTGTTTCTCCTTCAAAGGGATTGGTGGAGTGATAGGTACTTCAATGATTATAAAATCCTGGATAATGGGATCGTCTCGATTAACTGGTTTTTCAGTGATCTTCCTTCTCTTACTCTGAGGGAGCCATATGCACATGGATTGAATATCATAGTCCTCTTCTTCACTATCACTGCTTTCATCTGGAACACCTGCATCAAAAGGTGGCGACACAGGTTCCTGGTATAGAAGAGGCTGAAGTTATTTCTCTTCACAAAATCTAACCAAAGATTTGTGATTTCTCTGCATCTTGCTCACAGTGCGGAACTGTTAGAAGGAAATCTCTAAAAATTGACTAACAATAGTTTTCTATTGCAATATGACGACCAACAAATTGCTCATGTTGTCTCCTATATTTAAAAGAAAACAATAAAGATTCCAAAATGACTGAGCATAATCAATTGCGATGATTAAAATCTTACGGTCTGGAACTTGCAATTATCCCGTCTGCGTCGAAATAACACACAGCATGTGTTGACGAACTTGGATTAAGATAGGATAAGATTTGCATTAATTGTGGGTTGCAGAATCACAACTCTAAGTATTAACAGAACAAAAATTTCTGCAATCTGCAGTCCGCAATTGCGGGTTGCGAGTTGCCGAAACGTAAACCACACTAATGAATATATTGGTTCTTCCACAATCCACAATCCGCAATTGCGAGTTGTAGAAATGCAACACGCAAAACTATTAACAATGTGTTTCCGCAATCCACATTGCGGGTTACGGGTGCAAACAACCACAATTATTTGAAAAACAATTCCGCATCCACAATCCGCAATGCGGATTGCGGGTTGCCGAACGAAAAATGTTCCAAACCAAAAATCAAACCTCTGCAATCTGCATTGTGGATTACGGGTTGCGGAAAGAATTGACTTTTGGGAAAATTAAAGCTTTCTACAACTCACAAACACACAAAATGAAAGGCATTTTGAAACTGGAAAATTACTAACTTAATCAAATCATGACAAAGCAATAAAAGCATGATGAAAAACCCCAAAATGACCATGTAATTGAATCATTACCTTTGCATATACAAATTTGGGGCTCCCATGTTTTCTTGAAAACATGGGATCTGTTGTACCTACAACAGAGCCAAAAATCTTGTTTTGGCCATAACAGGAGTAGTTTAACTCAAAAATCGATGAGACTTATTCCATTTCAATGCCATTTATGGAGGATGCATGGTTTCCAGTGAGGGGCATGGACCCATTCTTCTTCAATTTTACATAAATTTCAATTTAATGAGTTTTGAAGGCATGTAGCTAGAGGATGGATGGGGGCCTTGTTGAGGGCCAATTTTTTTTGGTGCACTAGTGATCTAGGCACATAGATAAATCTAAATCCTTGTGGCCAAATTTGAAAGATGTGAAGCTAGGATGAAAAAGAAGGTTGAAATCCACTATTTGGGCATGCAGAGGGTTGATTTTTGAAAACTTGGAGGAGGAAAAAGTGACCCAAGAATGCATAGTCATAAAATTTCTTATTTCGACATTTTCCCTACTCGTCGAGTCAAACAAATTTTCCTAGAGGTGATTTTTCCAAAAATTCTTAGTTTGTGAGAGCAGTTTTTAGTGAAAATTCATAGTTTGGAAGAATTGTAGAAATTAAAAGTTGGCGATTCCATAATTTTATAAAATTATATGGGAGCATCAGATTTGAATGATGAAAGTGTATGGATACTCACAATCATATGTTCTATTAGCACCCGATATAAATTTTTTTGGTTCCTTACAAATTTTCTTCTACAGGTCTTAGAAATTGGTCCTTCAAAATAAGTGCAGTTACAGGAACATGGTAAAAGTGGGGAAAAAATGTGAATTTTGAGCGATGTAACTTTTAGCTATGAAAGTAGAAATGAACATGGATATAATAATTGGAAAGAATATCAGTAGGATATTAAGTACAATGAACCTGATTATGAATCAATACTCCCTATTTTTGCAGAAATTTAATAGAAAAGGGGCATTTAGCCTAATTTGACAAAAAATGTCAAATGGGCATTTTCCATAATTTTTTCGTATGCTTAATTTTTTTTATGAAATTCTAAAAAAGATTTATCTAATAGATTTGATGATCTGAACACATTGCATATATTGGTACAACATGCTGCTATAGTTCACATGTTTACAACTAGCACAACATAGAATAAAACCAGGGTAAAGATGGAAGGAAGAGAACTTTCATACAGTTTGGGAGAAGAATCCAAAGGGTAGAAAACCAGTGTGGAAAATGAGGAGACATAATCAAATGGGAACATAGCTAACATAGAATAAATGGAATTGATGGAAACTATGATAATCTTGAGGATGGAAGTACATAGTTGTAAAGATGATAATGAAAGAATGCCGAGGGCTTAGGAGAAACAAAACCAATTGAAAACAAAAATCATGTAAAATTTAAATCTGTTATAAAGACAAATGCAGTTTGGATGAAATTCATGCATTGAGAAAAAAGACAGACACAATTCAAAGAAGATTTCTCATGAAAAATCTAAACACTCTAAGAGTGCTACGACGGGTTAGAGGCATCACTATTCACCACCTCATGCAATTGGGAGGTCTTATTCAACTGAGGATTATTGTAGTAGCCCATAAATGTCTCTAGTTAGGAATCATAAAAGAATACATGTGGAAGAAGCATTGCAAGGGGAGCTTAGGAATATTAAGCCACCCAATTTTGATGGTGAGAACAAGAAGGGAGAAGATGTTGAAGCCTAGTTATTGGGGATGATGAAATATCTTTGATTACATAATTATTCTTCAAATATGGAGGACATAATTACCATTTATAACCTACAGGGAAAGGCTTCCATATGGTGGGATCAATTAATGGAAGTGAAGCATACCAGTGAGAAGAGAGTTTCATGGAAATAATTTAAAAAGTACTATAAGGAGAAGTACTTATCTGAACATTATTATAAGAGGAAAATGGAGGAGTTCTTTGAGCTCAAGTTGGGAGTTATGAGAATGGAAGAATATGAGAGAAAATGTTTGGAGTTATTGAGATATGTTGGGTTTATTAAAGAAGAAAAGGTAAAAATCCATAGATTTTGTAATACCCCATTTTTCCCTTGATGTTTATTGGCTTCAATGTAAACACTGTGTATATGCGGTGTGTGTGTATTCACCCTAGTGTGGATCTCAAGGCCAAGGC
This sequence comes from Larix kaempferi, assembly GCA_027924585.1. Lineage (NCBI taxonomy): Eukaryota > Viridiplantae > Streptophyta > Pinopsida > Pinales > Pinaceae > Larix > Larix kaempferi. Next base: position 4,291,478 of record BSBM01000792.1, read on the forward strand.
CCCACTAGTGTATGTTTAAAGTTATTGCGTAGCCAAGTATTTGACAGTTTGATTATTCATGGGCTATTAAGCCATGAAGAAATGTAAATGATGTAATTATTTATTAATGAATAAAATAACCAAGAAGCTGGCTAAGGAGGAAACTAATGAGAAGGGGCCATGTGTATCCACTAGGGAGAGGTGAGGGGGTTATGGGATTGGTACCCATGTTGCCACATGTGTGACTATGAACCATTTTGACCTCCCTACTGACATTAATTCGGTTGCAGAGGGTGGTTGAGAACCCTGTTGCTGAAGCTGATGGAGTATAGAGCATTCCTGCGATTTCATATGGCAGGACATGTCTCTGATTGCTTATCCTGTAAGACACTCAATCGCCAGGGAAAATTGCAAAACCCGTTTGACTACCCATTTGTGGAGGGGAAACATTCATTCATGCATTCAGGACTCACCATTCACGATCAATCCATTCATCGAGAGAAAACTGGTAGAGACATCCTTGCATACGCATACCCACAGAGCTAGTCGTGAGGAAGCCTGAAGATAATCATGTTTTCCTGTGTAATAGAAAATACCATAGGAAGTGTGTGGGTGAACCCATTATACTTGTGACAGAGTGGTAAGAACCTATGAGGAATCATAAAGCTTGAACAGTGCAGAGAAAACCGTGAGGACCTGGGATTGGATCGCAGAGAGTAGATTGCGGAAAAAATCCCTATCCGCAAGTCTGGAAGGAGTCAGCTTGTTGAACTGTGGAAGAAGGTTGGGTTGCTTGATAAACCCAGTGAAGGCTGAAATGTCATAGAACTAGCGACTGGACCTTTCTATGCCCATCCTGAATAGCACTGGAAGGGAAGAGGCCTCGAGGGACTGTGCAGCAGAGAAGAGGGTCTTCCTTGTGTTGGGTGCGGTAGGTAATGTGGGTGCCAGGTATGCTGAGTGTTCAGATTCCTGCAGCTCTGTGGTTGATCTCACTGGCTTAGCAATGCCTTCCTTGTTATCCCTGTATGCCTGATAAACCCACTGCAGGTTGGCTTAACATGCTCAGCTTGCCTGATATGCTTGATAAACGCAACTATATGTTAGATTGGCATGACTGTGTTGTTTGGTATGCTTGATGAACCCAACTGGAAGTTGGCTTAGCATGACCAGTATATCCCTATATGCTTGATAAACCCACTGTAGGTTGGCTTAGCATGGGTAGATTCCCTAGAATGCTTGATAAACCCAACTGCAGATTGGATTAGCATTGGGATGGAACCTTGACTGTGAGAGAACCTGATATCCCTCCTTAGTGGATACACAACCCAGCTCAGGGGTGATCTTTTAGCTGAAAGAGTACAGGTTGGACAGATATTTAAGGTTGGGTGGAACATTGCTCTTAGTTATCCAATTGCTTGGCAGGTTCAAAAAGTTAAAAGATAAGTACTTCCTTGTTACGTTGAATGATGATGTTCCATTGTCATAATATGGTTTCTTATGTTCAATTGTGGAATGTATGTTTGTATCAATTTGATTGCTAGGAATATCATAGGTGAACTTGAGTAGGAGGCTGAGTTATTGTTATGTATATCATTGTATTACATGAGTTTAATGCAATATAAGTCTTGCATGTGATAGAGATAATTGTTAGATCTAACTTTATGCACCTTACATGTTGTGATATGTTTGATTAACCCTATGAACGAGTTGTGTGACTACACCTGATATTTCAGAAGGGAGGGGGATACCTTGAGGTGTTTCAAAAACCCTCTGCGGATCAGGTGAAGGGGACAGGTCATGGGAGAAGCCAGATAGAGTTCTACGAAGTTCTAAGGCATGGAAAAGTGAATTTATGATGGAATATTTAGCAGAGATAATGACAACTTTATAATCCTCATATGGATGAGAGAGTTATACCAGTGGAAAGAGCTCTCCAAGATATTTCCAAAGGTACCGAACTTTCCTCATTTGGATCAAGGACGAGGGAGAAACAAGTCTGAGAAGTTTGTAGATGTAGAGAAGGAGGTTCCGCATTTCCACTTCCGCAATTCGGATTGCAAATTGCGGAAAGGAGAGTTTTTCGGAAAGTCAAGTTTGGCCTTCCGCATTTCCGCATCCGCAATGCGGATTGCGGATTGCGGAAAGGAAATTTTTTTGGAAAGTCAAGTTTGGACTTCCACAATCCCGACTTCTGCAATGTGGATTGTGGATTGTGGATTGCGGAAAGAGTAGTCTTCCGGTAAAATGAAGTTGGACTTCCGCAATTCCGACTTCTGCAATTACAGATTGCGGATTGTGGAAAGGCAATTGATGGAATAATTATACTTCTTCCATCCCAAGTTCCGCAATGTAGATTGCAGATTGCGGAAGGGTGTTGGAGAGACAAGTTTGGCGATCCATCTTCCGCATCCCGCAATGCGGATTGTGGATTGCAGAAGGATGGATTGTGGATTGTGGATTGCGGATCTGAGGAAACTTGTGGATTGTGGATTGTGAGTCCGAGGCAACTTGCGGATTGCAGATCCAAGAGAGTTGCGGATTGCAGATTGCGGATCCAAGAGAGTTGCGGATTGCAAATTGTGGATCCGATGATGCAGTTACGGAAAAGTGTGAATGGAAGCATTTTGAAGAAAAAAATCAATAGAGTCTCCCATCGCCTCTCAAGGACATCGAGGTGATCTGGGGACGCTACAGAGTGGTATCAGAGCTTTGGTTACAACACTGTAGCTATTGGGCCGAGCCATGGAAAGATTTATATGCAAAGAATGCGTCAATGACGCAGGTTTTGGATGAATGTGTATTAATTGATTGATTGTCCAATAAATTCCAGATTTGAATGGATGTATAGTATTTATTGTATGCTTGTAATTTCTAATAGATGTTTTGTTATGCGTAGTGACAACAAAAACAATGGTAAGTTGAGTTGTCCTGAAAGGCCGCGTGCAGATAAGTAAAGATGGTGACTTTTGATGATGCCCAGGACCCTTACGAACATCCTTACGAGCAATAGGAAGATGTTCTAGGAGAAAATGTGCAAGAAGCACATACAGACGCAGAGTCTAATGGAAGGAGGGCATGAGTAACGCCCCCAAACTTGGCCAAGACCATGGTAATATTTAATGAACATTTGCTGAAGGCACAAGAAGAGCAACATCAACTTAATGTAGCTATCTTGCAGAGTCTTACATATCTACAACATAAATTAAATGGTGGGTCTAATCCAAGCAATGAGGGCCGAGAAGAAATGAACACAGAAAGTCTGTTTAGGGGTCGTTCTAGGAGAATGAATCTAATCCCTAGAAGGAATTCCGTGGGAAGAAAACACATAACACCCTCTTCCAGATCTCATACTAGTAGGTCAGCTGATTCCCAGGGTTTGCAAGGAAACCCAAGGCATACTCCCAGCAGGAGTAGGAGTAGAAAGAAGTACATAGGTATTCCACAAGGCGAGTTCAGGAAGGAAATACCTACGATTTTTGATGGTGAAGGTAAAGAAGGACAAGAAGCAGAGGCGTGGCTATTTGGAATGAAGAAGTACTTTAGAATACATGAATATTCAGAGAATGAAAAGGCTAAAGTTTCTATTTATAACCTTGGTGGAAGAGCTTCTATTTGGTGGGATCACCTCATGAAGGTGAAAGGAATTAGTGAAAGAAGAATTAGCTAGGACAGATTCCAAAGGTACTTTCAGGAGAAATACCTGTCAGCTAGGTACTACGATAATAAAAGGAAAGAGTTCAATGGACTCAAACTTGGGAAAACCACTATGGATGTGCATGTCCATAATTTTCCGGAGATGCTGAGGTATGTGGACTACATCAATGATGAAAGAGTCAAGATATAATGTTTCCTTGGTAGTCTACAATAGAGTTACAGAGATAGGATTGAGTTTGTCAGTCCACCAAGCTTGGAAGAAGCCATTAGAATGGCATAGCATTGCTATGAGCAGGGTAAAGGTAAATCAGAAATGCACTCAGCATGGAAATCTAATCCCCAAGGCAGGTTCAAACCAAGAAGAAGTGGATTTAAACCACCTCTTAGAAATCCACCCAAAAAATTTCCACAAGGACAACAAGCTAGGAGTGGATTCAAGTCGGCAGTAGCAGCAGACAAAGCACAGAAAGGACCACTTCGGTGTTGGGGATGTGGAGGAAACCACGTACTCAAAGATTTTCCAACTAAAAGGGAGTACCCGAGGAGCATGCACAACATTGAAGGAGAAAATACAGTGGGAGCCATCGAAAGAGTAGTGCCTAGGATCTATGTAGCACTGGATGACCGTCAAGCATACCACCAATAAGCAGTGGTGGAGATTGAGGGTAATATTGCTAAGCAATCTATTTCTGTTTTGATTGACCTAGGGTCTACCCATAGTTATGTATCTCTTGGGGTAGTTTCAAGTTGTTCTCTTGGTAAAGTAAAGCATAGTAAGGCTTGGTTAGTTCAGTTAGCCACAGGCACCAAGAGGAAGGTTGTTAAGTTTAGCCTAAATTCACAAGCAACATCATTGAAAGAAACACAATCACAAGATAGACAAATATTTACCCTGGGAAACCCTCATGGGGTAGAAAACCCAGCAAATCTTTCCTCAATATAGATAATCAACCAATACAAAGATGTAGTCCCCAAACAAGAGCTCCTTCTCCTCCTATGCAGATCTCTCTCTCTCCTATGCGCAATACACAAGTGAGTGAATGAGTGATAAATGAGGAACACACCTCCTCTATTTATACTCATCTTCTAACTGACTTTTCACCCTAACTGGGATGACCTCTCCTAAGAGAGTCTAATAACCCCTAAACATCTAACTTAGGGCCGACCCCACATGGGATATCTAATAACCCTAGTTACCACATTCTCTCGGAGGAATAAACATCTCCGGATATTCAATAGGGTCTCTACGGAGGAATGAGACATATCCGGAATAATAAAGTATAAATATAATATTCTTAGAAGTTACAATATTTCAACACTCCCCCTTAATACGAAGGATATTATAACAAAATATGCAGGAGCAAGGAGTCATCAAATACATGATACACGATACATCTATAAATCATTGGAAGCTTTCTTCATACATTATCAGTAACTCAAACAATTACTGGAACATCTTCAAGATATTCAATACTGGAACATCAACATCTTCAGTACCGAGTCTTCATCTTCTGTAGCAATCGAATAGCTACAACGACATCATCATCTGGATCTCCCGATCAACAGCCTCATCGTATGGATATTTCGATCAACAACATCATCATCTAGATCTCTCGATCAACAGCTTCATCATCTGGATCTTCCAATCAATAGCATCATCATCTGGATCTCTCGATCAACAACCTCATCGTCTGGATCTCTCGATCAGTAGTGTCATTATAGCAACATACTCTGCAACACACATGATCCAATTAAGGGATGGTCAATCCCTCTCAATTTAGGACATAGGTACAAGGACGATACAATCCTATCACGTACATTTTGAACCAACCATTCAGGGATGATGCAATCCCATCATGTACATTTTGAACCAAATTTTCAGGGATGATGCAGTCCTCTCACATACATTTTGAACCAAATGTTCAGGGATGATGCAGTCCTCTCACGTACATTTTGAACCTAATGTTCAGGGATGATGCAATCCTCTCACGAACATTTTGAACCAAATGTTCAGGGACGATGCAGTCCTCTCACATACATTTTGAACCAAACGTTAAGGGACGATGCAGTCCTCTCACGTACATTTTGAACCAAACGTTTAGGGATGATGCAGTTCTCTCATGTACATTTTGAACCAAACATTCAGGGATGATGCAGTCCTCTCATGTACATTTTGAACTAAACGTTCAGGGACGATGCAGTCCTATCACGTACATTTTGAACTAAACGTTTAGGGATGATGCAGTCCTATCACGTACATTTTGAACTAACTGTTCAATGATGATGCAGTCCTCTCATGTACATTTTGAACCAAACGTTCAGGGACAATTCAGTCCTCTCACGTACATTTTGAACCAAAAGTTCATGGATGATGCAGTCCTCTCACGTACATTTTGAACCAAATGTTCAGGGACAATGCAGTCCTCTCATGTACATTTTGAACTAAACCTTCAGGGACGATGAAGTCCTATCACGTACATTTTGAAGTAAATGTTCAGGGATGATGCAATTCTATCATGTACATTTTGAACTAACTGTTCAGGGATGATGCATTCCTCTCATCCACTTAGACAAAGTCTAAGGACCACACATCGACCTAATCGTCGGAACAGGTAACCTCATCATCGACCTCATCGTCGGAACAGGTAACCTCATACAGTATTCTCATCAATACAGGTATCCTCATCATCGATACAAGTATCCACATCATCGACCTTACTGTCGATGTAGGAAATCTAATCATCAGCGACCATATCACTCCCCCTTTCGAGGAGGGTCCTTCTGAACTACACCAAGCTTGTCTCGGAAATACTCAAACTTTACACAAGACAGAGGTTTGGTCAATATATCAGCAACTTGTTTATCAGTGCTCACATACTCGAGCTTGATAGCTCCTTTCTGTACCATATCCCGTATATAAAAATATTGGATCTCTATGTGCTTTGACTTATCATGGAACAATGGATTCTCTGTCATCTTGATACAACTTTGGTTGTCACACAGGATCACAGTGGGGTCCATCTCTAAGTCAAATAATCCTAATAACATCTTTCGAATCCATATCAATTCACAACTAGCAGAGCAAGCAGCAATATATTCCGCTTCAGCTGTGCTAAGAGCCACACTAGATTGCTTCCTGCTAAACCACGAGATCATGGAAGATCCCAGACAATAACATCCTCCTGATGTACTCTTCCTATTTGATACACTTCCTTCCTAATAATCATCTTTGTAGCCATACAATCTGAAGTCATGATCTCCAAGATAACATAGACCAAAGTCTATCGTACCTTTTCGGTACCTCATCACATGCTTTGCAGCAATCAGGTGAACACGTCTAGGTTCTACTAGATACTGACTCAAGGTGTTCACAGCAAAGAATGTATCTGGTCTGGTATTTGTCAGATACATCAATGACCTAATAATCTGTCTATACAGAGTCATATCCACTAACTCTGATGAGTCATCAACTAATAGTTTCAAGTTGGAATCCATGGGAGTGGCCATGGCTTTGCATTCCATCATATCAAATATTTTCAAGATTTCCACCACATACTTTCCTTGGTTGAGAAAGATTCCTTCTGGGCCTTGCCATACTCCAGACCTAGGAAGTAACGCATCGATCCAAGATCTTTCATCTCAAATTCTGTAGAGAGATTATTCTTGCACTCGATAATCTGTTTCTCATTTCCAGTCAGAAATAGATCATCCACATATAGAAATAATATGACAGGTTCATCATCCATAACTTTGAGATAAATATTAGGATCAAATTTACTTTTGGTAAATCCCAAGCTTGTCAAGAAACTATCAATTCTTCCATACCAAGCTCCGGGAGCTTGTTTCAACTCATACAAAGCCTTCTTCAGTTTGCATATGTGGGTTCTTCTATCTTCAACCTCAAATCCTTGTGGTTGTTCTATGTACACTTCCTCCTCAATCACACCATTTAGGAAAGCTGTCTTCACATCCATCTGGTGTAATTCCCACTTCATCATGGATGCAAGTGCCATGATGGTTCTAATGGAAGTGTACCTTGCAACTGGTGCAAATGTCTCTTCATAGTCAATTCCCTCTTTCTGTGAGAATCCTTTGGCCACAAATATTGCCTTAAAATTTTCAATGCTACCATCTGCAACACGCTTTATCATGTATATCCATTTGGAGGATACCACACTCTTGTCCTTTGGTTTGGGAACTATATCCCAAACATCATTCTTCATTATTGACTAGTATTCCTCTGTCATTTCCTTTACCCACTCTTTCTTATGAGATGATTCTTCATAACTAGTGGGTTCTTGATATACAAGATCACACATCAAAGCCATATAGCTGGAGAATGACTTTGTTTTCTTGCTCACTCTAGTGGAGCCTTCAGGAGCTCCATACTTTTCTGATCCTTGTATAATGTCTCTTTCCCATGCTGGATTTCTCTTTCTTGATATGTTGATGGCAGGAGGTTCTTGTGGTTTTATCATGTCATGGTCTTCAGGTGTTATATCTTCACGGGTGGGTGCAACCTCTGTAATTCTGGAAGGTGCATCTTTCCAATATACTTCTTCATACTGGCACTTCCTAGATCTCTTGAGAGCTTCCTCTTCATCAAATTTCACATCCCTACTAATTTCCATATGATGGAATCCTGGGATGTATATTCTAAATGCTTTGGATGCTTCAAAATATCCAACAAATATTCCCTTCTTCCCAGAAGGATCCAGCTTGGTTCTCTTTTCTTTTGGAATGTGAATATATACTGGGAATCCAAATATATTGAGGTGACTTACCTCAGGCTTCTTCCTCGTGAACACTTCTTTTGGGGTCTTGAATTCGAGAGCACTATGAGACAGTCTATTCTGCACATAGACTGCTGTCCTGGCTGCTTCAGCCCATAGATACATAGGTAGGTCTTGATCATGTATCATTGTCTTTACTGCTTCCATAACGGTTCTATTCTTTCTCTCCACAACACCATTTTGTTGAGGATTGTAGGGAGTGGTTAGTTACCTCTTGATTCCAGCTTCTTTACAAAAGACTTCAAAATCCTTTGAAGTGTATTCTCCACCATTATCTGTCCTGAGTATCTTGATCTTCTTTTCTGAATGATTTTCTATCAAGGCTTTGAATTCTTTGAATTTCCCAAAGACTTCATCTTTTCCCTTTGGGAAATATATCCAAGTCTTTCTTGAGTAGTCATCAATGAATGTAAGGTAATATTCATATCCACTCAAGGATGTGGAGGGCATAGGTCCACATACATCTGAATGAATCAATTCCAAAGTACTTTTAGTCTTTGTTTCACTCTTTGGAAATGGGTTCTTGATATTCTTTCCTTTTGCACACCCTTTGCATGTGCCATCATGATCAATCTTTAAATCTGGTAGTCCTATGACTACCTTGCTCACATGAGGTAGTGCTTTGTAGTTAATGTGAGAAAGCCTCCTATGCCATAACTCCCTTGGGCTAGTGGCTTCATGAACAAGGGGAGCTTTTGGATTACCTTTGGGTTTGTATAGACCTCCTTCCTCTTCACCAATAACAATTGCATCCTCAATTGATTTTCCTTTGGGCCACATGAGTACTTGTTCATCTATGAATGCAACCCTTTAACCTTTCTTATCTAAAGCTGAGATAGAAAGAAGGTTCTTCTTCAAACCTGGTACATATAATATTTCCTTCATCTTCAATGGATTTCCAGAATCAAGCTTGTAGCTTTCTTCACCAATTCCTTTGATGGGATATTGATAATCATTTCCCAAAGATACCTTCTGTGGAGAGGCCTTCTCTTCAAGTTTTGTTGAAAGAGTCTTATTTTGTCTTGTCATGTGCTTTGAAGCACCACTATCAATAAGCCATGTATCTTCTCCAGGTGTTACAGACCCAGAGAGTGCAGAGAATAGAACATACTCTTCTGCATCTTTATCTTCTATTCTAGTTCTTTTCTTTTGAGGCCTTTCCTCTTCTTCTTCTTCACTATCATCTTCTACTAGATGTGCTTGATGTATTTTATGATGAATACCCTTCTTCTTCTTTGAAGGAAAATTTCTAGCAAGGTGTCCCAATTTGTGACAACTGTAACATTGAAATGAGGAGAGATCTCTTCCTGAACTTGATCCTCTTCTCTTTTTAAACCTATGTGGAGGTTGAGACTCCTTGTGGTTTCTCTTCTTGAAGTTTGGTTGACTTCTCCTCTTGGTATGAGTGGCCAATGCTTGATCATCTTGTTTGAGTAGTGCTTCTCTATTGGATACTCTAGATTATTTTTGAATGCAATCCTCCCATACCACATCAAACTTCATACTTTCTTTTCTTGCACACATGGTTTGGATGAATGAATCCCAAGGTCTAGTGAGACCATTGGGTGCAGTCATGACTAGTTCATCTTCATCAAGGGTGTCTCCAATGGCTTCTAGTTGTTCCTTGAACTGGGAGACCCTTATGAAATAATCTTGAATAGATTCTCCTTTATTCATTTTGGTATTCTTCAATTGAGTTCTCAAATTCATCTTTCTGTTGATGTTCCTTCCTTCATATATTCTGCCTAGGGAATCATACATTTCCTTTGGGGTCTTCTTGGATGCCACTTGGGGAATCAAGTGGTCCTTAATAGAATCAACAATGATTCTCTTTTCCGTAGTCAAATCTTTCTTACACTTTTCTTTGGCTTCATCTTCCGCAGGTTCTGCAACCTCATCTTTGATATATTGGGCAAGATCATTCTCTTCAAGAATGAGACCAATCCTATATTTCCATGCCCAGAAATTCTCTATACCCTCTAACTTGTCTTCAATATTAGTGCTTGGAGCCATCTTATTCAGGAGGTCACAGAAATTGAAGTTTCTCAAAAGATAGAATAAAACTTGGGCCAGGAGATGTGCTTGATTGAATTGAGATGACTGGTGAAATTTGCTTTTGGAAACTTCAACTTTTCACCCTTCAAATCTCATCAGCAACTTTCAAATATGCAACTGAATTTTTGGTTTTTTTGGTTCGCACCTTTTCTGGTTTACTGGTGCACAAGTGCACAGTTTTTTTGGTTTACTAGTTCTCTGGTCCAGAAGTCAAACTAGGGTTTGACAAAGCCCGCGGTTCTAACCACTCAAAAAGTTCGATCTAGGGCTCAGAATTCCAATTTTTAGGAGGAGCATCCAGCCATGTTCTCAGAATCCAAAAATTCCAACTTTTGCAGAAACCCTAATTTTCACCGAAGGAGGAGAGAGAGGTATTTTCACCTTGTGAAAGATGTCTTATTCAGGATAGCTCTGATACCATGTTAAGTTTAGCCTAAATTCACAAGCAAGATCACTGAAAGAAACACAATCACAAGATAGACAAAGATTTACCCTGGAAAACCCTCATGGGGTAGAAAACCCAACAAAGCTTTCCTCAATATAGATAATCAACCAATACAAAGATGTAGTCCCCAAACAAGAGATCCTTCTCCTCCTATGCAGATCTCTCTCTCTCCTATGCACAATACACAAGTGAGTGAATGAGTGATAAATGATGAACACACCTCCTCTATTTATACTCATCTTCTAACTAACTTTTCACCCTAACTGGGCCGACCTCTCCTAAGAGAGTCTAATAACCCCTAAGTAGCTAACTCAGGGCCGATCCCACATGGGAGATCTAATAACCCTAGTTACCACATTCTCTCGGAGGAATAAACATCTTCGGATATACAATAGGGTCTCTACGGAGGAATGAAACATCTTCAAAATAATAAACTACAAATATAATATTCTTAGAAGTTACAATATTTCAACAAAGGTAAGTGAAATAGTGGGGAAGTGTCCCATAGAATTGACTGGACTCCTCACTCATGTAGAATTGAATGTCTTATCGTTAGGATCATATGATGTCTTAATTGGCATGGATTGGTTGGAAAGGCATAGGGACAAATTAGACTTTTATGAGAAATCAATTGAATGCCTTGATGATGAAGGAAAGCCGAGGCTGGTAAAAGGAATTCCAAAGCGAGTTTCAGTGAGGCATATTTCATCCCTACAACTGAGAAAGTTCTACATGAAGGGTTGTCAATTGTATGCTGTGCATACATAAGATTCAACAGAAGATAAAGGACCAAGGATAGAATACTTCCCATTGTTGCAAGAGTTCAAGGATGTGTTTCCGGATGAAGTGCTGGGACTGCCACCCAAGAGAGATATTGACTTTTCCATTAACCTTGTTCTAGGAGCAACACCAATTTCCAAGGCTCCTTATAGAATGAGCACACCTGAGCTGATTGAGTTGAAGATGCAGTGGCAAGAATTAATGGGAAAGGAGTATATCAGACCTAGTGTATCCCCTTGGGGTGCACCTGTGTTATTTGTGAAGAAGAAAGATGGAACATTGAGGTTGTGTATTGATTACAAAAAGCTCAATAAAGTGACAGTCAAGAACAAGTATCCTTTGCCAAGGATTGATGACTTGTTTGATCAGATGAATGAATTTAGAGTGTTCTCCAAGATTGACTTGAGGTTGGGGTACCACCAAGTGAGGATTAAGGAAGAGGACATTCATAAGACAACTTTCAGGACTAGGTATTGTCATTACAAATTCACAGTGGTGCCATTTGGTCTCACTAATGCACTTGCCACATTCATGTGTCTCATGAATAATGTATTCAATAAATACTTGGATAAGTTTGTGATTGTGTTCTTGGATGACATCCTTGTGTATTCGAAGAATGAAGAAGAGAATAATGAGCATTTAAGGATGGTGTTGAAAGTCCTTATAGAACATCAGATGTATGCCAAGCCGAGTAAATGTAATTTCTATCAAGAGGAAGTGCAGTATTTGGGTCATGTTATATTGACAGAAGGTATTGCAGTGGATCCTGAGACGGTAGAGGCCATAATGGATTGGCCTAATCCGAGGAATGTTGCAGATGTAAGATATTTTATGGGTCTTGCTGGTTACTATAGAAGATTTATTGGAGGGTTCTCCAAGATAGCTCACCCAATCACCTCATTGCAGAGGAAGAGTATCAGATTTGTATGGTCTGAGAAATGTGAGAAGAGCTTCCAGTAGTTGAAGAAATTGCTCACTAGTGCCCCCTATTCTGAAGATTGCAGATCCTAGTAAGGATTTTGTATTATGCACTGAATCTTGCATTGAAGGAATCGGTGGAGTACGAATGTAGGAAGGGTATGTAATTTGTTATGAGTCAAGGAAGCTGCAAGAGCATGAAAGGAACTAGGCCACCCATGAATTAGAGCTAGAAGCCATAGTTCATTCTCTCAAGAGATGGAGGCATTATCTCTTGGGAAGAATATTTGAACTCAGGACAAATCACATGAGTTTAAAATATTTGTTTGACCAGCAAATATGAATGCTAGGAAAACTAGATGGATGGATTTTCTATGTGAGTTTGATTTGGAAATCAAACATGTTAAAGGAAAAGAGAATAAAGTTGCTAATGCGCTCAACAAAAAATTTCATATTGCAGCAGTAAGCAGGTGTGAATCAGACTTTAAGGAAAGGATTTTAGAGGCTCAAAATAGTGATGAAGTCTACCTTCATATCAAGGAGAAATTGCAGCAGGATGTTATGGATGAAAAGTATGCAAAATATCAGATAGGTGAGGGTAATGTTATCATTTATCAAAACACTAGACTGTACATTCCAAATAGTGTGGATTTGAAGAAGTTGGTGATGGATGAGATACATCAAAGACCATACTCAGGACATCTAGGATATTAGAAGACTATAACAGCAGCAAGGAAGTAGTACTTTTGGCATGGTATGAAGAGAGACATAGCTGAGTACATTGATAGGTTTCAAAAGTGTCAACAGGTTAAGGTAGAGCACCAACATCCAGCAGGATTGTTGCATCCCTTACCCATTCCAGAGTGAAAGTGGGAAGTGATCTATATGGATTTCATAACAGGGTTTCCAATCACAGTGAAGAAACATGATGCAATCATGGTGGTGGTGGAGAAGATATCAAAGGTAGCTCATTTCATTCCAGTCAAGTCCACTCACAAGTCCAATGACATTGCAGATATCTTCATGAGAGAGATATTCAGGTTGCATGGATTTCCCAAGGCAATAATTTCAGACCGTGACACAAAGTTCACATCTAATTTTTGGAAAGGATTGTTCCAGGAATTAGGAACTTAGTTGAAGTTTAGCACGACATATCATCCTCAAACGGATGGTCAGACTGAGAGAGTAAAACAGATTCTTAAAGATATGCTAAGGATGTATGTGATGGACAAGCCATCTAAGTGGGAAGACAATTTAAAGTTAGTGGAATTTGCTTACAACAATGGACATCAAGCATCATTGAAAATGAGTCCCTTTGAAGTGTTGTATGGAAAATGATGTAGAACTCCAGTGAGCTGGGACAACCCAGTGAACAGGGTAGTGCTTGGACAAGAAATGATTGAGGAAATGGAGCAAGAGATTGTGAAGACCAGGTAGAATTTGAAGGCAGCACAAGACAGGAAGAAAATTTATGCACATCTGAAAAGAATGCATAAGGAATTTCAGATTGGGGATCATGTCTACTTGAGAGTGAAACCAAGAAAGAGTTCCATGAAGTTGGGAAGTTGTGCCAAGTTGGCACCAAGATATTGTGGATCATTTGAAGTCCTTGATAGGATAGGGCCTATTGCATATAGGATTTAATTTCCTGCTAAGATGAAAGATCATAATGTTTTCCATGTATCTTTGCTTAACAAATATGTACATGATCCTAATCATATCATTGATTGGCATGCGATACAGGTGGAACTAGAGGGAGAGTTCCAGGTGGAACCTATATGCATCCTCGACAGGAAGGTTACCTTGCTCTAGAACCAAGACATATGGCAGGTAAATGTGCAATGGAGGCACCTTATCCCAGAAGAGGCCACGTGTGAGATGGAGGATGCCATGAAAGAGCCATTCCCATTTTTGTTCAGTTTTGAGAACACCGAGGACGACGTTATTTTAAGGGAGAGGGAGTTGTAATACCCCATTTTTCCCTTGATGTTTATTGTCTTCAATGTAAACACTGTGTATATGCGGTGTGTGTGTATTCGCACTAGTGTGGAGCTGAAGGCCAAGGCCCCACTAGTGGATGTTTAAAGTTATTGCATAGGCAAGTATTTGACAGTTTGATTATTCATGCGCTATTAAGCCATGAAGAAATGTAAATGATGTAATTATTTATTAACGAATAAAATAAACAAGAAGCTGGCTAAGGAGGAAACTAATGAGAAGGGGCCACGTGTATCCACTAGGGAGAGGTGAGGGGTGTTACACAGAAATCTTCCACCCTGTGAGCATCAACATTCTTTGGCCTGTAGGATCCATTTCAGTGACTCAGATCCATTTTCATCCTTTAGTGATACTAGTTTATCCTATTTTTGTTCCTACCCACATGTTGCATCACTATAGCATGCGTACCCACAAGTATCAAGTAAAATGGTAGAAACCACTATTTTATTACTTTTTACTCCCAAAAAGCGGTCATTGGGTGACCTTTGGCTCTCCATCTGCCCAAGTAACGTCTCGATGAGTCCTTTCACCTACCTTTGAGAGGACTATATATTGAGCACATATGGCTTATGGATGGGAGGAAGAAGACAATAGTAAAGGCACTCTAGTGTATTTTTTCCCTACCTTGAGTCTGCACTTATTGATCCTTGTAGTTGTGAACCATTTATGTTCACCTTCCAAACTCCTTTCTAGTTTGAGTTTTCCTTTCATGGAGGATTGAAGTGGTGGAGGCACAAGTGGATTGATCTAAATCTTGGTTCAGATTGGTTGCCGGCAAGAGGCGTATCACTTTGTACTTCTTCTTGTTCATTAATAGAAATACTCATATTCGCGTCCATTCATGGTGTGAATGTCATTTATTATACATTGGGTTGCATTTGATTATGATATTATGGACCATTGTTATTGATAATGTTAAATTTATTTATATATCACATGTACTTGTTAGATATTGGTTGTTGAGACTAATTTGCAGATTACAAGTGCTTGGATGTGCGCGGATTGAAAAGCTCCAACGGGGATCTACATCAAACGTTGGATCGAGGTTGGTTACATTTCTCCATTGTTTTAATATTGTCATTTATAATAGCATTGTTTTGAGAATTGAGTAGATTTCTGGTAGTCATCTATTTGTTGTGGTATTCCCAAGCCATAGTGAGTTTTTTCCAATACAAAAATGGCGACTCCGCTGGGGAAGACATTCATGTTTGGGAAATTTTTTGAGCATTAGTCCATAATTAGAGTTGTTGTTTATTGAAGCTCTGTGTCACTGATTGGCCATTAAGATACACTATAGAAAAATTGCTTTTTCTGAGCCTCTGGACTCTCTGTTTGACCATTTGCTTTTCCTCACCCGCGGGCTAGCTTAGCTCTTACCACGTCTACCCGCCTCTGTTTACTCTATTGCTCGTGGGTACCCGCAGGATTTCCTTCGATAGTAGCGTGTAACTCCGGCTTTTGTTGGTTTATGGCTATTGGTTGTTGCTGGGTAAGTTTTGTTGATTCCTGAGTCTTTGTTGGCCTCTTTCTTGACTGTTTCATTCCTTGGTTGTGACCAGATCTCTTCGTTTCTCTTGGTTGAGCCTTCTTGGTTTTTTACCAGTCCTTGGTTTTAACCTCTTGGTTTTTTCCTGTTGAGCTCATTCCTTTGGCTAAGTATTGCTGTTTAGGATCTGCTGGGTTGTCTTAGTGATCTTCTTGGCACTTCAGTGACTGAATAGTAGGATTTTGCTTGCATTTTTTCATTCCATATATATTGAAAAAAATACAAAAAAATTTATTAGTTTTTTGCATTTTCCTTTCTGTTTATAAGAGAAAATACAAAAATATTTTATTTCCATGTACTGCATTTTGCATTGAGTGCTTGTTGCCTTCATTTTAGGTTCTGCTTGTGCATTGAAAAGATAAAAGTTTACATATTTATTTCGGAATTGTTGGTTGATTTTGCATATTAGTGACATTGTTTTATTGGATAGATGAGTTTAGGATTGGACGATGTTGCATACTATTGAGTCTACACATCACTAGTTTCATGACCATATCCCTTGAGTAATCACAACCACTAAAATTAACGCTAATCATAAAATTGATTAGACTTATTTTATTTATAGGGTACACCAACTAGCATAGGTTTAGAGTCTTGGAATAGATCATTGTGAGTTAACAATCCAAGACTACTGAACGAAACATTAGGTGTCTGACCAAGGAGTGGAGGAATCCATGGTATAGATCGGTGTTCTCAGGAAAGCTCTATTCAAACCAGAGTTAAGCACAAGGTCACGGGAGGTTGGTTGAGGAGATATCCCTCTGATACCGGCTGAACGTGGGAGATATATCCAGGATTTGTTTGTATCTGGGGGTACTGGAGGTTCGTCCTCTTATGCTTCGGGCTTAGATACCCTTCCCATACGATGGGTCCCACCTGCGACTGTCCCCCTGAGCATTGGTTATATTGCGGTAGACATAGTTGCCTTACCTAGGTACCGCACAAGGTACTTGCAGTGGTTATGCTGTTTGTGTCCTGAGTCAGATAGGGATTGGACAACAAAGTTGTGTTCATGCAGTGGACTTGACCCTGTCGACACAGTGAAGCCTGGGTGTCTCTATAACTGATTTTGTTACCTCCGTCTATAGTTTGGGAGTCTCAAGCCTCTCCTAGGTGAGACATACCGGCTCTAGTGTCGGGAGCTCATTTAGCCACTCTGTCTGTCTGCTCTTGGATATAGATTCTCTAGGTGTGTACTTTTGATTTACTATTTTTTGATCGATAGTTGGCCTTTAGGAGACGCTGTGTCTCTGTCCGGAGAGAACGTGGCGCGGAGCCCTACTATCCGTTGGTCCCGTCGTTTGGCTAGTTTAAATCCAGCTTTGGTTACACAACGCATTACTAGAGGACACCGGAGGGCTCCCTCTGAGTCTTCAGATTCTTACTTGACTTACGTTGAGGACTACATGGCTGCACATCCCGATATCGGGCAAGACCTTTCTACTCCTTCGGGTAGAGTTAAACATACTTCCGATCCCCAGACTCCTTGTGAGGATTGGGGAGGTGATCCACCTGCAACTCAACTTGGTTCTATTTGGCCTAATCCACTTGACCGGGATCCGTTTGATCCTTCGAATCTGGATAATTATATTTACGAGATGCTCGACTTACCCGAGGAGGAAGGACAGGACGAGCCTTTCGTTCCTTCGTTTCCACGTGATTCTAGATATAGGAGGCCTAAGACTCATGATGATTCTGGCCCTATGGTCAACCCCACTGCACTCTCTTTTGGTATGCCTAGTCACAATATTGTCGAACCTTCCACTATGGTTGGTACTCATGCTGGCACTAGTCAAAGTGTTAGCCATACTATACCCACTGGGGGCACTATGTTGTCCACCCACTCACATAGTATGGGGACTGGTCAAATTCCTAACCGTGCTAATGTTGGAACGTGACCACCTCCTAGGAATACCCAACCTAGTCGGAATGCTGTCCGAAACATGACTCGCCATCCACCACCTAATACACATGTCGCTACTCGTCAACCCAGGACTACTTTTGCACATGATACCGTTCCTCCCAACCACGGGGGTGGACACATACAACATACTTTTGTGTCCACCGCCACCACTAGTAATTCTAATGTAGGGGGTGGGAATATTTCCTATCCACATGGACATCACACCACCAACCTTGCCACTGGTCACACCCATATTGGACCTGGGAATACTTCTCACGCTTATGGTCATCACACGACTGCTCAAGCTAATATGAAATTGGGGGTGGGAACATACCATACCATTATAGTCAATACAACACGGTTCCCACTATGAATAGTACATACTTGCCCCATACCCATGGTGGAAACCCTTACTACAACACAGTCGGTGCTGGCCACCAGTATCACCCACCACCCCAATATGGTGCTCAGAACGCACATATACCTACTTAATCTCAAATGGCTCAGGCAGGGGGAGGTTATCCATCTTATGGCCATGGGCAAGCTTATGGGCCGTCAGGTCCTCAGTATCAGCAGTTTAACCCTCATGGTCAAGCTTTTGGTCCATCGTATAACACAGTTCCATTTAACCAACCTTTTATGGGAGCTTATAATCAAGCTTTCCAGCCGCATATCCCGTTCCTTGCACACTTGAATCTCTCGGATCTTTCGAAGCTCACGAATGATCCAGTGTGTCATGACCCTACTTGGCCCCCGGTCCCTACCAATCTCCCTTTGGACATTCCAAATTTTGAGGGGAAAGGTGGTGAGGACCCGAGAGATCATGTCACGACGTTTCACCTTCGGTGCTCCTCCAACTCTTTGA
Source organism: Larix kaempferi (assembly GCA_027924585.1). Classification (NCBI taxonomy): domain Eukaryota; kingdom Viridiplantae; phylum Streptophyta; class Pinopsida; order Pinales; family Pinaceae; genus Larix; species Larix kaempferi. The sequence continues at coordinate 4,310,417 of BSBM01000792.1, forward strand.
ATCATGATTCCATTTGATTACGACTATTTCAACGCACCCTCACGGGGGCGGCCGCGAAGTGGTATGTGGAGTTGCCCAGAAACACCTATAGGGGATTCAATGAGATTGCTTTGGTTTTCTTAGACCATTTCCAGTTGCCGGTTCATTATGATACTGGTACTAAGTTGTTGTCCACCTTCCATCAGAATAAGGCCACACATATTTCTGACCATGTTCAAGAGTGGCGTCGGCGGAAGAGATTAGTGAAAGCCAACATTCCTCCAGATTTCTTGTTGGAATGGTTCCTCAAGTATTTACTTCCATATATTGCTAAGGATGTTTCGATGTTCGGTATTATGACTGAGGAACAAGCTATCTTGAAAGTCCAACAGTTAGATCTTCTTTATTCTCAGTCTGGCATTTTGTATGACATTATTCCTGATGCACCGAGAATAAGACATGAGCCCACGTCAGTTCCTGGACCACATGCCGATGGCATCATGGGGTCCACATGCACTCGCCCTGTAGACTTGGTAGCTAATCAAATGCAAAATTTGTCACTAAACCAATTTGCTCCCGGATAGGTTCACACGTTGTCCACTTCCACTCCGTCGTCTGATGTACACAATGTGCAATCAACGAAACTGTCGGGTAACCAACAACTTGGTGGTAAGAAAAAGGGGAAAAATAATCATAGGGGTGGAAACAATGGAAGTAACAACAATAGAAATCGTAATACTCCTCGTAAAGAGAATGCCAACCCTCCTCGGGAAGGTGGTAATGCTGGCGAGGATCATAAACCTAGGCGTAAGGTGAAATTCCCTTGCAAGCTTTGTGGGGAGGATCATCTTACTCACTTATGTCCTTGTATTGAGGAAGCATCGAAGCATTTGGCATAGAGCCCAGCTGTGTTGAAGGATCCCCTACCTCATCACCAAAACATGGCTTCGCATGCTCCCACCACTGGTTATGGTACTAATGAAACGACAACGTCTTCTTCCAATACTAGTGGTTATGGATGCGTGAATATGGCTCAGTCGGAGGTTTGTGTTGCCACTCGTCAGTGTGATTATGGTGCACCACAACCGAATTTGGGGAATGAGCCTCCCCCTCCTCCTGATAATTCCTTGCATATCGAAAATCCTTCTATTATGCTGCGGATACTGAAAGGTGTTATCAAGCGCTCCACGCATAATCCTAATGCTTGAGCCACCCAAAACTACTCCATCGTAGAAGATTTGGGCCAAACTCTGTGTGCCATGTCGGATCTTGAAGTTTTGCAAGCCTGTCCTTCTCAGAAGCATGCCCTTTTGAGTGTGTTAGGAGTTCAGGATGGGGGAAGTCCTAGTGTTATCAAGTTCGACACTACTGATGTCCAACCTCGCTTGCCTTATCACGTGGCTTTTCAAATCCAGGTGGTTTGCCTTAAGAGCTTCGTTAAACGTACTATGGTTGATGAAGGTGCTTCCGCGTCAGTAATGTCATTAACTTGTAGGAAAGCTCTTAGCTCTCCTCCTCTACTCACGTCTAGAACTACACTCACTGCATTCGATGGTAGATCTTTTATGCCGCATGGAATTATCCCTTCCCTTGTAGTCTCCTTGGGAGGTAAGTCCGTGCCTATTGAAGTCGAAGTGGTTGATGCACCCATCGACTACAACGATTTACTGGGTTGGAACTGGATGTACGCTATGAAGGATGTCGCGTATACTGTATTTCGAGTTATTTGCTTTCCCCATGAAGGCAAGATTGTGACGATCGATTAGCTGGATTATGTTGGCACTCCTTCCATAGCATCTACGGGATCTGTAGTCTCGTAAGCTTCTGATTCTCAGTCGACAACTGGGAACATAGGTGTTGGGATGCACCCCTCATTGATGGGAACTTTTAACCATTCCACACCTGTGAATTTTATTGGAACCATTTCCAACAGTGCGCCTCCTCCTTCGAATAGTATTCCATTCTGGACTTCCTATTGTGGTGATCCATGGATTTTTCCATCCGCGAATTCTATGTCTAGAGACATTGCGCACGTTGGGATGTCTATGCCTTTATCTGTAGCGGAGCTCACTTACGATCATATCTAACAAACCACTGCAGATCAGGATCTCTCTTCTTCCCAGACAGTTGAGGAAGATCCCGTTACGCTTCCAGTTTTGGCAGCCAACCTATCTTGTTCACATGATTGCCTCGATGGTATCCTACCTTCAGATGGAGTTCTTTTTGAGGCCATGGGTGGTGATGACAAGCCATGGGGGGGATATTTATCATAGATCTCATTCCCCTCCTCCCCTTGATCTTATTGAACAATATGGGCCTATAATACAACCTGCCATCCATTTGAATTTGGATCCATTCACCGTCTCATCCAGCCCTGATTTGACGTTTGAGTCTAATGAGTCTTTGAGCTCTTTTATAGATCTGCAAATCAGTGATCCTAATGAGTTCGATTCTACTTCTAGAATTTACAACTCCTGTGATGATGAATTTGCCACTGCAGATTCCTTCACATCCTTCAACTTTGCTCTTCATTTTGAAGATGATCATTTTGATCCCTCAGGTATTGGTACTATGGCACCTTCAGTGGTTAGCTCTACCTGCATTATGTCTGAGGTTAACAGTAGTGAAGTTGAAAATGTTTCTACCGAAGTGACTTGTATCGGATTTTTCTTTACGTACGTTTTAGAAATGATCTTGGTACTTATGTTTCTTGGAGACAAGATTCTTAGCTGGACTTATACTTGTTTATTGGTCCTTTTCGACATTTGCTTCGGCCATGGTAGGAATATTCGGAACCTTGCATATAGGTTTAGGCCTCCCCATTGTTATGATGCATTTGAACCTATTACTATCCGAATTCGCAGACACCCCCTGAGTGTCCTTATCTTGCTCATGTTCCTTGCATTATGCATAGCTTTGTCCCATGCGCTTGGAACTAGTATCGCATATCCCTGACACTCGTCTGCTCTCATTACGAGCATTCTTCCATATCTCCTTTGAGCTCATTAAAAACAGTAAGGAGGTCACGAGTTTACTTTTTCGGGCTCGTTAAACCTTTACGGAAAAGATTTTTATAAAGTATTTTTTAAGCCCTTGTTAGACTTTTTCAAAATCAAACAAGATTGGCGAGTATACTTGTCATTTCAGACTCGTTAAAGGATTTGAAGCGACATTCACTTAGGTATAAGTTTACCCCTTTTCTGGACCTTTGTGGATTAATTACGAAAAAGGTATACTCTAGTCATATGTGACTAGAAGAGTTCTTCTCTCATTGTTTTACACTTTTTCGGGTGAGGAGACTAACTTTACGAAAAAGGACTTCTCAGTTATATCATGTTGTGATTGCATTGCATCATCGTGCTTGCCGCTTGAGCCTTGTATCGGCTCCCTCTTACTTAGTTGATAGCCTGGTACCTGAGCACTTTTCCCTGTCGAGCCCTGCAGATCTTATATATTTTCCCTTCACAATTTGATGACCCTTTGACCTTTAGGGAACACACCCCTGAGTGTCCACATCCTGCATGCATTTCCTTGCATTGAGCATAGGTATGTTCCACTGCTTGGGACTAGTTTGCTATCTATTTGACACTCGTTCCCTCACTTGTTGTACTATAATCAATTTTATTCTTTTTCAAGCTTTTCCCAAATATGAAAAAGACAAAAAAAATCAAATATTCCAAAAAGTCAGACGGGATTATGGTCACTATTTCTTGTTGGCAGCTATTGTGTCGCCTTTGAACAGAGCATTCATTCCACTCCATACATTATGAGTCGGGACTATAGTTGGGCCTTAGGAGCTGTACTTGTTTCTCAGTTTTCTCCACCGATTGGTTAAGCTTCCAGTCATTATGGAGCCCTCTGTAATGCCTCCTGCATTGCACAGTTTATGTCAAGCCTACGCTACCTGAGTCTATCCATCTGCTCATGCTCTTGTTCAAAGGAAGTCCTGAAACCAGTGTTGGCCACTCCTCAGTTCTCTTGACTATTGCATGTCGGCCATCCTTATTGAGTCAGTCCATTTCACCCGAGATCTTCCAAATCTTTCAGCATTGTTGGTACCTCATGCTGGTTGATGGGGGATTCCTTAATGCCCTCCTTCCAGTGAGTCTCGTTCCGTCGACTTCAACTCATTTATTTCGAGACTTGAGGCTTAGAGTTCGGTTGAGTACCTTGAGGCTTGCAGTCATTAGTGGCAAGTTCTCTCGCCATCGACAGTTTTGGGAATACATCAATATCCCTTGATCGATGGATTCATCCTAGTGTTCGAATTCAACCCATTTATTCACACTTTGATGATTGTGCTCTGTGCCTTGATGCCCATTTTCATTATCGGTGGGTCATCTCGCATCTGTTAACAGTATACATCAATGACCAGTAATCAGATGATGTCTCATCAGGTTCGACCCCAACTCCTTTATTCACTTGATGGGACTTGCACCGTCGAAGACTTGTGTAGAAGACCCCTGGCGATTGTGGCATTCAGTATGCTACATATGAATTTGACTTTACATCTGAGATATCACCTCTCAGATTTCAGCAGTTTGTACCTCCAGTTTGCACCAGTTGTCTTCTTTTCAGCAGAAGACCATATCTTACTGTAGAGGGATCATGGCTATGATCATTTATGACATGTATCTACTTATGTACTGCTTATTCATGGCCATTGTATCAGATTGTTGTACTATACCGACATGTATTCAGAGATACTATTGTATTATGACGAGTGAGCTGTTCTTTCCACTTGTGTCTCCATCACTCCAATTCTGAGTTTTATAATGTATTTCGGCCATCATAGCACATTTCAGTCTCTGACCTCACACATTAGGGGGCATCTGTTACACATAAATCTTCCACCCTGTGAGCATCAGCATTCTTTGTCTTGTAGGATCCATTTTAGTGACTCAGATCCATTTTCATCCTTCAGTGATACCAATTTATCCTATTTTTGTTCCTACCAGCATGTTGCATCACTATAGCATGCGTACCCACGAGTTGCATCCCTATAGCCCACGGGTATCAAGTAAAATGGTAAAAACCATTATTTTATTACTTTTTACTCCCAAAAAGCGATCATTGGGTGACCTTTGGCTCTCCATCTGCCCAAGTAACGTCTCGATGAGTCCTTTCACCTACCTTTGAGAGGACTATCTATTGAGCACATATGGCTTATGGATGGGAGGAAGAAGACAATAGTAAAGGCACTCTAGTGGATTTTTGCCCTATCTCGAGTCTGCACTTATTGATCCTTGTAGTTGTGAACCATTTATGTTCACCGTCCAAACTCCTTTCTAGTTTGAGTTTTCCTTTCATGGAGGATTGAAGTGGTGGAGGCACAAGTGGATTGATCTAGATCTTGGTTCAGATTGGTTGCCGGCAAGAGGTTGTATCACTTTGTACTTCTTCTTGTTCATTAATAGAAATACTCATATTCTCGTCCATTCATGGTGTGAATGTCATTTATTATACATTAGGTTGCATTTGCTTATGATATTATGGACCATTGTTATTGATAATGTTAATGTTATTTATATATTACATGTACTTGTTAGATATTGGTTGTCGAGGCTAATTTGCATATTACAAGTGCTTGGATGTGCGCGAATTGAAAAGCTCCAACGGGGATCTACATCAAACGTTGGATCGAGGTTGGTTACATTTCTCCATTGTTTTAACATTGTCATTTATAATAGCATTGTTTTGAGAATTGAGTAGATTTCTGGTAGTCATCTGTCTGTTGTGGTATTCCCAAGCCATAGTGAGTTTTCTCCAATACAAGGGCGTTATGGGATTGGTACCCATGTTGCCACATGTCTAAATGTGAACCCTTTTGACCTCCCTGTTGACATTAATTCAGTTGCAGAGGGTGGTTGAGAACCCTGTTGCTGAAGCCGATGGAGTATGGAGCATGCTTAGGATTTCATATGGCAGGGCATGGCTCTGATTAATTATCCTAGAAGACACTCAATAGTCAGGGAAAATCGCAGAACCCTTTTGAGTACCCATTTATCGAGGGGAAACATTCATTCATGCATTCATGAATCGCCATTCATGATCCATCCATTCATCGAGAGAGAACTGGTAGAGACATCCCTGCATACGCAGACCCGCAGAGCCAGCTGTGAGGAAGCCTGAAGATAATCGTGTTTTCCTATGTAATAGAAAATACCATAGGAAGTGTGTGAGAGAACCCAGTCTACTCGTGATAGAGTGGTAAGAATCCGTGAGGAATCAGAAAGCTTGAACAGTGCAGAGAAAACTGTGAGGACCTGGGATTGGATCGTAGAGAGTAGATTGCGGAACAGAGCCCTGTCCGCAAGTCTGGAATGAGTCAGCTTGTTGAACTGTGGAAGAAGTTTGGGTTGCTTGATAAACCCAGTGAAGGATGAAATCTCATAGAACTAGTGATTGTACCTTTCTATGACCATCCTGAATAGCACTGTAAGGGAAGAGGCCTTGAGGGACTGTACAGTAGAGAAGAGGGTCTTCCTTGTGTTGGGTGTGGTCACGGGGGCTTCACTAGAAGACAATATAATATCACGTTTGTTCATATTGGGGGTATTAAATAATCATGAAAACCAAAAAATTATATTGCTTATATATTAAGGGGAAAATTAGTTTTTTTTATTTAATATAGCAATACACAAATACTTTGGGGTATTTTTTATGGGCAGGTTGATAAATATCCACGAAATGGCAATGAGGAAAGGCTCGGGATTACTAGAGTCGCAGGAAAATCGTGTTGCTTGAGGCTAGGGTTTTGTGGTGAAGAGGTAAGGGATGGCAAGGGAAGAGTAAAGGGAAATTGCATTGCTTGAGGCAAGGGTTTTGTGGTGAAGAGGCAAGGGTTGGCAAGGGCAGATTCGCAGGGAAATCATGTTTCTTGAGGCCATGCTTTTGTGGTGAAGAGGCAAGGGATGACGAGGGCATGTTGGAGGCCAGGGTTTTCCATGACATCTAGGTGAGCGTATCTCTCATTTACATTTTGATTGAGCCAAATTGCTTTCTCCTGGACTAATTAATGTGATGTTTCTTTCAATATATTGAAGGATAAATTGGTAAGTTCCCCCATTCTATTGTTTCCTAACGGGGATGTTTAATTTCAGATATGTTTCTCCATTGGATTGGTTTCATGGTGAAGAGGCAAGGGCCCAGCATGCAAATAAATTATGGAGAAATCACGCGTTGATGAGGTTTTTCGACACGGTTTCGGTTTTGTGGTGAAGAGGCAAGGGTTTCCAAGGTTTTCCATGCTCTGATGTGGCTCTGATACTCTTTGGTTAGTATTTTTTGTGCTCTGATATGCTTCTTTTGCAAAATGATTTCCATAATTTAGTCTGGATCTATTAGTAGGGATGCTACCGAAGCTGCCGTGTATGGATTGAATCAATTTCGGTCTCGAACTACTGATAATAGAACCATAATACTCATAGTCAATCTTGATGATCAATACCATGGACTTAGGGTTATCAAATTCCTAGATGGTCTTTAATTCTGTTTGGAACTAAAATCCACCAACTCTTGAAGCAATAGGTTAATATGGGTTGGAATGGAGGGCATTGCTACCACCACACTACCACAGGCCCTATGGGCTTGGTCTATGATGGTTGTTGAATAGGATGATTGATGGCCTTGGTGGGAATCATGCTCAAAATGTAATCACCTGCAGTTGCTTGGGAGTGCTGTCATGCAAGAAACTAATGATCGAATCCAACCAGTCTTTCAGGTCCTTACCCAAAAAAATCAATCATGTTAGTAATAGGAGTTGTGAGTACAACTAACAGTTTCAAGATTACTAAGGCTTAACCAATCTCGATTTTGGAACCAGAATCTGAAGTAGCACGTCCTTTTCCCACAATGTGTTTTTTGAAAACATCTTCCTTCTTTACTACATTTTTGGACTTAGTAGCTCAAGCAGTGATCTTAGGTAGAATGTAGGTGGTTTCATGCACCGTCTTGGACTTCTTAACCCCCATCTACAAGTAAAATTCCTTGGCAAATACATGCTTTTTCAAATAGTAGGGCATGGCCATGGAATGGAATTTCTCCAGGTCTATTTCACATCGTTGCACATAGGTGTTATCCTTGTTCATACCGAACCAAATGTTCCCTACGTGTGCATCTAGGAGCGCCTATGGGATTCTAAAAATAGGGGTGGTAAACACAATTAGTTGGTCATACCACTTGCTGAAAGTGGCATCACTAAAAATGTTGTTTTATGCATCCTTCCAACTTTTCCAAGGGTTGAATTAGAGTGCAATGACTCGTTGGTTGGGTTTGGGATGGATATATTGTCCTTGTAGAGGCTTTCATTTCCACACAGCAGAGGAAACCAACAAATACCAAAAAATGAAGTATGTCGATGAGGTGTGAACATCAACACATGCTTGCAAAAACTTGTCCATCAAAAAATTGCACAAGTTTAACTTAACCCATTGCACATAGAATTCGACCATGGATAGGGTGTCAAGGGTAAACTCTTCATTAGTGTACATGCATATGAGGTGGATAATGATCAACTGAAATGCACAGTGAACTCAGTGGTTATTTATTAAATATATTATGGTGCCTTGGCCCCCTTTCTTGGTTCCATGCCTATCATATAAGTTGGGCTCATCATTCTTTTGCACATGCTCCCTTGATACTAATTGAAATGATTTGGAGAGATATCCCCCTTCCATAGACAACCCTGTTAACAAGTGGATATCATGTAGATGAATAGGGTAAGTGTGATCAATCCATAGACTATGGCCATGCACCCTACTGATAATAAATTTAGTGCAATAGGTTACTTCCCCAATTGTGTCAAAGACTAGTAGGACACGTGGCACTGTCAAAGTAGATTTCCAAAGTGGCATGAATGTTAGCTTCCAAAATGTGGCAATATTGCCTGACTACAATGGGAAATATTCTAAGAATACCTCTAGTTCCATATTACAAAAAAGATCACCATTAGTAAAATCATTGTCAACTGATTGGGTTGACTTGACTTTCCCTTGCAAATATTGCATCATCTCAACCTGTGGGTCAAAAAAAATTGTTGGGATGACTTCTTTTGACCTTGGAGAAGTATTTGAATATGTACCCTTATTGTTTGATGATTTACCCATGGTTGTAACCCTTCCTTGATAAATAAATTGAAATGGAAATCGTGGCATGAAACTCTTAAAAATCTGCTTGACAACTGTAGGGTCTCTTATGGCTCTAGGGTGATCGATAACTATCACATAAAAATCATATTGAGAAATGAAATAAAGTTGGGGTCATTTAATGACTCTTTCTAAATCAATGACTTGAATTTACCAATACATTTAACCAAATGTGTGAAGGATTCTATGCTAACAAACATTTAAGTGCTATCCACCCAAATGCTTGACAACTCATCAGCTTTTTGTTCATATTTGTTAGTGTTGGAAGCCTGTTGGGTTTTGTCTATTTTTCCATGTTTCTAATGTCCTACGGTCAAGAGGCTCAGTGGTATCTTTTCCATGTCGATCTTTTCAACATTGTTTCTAATTGCTTAGTTTAGTTTATTTGGAAGCTTCTTTGTTAGAGCCTCCTAGTACAGTTCTATCCAAGCATGTTCAAAATCATTTTTCTCAATACAAAGATTTGAAACTGGATATTATCAACCCTTACAATCCTTATTCTGATTCCGTGCCTGTTTAAAATGAACACTTTCTAATTACTTTGTGACGATTCATAATTCATTTTGAACAATTGTGGAGCTTCCCCGTATATCCAATCTCACAGTAAAAGTGTACAATGCACTGCCAAAACATAATGCGTACTGGCCTTTTCACATTAATAAAAATGTTGCAGCTTCCCACTACAAAAACATTAACAACAACTAGAATTCTGTCCAATCCTGGATTTGATAAAAAAAGATTATCCTCCTCTAGAATCAAACGTGCATAGAATATTTTTCCTCAAAAAAACCTGGACTGTATGCATACCCCTAACTATATGCAAAATTAGGAACACTATCTACAAAGATTATTTTTAAACTTGATAATAGATATCAACAAACTCCTACAACTAATAACCATAAGACATTCAGAACTGTGATTATCATAGAGTTAAAATCATAGCCCCATTAAAAGTGAAATAGATTACAGTCTGAGTATTGGGGTCATGATTGGAGGACAAGGGAAAATTTGCTTCTTTGCTAACAGGCCAAGAAACTACGAGACCAACAAAAATTTCACATACAAGCATGCTCTCCCCAGCCATAATAGATTCATCAATTGATAGGGAATTTCCAGTAATAAGAGTGCCATTTGCAAGGACCTGAAAAAGTAAAATGCATATTTCAGAAGATAGTTATTCAATTTTAATAAGCAGTGCATTGATGCTATTATTACAAATGGAATTGGAATATACCTGATCGCCAATATTGAGGGTACAACATCACCAACAACAAGATCAAATATGGAAACTTTACATCTTGTTCCACCTCTGATCACCTAAAAAGGCAATGCAAAAATAGTGTCAAAACATAATCCTCATTACCAAATCTCAAGAAATCCACATATGTGTAGAGAGACATGTATTTACAACAAACCTAAATGACATAGACAGTTTGTGATAGGAATATGCACCTGAAGTTGAATGTTTCGCTTCTCTTCTTTTATTTTTGGAACTGGAGAAATTGTTTGTATTCACTGATTGTTGCAAATTAAGAGGCATAATTATATATTTTCAGACATATGACAAATATTTTCAATGCCTAAATGATGATTATTTTCCAGACATATTACTGTTTCAAAATATTAATAAGAGTTTATCACATGTTGTGTTATATTCTAGGGCCATAACAATAGTCTTTTTCCTCCTTTTTTCAACAATAGAAAATCTACTATGACTGAAGATAACATCAAAGTGTGGGCTATGATTCATAATCCAACTAGCTGGCTATGATTCTGAATCCAACTAGTTGAATGTAGAGTTTTTGCAAAACAAGGACATAATAGACATCCCTAAATACCTACCACATACCTTTCATCTAAACTTGCACGCTTCCCTTTCCTGCAACTCTCTATTCTTCTTTGCCTCACATGATAACAAAATCAATGTTGGATATGTCCTCTACAAAATCAGTATACCAATTTTTTTCAATTAGTAAAATGATGTTATGCACCCAAGTCAATGTACCAAACTATCTTGTTCCCATTGGCCCTTTATTGCTTGTCACAAAAACATAATTTCTTGTCTTTATTTCCAATTGAATTGGATTATTTCTTCCAAGATTGATCTTCAAAAAGAGGTCCTTGGTTTTGTTTTTCATTCCACCACCTTTTCCGACAAAACTTGGCCTTATGCTCTTTCTTACAACAATAAAAGCATCTTATACCTTTCCTAGGATTTTGAGTATATGATTAAGCACATTTGTTGCCATCTTCATGCCCATATTATACTTGCCTTTGAACAATGTTTTTAAGGCCACCTTTGATTCTCTATTCACACTAATGTAGCTAGGGTTTTCACCCTAGCTTGTGCAAATGAGCACCTACTAAGGAGAATGGCCTCCTTAGTAGCAGTTCAGTAAACAATAAATTTTAACAGTAAAACAGTACAAAATCTAAGCTAACATGTGCATCAACAGAAATAAAAAGACAATATAATATAATGGAATTTTTTGTTTTGTTTTATGATATGACCAAAATTACATTTACCTCAGATGTGGAGGTTGGTGGAGCTCTTGTAGTAGTCTAGGAGGGCTGCTTCCGTGCTCCAATGGGTTCCTTCTGTTGATGTATATGTAACTTCGGAATGTATTTCATCTATGTATTATATATATATTTATTGTACCCTTATTAGAGATGTGTTATTCCTCTATAAGGAAGTGTCGTCATGTGGATTGACAAGTGTCGCAAGTGTGTGTACTTGACAATGGGTTATTAGACCACCATGTGGGGTTGGCCCTGGATTATATATATTATAATGTGGATGTACCTAGCTAGACAAGTCAACCCCATAAGCTCACTGGGCAAACAGATTAGTATAAATAGAGATCAGGTGATATCTATTTAGATCATTCAGAAAAGTGTATCTTTCTCACTCAGAAAGTGGCGCACTAGTGAGGAGGAGGATCATTTGCTACTAGGAGACTATCTCAGTGTATTTTGGTTGTACTTTGGTTGAGCCATTGCTCTCTCTATCTCTAAGGAAGTTGTGGGGTTTTTCACCTTAGGGTTTTCCCCACGGAAACTCCGTGTCTCTTGTCTCTCATGCTTTTGATTCTTGTGATGCTTGTCATGCTTATTGTGATTGTTATGCATTGATATACTGTATATGTTATTCTCTCAGTGAAGATCCTAGAGTATTGTAAATTAATGCTCAAAATTTAACATGGCATCAGAGCTAACCTGAGAAGAAGATATTTTGTAGTGACGGAAACTTGAGTTTCTTGTTTATTGGGTTTCTCTCCACAGATTTTGGAAAAACGGTATAGTAGATTGACTCTACTCATCAAGGCACATCTATCTATCCAATCAGAATTCAATTCCGAGCATTTTCAGATTTGACCCTAAAAATTAGGGTTTCTACAAAAATAGGAATTTCTGGAATCTGAAGACACAGCTGGAAGCTCCTTACAAAAATCGAAGTTTAGAGCTTTGGATCGAGATTTTTGGCTGGGTAGATCTCCGGGAAACTCAAACCCTAATTCAGGGCTCTCCTAGTGAACTCGGGAGGACAAAAAGTCAAATCTGAAGGGTAAAACTTTGCTGATCTCAAATTCTGAATGCACCAGGATGATCAGCTCATCAAAGCGCATCTTTCTATCCTTTCAGAAATTTGAAATTCACATTCTGAATTTTTAGGGTTTTTTCGACAAACCCTAATCCGGGACCAGATCTAGTTTTCAACATTTCAAGTGGTAAGACCTAAATCTTTTTTTATTTCCATTTGAAGTACTCTTTAAGATGTCTCTCCACACCAAGCTTGAGGATAAGATTGAAGGGGCTGATAACTTCCGAGCCTGGAAGTATAGGATTGGGTTAATCCTGGAAGAGAATGAGTTGGACTCATATATAAAAGAAAACATCCCTATCCCAGAGGATGAAGAGACCAAGGTATTGCATAAGAAGAACTTGGTCAAGGGAAAGAGAATCATTGTTGATTCTATCAAAGACCATCTCATACCCCATGTGTCTTCTCTTAAGACACCCAAGGAGATGTTTGACTCTTTGACAAAGTTATTTGATGGGAAGAACATAAAGCGGAAGATGACCCTGCAGAACCAATTGAAATGAGTAAAGTTTCAGAATGGAGAAACCATTCAATCTTATTTTTCAAGGGTCTCCCAGATCAAGGAACAACTAGAAGCAGTGGATGAAATGGTGGATAATGGTGAAGTGGTGATGACCACTCTAAATGGCCTACCTAGGTCATGGGATTCCTTTATTCAAGGAATTTGTGCAAGGAAGAAGTTGATCTCCTTCAACAGATTGTGGGAAGAATGCTCTCAAGAAGAAGCTAGACTTATAGCTTGTGAGGAAAAGATGGGAGGTGAAGATTAAGCTCTTGCAGCTCACACCAAAAGAAGCAAGCCCAAGAAGGAGCACTCTCGCCACAAGAGATCCTATCAAAAGAATAAGAAGGATCTAAGATGCTTCACATGCAATAAGAAGGGTCACTTTGCTTCAGATTGTCCCAAGAACAAAAGGGATAATAACAACAACTCCAACAAGAAGAAGAAGGGCAGCAAAAGAAAGTTCCATGCTCATGCTGCTGAGGATGATGAACCTCCAAAGAAGAAGGCTAGGGCAGAAAGTGATGATGACTCATTAAGTGAAGAAGAGTATGTTCTGATCTCTGCTCTCACAGGTACTATCTCCCATAATTGTAATGATTGGTTGATTGATAGTGGGGCTTCCAAAGACATGACTGGGTTTGAGGAATCTTTTGTGAATCTATCTGAACATGAATCACCCCATAAGGTGAAACTTGGGGATGATTATCAATACCCAATCAAAGGAAGTGGTGAAGCGTCCTACAACCTAGATTCTGGAAAATCTTTGAAGATGAAAGAAGTCCTTTATGTACCTGGGCTCAAGAAGAACTTACTCTCCATCTCTGCATTGGATGCAAAAGGTATGAGGGTTGCATTTGTAGTTGGCCAAGTCCTAATGTGGCCAAAGGGTAAAACAATCAATGATGCAGTAGTGATTGGAGAGCAAGAGGGAGGTTTGTACAAATTGAAGGGACAACCTGAACATGCCATGGTTACATAAAGACAAAGATTCATCCATAGTCATGGATCACATAGAGGTATGTATAATTTGTTTTTGCAAAAGTTAACTAATGAGTTATGCAGGTCATTGAAGAGAACAAGAACACATTGCTAGACATAACTAGCAAATATGGTGACTAGGTATGTGTTTCTTATATCATAGGATCTATCATATAAGTATGCATGGCATGATTGATGATGATTGTTCATAAAGTCATAAGTTTGAATAATCATGGCTATATGCATATTATGTGTCTTACCTTAATTAATGATATGACTAAACCAGAAGAGTCATAGGTTTGAGTAATTACAGGTTTAGACATGTTATGTTTCTTATGATATGACTAACCATAAGAGTCCTATATAAACCTTGAATGCTAATGCTTATTATTTCTGTTTGAAATGATCATGACTATACATGCTTGAGATTATTGTGTTTTAATAGTATACTAATGAATGTATGATTTTGTATGAGATCACAAGGATAACAAAATCATGATACTAATAAGCATGCATAGGGACCAAGGGTGAATATGAGTTCAAGAACAGGTAATACAGGAAGCAAAGATCAAGAGGGAGCACGCTCCAGTGGTTTCTGCAAGGGTGCAGATATTCAGAGGGAGTTGTCCATCTCTCTACATTCCACAACAGAAAGGTGTAGAAGGACTCCAGCAGCTCTTGCAAGGAAGCAAAGACTCAGAGGGAGTCCACCCAACAAACAAACAAAGATAAGTATTTTAATTATCATTTCTTGCATATTTGTTTGCTTAAATAAAATTGTTCAATGATGTATATGCTCATGTTCCTAGACTTAGGATATGTATTGTGCATATTAGAATGATTGCGTTAATGAACAGTATACTACTAATATGCATGTGTTGGGTAAGTGGCCTATGGCACTGTACAACATTCCATTGCTACTTATCTAGAATGAAACCTCTTTGCTGACATGTTGGGAGTAGTGCAAACTCTTAACAATGTTCTGGTAGAGTCTGGAAGGCATCTAGAAAGTTATGGAACATGGATAAATGTTGTATTGAAGCATTGGCTAAGATAATTGCATGACTGTATGACATATTTCTTTATGTGTAAGAATTTGTCTGAAAATTATGAGATGTTTCTAATCATGCAATTTAACATGTTTTGTAGGAAAGACCGTATACCTTCACCTACAAAAGAAGGACTACAACATTTGTTCAAGCAACAAAATTATCTATTGAAGATATTGAAGTTCCCAGGATATGGGAAGAATGCCATGATCCGTCGATCATGAAGAATGATATTTGGGATGTAGTCCCAAGACCTGAAGGGAAGTTTTGTTATGACTTCCATATGGATCTATCAGATCAAGCATACTGCAGATGGCAGCATAGAGAAATATAAAAGTGATGAAATAGAAGATACACCAGATGGATTTCAAGACTGCTTTCTTGAATGGTGTAGTTGAAGAGGAAGTATATGTGGAGTAGCCACTCGGTTTCGAAATACATGACAAGGAGTCATATGTGTGCAAATTGAAGAAAGCCTTGTATGGCTTGAAACAAGCTCCCAGAACTTGGTATGGTAGGATGGATAGTTTCCTATCTAGTTTGGGCTTTACCAAGAGTAAAGAGGATTCCAACCTTTACTACAAGGTTGAGGAAGGGAATCCTGTGATTCTACTCCTGTATGTGGATGACTTATTTGTAACAGGAGATGAAAGACTGATTACAGATACTAAAAGGAAGCTTGCTGCTGAATTCGATATGAAAGATTTGGGAATGATGCATTATTTCCTAGGTATGGAGGTGTGGAAAAATGCAGGTGGGATCTTCCTTGGTCAAGGGAAGTACACAGTAGATATCCTGAAGAGATTCGGGATGATGGATTGCAAGGCCATGGCCATACCTATGGCATCGAATCTGAAGCTTCTATGTGATGCTTCATCTGAGCCGGTTGATGTCTCTATGTATCGTCAGATGATTGGGTCCTTGATGTACTTGACGAACACGAGACCAGATATTTGCTTTGCTGTGAACAAATTGAGCCAGTTCCTGACAAATCCGAGGAGTGTCCACCTAGTTGCTGTAAAGCATGTTCTGAGGTACCTCAAGGGTATAGTGGATTATGGGCTCAAGTATGAAGCAAATCAAAAGTTTAACCTGTAGGGTTATGTTGATTCAGATTGGGTTGGCAGTGCTGCAGATAGGAAGAGCACATCTGGATGCTGCTTCAGTATGGGATCATGTGTGATCTCTTGGTTTAGCAGGAAGCAGTCCTGCGTAGCACTGAGTACAGTTGAGGCAGAGTATGTTGCAGCCTGTTCAACTAGTTGTGAAGCAGTATGGCTACGGAATATACTGTCTGAGTTATTTGATCTCCCGTTGGATGCTACTGGTATCTTTTGTGATAACCAGAGTTGTGTGAAGCTGTCCGAGAACCCAGTGTTTCATGACAGGTCAAAACACATAGAGATCAAATATCACTATATCAGGGATATGGTGCAGAGAGGAGCTGTGAAGCTCCTGTATGTTGCGACAGACGAACAGATTGCAGATGTGCTGACGAAGCCACTAGCCAGGGTGAAGTTTGAGTACTTCAGGGAGAGGATTGGTGTTCTTCAGATCGAGGACACTTCGAGGAATAAGTGATGGAGACATTTGCTGAGCCATTCCAAGCATGTTGGAAGGAGGATCCTTCACATGGCTGTGGATGTAAGCACTGGATGATGAACATTAGGATGATGTTCTGGTTTCTGCTGGATATGATCAGTTGGATCATTTATATGTATATGTATGTACGCATCATGTTGGATGCTGGATATGATCAGTTGGATCATTTATATGTATATGTATGTACGCATCATGTTGGATGCTGGATATGATCAGTTGGATAATTTATATGTATATGTATGTATGCATCATGTTGGATGCTAGATATGATCAGTAGGATCACTTGTATGTATCTTGTATGCATCATGTTGGATGCTTGGACCATGTATCTGTATATGTATCAGGTGGATCATGTATGGTGATATGTATCATGTATTTGTATTTGTATCAGGTGGATACATTGTATGATCAGGTGGATCATGTATGATGATATGTATCAGGTAGATACTTGGTATGCATCATGTAGATGCATTATATGATCAGGATGATCGTGGATGACGAGCTTCAAGATGTTGCTCCAGATGACATGCAATAGGATGTTACAGTGATGATGATCAGGATGATCATGTGTACATCAGGATGATGTATGGTGAGTATCAGGTTGATACTTTATGGCTGTGGATCAGGTTGTGCAGATGAGCATATAATTTGGCCTTGGGAGATTTGCAGATAGTCTTTCGAGGTTTTGCCTATGGCATGTAATTCATGCCATGGGATATCTGGCAATTGCTCTTTCGAGGTTTTTCTCTAGGAGGACATATAATTTGGCCCTGGGAGATCTGCCGATAGTCTTTCGAGGTTTTGCCTATGGCATGTAATTCGTGCCCTGGGATATCTGGTAGATCCTCTTTCGAGGTTTTGTCCTATGGCATATAATCTATCCCTCGGAGATACGATAGGTTGGGATGTGTGCCCGTAATAAGTCCTGGGATGCTCTTGTGAGGTTTTGCCATGACCACATATAATCTGTCCATGGGAGATCCTATAGGTAGAGCTGCGTGCTCGTAACAGCCTGGGATGTGCTTGCGAGGTTTTTTGGTGAGGTCACATATAATATGGCCCTGGGAGATCCTATAGGTAGAGCCGTGTGCTCGTAACAGCCTGGGATGCTCTTTCGAGGTTTTGTGACACACGTAATAAGTCCTGAGGATTCCATAGTATGGCCAGTGATGACGAAGACCTGCAGGTAGTGGGCCTACATCCACTATGAAAAAGGACTGGCTCTGTATAACTTCCTATGACGAGTAGAGTCAGAGATTGGTTGAGATAGCAGCAGCAGTGACGATGACGATGCATCGATGATGATGATCCCGAGAAGAAGACTTGTCTAGCAGATCTGTGTCGAGAAATACCTTCCTAGTTAAGAGGGAGTGCTGATGTATATGTAACTTCGGAATGTATTTCATCTATGTATTTCATATATACTTATTGTACCCTTATTAGAGATGTGTTATTCCTCTATAAGGAAGTGTCGTCATGTGGATTGACAAGTGTCGCAAGTGTGTGTACTTGCCGATGGGTTATTAGACCACTATGTGGGGTTGGTCCTGAATTATATATATTATAATGTGGATGTACCTAGCTAGACAAGTCGGCCCCATAAGGTCACTGGGCAAACAGATTAGTATAAATAGAGATCAGGTGATCTCTATTTAGATCATTCAGAAAAGTGTATCTCTCTCACTCAGAAAGTGGCGCACTGGTGAGGAGGAGGATCATCTGCTACTAGGAGACTATCTCAGTGTATTATGGTTGTACTTTGGTTGAGCCATTGCTCTCTCTATCTCTGAGGAAGTTGTGGGGTTTTTCACCTTAGGGTTTTCCCCGTGGAAACTCTGTGTCTCTTGTCTCTCATGCTTTTGATTCTTGTGATGCTTGTGATGCTTATTGTGATTGTTATGCATTGATATACTGTATATGTTATTCTCTCAGTGAAGATCCTAGAGTATTGTAAATTAATGCTCAAAATTTAACACCTTATCCTTCTCCAAGGTGCTTGGATGGTGGGCCAAAAGGAGCACTCAAATGGGAAAACTAGCTCTAATGGTGAGCTTGGGTTTCACGAGTGATTTTGGCAACATGAGGATAAGATAGATTGTGGATGTGAAATGAGGAGCCTCCATCACCTATTTATAGGTTTTTTAGTGGTGGAGTGCTGACCCATAGTTTTTGGAACCATATGGTTTAGATAAGTTGTTTTAGGGTTTTTGCTTCCTTTTTTCCTCTTTTTTCCTTTTTTTTTATATTTTTTATTCCCTTTTACTTGATTTTTGGGAATTTAGGGATTTTTTAGAGGGTTTTTGCTATCTTTTTAGGAAATTTAATTATTTGGAGGGGGAAAAAGGGTTTTTTGGCCTTTTGGTGGCCATTTAATGGTTTTTTGAGGTTTTGGAGGCAAAGTTGGTGGGAAAAATAGACAAATGAGTCATGTAGCGAGGGAGATGAGGTGGTGAGAATTTTTTGGGTGTTAACAGATTGCCCCCTGATGTGTGAGGGCAAGAGCTCATCGTGTGGCTGATAGACATCATAGGTCTTTCATGGTTTTCGTGGGGTGTGGAGAAGAGAAGAAATGGAAACGACGGTCCCGTATAAACTGCAAAAACTGAAAATACATGACCTCAATAATGAATGAGGAATAATCTTAATATATGGATGAGGTGGGCATACCCATGCTCGTATCAAGATATATAAATAACAATGAATCCCAAAAGGGGGACCTGAACAATACATGAAAAACTATTGTGTACATCATAATGGTCCAGAGGGGACACAAATATGGGACATACTCCTGGTCGGACCATATAGAAGCTGATGAAGTAATATAGTGTTGCTGAGTGGGGTACCAGAGGAACTGATGAGTTGTTGGATCTGAAGATATCCACTAGCGGGGTGGAGACAATGACGGAGAGTCATAACCTCAATGGTACACTGGACTGTAGCTGAACTGGGTACTCAAGGAAGCATACGAGTGAATGGCTTCCGAAGACTGTCGCCGACGCAACCTGGATATCCACGGGAACATATAACTAGGTGTTCCAAAGTGACTCACCAATGTGCTAGAGTCGGGGGAAGTCCGGGTCTTCGACCAATAACTAAAGGGATGTATACCCTGCACGAATATCAACAGTGCGATCAAGGTGTTGAAGTCGAGCACGTGAGAAACAACCATTTGGAGAGGCACTGAGGACTCCGGTCAAAATGGTTCGTACGCACTCATCACAGATGGTGATGAGTCCAAGGTGCAGGGACATCTAGGTCTATCCTCTGGAATAGATGGGTTGTCATCGACAGAGGGAGACATGCAACTAGCAAGTCATGATGTTTCCTTGATAGGAGCATGAGGTGAATAAACAAGAGGTGATAGGACTGCATGTGTAACTGACATACTGTGAGGGTAGGAAACATGGGTCGTTGGGTGAGGGGACTCAAACTTCCTTTGTTCAGAGTATGATGGTGGGGATGACCGGGAAACATATGAAACTGACTTGGGGGAAGGGGATCATAGCTTAAGGGGATCAAGGATTGTGACTGTAATGAGGGATACTCAAGTTGGTGTAGGATGGTAGGAGACTCTGAGGGTGGTATATTGTAGAATACTCTGAACAAAGGCGACGTGATTGGGGGTGCTTCCAAGATGATTGATCATAGTGTCGAGAGACACCGGTTGGGCCTTCTAGCTGGAAGAAGGGATAGAAGTGTGCTAAAAAATGGTACTGTCATGTGGATTTATATGAGCCCAGGACAGTTCATGCTCGTGATTGCTTTCAATTTTAAGGAGTCTGAAAGCGATAAGAAGACTCTGAAATAATGGAATGGTATCGTCGTGTGGATTTTTATGAGCCCAAGACGGTGCATGCTCGTGGTTTTTTTCAATTTTAGAGAGTTTGAAAGCAATAAAAAGACTCTACGGGGGGTTCTTTTTCGTGTGTTAGTCTCCAAGGCCCAAAAAACCATAAAAGGATGCAATAAAGAACTCTTCTAGCCGGTGTGACTAGAGTATTCCTTTTTCATAATTAGTCTATCAGGTCTGGAAAAGGGTTAAACTTATACTAGATAAACGCCCTTTTAGATACTTTAACGAACAAAGGAAGCAAGATTGCTTGGCGATCTTTTCATTGTTTTAAGAGTCAGAAAAGAGCTTAACAGAAACTCCCTAAGTGCCTTTTTCGTAAAGGACTTGTCCGGCCCGAAAAAGGGATAAAATTATACCGAACAAAAGGAATGGCCAAGCAAGGAGGGAGTGTTCAGTCAAAGGACATCAATGAGAACCAAGAATGAGGGTTGGGGGGGAACACTAGTGGTGCCTCCTTGTAGGATGATGAATGGTGGCAAAATAATGAAATAAGTGCAGTATGAATGGAGCGGATGGCTCATGGATATGTGTGTAGTGTGGAAACAAATGTAAAGTGATGGTGGTCGATGTGGCGCACAGAGCACAGTGGCAGGGTGGATAGACAACATGTCAAAAAGAGTTGGTAGTGAGAGTGAGAAATAATCTCAAGCATTATCACGGGGTCGAAAAAAATGAATCCGTGGGTATAAAGTTGCCACAAAACTGTCAAAGGCCAATGTGGCATGTAAATCGGGGCATCGGAGTGAGCAATAAGAAGGACTAAAATTTATAGAGGTGAGAGAGAGAAATGATCTCAAGCATCATCACGAGTGCGGAAAATTGAATATGGTGATATAAAGAATGTCAAAAAGGGATAATGGTCGATGTGGCATGTAAATCGAGGCGACGAGGGGTGCCTAAAAAATATTCCCGAAAAAGGGCTGGGAGGACCGAGAAACTGACTCGACCACAATGAGGGTCTCGTCGTCCTAATTCCAGTGGTAGAAACGGTTTGGAAAACGGATTCTGTATGGATCTGGAATGTCCGAATCAAGAAATGGTCAACTGTCTATAAATAGTAAGTGGACCTATAGTGCCATGTATGATTTGTACGGTTGACTTGGATAGGAGAGTGTAGTGAACCAGAGTTGATTTGGCATTTGCGGGCGATCCGATCGGTCGATTTTGTTTCTGTGAGTTGCAGGTATTTCATTGAGCTTGTACCTTTTAATTTTATCTCGATTCGGGTGGGTAATGGGTCCTCAAGGGGATGGTACTGGTCACGAGGGGCATGGACCGTGGGTTCCTAAGCGACGGCCGTGATCACAGATCATGGTTGTGTCCCCCACAACCGTGGTCCGAGGTTGCGACTGTGACCCCCACAACCGCAGTCTGGGATCGCGGCTATAACACCGACAGCTGTGATTTGGGATCACGACTGTGGCCCCCTCAACCGCGATCCTGGATCACGGCTGTGGACCCCACAGCCGCGATCTGGAATGTAATTGTGGAGTTTGGTGGGATATCATTTTGGGGAGAATGATAGGTTATTTGAGGAGGTTCTAATCAGTTTTCATTGTGTGATTGACAGGATGCCGAGAGTATAATGGCGAGAGCATGAGATGCTCGACGATCTCATGGAGCACATACGGCGTGATCGACATGTCCGGGGGACTTTGGGGCTGCTAAAGTTCGCGCAGGTGCCAATGATGCATTTAGCAGCATTGTTTCTGAATAGGTTGGTGGGATTCTGGGAGCCTGGTATGGAGGCTTTCATGGTGCAGGGGGAGAGATTGGATATTACACTGGCATATGTGTACTTTTTGACGGGATTTCCTTGTTTGGGTAGGGTGGCAGATACCTAGCCACGGAGGTCCGCGGACATGGATATGTAGGAGATGCTGGACCGATACTGCTTCTCCACGCCAGAAGTGCATAAGAATGCACTTTTGGTCTGTGACTTACAGGAGCCATCGATCTGAGCGATTGTGGTATGTGTGGTTCGAGTACTAGGTTCACAGGCACCCCACCAAGTGTCGGGGGGACAGATGCAACTGGTTGAGCGGGTAATACAGGGTACCTTCTTTGCTTGAGGTCAGATGTTCCTCACCTATGTTCAGTGGGAGTTGAGCAAGGTGAAGGTATCGGGAGGGGAGTTCTGCTATGGGTCATTCTTGTGCAATTTCTTCATGGAGCGGGTTTCGATGTTGCGATCGCATGTGCTGATCCGGGATGGGGGGTTGAGGGAGCCGTGGATGGTGCGGTGGGGTTAGATGATGTTTCGACAGGGTGGTGGGGAGGTAGGGAGGTACTTTACGGGGGATCTCTATATGCAGTGGTTGCAGATGCCGATGGTTTTTGATGACTACCCGTACCGTGAGATGGACTACCAGGGAGATCCGGAGGGGCCACGACCGCCTGGGCAGGTTTGGGGTCCAGATGGTATGTATCCAGCTTTTTGTTTGTTGGTTTTATGTTAGATCTATAGCTAGAGATATATGATGATTCTGACTATTTGTGATTTGGTTTGATGCAGATGTGGGATCGAGGCCACCGCAGGGGCATAGGGATCGTAGGGGTCACATAGCAGTGCCAGCCTTGTCGGACTAGGGGGAGCTACGATGACGGGATGCTGACAGGACTTTGGAGTCCCTACGGGTTACCCTAGATTAGCTACTGGCGGGGATTGACGATGAGGGGTGGCGGGAGATGGATCGGTGGGTGATCGAGGCCTGCTACGAGGCTCCACGGGACTGGCGGGTGATTTTGATGCGGGTGGCAGTGCTAGCCGAGGAGAGGAGGGCTCAAGACCGACAGGGGGATGAGGAGGATCCAAAGGAGGAGCGAGGAGAGGATGAGTCTACATCAAAGGTAGCTGCGGTGGGGAGTGATGAGGATTTAGACGGGGGATATGACTCTCGTTAGGGAGTTTTGGGGACTGCACCCGATGCGTATGGGTATTCAGGATTTTTTTGTATATACAACATGTATTTATGACGAGGATGCTGTTGGGACTCCTTGATGTATATTTTTTGTATAGCTAAATGCTGGGGCACTTATGAAATTTGTATGACGATGATATATATATATGCACATGGATGCATTTTGCGGTGATTATTTTTGTACGCACGTGGATGCGCGTTTATTGCTTTGGGTTGGTTATTGCACGTGGATGCCCTATTGTAGATGTAGTCTTTTTGGTATTTTTATGTGTTTTTATATATCTACATGTTGTGATGATGATGTATGGTGGATGGTTTACATGGTGTGATTGATATGCCAGTCTAGGATGTTGTTAGCCATTTGATCTGCGACACTGTTTTGAGCTCTTGCGACATGAGTGAATGTGATGGATTCAAACTGTCGGCTAAGTTGTTTTGTGTGCAGGAACTTTTGAAAGAGGCAAGGATCATGTACCTGGTAGCAGTTGTTGAGCTGGGAGATAAGAAGCTGGTAGTCAAGGAACACACGAAGGTGATGTATACTCATCTGAAGGGCAACAGTTAGGAGACTAGTCAAAGCATCGTATTCAGTCTGGTTATTGGTAGCAGCACCTATGTGTAGCTAGAGTTTTACCCCTAGCTTGTGAAAATGAGCACCTACTAAGGAGAATGGAATCCTTAGTAGCAGTTCAGTAAATGTAAATAATTAAGCTAAAATAGAAATAGAAACTACTCTAAAACATGTGCACGAAAAATAAACAACAATTTGCAAACAAGGGTTTTGTATTAATATTACCTCCAATGTGGAGGTTGATGAAGCCCTTGCAATGTCCAAGGGGGTTGCTCCAAGCTCCAATGTGCTCCTTCTCTTTCTCCAATGGTGGAAATGGGCCAAAAGGGGCTCTCAAGGTGAAAGTGGCTCAATGGTGAGATAGGGTTTCAAGAGAGATTTTGGCAGAGTAAGGGTGCTTATGATTGTGGATATGAAATAAGGGATCTCCATCACCTATTTATAGTTTTTTGGTGGTGGAGTGCCGACCCATGGTTTTGGGAACCATATGGTTTAGGGCAGCTGTATAGGGTTTTTTTCCTCCTTTTCCTCATTATTTTATATTTTTTATTCCCTTTTTAGGGGATTTTTGCTATTTTTAGAGGAATTTTGGATATTTTTGGAGGAAAAAGGGGGTTTTTAAGCCTTTTTGAGGCTATTTTGATGGTTGTGTCCTTTTGGAGGCATTTTAGGCCTTTTGGAGGCTTTTTAGTGGGATTTTTTGGATTTTAAGGGAAATATGGTAGGAAAATGGACAAATGAGCGATATAATGTGGTAGATGAGGTAGTGAACACTTTCTGGGTGTTAACAGATTGCCCCCTGATGTGCGAGGGCAGGAGCTCATCATATGGCCGATGGACATCATAAGTCATGAATGGTTTTCCTGGGGTGTGGAGAGAAGAGAAGAAACAAACTGAAGCCCGGAACAACGATCCCAAACAAACTGCAAGAACTAAAAGTACATAACCTCAATAATGGATGAGGAATCATCTGATCATATGGACGAGGCGGGCATACCCATGCTCGTATCAGGATATAACATAATAATAACAATGGGGTCCAAAAAATGGGGACCTGACATATACATAACCTCAAATACTGAATGAGGAAGAATCTCAATATATGGATGAGGTGGGCATACCCATGCTCATATCAAGATACATAGAAAGAACTGTAAGGCCCGAAAAGGGGGACTTGTAAGATACATAGATAACCACTGTGTACATCATAAGTGTCCAGA
The DNA here is from genome assembly GCA_027924585.1 of Larix kaempferi. NCBI lineage: Eukaryota > Viridiplantae > Streptophyta > Pinopsida > Pinales > Pinaceae > Larix > Larix kaempferi. The sequence goes on from BSBM01000792.1 coordinate 4,335,845, forward strand.
GGGGACACAAATCTGGGACATACTGCTGGGCGGACCATGTGTGAACTGAAGAACTGGTGCACTGGAACATCAACAGTGCTGCTGACTGGGGTACCAGAGGAACTGATGAGCTGCTAGATCATAATGACTGGGAGCAATAACCTCGATGGTACACTGAACTGGGACTGAACTGGGTACTCAAAGAGGCATATAGCTGGATGGATTCCGAATACAAACGCCAACGCAGCCCGGACATCCACGGGAACATATAACTGGCCGTTCCGAAGTGACTCACCAATGTGCTAGAGTCGGGGGAAATCCGGGGTCTTCAACACATAATGTAAAGGATGTAACCCTATGCAATTCTCGACAATGCGATCAAGGTGCTGAAGCCGAGCATGTGAGAAACAACCACTCGGAAAGGCAATGATGACTCCTCTCAGAATGAGCTGTAGGCACTTACCACAGATGGTGATAAGTCCAAGGCGTAGGGACCTCTGGGCCTATCCTCTGGAATAGAGGGGTTGTCGTCGACAGAGGGAGACCTGCGACTATCAAGGCAATGATGTTTCCTTGACAGAAGCGCGAGGTAGAGAACCGATATACCACTTGGCTGCAGAGCCAGTGAAGGTGCGCTGTAAGAGACGGAGGCGAGCAGAGTCGTCCACTATGGAGTTAGAGGAACACCATAGGTGGAAAGACATGATATGGTTTTGTGGGTCCTCACTGGCCTTGCCCTCGAACTTAGGGATGTCAAAGGGGAGCTTGGTAGGCATATGAGGCCACGTAGGGTCGTGTCGAATAGGATCGTTGGTCAATCTGGCCAGGTCAGGTAGATTGAATCTAGCCATGAATGGAAAACTGGAAGAAGGATGTGACACAGTAGTGGGTTGGACCAAGTTGGGGCCAATGCCCCCAAGTGGAGGGACAGGATTTGGGATGGTGCCCCCCAGTGGGGGAACGGAGGTAGTATAGGAGGGGCCTGCACCACCATGGGTAGTGTGAGCCACTGATGTAGTGGGGATAGGGATTCCTGCTGCGGGAATAGGTACCGTGAGGGGAACGGTAGATGGGGGCCCCAAGGAGGGCATACCCAAAACAGGTTTAGAAACTGGTGTAGTGGTGGATGTGCCACCAATGGTCCCTATAACAAAAGGAGTGGAAGTCGTGCCAGCCATGGGGCTAGTGGGGGGCAGTGTAAATAGGGTTCTCAGACTCTTCGTCAGAATCGGAGGTAAAGTAAGGAGCATCAATATCTGGTGACGGAGTCCTATGTCGCTGATGAGTGGAGTGAAGTGACAAGGCTCTAGATCTGTGATGAGTGGTATCAACGGATGATGATCGAAATCTATGACGGGTGGTGTCAAGTGAACCGTGCTGTGGGGGCTCGCCCCTGAGGCACCGAGAATGTCTCGGGGACTCAATGGTGACAGATGGTGTCAAATCTCTATGGGTTGAGGTGAGTAGAAAAATAGCTCAAAAATCCTAATGCAACCGAGTGTGCAGAAGGAGAGCTCAAAAACAAGGCACTCAGGCCAACAACCAACTCAAAACACCCACTGCAACAGCTGTGCTACAATAGGTGGAGTATCAACAAAGATGGTCAGAATACCAACAAGCAGCAGGTTTCCTAGAAATATAAAATGGTGGACTCACTAGACCAAAGGGAGGTAAAGGAGCATGCAAACACCTAACTAAAAGTATTCTGACTCAAATAAACATATCCTCTGCAAGGTGATGAAATCCAAGTCAGACAATATGAGTAGGAAAGCCAAGTGGCTATGATATCCCCCTACCGGGAGGGACACATGGTAGTCAATCCTAGAAGAATGGCAACTAAGATACCCCATTCATGACACATCCAGAAAGGTGAATCTGCTTTTTAGTCCGTTTACCGCAATACCCCTATACAGGGATATCCCGCGAACCGTGAAAGGTAGCCCTTTGGTTACTGAATGGAGTGCGGTATTCCACTCAGGCCTCCGGAACCAGTCTCCCGACTTCAACCCTCCTAAGGGAGAGGCCCTCTGATAAACTGGTCATGACCGTGCCAAAAAGTACTAGGGGATTTTGGTTCCCTATTTGGACAACAACTATGTCTCAAGTGTAAGTAACCGAGGGGTGTTATTGGAAGCCTATCTCCCCGATCCTACCTAACTACAAAGATTATTTTGTGTTCCTCAAGTGGGGTTAGAATATTGGTTGAGTTAGGTACTTTTTAAGGATCACTTGAATTATGTGACAGAGTGTGTGCTCATGAGGTGATGAACCCAAAATAGAAGTGCCACAAGGGGGGCAGCTTCTAACTATCAATAATACTGAAATTGAAACTTTAACTTGCAAAATTTTCTGAATTAAAAATACTGAAATTTTAAAAAGATTCTGTAAAGGGAACATAAATTATGTTGCAGAAAGACTGTAGGGAAGTGGGGCTGCAGGTAGGACAGAGGGCTATTCACATGCAGAAAATATTGCTGTAGAAGGGGCTGGGCTCAAATTAGGGAAAAAATGCAGAGATCAAACCGCGGGTCTGTGGCAAATCGGAACAGGCGGACTGCGGGTTTAATGGAAATAGACGCAGTCAGGTCGCGGTTATCGGGCCGACAGGCGCAGTCGGGATGCAGGAAACGGGAAAAAAGATGCAGTCGGGTCACGGCAAAAGGGCTAACAGATGCAGTCAGGATGCCGGAAAGGGGCTGAAAGCCGCAGTTGGGACGCGGGAAAATGGCCGACAGGCGCAGTCATATCGCAGCAAACAGGCTGATTAGCCGCGGTCGGATCGCAGGTAACAGACTTGAATCCGTCGGCAGGGCGTCGGAAACAGTCTGAGAGCCGCGGTCGGGTCGCAGGTAAAGGCCTGAAAGACGCGGTCGGGACGCGACTGCAGAGGGAAAAGACGCGGTGTATGGCGGCCGAAAGGGACAACCGAAAGGAAAACTTTTGTAAACGAAAACCAGAAATTCAAAATCTAGGGGAGTCGCCAAAACTGTAGCTAGAGTTTTACCCCTAGCTTGTGCAAATGAGCACCTACTAAGGAGAATGGACTCCTTAGTAGCAGTTCAGTAAATGTAAATAATTAAGCTAAAACAGAAATAGAAACTACTCTAAAACATGTGCACGAAAAATAAACAACAATTTGCAAACAAGGGTTTTGTATTAATATTACCTCCAATGTGGAGGTTGATGAAGCCCTTGCAATGTCCAAGGGGGTTGCTCCAAGCTCCAATGTGCTCCTTCTCTTTCTCCAATGGTGGAAATGGGCCAAAAGGGGCTCTCAAGGTGAAAGTGGCTTAATGGTGAGCTAGGGTTTCAAGAGAGATTTTGGCAGAGTAAGGGTGCTTATGATTGTGGATATGAAATAAGGGATCTCCATCACCTATTTATAGTTTTTTGGTGGTGGAGTGCTGACCCATGGTTTTGGGAACCATATGGTTTAGGGCAGCTATATAGGGTTTTTTCCTCCTTTTCCTCATTATTTTATATTTTTTATTCCCTTTTTAGTGGGATTTTTTGGATTTTTAAGGGAAATATGGTAGGAAAATGGACAAATGAGCCATATAATGTGGTAGATGAGGTAGTGAACACTTTCTGGGTGTTAACACTATGCACATTCCGTCAAGGTGAATCAACTCGTGTGAAGGGGAATATAAGACCCAAGTTGCGGAGGCCAGGTTTGGAGACCAGTGACTTGCTCCATCGACGAAGTCAACATAATAAGGTGGGAGATGGTCCATTTGTGATCATGCAGGAAAATGACGAATGTAAGGTTGCAAAAAAAAGTGGAAAACTACGAAAGAAATCAAACTGTACAACACGGACTAGCAGGTCCGAAGGAATGTTAAGGGTAAAAATGTTTGAGATACAACCCATTATGGGGGTTGCGCAAGGGGTGGCCTTTTGAATCGGTGAGGATATATGCCCCATGTCCAAGGAAAGTATGTACTATGTATGGGCCTTGCCACATGGACTCAAAATTCCCTTTACCTGTCTTGTCATGAGCTTGGTCGTAAACGAGTACTAGATCTCCTTCACGGAAAGCTCGTGGGTGGATGTGTTTGTCATAACCAACTTTGGAGTTTCTCTTGGCATCCTCAATGGTTTGGAGGGCGGTGCGACAGTCCTCGTTGGCTTGTTCTAATAACATCAGATGTTGTTCAAGTGGTGAGGTGTCTGGGAGAAGTTCAATGGCAGTGTGTAGGGCAGGAATTTGACATTCGATGGGGAGGACAGATTCGACATTGTGAACTAAGTGAAAAGGGGTAAAACCAGTGGCAGTCTTAGTTGATGTACGGTAAGACCATAATGTGGGAAAAAGCATGTGATGCCAATTGGACTTATGTCAGTCAACAGTTTGTTGGAGGATTGTTTTCAAAATTTTTTTAATGGCCTCAACTTGGCCGTTCCCTTGGGGGTAATAAGCAGATGCATACTGGTGTTTGAATTTAAGGAGAGTTGATAACTCGCGCCAAATGGAATCCTCAAAATGTGAGCCATGATCTGAGACAAGCTGTTTAGGGACCTGGAATCCTGTAATGACATGGTTAAAAAAGAAACGGGCAGCAGTGTCGGCTTTACAGTTGAATTTAGGCATGGCTTCAGGCCATTTGGTGATGTACTCGACGGTGATAATGATGTACTTATGGCCATTTGTAGATGAGGTATTGCACTCCATGAATTCGATGGCCCATTTTCAAAAAGGGCCAATGGTGACGACCGGGTGGAGTGGGGTGGGTGGTGTCCGAGCCTTAGGGGCAAAGAGCTGGCAATTGTGGCAATGATTGACTGATGTAATACAGTCGGTGAACAGTGTGGGACAGAAGTATCTGGCGTGGATTACCTTCTAGGATGTGGCCATCCTAGAAAAATTTCCACCACAGGTTCCACTATGATAGTCGTTGAGAACTTGTTCGGCTTCCTCTCGTGTGAGACAACGACAGAGGATAGTGTCGACATTGCGCCGATAGAGGACATTGCCCAAGAGGAGGTACCGAGAGGCGTGGTGATGGATACGACGACATCCATCACGATCTATGTTGGGTCAAAACTTATGCGTGCAAAGGTATATAAGAATGTCATCGTACCACGGGTCATCTGATGAGATGATAAATAAATGGTCATCAGGTAACTCAGTCGTGATTGGCGGTGACGACAAAAGGGATGGTAGCTCGGTTATGAGCTGGGAAAGTGCAAGGGCTTTAGTACTCTTAGGGGTTGTGAAAGTCAGGTCATACTCTTGTAGGATAATTACCCATTTAGCGACGTGACCTTGCTGTTATGGGACAATCCACTCGAGCGGACGCGAGTCGGCTCTCCCTAGCTCAAAGTGAGTCTAGAACAAATACAATAGACTACTAATGCATTTCCTAGATCTACTTAAGGATCGTGTACTAGATGCTTTACCTTTCACTTTGCAATCCTTTCTCTTGAATGTTGCTCCACGTCTCGCAGTCGTCAGATCCAAGTGGCAAGACTTGTCAAGAGAAACAAGAGAAACTAGTAAAAGATATCTATACAATAAGAGATCTAAGTAAATAGTTAAGCAGGTAAACTACTCAATATCATTGCACACATGAAAAATATTGGTGGAAAGCATTTGTATTATTGCAAATAGAGGAGTACATAATAGAGATATAGAACTACAACCAAGGCTTAATGCTGTAGCCCTTGTCTGACAAAGTCGATTGCCATATCCTTCCAATGAAGTATGAGTTCTCCAATAGGTGAGTGGAGATGTTCTAAGAGTGATTTCACCATCATGTAGATACCATAGCCTTCATCCCTTTGGGATGGGAGTGAGCTTCATTTATATAGGACTAAGTGGATAGGGTATGGACAGGATAGGTTGAGAGATGGTAGGAGAGGCTTAAGGGATCTCTCCAAAGGTTAAGGAACCGAGTGACAGCTCTTCCAAGAGGTCAGGGATAGGGTCCCAAGTCAGCAAGCTTCGAGATGGACCTCGAAGAAGCTATTTTTTCCATCTAACGGACTTCATCGCACCCTATAATGGAGCAAGGTGCGACGTCGCATGTTGCTAGTGTGCAGCCTGCGACGACCCTTCAAAACTTAGCACAATTGGGTACAAATCCTCCCAGGATGATTACTTAGTCCAGGTATCTTCAGGGGTGTATACACTGAATCTTATGATGAGTAGATTTTGGGTGTAACAGAATGCCCCCGAAAGCATGAAGTTGTTGAAGCTAGACAGGTGAAGTGCTTTGATAGAAGTAATGGCAATAGACTTGTCAGGCGAAGGACACTGCTGTAGTACAACTGACTCTGAATTGACAATCTCATATGAAGTACAACATGGCTGCCGACCAATACATTGCAGATACATGGTAGTAAAGACTGACTGAACACAATCATGGCTACTAGACACAAGCGTAGATCCGTGATGAGATGATAACACAACCACGACCAATACAAAAGTGGATCCATGCGATATAACTCAATACAAACTCTATCGCAACCTGGGTAAAACATGACTCCCCAGGGTCTTCAAGATGAACCCGCAATGATACAAATCTATCCATGTGATTACAAATGTCTTGATGTCGAACATGGTAGAAACCACTTGATTACCGGCCATTGATGTAAACCATTAACAAGTGCGAGGGAGATCACCATTGATGTCAATGATTCCCAAGGTATCACAGTACATATCATCAAGCGTGAATAAATGAGTTGAATTTGAACGCAAGATGAAATCTTTCAATCAAGAGTCAATGATGTAAACTCATGATGAAAGCAAGGTAACCTGCCATTGAGGCATGTAGGGCCAAGATACTCGATTGGTTTCTAGATTCATTCCTCAGATGATGTGTTGAAGTCGACAAGGATGAATCCGTCGAAGGAGGGCCATGATGAATACCCCATCAATCAACACGAAACATGACAAAAATGTATAGTGTAGATCGGATGGTACAGTAACATGCAAGACTGACTCAGACTATATTGACGTAATGGCGGGTGTACTGACTACAGATGATAAATGATAGACATATTCTTGAACATGGGCATGGCATGACTTGGCAGTATTGACATGACGAGTGTGACACAAATTCTCAAAGTGACTGATGATGGAAGATTTTCTTCGAATGACTCAAAGGAGTAACAAGACTCAGGGAATAAGTGGAACTTGAGGACAAACGGATGATCCAAGTGTTGTATGCAAATGTAGATGAGTGCCATGTTCAAGAACGACTACATACTGCCACTAATAAGGTATGTAACACAAACGCTTTCCTTTTTACCCATCATGAATGATGAGTGCCTCATGTGTTTTTTACGAGCTTGATGAGGGTAACCAGATGCTCGGTATAGCTCATCTCATAGAAGATTCCAATCCCAAATATTTTCTGAACTTGGGATATGAGGGTTTCATCCCATGATGGGCCCTTCAATGTGAAAATTTTAATGAGTCCATAGAAGGTAAACTCGGTCATCATTCCATGTTTAGAGACTCTGAAAAGAACTAAAGAAGACTCCAACGGTCCTTTTTCGTAAAGTTAGCCTCATCGCTCGAAAAAGGGTAAAACAATGCGGGAGAGGACTCTTCCAGTCATGATTGGCAAGAGTATACCTTTTTTGTAATTAGTGCCTCCTGGTCCGAAAAAGGGGTAAACTATCACCAGGAAGATGACCATTCAAATACTTTAACAAGCATGAACGTGACAAGTTCGCTTGGCAATATTTTCATTTTTCGAGAGCCTGAAAAGAGATAAATGGTAGACTCCGGGGGGTTTCCTTTTCCGTGGAAGTTTAATGAGTCCGGAAAAGAGATAAATCATAACTCGGTACTTGTTCTCATAGTTCCGTGAGTACGAGAAAAAATGAAGAGTAAAGTCATCATCACGCAATAATTATAGACTAACCGTTGCAAAAATAATGACAAAATGTTCAAGGGAGTGTTCATACCTGTGATGACCGTTGTGATACGAGAAACGACATGAAAGACTACTTACAACTCCTACACATTAGAAAATGTGTCAAATAGCCTCAAATATGACAAAAATGGTCAAAAACTATGATAAATGGCCCAAGAGCATCAAAATATTTGAAAAGGAATATTCCATTCTATTTATAAATAGAAAAATGGGCCAAAAATAGATTTCATTGTTTCATTTGCCAATTTGGGAGGAGAAGTACCAATTTGGAGCCAAAAATTCCTTTGCCGATTTCGAGAGCTATGATCCGCCATTTCACCCACCGTTAGGAGCAGGTAAGCCTAAACTTCATCTAGCAACTTTCCAGTGGATTAGATTTTGTTTTTAGGTTCAATTTTTTGGTTTTTTGATGAATTCATGGAGGGCTACTGTGCTCTCGGCTTGTCGCAGTTGGCCCTTTCGGGAACTGTGACGAGACCGACTCGGCACAAGTCCCGAATGGGTGAAGTGCGATGACATCGCACTGTACGCAAAAGTACAGTGCGACGACGGAGTTGCATTTTCCAAACATCAAAATGAACCCATAGAAAGAAATTGTTGTGGTTGAAGTAGGATCTAACAGTGTTTAAATGTCCCTTTTGGTAGGTTGCTAGCAAGCCAACATGGTTTTAGAGTGGCGGGAGCGAGAAAACGAAGTAGAAGATGAACAAGTTTCCAATGATCCACAATGCGTGGACACCTTGAGGAACTGCGATTTTCTCAAGTTCTTTGAGATCTAGGGGATGAGATCCCAAATCCCATTGCTATCACACATGCTCCAGAGTTGGGATGTAGCCCAACAATATTTCGTAATTGGTGAGCACATCCTCACAATAGATGTTGAGGACATCTATTTTCTCACAGGTCTGTACCAGAGAGGGGAACCTGTACATCTTACTGGAACAAGAGCCAGTGACCGCATAATTGATGACATGGTGTCACAACATTGTACTGCTCTTGCTCGGTCTTCCAGTGGGAAGATCCTTATCAGCGATGTGGTGAGATGCCCACTGCGTACCATATTTTTTACTATTACTAGAGCAGCGGGTAGCCAAGCCACACACACAACTACTCAGACTCATATGCTTTATGCGGAGGACTGCATCTCCCCCATGGTTTTCAACTGGTGCGAGGGTCTCCTCGCAAACCTCCGAGCTCAGCTGACCAAGTGTCGGCGGGGAGAGATCAAGCAGTTTGGTTATGGATCGATCGTGGTATCGTTGCTCTTGGAGCGGATCCCTCTCTTGCATCCACCGGTAGTACTAGATGACAGGGAGCCTAGAGATCCCCACATGCTCAGATGGGCTGAGGTGATGAATCGTCATGGTGGAGGACCTATCATCAGTTTTGGTCCTGAGTTATTCAGCTGGCTGGAAGGCCAGTTACTCATGGTTGAGGACTTCCCATATAGCAGTACAGATTTCAAAGAGGATCTTGACTTGGTGCTGCCCAAGGATGCAGCATGGGGTGACATAGGTAAGAACAAAAAATGCTTGAACTTTTAGTTTTGTATATTTATCATTTTTTTTGATGCAGTGCTGACAAGTATATAACATGTGTGTGCAGATGTGGGGCCCCTACAGCTGGGAGGACTTTCCCTTCTGGTGAGGAGAGACAGAGGTGGGGAAGCAGTTGTGCCCCTAGGTACTCATGCTGCCATCGAGGAGATGGAGGAGGTACATAGGAAGTTGTCCCAGTTGATCATGGAGGTTCCTGAGCCAATGATAGATGACCTGTTGAGACCTATGCAGAGGTTTGGGGTTGGAGCGTCCATACGCTTCAATTCCCTACTCCGCAAGGTAGCGAGGACCATGGATTGCTTCCTTACTCAGCGACATCGGGCTGTTTGTGCTAGGGGTGGTGTACAGGTCAGGTGTCAGGCCTGATGACACTATTATAATTGTATCGAGAGATTAGAGGCCTCAGATTTTGTACCACTGAAAGCTACGATGCTTCAGATTTTGTAGAGACTCACTGAAATCCATCGTGCTTTAGATTTTGTACCAGCACTACTTTTAAGCGATATATATATATATATATATAGACATTCTCGGCGATTTATACATTATGTGTTTTAAAATAATGAGTATCTTGTTTACATGTTTGCTTTTATACATTGCATTATTTACATGTTGTGAATGCTTTTACATATTATGAATATTATGTGTGTGTGATGTACCAATCCAAAATGAAGTTGGCCATCGGGTCAGCAACTGTGTTTAACTCTCGTGGAATGTGCAGGTACTGAACAGATTCAAATGACCTTTCCAGGAGACGTACTCATCTGAAGAGATAGAGTAAGGTGGCATCACGGATGGCGTAAACCCAATTGAGATGGGAAACCACTAATTAAGAATCCATGTGGATGACAATGTGGTTCATACCCAAGGAAATGGTGTTAGCTAGGGTTCCGATTACCGCCTGATACTCTGTGGCATTGTTGGTTGCAAACCCTAGGTAACTTCCTCCTGAGATAATGAGCTCACCTGTTGGAGAATATAGTACCTAGGATGTTGAAGCAAGGTTACGGGTTTGCTGGCTGGCACCGTCCGCGAATCCATAGCACGTTACCATCTGCACACGCAGACAGAACATGGTATAAGGAGCGAAAACAAGATCTAAATATACTAAAAAACAAAAGCGTCACAGCACACAAAAAAACAAAAAACACGCCATGTACAATATATACAAGAAAATCTAAGCATGACGAGTTTAAGCATAGTATCTCTTTAGGTAGAGCCCATTGCGGGGTTCACCCAAAGAGATTCCATCATAGTATTCAAGCTCGTAAGCTCCCTTCTCCAAAACACGTTTGACAATGTAAGTTCCATGCCACATGGATTCGAACTTTCCTGCTCCTAGTTTGTCATGCTTCTGGCCATAAGTGAGGACCAGCTCACCCTTGTTAAAGATACGAGGTTCAAATGACTTGTCGTATTGGGATTTGATGCATTTCTTGTGCACTTCATTAGCAAGAGTGGCATCTCAGTGGGACTCATCAAGTTTTTCTAAGTGTAGAGGACGTTCTTCCTCAGCAGTAGTATTAGGAAGAAGTTTGATAGCGAGTTGTAGAGACGAAATTTCGCACTCTATAGGTAGGACAGCCTCCAATCCGTAGACTAGTTGGAAAGGAGTGAAACCTGTGGCGGTTTTAACGGAGGTTCTGTAGGCCCATAACGCTGAAAAGAGCATGTTATTCCAATTGGATTTTTGCGTACCTACCATCCTTTGGACCATGGTTTTCAAGACTTTGTTAATGGCCTCGACTTGTCCATTGGACTACGGGTAGTAGGGTATTGAATTTTCATGGCCAAAACATAACCTATTGCTCAGTTCATCAACCATATGGTTTTGAAAATGAGAACCATGATCGGTAAAAATCTCTTGAGGAACTCCGAACCACGCTATTACATGATTGAACATGAAGAGTGCGGCGGTTTTGCCATCATTCTGGTATGTAGGCATAGCTTCAGCCCACTTTGTAAAGTAATCCACAGCTACAATGATGTAAGTATGCCCCCCGGCTGAGGTAGGCTTACAATGCATAAATTCAATGCCCCATTTTGCGAAGGGGCCCATGGCAATAACCGGGTGTAACGGGGTGGGATGGGTGCACTTCTTTGTATGGAAGTGTTGGCAAGGAGGACATTTTTTTATGGCCTCAATACGATCTTTGAAGATAGTAGGCCAAAAATATCCCGCGCGCAAAATATTCTGGGCTGTAGCCATCCCAGAGAGGTGACCGCCACATGCCCCAATGTGACAGTCATTGAGAACGCGTTCAGCCTCATCGTGAGTGAGACAACGTCAAAGAATTGAATCAATTCCATAGCGATACAAAGTATCATTGATGATTAAATAATACTTCGCATGGTGATGTATCTTACAACGGTCGTCGCGAGACAGGTGAAGGTTGAACACGGTTGAAGAGTTGGGTTTGAAGATATAATTAGATATCTCCATACCATGGATCAGTCGTACTGATGAGAAACAATGATTCATCCAGAAAAGAGTCATTGTGCTCAACTTCTGCATCAGGACGAGGAAGGTCACAGATCAGCTCGAAAAACACCAAAGAATTTTTTGACTTGGCTTTCTCTAAAAGAAGATCAAATTCTTGTAGTATCACATCTAGCATGAATGCTTGCCCCCAAGCACCTGACGTGTCAGGACATGGTACATGGGGTTCGAGTCTGCGATGATGGTGGTGGTGCGGAGCAAGATATAGTGCCGGAACTTTTGGATGGCGATGACTGTCGTGAATGCGAGTTTTTCGACATGTGAATATCTAGTTTCAGCATCAGCAAGACCCTTACTTGCATAGTATATTACATGTTCCTGGGCGTTTTGATCCTCTTGTACCAAAACCATGGCGATAGTGGTAGTAGAAGTGGCGAGATATAAGATATAATCTCAATAATAATTGGGTGGTTGGAGCATGGGGGCATGTGTGATGGCATGTTTGATACTATCGAAGGACTTTTGAGCTTGGTCGTCCCAAATGAATGGGATGTCCTTCTTGAGCAATCGCATGTACCCCTGAGTCTTCTCCGCGAAATTGCAAACAAAACATCTTAAATAAGTCACCTTCCCTTGGATACTTTGAAGTTCTGTCACATCAGTCGGAGGTAGCAGGTTGATGATGGCCTCCACCTTTAAGGGATCAATGCGGATCCCATCCTTCGAAACAATAAATCCTAAGAGGTGTCCGGACTCAACGCAAAAGATACACTTATGAGGATTCAGACGGATATTGTACCGTCTGCATCTGAGGAAAATGGACGTCAAATGATCAATGTGGAACTCGCGCTGCTTTGAATGAGTAGGGAGATCGTCCAGGTAAGGTTCCACAAAGTCCTTAATATCATGGAAGGCATATGACATAGCCCACCTAAATGTGGAGCCAGCATTTTTAAGGCCAAATGAGAGTTTGCGGTATGCAAACGTTCCCCATGGGCAGATGAAAGCCGTCTTATGTTGATCGGTGGGGTTGATCTCAATCTGGTTGTAACCAGAAAAGCCATCCATAAATGAGAAGATGACGCTTTCGGCACAATTGTCAATAATCTAGTCGATTAAGGGGGTCAGGTAGTTGTATTTCGGACAAGCCCGATTAAGGTCCCGATAATCGACACAGACGTGAATGGTACCCTGCTTTTTGTTCATAGGGACAATGTTTGAGACCCGATCCATCAATGGGACATGATAAATAAAACTAGCCTTTAAGAGCTTTTCAATCTCAGCCTTGATTGCCGTTGTCTTTCAGGGGTGTACCGGTCGCAACTTTTGGCATACAAGTTTGACATCGGGATAGGTTTTTATTTCATGAGAAACAATTGTGGGTTCTATCCGAGGAATATCTTCATAGGACCTAGCAAATACGTCTCGAAATTGCTTGAATAAGGCCATGCCAGCAACTATTTCTTCAGGGGAACACTTCTGGCCTATGCGAATGTGTTCCACTATACCAGGTTTCACCGAGATGCCTACCGGGGTGGTTGGCTCAATGTTGGCCAAGTTGCCCTCCGTGTCCGTAAGACATGTAAGAATTGGGGAATGAGGGAATGGGTAGATGTCTGGTGAAAAGAGGGTGTCGATGTTGTCCTCTATGTACTCCAAAGGAGGAAGAAAATATGACCTATGGTGGAGATCATCCCACGGACTGTTGTCAACATTCATAACTTCCATGATGGACTCGTCTGAATGAAAAGTCCAAAGTAAGAGATCAGGTAGAGATGATGTCCGTCGTAGAGAACAGGATGGAGAGGACACGGTTAAATGGTCCTCCGGTGCTGATTGGATATGTCACCTACCCAAATTTCTGAAAATTATTATTTTATTTGCAAAATACTTTATGTTAAATTTAATTACAAAGTTTTGTAATTATGATAAGTTTTGATCAAGGATGAATGTAATTACTGACTATTATTATTTAAATAAATTAATTAGGAGACAAACACCCAAAGGGACTGTTAAATGAGTGTTCATTGACCCACTAGGAGGAATGGAAGCTGTTGGAAGGTATGGGACAAATGGCAGCAATTGCATCACACCACTAGCTATTGGTTATGGGACAACTACCCCTAAAATTGTGGCATTATCCCCTAGGTGGAGGGAGTGAGTAGGTAGCTCATTTAATGACCCAGTAACAACTGAAAAAGGCCTAGGCAGCCTACATAAGGAAAATTCAAATTGAGCAGGCAGCTCTTACACAATATTTCTGCAGAATATTTTCTCATGTGCATCAGGTGATCACTGAGAGATTCAAATAGGGAGGCTAGCTGTGAGTGCAATCATAAGTCTGTATTTTGCTAAGAAGAACCAGAGGTGCTGGAGCAGGTCCTTTGGACTACTAGATATTGAATATTTAGAAGTTATTTGCTACTGCAAGAAGAGATCCTAAATTCCTAAGTTTCTTCCTCCTGGTGGTTCAATGAACAGGCTCGGGGGTCCTAAGGCAAGTACTTGACTGTCTTCAGGAATTGGTTGGGTGGAACAGTCTTCTTGGGCTGTTTGTTTCCCTACAGAACTATTCCAGGTTTCACTATCTCCTATTTTAATTCATTCATTAATCTCTATTTTGAAGAAGAAATGTACCTTGATTATGTTTTGAAAGTCTGCATGCTTAAGTTTCAATGATGATTTGAATTGATAAACTAGTATCTACATTTTTCCACATGCTGTTTTATGCATCGTACTCTAGTATAGATACGCAAATTAAGAATAGATGACAAGATAGGCAATTTTCCATTGATTCGATAGATAAATAGTAATTTGTATGTTTATCAGTTTCTGCTCTATAATTAACAGTAGTAATTACTATATAGTATCTATTCCAGTGTAGAATATTCCATTGTTTTCATGGAAAACAAATATAGATTAATAACTGTACAATTTCATTGTGTTTTTTCTATCCCTAATAATTACATAGGAAATCAATGCATTTTAAAGTTCTGTACATTATATTTAGAAACAAATATTGTTGTTGGAATATTTAGAAATGCTAGTTATGATCACAAGTCACAAATTACAGTAATTACACATGTCACACACACTGTGGTTTTCATCATAAATTCATAGAACAATTTTCTATAATCATATTAGTATTATCAGAACTGAAAACAAAGAAATTGTAAGACCTGTATTGTTTACACTTATCATTTTACTATACAAATCACATGCATTATTCAATCTGAGTATTGTATTCTCTA
This sequence comes from Larix kaempferi, assembly GCA_027924585.1. Classification (NCBI taxonomy): domain Eukaryota; kingdom Viridiplantae; phylum Streptophyta; class Pinopsida; order Pinales; family Pinaceae; genus Larix; species Larix kaempferi. The sequence continues at coordinate 4,350,960 of BSBM01000792.1, forward strand.
CTATATTACAAACTACTTATAGTACAAAAACATAGCATCATACCAGCTGTAAAACCTAAGATCGCATTGTATAGATATCCATTATCATTTTCCACGGTATTATGAAAACAAATATTATATCCACATTTAAAATACAGTATAAACCGTAGCTACATTTAAGGGCTAATCTGAAGATTTATATAATTAAATATCTTCCTTTTTCAAAGACCAAACACGAACTAGGGTATGGCCCTGTTCGTTTCCATTACAAATGAAAGAAACACCCTTTTCAAACATCACATATGTCAGAGTTATCATCCACTATGAGCTTTTAGACTCTGTCTTAACTCGATAGTCACGATATCAACATATAGAAACCAATGTATAACATAGACATTTAGCACATAATGAAATAGGAAATATATTTTTCATTGCCGAAAAGAAAACATGGTATCTACAGTTAGATGAGCCTCAGCTCTTTCCCTTATCTATTTTCTCATATCTTAAACTAGCAAGTCTTGCTCAAGGTTTGAACCATTACAAATCTCAACTCAAAGTTTAAACCCGTGTTCCTAGAAATAAAAGTATTACATTTGTTTCCAAACAAAATCGCATAGGGTTATTTCCCAAATTTTAAACATTGCAAAACAAGTCCAAAAACCTTCAGTATTGATGAAGTAACATAACTCCCAGATCAACGAAGATAGGTGTCAAGGTATAAAACCAAGTATCACATAAACAAACAAGAGTCACATCACTGAACAGATATCATTTGATTTGCGAAAGATGCTTCGAAGTTCTTCAACTAACAAACAGCGACGAGTCATGGCAAGGACCTGTTACTCATCCCTTGAAACCACATCAACCACATACGGAGAGCACCTATGAGGGTTTTTGGAAGACCCAGAGCTTACCAGAATGGAAGCACGCCTTTCTTTCCAAACCCTTGCTCAAATCGTTCTTCACAACCTGCAACTGACAAAACAATAGCTTGGATTTAGACAACTGATACATTTTAAATTGAAAGACGAAATGCAACAAAAAATCACTATTCTTTACAAGAACGATTACCTTTGCAGCAAGCGGCCAAGCTCTTCATATCCACCAATTAAATGATGAGTTCCTTACTGTAGACGACATAGGGTACCCTCTGTCATTTTGCACCATGGTGTGTTTTTCACTCAAACTATAAAATGAAAAGCTTAAAACTATCAAAATTTTGACACTTCAAACCAGAGACCCAACTCTTTAAAGCTCGACGCCATTACAGAAGGAAGGAACCTGCAACTTATTCCCAACTAGAATGTCTCGAGGTCGAAACCCATTACAACTTTCTAACCCTAGAATTCGGCAGCATGTCGGCCCTAACAGACCAAAACAATAACAAAAACGTAGAACACATTAACTTTCTATCAACCCAACACTGGATGCAACGTTAGGGTTGGATCCAATGATCAGGATCAAAGTTGATCAATGATTGTAATCATGCCAACGCTTTTTGCATTGGAGTGAACAACAATCACATTAATTACTCATTCATTGCCTGTAGCACAATCATTCCAACTCTTGCACACGATGGATATTTAAACTGCTAGCTCGGAGGTTTATCAATAAGAAGTGTTACATGGCAACGTTCACCGTCACTCTATGCACTAGTTTGAATTCACGTGGAAGATGGTAAGTCCTCGTCACAAAGTATATTATGGACAGCCATTATTGCAGGCCTATATCACAATCACCAATGCTGATTCGTATCACTTGTAAACCATCAACCTGTCCATCAAAATAAATGCATGTTAGCGCTCTTTTTCCAACATTACGATTTCAAACCTTGATACATAACATTATACCATTATATGTTATGATAAGTCGAATCCAAAGATCGTGTGGGTTCCAAGTTACGTTCTACAACACACATTATTGTGTTATTTTGACCAACGACGATACATATATTCATATAGTCCCAAGTCTAGGTCACATTCTAGATTCATGTTATTATATAGAACAACATTTCAAGTTTATATTTCCAAAGGTAAGCCTTGTAGTTTTTAAATATTAAATATAAGGTTTACGTAATAGTTGCTAGGATGACCATAGTCACAAGGTGACATAGATTTCATTCATAGGAAATTCATACAATAAATGATACTATATATAAGCCTGAAAAGCCTATAAGTATCACACCTAGTTCAACATTGTGGAATTATGATTTGTGTAGTCCATACATGAGAAATTTTAAACACTATCTTTGTAACATTGGTTGCAATCATATAAATTTTATTATCGCAATTATAAAAATGTATAGTTGTTTGGTAGAGTTTTTGATAGATCTAATGATAAAGTTTAGCATGAAAACTAACTGAATGCTATGGGTTTCTTACCATATTCTCTCACTACAAACATTTAGCCATTTGCAATATATCTATTGCATTAGTAATATGAAGGTAATTAATTATCTCAAGATGATAACAAGCCAGCTACACAACGATAAATATTACAGTGACAAAACTATCAGCTTGAAGACGTCATAGATAACTATGTTTTAAACATTTACGAGTGGTAAGACAACATTTGAAAACATTATTTATAGCAATGTAATTCATACCTACGTACTTGGTGAGTCATAACAGAATTCTAACATTTTATTTAATTACGACGTTGAAACTGAATTATACACATACTTTGTTTTTATGCAACCATATAATTTCTTACCTGTCATCTGCACATAGAACAGTCAATTTGCTTTAGCGTTGCAGCTAAGTAAGCTCCAGGGTACCTCGTAGGACACCCTTTTCATCAAAAGTCAAACTACTAGTATCATTGTAAAACAAAAAATGTCACATCATATTTCCGAACTGTTAGCTTATTTGTTATCATAATCATGTTTGCTAATTATGTGTTAAATATGTCACTGTCACTTTGCTGCTAAATAGAAATTAAATTATGTTTAGTACTAACAACTTTTCAATTAATGTTGTCATAATCAACAATTACTATTTCCACAATTATAATTATCGTATTTATTGTCATTTTCAAAATTTTTTAAATTTTTATGAAAATTCGGGATGTCGCATGTGGTATCAGAGCTCATGTTCGAACTCTAGGCCTGAAAGAGGTCCAAGAACACGCAGCAGAAAAATTTTATACAGCAGAAAATTTTACTAATTTGAATTTTTATTATGATGTTATCCAGAAAATAGTTTTAAGCTACAGGTATGGAGAATTCAGCTAATCGTATAGACGACAGATTTCAACCAAACAACCACAGTTTGGGACAGCACTATGTAGAAGAAGGTCATGGTGAACTAAATAATAGTTCGTCAGAATTGTTACGTGCTTTTCACGAATTAAGAGCAGAAATCAGAACTGTGAAACAAGACAATGAAAGAATTTTGCAGGCACAAGAACAATTAAATCAAGTGTTGTTTGAACAGTGCCCGACTGAAGAGCAAGAGAGAGATAATGAAGATATCTCCAAAGTTGAGGATCTACCTCATGCTAATAAAAATCAGAAAATGAAAACCAGTGAGGTGGAAAACAGTTCAACCTCATCAGGAGATGCCATTGAAACACGCAGAAAGAAACGTAACTACACCAGTGATAGCAGTGAAGGAGATTTCAAACCCAGAAGGAAAAATCATAAGGAATATGAATAGATTTTTGGGGAGTTCAAAAAGAGTAGACCTCCAACTTTCAATGGAGAAACTGAGAAGGGAGAGACAGCTGAAGCTTGGCTGTCCGGTATGAAGAAATACTTCCAGATCTATAACTATTCATAGTTCTTGAAGGCAAAAATGGCTATATATATAACTTGATTGGAAAAGCGGATATTTGGTGGCAGGATATCAAAAGAGTAAAGGGCATCAAAGATAAAGATGTAAGCTGGAGTACTTTTAAACTATATTTTAAAAAGAAGTATTTATCTGAACAAGTACTATGAAGAAAAATCCAAAGAGTTCTACGATTTGAAGTTGGGAGGTATGAACATGAAGGAATTGAACAGTAAATTTCTGAACTGACTGAGATATATGCCATACCTCATAGAAAAAAAACCAAAAATTCAAAGATACTTGAGCTGTTTACCATTCAACATTAAGGACATAATCGAGTATGATAGTCCTAAAACCTTGGAAGAGGCTATGAGAAAGGTAGTTTTCTGTTATGACACAAATCAGAAAAGAGAAGGAATGTCAAACTGGAAAAATCATAAGCTCAACAATTTTGAACAGAAAAACAAAAATTTCAGATTCAGTGGAAATTCCGGATTTCAAAGGAAGAATTTTCAGAATTGGAATTATCAAGGGAACAATTCCAGAAACAATTCACATCAGAATTCTACAGCACCCAGAAATGCACCTAATAATACTAGAACTAATGAGCCAAAGGTACCTATCAAATGTTTTGAATGCCAAGGTCCTCATTACGCATCATAATGTCCCTTGAGGAAGCGAAAGACTAACAACATCAATTCTATTCATACCAAACCTACTGTTGGAGACGTGGCGAGGGAGATGCCCAGAATTAATGCAGCACTCGGCAACAGGCAAGCATATCATCAAATATCTATGGTAGATATTGAAGGTATGATACAAAATCATCCTGTTACTATTTTAATTGACCCAGGTGCTAGTTTAAGTTATATATCACCAGATATTGTGGAAAGTCTTAAGTTGAAAACAGAAAAGTTTGGTAAATCTTGGTTAGTTAGACTAGCAACTGGAACAAAGAGAAAAGAATTAGATTTTATAGAAAGTTGTGCTTTATCCATGAATCATTTCCCAATACAAATCAAGTTGAATATTCTACCTTTAGGATCTTATGATATTATAGTTGGGATGGACTGGTTAGAAGCCCATCATGTCATTTTGGACTGTTACGGAAATTTTTTTACATGTTTAAATGAGGAAGGAAAAACTGTAGAAATAAGAGCGATTCCAAGGAAGGTAATGCTTAGACAGATTTCAGCCATGCAAGTTAAGAGGGCAGTTAGAAAAGGATGCCAGTTGTTTGCAGTAAACGTAGTAAATGATGAGTTTATTGGTAAAGAGGACAAACTGAAATTAGAGGACATACCTGTCTTAAAGGATTTTAAGGATGTATGTCCTGAGGAGATTCCAAGATTACCACCTAAAAGAGATTTAGATTTTACCATCAAGTTAATACCAGGAGCAGTACCAAATTCTAAAGCTCCATACAGAATGAACATACTGGAGTTAAACGAATTAAAATCACAGTTGAAGGAACTTATTGATAAGAAGTATATTAGACCCAGTGTGTCTCCTTGGGGAGCACCTGTCATCTTTGTCAAGAAGAAATATGGAACCTTAAGACTGTGCATAGATTATCGCCAGCTTAATAAGATGACGATCAAGAATCGGTATCCGTTGCCCCACATAGACGATATATTTGATCAGCTGCGTGGAGCAACGATATTTTCGAAGATTGAGCTAAGATCAGGATATCATCAAGTACGGGTTAAGGATGAAGATATTTTCAAGATAGATTTCTGAACTTGGTATGGACATTACGAGTTCGTAGTCATGCCATTTGGCTTGACTAATGCCCCGGATGTATTTATGTGTCTGATGAATAATATTCTACATAAATACTTAGACAAGTTTGCTGTTGTGTTTATAGACGACATTTTAGTGTATTCAAAAAGTAAAGAAGAGCATGATGAACATTTACGGATTATCTTACAAGTTCTAAGAGATCATCAACTATATGCCAAGTTTAGTAAGTGTGACTTCCACAAAGACAAAATTCAGTATCTAGGACACATAATTTCAGAAGAAGGGATCTCGGTTGACACCGACAAGATAAGGGCCATTAATTACTGGCCGGTTCCTAAGGATGTGTCGGATGTAAGATCATTCATGGGAATTACTAGATAGTACAGAAAATTTATAGAAAATTTTTCAAGGATTGCCAACCCCATAACTTCCTTACAGAAGAAAGGGAAGAAATTTGTGTGGGATCAGAAATGTTCTGACAGTTTCAAGAAATTAAAGGAATTATTGACTACAACACCTATCTTGAGGATATCAGACCCTAACAAGGATTTTATAGTTTGTACAGACACATGCAATTATGGACTCGGTGGAGTCTTAACACATGAAGGGCATGTGGTGGCATATGAATCTAGAAAGCTGAAAGTACATGAAAAGAACTACTCTACCTATGATTTAGAATTATTGGCAGTAATTCATGCCTTAAAAATGTGGTGTCACCACCTTATTGGCAGAAAATTTACGTTATTGACAGATAACATGGGTCTGAAATATTTATTAGATTAGACAAACCTGAATGCTAGGAAAGCTAGATGGTTGACTTTCTTAAGTGAGTATGATTTCAAAATTCAGCATATTAAAGGAAAGGAAAACAAGGTTGCTGATGCCTTGAGTTGTAAGGAAAAACTGAATTTTATTTCAGCTATTAGTACTTATTCAACTGATTTGGAAAATTAGATTCTTGGAAAGAGTGAAACAGATGAAGAATATAGAAAAATGAAGGAAAAGACAACAAACAACAGTTCTGAAAATTTTATGGTAGATTTCAGCATGAAGAAAAATGGTTTATTATTGTATAAAAACATATTGTATGTACCAGACGTACCAGAAATAAAATTTCTGATATTAAATGAGATGCATAAAAGTCATTATTCTGGTCATCCAGGTTATCAAAAGACCATTACTATGCTAAGAAAAGAATACTATTGGCCCAGAATGAAGGATGAAGTAGCAGAGTACATAGCTAAATGTTTGGATTGTCAAAAAGTGAAGGTTGAACACCAACATACTGCTGGATTGTTGCAACCGTTACCGATACCAAGTTGGAAATGGGAAGTGATCAGCATAGACTTTATTACTGGATTACCTAAAATTCAGAAACAACATGACTCTATCATGGTAGTGGTGGACAAACTCAGTAAAGCAGCACATTTTATACCGGTGAATACCACACATAAAGCTCCAGATATTGCATAAATATTTATGAAAAAGATTTTTCGACTACATGGGATACCGAAAGTAATAATTTCAGATCGTGACTCTAAGTTTATCGAAAAATTTTGGAGGTCACTGTTCAAGGGGTTGAATACAACCTTGAATTTCACTACAACATTTCATCCACAAACGGATGGACAGACAGGAAGGGTAAATCAAGTTTTAGAAGATTTATTAAGAATGTATGTTAAGGATCAGCCTGGTAAGTGGGAAGACTACTTGCACTTAGCAGAATTTGCTTATAATAATCATTATCATGCATCGACCAGACTTAGTCCTTTTGAAATTCTTTATGGTAGAAAATGTGATACACTTGTTTCATGGAATGATCCAATAAATAGAGTTGTTTTAGGACCTGAATTATTGCAGGAGTTAGAACTAATTGTGAAACAGGTGCAACGACATTTAAAAGCTACCCAAGATAGGTAAAAGAGTCAAGCAGATTCAAAAAGAACTCATAAAGAGTTCTAGGTTGGTGAACATGTATTCCTCAAGGTAAGATCGAAAAAGAGTTCATTGAAATTGGGAAGTTGTTCCAAGTTGGCACCTAGGTAATGTGGTCCTTTTGAAATATTGTCTAAGGTTGGAGTAGTGGCATACCAATTGGCTTTGCCACCAAACTTAAAAATACATAATGTTTTTCATATATCGTTTTTAAAGAAATATGTACACAATACTACTCATGTTGTAAACTAGAATGATGTACAGGTGGGACAAGACGAAGATTTTTCGGTGGAACTAGAATGTATCCTCGGAAGGAGGGAAACTATTCTCCTAAATCGCACCATTGGGCAAGTGATGGTGCAATGGAAGCACCTTAGCCCAGAATAGGCAACCTGGGAGTTGGAGAGTAGTATGCAGGCAGCATACCCAACTCTATTTAAGGAACACTGAAGGAGTGATTAGCCAACATCAAGGATGATGTTGAGACTTAAGGGGGGGTGTATGTCACCTACCCAAATTTTTGAAAATTATTATTTTATTTGCAAAATACTTTATGTTAAATTTAATTACAAAGTTTTGTAATTATGATCAGTTTTGATCAAGGACAAATGTAATTACTGATTATTATTATTTAAATAAATTAATTAGGAGACAAACACCCAAGGGGACTGTTAACTGAGTGTTCATTGACCCACTAGGAGGAATGGAAGCTGTTGAAAGGTATGGGACAGATGGAAACAATTGCATCACACCACTAGCTGTTGGTTATGGGACAACTACCCCTAAAATTGTGGCATTATCCCCCAGGTGGAGGGAGTGAGTAGGCAGCTCATTTAATGACCCAGTAACAACTGAAAAAGGCCTAGGCAGCCTACATAAGGCAAATTTGAATTGAGCAGGCAGCTCTTACACAATATTTCTGCAGAATATTTCCTCATGTGCATTAGGTGATCACTGAGAGATTCGAATAGGGAGGTTAGCTGTGAGTGCAATCATAAGTCTGTATTTTGCTAAGAAGAACCAGAGGTGCTGGAGCAGTTCCTTTGGACTGCTAGCTATTGAAGATTCAGAAGTTATTTGCTACTACAAGAAGAGATCCTAAATTCCTAAGTTTCTTCCTCCTGGTGGTTTAGTGAACAGGCTCAGGGGTCCTAAGGAAAGTACTTAACTGTCTTCAGGAATTGGTTGGGTGGAACAGTCTTCTTGGGCTGTTTGTTGCCCTATAGAACTATTCCAGGTTTCACTATCTCCTATTTTAATTCATTCATTAATCTCTGTTTTGAAGAAGAAATGTATCCTGATTCTGTTTTGAAAGTATGCATGTTTAAGTTTCAATGATGATTTGAATTGATAAACTAGTATCTACATTTTTCCACATGTTGTTTTATGCATCGTACTCTAGTATAGATACACAAATTAAGAATAGATGACAAGATAGGCAATTTTCCATTGATTCGATAGATAAATAGTAATTTGTATGTTTATCAGTTTCTGCTCTATAATTAACAGTAGTAATTACTATATAGTATCTATTCTAGTGTAGAATATTCCATTGTTTTCATGGAAAACAAATATAGATTAATTACTGTACAATTTCATTGTGTTTTTTCTATCCCTAATAATTACATAGGAAATCAATGCATTTTAAAGTTCTGTACATTATATTTAGAAACAAATATTGTTGTTGCAATATTTAGAAATGCTAGCTATGATCACAAGTCACAAATTACAGTAATTACACATGTCACACATGTTAGGATATTCCTATACTCCATCCTAGTCCCACCAATATTTTGATCATTTACATTTTCAGTCATGCATGCACCTTTAGGGTTTGCATACATTCTAGGGTTTGCATGCATTTTGCATGCATCCCAGTCATCAGTCCAACGCCTAGACCTCAGTTAGCTAGCCCCCAGGAGCTTCTCACTATTCAGTTTTAGCCCTCCAGTTGCTTAATGCGCCCTTCTTCCTTGATTTTAGGGAGCAACTCACCCTTCTTCACCTACCAGTCTAGTTGTCTTCAATTTACACTCAGTTACACTTCGTTACACTCAGTCACACTTCGTTACACTCAGTTACACTCAGTTTCACTTAGTTACACTGAGTTACACTCAGTTACACCTACCAGAGGTAGTTTTACTGATGGTTGATAGTTACTTGAGCATTGATTACTCCACTGATGATGATGAAGACTTCCAGTTGTGCTCCGATGATCATGAGGACACCTAGTTGTGATCCGATGACACTCTATTGATCTTATGATCACTCTGAGAGGCTAATTCGAATTGCCACCTTGGGCATTCGAATCCTCTCTACCATTGTACTATTTATTTGTCCATATTGTGATTAATTAACTAGTGTGTGTGAAGTATTATTGCTTCTATCTGAGTTCTACTGTACCATATTATTCTGTTTCTCATTATACTGTATTGTTCACTCTTCTTCTATTTTCCTGCTTAATCCTAATTACTCTTGTGAGGTATACATCATCTCTTAGATCTGCTGTGAGGATTTTCACATGGTATTAGAGCATGTTGAGAGTATTGTTTATCTCCATTCTTGAGAGTTTTTTGCAGGTTATTATCAAGATTTCGAGTGCAGCAGTTGCAGTAGTTTATGCATCTTTGCAGCAGTATTCTCTATTGCTTTTGCAGGTCTTCTACAACTTCAATGTATCCAGAATTAGAAGAAATCACTCCTATTTCTCTATTCAACTATGATGAATGGAAACCAAAAATAATAGCATATTTGAAGAGCCATGATCTCTTTGATTGTTATTTTGAAAGAGAATTCGAATCCTCTGAAGAGAAGATTGACTGGTTGAATAAAGGTGAAATGCACATTGGAAGAATGAAGCTTACTATGCCAGATTACATATTGCTCCCAATCATTATTTATATTGAAACTCCAAAAGAGATATGGGCTCACTTGGATGAAAAATTTGGCAGAAAGAATGAAGGACTTGGTCCTAACCCATTCGAAAGCAAGCAAAGTGTTCCATTCGCTCCCCTTGATGGTCTCTCAGATCATGCACCAGTATCATCTCATATTGAAGTTGTTGACAAAGAACTTGTAGATTCTCCACTCATGCTCAAACTTTCTTCTCTTTCTGTGCTAGCTCACACTCTAGATATTGCAGAAGGTCCTAAATCCTCTCTTGCACCAGAGTCTGTTGGTTTGCATCATGATCACATGATTATTTCAGAGGTCAAAACAGCTACTGAAGGTAATGCATTTGCTCCTCTCCAGCTATCTCCTCTTTTATACTACTATATGATCATAAATTCATGCTTTCAGAAGGTCATTGAAGAATATGGCCATGGCCATTCGCTTGGGATAATTTCTTATGCATCTACTGGTTTTGATCTCACCTCTCATGGTTCAAAGGAGATCTCAAGAAACCATGATTCAAGTCTTGTATCTAATTTGGGTTCTAAGCAATTACTGCTTGGGAAAATTTCTCATGCATATGATAGTTTTGATCTCACCCCTATTGGTTCAAAGGAGATCTCAAGAAACTGTTTTTTAAGTCTTAAATATGATTTTGATTTCAAGAAAACATGTAATAGTTATTTTTGGCATAATCTCACCCATGGTGGTTCGAAGGAGAAGACAAAGGACTATATGCACATTCAAAAATTTGATCCTACCTCAGCTGATTCGAATCATAGGTTCAAGGATCATTCTAATACTGTTGGATTTGTTCTCATCACATTCGATCTGAAGAGCAAGTACAAGCACATGCTTTTTGAGCATGATCCACTTCTTCCCAAGAAGAAGATACCTCCAGACATATGACCAAGCATCACACCTACTTGAGTTTGGAGCATTTATTTTTATGTGTGCCTTACAGTCTATTTTTTGAGGAGGGGGTATGTTTCCCATGAAATTTTCCCACTTACTTGGTTTATTGATTGTTATTATTCATTGTATTGGGTGACCTTTGGTCTTAGTTACCAGTGCCCAGGATGGATTAAGGGGGGGTGTTAGGATATTCATATACTCCATCCTAGTCCCACCAATATTTTTAGTCATGCATGCCCTTTAGGGTTTGCATGCATTCTAGGGTTTGCATGCATCCCAGTCATCAGTCCAACACCTAGCCCTCAGTTAGCCAGCCCCCAGGAGCTTCTCACTATTCGGTTTTAGCCCTCCAATTGCTTAATGCACCCTTCTTCCTTGATTTTAGGGAGCAACTCGCCCTTCTTCACCTACCAATCCAGTTGTCTTCAATTTACACTCAGTTACACTCAGTTACACTTAGTTACACTCAGTTACACTCAGTTACACCTACCAAAGTTAGTTTGACTGATGTTTGACAGTTACTTGAGCATTGATGACTCCACTGATGATGATGAAAAATTCCAGTTGTGCTTCGATGATCATGAGGACACCTAGTTGTGCTCCAATGACACTCTATTGATCTTATGATCACTCTGAAAGGCTAATTCGAATTGCCACCTTGGGCATTCGAATCCTCTCTACCATTGTACTATTTATTTGTCCATATTGTGATTAATTAACTAGTGTGTGTGAAGTATTATTGCTTCTATCTGAGTTCTACTGTACCATATTATTCCGTTGCTCATTATACTGTATTGTTCACTCTTCTTCTATTTTCCTGCTTAATCATAATTACTCTTGTGAGGTATACATCATCTCTTAGATTTGCTGTGAGGATTTTCACAACACACACCGTGGTTTTCATCATAGATTTATAGAACAATTTTCTATAATCATATCAGTATTATAAGAATTGAAAACAAAGAAATTGTTAAACCTGTATTGTTTACACTTATCATTTTACTATACAAATCGCATGCATTATTCAATCTGAGTATTGTATTCTCTACTATATTACGAACTACTTATAGTACAAAAACATAGCATCGTACCAGCTATAAAACCTAAGATCACATTGTATAGATATCCATTATCATTTCCCACGGTATTATGAAAACAAATATTATATCCACATTTAAAATACAGTATAAACCCTAGCTACATTTAAGGGCTAATATGAAGATTTATATAATTAAATATCTTCCTTTTTCAAAGACCAAACATGAACTAGGGTATGGCCCTGTTCGTTTCCATTACAAACGAAAGAAACACCATTTCCAAACATCACATATGTCAGAGTTATCATCCACTATGAGCTTTTAGACTCTGTCTTAACTCAACAGTCATGATATCAATATACAGAAACCAATGTATAACATAGACATTTAGCACATAATGAAATAGGAAATATATTTTTCATTGCTGAAAAGAAAACATGGTATCTACAGTTAGACGAGCCTCGGCTCTTTCCCTTATCTCTTTTCTCATATCTTACACCAGCAGGTCGTGCTCAAGGTTTGAACCATTACAAATCTCAACACAAAGTTTAAACCCATGTTCCTAGAAATAAAAGTATTACATTTGTTTCCAAACGATATCACACAGGGTTATTTCCCAAATTTTAAACATTTCAAAACAAGTCCAAAAACCTTCAGTATTGACGAAGTAACATAACTCCTAGATCAACGAAGATAGGTATCAAGGTATAAAACCAAGTATCACATAAATAAACAAGAGTCACATCACTGAACAAATATCATTTGATTTGCAAAAGATGCTTCGAAGTTCTTCAACTAACAAACAGCGACGAGTCATGGCAAGGACCTGTTACTCATCCCTTGAAACCACATCAACCAGATATGGAGAGCACCTAGGAGGGTTTTTGGAAGACCCAGAGCTTACCAGAATGGAAGCATGCCTTTCTTTCCAAACCCTTGATCAAATCATTCTTCACAACCTGCAACTGACAAAACAATAGCTTGGATTTAGACAACTGATACATTTTAAACTGAAAGATGAAATGCAACAAAAAATCACTATTCTTTACAAGAACGATTACCTTTGCAGCAAGCGGCCAAGCTCTTGATATCCACCAGTTAAACGATGAGTTCCTCGCTGTAGACGAGACAGGGTACCCTCTTTCATTTTGCACCATGGTGTGTTTTTCACTCAAACTATAAAACGAAAAGATTAAAACTTTCAAACTTTTGACACTGCAAACCATAGACCCAACTCTTTAAAGCTCGACGCCATTACAGAAGGAAGGAACCTGCAACTTATTCCCAACCATCAGGTCTCGAGGTCGAAACCCCTTACAACTTTCTAACCCTAGAATTCGGCAGCCTGTCGGCCCTAACAGACTAAAACAATAACAAAAACTTAGAACACATTAAGTTTCTATCAACGCAACACTGGACACAACGTTAGGGTTGGATCCAATGATCATGATCAAAGTTGATCAACGATTGTAAACATGCCAACGCTTTTTGCATTGGAGCGAACAACAATCACATTAATTACTCATTCATTGCCTGTAGCACGATCATGCCAACTCTTGCACACGATGGATATTTAAACTGCCACCTCAGAGGTTTATCAACAAGAAGTGTTACATGGCAACGTTCTATATGCACTAGTTTGCATTCACGTGGAAGCTAGTAAGTCCTCATCGCAAAGTATATTATGGACAGCCATTATTGCAAGCCTGCATCACAGTCACCAACACTGATTCGTATCACTTGTAAACCATCAACCTGTCCATCAAAATAAATGCATGTCAGCGCTCTTTTTCCAACGTTACGATTTCAAACCTTGATACATAACATTATAACATTATATGCTATGATAAGTCGAATCCAAAGATTGTGTGGGTTGCAAGTTACGTTCCACAACACACATTATTGTGTTATTTTGACCAACGACGATACATATATTCATATAGTCCCAAGTCTAGGTCGCATTCTAGATTCATGTTATTATAAAACAACATTTCAAGTTTATATTTCCAATGGTAAGCCTTGTAGTTTTTAAACATTAAATATAAGGTTTATGTAATAGTTGATAGGATGACCATAGTCACAAGGTGACATAGATTTCATTCATAGGAAATTCATACAATAAATGATACTATATATAAGCCTTAAAAGCCTATAAGTATCACACCTAGTTCAACATTGTAGAATTATGATTTGTATAGTCCATACATGAGAAATTTTAAACACTATCTTTGTAACATTGGTTGCAATCATATAAATTTTATTATCGCAATTATAAAAATGGATAGTTGTTTGGTAGACTTTTTGATAGATCTAATGATAAAGTTTAGCATGAAAACTAACTGAATGCTATCGGTTTCTTACCATATTCTCTCACTACAAACATTTTGCGATTTGTGATATATCTATTACATCAGTAATATGAAGGTAATTAATTATCTCAAGACGATAACAAGCCAGCTACTACAACGATAAAGATTACAGCGACAAACCTATCAGCTTGAAGACATCATAGATAACTATGTTTTAAACATTGCCGAGTGGTAAGACAACATTTGAGAACAGTATTTATAGCAACGTAATTCATACCTGTGTACTTGGCGAGTCACAACAAAATTCTAACATTTTATTTAATTACGACGTTGAAACTGAACTATACACGTACTTTGTTTTTACGCAGCCATAGAATTTCTTACCTGTCTTCTGCACATAGAATAGTCAATTTGCTTTAGCGTTGCAGATAAGTAAGCTCCAGGGTACCTCTTAGGACACCCTTTTCATCAAAAGTCAAACTATTAGTATCATTGTAAAACAAAAAGTGTCACATCATATTTCCAAACTGTTAGCTTATTTGTTATCATAATCATGTTTTCTAATTATGTGTTAAATCTATCACTGTCACTTTGCTGCTAAACAGAAATTAAATTATGTTTAGTACGAACAACTTTTCAATTAATGCTGTCATAATCAACAATTACTATTTCCGCAATTATAATTATCGTATTTATTGTCATTTTCAAAAAGTTTTAAATTTTTATGAAAATTCAGGATGTTATAGGATAGCCTCGTAAATACGTTCAGCGGGTGAAAAATGCATTATATCTCCAAGTAGGTGTGTTGTGGCTTCATCCGGTACAAGCCAAGCATTGGTAGAGTGAGATAAAATCTTTGGGGAGATCATGTTCACCGTAGCGACATGATTAGGGGGGTTCGTTGCAGGAAAAACGTCCATGAGAGATGAATCTTTCAAAAGGCCAACCCCTATACTCTCATACTGTTTTGACATTTGTCCAATGGAAGGAACATGGTCACCAGGATGAGTAGTAGCGTTTGGTGTACAAAAATATGATTGGTCGATAGTAATAATTCGTCCTTGGTGGGGGAATTGTACTATGTGGAAGATTGAAGAGGCTACCGCCTGCATGGCGTAAAACCAATTGCGACCTAGCAAGAGATTATAATCTATTGGGGTCGAGACCACTTCCACGTTAACGGTTACAGTCTTTCCACCAAACTCAACTGCAAGAGCTTGTAAGAGTCCATGAGGTTGAAAGCCACGCCCGTCGAATGCTTTCAACGTGGTGGGAGAACGATTCAATTTGGGGGAGCCAATGGCTCTCCAACATGCAATCGACATGACAGAAGTGGAGGTGCCTTCGTCTAAAAGGGTACGATGGACAATCTTCTCAGCAATGTTCGCAGAAACTTGGAATGCGAGCTGGTGAGAGAGCCTTGGCTTGAAGTGGTCAAGTCGGAACATGATGGTATTCGAGGAATTGGGGTCGACTGCACTGATGGCTGCAAGGAGAGTTTTGTGTTGATTAGGACAATTCTGCAAAACTTCCAGGGTAGACATGGTGCAAGAAGCTTGTGCCAAGTCTTCTACGATATTGTAATTTTGTGCTGCCCGAGCGTTAGGATTGAAAACAACTTTTCAATTCGTACTCTTGGGCGATCGCAATATCAAGTCTAAAGATGGCTTCTCAATGGTGAGAGAAGTGGATGGTACAGTGACATCAATCAAGGAGTCGAAAGCTTTTTCAACATTACTTCCAGTGGATTCCTTCGAAGGGACCGTTTCGTAATATATCGAGCAAGTGTTCAAATTGATCGTCTCATTACACACCATGAGAACATGCACGGTATTGGATGGTTCCCCCTGGGCTGGGGGGGGTTGAGCAATCATCTGTTGGTTCTGAGTAGGAAACGGATCGTTGAGGATTGCGGGAGTTGGTTTACCCCTAAGAAACTTTTGTACTTTGTCTCTATGGGGACATTCTTTGGAGAAATGGTCATCTCCACACAGTAAACAAGGATACTTTAGTTTCCGTTTCTGCTTGGTATCGTCAGGAGCGCTCTTTTGTTCCTGCTGGGTGGAAGAATTTTTGGGTTTCCCCTTGTTCTTCTTTTTACCGCCAGACTTCTGAGATGAAGCTGATTGGACAGAATTCACCTCTTCAGTTAGAGCAGGAGTGGTGGATTTGGTGGTGCTGTGGCCAGCCTGAGTCGGTAATGGGGAGGAACCGTGAAGTTTGGATGATCCAATAGTGATAGGAGCAGGCTGGGTGTTAAGGGAACCAATGATTCCATCAGTTTGGAGTCCCTTATGTGGTTTCGCAGGGTCATTAACATCACAGGGTGCGTCAGGCAGAATATCAAACAAAGTGCTGGATTGAGTGTAGACTAGGTCTAGTACTTGGGCACTTGCGATGGCTTGTTCTTCAGTGACAACACCTCACATGGAAACATCTCTTACTATGGTAGGGATGAGGGATTTTGTAAACCAGTTTGCTAGGAGCTGATCTGGAATAGGAGCTTTAATGAGACATCGTCTCCTTTTCCATTCGTGGATATGATCCGAAATATGACTGGCGGTATTCTAACAGAGCGAGGTGAAAATCTCGGTACCAGTTTCATACCGTATGGGCAGCTGAAAATGTGTCAAAAAGTTCATGGCAAGAGAACCAAAATCAGGAAAAGAGTGGGGTGGCAACTCAATGTACCACTTGGCAGCCGAACCGGTGAGAGTCCTTTGAAACAATCTAAGATGGATTGAATCGTCCATTAAGGAATTAGATGAACACCATAAGTGGTATGTCATCATGTGGTTTTTAGGGTCTTCACCCGGCTTGCCATCAAATTTGGGGATTTCAGATGGAAGTTTCATTGGAATTGGTGGCTAGTTAGATCCGTGGTAAATAGGATCGTTGGTTAAACGGGATAGGTCAGGCAGGTCCAAAGTAGCCAAGAATGGCAACTGCGGGTTAGGTTTCCTGTATTGATAATACAGATAAGGTGTGTAAGGACAAAACTGATCGTAAGGTGTACCGGGAGGAAACTGGCCGTAGGGGGGTGTGCTGCCCGGACTGTAAGGATGTCCGCCACCATAAGGTGGTCCATTCCAATAAGGTGGGGGTCCACCTCCACCACTGGGAGGGGTGGAGGTCCGCCGCCACTACTGGGAGGAGGTGGGGGTCCATAACTATAATAAGGAAACCCACCACCGCCTCTGCCTGGAGGGGGTGGTGGACCACTTCCGCCTCCAGAAGGATGGGGGCCCCCACCACCTCTGCCATTGGAAGGATGAGGGTCTCCACCACCATCACCACCACCATAGTAATTAGGTCCTCCATCGCCTCTGCTTGGAGGGGGTGGTGTACCACCTCCACCACACGAAGGGAAATGTCCTCCTCCACCACGATAGGGTGGTCCCCCGCCGCCTCTGCCGGGAGGGGGTGGTGGTACTTGAGGGATAGTCGGTTGGGGTCCATGTTGCAACATAGGTTGTTGCCTCCATAGAGTGTATGGAGTCTCGGGATAGGGTATCCTGTATGGAGTGTTTCCGGGATTAGGTTGGCCCAGCGCAGGGTTAACAGAACTTGGATATGCTTGAATCCATGAGGGTTGAGTTACATTGGATGGCCCCCCAAAATGAGATAATCCTGTGGTGGATGGTATAGCAGGTTGGGAAGGTCCAACAGAAGGTCCATTGGGGATTCCACCACCTATGTTCTGGTTAGGAAATGAGGGTTTCCCCCCAGCCACGATAGGTTGACCACTATTCAAAGGATGAACCAACGTAGGTTATTGACTAGCTACCATAGTAATAACATTATCGATGAGATAATCTGGGGGAATGGAATACCCTCCAATCGAATTTTGAGGTGGGGGAGGAACTGGTAAAGTAATTATGGAAAATTTTGAGGTGGGGGAGGAACTGGTAAAGTAATTATGGTAGTAACGGTTGGACTGTTGTCCTTCCATAGGTTGGTTCACTTGAAGTGTAGGACTAGAATCTTGTGAGGGTTGACCAGTCTTATTAGTGGTCTTGTGGTGGGAAGGTTGTTCTGGTGATCCAAACGATATCAGATGATCTGGGATGGGTCGGTAAGGGGGTAACGAGGGGTCTGGAACCCGTCGTTGGAGATTGACTGCCGAAACTCTTCAGCCATGGAATGAAAGTGAGCTAATTGACCACGAAAGTAGGCTAAATTGTCATCCGGAGTAGTCCCATTAGGTGGGGATGAGATGGAAAAATGAACCACCGGGTGGTCTGTAGAAGATGTCCAGTAAGCTATTGAAAGACCAACAGCTACTGTAGGGGGTCGGTTTATCCATTCCAATGATCTAGGTTCTCTTGGGATGACGGGAGAAATGTCTTGTGAAGCGGGGGTTTGTGCTCCTTCATCCCGCGGGGGATGAGAGGCAGGTGAATCCAGAGGATTTTGTGGAAACAAAAGTCCTCCAACATTCATAGTGGGGTTTTCTACTTCAGTAACTATGACCACGTTAAGTTGATCCATTCTTACCCTCGAAATAACCTCTGGATTAAGGGGATATTCGGGTGATAAGTTAAGATCCTACGGGATCTTCTCCGGGGAAAATCCACCAGAGCATTAGGATGATCAGCCAGGATGGTTGAAACAACGTTTCTCCTAAGGGTATGCTAAAAGAAAAGCAGTCTAGAAAAACCTACTCAAACTAAGGCAACAAGCAAACTTATGTGACATAGTGGATTCAAAAGTCTGGAACCTCACGAGAGTATCAAGGCATCACAAACCACGATATACTGCAGGGTCCAACAATATGATGCGACAAGGAGGATTGGGACCATACCCTTGCCTGCATACCTGATTACCTGGACAGTACGTGCGTGCTAATCTCCCCGAGTGCTGTTATCGGTGTATTGCTTTGCCAAGATGGCCAAATGGTTAACTCAGTTGGTTTCAGGAATCCTAGTGGTGTCTCCCGATATACGCAAGGTACGTGGGATCTCAAATCCATAGTGGTGCTATCTAATGCACAACCGTTCGGCAAGAGACCTTCCGATATACTACCGAGTATGTGATACACCCTTCGATATACGCCAAGTACGGATTATGGTACTTGGTGGGTATGTGAAGGAGCTCGATATACTGATAAGTACGTGGAAGACTACAATACCCCCGGGATACAATGCTGGAAAATAACGACAGCTGCCACACTTAACGACGCCGGAACACGTCTCTAACTTACACACAAGTTGCTAAAAATTTTACCTAGTTCTACCGTTAATTTTATCTTGGACGGTTAGGTGAATGCATGAGGTGAGTACATAATCAGAATCATAATGCAAGCCCTGGCTACATGCATGAAATATTCTTTTCTTTCAATGAATTCTAGCTATGGGAAGGAGAAAACTTTTTCCAATAGTATTGCCAAAACAAACTCAATGCAACACAATCCCAATTCAAACAAAACTTGACTATGAAAGTATTCTTTTCCTTTTTCGACGAAACACAAAAAATCACAACACTACTATCCAAATCAAAACATTTTTTCTTTTCTTTTCTTTTCAAATCAAAATGACACTAGGTAATGAAAAGAGAGGATTCTGAAATGGAATATGCAAGTTTTTCAATTTCACTTTCAATGGTCTAAAAGCAACAAAAATTAAAAATGCATTTGTCTTTCCTTAGCATGGAATCAATTTTTCAAAAATCGAAGCGTTCTGAGTCTTTCAATAAAATGAGTGATTCATAGTTCGAGAAAAACACAATAGATCATATATTCATTCAATTCTTCCAAAATACAAACGAAAATGTTCCAATGCACAACAATTTTCTTCAATAATGCTCAAGAAATGATGGGAAAGAAGCACTTTTTAACTTTTCAATGGATGCATCAAAGAATAAACTTGATAACAACTGAGCTTTCAAATCTAAATGATTGAAAAGAAAACACTACTTGCAGCACTAGTACACTCAGAAAACTCAAGAAAAGACAAGCACTCGATCAAGCGGAACGACACACTTAACTCAAAATCAAGCAGTAGCAAGAAAACCAAGCAAGCAAAGATCAAACAAAATGAAAACGAGGTATGGAAGCTGATCTAATGTAATAATCATATCAGGGATGGAAGGAAGGGAATGCAAGGGTGAGCGGATGAAGGTGGAGGAGACAAGAGTATCCACCACTACCAGCCTTCAAACTTGTCCAAAACGGAACCCAAAATCAATCCAAACAAAACCAAACACTCAAAACACAAATCATAGGTGGGATCCCTGGTTGGATCTTGCAGCACAAAGAGAGTTCATACAACAAACCAAAGTCTAGACTTTCAAATGGAAAGGAGATGCCTGCATGCCAAATTTTGACAAATCAGCGCACTCTGTGCTTGTACACAGTGCGATGTCGCAGTTTACCTTCACGGGAAGTGCGATAATGTCACAGTTTACCAATGTAAGGGATGCGACGAGTAACTAATAGGGAAAGAACATAGACCCAAAATGACACAGTGTCGCTTTGTTCTCACTACCCAGGTGCGACAGGCGAAGTCTAGATTCAAAATTGAATCAGATCCCTTAGCAATGAACCATGGAATGGTTTGGGAATGAGTTGTAAAAACTCAAAGGAAGTAGATCAGAATCTTCAATACGAAGATCTGATAGAGAAATCAACTTCAAGAAGTAAATGGCAAAAAATAAAAAGGCTTGTGTCAAGCAATTGACTGAAAATGACTCTCAGATTGACAACTACTGACCAGATTCTATACTCCCCAAGATTTGTTATCGGACAATCCACTCGAGAGGACGTGAGCCGGATCTCCCTAGCTCAAAGTGAGTCTAGAACAAATAGAATAGACTACTAATGCATTTCCTAGATCTACTTAAGGATTGAGTATTAGATGCCTTACCTTTCACTTCGCAATC
Organism: Larix kaempferi; assembly: GCA_027924585.1. NCBI lineage: Eukaryota > Viridiplantae > Streptophyta > Pinopsida > Pinales > Pinaceae > Larix > Larix kaempferi. The sequence continues at coordinate 4,372,419 of BSBM01000792.1, forward strand.
CTTTCTCCTAAATGTTGCTCCACGTCTCGCGGTCGTCAGATCCAAGCTGCAAGACCTGTCAAGACAAGAAACAAGAGAAACCAGTAAAAGACATCTATACAATAAGAGATCTAAGTAAACAGTTAAGCAGGTAAACTACTGAATATCATTGCACACATGAACAATATTGGTGGAAAGCATTTTTATTACTGCAAATAGAGGAGTACATAATAGAGATATAGAACTACAACCAAGGCTTAACGTTGTAGCCCTTCTCCGACAAAGCCGATTGCCATATCCTTCCAAGGAAGTATGAGTTCTCCAATAGGTGAGTGGAGATGTTCTAAGAGTGATTTCACCAGCATGTAGATACCATAGCCTTCCTCCCTTTGGGATGGGAGTGAGCTTCATTTATATAGGACTAAGTGGAGAGGGTATGGATAGGATAGGTTGAGAGATGGTAGGAGAGGCTTAAGGGATCTCTCCAAAGGTTTAGAAACCGAGTGCCAACTCTTCCAAGAGGTCAGGGATAGGGTCCCAAGTCAGCAAGATTTGAGATGGACCTCAAAGAAGCTATTTTTTCCATCGCATGTTGCTAGTGTGTAGCCTGCGACGACCCTTCAAAACTTAGCACAATTGGGTACAAATCCTCCCAGGATGATTACTTAGTCCAGGTATATTCAGGGGTGTATACACTGAATCTTATGATGAGTAGATTTTGGGTGTAACACTTGCAGAAGGCGATAGTTCAAGAGGTAGACCATGGAGTTGGAGTCGGCGACAACTGTAGTATGACTTAGGAGAATGTAATGCCGCAATTTCTGTACGGAAAAGACGACGGCAAGGGCCAACCTTTCCTCATACGGGTAACGGAGTGGTGTTCCAGACAAGGTTTGGCTTACATAATAAATGACATTCTCCTGGCGAGAAGAGTCTTCTTGAACAAGGACCCCTAACATAGCATAATCAGATGACGAAACATAAAGGATGAAGTCCTTAGAGAAATCCGGAGGGGATATCAATGGGGCCTGCGTGAGAGATTTTTTAAGGGCTTCGAAAGAAGCTTGCGCCTGGTCATCCCAAACAAAGGGTACGTGGGTACAAAGTAATCTTAAGAAACCATGAACGGTGGTGGCATAATCAAGAATGAAGCGGTGGAGGAAATTAGATTTCCCCTGTAAGCTCTGTAGCTGCCGGAGTGTACGTGGTGACGGAAGGTCTAATATGGCTTGAAATTTTAGGGGGTTGACAACGATTCCTTTATGGGAAACAATGAAACCTAACAACCAGCCTGCTGGAATGCAAAAGATGCACTTGAGTGGGTTCAAGCAGATCTGATACTTGTGACAACGAAGAAAAACTTTCCAAAGGTCGTTAAGGTGGTTAGATCATTTCTTGGAGCGTGCTGTGAGATCATCAAGATAGACTAATAGGATATGAACCAAGTTGTGAAAAAAATAGGTCATGGCTCGCTGGAAGGTGGCACCAGCATTTTTAAGGCCGAAAGGCATGACACGATAGGCAAAGGTTCCCCATGGGGTGGTGAATGCAGTCTTGTATTGATCTTCCTTGCAGATCTAAATCTGGTTATACCCAGAGAACCTGTCCATAAATGATAGGACTTCATGCCCCACACATGCATCGATGAGTTGGTCAATAAATGGCGTGGGGAAGTTGTCTTTGGGACATGCTTGGTTTAAATCGCGGAAGTCAGTACATACCCAGATGGGGCACGTCCGGCCAAGTGTCAATGTGGTGCTCTGTGATAGTGGAGTCAAGACTAGGCATTTCGGTGTAGGACCAGGAAAAGACATCACAGAACTCCTGAAAAAGTTTTTTGTACTCTCCGATCTCATACTCAATGCAGGAGGCTCCCAACGTAATGAGTTCAGGAGCACCGGCTGGGGCAAAAATATCGATGTGGATCATGGGTGAGATGTTGGCCATGTAACCTTCCTCGAAGGCATCGGGAGCGGGAATGGGATCTTTAAACCAGTCGACCTTGGTTGGGAGGAAATCTTTGGACTCAATAGAGAATTGGGTAGCTGTGGTGGAGGAGGGCTCCTCCTGGAGGAAATAAGAGCGATGGTGCATATCATCCTAGGGGTAATCAAGTGTGGTGAGAGCCTTGAGAATTTCCTCATCATTGAGGAAACTTTTGGTCGTCAAATCGGTTGACAAGGGATCACTAGTAGTAGAGATCATATAAATGGTATTGATTTCTCGTGTTCGTAGAGATTATGGGGGGTGGATCTCTTCAATGGTGGGAGGAGATGTGTCGAGGTCCGTGTTGTTCATTTCGTAGAGGGCGGCTCTGTAATCTGGGAGATTAGGGAAGTGATGTGAGTAATGGCCATAAATACTGCATATTGCACAAGGATGATTGGTACATAGTGATTTATCGCAAGGCTTAGAGGTAAGATCGAGTTGGACAACCGAGATGTTGGGGTCATCGTCAAGCATTTGCATGTGTTCCTGTAGTGCGGGTAATTGTGGACATTGATGGGTAGCATGGCCTAACTCATCACACAAAGAGAATTTGGGAGGAGCTCGAAACTGTGGAGGATTTTTTACTATTTTGGGCATGGGAAGAGCGGTGTAAGGTTGTGGGCCTCTGCCCCCAGTGTGTTTGGTAAGAGGGGGTGGATTGGTGGATGAGGAAGGAGTGGTGACACCAGGAGGTGGTTGACTAGCAGTGGTAATGGGTTGTACCGGCTGTAAGACAAAATTTGGTGTTGAAGGGGAGGCGGTAGGTGTGAGATACCACACAGGTAGTCCTAAAGTTAACCCCGGGAGGTTGAGTGTGGCCATAACCAGGGAGTTTACTACTCCCGAAGGGGGGAATAGGAAGGGGATTGTATGGATGGGCGTAGTGCCAACATGACTAGGTACCGACGGTGGTTGGGGTAGCAAGGGCAGTTGATAGTTGGGTGTTTGTGTATTGTGGGATAGAGTACATAAGTTAGATATTTTTGTTGCCTGTGACGGGGGTGGAATGTATTGGAATGTGGAAGTCATCGATGTATCTGAGTAGATTCCGGGTCCAACTGAGGAAATTAACGAGGTAGATGCACCGTGAACAGGTTGTTCAACCATGGGGAGAACATTTTCAGATGCAGCAGGGGCATTAGGATCGTAATAGGTGAGTTGATCAATCTTGACCACTCGTCCTTCATGGGGGAACATCATGATATGGAAAATGGATGAAGCAATCGCCCACATGGCATACATGTAACTGCGCCCAAGTAAGAGGTTATAATCAAGTTGGGCGTTGATGACCTCAATGTGAATAAGCACTATTTTACCAACCAACTGGACGGGGACATTAACTAAGAGACCTTGGGGTTGAGCCGAACAACCATCATAGGATCGCAACGCAGTGGTGGATAGCTGGAGAGTAGGAGATCCTAATTTCTTCCAAACGAATGTGGACATAACGCATGTGGAGGCACCCTCACCAATGATGCACCGATGGATTACAAGATTCTGAATGGATACAAAAACTTGGAATGCTAATGTGGAAGGAAGGCATGGTTCAGATTGGTCCAAATCAAAGGCCATCATTCGTGAGTTAGTGGGATCGATAGCACCAATGGTGGATAGCAGGGTTTTGCGTTGTGTAGGACAGTTTTTTAAGACCTCTAATGCAGACATGGCCACGAGGGATTGGGCTAAGTCATCCAAAATGTTGTAATTAGACACAATGCGAGCATTGGGGTTATTGTCGATGCGACAAAGTGGGAAATGAGGGGCTTTTGGGGCTCCATCTAATGGGGTAGGAGGTATGCGTAATGGTTGATCGATGGGAAGAGATTTGGTGGTTTTGTTAGGGGGAGGGGCTTCAGGGGTGGATCCATATTGATTCCGGTGAGTTTGAAGGTTGACATCAGCGGATGACATCATTAGCAAGTGATGGGTACCTAAGTCTAAAGTGGGGTGGGAAGGTGCAGCATACGTGACTTATTGTTGGGGTGGCATGGTTCCTTGAGGGGGAGCCAACGGTTGAGTGTTCACCACTCCTTGGGTTGGTAAAGGATTCTGCAGTACCAAGGGTTGAGTTTGAGGTGGTGGGGGGTTAGGTGGTGCTGGTGTGGCCGCATGCCCTTGGTGGTGGGAATCATCAGTCCAAATTTGTCGTGCCAGATCCAAATGTGGGAAAGCGTGTGTGTAATGGCCATAGACCCTGCAGATGGAACAAGGATTGTTTGTTCATGAGTTGTGTTTTTTATCTTGCTTTGCCTGTCGGGGTTTTGGTTGGCAGGTGCAGCGTTATTATTGTTTGGGGGATTAGGTGGCTGGCCACCTTGGTTTGGAGGAGGGTTGTTTCCATGGTTATGTCCTTTTCCACGGTTTTGCTGGCCTTGTTGGTTACGTTGCGTATTTTGGTTCTACTACGGATTTTTCTGTGCGTATAGTTGCCCTTGGGCAGTAGGTGGGTTCTGGGGTTGTGCCGGTGCGGGAGCAGGCTACGGTGGATAATAAGTGGGTGGGGCTAGAGGTGGTGCAGGTGCGGGACCTTAAGGGGGTTGTTGATATGTCTGTGTGACCGGTGGTTGAGTTGCCGCAGGTGCTGCCTGTGGTGGATAATAAGCAGGTGGTGCTTGGGAAGGTGTAAGAGCATGCACGACCTGCTGGTGGTAATATGTGTGAGGTGTAACTGGGGGAACATAAGTGGGGAGTGGGTGGCCGAAGCACTGAGTTGGACATGAGGGTCCATGGGAGTGGTGGTTATGTGCCATGGGAACATACAAATTGGTTGCTCCAGAGTGGAATGTAGCCCGCAAAAGGTTGGATCCAGTACTAGTACGTGTAATGGAAAAGGGTTGGTTCTGCAATGCAACATGGCCAATGATGCCATCGGTGGCATGGGATGCCCCCGGCGTGTCGTTGCGAGAGGAATCGCCGTGAGGAGCATTGGGTATAATGGTATATAGGTAACCAGACTAGGCATAGATAAGGTCAAACTACTGGGCTTTTAAGATGGCTTCTTCTTCGGACTGGGGTCATTCAGACGCCGCATCCTTAGTAATGACGAGAAGGAGAGATTTGAGAAACCAATCTAGGAAGATACGGTCATCTAACTTGATTTTGAATAGGATTCGGCGTCGACGCCACTCATGAATATGATCAGTGATGTGAGTGGCCATAGTTTGTCTGCAAGACAGTAGGATCCCAACTCCCACGTCATAGCGGACAGGTAACTGAAAGAAATGCAGAAAGGTTGAGGCAAGGGAAGTAAAGGTGGCGTGGGTCCCATGAGGTTTCTCAATGTACCACTTGGCTACAGAGCTAGTGAGAGTCCATTGGAAAAGACGGAGTCAGACAGAGTCATCCACTATGGAGTTAGAGGAACACCATAGATGGAAGGACATAATGTGATTTTGGGGGTCTTCACCTGCCTTACCCTCAAACTTAGGGATGTCTGATGGGAGCTTGGTGGGCATGTGAGGCCACGTGGGATCGTGTCTGATGGGATCGTTGGTCAATCTGGCCAAGTTAGGAAGGTTGAGACTAGCCATGAATGGCAAACTAGTAGAAGAATGCGACATGCTAGTGGTAGCGGCCATAGTGGTGTCGATGCCCCCAAGTGTAGGAGCTGGGTTTGTGATAGGGATGTGACCCCCAAATGGGGGAGTGGAGGTGGTATGGGAGGGTCCTGCACCGCTAAGCATAGCATGAGTCGCCGATGGGGTTGGGTTGGGTATGCTAGCCACTGAAATTGGCACAATGACAGGAATGGTGGGTGTGGACCCCATCAAGGGCATCCCTAAAGCAGGAATGGTGGTGGCGAGTGTGGTAGCTGGGGTTGTTGTGGACGTTCCACCAATGGTCCCTATAAAGAAAGGGTTGGAGGTCACACCAGCCATGGGGCTGGTTGGTGCTGTGTAAGTGGGTTTTTCCGACTCAGCCTCAGAATCAGATGTGAAATAAGGGGTGTCAGAGTCAAGGGATAGAGCTCTATGTCATCGACGAGTAGAGTCAAGTGACGAAGCTCTAGGTCTATGACGAGTGGTGTTAAGTGATGAAGCTCTATGTCTATGACGAGTGATGTCAAGTGAACCATGTTGCAGGGGCTCACCCCAGAGGCACCAAGAATGTCTCAGGGACTCAATGGTGACAGATGGTGTCAAGTATCTAGGGGTTGTGTCGAGTGAAAAACAACTCAAAAACCCTAATGAAACTGAGTGTGCAGAAGGAGAGCACAAAAAATACAGCACTCAGGCCAACAACCAACTCAAAACGCTCACTGTAACAGCTATGCTACAATAAGCGGAGTGTCAGAAACGATGGTCAGAATACCAACAAGCAGGAGGTTTCCTAAAAATAAAAATGGTGGAATCGCTAGACCCAACGGAGGTAAGGGAGCATGCAAACACCTGACTAAATAGTATTCTGAGTCAACCAGACATATCCTCTATAAGGTGATGAAATCCAAGTCAGACAATATGGATAGTAGAACCAAGTGGGTAAGGGTATCCCCCTACTGGGAGGGATACCGGGTAAGACAATCCTATAAGAAAGGAAACTAAGATACCCCTTTCATGACATGTCCAGAAAGGTGAATCTGCAGCTCCAGTCCTATCACCGTGTGGGCCTAAAAGAAACACCACATGCGAAAAATGAGTAAGTAGCATTCGGTTATTGAGTGGATTGCGGTATTCCACTCAGACTTCCGGAACCAATCTTGCTACTTCAACCCTCCTAAGGGAGAGGTCCTCTGATAAACTGGTCGTGACCATGGAAAAAATTACTAGGGGATTTTGGTACCCTAAAGGACAACCACTATGTCTCAAGTGTAAGTGACCGAGGAGTGTTATTTGGATGCCTATCCCCCCTGGCCTACCTAACTATGATATTCTTATGTGTTCCCCAAGTGGGGTTAGAATGTTGGTTGAGTTAAGTAGTTTTTTAAGGCTCACTTGAATTAGGTGACAGAGTGTGTGTGTGTGAGGTGATGAACCCAACAAAAGTGCCATGCTTGGGTAACTTTTTAACCAATAATATTGCAGAAATTTAACTTGCAATGCAAAAATTTTCTTTTTCCAATGTAAATGCTGAAAATATTTTTATAAAAATTCTGTAAATGGAACAGAAAGCAAACTGCAAAAAAAAGCTGTAGGTAACTATGGCTGCAGACAGGACAGGTGTCTGTGCAGGTGCAAAAAATGCTACAGAAAAGTTCTGGGCTATAAAGGGCAAAAGTGCAGAAAATAGATTGCGGGTTTGTGACTAAAATGTGCGGCCTGGGACGCGGCTGTCGGGAGGAAACCTATAGTCTGAACCGTGAGTATGGGATTCGGCTTTGCGGCCGGAGCACGGCTACAGGTTGGATTTGTGCGATCGGGATCGCGGCTAGGGTTTTGCTATGCATGGTCTGAACCGCGGGTGCGCATAGGGTAACTGCGGCCGAGGGCACGCAAAAACGCTGCAGGAGCGTGGGTAGATGGTAACGTAGAGCTGCAGAGGGCCACAGAAAGCAAAGGGGTTTCTATGGGCTGGGTCGCAAAAACAAATAGAGTAACGCGTTCGGGGCCGTGGGAAGCAAAGGGGTTTCAGCGGGACGAGTCGCAAAAAACAGACAGGGGAACGCATTCTGGGCGACAGGACAAAGCCAAATGACTGTGGTCTGAAGTGCGCCCAGGAGGCAGTTTACCTGCGGTGGGGCCGCGGAAAATGGGCAGGAACCTACAGCTGAGGCCATGGATTAGGGCTAGGAACTCGTGGTCTGGGCCGCGGCTGTGAGGAAAAGACCTGCACTTTGCGGCAGAAAACCCAACTGCCCAAAGCCATAGCCGAACAGGAAAAACAGAAAAATACTTGCAGAAAATAAAAACTTTTTAAAATTTTAACCAGAAATTCGAAGGCCAATAGTGGACTCGCCAAAACTATAGCTACGTTTTTCACCCTAGCTTGTGCAAATGAGCACCTACTAAGGAGAATGGCCTCCTTAGTAGTAGTTCAGTAAACAGTAAATTTTAATAGTAAAATGGTAGAAAATCTAAGCTAACATGTGCATCAACAGAAATAAAAAGACAATATAATATAATGGAATTTTTTTTTTGTATTATGATATGACCAAAATTACATTTACCTCAGATGTGGAGGTTGGTGGAGCTCTTGCAGTAGTCCAGGAGGGCTGCTTCTGTGCTCCAATGGGTTCCTTCTCCTTCTCCAAGGTGCTTGGATGGTGAGCCAAAAGGGGCACTCAAATGGGAAAACTAGCTCTAATGGTGAGCTTGGGTTTCATGAGTGATTTTGGCAGCGTGAGGATAGGATAGATTGTGGATGTGAAATGAGGAGCCTCCATCACCTATTTATAGGATTTTTAGTGGTGGAGTGTTGACCCATGGTTTTTGGCACCATATGGTCTAGGTCAGTTGTTTTAGGGTTTTTGCTTCCTTTTTCCCTCTTTTTCCCTCTTTTTTATATTTTTTATTCCCTTTTACTTGATTTTTGGGAATTTAGGGCTTTTTTGGAGGGTTTTTGCTATCTTTTGAGGAAATTTAATTATTTGGAGGGGGAAAAAGGGTTTTTTGGCCTTTTGGTGGCCATTTAATGGTTTTTTGAGGTTTTGGAGGCAAAGATGGTGGGAAAAATAGACAAATGAGTCATGTAGCGAGGAAGATGAGGTGGTGAGCATTTTTTGGGTGTTAACAACTACTACTATCAATTTTCTTTGACCTCCTTTCGTTTTGCAAAAGTTTTTTTCTCAATTTCTCAAATGTCATATCAACCTCTTCAAAGGTTGTATTCAAAATTTAAATGTTTCAATAAAATTTTCATATGAAGGAAGTAGGTTTCCCAATGTAATTATCACCATATGCTCATAAACTTATCTATCAATTGCTTTCAAGTTTCAACTGATCTAAAATATCTTTGATTTTCAATTAATGATCTTGAAGAGAATCATATTCCTCCTTTATATGGCATTTCATGCATGTTTCTCAAATGCCTCCAAATCCTGAGAGTGTCATCACTGTCTTGCACATTAGGCACCATCACATCACTAACTGAGAGCTTGATAAACATCACAACCCCCTATTTATTGTATCATACTCAATGCGAGCCTCCTTATCTATTGCACTTTGTGCTTTCTTTCCCAATATAATTATGTCAAAGCCCATGTACTAAAAAATTGAAACCATTCTTTGTTTCTAAGAGTGAATTTTTTTTATGTCAACCTCTAATTTCCTTTCAACATGGCATGGTATAGATTGACAATTTTTAAAGGTTTAAACACCAAAAAAATTTACCTCTTAGTTGTTGTTTTTACTTAGCATAGGTTGACAACTACTGCTATCCCACACACCAACGTAATCAAGTACAACCTTAGGTAGAGTTTAATAAAATACCCTATTGTCCACAACTTACTTCTTATGCGTTGTCCATGTTTTAATTTTGTGTTGTCCATGATTTGGTCATTTTTTCCTATGAAATACCCTAGATAAAATTGCTTGCTACTGTACCTAATTATTTTAAACAAATAAAGCTTGCCACTGATCTCTGTCTACAAGTTAAATATTTATTTGCATAAATATTATTTCGTTCAGTACATTTAAGTTTCTACAGGTAGTAAGGTGGCTCTGAATCATAACAATTAATATCTCTATAAATCACACTTAGCTCTTGTTGAAGGCTAGCTTGCTTTTCTTCTAACTCATGTGTGAGCAGTCCTTCGGTCTGTCTATTATCTCTAGCAGTCCCAGGGATTTGTTCACTTTCTCCTTAGCTTCCTCAATTGAACGCTGATACCATGTCAGGTTTGCACACTAGAATTTTCAAAGGAAGCACATCGATAAATGAGATAGATAATAATTTCCTGATTACATAGTGATGCAATGTCTTGAAACATAGTAGGGTAGGTAGGAGTATATTACATATCTCCTGAATGCTTAATCATCTAAAAAATCAATAGTTTTTAAGTCATGATTACTTCATTTTATTAAAATCTAGCTAATTCTATTATGACTTTATTATGTGCCTAAAGTATGCCTAGGTATGATTATGACCATAATAACATCTAATAGGGCACTACAAGCAGGATTTTAAGAGTTCGTGAAGAAAACTAGTAGAGCCATTAAGGAAGGTGTGATCAATGCAAAGAGAATGTAGGGAGAAAGTGCCTCCTTAAACATAAGTTATTTCAAGTGTAGATGCCATATTCTTGATAGTCAAACTTGAACTTTTTGCAAGTTTACAAGGAAAATAAAATTGGGCTTGATACTATCCTTCTGAAGAGCATCAATGGGTGCCTACAAAAAAGTATCAAGTCATTGAGTGGTTGTAAACCTAGTGGTGGAAGACAAGGTGATATACCTCAGTACATGTATGCTAATATGCATATTCCTTCAGTATGTACCCCAAAAAATGTTCTTGGAAGATATGTGGCTAACCAAGAGCAACCCAAAGGTTTACCTCATTATGGTCTTCAAGAACAAAGGGGAAAGCAATTAGAGTTGATAGGGAGGAATCTATCTCACCAATTTTCTTTGAATAAAAGATTCTTTTGACTATTACTAATAAAAAAATATGTACATAAATGGAGTTATAACCCAAAATAAAAGCAAGTTGTTGCAACTGTAGACTCCACAAGTAGTAGCAAAACTCAAAATCGGGTTGTCTAATTATACCTTTTTCTCCAATCATGACCCCAATATTCTGAACCAAATCTCCAAGAACATGAAGATATTCACCCTGAACATTTATATTTAAATGTGAATGACTGTCTTTCTGCACCTTTCTACTTGTGTCCAAGTCATAATCTAACTTGAATTTATTAATTTGCAAATGCCTATTTTCAGTATCTTTCAATCCACTACATCCAAGGGTCACATTAGCGGAATGACCAATATGTTCAGCCCTTTCTACATCATAAAGCAAAGGATTTTTCAGTTCTGTTTTGTCTTGACCGTCAACAGTGCATATCTTGAGATCTTCATGCTTATGGCCATGGTAATGACCATATTCTGTACTGCCACTATGTTCCTGTGCATGTCTGTGCTTAGCCTGCTGTTCATGACCTTTTCCCTCACCATGCTAGTGCTCTTCACTATGACTCTCACTCTGACTATGACTGTGATCATGCTCGTGATCACTATGACCAAGTAAAAAAATCATGACAATATTAACAACAAGCCCAAATGTAGCAATTATAAACATGAGGCGGCCATCAACTGCACTTCTATTGTGAAGTATTCTACCAATAGCCTCATAGATGAGAATTCTAGTGAGAAGCCAAATAAGTTGAATGGATAATAGTGCAACTAAAATTCCAATTTCCAAAAAACCCAAATGTCTGACGAGGTGTTGCTTCCCATCCTGATGCCCATTGCAAACAAAGAAATTGCAAATCCAACAACAACTGTTAGTAAATGTGCAACATCAGTTAAAATTTCCAAGCTGTTAGGTTTTATACCACTGACCACCTCTACACTCATGAAAACCATATAGAGTATCATAGCAGTCCATAGCTTTCTAATTGATGCTGATCGTGTCCTTGCATCTGCAACATGATTACCCCCATCTGAAAATCCACAACCTGTGCCACAAGACATGCTGTCAACAATTGGCCTTGCAACCGGTGCTTCCACAATTGCTTCATCTCCTTGGCTTTGCTCAGACCCAGACTCATAATAGCTACTAGACATCTAAAAAATAACACAGAAGGATCCGCATTGAAAAGACTCTAAAAAAAGTTCCAGGGGGGATATTTTGAGTATCCCTTTATGGACATTAAACTTCCAAAATTAAAATCAGAGATAAGGATATGTTTCCACGCCATTTTACAGTAATGTTACAAATAGAGGCAATAATCCAAATCTGAAATCTTTCCAGCGTAGTTTCATAATCAAAATATTAACTCCAAGAATGATCTTTGAAACTTAGTTGTGTTTAGGGAATTCCCTAGAGTGCTAAAGTCATAAATTTTTTGAGTATAATTCAACAATTAACAATCATTAAAGTCAGAACTTTTTTGAGTATAATTCAACATCGGTAAATATGCTAAACCCATAAAAAATTCACCAAAATTTTTAATGATTATGAGCATCATTTGAAGGGAGAGTTTCTATGTTTTTTCATCTCTTGTTTTGATCACCTTTTGATCGTCTGCAGGTACGTTGAAGTTGACTCTTCAGTTTGGGGAGGGCTATTTGAATAAGCCACTGACAATACATTTTGTTTCAAGGTGTTTCATCCCGATAGTAAGATTTATTCATCCTTTTTAGAGATTTGAATTGAAAGTGCATACCTTGCTTCCTAACTCTTTGTTTTATTAATGAACTAATATGCATGTGTAAATTTGAATTACTTTTTTTTTCATTTATTTATGGATGCACTCACCTCATTTCGTAGCCATATTATATCCAAACTTTTGAAAAAATTGTTATAATTGTATTTATTTCTTAACCAACTAAAGGGTACACATGGATGGAAATGCAGATGGATCCAAGTGATGTTGTGGACATTGCAATTTTTATTGGTGAAGAGAATTGTGTCCTTGGCACAGTTCAGTGTCGAAAAGGTTGTACATATGCTGATATCTGTTGTGAAATTGTGGATGATGAAATCATCGAATATCCTTTTGATTTTATTGTCCCAATTGGACATCCTTTAAATACAAAGCATGAGCAAAAAAGAAACCTGCAACAACAAATATAGGCATTAAGAGGAAAGTAGACACAATGATTGTTGAAATATTGAAATCACATGTAATGGAAGGAACGACAATATATAAAAACATTGAAGGGAATGTGGAGGAACCTATGCATAACAAACCAAGAGTTGATCATGTGTCCGAGTCAGTGGAACAAGTTGTAGTGGTTGATCATGTGTCCGAGTCAGTGGAACAAGCTATAGTGGTTGATCCTAATGTATTGGCATCTTGGGAATATAAAGTGAATAGTTTAATGGAAGAGTTTGTCAAGGAGAAGCTAACACTCAATGTATATTCAGAAAAAGGAAAACCTAATATAAAGATACATTGTGAAATTTGTGGCATTGATTATGGAACGAGGGAAGTATCATTGGTAGCGGGAATGGTTCGTAACTTCAAAAACAATCATATGAAAATAGGATCCGATCAATGTCACATTTCAATGTTGGGAATTAATGAAATTCCTTCATGTAATAGAGCAAAGAAGACAACAATGGCTAGAGATCAACTTGATATTGATCAAGCAATCAAACTTCTAGATGATTTCAACCAAACGCAAGAGCCTAATTTGTTCAAGGTGGGGGAAGCAACACTTGCAAACTATGTGGACAAGAAAAAAGTAAGAGTGGAATGTACACGATGCAATAGATGGTTCTCTTTGGTGCCGACAAGTGGTAATATTGTCAGTTCTCTAAATGAACACATGAAATCAATGAAGCACACTACTACTATAGATGAGGCTTCACATGATACAGTTGTGTTGAGGAGTGGAATAATTGGGAGACCGAAGAAGCCTACCAATGTTAAGTCCCAACAAAGTTTGGCTAAGTTCTTGATCCCATCACTACCATCACCATTACATGGGGTTTCTACAAGTTCACATGCTTCTACTTCAGGTGTGTTAATTACCCAAGTTTTAATTTAATTTGAATTTGAATTTTCACATTAATTTATTTGTTATTACTTGTTAGTAGTAGTTAGTAGATCATTTTATAATGTGTTTTTTCATCTTATTCTAGGACAATTTCCTCCCCCTATATTACTATGTTGGGGGTATTGGGATCCCTATATTGATAGAAGAGGGGAGAGAATGGACACAAAGGTTCTAATGTATGACCAACATGGTGGAAAATTGTGGTCCATAGAGAAACATACCAAGAGAACACTATGTTATTATGGTGTTGAATGCCGTATTAACGGTACATACAGACATATTCATTGCAAGAGGGTTTCTGAAACAAGAATCCCTTTTGATTCATTGACATGCAATTTTTGTAAGCTGATACCTAATTGTGATGAATTTCGGATGCGTTTATATCACGAATCAAGGAGCAACATCAAAAGACATGGGAGAGATACAAGGAAAGGGAGAAGGTTGGACCATTTGACTCAAACTGAACTCAAAATTGTTGCAAGAGATGCAAATGCTACACATAGATTAACAATGAGATCACTTTGGTGGGAGAGAACAAAGGTTGCTACACTGTCTATTAGAACGAGGTCTCTAAGGGAAAAGTTGTTCGAATTTGCAGGAAGGAAGGATGTGTTTAGGTTTTGCAAGGATGTGTGTGAGTCTCATAAGCAAGGAAAATTACAAGGCAAAGATGCAGTTTGGGAATTTGTTCAAGATATATTTCAAAACCTAGTTTGTTCAAAGTCAGGAAGAATATATAGTGCATCCACTAAATCCATTTATGAGATGATTAAGTTAAGGGGAGGTCCTAGATTACATAGATTTATTAGCTTGAATCTGGATGGCCCTTCGATATCTATGACTTTAAGGAAAGTTAGAAAATCATTAACATATATACCAGAGGAGCAGGAGTACATTTTTGAGGCAATCGAAAAAGTTTATGCTTCTTATAAATACAAACATGGTATAGAGGGCTTAATTCCCGTATGCCTTGCTGAAGATGAAACTATTGTGAAAAAATATGTCCGGTGGGTAGCAAAAAGTGATACATTGGTGGGTTTTTGTGGTAAGAAAGAAGAACATGATTTTAAATCTTATTAGCTGACTATGTGTTATTATCTCATGGAAGCTGGATAACACAGTCCAAGTTTTGTATGGTTACTAAAAGCAAATGTATCTATTTTCACTCTCTTTTTCAGTCTCATGCTGTACAGGAATTGGAAAAAATGTATTTTCATATATTATTGGCAACAAAGCTGATGGTAATAGTTTAGCAATTGACAACAAAGTTGAGAAATCAGAGAAATTTTCAAGTTTAAATCTTGATAGTCCATTCGATATTTATGGTTACAAATCTTAAAATTTTCCAGTGGAAGTGTTCTTTAATTTCGTCATGTTTGTGTGTAGTGCATATTAACTCATTAGGAAATTGTGACTGTTGTTGATTCGAAAGATGGCTAGGGTGTGGAAATATCTTGTTATAAAACTCACTGTTGTGCATCTGTTGTGGTATGGAGTGGGTATGGACGTGGTATGGACCTTCCTTATATGATGATGATAAAACGTACTGCTATGGTTTGGAACACATATAAGTTATGGACTATATACCTTGGTGATACCTTGAGAGAGAATATAACAGTTTGACCACGAGTTTGACACCTTTGTCTTCTTGACCCCTTTTATTGACTATTGTTCTTATGTTGACCCACAACGTAGTCTGATCTTGGAACCCCAATGCTCCAACACAGATGAGCTACTAGGTCCAAAAATGTAGTAAAGAAGGAAGATGTTTTCAAAAAACACATTGTGGGAAAAGGACATGCTACTTCAGAGTCTGGTTCCGAAATCGAGGTTGGTTAAGCATTAGTTATCTTAAAACTGTTAGTTGTACTCACAACTCCTATTCCTAACATGATTGATTTTTTTAGGGTAAGGACCTGAAAGACTGGTTGGATTCGGTCATTAGTTTCTTGCATGACATCACTCTCAAGAAACTGCAAGTGGTTACATTTTGAGCATGATTCCCACCAAGGTCATCAATAATCCCATTCAACAACCATCATAGACCAATCCCATAGGGCCGGTGGTAGTGTGGTGGTATCAATGCCCTCCATTCCCACCCATATTAACCCATTGCTTCAAGATTTGGAGGATTTTAGTTCCAAACATAATTAAAGACCATTTAGGAATTTGATAACCCTAAGTCCATGGTATTGATAATCAAGATTGATGATGAGTATTATGGTTCTATTATCAGTAGTTCGAGATCGAAATTGATTCAATGCATACATGGAAGCTTCGGTAGCATCCCTACTAATAGATCCAGACTAAATTATTGAAATGATTTTGCAAAAGAAGCATATCAGAGCAAAAAAAAATACTAACCAAAGAGTATCAGAGCCACATCAGAACATGGAAAACCTTGGAAACCCTTGCCTCTTCACCACAAAACCGAAACTGTGCCAAAAACCCTCCTCAACATGCGATTTCTCCACGATTTCTCTGCATACTGGGCCCTTTCCTCTTCACCAAAAAACCAACCCGATGGAGTAACATGTACCTGAAATCAAACATCTCCATTAGGAAACAATAAAATGGGGGCACTTACCAATTTATCCTTCAGTATATTGAAAGCAACATCACATTAGTTAGTCCAGGAGAAAGCGATTTGGCTCAATCAAAATGCAAACGAGAGATCTGCTCACCTGTATTCCGTGGAAAACCCTGGCCTCATGCTATTTATCTATGTACTGGGCCTCCAACACGCCTCCAATGCCTCTAAGGGCCCTTTCCAGCTCTTGCATCTTCACCACAAAACCCTGGCCTCAAGCACGCCTCAAGATGCGATTTCCCTGCGACTCTGGTAAGCCCGAGCCTTGGCTCATTGCCATTTCGCTGATATTTGTCAGCCCGCCCATATAAAAAAATACCCCAAAGTATTTGTGTATTGTTATATTAAATAAAAAACCCATTTGCCCCATAGTAATTGTATTGTCTACCATCTATTATTCATAATAAAGGTGCCAACATTATTTCCCCATTTTGGTGTGTTCTTGAATGTTTCCAATGTGTTTGACGAAATGTTGATGTGAATGCAAATTGTTTGTGAAAGTTATAAATCAATGTAAAGTTATAAATAATGTAAAAATTCATACAGCTTTTAATTGAGATATGTTTTCTCCTGAAGATGGACTCAACTATGGAGTCCGAAACGCGTCGAGAACTAAAACTCTACACAGGTATCCAATCCCCCTTGAAGACAATGTAATATTGTTATCTGTTTGATTTTGCCCCAAATTATATGAATTTGTCAAACATATAACAATATTACATTGATTTATAACTTTCCCAATATAATGTTTTTTTTTATAATTATTAATCCCCCAATATGAACGGACGTGATATGGTATTGGTCCGTTAGCGACACCCCCGTGGTTTCATACTTGAGTGGTCTAATATATCTGTTGCACTGTTTGAGTGTGCTAAGTTATAAGAAAGCCATGGGATTTGTATGGGCTACAAATGAAGATCTGGTTTGTGCATGTTTTGTGTGTGAAATTTCATCATTACCTGATATTTTATGGATTGTTGTTTCTGGGTCTGCTGCTCCAGTAATTGGGGTTTCCTTATGGTTCAATTTAAGCAGACCCAAACACTCATATAGTGCAACAGAGATCTTAGTCCACTTAAACTTGCTTAAACCATGAGGATTCCTTGCTCTGCTGCTCTAGTAATTAGGGATTCCTTGCTTGTCAACTAGGTAACTGAATTTATTCTCTCTCAGTTATGTTCTTTGTTCCTGTAGTGACTTGTCTCTTAATAGATAAGATCTGATCTAAAAAAATCTTGTTGAGTATAAGGAAGGTTTCAACCACGTTTCAACTCTCCTAGTGGGTTATATTATTTGTTTTCTATGTACTTTGAGTTAGACACGAGTTAGATTTACTACTGATGTTATTTATTGTCTTTGTATTCTTTTCAAATGTAACTAGACAAGAGTGAGAAAAGATAAGTTCAAAGCATAATTTTCATCTCTTTCAAATTTAATAATCCCGAATGTGGACCTTTGGGAGTGTTAAAGTTGAACAAGATGAACACTATGCGTTCAGACTTGTTGGACTGATATATTTGCTACACTGTCTGGGTATGCTAAGCTGAGTATAAGGAAGGTTTCAACTCTCATAGTAAGTTATCGTATTCGTTTTCTTTGTACTTTGAGTTCTATTTACTACTGCTGTAATTTATTGTCTTTGTATGATTTTCAACTTTAACACACAGACCTTTAAAGTTAAAAGAGATGAAAATTATTCTTTGAACTTATCTTGTCTAGTTAAAACGATACTATTTTGTTTCTAGTACTATTTTGTCATCGTTTGTCATGGTTTATGTCTGTTTGAGATGGTTTGCAGTTGCTTTGATGCCTATTTATGTATTTCAATTGTAGTTGTAGTTTCCAAGCTAACTACTTTTTATGGATTTCACTTCTCTTCCTTGTATAATTTGTTTATTTGGTTCTACTTTCTATAACTAATGAATCTTATACAGTGATGAAAAAAAAATATAAAACAGTGTACCTTGAGAGAGAGAAAATATTATTGGTCTTGTTGGTCCTATAAAGGAGTTGCTTGTCCACCTTATATAGTTCACCTTGACCTTGTGGGTTTGTGGTTTGTTTTTTTGTGCCCCCCTTGGTTGACTCATGATCCTTTATCTTATGTGGATCTTACTTGGTCCATAGGTTATGTTTATTAATGTTTTGATACACTATATTAAGGAGTATCTAGATTATAAATTAAATTTTTAATTTAGCATGAGAGATGGATCCAGTTCATGGTCTATTGCTCCAGCGTGACTGAGCTCTCTCCCTATATGTGATATTTGCTTCTGCTCCATGTGATTTCTTGCTGCACCACCTGCATGAATGGGATTTCCTTGTTACACCTTCCATGTGGTCACTTTGCACCAGCATGACCGTGATTCTATTTGATTATGGGTCCTTCCCCAGCGCGACTGTGGCCTGTTTCTTGGGTGGACTGTGGGTTCTTCCATAGTGTAACCGTGAGTCTGTTTCTTGGTGGACTGTGGGTCCTTCACCAGCTTGACCGTGATTTTTTTCTTGGCACTTTCTTGGTGGACTGTGGGTCCTTCACTAGCATGACCGTGATTTATCTTCTTGAGTGGACTGTGGGTCCTTCCCCACTGTGACCATGATTTGTTTTCTTGGTGGACTATGGGTCCTTCTCCAGCATGACCGTGATCTGTTTTCTTGGGTGGAATGTGGGTCCTTCACCAACGTGATTGTGATCTGTTTCTTGGTGGACTATGGGTCCTTCACGAGCATGATTGTGATATGTTTTCTTGAGTGGACTGTGGGTCCTTCCCCAGCGTGAGCGTGATCTATTTTTTTGGTGGACTGTGTGTCCTTCTCCAGCATGACCATGATCTATTTTCTTGGGTGGACTGTGGGTCCTTCCCTAGCGTGACCATGAGGTGACCATGAGCCTGTTTTCTTGTGTGGCCTGTGGGGTCTTCCCCAACGTGGTAGTGAGTTTCACTTTATGGGTGGAATGTGTTTTTTCAAGCATGACTGTGCAAAGTATGCCTGTGTGTCTCTGCAGTATGTGACTACATCCTTACCTAGCATGACTGTGTGTCCTTTGTCAGCATGACTGTATTGGGTATGAATGTGTTTGTTGACTAAGAAGTCTGGGTCAGTATGTGGTCAGTATGCTTCTACTTTAACCCTCTCTGGATCTCTATCAAGGTACGTAAATTGTTTGTCTAGATTGACTTGTCCCTTCGGTGACAAGATCAAATCTGAAAAATCTGAGTATATGGTTGATTCAAATATTGGTTATGATTATTTACTGTTGATATCTACTGTACATTATTTTATCATGTTGTTATTGTACATGGCATTTGATGATTCTCGAGGACCAACTTTAACGCAGTGAATAATGGAGTGTTAAGTTGAAAGAGATGAAAATTATGTTTGTTTATTACAGTTCAAATTTTATTAGAGCAGTCCTGTTCTGAATCTGATTTTATATGTTCATGCATTAAAGTTTACTACTTAAATTAAAAACTCCTCTAACCCTTAACATTCAACATCAATTACTTTGGAGACATGTACACGGCATATTCCATGCTTGATTTTTATGGTTTTTGTTATTTGGCTTTCCTTTTTATCATTGTTTGGTTTTATTGAAAAGTATTGGTTTTCTTGAAAAGTATAGGAAGCTTACTTTATAATTTTCTCTTTGTCTTTAATGACACATCTAATTCTCATGTCCCTGATCTAAGAATTAGTGCTATTTTTCCTTTTATGTCAGATATTACTTGTTTACCATATGTCACTTATGTAGGTTTTGAACTGTAGTTACCATAACAAAAATAGGATATGGATGAGAATACGTATTCCAGTTTTAGATTTATTTTTTGGATATGATACATATGGATATGTCCCGGAGGTGTAGTTATTAGTCAGGCAGAAAGCTGGTAGTTGCATATGCACATTATTCAATATATTCTCTCAGCATGCAGGCATACTTTCAAGGGCTCTGTTCACTATGCATGGACATATGTTCCACAATATCCGAGGTTTGTGATCTCCAGACTCTGTTGAATAAAGAAGTGAATTAAAGATGAGGCTTGGATTGTTGAGAATCCATTTTTTAAAGACTATCACTGTAATACTGTTTCATGTCGATGGTCACACAGCTAATATTGCAATCAAATATGTTTGTGGAGTTTAGATGTCTTGTTGAATGTCTTTATTACTATTATATTGTCAGATAACAACTTTATTAATGCCTTTTCTTATAATGTGATATTTAGCGGGGCAATTGGTTTTGTTATTTTCTCAATTGAAGGACCGACAATACATTTCAGAAATCCCGTCAATCCGATTGAAGAGCAGAAGGTTGCAACTAAGTGCTATAACTCAGAGGTAATATTACTAGAGTCTTTAGAATGTATCCTATTTATGACGATTTTATTTTGGAAGTAATAGAAGAACTGGACTTAATTAATGTCATTGATCAGTCAAAGTCTTATGGGTCCTCAGTTAATAGTATAATAAGAAATAGTGTAATTTTTTGTTGTTATCGATTCTGAAGGTTTTAATGTGGAATTCCTATTGTTATCGGTAGAAGATTAACATAGTCTATTGTCTTTAGACTGTCCTATTTGTGATGATTGATGTAGGATATATATTTTAGAATTAACATGCATGCTTTTGATATAAAATCAACATCTTAGATTTGTTTGAGTATGTTTCTGTCCCAAAGATTTCGAGGAATTGTCTAATATATGTAAACTGGGACATTGATTCAACTTGGACAAACCAAAAGCCTTGCAAGTCCTTGTCCTCATATGACAAGGCTAGTAATTCTGGAAAATATAATTTAGAGACTCCATATCTGATGTATTAAAGACTAATATGATCATCTTGGATTGTAGATTCATGCAGTTGCATTTGATTTGCCACCATTTGTTAAGAAGGCACTGTAGTCCCTTCTTGTGCCCGAGTCTCAGGCCTTTAGAGGATCCCAAGCATCAGAAGGCTTCACAATTTCACAGTGGACATGGATATCTAGGTTCCCATCGATGTTTTTTGAAGCTTGCTTTCATTTTTTGAGTAGGACAATTTTTTTCCTAACATGCCTCCCCTTTTCTTTGCAAAATTTGTTTGTTTGTGATGTTTTGATTACATTTTTGGGAGCTAGTTTATTTGTTTGTCATTGAGCTTCTTCTGGATTGATGTATGTTCGGGTACACAGGGTACTACCAAAGGACCGAACACCAAGAGCAACCACTTCACACAAACAGATCACAGATCAACACACCGATGTTTTGACGTGGTTTAAACCCTCTTGAGGGAAACACTCCACGGCCCCGGCCAAATAGCTTCTACGGGACAATTTATTATGCAAAGAAAGAATGTTACAAATGAGCTTCTCATAATCGATCAAATAAACAATGACCCTCCATGCTCTTTAAATAGAGATCATGGACCAATCGGGTGTTAAGCCACGGATCAAGGTTAGGTTTGATCTAAGAGAAGTTGAGCCGTCGGATCACTCTATGTCGGAAACATATCGTGACCGTCGGATTAAGTATTTACAAATGCATACTAATGCATACTAAAGAAACACACTATCCCTAACGGATATATTACACAAGTTGATCTTAACTAACTCCTAAGTGTCTAAATATCCTAACATCCCCCCTTAAGAACAACTTGGGATAGGATTGAAGGATTTACAAAAGTGACACTATTAGGAGAAGGAAGGAGGCATTAGAGCCTATCCCCCCTTAATGACAAGTTCCTGAACTCCTAACATAGATCGAAGTTTAGAAAACTTCGCTTCTGTAAGAGACTTGGTGAAGATGTCTGCAACTTGATCATCTGTAGGGCAAAAGAGCACTTCAAGAACACGATCATGAACAAGATTTCTGATGAAGTGCATATGTAACTCAATGTGTTTGCTGCGTTGATGTAGAACTGGATCTTTGGCAAGCTTGATGGCACTTTGATTGTCGCACCAAAGTGGAGTAGGCTGCTGCTGCTCGAATCCAAACTCTGAAAGGATCTGTCGAAGCCATAAAGCTTCCTGACTGGCATTAACTGCTGCTCGATATTCTGCCTCTGCTGAAGAAAGAGCAAGAGCTTGTTGTTTCTTACAAGCCCAAGTAATAGGTCCAGATCCCAGACTGAAAACATAACCTGCAGTAGACTTTCGATCATCAGGATCGCCGGCCCAATCTGAATCAGTGAAACCAACCAACAAAGGTTTCCCCCCTGTACTGTAATGAATCCCAAACTGAACTGTACCTCGAATATATCGAAGTATTCTTTTAGCTACTTTCCAGTGACTTTCATGAGGTGTCTGCATATAACGGGCAACTCGACCAACGGCAAAGGAAAGGTCAGGACGTGAATGAGTCAAGTATAAAAGACTACCAACAAGCTGACGATACAAGGTGGCATCTACTTCAGGTGAAGTACAAGTGGCAGAAAGTTTGACTCCAGACTGGAAGGGAGAAGGGGCTGGTGTACAATCTTCCATGTGAAAGCGACGAAGAAGGTCACAAGCATACTTAGACTGAGAAAGAAAGATTCCTTCTTTGGTTTGCAGAACTTGGAGACCAAGAAAATAATGCAAATGTCCTAAGTCTGACATTTCAAAAGTTTGTTTAAGACTAGATTTCACATGGGTTATAAGCTTAGGGTCACTACCAGTAAGAATAAGGTCATCAACATATAGAACAAGTATGATGAGATGGTTTCCTACTTTCTTGGTATAGACATTGGGGTCAGAATGGCATCTAGAAAAACCAGTGTCAAGGAGAAAGCTATCCATTTTGGCATACCAAGCTCTAGGAGCTTGCTTAAGGCCATATAAGGATTTCTTAAGGCGGCAGACAAGGCTAGAGTTATTCTGAACATAGCCAGGAGGTTGTTCCATGTAAATTTCCTCCTGTAAATCACCATGTAAGAAGGCATACTTGACATCCATTTGATGGACTTCCCAGTTGTGTAAGGCTGCAAGGGAAAGAACAAGGCGGATGGAGTTCATTTTGGCGACGGGAGAAAAGGTTTCATTGTAGTCAATCCCTTCAACTTGGGAAAAACCTTTGGCAACTAACCTTGCCTTAAGTCTTTCAACACTTCCATCTGAGGCATACTTAGTTCTGTAGACCCATTTACATCTGACAAGTTTTCTTCCTTTTGGAAGAGGTACAAGATCCCAAGTATCGTTCGCCATTAAGGAACGATATTCTTCATCCATGACTGCATCCCAATCTGGATTCCCTGAAGCTTCTGCAAAAGTTTCTGGATCATGATTCTCGGAAACTTGAGCCAAAAGAGAAGAGGCTCGCTGAAACTGAGAACGTGTTCGACGTTGATCTCTAGGATCACCGGCAAGATCACCAGCTGCTTCACATGTTGAACGGACCCATCGAGGAAGCACTTGTGCTGGTGCAACTGGAGGAACATGAGCAGGCGGAGGTGGATTTTCATCCTCACTGTCATCATCAGAAACTGGAGTTGGAAACCTGTCAAGGAAGTTGGAAGAAGAAGAAGAAGGCACAAACACCGAATCAGGCTCGCAGGCCAAAGATGGCACACTCGCCGAGTTAGGCTCGCAGGCCAAGATATTTTCATCAAATTTAACATCTCTTCTAATTATTATAGCATGAGAAGGTGGTTGAAGAAGTCTATAACCTTTTACATCTTCAGAATATCCAACAAATATGCACTTTTCACTTTTAGGCTGCAATGCTTTCCGTTTTTCATCTGGAATGTGAGCCCATGCTTAACTACCAAACACACGAAAGTGACTTACATCAGGTTTAATTTTACTCCATGCTTCTTCCGGTGTTATACCTTGTAATGCTTTTGTGGGGGTGCGATTAACTATGTAATTTGCACAATTAATGGCTTCAGCCCAAAATTGAAGACTTAGTCCCTTAGATTGGATCATACAATTAGCCATTTCTTTTAAAGTGCGGTTCTTCCGCTCAGCTACACCATTTTGTTGTGGTGTATATGGAACAGTGTGCTGTTGTTGGATGCCTTGTTCAGTGCAGAAAGTAGTGAACTGTTTGTTAACATATTCTCCTCCATTGTCAGATCTTAACTTAATAATTTGATGACCAAATTGTTTTTCAACAAGGGCCTTGTAGGCCAAGAACATGTTAAATACTTCGCTCTTAAGTTTTAGAAAATAAACCCAAGTGCGTCTGGTGTAATCATCAATGAAAGTTAAGAAATACTTGAAACCAGAAAATGAAGCAGATGGAAGAGGACCACACAAGTCACTATGCACAAGCTCCAAGGGAACCGAGGCGTGCCAAGAGGCACGTTTGTCAAAACTGTCCCGATGATGTTTTCCAAGTACACAACCGGAACAAACACCATCTCCGCAAGATACCATCGGAAGACCTGTCACCATATTTTCTTTACATAGTTGTTGCAATGAGCGATAATTTAAGTGACCAAATCGCTCATGCGAAAGTTTGCTCAAGTTATCACTATGAGCAACAAAAACTGAAGGGAAAGGTGATGACCCAAAGTTGTTAAACTTGTACAACCTGGTAATATCATCAACAATTCCGGTAGCTAGAACCTGTTGAGGATCTTTAAAATCCTTGATTACAACTTGGTGAGGTGTAAAGGTCACAGTTTTACCTTCACCAGAATGAGTGATCTGATAGACTGATAACAAATTGCAGGAAATTCTTGGAACACATAGTACATCACTAAAATGACCATTATCTACTGGAACTGTTCCATCTCCTACAACACTTAGAGATCTATCATCACCAACAAATATTTGTTTGGTGTTACATTCATGCATAGTAGAAAAGATGGCTTGATCCTTAGCCATATGATAAGATGCTCCAGAATCAATAAGCCATTCATTTGAAGTAGAAGAAGAAGATGCATTATAAGAATAACCAGAAGCACAAAGTGCATGTCCATGAGAGGTAGATTCTGATGGCGAATCTAGGCTGATGTGGTGCTTCTTCATTGCTGCTTCCAAGGCTGCCATCTTCTTGAAACACTTTGATTCATCATGATTATCTTTCCCGCAATAGTTGCAATGACGCTCAGTCTTCTTGCCTTTTGGCTTGGATCCTTTGTCATTTTTTAAAGAAGGAGCTGACTGAGAGGGTTTGGGACCCTTGTTTGACTTATTATTGCGAAAATTTTGTTTCTTGGGAGGCTTGGACTTTTCTTTCTGTTGGGACAATAAGGCTTTCCCAGATGTATCTGCATTGTTGATTATTCCAAGATGAATGAGTTTATCTTGTTCTCTAATCAAGGAATCACAAAAGGATTCAAGACTAGGCTCTTGATAGCTAGCTGCATTTAATGACGCTTTCATGGAGTAAAATGTAGATAACAAAAACAGAATATGCAGGTCCAAGTTTGGAAAGAATATGATAAATGCATTGTTTGTCTTCTCTCTCAATCTTACATTCTGCACATAAGAGCTTGAGAGTTTTGTACTTAGATAAATAATCTTGAATGCATGAAAAGTCACTTGGATTTAAAGAAATCAACTCATTTTCGAGTTGGTGACCTCGAATTTCATTGTGTTTACCAAACACAGTTTCCAACTTGTCCCAAGCAGTATTAGGTTCATCAATTCCAGATATGTGGAATCGCAAATCAGTAGAGATTGACATCCCAATCAATCCACGAGCTTCATCAAATCTATTTGCCCATTTTATTTTCTTATCATCATCAGTGGGTTCTTTTTCTTTCCCTGTGGTAATTCTGAAAAGTCCCCTACTTCGTAGAACATCCTCCATACGATATTTCCATGAGAAATAGTTGGAACTGTTAAGTAGAATATCACAATGGGCGGCCATATTTGTAAATTAATGGCTGTAAAGGTAGAAACCAATAGTCTGGATGTGAAGAGCTCGAAAAAATAGGCGGTTTAAAAAAAAACGGCACTGAAAACTGACTCTGTATGATGAAGTTATGCTTGAACAAAGAAACTGTTGAAGATGTCCCCAATAGTGACGTGGCAGCTAGAGAATGCCCAGCAAAAAAAGAACCCCCCTCTTCCCAAGATGAACCTTTTGACAATCACTTTACAAAAAAGTTGCTTTTAAGTGAATCACTTTTTTAAAATAAGTGATTTCACTTTTACAATGATATTACTTTTAAATAGTGCAACAATAAATAAAAAGCTTAAGTGACTGACTTGTATTTTATTTTTATTATTTAAGTGAGATGCACTTTTACAATAAAGTAACTTGAAATTAGAAATTGCATGCACTTTTTATTTTAAAAGTAACTTCCTAAGACTTGAACTCAAGACCTATTAAGGAATAAAGCAACTTTGGACCAAGTGAGCTAGTTTAAAAGGTATGTAAAATATGGAAATGAGGAAGGGGTTTTTTTTTTTTTTTTTAATTTTTAATTTTTTTTTTTTTTTACTCTTCTTGCTCAGTTTGCGTGCTTGCCCTTTTTCCTGCAAAACAAACCACAAAACGAAACAAAAAAAACTTTTCCACACTTGTGGAGTTAGATCTTGTTAGCTTGCCCGGAAAATCTACGTTTTCTCTCTGTTTCTGATTTGCCGAGATCGCGCAAGGTGCACGGCAAAGAGCATACGCAGCCGAGAAAAACCCTTTCCCTTTCTGTTTCTGATTTGCCGAGATCGCTCAAGGTGCACGGAAAAGAGCATACGCAGACGAGAAAGCAACAATCCGAACCCAAAAAAAAATCTAATAGTAAAAAAATGAAATATGAGATTTTTTTCTTATTAAAAACGAAATAAAAAAAATGCGTCTCTGTAACATTATACCTTCAAATCTGATAAAAAACGCGTTTCTGGAGCAACCGGGAACCGTTTTCGATCAAACGAAAACTATTTCCCAATGGAAACGACGCTCCGGACGCAATGGAACACCTCCCACAGCCCATAAATGCACAGAAATACCAGAACTAGAAACCTTTTCGAGTTTCGGCAACAGCAGTTCAAGATCTAGCTCATAACCGGAAGCGGCACTTCATAAAAGCTCTGATACCATGTTCGGGTACACAAGGTACTACCAAAGGACCGAACACCAAGAGCAACCACTTCACACAAACAGATCACAGATCAACACACCGATGTTTTGACGTGGTTTAAACCCTCTTGAGGGAAACACTCCACGGCCCCGGCCAAATAGCTTCTACGGGACAATTTATTATGCAAAGAAAGAATGTTACAAATGAGCTTCTCATAATCGATCAACTAAACAATGACCCTCCATGCTCTTTAAATAGAGATCATGGACCAATCGGGTGTTAAGCCACGGATCAAGGTTAGGTTTGATCTAAGAGAAGTTGAGCCGTCGGATCACTCTATGTCGGAAACATATCGTGACCGTCGGATTAAGTATTTACAAATGCATACTAATGCATACTAAAGAAACACACTATCCCTAACGGATATATTACACAAGTTGATCTTAACTAACTCCTAAGTGTCTAAATATCCTAACAATGTACAGACCATATTTTTTTCTTAGCTTCATTAAGTGTCATTCATAGGATGAATAAAAGGGTACTTGTTAATCATGAGAGTATGAATATTGATTGTTTTCCTGTGCAAAGTATGGTCTTGTTGATGGGGTTTGTGATGGCTCTAGGGGATTGATCTTGTGGCCACATCTTAGCAAATGGTTCCTATTAAATACTCTTTAGTGCCTAGTTCACCTGGTTATAATGGGTGAAACTCATTTACTGGTGAAGCAAATATGATAGGAAATTTCAAAAAAAAGATCTCAATTGCTTTCATATCCTTCATTTATAGGAACCATGATCAATAACACTCCTATTCTTCTTATCCTTGTATTCCTATTGCTATTTTGCTTGCTTCCACTTAGACTAGGAAGGTATATTGGAATGTAATAATATTCTAGTATGGATATTTAGGAATCTCATTTATAAACTTCTCTAGTTCAAGGAGTTTTAGTGTGGTTGATAGTTGCTGAAGAGAGTTGTAATTAAGTTATCATGCACTACCAATGCATATCATTATATATGGGGCATTGAAAAAGTGGGTCTTGCGTTCCTGATGTACCTTTCTATTAGTGTTTGGATATTTTTAATTTTGATCTATAAAATCATAGATGAGGCATTACAGAAATGGGTTTTTGGGCATGTTAAACTCTGCTCAGAGTGATGAGATGTTTTTGTATTTTTAGCTGGTGAACCTTGTTAAATTTTCTGAATTTACTTCAATATGATCTAGGATCTTAACTGAGAGAACAACATGTACAACATATCCACAGCATATCAATCATGGAGACAATAATGCAAGCACACAAGAGACACAAAGATTTACTTGGGGAAAACCATAAAGGTGAAAAACCCCAATAACTTCCTCAGAGATAGATAGAGCAATGATACAACCAACCAAGAGAGATAGCCATAACCTAGCAGCAATACTCCTCCTCCATAAGTGCGCCTCTCCTCCTTGAGAGCATGTGAGAGAAGTGAGTGAGCAAATAGAGTGCCTTCCGCACTCTATTTATACTTGACTTGACTTGCCTTTTTACCTAACTCATGTAGGCTCGAACTTAACCACATAACATAATGCTGAGTGGGCCGACCCCCAATAGGGTGGTCTAATAACCCTTTGACCCACATGGCCAACCCCCAATAGGGTGGTCTAATAACCCTTTGACCCACATGACTTATACAGGGCCGACCCCAAATAAGGTGGTCTAATAACCCATCAAGTATAAGTTACGACACTTACAATATAAATGACGACACTTCCTTATAGAGGAATAATACCATCTCTATAGGAATACAATATACATATATGTGAAATACATTCTGAAGTTACATATACATCAACACTCCCTCTTAACTAGGAAGGTATTTCTCAGCACAGTTCTTCTAGCACAAGTCATCTTCTCTGGATCATCGTCACTGGATAATCGTCATCGAGTCATCATCATCGTCACTGCTGCTGCTATCTCAATCAATCTCTGAAACTACTCGTCATAGGAAGTTCTACAGAGCCAGTCCTTTTTCATACTGGATGTAGGCCCACCACCTGCAGGTCTTCGTCATCACTGGCCATACTGTGGAAACCTCAGGACTTTTACGTGCGTCACAAAACCTTGAAAGAGCATCCCAGGCTGTTACGAGCACACAGCTCTACCTATAGGATCTCCCAGGGCAACGAATTACATGTGACCTCACCACAAAACCTCGCAAGAGCATCCCAGGCTGTTACAAGCACACAGCTCTACCTATAGGATCTCCCAGGGCAACGAATTACATGTGGTCATGGCAAAACCTCGCAAGAGCATCCCAGGACTGATTACGGGCACACAGCCCAACCTATCGGATCTCCCAGGGAAACGAATTACATGCCATAGGACAAAACCTCGCAAGAGCATCTGCCAGATATCCCAGGGCAACGAATTACATGCCATAGGCAAAACCTCGCAAGACTATCTGCAGATCTCCCAGGGCAACGAATTACATGTCCTCCCAGAGCAAAACCTCGAAAGAGCATTTGCCAGATGTCCCAGGGAAACGAATTACATGCCATAGGCAAAACCTCGCAAGACCATCTGCAAATCTCCCAGGGAAACGAATTACATGCTCATCTACACAACCTGATCCACGGCCACAGAGTATCAACCTGATACTCACCATACATCATCCTGATGTATCCATGATCATCCTGATCATCATCACTGCAACGTCCTGCTGCATGTCATCTGGAGCAACATCCTGAAGCTCGTCATCTATGATCATCCTGATCATCAATGCAACATCCTGCTGCATGTCATCTGGAGCAACATCCTGAAGCTCGTCATCTATGATCATCCTGATCATCACTGCAACATCCTGCTGCATGATCCACCTGATCATCAATGCATCTACCTGATGCATACCAAGTATCTACCTGATACATATCATCATACATGATCCTCCTGATCATCAATGTATCCACCTGATACAAATACATGATACATATCATCATACATGATCCTCCTGATCATCAATGCATCTACCTGATGCATACCAAGTATCTATCTGATACATATCATCATACATGATCCTCCTGATCATCAATGTATCCACCTGATACAAATACAAATACATGATACATATCACCATACATGATCCACCTGATCATACAATGTATCCACCTGATACATATACAGATACATGGTCCAAGCATCCAACATGATGCATATACAAAATACGTACACCTGATCCAACTGATCATATCCAGCATCCAACATGATGCATACATACATAAATGATCCAACTGATCATATCCAGTATCCAACATGATGCGTACATACATAAAAATGATCCAACTGATCATATCCAGCATCCAACATGATGCGTACATACATACATAAAAATGATCCAACTGATCATATCAAGCAGAAACCATAACATCATCCTGATGCTCATCCTCTAGCGCTTACATCCACAGCCATGTGAAGGATCCTCCTTCCAACATGCTTGGAATGGCTTCAGCAAATGTGTCCATCACTTCTTCCTCGAAGTGTCCTCGATCTGAAGAACGCCAAGCCTCTCTCTGAAGTACTCGAACTTCACTCTGGCTAGTGGCTTCGTCAGCACATCTGCAATCTGCTCGTCCGTCACAACATACAGGAGCTTCACAGCTCCTCTCTGCACCATATCCCTGATATAGTGATATTTGATCTCTATGTGTTTCGACCTGTCATGAAACACTGGGTTCTCGGACAGCTTCACACAACTCTGGTTATCACAGAAGATACCAGTAGCCTCCAACGGGAGATCAAATAACTCAGACAGTAGCTTCCGTAGCCATACTGCCTCGCAACTAGCTGAGCAGGCTGCAACATACTCTGCCTCAGCTGTACTCAGTGCTACGCAAGACTGCTTCCTGCTAAACCAAGAGATCACATCTGATCCCATACTGAAGCAACACTCAGATGTGCTCTTCCTATCTGCAGCACTGCCAGCCCAATCTGAATCAACATAACCCTGCAGGTTAAACTTTTGATTCGCCTCATACCTGAGCCCATAATCCACTGTACCCTTCAGGTACCTCAGAACATGCTTTACAGCAACCAGGTGAACACTCCTCGGATCCGTCAGGAACTGGCTCAATGTGTTCACAGCAAAGCAAATGTCTGGTCTCATGTTCGTCAGGTACATCAAGGACCCAATCATCTGACGATACAAAGAGACATCAACCGGATCAGATGAAGCATTACATAGAAGCTTTAGATTTGATGCCATAGGTGTGGTCATGGCCTTGCAATCCATCATCCTGAACCTCTTCAGGATCTCTACTGCATACTTCCCTTGTCCAAGGAAGATTCCTTCTGCACTCTGCCACACCTCCATGCCAAAACCAAATAGTGCATCATCCCCAAGTTCTTCATCTCGAACTCGATAGTAAGCTTCCGCTGCGTGTCGGCAATCAATCTATCTTCACCATACCAAGTTCTGCACATATATTATTTCCTATCATGTGTCTCAGAACCAAGTGGCTGCTCCACATACACTTCTTCTTCAACTACACTATTCAAGAAAGCTGTCTTGAATCCATCTGGTGTATCTTCTATTTCATCACTTTTATATTTCTCAATGCTGCCATCTGCAACATGCTTGATCTGATAGTTCCATTTGGAAGTCATAACAAACTTCCCTTCACATCTTGGGACTACATCCCAAACATCATTCTTCATGATCGACGGATCATGGCATTCCATTTCTTCATCCCAGATCCTGGGAACTTCAATATCTTCAATAAATTCAATAGATATCTTTGTTGCTAGAATAAATGTTGTAATTCTTCTTTTGTAGGAGATGGCATACGATCTTTCCTACACAACAAGTTAAATTGCATGATTAGAAAACATCTCATAGTTTTCAGAACAAATTCTTACACATAAAGAAATATGCCATACAGTCATGCAATTATCTTAGCCAATGCTTCAATACAACATTTATCCATATTCCGTAACTTTCTAGATGCCTTCCAATCTCTACCAGAACATTGTTAAGAGTGTGCACAACTCCCAACATGTCAGCAAAGAGGTTTCATACTAGATAAGTAGCAATGGAATGTTGTACAGTGCCATAGGCCACTTACCCATGCATATTAGGAGTATACTATTCATTAATGCAATTATTCTAATATGCATAATACACAACCTAATTCTAGGAACATCAGTATATACATTTTTGAACAGTATTATTTAAGAAATGACAATTCAAATACTTATCTTTGTTTGTTCGTTGGGTGGACTCCCTCTGAGTCTTCGCTTCCTTGCAGGAGCTACTGGAGTCCTAATCTGAAGTAGCTTCTTCTACATCTTTTGATGTGGAATGTAGAGAGATGGTCAACTCCCTCTGAATATTTGCATCCTTGAATAAACCACTGGAGTGTGCTCCCTCTTGATCTTTGCTTCCTGGGTTACCTGTTCTTGAACTCATATTCATCCTTGGTCCGTATGCATGCTTATTAGTATCATGATTAAATCATACATATACTATTTAAAGCACAATAATCTCAAGCATGTATAGTCATGATCATTTCAAACAGAAATAATAAGCATTAGCATTCAAGGTTTATGTAGGATTCTTATGGTTAGTTAAAGCATAAGAAACATAACGTGTCTAAACCTATAATTACTCAAAGCTATGACTCTTCGGGTTAGTCATATCATCAATCAAGAGAAGAGATATAATATGCATAAGACCATGACTATTCAAACCTATGGTTTCATGATTCTTCTGGTTAGTCAAATCAATCAATATAAGAGACATATTATTTTACTTATATTCCTATTTGACCATAGGACTTTTCTGGTTAGTCATATCATTAAACAAAGTAAAAAGCATAATATGCCTAAGCCCATGATTACTAACTTCAATGAATAATCATAATCAATCATGCCAAGTATACTTATATAAAGGATCTTATCACAAGATGAGATTGTAACTTGATATAGGAAAAACATACCTGGATTAGCATGCTAGCTAGTTATGTCTTAACATACTCACATGATGTCTTCTTGTTCTTCTTCAATGACTTGTGCTAGTAACCTGTATATCTCATAGGTTAGCCATTATAAAACCAAGTTATACATACCTCGTAAATGGATCTTCTATGAGATCCATGATAATGGATGAATCTTTGTCCTCATGTTATCATGATCATATGTTCTTGGACCAGAACATGATTTGTCTTCTTGGTGTACCTTTCATGTTAGTAGACAACATAAATCTCATACAACACCATAATGTATTAGTACAATCATAAGTTTCAACACCCTAACCAATGAATATCTTCTATCATGCATTCATAATTTTGTTAAGGTGATACGACAAATCTAAAATCAAAATTGTACTAACCATAATAACATGAAGACAAACATACCATAAAATTAATCATGGACAAATATCGAAACATACCTCGATGAGTCATACCTGTTAAGGTCGCTTGTAATCTTCTTATGTAAGGCCTTGGCCTCATCTCCCTCTGAAACAGGAACTTCTTTACTCATGCAGATGATCAATCCATCTTCTTCTAGGGTTAACCCAATCCACTTGATTTGCAAGAACTGGACCTGGAGCTGGATATGGGTTTGTCAGAGAAACCCCAAAAATTCAAGCTTTGAATTTCAAACTTTCGAAAGGATAGAAATATGCGCCTTGATGAGCTGATCAAACTGGTATATTCAGAATTTGAAAACTGCAAAGTTTCACTCCTCAATTTTGCCTTTGAAACTCCCGGATTCACTGGACGTGATCCTGAACTGGGGTTTGATGAAGCCCACTCTTTTGCCCCATCAAAATGTTTGATCCAAAGCTCTAAGCTTCTATTTTTCTGAGGAGCTTCCAGCCGTAGTCACAGATTTCAAAAATTCCCATTTTTACAGAAGCCCTAATTTTCCACTTTTCTGATCAAAGTCCCGAACTAGGGTCTAATCAAGCCCGGCCTTTTGCCCAACCAAAAATTCTGATCTTGGTCTCTAAATTTCTATTTTGATGAGTAGCATCCAGCCGTGGTCTCCGATTACAAAAATTCCAACTTTCTCCAAAGCCCTAAATTCCGGAAGCCATGAATGAAGGTGCCAAAAAATAATTCTGTTTTGACAGAAATATGTACCTGATTGTTTCTGGTGTAACTCCGAAATTTTTGATCCACAGGGTCTGAAAAAAGTTTCCTGAGATAGCCTGACCTGTTATCTTTCCATCCTGACAGGTCTGACCTCAATTGGATTCTCTGAGAGAGAGTTATGCCAAATGTCGCAACGTGACCTGTTTTTGGGATAATACAGGAGAGAGAACTTGTACGGCGTGCCACGTGTCACTGGTTCAACTTCGGCCTCTGAAAAAGTTTTCTGAGATATTACAGACTGTGTACTACCTGTCACTTTTTACGAAATTTCATTTGGAGCTTCCTAGCCCAAGATATGACCTTTTTCCCAAGGTCACCTGATTTTGACTCAGATCTGGAAGAGGCAGAAACCCTATATTGTACAGATCATAAATCACAAAGTACAACGAATTAGAGGTTTTCCTTTGGACACAAGATACCTGGAGATCTTAGCTTCAGCCTGTAACAATTTCAGATCCGAAAACTTCGCCAAAACGGATTTATAGCGAAAGTGCTATGATGACTGGTTTTTGCTATATCAAGCCCTAGCATCGTAAGTGCAACAAGTGTCATACATGCCATATCATGCCTTCTTTCAGGCTAGCTCTGATACCATGTTAAATTTTCTGAATTTACTTCAATATGATCTAGGATCTTAACTGAGAGAACAACATGTACAGCATATCCACAGCATATCAATCATGGAGACAATAATGCAAGCACACAAGAGACACAAAGATTTACTTGGGGAAAACCATAAAGGTGAAAAACCCCAATAACTTCCTCAGAGATAGATAGAGCAATGATACAACCAACCAAGAGAGATAGCCATAACCTAGCAGCAATACTCCTCCTCCATAAGTGCGCCTCTCCTCCTTGAGAGCATGTGAGAGAAGTGAGTGAGCAAATAGAGTGCCTTCCGCACTCTATTTATACTTGACTTGACTTGCCTTTTTACCTAACTCATGTAGGCTCGAACTTAACCACATAACATAATGCTGAGTGGGCCGACCCCCAATAGGGTGGTCTAATAACCCTTTGACCCACATGGCCGACCCCCAATAGGGTGGTCTAATAACCCTTTGACCCACATGACTTATACAGGGCCGACCCCAAATAAGGTGGTCTAATAACCCATCAAGTATAAGTTACGACACTTACAATATAAATGACGACACTTCCTTATAGAGGAATAATACCATCTCTATAGGAATACAATATACATATATGTGAAATACATTCTGAAGTTACATATACATCAACAAACCTTAGGGCTCAAATGTAATTTAGTTCTTATTAGACATTCATGTTCTCACTATTCCTTGACTTGGGAGGTCCACATTGGCCACTTGCAAAAATTTTTCTCATCGTTGTTTATCCATCTATGATATGCGTGCTTCGGTCGACTTGTTTTGTATATTTTTCTTGGCCGAAGAAGAGATTCTGCCTAAAGAAAATCATTATTCTACCTAGCTAGTTTCATTGAGACATAGATGATTAGCCACTCTCTAGGTAATAATAAGTTGACTGATACATGATCTGGAACTTTTAGATGTCCCATTACCCTTGAAATCCTAAGATTACTTTCAGGTTTCTTCTACCCTGTCAACCTGGCATGAGAATGTCGGAATTTAACTTCCTGAATTAAAACATTTAATAGAATAACTCCACAACAGGAACTAAGCGGCATAGCCCCTTTGATTGTTGAACTGAAACATGGAGGGGTTTCTCGTCAACCAATAAATTTTTTGGTTGATAAATATTATCTTATTGATGCATTGTTGGGGAAACAGGGAAACCAATAAGATATTTTGAATTGAACCAACACATTCATTCATATGCATCTCTACAAATTGTTAACCATTCACTAATTTCCACTCTTAGGCATTCCAAGTATAACCAATATCAGTTCAAAAAACCACATTTGGATTTCCAGTGTATTATCCTCTACATGTTGAGATCATTAAATTACTTCCTTGATGTTGGGAATTCCAAGTAGGAAAATAAACAAGGTAAATGGAAACATTTCAATATTTATTCCATAATTCCCTACAAAGGTGAGATCAATTAACACTGATTTGCTTTCCATCAAAACACCCAAAAATTTTCAATCTTATACTATTAATGCAAACAGGAAGAGATCTCTGCATTTTGTGATGTTTTATTCACAGTATGATCATGCTAAATTTTAAAATTTGAGGATTAATTATATGCTTCTAAAATACACCACTCTTTGATATGCAAGATGGGTGCCATTTTTAAGATCAATTTCACATCCTTCCTAGTGTAAGCAACCTCTGCATGTACTTACATATCATGTCCAAGTTATTAGATTTTGTCCCATGATGTAAATCTAGTTGATATGTTGCATTGAATGCATGCTTGCATGTTCAACATCTAGTAAGGCCCATAAAGTCTAGGAAGCAACTCCTTTTATCAAATATAAAATACCAATACTTGCACTACCCGACATTTAACATTTTTCCAACAAAATAGAACTACCAAAATATATTGTAGATGACTAAAGAGTCAAGACTATTCAGTCATCAGCTATCTTGACTTTCAAGCTCAATGAATACATTTTTGTTTGGTTGGAGTCAGGACTCAGTAGTACTCCTCATATCATGGTCATTCCTGGGTTGTGGAGACAATCTTGGGTTTTTAGGTAGCTCTTTCTTTCTTTCCCAAGAGATGCTTATCTTCTGAAGTGGCCTTCCATTTTGGCAATCCAACTTTCCACACCAGATTTTTGTTTTCATCCAACCTTGATCTAAATTCTTACGACATAAGGTTATAATGATGTATGCTCAGAACTACACTTTTCCTGCATGATCAGTGAATATTGTTGTTTTTTCAACTTCCTCCAATCTGCATCATAGAGATGCTCTGTTAATTCTTTCCAATGCAAATAGTCTACTTTGCAGGGTTGCCGTGTTCCTGGCTTACTCATCCATTTGTACACATCTATGCATGGATGTTTGCATTATACCTCTAATTATCTTGCTCCTTCCTGACACTTCCAAATTCAAATTTGGAACTTAAATATCTACCTCATGTTTATATGATTACAATGGTAAGATGTCCCATTGCTTGAGAGGGTTATTTCCATAATTGTTTTCATCAAATGAGATGGTTTTTACAGGGTTTCTGTGGATCTTCCTAGTGCTTGCTACAGGCCCTGGGGGCTTTTATAACCAGCCCATAAGAGGCTTAGTTGGAAATTGGGGGCCTACAACATTGAATCTAAATTTTGTACTATGTGCATTGGCTCTAGTGAAATACAAGAAGTGATCTCCCATCTCTTCATTAGACCATTAGATCCCGAAAATCATAATGATATGTGGTTGAGTAATTGCATTGTGGGTGAAGTAATGTGTATCCACAATATACATCGAAAGAAGCAAGGTGCATTGTAGAATGCACGTGGGGTCATAAGAGGGGTATCATGCCAATATACTAGGTAGATATATAAAGTGGTATAAAAAATGTAAATGAAAAAATGGATACATACAATATATAGGGAAAATAAGGGTTTTTTTAAATTGGGAAAGCATATTGGGAGGGGGTTAAAAAAAACGATTTTGGGAGGTATTTTCCAATATTGACTAAAATTAGGGGTATTGTTTCATATGCCACGAACCAACATTGTATGGTAGAGAGCCATTGAGTGAAGGTCCCATGGGTGCGGTAGGTAATGTGGGTTCCAGGTCTGCTGAGTGTTGAGATTCCTGCAACTATGTGGTTGAGCTCATTGGCTTAGCAATGCCTTCCTTGTTATCCCTGTATGCTTGATAAACTCACTGCAGATTGGCTTAGCATGCTTAGCTTGCCTGATATGCTTGATAAAGCCAAATGTATGCTGGATTTGCATGACTGTGTTGTTTGGTATGCTTGATAAACCCAACTAGAAGTTGGCTTAGCATGACTAGTATATCCCTGTATGCTTGATAAACCCACTGTAGGTTGGCTTAGCATGGGTAGATGCCCTAGAATGCTTGATAAACCCAACCGCAGATTGGATTAGAATTGGGATGGAACCTTGACTGTGAGAGAACCTAATAGCCCTCCTTAGTGGATACACAACCCAACTCGGGGGTGATTTCTCAGCTGAAAGAGTACAGGCTGGACATAGATCTAAGTTTGGGTGGACGTTGATCTCACTTAGCCAGTTGCTTGGAAGCTTCAGGAAGTTAAAAGATAAGTACTTCTGTGTTACGTTGAATGATGATGCTCCATTGTTATAATACGGTTGCTTATGTTTAGTTGTGGAATGTATGTTTGTATCAATTTGATTGCTAGGAAGATCATAGGTGAACCTGAGTAGGAGGCTGAGTTATTGTTATGTATATCATTGTATTGCATGAGTTTAATGCATTATAAGTCTTGCATGTGATAGAGATATTTGTTAGATCTAACTTTATGCACCTTACATGTTGTGATATGTTTGATTAACCCTATGAATGAGTTGTGTGACTACACTTGATCTTTGGGAAGGGAGGGAGATACCCTGAGGTGTTTCAGAACCCCTATGTGGATCAGGTGAAGGGGAAAGGTCATTGGAGAAGACAGATAGAGTTCTATGAAGTTCTAAGGCATGGAAAAGTGAAGTTATGATGGAATATTTAGCTGAAATAATGACATGTTTATAATCCTCATATGGATGAGAGAGTTATACTAGTGGAAAGATCTCTCCAAGAGCTTTCTAAAGGTACTCGACTTGCCTCATTTGGCTCAAGGAAGAGGGAGAAACAAGTCTGGGAAGTTTGCAGATGTAGAGAAGGAGGTTCCGCATCTCCGCTTCTGCAATGCAGATTGCTGATTGCAGAAAGGAAAGTTTTTCGGAAATTCAAGTTTGGACTTTCGCATCTCCGCATCCGCAATGCGGATTGCGGAAAGGAAATTTTTTTGGAAAGTCAAGTTTGGAATTCCGCAATCCTGACTTCCACAATGAGGATTGCGAATTGCAGAAAGAGTAGTCTTCCGGTAAAATGAAGTTGGAATTCCGCAATTCTGACTTCCACAATTGTGGTTTGTGGATTGCGAAAATGAAGTTGACGGAATAATTATACTTCCACCATCCCGAGTTCCACAATGCAGATTGCGGAAGGGTGTTGGAGAGATAAGTTTGGCGATCTATCTTCCGCATCCCGCAATGCAGATTGCAGATTGTAGATTGCAGAAGGATGAATTGCGGATTGCGGATCCAAGGAAACTTGCGGATTGACGATTCGAGGCAACTTGCGGATTGTGGATCTAAGAGAGTTGAGGATTGCGGATCTAAGAGAGTTGCAGATTGCGGATTGCAGATCTAGTGATGCAGTTGCGGAAAAGAGTGAATGGAAGATTTTTGAAGAAAAAAATAACAGAGCCTCTCATCGCCTCTGAAGGACACCGAGGTGATCTGGGGATGCTACATATTCCTAAGTGGACTGCATACCTTTTATAATGATAAAATCCAATATGATGAACCCAAATCCCTTGAAGATGCAATTCAAAAGGATAAGCATTTATATGATCATAATAAAGGAATAAAATCTATGCATAAATCATGGAGGGATAGGCAAAGAGATAAGTAGGATCAAAGAAAGAAAGGATTCCAACTTCCCTATTAAGAAATCAACAAAATTCATTTCAGCGGAGCAATCAAATTTAGAATGGACCAAAGATGGTAGAGTCTCAAGGAAAAAAGAAAAATCAACAAATCAAACGTTAGGGATGTGAAGGGAATCATACATTCAAAAATTGACCTCACAAGGGAGACAAGATGAGAACTATGCACAACATTCATGAAGCAAGCACAATGGAGGATGTGGCTAGAGATATTCCTAGAATTTATCCAACCTTGGATAACAAACAGGAAGAGCACCAGTCCAATATGATTGAGATTGAAGATACGATTATTGATCAACCCATTTCCATTTTAATTGATTAAAGGGAAATTCATAGTTATATTTATCCCAACTTGGTTGAGATATTCCAGTTAAATAAAAACAAGCATGCTAAATCTTGGTTGGTACAATTAGCTACCAAAACTAAAAGAAGTATTTGTGATATAGTAAATTGTTGTCCCTTAGATATGAATGGACTTCATAATTTTGTAGATTTCAACAACCTCTTGGTTCTTATGATGTAATTATTGGAATGGATTGGTTGGATGCACACCATGTCATTTTATATTGTCATAATAAGACTCTCACTTGTATTAATGAAGAAGAGCATAAGATAGTGAAGGGAATTCCAAGGCCTATGTTAGAAAAACAGGATCGTAGAGCAATAACAATAAATAGAAATGCAAATATAATCACACAAACACATTACAAGAGAGACACCAATATATCGTGGTTCACCCAAGATGGGCTATGTCCAAACTGAAGTTGCCAGTCCTTATTATTATATCATCCAACAAAGTGAAGGGATACAACCTGTAGCACAACTGCTGCACTTCCTCTTCATTGTCTCACAGTCTCTCTTTTGATCTCAGAGATATTTACAATGAATAATACCTAATACATGAAACCCTAGCCGTGTTACAATGTATTTTTTTTTATAAGGGAAATACAATGGGAAAATACCACGGGTTACCCAAAACCATGGGCCCAAAAACTGTTGGAAATCGTGACGGGATCATAACCAAACCTGGGGTTCAAACACAGTTGAATCATCATCCATGAGACTGGAAGATCAGGCTCTACAACCAACAATATCCCATTTGGATACTGATCACAGCAACTCCACCGCTGCTGCACTTGCTGGACTTGGACTTGGCAAATTTCTCCTCTTCACCTTCATGCTAGAAGGCCAACTGAAACCGAGTAAGAAATCAGTTTCTCTCTGGTCACTACCGTTATGAATATGTCTGCAGAATTATGGCTAGTGTCTATCTTTTCTATCTTCAATAGTTCATCTTCCAGAACAGAGCGTATGAAATGGTACTTGAGCTGTATCTGTTTAGTCCTAGAATGGAATGTTGAGTTCTTTGTAAGATGAATGGCACTCTAGCTGTCACGATACAACCTGCTATCCTTCTGCTTCTTACCCAATTCCTACATAAACCTCTGCAACCAAATCATCTCTTTACTTGCCTCTGTAACAACAACATACTCTGCTTCCATTGTTGAAAGTGCAACAACCTTCTGTAGTTTTGAAATCCAAGTTACTGTTGTTCCACCTACAGTAAACACATACCCTATGGTGCTCCTCCTACTATCCTTATCACCTTCCATATCTGCATCAACATATCCCTGTAGAACAATGTCTGAACCTCCAAAACATAATGCCTGAGTGGTGGTACCTCTCAAATACCTGAGAATCCACTATACTACCTTCCAATGTTCTTTACCTGGATTGTTCATATATCTACTCACAACTCCCACTGCTTGTGCAATATTTGGTCTTGTGCACACCATGGCATACATCAAGTTGCTAACTGCTAATTGATAGGGAATCTTGGACATGTAATCTGTCTCTTCCTGTGTCTTGGGACACATTTCCTTGCTTAGACTAAAATGGCTGGCCAAAGGTGTACTAACTGGTTTTGCATTCTTCATTCTGAACCTCTCCAACACCTTTTGTATGTACTCACTCTGAGACAATGTCAATTTGCTATTTTTCCTATCTCTCATTATTCTCATACCAAGGATTTTCTTTGCAGCACCCAAATCCTTCATCGCAAATGAATTAGCTAGCTTCGTTTTGAGTACATTTATATCCTGCATGTTAGATCCTACAACAATCATGTCATCCACATACAATAACAAGATAATACATCTTTCACTGTCTAGCTTCTTGAAATAAACACAGTGGTCAGAATGATATCTACTATAACCTTGTTCTGTCATAAACCTATCAAATTTTAAATACCACTGCCTTGGAGCTTGCTTCAATCCATACAAACTCTTTTTCAACCTGCATATCAAGTTCTCTTTACCTTTGACCTCATACTCTTGTGGTTGCTGCATATATATTTCTTCCTCCAAATCCCCATGGAGAAAGGTTGTTTTTACGTCTAACTGTTCAAGATACAAATCTTCTACCGCCACTAGACTTAAGATAGTCCTAATTGAAGTCATCTTAACAACAGGAGAAAATATTTCATCAAAATCTATACCTTTCTTCTATGCAAACCCCTTTACAACAAGTATGGCCTTGTGCTGCTTGTTACCTCCTTGTTCTTCCTTCAACCTGTAAATCCATTTGTTCTGGAATGCTCTTTTACCAGTAGGAAACTAAACCAAATCCCAAGTCTTGTTTCCTACCAATGAGTCCATATCCTCATTCATGCCTTGCTCCCACTTATTTCTAGTTTCCACATGCATTGCTTCTTCATAACAATCTGGTTCACCAGCATCAGTCATCAATAAATAATACATTGAAAGAGAGTATCGTTTAGGGAGTCTACTTAACCTGGCAGATCTTCTTGTAGTTGTAGGAGTTTCAGGTACTTGCTGCTGTTCTTGATTTTCTGGCACCTTGGGAACTTCATTTTATTCAATTTCATCAAGTATTGTGTACTATGTGGTTTCCTTTTCCTGTTTATTTCCTTGCAACCGATCTTTATACTTGACCTTTCATTGAATATCATATATCTACTCTTGATGATTTTGTTATTTTCATAATCCCATAAGCGATAACCAAATTCATCAACCCCATATCCAATAAAGGTACATTTCTTGGATTTAGCTTGAAGCTTTGTTCTATTTTCTTTATAAATATGGACAAACGCTTCACAACCAAACGTTCTCAGAAATGAGTAGTTTACCTTTTTATTTGTTCATGCCTCCTCTGGAATACCACCATCCAAAGCACTCGAAGGTCCTCTGTTTATTAAATAAACAATAGTATTTACAGCATCTGCCCAAAACTGTAAGGGAAACCTTGCATGCAATCTCATACACCTTACACGCTCCATGATCATTCTGTTCATCCTTTCTGACACACCATTTTCTTGTGGTGTTCCTGGGATTGTCTTCTCTCTACGAATCCCATGGTATGAACAGTAACTATCAAACTCCTTGCCGCAGTACTCACCTCCATTATCAGATCTGAGACACTTCAACCTTTTTCCTGTCTCATTCTCAACCAAAGTTTTCCACTTCTTAAAAGTAGCAAACACATCAGATTTCTCTCTAATGTAATAAACCCAATTTTTTCTAGTTGCATCATCAATAAATCTAACATAATAATGAGAGCTACCAAGAGATTGTACCTGATCCAATCCCCATACATCAATATGCACAAGCTCTAACTTTTCATTCTTCTTCTGTTTCCCAACCCTGAGAAATATGAATCTCTTATGTTTTCCATAAACACAGTTCTCACAGAATTTCAAACTTACCTGCTTCAAATCTGGCAGCAACTTCCTTGAGTGGAGAATCTGCATCCCCTTCTCACTCATGTGGCCAAGCCTATGATGCCACAATGCTGTATCTGTTCCTGTGGAAGCTAAATAGATAGAATGGTCAATATTATGAGGACATAAATACAACATACCTACTCTGTCTCCTTTTGCTATCATCATTGATTCTTTAGTGATCTTCCACCACGTTTCTCCAAACGTAGATAGATAGCCACCATCTCCCAACTGGCCTGTTGAGATTAGATTTCTTTTCATAGCAGGAATATGCCTTACATATTTCAGCAACCAATCAATTCCATTCTTAAATTTTATCCATACCTTACCCATTCCAACAATTTTACATGGCTCATCATCACCCAATAAAACATATCCAAAATCTCCTAGAACATAATCATGAAAATATTTCCTATGGGGTGTAGCATGACATGAAGCCCCTGAATCTACTACCTAATAATCACTAGTATTATCTAATGCAAGAATCAAAGCATCTTGTAACACATCACCTGCTACATTTACTTCCTGGGTAGTTTCCTTCTGTCCATCTCCTTTCTTCTTTAGAGATCTGCAGTCTTTCTTCAAATGTGCTTTCTTTCCACAGTTCCAGCACTCTATTTTTCCCATTCTGGACTTGGATCTTCCCATTTTAGACTTGCCATGATTACCTTGGCTCTTTCCTCTCTCCTTTTGTCTTCCCCTGCTCTCCATGGTCAATGCATTACCTGATGTCTCACCTGTGCTTTTTCTTCGCATTTCCTCTCTCAGAATAACATCATCAAATTTCAAGGTGTTTGAACCAGAGTCAGAGTTACTTACAACCATGACCAAGCTATTCCAACTTTCTGGCAATGAACACAAGATTAGAAGAGCCCTAACCTCATCATCGAAGTTCACACTTACAGAACTTAGTTGATTTGTAACCGTATTAAATTCATTTAAATGATCAGTAATAGATCCACCTTCATACATCTTCATATTAAGTAAATGCTTCATTAGAAATACCTTGTTGGAGGCCGAGGGTTTTTCATACAGCTTACCCAATTCGCTCATCAAACCCTCTGTTGTCGTTTCTTTTGAGATATTGAAAGCCGCCGACGAAGCCAGGGACAGCCATATTGTCCCCAGTGCCTTTCTATCAAGAACCTCCCATTATTCATCCTTCATGGCCGCCAGCTGCTTTGCTCTTCCTCCCAACGGAAGGAATAGATCCTTTTGGTACAGATAGTCCTCCATTTGCATCTTCCATAACTGGTAGTTTTGGATGTTAAACTTCGCGACCTTAA
This sequence comes from Larix kaempferi, assembly GCA_027924585.1. Classification (NCBI taxonomy): domain Eukaryota; kingdom Viridiplantae; phylum Streptophyta; class Pinopsida; order Pinales; family Pinaceae; genus Larix; species Larix kaempferi. Next base: position 4,417,258 of record BSBM01000792.1, read on the forward strand.
ACTTTCCTTCTTCTTCCATTGCTCCCACTCGAACCAGAAACCCTAGTTTCCTGCTGGTTTAACTTCCAAATAGACCTTTGGATCTGATACCAATTGTTAGAAAAACATGATCGCGGAGCAATAACAATAAACAGAAATGCAAATATAATCACACAAACACATTACAAGAGAGACACCAATATATCGTGGTTCACCCAAGATGGTCTATGTCCACATTGAAGTTGCCAGTCCTTATTATTATACCATCCAACAAAGTGAAGGGATACAACCTACAGCACAACCACTGCACTTCCTCTTCACTGTCTCACAGTCTCTCTTCTAATCTCAGAGATCTTTACAATGCATAATACCTAATACATGAACCCCTAGCCATGTTACAATGTCTTTTTTTTATAAGGGAAATACAATGGGAAAATACCACGGGATACCCAAAACCATGGGCCCAAAAAATGTTGGCGATCGTGCTGGGATCATAACCAAACCCGGGGTTCAAACACGGTTGAATCATCATCTATGAGACTGAAATATCAGGCTCCACAACCAACAGCTTATTTATATAAGACAGGTTTCAACTGTGCAGTTAAAATGGTGTTTCAGAAAAGGGTTTCAGGCATATGCATCTCATGGAGAGGAACTAGAAAAGAATAAGGGCCCAAACTTCGAATATTTTATAGTATTGTAGGAATATACATACGTGATTGAAGAAATACCTGGTGTTAACACCAAAATTTGACGACCTATCTCATCCCCTTAGTCACGTAACCCATATATCCCTTTTTCCTACATATTTGGCCTCCAAAAACCCAAAATCCCTAAGTTGGTAAGCAAATGGTCAAAAAATCATTATTTCCCTCAAAACATTAATTAAATTATTTAAAAAAAGGTCAAAATACCCAAAAAAAGAAAAAAAAAGAAAAAGAAAAAGGGGAAATATTCAAAATAAAAGAAAAAAAGAGGGAAACCATCAAATACCACGGGCCAATACTAGTGGCTTCCCAATACCACGGGACAATATACCACCATCCAAAATTGCTATAAAAAGGAGGTGGAGCCCCCCCATTTGAACATCATTCACTCTTCCCTACCGACACTCTGCCGAAATTCCTACTGAAACCCTAGCCTCCCTTTGAGCTTGTGTTTCCCCATTCTAGTTGAGTTTTGGATACCTTTGAGCATTCAGAGGAGAGAAAAAGACATTGGAGACCAAGAGCACCACCATTTCTACGGCTGCAAGGGCCACCAAAATCCTCACCATTTTGAGTTAACACTACACTGTAAATCCATTTTTACATTAATGAAAAGCAACCTTTGATTCACATAGCCTATATTTGATTTTGGAGTGCTTATTATTTTAGTTTAGATCTTATTTTTACTGTAGTAACTTTCAACATTTTTATTTTTTTACCATTTCTATTTGCATGCACACACTCCCTTTCACAAACTATTACTAAGAGTTCCATAACTCTTAGTAAGTACATCTATGTACTAGCTAGTGTGGATAACCTAGTTACAGTTTTGGAGACTCCAACCAGTTTGATTCTCATCGATCTGTGGTTTTGTAAGAGTAGTAGTTATTTTTTTTTGTTGCATTTGTGATTTTCTTCTTGCATTGTATTTTCTTTCAGTTTTTACAGTCATCTCCCTCTTTAGGTTAGTTTTGTTCTAGCATTATACCACGTACTTGTAGGTTTGGCACTTTCCATCGCAGTACCTTTTTATTTTTCCGTTTTTATGGCTCGAGCCGAGACTTCCGACGGCATTCCCACACTATCAAGCGCGGGTTTTCCTTCGCTAAGACCGCTCTTCTCTCTGCAGCCCAAGCATGACTTTCATCCCGAAAAGTGCACTTAAAGCGTGACTTTCTTCCTAAGAATCATGCTCCAAGCGTCCTTTTGCTGCCCTTTAGCATGCTCCAAGCACGCTTTTCTCACCTAGAAGAACGCTCCAAACATGCTTAATTAGCCTAGAAGCACACTCCAAGTGCACATGTACGGCCTAGAAGTACACTTAATTTGCCCAGAAGAGCACTACAAGAATGCTTATCTTTCCCAGAAGCGTGCTTTTCCTTCTGTGGTGATTTTTTCTTCCCCGATGCGAGTTTTCTACAGTCTATAGTGCCTAGAGCGCGACTGTTCCTATGACAGACACACCCCGTACCTTTTTTTGGCTTCCATAGTCACACCGGCTGCACTTACAACCTCACTTTTGCTCCGCTCATCGCGGCTGGTACTTTTCTACTGTTTGCTTGCTATAGCATTTGAGACATTTCGGTTTGCATGCACCCATGTTTACTTAGTTCATTGTTATCTATTGCATTTACATTTCAGCAAGTTTATTAGTTGCATCATTTGCATACATTTTCCAGTAGTTAGTCCTTTCATTTGAAAAGAAAAAGAAAAATGTTTCTTTCAATTTTAGTTCTTTATTTCAACATTTACTTTTGGTGTATCCTAGGTTGTTTACACCACTTGTGCACCCACTCACTCCCTAAGTTCCAAGTGAGACTAAAATTGGTTTAATTGAACACACATTTAACCCTACTTGGAGACCCAAAAAAAAATTGGTATTTAGGTAGGACATTGGGGTTAGGAATCCAACAACACCCCTTCTGTCATACACATTTGAGACATAGTTGTTGTCTTTTAGGGAGCCAAAATCCTCTTTGATTAACACAGTTGACACCGATTTACTAGGGGGCCTCTCCCTTAGGAGGGAAAGGAGCAATACTAGTTCCGAAAGTATGGGTGGAATGCCACTCTCCACTCTGTATTGAAGGACACCAACTCATTGTTCTCATCGCACATGTTGGCTATCATACCGAGTGGGTGATGACCAAAGAAATGAAGTTGCGGGACACCTTTCTGGATGTGATTTGACTGAGGTAGCTTAGTTACCAGAATTTTCTAGGGATCTTTTACTCGGGATCCCTCTCAATAGAGGGATATACCTTAGCCATTTGGTTCTCCATTTCATATTTCCTGACTGCGGATTTCATCACCCTGCAGAGGATACGATTTGCATGAGCTTCCATATCTTTTAGTTAGGTGTTTGCATGCTCCTAGAACCCCTAGGTTAGTAAGTATTTTTATTTTTAGGAGTGCTTCCTGTTGGTATTCTGACAATTTGATTGTCTCTCCCATATTGCAGCACACTATTGCATCATGTTCTTTTGAGCTTCTTGTTGGCCTGAGTGTCGTTTTTATTATTATTGATAGCTCTCCTTTTGCACGCACGATTGAAATAGGATTTTTGAGCATGTTTTTAGAACACATCCCCTTAGCACTTATACATTCATCACCATTGGTTCCCTGAGACACTCCCATTGTCTACAAGGGAAGTCCCCACAGTACGGTACATTGGACCCCCCTCATCGTGCTCCCTTGAGATGCACAACTTTTTCATCGGATATTCATCCCGATGCCCCTATTTTACTTCTGAATTTGAGTCTACTTAAACATCACAACAAATTCTCATTCACTCTATAATAAAATGCAAGCAACATTATGGAAAGGGTTATAGTCACTCATACATACAGCCCCATATAGCCCCATGTCCGACACCAATCCCAAGACATTTTATGGAGAGATTATCGGTGGTGGAACTACTAGTGGCCCCATTGCTACCTCAAATTCCATCCCCACCTTGGCTCCCACGGGATCCTCCATCCCTAATGCTACAAGACCTACCCCCAACACTATAGTGCACCGAATTACTACATCCATATCCATTTGTAGCAGATCTATTCTGACCACGGTTCCTTTAGTTACTAGTGGTACCCTTGGGGGCACCAACCCTTCCTTCCAGATCCCTCTACCCCTCATGGGTGGTTCCTCGATTCCCATTATGACAACCACCAATGCACCACCGTTCGGCGGAGGTAGCCCCACGCTTGCTGCCATGGCTACCAACAAGTTGGCTAGACCATGCCACACCCTCTTGCTAGTTTTCCATTCATGGCCAGTCTCAACCTTCCTGATTAGGCCCAATTGACTAATGTCCCAATATGACATGACCCTACATGGACTCCCATACCTACCAAACTCCCTTCGGACATCCCCAAGTTTGAGGGGAAGAGTGGTGAGCACTGTTGACACAGTTCTGTTGACATGGGTTCACTTCGCACTGCTGTCAACAAACATCGACATGGAATTCCTTAAAAATAATCCCATAAACGTTTTACCCTTTCCAAAAACACCCGCACAACGAGTGAAGTCTCACCCGAGATGTCTAAGAAGGATGCAGGAACCAAGTTTCCGCAGTTGTAAGAAGACATGCATTATCTCACACTTATTCACAACATAAACCATAGATTTGCTTTCGCATCAGAACATCACATTATCAACCTATTGATCAAATATACTTCATTTGCATTATCATCTCACAGTTGACATATTAAAAAGATAATCAACACATGCCTAAGGAATCTATGTAACATAACATAATTGTGATTTCATTCATAAAACATGTAGTGGAATCAAGCATTGCAACAACACATAATCATATTGCGATAATTCAAAAGAAGACAAATATATAGATCAAGAAATCGGTCTCATCATTCATCAACTTTTCTCATACATCGCATAACCATTACAAACTCAGAACAACAATTGTGTTCCGAGATCGATCAAATACCAAAAGATACATGCTATATTCTCTACCCAAAGATGCTAAGATGCCCTTAAGCTTACAATCATGCTTCTATTTATAGTCTCACTTGGTCGTTACAAAATGGTCCAAATGACCCATTTCTAACTAAATTAACAAAATATCTCGCATTTGTTGGTTCTTTTACACTTCGTGACCGGTCCTTTGTTCCCGTCGATGACCATTTCGTCGCTTGGTGGTACCGCACTTGTGCACTCTGGACCCGTGCCAACAGGCCCCCAACACAAACGTGTTGCTCGCCCTTGAGCCACCTCAGCTGGATACTGCGGGTGCATTTACCTACATCTTGAATTTGTCATATGTTGTCATAACTTGGTCGAAAACCTCCTTTTCCAATGCCTTAGGTGCTGCACAATATTGCATTTCCTGCTCTGTCAGGTGTTCACCACTCATCTGTTTTGCTTTCTCCAACTCTTCTTTGATCTTCGTGATCCCTTCCATTGCTTTGACCGCCAATTTATCAGATTTTGTCTGCAAATATTCCAAGTGCATTGTTCTTCTTTGCTGCCTTATGCGTGCCTTATTGACTCGATGCTGCAGTTCTTTCAGCTCTATCTCCTTTTTCATTTGTGCTAGCAGGGGAATCACCTTAAGAGATCCCATCAATACCTCAAGATGTGCTTCTGCTTTGCTAATTTGCACGTTCAACTGGTGCAACTGCTCATCTTGTACTAAGCTTACCCAAAATTGTGTTACATCTTCTGCGATTGTCTGTGTTGTTTTCTCCAGTATTGCAATCTGTGTCATAACTTCTTCAATCACGCTCTTCCTCTGTTCAATCTGATCTGGCGGTGTGCTTGACACCGCCCTTGTTTGTAGGTCTTCATTCTCTTTTCGCACTAGGGTCTCGGCAACAGAACAGTTTGTTGACACAGTTATGTCGACAGGGGTTCACTTTGCACTACTGTCAACAAACATCGACAAGGACTTCCTTAAACATCGGCCCAGAAAGGTTTTACCCTTTCTAGCAACACCCACAGAGCGAGTGAAGTCTCACCTGAGATGTCTAACGAGGCCACAGGAACCACGTTTCCACAGTTGTAAGAAGACATGCATTATCTCACACTTATTCGCAAAATAAACCAGATATTTGCATTCGCATCAGAACATCAGATTATCAACCTATTGACCAAATTTGCAGAGCCGAGGATACAAAGAAAACCTTCGTAGGAAGTGAAGCTTGTTGGGAAATCCTTGGATCATACCCTAAGATGAATTATAGAGTGTGAGAAGCTCAGTGAAGCTGTGAGAATGCTTAGATCTGTTTGTAGAGGACCGAGTTATAAGGCAGAGCTTAGGTCGCAACCCTGAGAAGATCCCAGCTTGAATAACAGAGAAGAAGGTCAAACATAGGGTTGGATTTGCTTGATAAACCGAGTGAAGGCTGAAATATCATGAAAGCAGTAGTTTGGACCTTTCTATGCCCACCCTGAAGAGCACTAAAGGGAAGGGGCCCCGAGGGAATTTACAACAGAGAAGAGGGCCTTAGTGTCGCGTCCTTGCATTAGCAACCTAAATAACATTTTCCCTTAAAGATCATCTGAACATCCAGAGTGAAAACCATTGACTGAACACTGAAAGAAAAACCTTTTTCTACCATCTGCCAACCCAACTTAGCCCTGTTTGTGAGCACTATCGCTCCCTACACATCTACAGGGGCGTGGTAGTCATCACTACCGTGCATTGCTCCTTCTTTGGGGCGCGATACTACTACGTTATGCTCAGTTATAGGGGGGTGGTAGTCTGAAATTAGCCTTTTTTCCTTGGATTTTGGGATTTCGACCTTCGAGGAGATTTTGTTGGGATTACCACCTTTGGTTCGATCCTAACTCCTTCTTTGTTTAGCCGGCCTGATCCACTAAACCCTCCATAGATCCACACTTCTCTCTTGTTGGTTAACCTTCCCATGTGCTATAAGAGAGAATCCTTCCATGAGCCAAAGGGAGGACTTTTGGGGCATCAAACCTATGATCTTCATACTTCTGTAGAGATAGCTAGAGGAAGCACTTGGAGCTGGAGGATTGGCTTGGATATCAAGCAACCTTTGTAAGCACTCTTCAAGTTTGTAATAAAAGATAACTTGTCTTGTTTTTCCCATTTCATGTGTATTGTATGAATCTTTGACATGAAATGTATCTAGTTTAGATTTGAACTTAATATTTGCTTCAAGGTATTTGGAAGCTTGCATGTTTGTTCTTTGTTTGATTTCAACAGGTTCTACATTGGATCTTTGGGATCAAGAGCTGGAAGTGGGACAAATGTCGAATTGGAAGGTGAGTTATGTCTTTCATCTCTTCTGAATGCATTTAATCTTGTTGTGAAGATTAGTTCAGGAACTCAAGGTAGCATTTGTTTCCTTTTTGTCTTAGCATAGAGTTAGTACATCCTGCTTTATCCTAAGAGAGTTTCTACCTATCCGTATTTAGAAATTTCTACAACAACAATTGAGGTCAAACCTATCGGGATGGAAAGATGATAGGTCCGGCTATCACAAAAAAAATTTTCAGACCCTATGGAGCGAAAATTTTGGAGTTACAGTAGAAACAATCAGGTACATATTTCTGTCAAAACAGAATTTTTTTTGAGCACATTCATTCATGGCTTCCAGAATTTAGGGTTTCGGAGAAAGTTAGAATTTTTGGAATCGGATTCCATGACTGAATTCTACTCAGGAAAATTGAAATTTAGAGACCAAGATTGAATTTTTTGGTTGGGTAGAAGACTGGGCTTGATCAAACCCCAATTCGGGATTTTGATCGGAAAGATGGAAAATTAGGGCTTCATTAAAAGTTGGAATTTTTGAAGTCTGTGACCATGGCTGGAAGCTGCTCAGAAAAATAAGAGTTTAGAGCCTTGTATCAAACCTTTTGATTGGGAAAAAGGGTGGGTTCCATCAAACCCTAGTTCGGGATCCTGTCCAGAAGATTCAGAAGTTTCAAAGGCAATTTTGAGGGGTCAAATTTTGGAGATTCCAAAATTGAAGTATGCTAGTTTGATCAGCTCAGCAAGACATATCCTTCCATCCATTCAGAAGTGTGAAAGTCAAAGATTGAATTTTTAGGGTTTCTCTAGCAAACCCTAATCAAGCTCCAGATCAAGTTTCAGGGGAAGTTGAGGCTAAGGCCTTACATAAGAAGACTACAAGAATTCTCGACAGGTATGACTTAAGGAGGTTCAGGTATGTCTTGAAATCTGATTCCTGATTAAGTTCATAATATGTTGGTCTTCATATTATTTATTAGTACAATCTTGATTAATGTTAGAATTGTCTTATCACCCTAGTAACAGTATGAATGCATGTGAATGATAGAAGACATTCATTGATTAGGGTTATATGATTGTACTAATGCACTGTGGTGTTGTATGAGGTTGATGTTGTCTGCTAACAAGATACAGGTACATCATGAAAGACAAATCAAGGTCCATGACCATGATAACATGAAGACAAAGACTCATCCATAATATTTGATCACATTGAAGTTCTACTTGCAAGGTATGTATGACTTTGTTCTATTATGCTTAACCTATGAGATATGCAGGTTCCAGCATAGGATCTCTAAATCATTGAAGAGAACAAAGAAGATATTGATTAGGTATGTTAGACATAAATAAAAAGGTATACTAATCCAGGTATGTTTTCCTATGTCATGTTAGAATCTTACCTTGTATTAGGATCCCTTATATAAGTATACTTGGTATGATTGGTTATGCTTATTCACAAAGTTAGTAATCAAGGGTTTATGCACATTATGTCTCTTATCTTGATTGATGATTTAACTAACCAGAAGAGTACTATGATCAAACAAGAATATGCATGAGTAAAAGAAGACTTCCTTGAAACCCTGAATACTACTGTTTATTATCTATGATCATGACTATACATATTCAAGATTATTTAGAATTATAATGTTTTGATAATATTGAGAATATACTAATGAATGTATGTTTGTGTATGAGATCATGAGGATGGCACTTGAGCATGCACAGTGGTATAGAATGAATAGAAGTTCAAAAGACATATAGAAGATCAAGCAGGAGGAAACCACACAAACATAAAAGATAAGTATTTGAGTTGTTATTTGAAACAGTAAATGATATTGCTTGTAATAGATTACATGCATGTTTAGAATATGTCATGCTGAGTGTAAACATTCATATAGCGTTGAATAGTATACTACTAATATGCATATGATTGGCAAGTTGGACAAACATTCCATTGTTGCTTGTCTAGAATGTAACCTCTTTGCTAACATGCTGAGAGCCGTGCACACTCTCGATAGTATGTTCTGGTAGAGATGGAAGGCATCTAGATAGCCACTATATGCATACAGGATATGGAAAAGTGTTGTGCCAAAGTATTGGTCAAGATAGTTGCATAACTATGTAAATGATATCTATATGCATAATAGGTTATCATGTCAACATGATTTGATGATTATGAAGTATTACTAATCATATACTTAATCTTGATTTGTAGGAAAGATCATGAAAAATGATGAACATCGAACAAGTGATGGATGTTCAACAAGAAGATTTACAAATCAAACAAAATATAGAAGGCTCGTGGCTAGAAGATTCTCTTAGAAAGAGGAAGAGAATCATGATGATATGTTTACTCCAAGTGGCTATATAAGACCATTATCTTAATGGTGTAATTAAAGAAGAAGTGTGATTCAGGTTCTGTTTGGGTACTCAGGATCGATAGTAATTTGATGAGCTTAATGATCACCATGGGTGATGTGGATCTCAACCTTTGCCACAAGGTTGAATATGGTTTCTACACATAGATGACATAGATGCAAGAAGGAAATCACTATATAATTCGAATGATATTGAGACTCATATCAGTAGACCCATCTGACGAGAAATGGCACAGATAGATGGCCGCAGAAATGAAAATGAAAGATCTCAGTTTAATGCATTACTTCCTAGTTCTGGAAGTATGGAAAGGCTCAGAAGGAATCTTTCTCAACCAGGGAAAGTATGCCAAGAAATATTAAAAGGACTTGATATGTTGGAATGGCCACTCTCATGGATTCCAACTTGAAGCTGTTAGCTGATGACTCCTCAGAATTAGTTGATGTGACTCTGTACATATATATTATTAGGTCGTTGATGTATCTAACGAATACTAGGTCAGATATAAGCTTTGCTGTGAACATCTTGAGTCAGTATCTAGTGGAAACTAGATGTGTTCACATGATAAGTTGCAAAGCATGTGATGAGGTACCTAAAGGGTATGATAGACTTTGATCTATGTTATCTTAGAGATCATGACTTCAGATGGCTACACAGATGTTGATTAAGTAGAAAGTGTATCAAACAGGAAGAGCACATCGAGAGGATGTTTTTTGTCTGGGATCAGCCATGATCTCGTGGTTTAGCAGGAAGTAGTATAGTGTGGCTCTCAGCACAAGTGGAATATGTGACTGCTTGCTCTGCTAGTTGTGAAGCAGTATGGCCTTAGGATTGTTTGACTTAGAAATGGACCCTACTGTGCTCTTGTGTGACAAACAGAGTCGTATCAAGATGGCAGAGAATCCAGTGTTCCATGATAAGTAAAAGTACATAGAGATCTGACATTTCTATATACAAGATATGGTGTAGAAAGGAACTATAAATTTTGAATTTGTAACAGGTTACCGATAGACTAACCAAACCTCTACCTCAAGAAAAGTTTGAGTATTTCCGAGACAAGCTTGGAAGGACCCTCCTCGAAAGGGGGAGTGATGTGGTCACTTATGATGAGATTGCCTGCATCGACAGTGAGGTCGATGATGTGGATACCTATATTGGTGATATCAACAGAGAGGTTGGTGGATGGTCCTTAGACAGGGTCTAAGTTGACAAGGGGATTGCATCATCCTTGAACACATGTTCTAAAAGGATTCACAGACAGATGTCTTTGAGAATGAAGTCCTTAGTGGACAAGTGGGGATTGGATCATCCCTGGACTTCAGTCCTAAAGAGAGCTGTAGACGAATGGTATCCGAGAATAAAGTCCTTAGTGGATAGGTGGGGATTGGATCATCCCTGGACTTCAGTCCTAAAGTGAGCCGTAGACACATGTCTTCGAAAATGAAGTCCTTAGTGGACAAGTGGGGATTGGATTATCCCTGGACTTCAGTCCTAAAGTGAGCCGTAGACATATGTCTTCAAAAATGAAGTCCTTAGTGGACAAGTGGGGATTGGATCATCCCTGGACTTCAGTCCTAAAGAGAGCCGTAGACGTATGGTCTCTGAGAATAAAGTCCTTAGTGGACAGGTGGGGATTGTATCATCCCCGGACTTCGGTCCCTTGAATTGAGCCGTAGATGTATGGTCTCTGAGAATAAAGTCCTTAATGGACGAGAGGGGATTGTATCATCCCTGGACTTCGGTCCCTTGAATTGATCCGTAGACGTATGGTCTCCGTGAATGAAGTCCTTAGTGGACTAATGGGGATTGCATCATCCCAGAACCACTACTTCAAAATGTACGTGATGGGGATTTCATCATCCCATAACCACTAGTTCAAAATGTACGTGATGGGGATTTCATCATCCCATAACCACTAGTTCAAAATGTACATGATGGGGATTGCATCATCTCGGAACCACTAGTTCAAAATGTACGTGATGTGGATTGCATCATCCCGGAACCACTAGTTCAAAATGTACGTGATGGGGATTGCATCATCCCGGAACCACTAGTTCAAAATGTACGTGATGGGGATTGTATCATCCCTGGACTTCGGTCCCTGAATTGACCCGTAGACAGATGTCTCTGAGAAGTGGTCCCTAGTGGACAAGAGGGGATTGTATCATCCCTGGACTTCGGTCCCTAAATTGATCTGTAGACATATGTCTCCGAGAAAGTGGTCCTTATATTTTGTCTAAGTTGACGAGTGGACTGTATTGTCCCTAGACATGTTATGGTGTTTTAAATGAATCATGTGTTTTGCAGAGTATGCTGTTATTGAGGATACTTGTATTGATGAGGATACTTGTATTGATATTGATGATATGTATTGATGAGGATACTTGTATTGATATTGATGATATGTATTGATGAGGATACTTGTATACTTGTATTGATGATATGTATACTTGTATTGATAAGGATACTTGTATTGATGATGTGTATACTTGTATTGGTGTGGATACTTGTATTGATGACGTGTATACTTGTATTGGTGTGGATACTTGTATTGATGATGTTGTTGATTGTGATGATCTAAATGATGATGCTGTTGATCGTGATGGTCTAGATGACGATGATGTTGATCGTGATGATCTAGATGACGATGATGTTGATCGTGATGATCTAGATGACGATGCTGCTGATCGTGATGATCGTATGATGACGATGCTGATGATCATGTGATGACGATGCTGATGATCGTGTGATGACGATGCTGATGATCGTGTAATGACGATGATGATGACGATGCTGATGATCGTATGATGACGATGCTGATGATCGTGAGGATTCAGATGATGATATTGTTGTAGCTGTTCAAGTGCTATAGAAGATAAAGACTCAGTACTGAAGATGTTGATGTTCCAGTAACTACTTGAGTTACTGATGTTGTTGAGAAAGCTTCCAATGATTTATAGATGTATCATGTATGATGCTGATGACTCCTTGCTCGTGCAGATGTTGTTATAATATCCTTCTCGTTAAGGGGGAGTGTTGAGATATTGTAACTTCAAAGAATATTATATTTGTACTTTATTATTTCGGAGATGTTTCATTCCTCTGTAAAGATCTTATTGTATATCCGGAGATGTTTATTCCTCCGTCGGAATGTGGTAACTTGGGTTATTAGACTTCCCTAGTGGGGGTCGGCCCTGTATGTGTTATGTGGGTCAAAGGGTTGTTAGACCACCCTAGTGGGGTCGGCCCAGTCAGGTGTAGTGGGGTGTTTAACCTAGTGGTAAAGTTGGGGCCGTCCTAGTTAATATAAAGTACAAGTCGGAGATGTGTATAAATAGAGGAGGTGTGTTCCTCATTATACACACACTTCCCTCACTTGAAATGTAGTGCACTTGTGAGAGAGAGGTCTGCTATGGAGGAGGAGGAGATCATGTCTTTGGTTTTCATCTTTGTATATTGCTGGTCATCTATATTGAGGAAGCATTGCTAGGTTTTCTACCCCATGAGGGTTTCCCAGGATAAATCTGTATCTCTTGTATTTATGCTATGCTTGTTGTTTCTTTAGTGATCCTGTATATGCTATTATTGTGAAATGGAATGTAATGCTGATATTTTCTGTCTTGGCATATTAAATCTTAACAATAGGATGGGTATCTGAATCTCTCCAAGGGGTTGAATTCATCTAACTCTTCATTGATGGCCTAGGATATGAAGCTGCAAGTGTCCCATTGAGGGAAACCATTTGGGTACTGTTGTAGTTACAACAGATCCCATGTTCCATTAGAACATGGGAACCCCAAGATTCTTAAATGCAAAGGTAATGGTTTAAAATTCCTTTATCATTATGGGGTTTTCCATCATGTTTATTATGATTTCATGCCTTGATATTTCGATTGATGTAATTAGGATTTTTCCCTTTTGAAAATTTCTAGTTTTTGATTGTTTTTCTGAAGTTGCTGGAAGCTTTGATTTTTCTCAGAAGGTCATTTTCATTCTGCAAACCTGCAATCCTGCAATCCCGCAATTGCAGATTGAGGGAGCTTGTTTTTCCCTTTTGAGATGTTGGCATCCCGCAACCTGAAACCCGCAAATTGCGGATTGCGGGAAAGCCTTATAAATAGTTTTTGAACTTTTCGTTTCGCAACTCGCAATTGCAGATTGTGGATTGTGGAAAAGTGAATTGAACAATAAAATTTCGTTGTGTGTTTCCGCAACCCGCAACCCACAATTGCGGATTGTGGATTGCGAAACATTATTTTATTTTTAAAAGAGTTGTTTACGTTCCTGCAACCCATAACCCATAATTGCGGATTGCGGATTGCAGAAACTCTTTTGTCCTATGGTTTTCTAAGTTGTGATCCCGTAACCTGCAATTGCGGAATGTGGGAAGAATGTACATAATTGCAAAATAAACCCACGCAACTTCACCCCGCATTCCGCAAGATTTTCTCTCAGCTGTTGATTCGTCTTAATCCTACGACCTAGATTTTATTCGTCGAAAATTGATAAATATATGAGTTTTTCTATTTTTCTTTATCATTTTCATTTTTGAAACAATTATCTTGCTGTGTGGATTTTCACTGCGAGTTTTTACCAGGGGTTATTTTTCACAGTTTTCAGTTAATTCAGGTTGGTTTTTCTCTCATTTTCGCTTTTCACTATTTACGGTTTTGTTGTTGGTGAATTGTTTTTGATTTTGTCTTTTTCTATTTATCAGAATTGTTCAGTCTTGAAAAATGTCATGAAATACTCGATCCAAGACCGCTCACAAAGACCTGCTGACCAAAGGCCCAAACTTTGGTATCTTCTTAGACACCAGTGATAATATTATAGAAATCTACCAGATCGACTGGTCCAAAATGACGTCCAGAATGACTAGCTTGCATATGAGAGAATTAGGGATTCCCAGCTTCATGCCATTGCTACCAGACACCCTATCCTTCCTTATACTAATGCAGTTAAATGGATTGTGGACTACGCTAACCCTAAATACTGGTCTTTCAATGACAGCGCAGGGTCACAATTGGCTACTTTCTGCCCTGAGGTTTTCATCAGAGCCTATGCTCTTAAACCAGCAATGCAACCCCTTAACGCTGAATTCGTAGAATCTTCTAAGACCAGGTATAATTTTAAAGAAATGCTAAAGTCATGGATGAATAAACCTAACAGTTTCATGCCTAGGGATGATAACCTATACCCGGTTTCTTGGTTTAGAGAACCTTATTCCCTATTGGAAGCCATGCTATGCAGACTGTATGGTATCCCAAATTGTTCGATATTTAAATATGAATGGGGTCCTGTATCCCATCATGTCCTAACAACTAGTGAGTCTTTTGCTTACGTGCCTATCTTGTCATTTGAAATCAAGACAACGATTCAAACATATTAGCAAGCGCTGGCTCTAAGGAAGCCACATTTCTTCTTTTTAGCTTTTGTCATTGATGTATTTTGCACATAATTTCAATATCCCAACATGGGATGGCTTTGGACTCCATCAGACCCTCTTGTCCATATTTATCATTCTGCATTGTGGGAAAGCAATTACATACCTTTGATATATGAAATTTGTGACCACTTCCTTGGAAGTATTTATCTTAAAATATTCAAAGAACAGGCTCCTGCTTTCTTAGTTGATGCCAGAACCTTCATTACTACAATTGGTGACTGGTATGTGGGTGAATCCTTCTCATATGTCATAGCTTGGGGAAGCAGCACTTTCCATCTGCTACCCAGGATAGTTCCATACAGGTTGGTCATTGAAGAAGTTTCCTATCAAACTGTTACCGATGGTGTGTATAAAAAGCTCACCGGTCCTAAAAGGAGGGGATGGCCAAAGTTCCCCTTGAACCTTGGGCCATTAGCCATCCCAACTTCAACTTGGGCTATAGTTTTGAGTGACAAAATGGCCTCTTTGAAATTGGGCTATGCTTCCAAAAGAAGACATGATCCTAAGGTTTTTCTTGATGCTCATTTCAAGCAAAATCATGTGAAGATGGGTTATGTTCATGAAGAAGTTCCTGATGAATCCATCTATCAGGGAGTAAACACCTTTTCTAAAGTCCTGGCTAGGGCTAAGAGTAGAGATGAGTAGAACCAAATAATGCAATATCAACAGGAACTCAAAACCAAGGTTTTTGAGTTATAGGAACATGCAACTCAAGATTGATGAGAAAGAAAGAAAGGAGAGAGAGGAAAAGGAAGCTCAGAAAGTAGTTGTTCCACTAATCCTGACCTGTAGTGAAGGAGATAAAGGGAAAGGACTTATGGGAGGTCCTCCTAAGCTGGAAAATGTTTTTGAATTTAAAGAATTAATGCAAGCATCTCAACAATGAAAGCAAGAACTAACAAAAATGACTTCGGTGTTGGATACCCAAGTAGTTGCAGCTGCTAAGTCTAATGCTGGTATTCAAGTGACTCCTACAACTACCTAGATTGGTGATGATCAAGTGATGGCTGTGACTAAACCAATTAAAAGGCAGAAAACTCATACTTCTGCATCTCAAATCCCTCCTCATACATTATTGACAGTGATGATGAAGATGAGGTACATGCTTTTGTGCCTGTGATTGAAGAAGTAACTGAAAATTCTCAAACAATTATAGATTTATTGAATGCTATTGAAATGGATGACTCTATCCCAGACCAATAGATCCTTGAAACCACTTCTAATGTTGATACCACAACCTCAACACTTCTTCTTTCATCTATTCAAATTATTTCAACCTTATCAT
This sequence comes from Larix kaempferi, assembly GCA_027924585.1. Taxonomy (NCBI): domain Eukaryota; kingdom Viridiplantae; phylum Streptophyta; class Pinopsida; order Pinales; family Pinaceae; genus Larix; species Larix kaempferi. The sequence goes on from BSBM01000792.1 coordinate 4,433,292, forward strand.
CTGGGGAAACTATACCACCTACCATATCCCAATTATTTCATACAGTGACTTCCATCACTGCCCCATTTCTAGCCATCTCAGTTCCACTTCCCATTTTTCCATCTACTTTTGCAGAGATCCAGTCTTCGACTGTCCCTCTACAATCATCCCCATCCATTTTATCACCACCAACTACTGATGAGCAAACTCCAGTTCCTCCTTCTTCATCACCAGCTGATGAAATCCATGTTCCACTTTCTGAAGCTTTCAATTCAATTCCTTCCCCAACCTCTGTACCACTAGCCATTCAAAATATCCTTTCCTCCCCAAATAATTCCCAAGTCACTATGTCTATACCTAGTCCCACTATTACTAAGACATCCCCATTGGTTTCAACAGTAAATGTGACTGCATAATTTACTGAATTGGTAGCTGAGTTTGAAGAAGATATTGTAGTCCCTCTTGGGGATTATTTATAAAGTAAAGCATCTAAGGTAGTGATGAGAAAGGGTGAGAAGAGAAACAAGGATCAAGGCGGATTGGAGCAGACACCCCTAATCAAATAATTTGGGCTAAAAAATCTGATGATGTCCAAAAGGAAGCATTGGATACAGCTGCAGCCATGGGTGCAAACTTTGATTCAGTGATGACACTTAATAGGGAGATTGATTTGAAGAAAGAAGAATTGAAGAAGCTTGCAGAGCAATTGGCCAAAACCAATGAGGAGCATCAATATTATGTTCATGATCTCACGGAGGTATTTGAAGATAGGTTTGAAGATTTGCAGCTAAAGAATACCTCTCTCCAAGTTCAATTACATGATGCACAAGTTATGAATGCTACCAATACACAAAGGATAGCTGTGCTTGAGAAACAATGTGAGGATGGAACTGCAAGTGAAGCCTCCTCTGCCTTCTCTAGGTTTTCCCAGTTGGAGTAAAAAGACTTGGCCATCTAGGTCAATGAAGAACACTACAAAAGGCTAACTAATTTGTTTGGCACTCTGGATGAAATTTGAGAGACTCACATTGCTTTTGGCAAGATGTATTTTATTCTTGATGGGAAGATAACTGAAAGGTAGTAGGCCTCTAAGGACAATGATGATATTGTGGAATGGCAGAGGTATATAAAGGATAGACCAGAGGACATTCCTATCCTTAGTAGTTTTCAGCTCAAGAAAATCAGGACTGTGTTGCGTGCTTGGCATGATCTCAATGATATGGTTGAAGATACTATTCAGAAAGCACATGTTATTTGCGGAAGGAGGTGGTATGCTGTTGACAACATTATGGAAACATTATAGTTCCCTACCATGGATCTTATTGAAATCGCTTGTCCACCTAAATTGGTGATTGAACAGGTTGAACACTGATGCAAGGAGGCCAAAGAGAAGATTCAGCACCTCGAGCATATCAAAATTGAAGATGTGGACCAGTCAATCAGGTAACCTGTTGCCTTGGAGGGAAATATCCACATTTTCATCCGTATTTGGCATAAGTTGGCTAAAAACGAGATTAAAAGTTTTACGTGTGATGCCCAGCTGGGGCTTGAGTCAACAAATTATCCAAATATAGATGAATTGTTAGAAATTTGGGCCAAGTGGCAAGATTTTCTTTACCATTAGTCTAGTTTGAATGTTGTAATCCCTGTTTTATGGGATTTTACTCTTTTGTATCATTTGATAATTATTACTTAAGGGTTAGATTTCTCGTAGGCTAGGATGATGGAATTTGGAGGAGAAAATCAACAAAAGAAACTGGAGATATGTAATGTCCCCATTTTGACCCCCTTTTTGCATTTGTTCGGGTACACAGGGTACTACCAAAGGACCGAACACCAAGAGCAACCACTTCACACAAACGGACCACAGATCAACACACCGATGTTTTGACGTGGTTTAAACCCTCTTGAGGGAAACACTCCACGGCCCCGACCAAATAGCTTCTACGGGACAATTTATTATGCAAAGAAAGAAAGTTACAAATGAGCTTCTCATAATCGATCAACTAAACAATGACCCTCCATGCTCTTTAAATAGAGATCATGGACCAATCGGGTGTTAAGCCATGGATCAAGGTTAGGTTTGATCTAAGAGAAGTTGAGCCATTGGATCACTCTATGTCGGGAACATATCGTGACCGTTGGATTAAGTATTTACAAATGCATACTAATGCATACTAAAGAAACACACTATCCCTAACGGATATATTACACAAGTTGATCTTAACTAACTCCTAAGTGTCTAAATATCCTAACATCCCCCCTTAAGAACAACTTGGGATAGGATTGAATGATTTACAAAAGTGACACTATTAGGAGAAGGAAGGAGGCATTAGAGCCTATCCCCCCTTAATGACAAGTTCCTGAACTCCTAACATAGATCGAAGTTTAGAAAACTTCGCTTCTGTAAGAGACTTGGTGAAGATGTCTGCAACTTGATCATCTGTAGGGAAAAAGAGCACTTCAAGAACACGATCATGAACAAGATTTTTGATGAAGTGCATATGTAGCTCAATTTGTTTGCTGCGTTGATGTAGAACTGGATCTTTGGCAAGCTTGATGGAACTTTGATTGTCTCACCAAAGTGGAGTAGGCTGCTGCTGCTCGAATCCAAACTCTGAAAGGATCTGTTGAAGCCATAAAGCTTCCTGATTGGCATTAACTACTGCTCGATATTCTGCCTCTGCTGAAGAAAGAGTAAGAGCTTGTTGTTTCTTACAAGCCCAAGTAATAGGTCCAGATCCCAGACTGAAAACATAACCTGCAGTAGACTTTCGCTCATCAGGATCGCCGACCCAATCTGAATCAATGAAACCAACCAACAAAGGTTTCCCCCTTGTACTGTAATGAATCCCAAACTGAACTGTACCTCGAATATATCGAAGTATTCTTTTAGCTGCTTTCTAGTGACTTTCATGAGGTGTTTGCATATAACGGGAAACACGACCAACGGAAAAGGAAATGTCAGGACAAGAATGAGTCAAATATAAGAGACTACCAACAAGCTGACGATATAAGGTGGCATCGACTTCAGGTGAAGTACAAGTGGCAGAAAGTTTGACTTTAGACTGGAAGGGAGAAGGGGCTGGTGTACAATCTTCCATGTGAAAGCGACGAAGAAGGTCACAAGCATACTTAGACTGAGAAAGAAAGATTCCTTCTTTGGTTTGTAGGACTTGGAGACCAAGAAAATAATGCAAATGTCTTAAGTCTGACATTTCAAAATTTTGTTTAAGACTGGATTTCACATGGGTTATAAGCTTAGGGTCACTACCAGTAAGAATAAGGTCATCAACATATAGAACAAGTATGATGAGATGGTTTCCTACTTTCTTGGTATAGACATTGGGGTCAAAATGGCATCTAGAAAAATCGGTGTTAAGGAGAAAGTTATCCATTTTGGCATACCAAGCTCTAGGAGCTTGCTTAAGGCCATATAAGGATTTCTTAAGGTGGAAGACAAGGCTAGAGTTATCTTGAACATATCCAGGAGGTTGTTCCATGTAAATTTCCTCCTTTAAATCACCATGTAAGAAGGCAGACTTGACATCCATTTGATGTAATTCCCAATTATGTAAGGCTGTAAGGGAAAGAACAAGGTGGATGGAGTTCATTTTTGCAACGGGAGAAAAGGTTTCATTGTAGTCAATCCCTTCAACTTGAGAAAAACCTTTGGCAACTAACCTTGCCTTAAGTCTTTCAACACTTCCATCTGATGCATACTTAGTTCTGTAGACCCATTTACATCTGACAAGTTTTCTTCCTTTTGGAAGAGGTACAAGATCCCAAGTATCATTCGCCATTAAGGAACGATATTCTTCATCCATGGATGCTGTTCGGGTACACAGGGTACTACCAAAGGACCGAACACCAAGAGCAACCACTTCACACAAACAGATCACAGATCAACACACCGATGTTTTGACGTGGTTTAAACCCTCTTGAGGGAAACACTCCACGGCCCCGGCCAAATAGCTTCTACGGGACAATTTATTATGCAAAGAAAGAAAGTTACAAATGAGCTTCTCATAATCGATCAACTAAACAATGACCCTCCATGCTCTTTAAATAGAGATCATGGACCAATCGGGTGTTAAGCCACGGATCAAGGTTAGGTTTGATCTAAGAGAAGTTGAGCCGTCGGATCACTCTATGTCGGAAACATATCGTGACCGTCGGATTAAGTATTTACAAATGCATACTAATGCATACTAAAGAAACACACTATCCCTAACGGATATATTACACAAGTTGATCTTAACTAACTCCTAAGTGTCTAAATATCCTAACATCCCCCCTTAAGAACAACTTGGGATAGGATTGAAGGATTTACAAAAGTGACACTATTAGGAGAAGGAAGGAGGCATTAGAACCTATCCCCCCTTAATGACAAGTTCCTGAACTCCTAACATAGATCGAAGTTTAGAAAACTTCGCTTCGGTAAGAGACTTGGTGAAGATGTCTGCAACTTGATCATCTGTAGGGCAAAAGAGCACTTCAAGAACACGATCATGAACAAGATTTCTGATGAAGTGCATGTGTAGCTCAATGTGTTTGCTGCGTTGATGTAGAACTGGATCTTTGGCAAGCTTGATGGCACTTTGATTGTCGCACCAAAGTGGAGTAGGCTGCTGCTGCTCGAATCCAAACTCTGAAAGGATCTGTCGAAGCCATAAAGCTTCCTGACTGGCATTAACTGCTGCTCGATATTCTGCCTCTGCTGAAGAAAGAGCAAGAGCTTGTTGTTTCTTACAAGCCCAAGTGATAGGTCCAGAGCCCAGACTGAAAACATAACCTGCAGTAGACTTTCGATCATCAGGATCGCCGGCCCAATCTGAATCAGTGAAACCAACCAACAAAGGTTTCCCCCCTGTACTGTAATGAATCCCAAACTGAACTGTACCTCGAATATATCGAAGTATTCTTTTAGCTGCTTTCCAGTGACTTTCATGAGGTGTCTGCATATAACGGGCAACTCTACCAACGGCAAAGGAAAGGTCAGGACGGGAATGAGTCAAGTATAAGAGACAACCAACAAGCTGATGATACAATGTGGCATCTACTTCAGGTGAAGTACAAGTGGCAGAAAGTTTGACTCCAGACTGGAAGGGAGAAGGGGCTGGTTTACAATCTTCCATGTGAAAGCGACGAAGAAGGTCACAAGCATACTTAGACTGAGAAAGAAAGATTCCTTCTTTGGTTTGCAGAACTTGGAGACCAAGAAAATAATGCAAATGTCCTAAGTCTGACATTTCAAAAGTTTGTTTAAGACTGGATTTCACATGGGTTATAAGATTAGGGTCACTACCAGTAAGAATAAGGTCATCAACATATAGAACAAGTATGATGAGATGGTTTCCTACTTTCTTGGTATAGACATTGGGGTCAGAATGGCATCTAGAAAAACCAGTGTCAAGGAGAAAGTTATCCATTTTGGCATACCAAGCTCTAGGAGCTTGCTTAAGGCCATATAAGGATTTCTTAAGGCGACAAACAAGGCTAGAGTTATTCTGAACATAGCCAGGAGGTTGTTCCATGTAAATTTCCTCCTGTAAATCACCATGTAAGAAGGCAGACTTGACATCCATTTGATGGACTTCCCAGTTGTGTAAGGCTGCAAGGGAAAGAACAAGGCGGATGGAGTTCATTTTGGCGACGGGAGCAAAGGTTTCATTGTAGTCAATCCCTTCAACTTGAGAAAAACCTTTGGCAACTAACCTTGCCTTAAGTCTTTCAACACTTCCATCTGATGCATACTTAGTTCTGTAGACCCATTTACATCTGACAAGTTTTCTTCCTTTTGGAAGAGGTACAAGATCCCAAGTATCGTTCGCCATTAAGGAACGATATTCTTCATCCATGGCTGCATCCCAATCTGGATTCCCTGAAGCTTCTGCAAAAGTTTCTGGATCATGATTCTCGGAAACTTGAGCCAAAAGAGAAGAGGCTCGCTGAAACTGAGAACGTGTTCGACGTTGATCTCTAGGATCACCGGCAAGATCACCAGCTGCTTCACATGTTGAACGGACCCATCGAGGAAGCACTTGTGCTGGTGCAACTGGAGGAACATGAGCAGGCGGAGGTGGATTTTCATCCTCACTGTCATCATCAGAAACTGGAGTTGGAAACCTGTCAAGGAAGTTGGAAGAAGAAGAAGAAGGCACAAACGCCGAATCAGGCTCGCAGGCCAAAGATGGCACACTCGCCGAGTTAGGCTCGCAGGCCAAGATATTTTCATCAAATTTAACATCTCTTCTAATGATTATAGCATGAGAAGGTGGTTGAAGAAGTCTATAACCTTTTACATCTTCAGAATATCCAACAAATATGCACTTTTCACTTTTAGGCTGCAATGCTTTCCGTTTTTCATCCGGAATGTGAGCCCATGCTTCACTACCAAACACACGAAAGTGACTTACATCAGGTTTAATTTTACTCCATGCTTCTTCCGGTGTTATACCTTGTAATGCTTTTGTGGGGGTGCGATTAACTATGTAATTTGCACAATTAATGGCTTCAGCCCAAAATTGAAGACTTAGTCCCTTAGATTGGATCATACAATTAGCCATTTCTTTTAAAGTGCGGTTCTTCCGCTCAGCTACACCATTTTGTTGTGGTGTATATGGAACAGTGTGCTGTTGTTGGATGCCTTGTTCAGTGCAGAAAGTAGTGAACTGTTTGTTAACATATTCTCCTCCATTGTCAGATCTTAACTTAATAATTTGATGACCAGATTGTTTTTCAACAAGGGCCTTGTAGGCCAAGAACATGTTAAATACTTCGCTCTTAAGTTTTAGGAAATAAACCCAAGTGCGTCTGGTGTAGTCATCAATGAAAGTTAAGAAATATTTGAAACCAGAAAAGGAAGCAGATGGAAGAGGACCACACAAGTCACTATGCACAAGCTCCAAGGGAACCGAGGCGTGCCAAGAGGCACGTTTGTCAAAACTGTCCCGATGATGTTTTCCGAGTACACAACCGGAACAAACACCATCTCTGCAAGATACCATCGGAAGACCTGTCACCATATTTTCTTTACATAGTTGTTGCAATGAGCGATAATTTAAGTGACCAAATCGCTCATGCCAAAGTTTGCTCAAGTTATCACTATGAGCAACAAAAACTGAAGGGAAAGGTGATGACCCAAAGTTGTTAAACTTGTACAACCTGGTAATATCATCAACAATTCCGGTAGCTAGGACCTGTTGAGGATCTTTAAAATCCTTGATTACAACTTGGTGAGGTGTAAAGGTCACAGTTTTACCTTCACCAGAATGAGTGATCTGATAGACTGATAACAAATTGCAGGAAATTCTTGGAACACATAGTACATCACTAAAATGACCATTATCTACTGGAACTGTTCCAGCTCCTACAACACTTAGAGATCTATCATCACCAACAAATATTTGTTTGGTGTTACATTCATGCATAGTAGAAAAGATGGCTTGATCCTTAGCCATATGATAAGATGCTCCAGAATCAATGAGCCATTCATTTGAAGTAGAAGAAGAAGATGCATTATAAGAATAACCAGAAGCACAAAGTGCATGTCCATGAGAGGTAGATTCTGATGGCGAATCTAGGCTGATGTGGTGCTTCTTCATTGCTGCTTCCAAGGCTGCCATCTTTTTGAAACACTTTGATTCATCATGATTATCTTTCCCGCAATAGTTGCAATGACGCTCAGTCTTCTTGCCTTTTGGCTTGGATCCTTTGTCATTTTTTAAAGAAGGAGCTGACTGAGAGGGTTTGGGACCCTTGTTTGACTTATTATTGCGAAAATTTTGTTTCTTGGGAGGCTTGGACTTTTCTTTCTGTTGGGACAATAAGGCTTTCCCAGATGTATCTGCATTATTGATTATTCCAAGATGAATGAGTTTATCTTGTTCCCTAATCAAGGAATCACAAAAGGATTCAAGACTAGGCTCTTGATAGCTGGCTGCATTCAATGACGCTTTCATGGAGTAAAATGTAGATACAAAAACAGAATATGCAGGTCCAAGTTTGGAAAGAATGTGATAAATGCATTGTTTGTCTTCCCTCTCAATCTTACATTCTGCACATAAGAGCTTGAGAGTTTTGTACTTAGATAAATAATCTTGAATGCATGAAAAGTCACTTGGATTTAAAGAAATCAACTCATTTTCGAGTTGGTGGCCTCGAATTTCATTGTGTTTACCAAACACAGTTTCCAACTTGTCCCAAGCAGTATTAGGTTCATCAATTCCAGATATGTGGAATCGCAAATCAGTAGAGATTGACATCCCAATCAATCCACGAGCTTCATCACATCTATTTGCCCATTTTATTTTCTTTTCATCATCAGTGGGTTCTTTTTCTTTTCCTGTTGTAATTCTGAAAAGTCCCCTACTTCGTAGAACATCCTCCATACGAGATTTCCATGAGAAATAGTTGGAACTGTTAAGTAGAATATCACAATGGGCGGCCATATTTGTAAATTAATGGCTGTAAAAGCAGAAACCAATAGTCTGGATGTGAAGAGCTCGAAAAAATAGGCGGTTTAAAAAAAAACGGCACTGAAAACTGACTCTGTATGATGAAGTTATGCTTGAACAAAGAAACTGTTGAAGATGTCCCCAATAGTGACGTGGCAGCTAGAGAATGTCCAGCTAAAAAAAAGAACCCCCCTCTTCCCAAGATGAACCTTTTGACAATCACTTTACAAAAAAAAGTTGCTTTTAAGTGAATCACTTTTGTAAAATAAGTGATTTCACTTTTACAATGATATTACTTTTAAATAGTGCAACAATAAATAAAAGCTTAAGTGACTCACTTGTATTTTTATTTTTTATTATTTAAGTGAGATGCACTTTTACAATAAAGTAACTTGAAAATAGAAATTGCATGCACTTTTCATTTTAAAAGTAACTTCCTAAGACTTGAACTCAAGACCTATTAAGGAATAAAGCAACTTTGGACCAAGTGAGCTAGTTTAAAAGGTATGTAAAATATGGAAATGAGGAAGGGGACTTTTTTTTTTTTTTTTTTTTTTTTTTTTTTTTTTTTTTTTTTTTTTTTTTTTTTTTTTTTTTTTTTTTTTTCGGTTTGCGTGCTTGCCCTTTTTCCTGCAAACCAAACCACAAAACGAAACAAAAAAACTTTTCCACACTTGTGGAGTTAGATCTTGTTAGCTTGCCCGGAAAGTCTACGTTTTCTCTCTGTTTCTGATTTGCCGAGATCGCGCAAAGTGCACGGCAAAGAGCATACGCAGCCGAGAAAAACCCTTTTCCTTTCTGTTTCTGATTTGCCGAGATCGCTCAAGGTGCACGGCAAAGAGCATACGCAGACGGAAAAGCAACAATCCGAACCAAAAAAAAACTAACAGTAACAAAAATGAAATATGAGATTTTTTTTTCTTTTCAAAAACGAAATAAAAAAATGCGTCACTGTAACATTATACCTTCAGATCTGATGAAAAACGCGTTTCTGGAGCAACCGGGAACCGTTTTCGATCAAACGAAAACTATTTCCCAATGGAAACGACGCTCCGGACGCAATGGAACAGCTCCCACAGCCCAGAAATGCACAGAAATACCAGAACTAGAAACCCTTACGAGTTTCGGCAACAACAGTTCAAGATCTAGATCATAACCGGAAGCGGCGCTTCATAAAAGCTCTGATACCATGTTCGGGTACACAGGGTACTACCAAAGGACCGAACACCAAGAGCAACCACTTCACACAAACAGATCACAGATCAACACACCGATGTTTTGACGTGGTTTAAACCCTCTTGAGGGAAACACTCCACGGCCCCGGCCAAATAGCTTCTACGGGACAATTTATTATGCAAAGAAAGAAAGTTACAAATGAGCTTCTCATAATCGATCAACTAAACAATGACCCTCCATGCTCTTTAAATAGAGATCATGGACCAATCGGGTGTTAAGCCACGGATCAAGGTTAGGTTTGATCTAAGAGAAGTTGAGCCGTCGGATCACTCTATGTCGGAAACATATCGTGACCGTCGGATTAAGTATTTACAAATGCATACTAATGCATACTAAAGAAACACACTATCCCTAACGGATATATTACACAAGTTGATCTTAACTAACTCCTAAGTGTCTAAATATCCTAACAGATGCATCCCAATCTGGATTCCCTGAAGCTTCTGCAAAAGTTTCTAGATCATGAATCTCGCAAACTTGAGCCAAAAGAGAAGAGGCTCACTGAAACTGAGAACGTGTTCGACGTTGATCTCTAGGATCACCAGCAAGATCACCAGCTGCTTCACATGTTGAACGGACCCATCGAGGAAGCACTTGTGTTGGTGAAATTGGAGGAACATGAGCAGGCAGAGGTGGATTTTCATCCTCACTGTCATTATCAGAAACTAGAGTTGGAAACCTGTCAAGGAAGTTGGAAGAAGAAGAAGAAGGCACAAACGTCGAATCAGGCTCACAGGCCAAAGATGGCATAATCGCCGAGTTAGGCTTGTAGGCCAAGAGATTTTCATCAAATTTAACATCTCTTCTAATGATTATATCATGAGAATGTGGTTGAAGAACTATATAACCTTTTACATCTTCAGAATATCCAACAAATATGAACTTTTCACTTTTAGGCTGCAACGCTTTCCGTTTTTCATCCGGAATGTGAGCCCATGCTTCACTACCAAACACACGGAAGTGACTTACATCAGGTTTAGTTTTACTCCATGCTTCTTCCGGTGTAATACCTTGTAATGCTTTAGTGGGGGTGCGATTAACTATGTAATTTGCACAATTAATGGCTTCAGCCCAAAATTGAAGATTTACTCCCTTAGATTGGATCATAGAATTAGCCATTTCTTTTAAAGTGCGGTTCTTCCGCTCAGCTACACCATTTTGTTGTGGTGTATATGGAACAGTGTGCTGTTTTTGGATGCCTTGTTCAGTGCAGAAAGTAGTGAACTTATTGTTAACATATTCTCCTCCATTGTCAGATCTTAACTTAATAATTTGATGACCAAATTGTTTTTCAACAAAGGCCTTGTAGGCCAAGAACATGTTAAATAATTCGCTCTTAAGTTTTAGGAAATAAACCCAAGTGCGCTTGGTGTAATCATCAATGAAAGTTAAGAAATATTTGAAACCAGAAAAGGAAGTAGATGGAAGAGGACCACACAAGTCACTATGCACAAGCTCCAAGGGAACCGAGGCGTGCTAAGAGGCACGTTTGTCAAAACTTTCCTGATGATGTTTTCCCAGTACACAATCGGAGCAAACACCATCCCTGCAAGATACCATCGGAAGAACTGTCACCATATTTTCTTTACATAGTTGTTGCAATGAGCGATAATTTAAGTGACCAAATCGCTCATGCCAAAGTTTGCTCAAGTGATCACTATGAGCAACAAAAACTGAAGGGAAAGGTGATGACCCAAAGTTGTTAAACTTGTACAACCTGGTAATATCATCAACAATTCCGGTAGCTAGGACCTGTTGAGGATCTTTAAAATCCTTGATTACAACTTGGTGAGGTGTAAAGGTCACAGTTTTACCTTCACCAGAATGAGTGATCTTATAGACTGATAATAAATTGCAAGAAATTCTTGGAACACATAGTACATCACTAAAATGACGATTATCTACTGGAACTATTCCAGCTCCTATAACACTTAGAGATCTATCATCAGCAACAAATATTTGTTTGGTGTTACATTCATGCATAGTAGAAAAGATGGCTTGATCCTTAGCCATATGATAAGATGCTCCAAAATCAATGAGCCATTCATTTGAAGTAGAAGAAGAAGATGCATTATAAGAATAACCAGAAGCACAAAGTGCATGTCCATGAGAGGCAGATTCTGAAGGTGAATCTAGGATAATGTGGTGCTTCTAGATTGCTGCTTCCAAGGATGCCATCTTCTTGAAACACTTAGATTCATCATGATTATCTTTCCCGCAATAGTTGCAATTACGCTCAGTCTTCTTGCCTTTTGGCTTGGATCCTTTGTCATTTTTTAAAGAAGGAGCTGACTGAGAGGGTTTGGGACCCTTGTTTGACTTATTATTGCGAAAATTTTGTTTGTTGGGAGGCTTGGACTTTTCTTTCTGTTGGGACAATAAGGCTTTTCCAGATGTATCTGAATTGTTGATTATTCCAAGATGAATGAGTTTATCTTGTTCTCTAATCAAGGAATCACAAAAGGATTCAAGACTAGGCTCTTGATAACTAGCTACATTCAAGAATGCTTTCATGGAGTAAAATGTAGATACAAAAACAGAATATGCAGGTCCAAGTTTGGAAAGAATATGATCAATGCATTGTTTGTCTTCCCTCTCAATTTTACATTCTGCACATACGAGTTTAAGAGTTTTGTACTTAGATAAATAATTTTGAATGCATGAAAAGTCACTTGGATTTAAAGAAACCAACTCATTTTCGAGTTGGTGACCTCGAATTTCATTATGTTTACCAAACACAGATTCCAACTTGTCCCAAGCAACATTAGGTTCATCAATTCCAGATATGTGGAATCGCAAATCAGTAGAGATTGACATCCCAATCAATCCACGAGTTTCATCACATCTATTTGCCCATTTTATTTTCTTATCATCATCAGTGGGTTCTTTTTCTTTCCCCGAGGTAATTCTGAAAAGTCGCCTACTTCGTAGAACATCCTCCATACGAGATTTTTATGAGAAATAGTTGGAATTGTTAAGTAGAATATCACAAGGGGCAGCCATATTTGTAAATTAATGGTTGTAAAAGCAGAAACCAATGGTCTAGATGTGAAGAGCTCGAAAAAATAGGTGGTTTAAAAAAAAGGCACTGAAAATTGACTCTGTATGATGAAGTTATGCTTGAATAAAGAAACTGTTGAAGATGTCCCCAATAGTGACATGGCAGCTAGAGAATGTCCAACAAAAAAAAGAACCCCCCTCTTCCCAAGATGAACCTTTTGACAATCACTTTACAAGAAAGTTTCTTTAAGTGAACCACTTTTGTAAAATAAGTGATTTCACTTTTACAATGATATTACTTTTAAATAGTGTAATAATAAAAAAAAACTTAAGTGACTCACTTGTATTTTTATTTTTTATTATTTAAGTGAGATGCACTTTTACAATAAAATAACTTGAAAATAGAAATTGTATGCACTTTTTCTTTTAAAAGTAACTTCCTAAGACTTGAACTCAAGACCTATTAAGGAATAAAGCAACTTTGAACCAAGTGAGCTAGATTAAAAGGTATGTCAGATATGGGAATGAGGAAGGGTTTTTTTTTTTTTTACTCTTTTTGCTCAGTTTGCGTGCTTGCCCTTTTTCCTGCAAAACAAACCACAAATCGAAACAATTTTTTTTTTTTCACACTTGTGGAGTTAGATCTTGTTAGCTTTCCCGAAGAGTCTACGTTTTCTCTCCGTTTCTGATTTGCCGAGATCGCGCAAGGTGCACGGCAAAGAGCATACGCAACCGAGAAAAACCCTTTCCCTTTCTGTTTTTGATTTGCCAAGATCGCTCAAGGTGCACGGAAAAGAGCATACATAGACGGGAAAGCAACAATCCAAACCCAAAAAAATCTAACAGTAAAAAATGATGAAATATGAGATTTTTTTTCTTTTAAAAACAGAAAAAAAAATACGTCACTATAACATTATACCTTCAGATCTGATGAAATACGCGTTTCTGGAGCAACTGGGAACTGTTTTCGATCAAACAAAAACTATTTCCCAATGGAAACGACGCTCCAGACACAATGGAACACCTCCCACAACCCAGAAATGCACAGAAATACTAGAACTAGAAACCCTTTCGAGTTTCGGCAACATCAGTTCAAGATCTAGATCACAACCGAAAGCGACACTTCATAAATGCTCTGATACCATGTTCAGGTACATAGGGTACTACCAAAGGACCGAACACCAAGAGCAACCATTTCACACAAACGGATCACATATCAACACATTGATGTTTTGACGTGGTTTAAACCCTCTTGAGGGAAACACTCCATGGCCCTGGCCAAATAGCTTCTACGAGACAATTTATTATGCAAAGAAAGAAAGTTATAAATAAGCTTCTCATAATCGATCAACTAAACAATGACCCTCCATGCTCTTTAAATAGAGATCATGGACCAATCGGGTGTTAAGCGACGGATCAAGGTTAGGTTTGATCTAAGAGAAGTTGAGCCGTCGGATTACTCTATGTCGAGAACATATCGTGACCGTCGGATTAAGTATTTACAAATGCATACTAATGCATACTAAAGAAACACACTATCCCTAACGGATATATTACATAAGTTGATCTTAACTAACTCCTAAGTGTCTAAATATCCTAACAGCATTAAAACGTAAATGATGTAAATATTGTAATTTAATCATAGTGAGGAGCTCAAGGCCAAGGCCCCACAATTGATTTAGCGTTTTATGTATCGGCAAATAAAAATAGATGCTTATGGTTCTTGTGCTAGATAGACACAATGTAAATAAGACATCATGTAAATACGAATTTTAATTGAAATACCCACAACTAGCTATGCAATGCAACAAAGAGATTGGGGCATGATTCTACAAGGAACAGGGAGGAAAATTATTCAACCCTTGAGCCAATGGTGTTAATCCATGTGTCAATGAGAAAACCCATAAGCCATCAACTACCCATTTTGGGTTATGGACCCAATCATTTAATTCTTCCAAGAGTTGGATGAGGCAGTTAATGCCTTGGGAATGAAGAGGTATGGTAGCCAATTTCGTGCATGGGCAAGCCATCAACCTGGAAAATCGTATTTTGTCTCCTTGGGCAAGAAAACACCCACGAAATGGTGCCCAAAGCCATTTTGAACAGTCAGTCTTCCCTCTCTCATGCATTTGGAACTACTGGGTCTTTCCTCATCACATTTTTTACCAATTTTCCTGCATGTTTCCATGGATGGGAGCTCGTTTTTGTGTTACACAGTGGCTGGGGAAGGAGGACCACGATTTGGGACTATTATGGAGGCCGTTTTTGCCCCAGAATGTCTATGGACGTTTTTTTGAAAATGGATTTGGCTTCCGAGGGTTATTCTCCATCTTCCAGTTTTGTTTTTGGGTTTCCCACATTTTTCTGAAGCTAATGAAAACCCCATCTTTGGGCATCTCACTGTAAAAATGTTTCTTCATTCCCATCACTTATGCTTTTGCTGTTATGTGCATCCCTGTTTTGGTTTGAATATGTGAGCAAGAGATTGGAGTGGTAGTGGACAAAGAGGGATTGATAAACCTAGTGGGGAGACAACCTCTCAAGAAGATCAAGAGGGCTTTGGCTACTCTTCTATGCACACCTTGAGAGCACTAGATGGGGAAGGTATGGCTTGAGGGACTGTACAGCAGTGAAAAGAATACTTCATTGTGCTAGGTGTATAGGTATTGTGGGTGCCAAACTAGATAGATCTTGTAAGGTTACCCCTGGCTCTGTGCTTGAGCTCACTAGCTTAGCCACTCTTCCTTTCCATTTCCTAGCAGCCTGATAAACCCAATTGTAGATTGGCTTGGCTCATCTTGGTGTATGCTTGGCTATGTGTGAGTCTGTTGTTCCCTAGTTCCTTGTAGTAATCATGCCCATCTCGGGGGTGGCAGTTGTATCAAGAGGTTGATAAGTACAACTGGCCTATGGTTGGGTGGAACGTTGCAGATACATAACTGGTTGCTTGGGACTACTTTGTTAAGATAAGTATTCCCTTGTGTTAACTTTGCAATTATTTATTTGATGAATATCTTGAATGGATGATGAATGTGTAATTGATATTATTTCTGCTGTGTTTTTTCTTATAGTTATACATTCCATATGTCTTTTTATATTATGTGAATGTTTATTTAAAATTTCATGGGGCTAGATGCACAGTTTTAGCATCACGATCCTCTCTATCATGCTGGTATGATCGGAGGGGATGTTACATTTTGGTATCAGAGCCGTTGGTTGCATCATTGGGCCTTTATGGGGCTACCTATCATAGTTGCGGAGGTAAGTATGCTTCCTGCTCAGCACTGATAGATAAGAAAAATTTCAAAAATTTTCAAATTTTCAAAATTTTTCTAAGTTTCTATGAGTTCTGCCGAAATTGCGGAAAGAATTCTCTTCCGAAATTGCGGAAGGAATTCTCTTCCGAAATTGCAGAAGGAATTCTCTTCCGAAACTGCGGAAGGATTCCGCGAGTTGTTTTGCAATGCGGAAGAATTCGGCGAACAATTCGAAATAGCGGAAAAATTTTCTAAGTGTTCGTCATCGAAAGGAAATTTTTGGAAGGAATTCTCTTCCGAAACTGCTGAAGGATTCCGCAAGTCGTCCCGCAATTAGGGAAGAGTTCAGTGAATCATTCCGCAATTGTGGAAGAGTTCGGCGAATCATCTCACAATTGTGGAAGAGTTCGGCGAATCATCCCGCAACTGTGGAAGACTTCGGCGAATCGTTCCGCAACACGAAAGAGTTCGGGAAGTGACCCTACAATTGCGGAAGGATTCCGCAAATCGTTCCGCAACGCGGAAGAGTTCAGGAAGTTGCCCCGCAATTGCGGAAGGATTCCGCGAATCATTCCGCAACGCGGAATAGTTCGGGAAGACGCCCCGCAGTTGTAGAAGCATTCAGCGAATTGCTCCGCAACTGCGGAAGCATTCGGCAAATTACTCCGCAATTGCAGAAGTGTTTGGCAAATTGTTCCACAACTGTGGAAGCGTTCGGAGAATTGCTCTGCAACTACGGAAGTGTTTGGCGAATTGCTCTGCAATTGCGGAAGTGTTCGACGAATTTCTCTGCAACTGCGGAAGCATTCGGCAAATTGCTCTGCAACTGCGGAAGCATTCGGCGAATTGCTCTGCAACTACGGAAGCATTCGGTGAATTGCTCCGGAACTGCGGAAGCACTCCGCGAAACACCCCGCAATTGCGGAAGGTTTCAGAAAACCGCCCCGAAACTGCGGAAAGATTTACAAAAAAAAAAAAAACAAAAAACAAAAAATGAGGGCATTTCCCTTGACCTGCCCTGCAGTGGCGGCCACAAGGGGGCAAGCCCCCTTGACCCCCTTTGTCCCCCCCCCCCTCATATGTCGTTGATTTTGAGAAAATTCGATGAGTTGACAAATTGTCAATATAACCTTTTCCCACATGCATGAAAGTAAGTTATGAATTCTGAGAATATAATGCAGCTAACAATTGTGTAGATGAACACATTTTGCAGAATTACAGTTGCATCAGGGCAGCACTCTAGATAGTACACTTGGAAAGTTTTGGACTTTGGTTGGGCCAAGAAAATCAACATCATGGATGATGCATAGGATCCCTATGAGCCTGACACAGATGCCATGGGGGAGAACATACATGTTGAAAATGCTGAAACAGAATCTAATGGGAGAAGAAATCAAGAGACTCCTCCAGGTATTGCAACCACCATGAGAAGCCTAAGGGTGGAGTTGCAAAGCTGCAGAGAATACAATGAGAGGATGATTAAAGTTCAGTAAGAACAAAATCAGTTGAATGCATCCATGCTACAGAGTTTGACAGACATCTAAAGGCAAATAAACTCTGGGCATCAGACATCAAATCTAGAAAGGGGTGGGAGTAATTCTAGGAGGAATTCCTGCAAGAGGGCCAGTAGCCCAAGAAGAGTTTCTACAGACCGAACATATACTCCAGAAATCTCTTCTAATGAATCATCTGACTCTGAAGAATCCATTGAGGGTTCAATCTCTTCATCTTGCAGGAGTAAGAGGAAGAAGCACTACAAGAACAGTTCGCATGGGGAATTTAAGAAGGCAAAAACCTCTTACATTTGATGGAGAGATAAAGTCTGGTAAAGAAGTTGAAGCTTGGCTTCTTGGGATGAGAAAGTATTTCCAAGCCCAAGACTACTCAGAAAATATGAAGGAAAGGGTAGCCATATTCAACTTGAATGGAAGAGCATCTATATGGTGGGAACACATCAGGCAAGTGAAGAAGATCAATGAAAGGAAGATTGTGTGGAAGCAGTTCAAGAAATACTTCAAGCAGAAGTACCTCTCTGACAGGTACTATGATGATAAGATCAAAGAATTCCATGAGCTGAGATTGGGACAATTGAGCATGGAAGAATATGCAAACAAATTCTTGGAGCTGCTAAGATATGTCAGGTACATTCGAGATGATAAGGTGAAAATTCAGTGTTTCCTAAGTGGACTGCCCCAGTCATATAAAGACCAAATTGAGTTCGATGAACCTTGAACTCTAGAGGAGGCCATAAGAAAGGCCAAGTATTGCTTTGATCAAAACAGAAGCAAACCAGAATTCCATAAGGCATGTAAGGATAGGAAAAATGAAAAGTTTGATCAAAGGAAGAAGGGGTTCAAGCCTCCTCAATTCCGGAATCAGCAAAGGCAACCATCACAGGTTGTGACTAAGCCAACTAGGATGATGGGAGACAAGCCAAGAGATCCCAAGGAACCAAGAGAACCACTTCAATGTTGGGGTTGTGGAGGATACCACATGCTTAGGAACTGTCCACATCGGAATGGGAATCCAAATCAAGTTCACAACATCCAAGGAGCTGAAACTGTGGGTCAAGTGGCGAGGACAATCCCTAGAATCTATGCAGCACTAGACAACCGCCAGGCAGATCATTAGTCAACTATGGTTGAAGTTGAAGGTAAGATTGATAGGCAATCTATTTCTATTTTGATTGATCCTGGATCTACTCACAATTATGTCACTCCTAGAATTGTTGAGATTTGTGCTTTTAAGAAATTAAAGCATAGTAAATCATGGTTAGTTCAACTAGCCACTGGAACCAAGAGAAAAGTTAGTGAAATAGTAGAGAAATGTCCATTAGAGATGGATGGGCTATTCACTTATGCAGATCTGAATATTTTGTCACTTGGTTTCTATGATATTCTCATTGGAATGGATTGGTTAGAAGCACACAGGGTTAAACTTGACTACTACAATAAGACATTTGAATGCATGGATGAAGAAGGAAACTCGAGAGTTGTAAAAGGCATACCAAAGGTGACTTCTGTTAGATATGTTTCAGCCATGCAGCTGAAGAAGTTCTGTAGGAAGGGATGTCAATTGTATGCAGCCCACATTTTAGAGGCAGCAGAGAATGAAACTCTTAAATTGGAGGACTATCATGTATTGCAAGAATTCAGGGATGTTTTTCCTGATGAGATTCCAAGACTTCCTCCAAAGAGAGACATTGACTTTACAATTGAACTTGTGCCTGGAATGGCACCAGTGTCTAAGACACCCTACAGGATGAGTACACCAGAATTGCTAGAATTGAAAATGCAATTACAAGAGTTGCTGGAAAAGAAATATATTAGTCCAAGTGTGTTCTCATGGGGAGCACCTGTTCTATTTGTGAAAAAGAAAGATGGAACACTCAGGTTATGTATTGACTACAGGTAGTTGAACAAAGTCACCGTGAAGAACAAATACCCATTGCCCCGAATTGATGACCGTTTTGACCAAATGAGAGGAGCAAAGGTATTTTCAAAAATTGATTTGAGGTCTGGTTACCATCAGGTAAGAATCAAAGAAGAAGATATTCATAAGACCACCTTTAGAACGAGGTATGGACATTATGAGTTTGTAGTGGTACCATTCGGTCTCACAAATGCACCAGCTACATTCATGTGTCTCATGAATAATGTTTTTAGCAAGTATTTGGACAAGTTTGTTTTTGTATTCCTAGACGACATTCTCATCTATTCTAAGAATGAAGAAGAGCATGAAGAACATTTGAGAATGACAATGCAATTGCTAAGGGAGCATAAGTTGTATGCAAAGTTGAGCAAATGTGACTTTTATAAAGATAGAATTCATTATTTGGGTCACATCATCTCCGACGAAGGAATATCTGTATACCCTGAGAAGATTGAAGCCATTATGAATTGGCCAACTCCAAGGAATGTGACTGATGTGAGATCTTTTATGGGCCTTGCTGGTTACTACATAAGGTTTATCAAAGGATTCTCCAAGGTTGCAAACCCGATCACTTCTTTGCAAAAGAAGGGGATGAAGTTTTAATGGTCACCAAGATGTGAGGAAAGTTTTCAACGGTTGAAGAATCTTCTTACGAGTGCCCCAATTTTGAAAATTGCAGACCCAGAAAAAGACTTTATGGTGTGTACCAATGCATGCAATCAAGGACTTGGAGAATTTCTTATGCAAGACAACCACATGATATGCTATGAGTCAAGAAAGTTGAAGGAGCATGAGAAGAACTATGCTACTCATTATATAGAACTTGCAACCATAGTACATGCTTTAAAGATGTGGAGGCATTACTTAATGGGAAGAAAATTTGAGTTAAGGACAGACCATTGTGGTCTAAAATACTTGTTTGATCAGCCAACTTTAAATGCTAGGCAAGCTAGATGGTTGGAATTTTTGTGTGAATTTGATTTTGAAATCAAACACATAAAAGGGAAAGAAAACAAGGTGGCTGATGCACTCAGCAGGAAGGTATAGGAAATGCATGTGGCAGTGCTTAGTACTTGCCAACCAGATTTGAGGCAGTGGATTGTTAACCATATGGTTGAGGATGAAGTGTACGTGCAGATAAAGGACAAATTGCAGCAGCAAGACCTTGGCAAGAAGTATGAAGGATATCATTTAGAAGAAGGCGGACTTCTTACTTATAAGAATAGAGTCTATATTCCAAATGCGGCAGATTTGAGGAGGATTGTTATGGATGAAATTCATAAAGCTCCATACTCTGGTCACCCAGGATATCAGAAAACAATTGCTACAGCAAGAAAATACTATTCCTGGCCAGGCATGAAGAAGGATGTCGCTGAATACATTTCTAAGTGCATGGAATGTCAGTAGGTGAAGAGTGAACACCAACATCCAGCATGTTTATTGCTTACAGTGCCAATTCCAGAATGGAAATGGGAAGTAATATCCATGGACTTTATTACAGGATTGCCAATGACTGTGAGACAACATGATTCCATCATGGTTGTGGTGGACAAGTTAACAAAGGTAGCACATTTTATACCGGTTAAGTCCACACATAAAGCCGATGCCATTGCAAATATTTTCATGAAGAAAATTTTCAGATTACATGGGTTGCCTAAGGCAATAATTTCTGACAGGGATACCAAGTTCACTTCCAATTTTTGGAAAGGTATCTTTGCAGATTTGGGCACACAGCTGAGCTTTAGTACCACATACCATCCTCAAACAGATGGGCAAACTGAAAGAGTAAATCGGGTGCTTGAAGACATGCTCCGCATGTATGTAATGGACAAACCATCCAAGTGGGAGGATTATCTACACTTAGTAGAATTTGCATATAACAATGGACAACAAGCATCGTTGGGAATGAGTCCTTATGAGGATTTGTACGGTAGAAGGTGTAGGACACCAGTGACTTGGGACAATCCAGTGAACAGAATTGTACTTGGGCCAGAATTGCTTAAGGAAATGGAGCAAGAAGTTGCCAAGATCGGACAGAATTTAAAAGTAGCCCAGGATAGACAGAAAAGCTATGCGGATAAACAGATAATGCATAGGGAATTCAGTGTTGGGGATCATGTGTATCTTAGAGTGAGATCAAGGAAGAGTTCCTTGAAGCTTGGGAGTTGTGCCAAGCTATCACCTAGATATTGTGGGCCATTTGAAGTGCTTGAAAGAATAGGGCCAGTTGCATATAGACTTGCATTTCCTGCTAGCACTAAAGCTCATAATGTTTTTTATGTCTCTTTGCTTAAAAAATATGTACATGATCCTAACCATGTGATTAATTGGGATGTGATTCAGGTGAAACCCGAAGGAGAGTTCCAAACCGACCCATTGCGCATCCTAGACAAGAAGGTAACATTGCTCCGGAACCGAGCCATTGGATAGGTAAAGGTGCAATGGAAGCACTACGGTCCCGATGAGGCTACATGGGCGCTGGAGGATGCCATGAGGGTGGAATATCCATTTTTGTTCAATTTTGATGAGCACTGAGGATAGTGCTAATGTAAGGGGAGGGGAATGTAATGTCCCCATTTTGACCCCCTTTTTGCATTAAATTGCAAATGATGTAAATATTGTAATTTAATCATGGTGAGGAGCTCAAGGCCAAGGCCCCACCATTGATTTAGCGTTTTATGTATCGGGAAATAAAAATAGATGCCTATGGTTCTTGTGCTAGATAAGCACAATGTAAATAAGACATCATGTAAATACGAATTTTAATGGAAATACTCACAACTAGCTATGCAATGCAACAAAGAGATGGGGGCATGATTCTACAAGGAATAAGGAGGGAAATTATTCAGCCCTGGAGCCAACGGTGTTAATCCATGTGTCAATGAGAAAACCCATAAACCACCAACTACCCATTTTGGGTTATGGACCCAATCATTTAATTCTTCCAAGAGTTGGTTGAGGCAGTTAATTCCTTGGGAATGAATAGGTATGGCAACCAATTTCATGCATGGGCAAGCCATCAACCTAGGAAATCGTATTTTGTCTCCTTGGGCAAGAAAACACCCACGAAATGGTGCCCAAATCCATTCTGAATAGTCAGTCTTCCCTCTCTCACGCAATCAGAACTACCGTGTCTTTCCTCATCACGTTTTTTACCAATTTTCCTGCATTTTTCCATGGTTGGGAGCTCATTTTTGTGTTACACAGTGGTTGGGGAAGGAGGACCACGATTTGGGACTGTTATGGAGGCCGTTTTTGCCCCAGAATGTCTATGGACGTTTTTCTGAAAACGGATTTGGCTTCCCAGGGTTATTCCCCATCTTCCAGTTTCGTTTTTGGGTTTCCCACATTTTTCTGAAGCTAATGAAAACCCCATCTTTGGGCATCTCATTGTAAAAACGTTTCTTCATGCCCAACACTTATACTTTTGCTGTTATGTGCATCCCTGTTTTGGTTTGAATCTGTGAGTAAGAGATTGGAGTGGTAGTGGACAGAGAGGGCTTGATAAACCTAGTGGGGAGACAACCTCTCAAGAAGATCAAGAGGGATTTGGCTACTCTTCTATGCACACCCTGAGAGAACTAGATGGGAAAGGTATGGCTTGAGGGACTATACAGCAATGAAAAGAGTACTTCCTTGTGCTGGGTGTATAGGTATTGTGGGTGCCAATCTAGATAGATCTTGTAAGGTTACTCCTGGCTCTGTGCTTGAGCTCACTAGCTTAGCCACTCTTCCTTTCCATTTCCTAGCAGCCTGATAAACCCAATTGTAGATTGGCTTGGCTCATCTTGGTGTATGCTTGGCTATGTGTGAGTCTGCTGTTCCCTGGTTCCTTGTAGTAATCATGCCCAACTCGGGGGTGACAGTTGCATCAAGAGGTTGATAAGCACAACTGGCCTATGGTTGGGTGGAACGTTGCAGATGCATAGCTGGTTGCTTGGGACTACTTTGTTAAGATAAGTATTCCCTTGTGTTAACTTTGCAATTATTTATTTGATGAATATCTTGAATGTATGATGAATGTGTAATTGATATTATTTTCGCTGTGTTTTTTCTTATAGTTATACATTCGATATGTCTTTTTATATTATGTGAATGTTTATTTAAAAGTTCATGGGGATAGATGCTCGGTTTTAGCATCATGATCCTCTCTATCATGTTGGTATGATCGGAGGGGACGTTACAAGATACTCTGGTTAATGCAAAGCCTATAATTTCTTGCAAACTTTCACTAATATAGTAACGTTATTATCTTTGATCTTCTTTTGTCTATTAATCAAATTTCTTTGATAAATGTTGATTTTCACTCCAGGTTGCTTATCAATACTGTTTACTCTTTGCAATTTATAAATAAATTGATCTATAGTTTTGATTTCTCTTTGCTTAACATCTGTGTATCTTTAATTTTTTTAAGAGAATTTATTCAATTAAAATGTTTATCTATTTCTGCAAATGGTTCACAAAAACTCATAATTTATGTTAATTTTTCAATTGACATATCAGTCACAGGTTAATCTTGAATGCACCTAAACCCTTAATTTGCCATTAGTTGATTTTAATTGGCTGGTTGTATCTTGAGCAGATAAGTAACTAATCTCCTTTACATTTCTGTTAAGTTGGTGAGTATGCTTAGCTATTTTCACAACAACTTAATTTGCACATAAACAAGATACCTTCTTAGAATAGGATTAATTTAGATTAGGTTTTCCTTCTAGATAGATTATTTAAACTTAAAACACTTTGTTTTCCTTCACAGGAAGATAGATCCATTCAGGATCAAAACCATAAGTGCCAGCAGAGGCCTTTGTATCCGTGGGAGATTACTATTCCAAACAGGCTGGGGATAGAACTGTTCTTTCGTAGGACCTTTTGAAGCCTTTCAGTCTGGGTTTTCTCCCTCTGTTGTGAGCCTTGGAACCCATTCAAGAACCTACACATCTGAGGCCTCAAAAAATGGCACTAGAAGGAGGGCCAAAAGTAAGATATGCCTAAACAGAATACCCATAAACCTTCTCCAGCAAGAATACCGATTGTCACCCATAGTCACATGCAGGCATCTATCTCTGTTGAAAAACTGGTGCAAGATCCAAACACTATTCCTGCTACCCCTGTAATTGAGTAGGAAACCATAAGGGGAGACATTATTCTCGCATCACCCACTAGGGGACCCCTTAAATTTGAACATATACTTAAAAGTTCTTCTGATAGTGTTTCTAGGTTGAAACGAAGGATCACTGAAGAACGTAATCAGGGGTTAGTAGAAATTCATCATGAGAACACATATCCATAGGAAAATAATCAAAATAATCAAGATAACAAAAATTCAGATGACCAAAACACTGAAGAACATAACAATTATTCTAGTCAGCCATTGATTACTGAATTTATTCTTGACTGATTATTTGGAGAACAAAACACTCCTCAGCACAACACCAAAATAGGTGGACCTCCACATCCACCCCCTTCTTCTTCATCTTCCTCAGATGAATCATCAGATTTTGAATCTTCTAGTTCTTCAGAAGAAGACATCCCAATGGCTGATGAATGACCTAATAGACCCTGGTTAGATCAAGATGTTGTGTTCATCCCAGGTGACCAACATAGATTACCTAAGAATCCTGAAAAATGGCTTCGAAAATGTAATCCTGATGATAAAATCCCTGTAGAAGATCACATTAAAACATTCATGCAGGCAATCAGACTCAGAAATGTAATACATGAGGATTTAGTCTGCAGACTATTTCCTTATACCTTTGAAGGTAGAGCTTCCACATGGTATTTTTCTTTGGAAGCTAGATCTATCTCATCATGGGATGATTTTGCAACACTTTTCATTCAGAAATTTGGGGATGACAAGACCACAAAAGATTTGGTTATATATCTTTCCTCCATGAAAATCAAAGGGAAAGAAAGGGTAAAAGACTTTAACCAGAGATTTTCATATCTCAAAATAGAATTCCTACCAATTTTCTTCCTGTTGAAGAGTCATTGGTAGCATACTACATCAAGGGACTTCCAAGTCAAATAGCTATGTGGGTTAAAAGAGCTCATAAAGAAAGTTTGCAGGAGGCTTTTGCAGAAGCTATTCAAGTTGAGAAGGATATGTTTGGTATGAAAGACAATCCTAACATATCAGCTGACCAAGCATCTTCCTCCCGCAAGAAAAATGAGAATCCTCCAAAAACCACTACAAAAAATCCAGATCCTTTTGACATGACTGATATGAAAAAGTTTCTCCAGAAAATGTCCAATGAGATGGTTGATTTAAAAAAGAATAATAATGAAAATCAAGCTAATAATAGAGGTTTTGCAAGGCCACCTTTTAGGAGACCTTATCAGCCTCCTCAAAATCCACCACCTCCAAATCCTAATGAAGGATTGACTTCTGAAGATATTTACTCTATTTTTAAAGCTCTAGCCACTGAAACACAAAATGTCCATGAACCCTCTGATGATTAAACAAATCAAGACTCAGAATTACCAGAAGAAGATGAAGAAGAAGACCAGCAGATTAATATTGTAAGTTACTTTTCTGAACTCCCAATGAATGAAGAAGAAGAACCTGAGACAGTATTCAATGTTCAATATCCTTACAACACTAGATCAAAAGGAGAATCCTCTCAAGAACCTTCATCTTCAACAACAGGTCCCAACAAAGGTAAAACTGTCCCACAAAAGGATACAATCATTCCTGAAATGGAGTACAGTTTGGCTGAAGATTTGAAAAGAGTTAAAGCTAATATTTCTTTATTTGAACTTCTTAAAATCCCTTCTATGCGAGACTCTCTACCTAAAAGTACGATAATCAAACAACCAAGGGAAACTCAAAACAATAACTTAGACTCTTTTACCAAACCAGATGATCAGAAACCTGGAAGCAAGAGGACACCTCCTTTCTTGCTTACATTTGAAATCTTCAATAGGAATTTACACAATTGTATGATATATTTAGGTGACTCATCCAATGTGATGTCCCTATCTGTCTGTAGAAAGCTAAATGCAACTTGGGAACCCTGTCCTACTCAAATCATCCAGCTTGACAGATCCAAAGTAAGAGTAGTGGGGAGATTAAGAAATGTCTTGTTGACATTATCTACTGATCCCAGGATCCACCAGACCATAGATATTGTTGTAGCTAACATCCCTGAAGCTTATGGAATGTGGCTGAGAAGAGATTGGCCGGAGAAGCTGAAAGGCCCATTGCCACTGATTGGTCTCACCTATGGCTACCCTACAAGGGACAACCAAATAAGATTAATATCACTAGGGAACCATTTATGAAACAAACAGTCACTGACCTTAATGACTCAAGTCAACCTACCTCTTATTTCCGTTCACACATTGAGCATTTCACATTTGACACATTCTTTAGGGATTTTCCTGTTGATTCCTCACCAATTGAGAATGTACAGAACCAGTCACAAATTACCAATGTTACTTATGTACTATTCTCTGGCACTGTTGTACACAATGTATATAATGTTAATACAAATTTTAGGATTGATCCTATTGCATGGAATTTATTTTTTGATGGCTCCAGATCTAAAGATGGAGTTGGTGCAGGTTGTGTCCTAATTGATCCAAAAGGGACCAAAACTATTATTGTTTGCAGACTTGAGTTCGAATGTACCAATAATATAGCTGAGTATGAGGCCCTGGTCCAGGGACTCAAGAAGGCCATTGATATGGGTGTACAGGTAATTGAATGCTTTGGAGACTCTGAGATCATAGTGAAACAGGTAAGAAACAAGATACATTGCTTGTCTCCTCCTTTAACTAACTATCAAAAGTTGGTAAGAGATCTCACTAACTCTTTCTTTGCATTCAACATCAAGTCAGTCCCTAGATCACAGAACTTTGATGTTGATCTCCTAGCTAATACTGCATCTAGGTTGATTCCACCGGAAGGTTTGTCCCCTGAAAATTTTTCAATTGAACTTATGTACAGACCTTCTTTTCCTGATAATGTGACAAATTGGAATGTATTTGATGATGACCAACAAATACTAGACTTTCTCACAGCCTAGGATACCTTTCAATATATGGCAATTTATGAGGATGAACATGATAAATCCTTGTCTGATCCTTCCAACCTCATCCCAAAATCAGTCATCAACCTAGAGAAATTTTATGACATGCAAGATAAGTTCAAACAAAATACCAACTATAAG
Source organism: Larix kaempferi (assembly GCA_027924585.1). Lineage (NCBI taxonomy): Eukaryota > Viridiplantae > Streptophyta > Pinopsida > Pinales > Pinaceae > Larix > Larix kaempferi. The sequence goes on from BSBM01000792.1 coordinate 4,460,826, forward strand.
ACCCAGAGTTCATCTCTCAACTATGAGCCTGTCAACCTAGGGACTGAACATAATCCTCATTTCATCAATATCGGGGTTGATTGCTCTGTTGAAGAGAAGAGAGATTTTATTAAATTGTTCGAGTTCAAAGATGTTTTTGCATGGACATATGATGAACTCAAGACTTTTGACACCAGTGTCATGCATCATAATATACCGATGAAACCATAAGTGAAACCTTATCAGCAAAAGTTAAGGAAGATGCATCCCAGTCTGGAACCCTCTGTAAAGAAAGAGCTTGAGAAATTACTGACAGCTCGAATTATATTCCCTGTCAGACATACACAGTGGATTGCTAACCTAGTACTTGTTCAAAAGAATAATGGGGAAATTAGACTCTGTGTCGATTTCAGAAACTTAAACAGAGCTTCTGAAAAGGATAACTACCCTGTTCCTCCTATGGAGTAAATTCTACAGAAATTAGTAGGGTCTGAGATATTTTCTCTCCTTGATGGCTTGCCAGGATATAACCAAGTCCTAGTTTCCCTTGATGATCAACTAAAAACAACTTTTAGGACCCCTTGGGGAACCTTTACCTATAGGAGAATGCCTTTTGGGCTAATAAATGCAGGAGCTACATTCCAGAGAGCTATGGATATAGCTTTCAGAGGTTTGATGCACAATTTTGTCATTATATACTTAGATGATATTACTATCTATTCTAAAAAATGACATGAACATTTGTCTGCTCTGAAACAGGTGTTTGAATGCTGCAGGAAGTACGAAATTTCGTTGAACCCCAAGAAGTCCATCTTTGCAGTTACAGAAGGTAAGCTCTTAGGTTTTATTGTTTCTAAAGAAGGCATGATTATTGATCCAGAACGCACTGAAGCCATTTCGAATATCGACCTTCCTGGTTCATGGAAAGCCATGCAATGATTTCTTGGTAAGATTAATTTTGTTCATAGTTTTGTACCAAATTTTGCTCAAAATTGTTAATCCTTTGCAACAGTTAGTTAAGAAAGATGCACAGTTTAGGTGGTCCGAGGAACAAAGAAATGCCTTTATCGAAATTCAGAGAGCCATTGCAGAAGCCCCTGCTCTGATGTCTCCATATTTCAGCAAATATTTTATTTTGTACACCTTTGCTACTGGCTTCTCCTACACAGCTGTCCTAACACATAAACATGATAATGATGCTGAAATCCCTATTTCATTCATCAACTCTACATTCAAGGGAGCAGAACTCAACTACTCCCAGATCGATAAACAAGCATACATGGTTTACAAATCGGTGAATCATTATAGACCATATCTGTTAAATTCTCGAACTAAAGTCATTGTTCCTTATGCAACCATCATAAATGTTTTGGTTCAGAAGGAGCTAGGTGAGAAAAGAGCCCATTGGATGAAAGCGTTGCGAGAATATGACTTGGAGATTAGACCAACAAATATTGTTAAAGGCCAAGGTTTGTGTCTGCTCACTGCTCAATCAAACGATCCTGTACAACAAAAAATTGAGTGGGAGTAGAAGGAAAGTACGCCTACAGGTTCTGTTAATGCCATAGAAACTCCAACATCTGAATGGTATGATCATATTAAGTTTTTCCTAAACCATGGGTTTGCTCCTGAAACTCTTGACTTCAAAAAATGTAGAGCTCTAAGGTTAAAAGTTGTTCCATATCAATTTATAGATGGCATTTTGTTTAGGAAGAACTATGATGGATATTTTCTCAGATTTTTGGAGAAGAATGAAACTAATGATATTCTTTTGCAATTTCATGCAGGACCTGCGGGAGGGCACTTCTCAGGAGAAACCACAACCCCTAAGATTCTCATGGTAGGATATTACTAGCATACTTTGTTCAAGGATTCCTATGATCATGTTAGGAAATGTGAACCTTGTCAAAAGTGTGCTGGGAAATTTAAAAAACCCGCCTTTCCTTTGCAGCCAGTAACAGTTTAGTTTCCATTTCAGTAATGGTGACTGGATTATGTTGGACCCATTAATCTTGTTTCTTCCCTGCAACACAAGTATATCTTGATAGCCACGAACTACTTTACTAGGTGGGTAGAATTAGTCCCTCTCAGACAATGCAATACAAACCAAGTGATAGCCTTCCTTAAAAGTCAAATAGTCATTAGGTTTGGCGATCCCTGAATATCTAGTTTTTCACAATGCATCTTACTTTTCTTCCATTGATCTTACACACTATGCCCTTGAAAAAGGGATCAAACTCAAGTTTTCTAACAATTATTATCCACAATGTAATGGGATCACTGACTCTTCTAACAAGAACTTGATAAACATTCTAAAGAAAACAATAGCTTCCCATCACAAAGATTGGCACACCCAGCTTTACAATGCTCTTTGGGAAGATTAGGTTACCCCAAAGGAAGCTATTGGAAATTATTCTTACTATCTAGTATATGGTAAGGAATCCATCCGACCATCCAAACTTACCATTACCTTATTACAACTAGCCCAATCCATTCAAGAAGATGACTCATCCCTGCTTCAACAAAGAATTGATACCCTGCTTAAGTTGGAGGAAGACAGGGAAAGGTCTAAAAAAAAATTGTATCAACATCAACAATTGGTTAAAAGATGGTTCGATGAGAAATCCTCTTCTAACAGAGATTTTTTAGTAGGAGATTTGGTATTGAGATGGGATAAAAAACATAAGGACAAAAATGAATATACCAAATTTCAATGCCTCTAGCTAGGTCCTTTCATTGTTACAGAAAAGATTGGTCCTAGTACTATTCAGTTGCAGACACTGGAGGGAGTCATTGACACTTATCCAATGAATGTTTCTTTGCTTAAGAAGTATTTTGTTTGAACAATTTGATGCATCTTGTACATAAGTTTGGTGTGTTTTCTTTTATTTTGTTTCTGATTGGTTTTTTCTTTTATATTAGTTTGTATTTGAATAATTCGCACACATTTGGCAATGGTTGTTGATCAGTCTATCTCAACATTAATATAGTCTGAATTTTTTAGAATGTATTGTCAGTTTTATCATTTCTCAGCCTATGTCAGAAGTTGTTTTGTATATAATTCACAATCAATAATTGCAGAGCTTTGATTGATACCTTCCCACCTTGATCATTATCTTTACATATGTTTTATTTGTTTAATTGAGGTTATGGGAGTGACTGGTTTTCTTACCTTATGCTTCATTAGTGAAATACAACATATCTTAATAGCTTGGTCAACCTTTATCTACTCTGGATCCTATCATAGTCACCTTGAAAATAATTTTCCTTAATAATTTTAGATTACAAGATGGAGGGTCTTATCATAAGCCAACCCATTAGGATCATAGGTGTTTAGTGGAATGACATATTCACATCAAGTCACCAAACTTGGGAGATGAATTTCAGTTTATACTGAAAGGTGGAAGATCCTATCATAGGTCGGTCCACTCATGATATGCAAAGCATCAGTGAGTAACGCTACTATTATGTGGTTACCAAGCCATGGTAGTGTCTTGTAATTTATACCCTTATAAATCTTTGTTTCTTTGTCATAAGACAATTGTTGTATCTAAGGATAAGGGGGGTCTTATTACAAGCCATCCCTACCATGATCATGGATTTGATTTTGGATTGGAATTAGAATCGTATGGTCACCAAGCCATGATAATTTCTTTCAGTGTCATAGCTGGAAGACAAGGAGTCTCCTTATTGAGCTAGCTTGTTCAGTTTCCAGATCAGGTTTGTGAATGGCATTGCTAACATCTGATCACCAAGTCAGGGTAGTGGTCTTACGTCAACAAGGTATTATGTGTAGATTTTCATTGTTTTAAAGAAGAAGGGATAAGAAAAATGTATATATTATCAATAGTGCATCTATATGTAAATAAAGCAATTAATAAGTCAAGGTGATTTATGATTTGGATATCCAGAGTGGTTCTAAGTTTCCTCCCAGGTTCAACTTAAGTTGTATTCCTTTGATTGCATAATGGTAATGAACTCCTGCTATTTCTTATATCTCCTAATTAGATTTGCATCATTTTTAAATTGATTATGGATGGGAGTATATCAATCATATGTTGACTCTGCTTGTTGTTTGTGCTTTTGTATGAACATTTTTCTAAATTTCAGGTTGAGATATTAGTTTACTGACATGTTTTCTTTTAACTAAGGTTTTTATTTACAGAGATAACTAGTTCTTCCCAGCCAGTTTCCATTTGTTGTAGGTACAACAGATCCCATGTTCCATTAGAACATGGGAACCCCAAGATTCTTAAATGCAAAGGTAATGGTTTAAAATTACTTTATCATTAAGGGGTTTTCCATCATGTTTATTATGATTTCATGCCTTGATATTTCGATTGATGTAATTAGGATTTTTCCCTTTTGAAAATTTCTATTTTTTGATTGTTTTTCTGAAGTTGCGGGAAGCTTTGATTTTTCTCAGAAAGGCATTTTCATCCCGCAAACCCGCAATCTCTCAATCCCACAATTGCAAATTGCAGGAGCTTGTTTTTCCTTTTTGGGATGTTGGCATCCCGCAACCCACAACCTGCAAATTGTGGATTGTGGGAAGGCCTTGTAAATCGTTTTTGAACTTTTCATTCCGCAACCTGCAACCCGCAATTGCGGATTGCGGATTGTGGAAAAGTGGATTGAATAATAAAATTGCGGTGTGTGTTTCCGCAACCCGCAACCCGCAATTGCAGATTGCGGAAATATTATTTTATTTTTAAAAGAGTTGTTTGCATTCCCGCAACCCGCAACCCGTAATTAGGGATTGCGGATTGCGGATTACGGGAAGAATGTACATAATTGCAAAATAAACCCCCAAAACTTCACCCCGCATCCCGCAAGATTTGATCTCACCCGTTGATTCGTCTTAATCCTACGGCCTAGATTTTATTTGTCGAAAATTGATAAATATATGAGTTCTTCTATTTTTCTTTATCATTTTCATTTTCGAACAATTATCTTGTTGTGTGGATTTTCACTGCGAGTTTTTACTAGGGGTTATTTTCACCGTTTTAGGTTTTTCTCTCATTTTCGTTTTTCACTATTTACGGTTTTGCTGTTGGTGATTTTTTTTTTATTTTGTCTTTTTCTATTTATCAGAATTGTTTAGTATTGAAAAATGTCACGAAATACTCGATCCAAGACCGCTCACAAAGACCTGTTGACCAAAGACCCAAACTTTGGTATCTTCTTAGACACCAGTGATAAGATTACTGAAACCTACCATATCAACTGGTCCAAAATCTACTCAATTTTTGATAATGATGACCTATCAGACGTCCAGAATGACCAGATTGCATATGAGAGAATTAGGGATTCCCAACTTCATGCCATTGCTGCCAGACCCCCTATCCTTCCTTATAATGATGTAGTTAAATTGATTGTGGACCATGCCAACCCTAAAGACCGGTCTTTCAATGACAGCCTAGGGTCACAATTGGCTACTTTCCGCCCTAAGGTTTTCATCAGAGCCTATGATCTTAAACTGGGCTTGCAACCGCTTAACTCCAAATTCGTAGAATCTTCTAAGACGATGTATAATTTTAACGAAATACTAAAGTCATGGATGAATAAACCTAACAGTTTCATGCCTAGTGTTGGAGCATAGGCCGCAGCTATAGTAAAGCTGTGAATTTTGAGGAAAAAGCACAAGTGTTGAGGGGAAAGTGCTAATTTTGAGTAAGCACCAATTTTGGGCAGAAGTGAACAGTGTGCAGTACGGCGCCAGATGGACGAGCTCAGCGCAGATTACGGGCTGAAAATCGCGGAGCTCACGCGCACACGTCAAAAGGAAGAGTGAATGTGGCCGAGTAGAAAGCTCAGCTACCACAATAAATGAAGCGACGGAATAGAGGGCTCAGCTACCCTCATTAAGGCTAAGTACAGAAGTTATGGTTGCTCTGAGCAAGGAAGAGCAATGGACCAAAGCATTGAAAGTGAAGGACAAGGAGCAGTGAACGATGAAGCGGCGCCCATACCTGCAATCTGCGCCAAAAATCACGGAGTCTGCAGGAAGCGGCGACATGACTGCAAGCGGCGCCTACAGTACACCTAGCCATGTCCGCGGTTAGGGTTTTTGGGGATTACTGCTGGGAAAGGCCCACAGTTTTGTAAAGGTGAGACCCTCAAGGCCACCTATATATATATGTAATTGTAAAGGGAAAAGGGTTAGAGGTTAGAAGTTAGATAGGTTGATTAGAAGGTAAGAGTTAGAATTGGAGAGCTGTAGAGCTTGAGTCACTGAGTTTACAGATAGCCTAAGTTGATGTCTGAGTCATTGTAATCTCTGTAGAAGAAGAGAATAGATCTAAGAGAAGGGCTCCCAGCTGTGTGCGTGGAGTTTCCCAGAAAGGTCTAAGGCTGCAGCTGTGTGCGCAACATATTGTATAATTCCCATTTGAGCTAATATAGAATACAGTTCCCATGCATGTGATTTCCCCGTGAAGGAAAACCACATAATTCTAGTTGTTATGGTAATGTTTTACGTGAATGCATGTCTATGTTTACTATCTATGTTTACACGAATGTATCGCTATCTTTATGAATGAATATGTAGAGTAAATTCTTGAGCTTCCTTAGAAGTTAGACTTGTGCATTATCGAAGGGGCCTGTGAGAACGCTATCACTACAGTGCTTGAGGAGTGTGTTACTGTGCTGTGGCGCAAGGCCAGAAACGATACAGTATCAAACGCAGTGGGTAAACGCCTCGTGCGTAGGTGCGGAGATCCGCGCAGCCAGGCTGGTAAGCGTGAGTTCCAGCGCTGTCGCACTGAGAAGTCCAGGAAAGAGTAAGACGTTCCGCTCTGAGGAATCCTCCCGTAAGAGAAGGGAGAGGAGATTAGTCTCGACATCACCTAGGTTAAGGAAGCCTGATTCCTTATCCCCCCTATAGCCACTTCAGGTGAGACTCCGGGCTACTACGCAGCTCATTGCCGAGAGGGCCAGTGCGCTAAGGGGTGTTTGTTGCTGCACCTCCTGAAAACATGGGTCTATCCAAGAAAGCAGCCAACAAATGGTTCTGTTGCCTTGAGACTTGTTATTCCAGCGACGTGCGAGATTAATGCGAAACCTAGAGAAAAAGGGAGCCAACAAATGGTTCCGTTTCCTTGAGACTTGTTATTCCGGCGACGTGCGAGATTAATGCGAAACCTAGAGAAAAAGGGAGCCAACAAATGGTTGCGTTGCCGCGCTAAGCATGTGTGAGGTAGAAGAAGTTGAGCTAAGCGTCGAATTCTAGTAGCCATTTGAAAGCCAACAAATGCTTCCATTGCTGGCTTTAACCCTATTATCTTGAAGGCAATGTGGTACTGGAATCCTACAGCTAAAGAAATTCAAGACTGGTTTGATTCAAATGCTAGAGAGTTCGCTGAACGAGAAAATAGAAGCTATAGGCTTCAGACAAAAGACTGGCTGCAGAAGCATATTTATACTGACCTTCACGAAATCTTCTTTGTAACATTTGCACTTGAGTTGCATGCGTGGGTAGCCAAGCTAGCAGATACTAGACCCACTGTGCATGTTGATCAACCTGTCGTTTGGATGCCTGAGCTAGTTAGCATTTTGAAGCGGGTAGATAATTCTGTGTCCCGTGCAATAGACTTTTGGTTGAACAGTATGCTGGAAGGCTTCATCACCGAGTTTGTAGTAGATACGAGAAAGAGCTTCAGAGAAGCTGAGAGGAGCTTCTTCCAAGCACACAGGGGTAAGTTCTTAAATTCTCTGAACTTATGGATTAAAATGCTCCTGTATGAAAAAGGAAAACTATGCATAGCTTTCGATGAATAGCATAGACAAGTAATGTCTGCAGATTTTGATAGTGATCTTGAAGTTATAGGTTGCACTCGTAGTGGAAAATGATATAAAGTAGGCCTTGACCAACGTTCTTTTGAGTCTAGCCTAGAAGATAGTCGAGCTCCTAGAGCGAGCCACATAGAGAGACAAGGGAGTGTTCATATCCCTTATCACCCTTTTACACCGCAAAAGCCAGACGGGGCTCAGCATAACCCCGCAGTAACACCTTCTAGTAGCCCGCACGGTACTTCTAGTACCTCAGCTCCACCTTTGTTTAACCATCCCGGAGGTAGTGCCACAGCACCTCCACATCAATCTAGTGCAAGACGGATGGCTGATGACATGAAGGTACTAACTTTTAGGGGAACAGGGCTAGAAGACCCTGAGCAGCACTGGTTCCTATGTGAAGCCATTTGGACGATTAAGCAAATTAATGATAATGCTGTTAAGCTGGTTCAGTTAGCAACCACACTAAGAGAAAGAGCCTTAACCTGGTTCATGAAATACTTAGCAGCACAGAATAGGACGCTTGCTGATGTAAGAAATGCTATGATTAGAGAATTTAAGAAACCTAAATCAGAATCATAGTGCATAACCGAGCTCAAAGACATAAAACAGTTACCCACAGAGTCAGTATGGGACTTTGACCAGAAGTTCAAAGCCTTGATAGATCAAGTAAGCTTTGAGTTTGCACCGCAGCAACATCGGGAATGGTTTATTGCTGCGCTGCTTCCTCATATTAGACTTCCTCTTATGCAACAGAATCTCACTACTCAGGAACAAGCTCTAGAGATGGCTATGAAACTAGAAGCTTCACCAATTGCTGGAACAAGCAATGATGTTGCGCAGTTGCAGAACCAGTTAGCAAACCTAACCTTGCAAGTGCATGATATTAAGAAAGGAAAGGATGTTAAAGAAGAAATTTGGTGTACAAAATGTAGAGCACAAGGTCATTCAAAGGATCATTGTCCTGTTTTCATAGAGTATATTGCGACTGGAGCACCTAACCCTTTACCACAGACTCAGGGGCCTTGGTGTGAAATCTGTAGAACTAGAGGTCAAAGACCACAAGAATGTCACTTGTTACAGAAATATGTACAAACTTCAAAGAATCTATATTGCAATTTCTGTAAATCAGTAGGCCATGATGAGAACAATTGCAGAGAATATGACCTTATGATGGAAAGGAAACATGATGTTTATAGAGTACAGTCAGAGGCACAAGGACCCACAACAGGTCCGCAGTATGAACCAGATCGTGAAGGAAGAGGAGGAAATTATAGGGGCCTTGGACGCGCAGCAGGATTTGCTCGTGGAAGAGGACAGATCACTTGTTACAACTGCGGAGCTCAAGGCCATTATGCAAGGGATTGCCAAAATCCTACAACCATCTGCAGATACTGTAAATCTTATGATCATGTCATTGAAGAATGCCCTCAGTTGATGGCTAAGATGCAAGCAAAGACGCCACAGGTTAACCAAAATATTCAGTTGATTGCAGCAGAAAAAAAAGAGAACCAGATCCTACTGTTAATATAGTGACGCGCAGTGGAGCAACCACTGGTACACCAGAGTTGGGAACTGGAAAACCAGCTACACAATGGGTGCGCCGCACTAATATTAAACCATCTCCGCTCGACCTGCAGAAGCAAAAAGAAGCATTCAAGAAAGCTCAAGAGTATTTCTCAGATCCACGAGCTTCAAGCTCTATCGCAATTCCACATAATGATATCAAACTGCAAGTGCTAAGACAAGAGAACCTGGTACAAGAACAGGCCACTACATCTGGAAGTCCTGATGAGGAGGATGCACTAGGCAGTGTCCATGCTTTCCTGAGAAACTGCTTAAAGTTGTTGTGTAATGAAAAAGAAACTATGGAACTCCAACACATATTGGATCAGTGCCAACAATCTGCTTCGATGAATACACCGCAGCGTGCTGTTCACCAGATCGGGAGCCATACTAGAACTGGAAAAGAGATGAGACTCACAGCGCAGATTGGAGCATTTGAAATGGATGATGTCATTTTGGATTTAGGCTCAGAAGTTAATGTTCTCACCATGCAGACATGGGAACAGATGGGTAGCCCTCAGCTTACAAGATCTCCTATCCAGCTAAGACTTGCAAATCAGCAACGAGTTTCTCCATTGGGAAGATTACCCAATGTGGCCATTGATATTGAGGGAGTAAGAAGTTCTGCAGACTTTGAAGTAATCAAAATTATGGATGATAGTAGACCTTACCCAGCACTTTTAGGCATAGACTGGGCATTTGATAATTTGGCTGTCATTAATTTGAAGAAAAGACAGATGACCTTTGAGGATGCCCAGATCAGGATCATCGCACCGCTTGATCCCCTTCAAGGACCATGGTATATTGAACCAATTCGGGCAGAAGAAGAAGTGCGCCACATGGAAAGTTTGTACCAGATGACTGCTAGTCATAATGACTATGTCAATCCAACAGCGGACGGCCATAACAGCTGGCGATGCGATAGCTCGTGCACATCAGATTCAGAAGCAGGACTGGAAAACTGGCAGAAGTGCTTACATGAGGTTTCTGCAAGGCGTTGTGCCATGATGACTAAATCCATTCGATGAATTGGCACAGAATTGAATAACACTCCAATATTTGATGGTTTAACTGAAGTATGTCAATTCATACATACATATGAACAACAAATCCCAGATGAGCAGCGCATACAAGCATTGGATGTAGCACAGTGCGCTACACCCGCAAGATGGTGGGGTGCGCATAAAAAGAATATTGACACATGGCAAGACTGTCGCAGATTGATACTGCGCAGATTTCAGGAAACTACAGCAGAAGTGTTGCGCAAATATGATGGACAAAGTGACCCCAAGTCACACGTTGAAGCATGTATTCAGCAATGGTCAGATATTCTATAGGATGAGTGGGTTCACCTATTCATCCACACGTTGGATACAGTTCCAAGGAACTGGTACACTGAAACAGAATTGCGCAGAGGCACTATCACTTGGCCTCTTATGATGTAAAGTTTTCAACTTACCTTCAACTTTGAGTCAGAAAATCCAAGCATCGACCACGCTTTAAAGTGTATTAGAAAGAAGGTATTTGAACAATGTCCTTTACCAGAATATTCTCGACCAGATTGGGCTGTCCAGATGGAACATGCCTTGGAATGCTATAATTTCACCACTAGTGAAGAGGAAGATGATCCTCGCAACATCAATATTCTAGAATCAGAAGGGACGCGCAAGGTCGAAGGTCCTCAGCTTGATATCCCTACCATTACAGAACACATCAAGCTCAAGAAGATTAACATTGGTACAGAAGTCGAACCCAAGTTTGCTTCTATAGGAGATTATTGGGATGATGAAACTGTTGGCCATCTTGCAGATTTACTACGTGACTACCAGGATATATTTCCTACCAAGTTTACAGAAATGAAAGGCATACTAGGAGATTTAGGAGTTATGCGCATACCTTTGAAAGCAGACGCCAAGCCAGTAAAACAACGCCCGTACAGGTTGAACCCGCGATATAAAGAAAAGGTTAGAGAAGAAATTGATAAGATGCTCACAGCAGGTATTATTGAGCCAGTAGAGGAAAGTGATTGGATTAGTCCTATGGTGGTACAAGAGAAGAAGGAAAAAGGTGAAATAAGAATCTACGTGGACTTGCGCAAGTTGAATGACGCATCAGCGCATGATCCATTTCCTACTCCCTTTACAGACGAAGTGCTTGATAATGTTGGAGGACAAGAGGCTTACTCCTTCACTGATGGCTTTTCGGGATACCATCAGATCAGAATCCATCCAGAAGACCACCATAAGACCACTTTTGCGACTGAATGGGGCTCATTCCAGTATACGGTAATGCCCTTTGGTCTTAAAAATGCTCCTACTATCTTCTCTAGAGTCGTTGTTGTTGTTTTTAAAGAATTCATTAATAAGTTTCTAGAAGTCTATTTTGATGACTAGACTGTGTTTGGTTTACTAAAGAACCATATAGTGAATCTGCGGATGATGTTAGAAAAATGTAGACAGTATCAGATTTCCCTTAACTTGAAAAAATGTATTTTCTGTGCTCCTTTTGGTATTCTCTTGGGTCATATTGTATGCAGACAAGGACTCATGATGGATCCTACGAAGGTTTCCATCATTGCTAACTTACATGCGCCCAACTCAGTCAAACAATTGTGCACTACATTGGGACATACAGGGTACTACAGGAAATTTATCAAGGGTTATGCAAAGATAACTGCGCCTATGGAAAGATTGCTGAAAAAGGATTCGAAATTCCAATGGACAGAAGAATGCCAACAGAGCTTGGATACACTTAAAGAAAAGATGATCACTGCGCCTATTCTAGTTTTCCCAAACTGGAGAAAACCCTTTCATGTTCATGTAGATGCTTCTTCCATAGCATTGGTGGTTGTGCTGACACAATCGGGAGAAGGAGGTATTGACCATCCCATTGCTTACTCTAGCAGAAAGCTATTTACAGCTGAGAAGAACTACACCACTACAGAAAGAGAAGGACTAGCTATGGTGTATGCCTTGCAGAAGTTCAGACACTACCTATTGGGCGCTCATTTTAAAATGTATACTGACCATTTTTCTTTGAAATACTTGGTCAATAAACCAGTGTTAGGGGGGAGAATTTGCAGATGGCTACTGCTCTTCCAGGAGTATGATTTTGAGGTTATTGTGAAGCCAGGTAGATTGAATGCAGGACATGGCCATTTATCTAGGATAGAGTCAGGGGAGGAACCTACAAATATGGAGGACAATCTGCCTGATGCACAGCTATTTTCTGTTCAAGCAGGTGACGAGTATTATTCCAATATTCTTGAGTTTCTCACTACCGGGCAAGCGCCAATTGAGTTTACAATCCAGCAGAAGAAGCAACTTGTTGTCAAAGCCGTAGACTTCACTTTGATAGCAGGCCAACTCTATAAGTTGGGCCCCGATGAAGTCTTGCGCAGATGTATCTTACCACATGAGAAGAATTCCATAATCGCAGAAGCGCACTCATGGACCGTAGGAGGCCATTTCGCAGGAAATCCAACTGCGCAGAAGATCTTAGCCGCAGGTCTTTGGTGGCCAACATTGCACAAGGATACTAAGGAATTCTGCAAATGTTGCGATATGTGCCAGCGAACAGGAAAACCTTCAAGAAGAGATGAAATGCCGCTAAGACCCCAGATAACACTGCGTGCTTTTGATAAGTGGGCCATTGATTTTGTGGGACCTATCAACCCACCAGGAAAGAGAACTGGCGCAAGATACATCATCACAGCTACTGAATACCTCACAAGATGGGTTGAGGTGAAGCCAGTTAAGAACAGCGACGCTGCCACTGCCGCATAGTTCATCTTTGAGAACATTATCACTAGATTTGGATGTCCACTGATTCTAATGAGTGATCAGGGCACACATTTTTTGAATGAGACTATAGAGGCCCTTACTGAGGAATTCCACATTAGTCACCATAAGAGTACACCCTACCACCCTCAAGCTAATGGTACGGTGGAGGCATTCAATAAGATTCTCGAGAATGCCCTAACGAAGATCTGTAATCAACAAAGAGATGATTGGGACCTTAGAGTCACAGCTGTGTTATGGGCTTACAGAACCACATGCAAGAAATTAACAGGTCACCCACCTTTTAGTTTGGTGTATGGACAAGAAGCAGTTATGCCCATGGAATACATTGTTCCCAGCTTCAGAATTACGCAAATTACAGAAATGGCAGATACTGATACTATGAGTGAAAGACTCTCACAGTTGCTTGCCTTAGAAGAAGATAGACTTTTAGCTGGATTCCATCAACAAGTGCAGAAGGCAAGACAGAAAGCTTGGCATGACAGGCATATTAAGAACAAAGTCTTTCAACAAGGAGACTTGGTACTCCTCGATGATAGTAAATTCATCAAGTCTCCAGGCAAGTTTCATGTACATTGGTTAGGCCCTTTATAGGTGACGAAGATAACAGAAGGAGGAGCAGTTCAGCTTGCAAAGCTTAATGGAGAATTGTTGCCCACAATGATCAACGGCAGTCGGCTCAAGCTTTATCGCGACGGCCACTCTGCCCTGTTGACTTAATTAGTTGCTAAAGTAGTGCAGATGCCCAGTGTAGTTGAAAGAAGCATCGCACTTATCACAGTCTACACGGAAGTCGCGAGACACTTTTAGTCTCCGACTTCCCGTGCAGTTCCTTGAAGCATCCGTGCATGTCAATAAAGTCTATTTTGAGCGACCCTATTTGCGCTCTTGCGAAGTTTTTCCCCGTGTTGTCAAATCGTCACTCTTGCGGAGTTCCCTATTGTCAATTTGCCGCTTGAGGAGTTCTCTCCATGGAGCCCTCCATGTGCACAGTTACCTATGCTGAAGTGACCCGTCGAAAATTTGAATTACGGTAGTTCTATAGCCGTGTATGAATATTAATGAAGGATAAGATCGCCATTTAATTGTATTTTCTCTGACAGATTCGGCTTGATCTCCCTAAGATTCGCATTTAAGTAATGAGCCGAAGGCCTTAGCTAATCTCCTGAAAGGCTGTCAGAGCCCGTCCATCGCAATTAATGCATCGAAGAGGCGCGGGGTAGGGGGGTTGTCAACTCATGCATAGGCACCTACGGTTATTAGCCCCACTTGTCCGCATTTACTACCACCTTTAGCTATAAATACCCCGCACTCGTATATGTTCGGGTTACTTTTCTCGAGTTGTATAATGTCTTGTTTGAGAATCTAAGTTATTATTTTCAGAGCCGTGTCGTGCAGACTGCTCCCTTTGTTTTCAGCATTCGTATCCTACGCTGTTCCGCCATTTTTCTGTTCAAGTGCTTGTTGTGTATACCGGTTCATGACGGAGAACCTGTCAACTAAAGAAGTTGTTCGTCAATTCAAGCACAGAGGCTTAGATTTTGGCATGGCTACCCCGGTGACGACCTCGGCTTACACGCATCCTAGTTGGTCTGATCCCAGACAATGCCCAGGCACAAGGGTGTCTCAGCAGCAGTAGCCGGACGAACCCGTTTTAGAGCTTTTGGCCACTATGGTTAATTACATTCCTCCACATCCAGATGATGCACCCTAGGTGCATATTTCCAAGAATGCCAAGTATCCGATTCCGCTGCCACCAATGGCGGAAATCGTGTGAGAAGAAGGGTCCCTGCTTGGACACCTTCCACTGGTTCGATTTTCTGACTTCAACTTGGGAGACTACAGAACGTATCCTTAGTTTGCGCTAGATCGCTATCTGATGGTAGTCCATAATCCCGCTAGAAAGGTTGATGAATTCGTCCCGAAGGAATTTGCAGCAAATCTAGAGAGGCCTGGACTGTTGAACCTATTGAAGCTACCGCACTTCGGGCGTAGCAATGAAGTCAATGCAGTTGTTAAGGCCCTGCTATCCTACGTTCATGGTGGTTATCTATGGCTAGGGAGGCCAATTGATTTGAATGTGGACTTGATTCATCGTATCACCGGCCTATCTAAGGTTGGTAAGGACCCCAATGTTCATTTTGTTGGTAAAGATAAGGACAGAAAGCTAGCTGCACAGCTGGTGTAGAAATACAAATTGTTGAGAGGAGGTCGGGCTTATGACCTCACTATAGTTGAGGATGAAGCACTTAGATTCACAGGCAGTCTGTTTGCAGGCAGACTTCTCACGAAGTGCATACCTAAAGAATTCACTGGAGCTATTGTAGAGCTCGCAATCGCAGCTGCGGAGGGAGAGAAGTATATCTGGTCTCTCTTCCTCCTGAATTCATTCTTGGTTGACTG
This sequence comes from Larix kaempferi, assembly GCA_027924585.1. Classification (NCBI taxonomy): domain Eukaryota; kingdom Viridiplantae; phylum Streptophyta; class Pinopsida; order Pinales; family Pinaceae; genus Larix; species Larix kaempferi. The sequence continues at coordinate 4,476,365 of BSBM01000792.1, forward strand.
CCGGAACGTTCAGGACACCGCTGGTCAGTTGTTCCATTTTTCTTGGCTTTTGATTTTATGCACCTTTGTCGGGTGGAAGGATCCCCCCAAGACTCAGTTCCTTCCGCGCTGCGCAGGAGAGGTTGCAGGGATGCGTTATGTCAACCTATGGGATTCTAATAATCCCGTGAAGCGCAAGATGAACTGCGCTGTGTTCTGTGAATATTACCATCTCCTCAAAGATACCATCCAGGAAATGCCGAGGCTGAGTGAGGAGACAGCACAAATATATAGAACGAAGTTCGTCTTTTCTTCCAACTTACATGAAATTTACTTCCGCCCTCACAGAATTCAGGAAGAATGGGCCGTAGGCCTCTACCGTATGACTACTCAGGATGTTGAAGAAACTGTGAAGTCTTGGCCAGATGAATGGAGGCAGGCCGCTGAAGTCGCTACCACGATGCCACCCCCTGCTGCCCAAGAGAAAGATAAGGGTAAGGAAATGACTGAGCAAAGGAATGATGAAAGTTCGCCAAAACCAGCTTCCAAGAAGCAGAAGCTGTCGCACCCCTCTGAGACCCTTGCCTCGGGGTTTGACTAGTACCTAAAGGAGCAATTTCGCGAGCTGCAGACCTCTCAAGCTCACATCAGAAGTGCTCTGGACCTGCAGCTCGTGGAGTTGAAAGGTCTCGCAGGAAGAGTTGCGCAGACCCATGCGTCGGCATCTGGTTCACAGATGCCACAGGAATCTACAAGCACCGAGCGGGTTGAAGTACTTGCAGAGAGGCATACTGTCATTCACATCCCGCCTATAAGTATGACATTCCCAGATCCTTTGGCTGCAACCCAGGTAAACACGGTTGGCCCTATTGAGATAAATTTGTCATTGATTCCGATAGAAACTTTGCAGTTAGTGCAAGAGCAGGTCTCTATTGAAATGAGAGCTAGAGAGCTCTCCACATTCCATGCAAACCAAAGACTGCAATCGCAGGAAATAGAGCTGAAGGCAGGCTATAAGAACATCTCTGAGCAGCTTGCACTTTACGAGGAACAAGACACTGGGATAAGGAACGTAGTTGATGAAATCGCCCAGGAGATGCCGGCCTACCAGATTCAACCAGACCTTCCTCTGGTTGAGAAAGTGCAAATTATTGGCGGAAGGGTGAAAGCCCTAGAGCAGGAAATAGTTGCTATGGCTGAGGACCATAGAACACAGATCGCCGAGTTGCAAGCTCGTGTCGCAGCGCCTCCTACATATGATAGGAAGGAACAATTTGAAGCACTGTGCATAGCTTCCACACAAATGAAGTGCAGAGCAGATGAAGCCCAGAACCTAATGACGCAAGCTATGGAGGCTTGGGCTGAGCTTGAGAAGCTCCCTTTCAAAGTCAGCCTTTTGGAACAGGTGCAAGCAGCAGAACAGTCCCTAACTGTTCTGAGTGAAGAAGCTAAAGCCTTAGAAGGCTTAGCCAAAATGAGGAAAATGAGTGAAGTGCACAGAGTACAACAACAACTGCACAAGCTCATAAATGAAGATGCTAATCTCACCAACAACATTCAGCCATTTATGGATGAATATGCCGAACTTGCTGCCCAAGCTGAGGCAAAGATCAAAGAATTTGCTGAATCTCAAAAGTTGGTTGATGGCATAATTGAAGAAGAAGCCAGTTCAGATATGGTGCAGACAGCTGCGGAGTGCGTGGATGAAATGGACTTCGCTATTGCGCAGTGGAAGCAAGCATTTGTTGTGACCCAAGCAAAGGCAGACGCGCAAGTAAAGCGACCACACGCTAGTGTGAGCGGCTCGGGATGAGCCACAAGTAAGTGTTAGGGGCCTATTGGAGCATAGGCCGCAGCTATAGTAAAGCTGTGAATTTTGAGGAAAAAGCACAAGTGTTGAGGGGAAAGTGCTAATTTTGAGTAAGCACCAATTTTGGGCAGAAGTGAACAGTGCGCAGTACGGCGCCAGATGGACGAGCTCAGCAAAGATTACGGGTTGGAAATCGCGGAGCTCGCACGCACACGTCAAAAGGAAGAGTGAATGTGGCCGAGTAGAAAGCTCAGCTACCACAATAAATGAAGCAACGAAATAGAGGGCTCAGCTACCCTCATTAAGGCTAAGTACAGAAGTTATGGTTGCTCTGACCAAGGAAGAGCAATAGACCAAAGCATTGAAGGTGAAGGACAAGGAGCAGTGAACGATGAAGCGGTGCCCATACCTGCAATCTGCGTCGAAAATCACGGAGTCTGCAGGAAGCGGTGACATGACTGCAAGCGGCGCCTACAGTACACCTAGCCATGTCCGCGATTAGGGTTTTTGGGGATTACTGCTAGGAAAGGCCCACAGTTTTGTAAAGGTGCGACCCTCAAGGCCACCTATATATATATGTAATTGTAAAGGGAAAAGGGTTAGAGGTTAGAAGTTAGATAGGTTGATTAGAAGGTAAGAGTTAGAATTGGAGAGCTGTAGAGCTCGAGTCACTGAGTTTACAGATAGCCTAAGTTGATGTCTGAGTCATTGTAATCTCTGTAGAAGAAGAGAATAGATCTAAGAGAAGGGCTCCCAGCTGTGTGCGTGGAGTTTCCCAGAAAGGTCTAAGGCTGCAGCTGTGTGCGCAACATATTGTGTAATTCCCATTTGAGCTAATATAGAATACAGTTCCCATGCATGTGATTTCCCCATGAAGGAGAACCACATAATTCTAGTTGTTATGGTAATGTTTTACGTGAATGCATGTCTATGTTTACTATCTATGTTTACACAAATGTCTCGCTATCTTTATGAATGAATATGTAGAGTAAATCCTTGAGCTTCCTTAGAAGTTAGACTTGTGCATTATCGAAGGGGCTTGTGAGAACGCTATCACTGCAGCGCTTGAGGAGTGTGTTACTGCGCTGTGGCGCAAGGCCAGAAACAATACAGTATCGGACGCAGTGGGTAAACGCCTCGTGCGTAGGTGCGGAGATACCGCGCAGCCAAGCTGGTAAGCGTGAGTTCTAGCGCTGTCGCACTGAGAAGTCCAGGAAAGAGTAAGACGTTCCGCTCTGAGGAATCCTCCCGTAAGAGAAGGGAGAGGATATTAGTCTCCATGTCGCCTAGGTTAAGGAAGCCTGATTCCTTAGCCCCCCCATAGCCACTTTGGGTGAGACTCCGGGCTACTGCGCAGCTCGTTGCCGAGAGGGCCAGTGCGCCAAGGGGTGTTTGTTTCTGTGCCTCCTGAAAACCTGGGTCTATCCAAGAAAGTAGCCAACACCTAGGGATGATAACCTATACTCGGTTTCCTGGTTTAGAGAACCTTATTCCGTATTGGAAACCATGCTATGGAGACTGTATGGTCTCTTAAATTGTTCGGTATATAAAGCTGAATGGGATCCTGTAGCCCATCATGTCCTAACAACTGGTGAGTCTTTCCCTTGGGAGTCTATCTTGTCATTTGAACTCAAGACAACCATTCAAACATATCCACAAGCGTCGGCTCTAAGGAAGCCACATTTCTTCTTTTTAGCTTTTGTCATTGATGTATTTTGCACAAAATTTCAATATCCCAACATGGGATGGCTTTGGACTCCATCAGACCCTCCTGTCCATATTTATTATTCTGCATTGTGGGAAAGCAATTACATACCTTTGATATATGACATTTGTGACCACTTCCTTGGAAGTATTTATCCTAAAATATTCAAAGAACAGGCTCCTGCTTTCTCAGTTGATGCTATAACCTTCATTACTACAATTGGTGACTGGTATCTGGGTGAATCCTTCTCATATGTCATATTTTGAGGAAGTGGCACTATCCATCTGCTACCCAGGATAGTTCTAGACAGGTTGGTCATTGAAGAAGTTTCCTATCAAACTGTTACCAATGGTGTGTATAAAAGGCTCACCAGTCCTAAAAGGAGGGGATGGCCTAAGTTCCCCTTGAACCTTGGGCCATTAGCCATCCCAACTTCAACTTGGGCTATAGTTTTGGGTGACAAAATGGCTTCTTTGAAATTGGGCAATGCTTCCAAAAGAAGATATGATCCTAAGGGATTTCTTGATGCTCATTTCAAGCAAAATCATGTGAAGATGGGTTATGTTCATGAAGAAGTTCCGGATGACTCCATCTATTAGGGAGTAAACACCTTTTCCGAAGTCCTGGCTAGGGCTAAGAGTAGACATGAGCATAACCAAATCATGCAATATCAACAGGAACTGAAAACCAGGGTTTTGAGTTCTAGGAACATGCAACTCAATATTGATGAGCAAGCAAGAAAGGATAGAGAGAAAAAGGAAACTTAGAAAGCAGTTGTTCCACTAATGCTGACCTACAGTGAAGGAGATAAAGGAAAAGGCCTAATGGGAGATCGGACTAAGTTGGAAACTGCTGTTGAATTTAAAGAATTTATGCAAGCATCTCAACAATCAAAGTAGGAACTAGCAAAGATGACTTCAGTGTTGGACATCCAAGTAGTTGCAGCTGCTAAGTCTACTGTTGGTATTCAAGTGACTCATGCAGCTACCCTGATTGGTGATATCAAGTGATGGCTATGACTAAACCAGCTAAAAGGACTTTTGCATCTCAAATCCCTACCTTAGACATTATTGGCAGTGATGTTGAATATGAGGTACACCCTTCTGTGCCTATGATTTAAGAAGTAACTGAAAATTCTCAAACAATTACAGATTTATTGAATGCTATTGAAATGGATGACTTTTCCCCAGACCAACAGATCCTTGAAACCACTTTTGATGCTGATACCACAACCTCAACACTTCTTCTTTCATCTATTCAAATTATTTCAACCTTATCATCTGGGGAAACAATACCACCTAGCATATCCCATTTATTTCATACAGTGGCTTCCATCACTGCCCCATTTCTAGTTAGCTCAGTTCCACTTTCCATTTTTCCATCTACTTTTGTAGAGATCCAGTCTTCGACTATCCCTTTGCAATCATCCCCATCCATTTTATCACCACCAGCTACTGATGAGCAAACTCTAGTTCCTCCTTCTTCATCACTAGCTGATGACATCCATGTTCCACTTTCTGAAGCTTTCACTTCAATTCCTTCCCCAACCTCTGTACCACCAACCATTCAAAATATCCTTTCCTCCGCAACTACTTCCCAAGTCACTATGTCTATACCTAGTCCCACTATTACTCAGACATCCCCATTAGTTTCAACAATAAATGTGACTACATTATTTACTGAATTGGAAGCTAAGTTTGAAGAAGATATTGTAGTCCCTCTTGGGGTGTAATATTCTAGTCAATATCTGACCAAGATATTGTCTTCCACTTCATAGTTTAATAAATTTTTACTTGCAATTTTTAAGGCAAATTCTCAAACTGGACATGATGTAAGTGACGGGGATTGAAACTCTGAATGGGGATGGTAGGAATGAGATTAGGTTCTGGAATTTAGGTGGCTGAGTGTGCAGTAGTAGTAAAATAAGTTTTGAGCAGAAGTCCTTGACACAAGGTACTAGAGCCATTCACTTTTCAGCAATAGAGTAACTCCATTGCCTACTTCGAGGCTTCCTGGGCTTCTAGCATATGCCAACGAGACTAAGTCAAGGTTATCAAAGTTTAGGGAATAGTTATATTAGTAATTTAACTTATAAAATATGCTGGAATGAAGACTAGGTGAACTTGGAAAGGTTTGGAGTAATTTGGGGCTTAGTTGCACATCGTGGACTACTGAGCTAGTCAAATTACAGGATTTCCCAAACAAGGATAAAAGCATCCAAATTATTATTGCAGGGACTGATATGGATATTATACTGATTTATCAACCTCCTCCAACCGACATAATGCAAAATGGATTCTCATAATAGATTTAGCAGTAAATATGGTGAAACTAGTCTAGAATAAGCACCCAACTAGCTACTCTTGCATTTTAATCCATCAAACTGCTCCAATAAATGATAAAATCTGTTCTGATATTAAATAATATTCTGTTATATAACATTCAGCCAATATAAGTCGAAATATAGGTTCAGAACACTTTCTTTCTCATTATTAGACTGCCTTCCAAAGTACAATGCTTCACAGGCTATATTTTCATTACAATAGTGGGAGAATGAATATGAGAAGAAGGAAATTACTTTGGCTCTGTTATGGAATATAAGTTTAGTCCATATACAGGTTAGATGTCTGATCTTGCTGCACTCTGAGCTTCTAGTATTCATTGGGGCACAATCATCAAACTAGCTATCTTCTCCAATAGAAACTCCTCCAAAACTAGCTGAAGTAGAGAGAATGATTAAGAAGAGAAGGATGGATCTGATCTGATGTTGGTTTCTGATCTTGGAAGTCTCTGATATCTGAAAAAATGGATGAACTAACTCTCCATCCACCCTTGGGTGCATTCAATGGAACTATCTCCTTCAACTGGTGAACCTTCTCCAAAAGTAGCTGTAAATCTCTTGTAGAATTGATCTTCTCTTCAAGATGACTGTGGATCTTCAATGGTGGAGTGAAATGAATGCTATTGGATGCAATAATACATTCTGGATCTGCATATTAATTCAATAAAACTCATGGGTTCTTGGGGCACATCACTCAACCAAGAGATGCTCATAGCTCTCAATGCAAAAATACAAATGACAAAAGTTCTTGAATAAAGTTGAAAACCTTCTTAAATAGAATTCATGTTGACCTGCTGAGCAAGTTGCTTGGCTTGGTGACCTGTGAGAATATGTCACCCATGAGTGGACATACTTTCCTTGCTTTGCTTTGGCTTTCCTTCTTTTTTCCTCTTTTTCTGACTTTCCTTCTTTTCTGAACTTTCCTGCTTTCTGGATTTATGCTACTTTTCCTGAAATATTCCTCTTTTCTCATTTTTGGCAACATTTTTGGACTCTGGTGCTTACTTGACTTCTACTCCAAGTAATTCCTCCAACCTTATCCACTAATTCGAATTGGTGAGCCAATTTCTCCATTTATTTAGCATAACAAATAAAATATTAATAAATTAGGATAATTAATAAAATTAATTAATTTCTTCTCCAAAATTCAAAAGCATTAATTATTTAATTAAACTTATAGTGTTGGCTCAAAACTCCCAAATTAATTAATAATTCACCTTAGCACTTAGTTTGGGGGTTCATGACTTCATGGGGATCCCACCTTATCCATTTAATTCCTCAAATCCACCCTTAGGCATATGAACCCTTAGTCAATTTCTTCATCCATCCATTAATGAATTAATTAATGCCTAGGTGACTTAGGCTAAAATCATCCCCATGGACCATAGCAAAATTTGGGGACATGACAGTCCTCCCTTCCCAAGATTGCTTGTCCTCAAGCAATGTCAGGATTCCACCAAGCTTCTGCTACACTAATTTGATTATAATTGTCCCCATCCACTGAACAGTCTGAAAATTAAACTTGGGCCTTCAAAAACAAATGACTATGAAAGGAAAAGAAAAATTGCATTGTAATTTATATCTGCAATTAACTAGCAAATGAACAAAATTTTCAACTTGGTTAGGATAACTTGAGTAGAATTTCTGGATCCCACTGTTTCTCCTGCAAGGACCAAAATTTTTCTGTCAGCTTTGGCAATCTGCCACTCCAATGAATGCTACGATCCCAAAGTATCAACTGCATTTTCCCAATCTTCAGAATCAATTTAGAGAATCTGTCATCAAACATGTGCCTTTTCATCCGGGGAATAACTGAAAGGACATTACTGCCAACCAAACCAAGTAGAGAGAAAAATGCTTCTTCAAGTGAAAACATCCAATGGCTCAGCTCTCTTCCATTGGAGAAAAAATGCAAGCATACCTCCAAGCATGTGGATTCCCTCCACATAGGCCAACTTCTGCAAGTAAAATGTTCCATTAATTTATCTTGGCAACTTGCCTGCTTAGCTGCCTTCCCTTGACCATAAGCAGAAACATTTTTGCAAGGATATTTCATGTTTGTCAGGTAATCTTTCACCCAATCCATATGTGTATCAGTGATATCAAATGGCTGCAAATTATGCCTTTTCTGCTGCTTGCAAATCATAGAAAAATCAGTAATATTAAAAACAATTTTCTTGCAACAAAACATAAGACTTTTACTTTCCATATTTTCCATTTTAGTGATGCCTCTTTTCATCCATCTAGTGGATGAATCAGAGATCTTGCTTGTTGATTTATATGAGCTATAATCAGACAGCTCTTCTGCAATAGGATCTATCTTCCATGGGGACAAATCATGATCCTCCTGCTGTACATGTGACGCAAACCCAAAAAATTTATTCACCCACTGTTCATTCCCCATTGGTGTTGTTGAATCTAGGACACGTGGGAAAGAACTGTGAACCTTATTTGCATGTCTGCAACCTTCAGTAATCAAACTTATGGATGCAACTTCTGCATTATTGGCTGGCCCAAATTGGGTTCTCTCATCCCACTCTTCCATGGGAAAGTGACTGTCTTCAAGGAACAGCTCAAGTTCCCTTGGAAAAAATTCAAGTGCTTAGTTCTCATCAAACTGTTCTGCACACTCTTCAAGCTCATATAAAAATGAATGATCCTCATGATCCACCATATCATGAGGTTCCTCCCTATAATCAAGAATGATTTCAGCCAAATGAAGTTGACTGAATGGTGTGTATGAGGGTAGGGGGGGGTCTTTGCAACTTTCCATGAAGCTGCAATATTTCTGTCTTAGATTCTTGGAGGGAACTTTGAGTGCTTCTGAAATAATTTTGGGTGGCCATCAATTCATCATTGATATTTCTGATCTCTTCATCATCCTTCATGGTTGCACCATGAAAAAACTCTACAAGCTCCAACAAACTATCTCTATCAGAAAGCAGGTTCAAGAATTTACCTTTTATGCTTGTCATGGCTTTATGAAATTCTTCCATGTCTCTCATGAAATACTGCTCCCCCAAATTCCAACAGAGGTTATTCATTAAGGCATGGATTTAATTGAGGGTTTGAAGGGATTCTTGGATCTTGCATTCATTCACCTTCAGTGTCCCTACAAGGAAAGGAGGTTCTGGCAGATGAACCTTCACTTCTTCTAGCTTCCTAGGATCAACTTCAACTGATTATGTTGGAGTTATGGAAGCTGATCCGTATTTTGGGGCTACAGGATATTCATATTTCAAATCATGAATATTAGATATTTGGCTGCAACTGGGGTGCTCATTCATGTCTGGTGCACTAGTAAGGATTTCTTTCCAATTTTCAGCACTCCCCAATTTAGGAGTCTCGACCCCTGGGGGTTCAACCAAGGCCATCTTTTCTTCAGAAGTGGATGCCCCATCAGAATGACACATAGGAACATAAAGATCAGAATTTTCAAAACTCCCATGTGTTATATTTTCCCTTCCTTGTGATGGTATGTTGGTGGTTTGGCCTTCCACCGATTTCTCATTTTCAGTTTCTGTTGCTGCAAGACCTTCTTCTTTCTCCATGGATATTGCACCCACAACACCTTCATCAATGGGGATATCCATGTCTCCCACATATATGTGAGAGTACACATATTTATATGCTTCATCACACTTAAAACATTCTCGAGTAGGTTCTCTTCCGACCACTTAGGCATCCTCCAAACACCCTTCTAGTGATTCATCCTGGTCACTTCATTCACCCTTATCAATAAGGATCTGAGAATTAGCATCCAGGGAATCCGTTATGCAATAATTATCTTCTGATGTGGCTTCAACATCATCATTACACAAATTAGTACAAAAATTTGAAAGTGGTCCATACCTTTGCATCATGCTTCTCTCTTCAATGGGTGGGGTTATGGTGCCTTGTTCTGCCACTGATTCTACTAGTTCACATCTAACTGATGTGTGGTCAACTTTTGCTTCCCTATGAAGCTCATGTGGTGACTTTGGATCTGATTTATGTTCTTCTTTGGGATCTAATCCAAAAGATGTCTCAACACCCCTAATAGTACCAATCTCTTCTGAGGTGATCTTGAGATCCTCAACATAGAATCTTGCAGTAGATTCTTCTTCCATTCTGTCAACAATCTCATGATTGGTTTTTGGGTCTTGCTTCTCCCTGGTTGTCCTAGGATGAATATTCTTAGAGGTTCTTCTTGAAGAGGATCTAAAAATTCTTGTGAATTCACATGCATCCAATAAATCTTTCATATCTTTTATTATCTCTTCCATGGAAGGTTGACCTTGACTGTGGAACATGCAACTTTTCCATCCAGATGGTTATAAGAATAACCATCGTCTCTTCTTCCAACAATGATCTCGTGGGAGATACTTGAGGAAGGTATTTCTTGGAAATTATCTTCCTCATATTGTCTGCAATATGCTTCATACTTCTCATCATAATTATCATACTCTTCATAAAAATAATCTTCTTCCTCATACAACTCAAAGTCTGAATCTTCCATGACATGGAACTAATTCCACAACTGCAACTTGAAGATAGTGCTGAGCTACTTTTCCACTGAGAGTTACTTTCCACAGGCTAAGCCAAGGAAAGTGATCTGATACCACTGTAACATCGTAGTCAATATCTAACCAAGATATTTTCTTCCACTTCAGAGTTTAATAAAATTTTACTTGCAATTTTTAAGGCAAATTCTCAAACTGGACATGATGTAAGTGTCGGGGATTGAAACTCTGAATGGGGATGGTAGGAATGAGAATAGGTTCTGGAATTTAGGTGGCTGAGTGTGCAACAGTAGAAAAATAATTTTTGATCATAATTCCTTGACACAAGGTACTAGAGCCATTCACTTTTCAACAATAGAGTAACTCCATTACCTACTTCGAGGCTTCTTGGGCTTCTAGCATATGCCAACAGGACTAGGTCAAGGTTATCAGAGTTTAGGGAAGAGTTATATCAGTCATTTAACTTATAAAATATTCTAGAATGAAGACTAGGTGAACTTGGAAAGGTTTGGAGTAATTTGGGGCTTAGTTGCACATGGTGGACTACTGAGCTAGTCAAATTACAGGCTTTCCCAAACGAGGCTTTCCTTCTTTTTTCCTCTTTTTCTGACTTTCCTTCTTTTCTGAACTTTCCTACTTTTCATACTTTCCTGCTTTATGGATTTATGCTGCTTTTCCTGAAATATTCCTCTTTTCTCAGTTTTGGCAACATTTTTGGACTCTAGTGCTTACTTGACTTCTACTCCAAGTAATTCCTCCAACCTTATCCACTAATTCGAATTGGTAATCCAATTTCTCCATTTATTCAACATAACAAATAAAATATTAATAAATGAGGATAATTAATAAATTTAATTTATTTCTTCTCCAAAATTCAAAACCATTAATTATTTAATTAAACTTATAGTGCTGGCTCAAAACTCCCCAATTAATTAATAAATCACCTTAGCACTTTCCTTCTTTTTTCCTCTTTTTCTGACTTTCCTTCTTTTCTGAACTTTCCTACTTTTCATACTTTCCTGCTTTATGGATTTATGCTGCTTTTCCTGAAATATTCCTCTTTTCTCAGTTTTGGCAACATTTTTGGACTCTAGTGCTTACTTGACTTCTACTCCATGTAATTCCTCCAACCTTATCCACTAATTCGAATTGGTAATCCAATTTCTCCATTTATTCAACATAACAAATAAAATATTAATAAATGAGGATAATTAATAAATTTAATTTATTTCTTCTCCAAAATTCAAAACCATTAATTATTTAATTAAACTTATAGTGCTGGCTCAAAACTCCCCAATTAATTAATAAATCACCTTAGCACTTAGGTTTGGGGTTCATAACTTCATGGGGATCGCACCTTATCCATTTAATTCCTCAAATCCACCCTTAGCCATATGAACCCTTAGTCAATTTCTTCATACATCCATTAATTAATTAATTAATGCCTAGGTGACTTACGCTGAAATCATCCCCATGGACCGTAGCAAAATTTTGGGACATGACATGGGGATTATTTCTATAGTAAAGCATCTAAGGCAGTGATGAGAAAGGGTAAGAAGAGAAACAAGGATCATGGTGTATTGGAGGAAAACACCCCTAATCAAATAACTTGGGATAAGCAATCTGATTATTTCCAAAAGGAAGCATTGGATGTAGCTGCAGCCATGGGTGCATTTGCAGGTGCAAACTTTGATTCATTGACAACACTGAATAGGGAGATTGATTTTAAGAAAGAATAATTGAATAAGCTTGAAGAGAAATTGGCCAAAACAAATGAGGAGCATGAAGCTTATGTTGGTGATCTCAGGAAGGTATTTGAAGATAGGTTTGAAGATTTGCAACTGAAGAATACCTCTCTCCAGGTTCAATTACATGATGCATAAGTTGTGAATGCTACCAATACACAAAGGATAGCTGTGCTTGAGAAACAATGTGAGGATGCAACTGCAAGTGAAGCCTTTTCTTCCTTCTCTAGGTTTTGTAAGTTGGAGTTTAAAGACTTGGCCATCTAGGTCAATGAAGAACACTACAAACTGCTAACTAAATTGTTTGGCACTCTGGATGAAATTTGAGAGACTCACATTGCTTTTGGCAAGATCTCTGTTATTCTTGATGGGAATATAGCTAAAAGGAAGTAGGCCTCTAAGGCCAATGATGATATTGTGGAATGGAAGAGGTATATAAAGGATAGACGAGAGGACATTCCTATCCTTAGTAGTTTTCATCTCAAGAAAATCAGGACTGTGTTGCGTGCTTGACATGATCTCAATGATATGGTTGAATATACTATTCAGAAAGCACATGCTATTTGCAGAAGGAGGTCGTATGATGTTGAAAACATTATGGAAACATTACAGTTCCCTACCATGGATCTTATTGAAAGATCTTGTCCACCTAAATTGGTGATTGAACAGTTTGAACCCCGATGCGAGGAGGCCAAAGAGAAGATTCTACACCTCGAGCATATCAAAATTGAAGATGTGGATCAGTTAATCAGGAAACGTATTTCCTTGGAGGGAAATATCCACATTTTCATCTGTATTTGGAATAAGTTGGCTAAAAACGAGATTGAAAGTTTTATGTGTGATGCCCAGTTGGGGATTGAGTCAACAAATTATCCAAATATAGATGAATTGTTAGAAATTTGGGCCAAGTGGCAAGATTTTCTTGACCATTAGTCTAGTTCGAATGTTGTAATCCCTGTTTTATGGGAATTTACTCTTTTTTATCATTTGATAATTATTATTTAAGGGGTAGATTTCGCGTAGGCTAGGATGATGGAATTTGGAGGAGAAAATCAGCAAAAGAGACTGGAGATTCTCTGGTTAATGCAGAGCTTGTAATTTCTTGTAAGCTTTCACTAATACAATAATGTTATTCTATTGGATCTTCTTTTGTCTATTAATCAAATTTCTTTGATAAATGTTGATTTTCACTTCAGGTTTCTTATCAATACTGTTTACTCTTTGCAATTTATAAATACATTGATCTATAGTTTTGATTTCTCTCTGCTTAAGATCTATGTATCTTTAAATGTTTTAAGAGAATTTATTCAATTAAAATGTTTATCTATTTCTGCACATGGTTCACAGAAACTCATAATTTATGTTATTTTTTCAATTGACATATTAGTCATAGGTTAATCTTGAATGCACCTAAACCCTTAATTTGGCATCGGTTGATTTTAATTGGCTAGTTGTAACTTGAGCATATAAGTAACTAATCTCCTTTACATTTCTGTTAAGTTGGTGAGCATGCGTATCTATTTTCACAACAAGTTAATCCGCACATAAACAAGATACCTTCTTAGAATAGGATTAACTTAGATTAGGTTTTCCTTCTAGATAGATTCTTTAATCTTAAAACACTTTGGTTTCCTTCACAGGAAGACAAATCCATTCAGGATCAAAACCATAAGTGCCAGCAGAGGCCTTTGTATCCATGGGAGATTACTATTCCAAACAGGATGGGGATAGAACTGTCCTTGCGTAGAACCTTTTGAAGCCTTTCAGTCTGGGTTTTCCCCCTCAGTTGTGAGCCTTGGAACCCATTCCAACAACCTACACATCCGAGGAATCAACATGTGCATGATTCAAATGGAGAAGAAGTCCCAATAAGGTTTCATCTACTTATGTATCATTTTCATATCTCAGTGTAGTGCACAACAGGGAGATGGATCTCTTAGAAGATTCAGAGAAAACAACATCACTATATGGAGGATCAGACTGTGGATCAACCATTCCTGGTTCTAGATGTTTTGAAAAAACTAGGACTTTGTCATATGGGCTCATAGTTTTATAGGAAAGGTTCACTTTCTTCTCGATCATAGTTTGAATATTTACAAAACATGGAATGCCAATCATTTTCTGCAGGGATTCGGCCTCAATACTTCATAACACTTTAGAGAGGTCATAGGATAACATGTCATTTTTATCTGATGAGTAATGGGAAGCACACTAGCTGAAGAATTCAGGAAAATAGATCGTGCGAGGGCACACAGACCTAGCTATATTGGAATCCCATTGGTGACAAGGGTCCTTATTTTCAATTGCTAGGGCTTGGGATTCTTTGATGACAGTACTCAAATATGAATGGACTATTACAGTGTTGAAGATATCTACATGGTCATCATATATGCTTTCATATCCTGCAAACTTGGGTTTAAGGACTGCATTCTTGTCTTTCTGTGTAAGGGTGGTTTTCTAGGACATGGTGACTGATAATGGTAAAAACCCCCTGTACTAGTCAATTTAGGGTAATTTAAGGATTTTTTACATAGACAAAACAATGTAAGGGCACTTATATGAGTATAGTAGAACACTTGTACTACTAATGTGGAGGCAAGCTAGACTTCTATCCTAGTGCTGACTAGTCAGGTGCATGAGGATATCTGGGTATTGGGAGCTCTGTTTCACGTGGAATAGAATGATTTTGAAATGGTTACGCTCCTTTGTTTAATGGTTAAAATATTCAAATATATCCAAATGGTTGGATTCTATTTGAATTAAATGACTGCTGATGGTGAATGACTAAGGGCCAATAGATAGATGTAAGTGAGGCAACAGGTTGACATGGCTTCTAGCTTCCTATATCACTTTATGATTTTTTGAGTGGAAACCATCCCGATTTCCCAAGGTGGTAATGTGCACTACATTCAGCGGTATCAAAAAAGGTATTTACATAGGTGTGACCAATATAAAATGGACATGCATCCCAGGATTCTTCAAGGGAAACACGCGCTCGACCAAAAGTTTTCCCCGTGCACCTTTTTGACACGCTATTTCTATGGGTCATCGATCTTCTCATTTGAAATACTCGATTAGCTCACCATCATATTGACTTAATGTTCAAACATATTTCTTGGGTGCAATAGATCTTAAGTGTTGATCTTGTCTAGATCTAATGGATTTGCATTCCTGATGCTTAGCACCCTAAATAAGACAACTGATCACCTACCACTAGTCATATGCAACCCATTCTTTCTTGCAAATTATTTATTTATCCCCCCGAAGGTTAAAGTCCTTGAACTCGACTAACCTTTTAAACATCAAAGTACCACATTGAAGGCCTTTAAAAATATCAGTATTGACAGGTTTCTTTACATCCTTCCTCTTCTTTCTTTGCATGGAAGGGCCTGCCTCTGTGTGCTCCTTCCACTTTTCTCCTACTTCTAGTGGCGTCTCTTGTGCATTGTATCCTATACCATCATCTTGTTTGGGTTCACTATCTTGATCATATTCTCCACTATCTTGGTATTCATTCAGTTCTTCTTCCAAATCCTCATTCTATGCTTCATCTTGTTTTTATTTTCTCTTCTTCTCTAAGTGGCACTCTCCACTCATATTCCAAATCATTTATAATGATGTTGACATCTTTCTATGTCATCCTGAATAATATTGGAAACCATATCCTTTATGGATCCCACCTTGACTGATTGTACATGTGATGCATTCCATATTTGAAATGCATAATTCCTTTGTACATATCCACCACCTGTGGTGTGATGCATGGTATTGTACTAATGACATTTAGAATAGAATCGATGTATATGAAGAATATGATATTGTTGTCGATCTAAATTCTCTTAGTCTTCATAAACCACAAGTTAGCATACTTGGATACCAAAATGGTTGACGTGCAAGATCCAAAAACTATGAATCCTCTGGCTCCCTCCATGCGACTAGGGAGATCGATATAAGTAACCAAGCATAATGGAATGGTTTCCCCTTCTCTTGTACTTCTATAAAACCCTCCAGAAATTCATTTACTAAAATGTTTCCTAATTTAATTGTATACCTTATATGCACTTCTCTATTGCTTCTATGATTCCTGCTATGACTTGATCCTTCCGACTCTTCCTGAATAGATTGCAAGCTAACACTTGTGTTGAAAACCTCACTATGTCATATTTTCTACTTGGCACATCTAGTCCTCGTGGGACCCTATGTGTACCATACTTCTACTTCATCTTCTCAGTTATCTCTTTCTCCTGCTTCTTGTTTTTAAATAGTAGTGTAGGATCCTCCCCTACAATCAATGGACACCGTTGTGTCCAACCATAGAAAACCCCCATGCACACAGCTCAGTAATAAATGTACACAGTTATTTACTTCTGTCATTCTGCCAAAGTGTGGGATTTATAGCATATTCAATATACTTGTGTATTGCAACCTAGTCACCGACGACTGTGGTTCTAGTGTAATAATCAGTGAATTTGGGATGGTTTTCCACTCCATATATTTATCCTTTACTAGCTCCAGGAACTACTTGGAAATAGTAATGTTGTGATATTCATACTTTAATTTCTTTATGGATTCCAACATAGTTCCCCAAATCAACATGCCCTTTGAAATATCTAGTGTGTCTATGGGATACCTTGGTTGGTTCCGCAAATTAACTAGTCTCACATCCATCTTCCTCGGAGGCCTGTAATCCATTCGATAGTTTTTCAAGGTGAAGTTTGATGCTCCTTTCCCTGCTCTCAAGCTTGATGCTGAAGCTTTGGATAGTGACCCTAACACCCTTGTTGCTGGTACTTCCTCCTCTATTACCACATACACATTCTTTGTTCATGGATTCCTCTGCAGTGGTGTTGGTACTGGTAATTTTGGTGCCATCTTCCTACAAATCCATGGTTTCACTTGACTTGACTCGGCTCTATTTAATTCACTCCTAACCGCTCCAGTTTTAATTGATCTCAACTTGTGTTGGGAACCCATAATTCTTCTTGTGTTGTAAAACCCCACTCTCAACTTTCTTATCAACCTTCATTATCACTCTTGCATTCAATCGTACCCTATATTCATGCATCATTTCCTAGATCTAGTCTTAAATATGCTCGATATTTGCTCCCGTTTCTAATTATCATCGGTGATCTCCTACATTTATTATGCCACATCCCCTCACTTCATCCATTATTGCTCTCTTTAATATTCACACTTGCAAAATGTGCCACCCTCTACCTTGAATTCCTACCTGTGTTATCCATCTTTTACACACGCATCCTCTTTGTGGGGTCCCTTTCGCTTTTTATTATGATGTGTTGCCTCCCACATGCAACACCTCTCTTTGCAACATTTTTTCCCCTGATCATTGCGCATAAAAACAACTTCCCCTATATATTTTCAACCAACTCCCATTCACAAATCCTTCTAGGATTTTCCCATTCAGTTTCTCAAGTTGAATGACCCCTGCTTCTATGACAAAATTTATAACGTAAGGACTTAACCAATGCATTATGAAATTACCTGGATGTTTCATGAACTTTCTATCATACAGTAGAATAAGGTATCCTCTCTTGAATTGCTTCTACTTAATATTTCTTTCATGCTAGGATTTCTCATGCACTTTATGGACCTGTTGATGAAAACATGTGACAAACAGGTCTTCCTCTAGTTACATCAATTTCTGCAATCTCCTTCCCACTACACCACTATTTTTTAGCTCATCTAGTGCAACAATGCACAAACTCAAGACAATAAAATCCATAGGTATGACTGCTTCCTTCCCATACACCAACCTAAATGGTGTTTGTTCTATCAATTTTGTTGGATTTCGTCCTGAAAGACAATATTACTACATGGATCCTCAAGTCCCATTCATATTTATTGACATTGCAAACCTTTTTTAGCGCATTCTCCATGATCTTATTAAATGCTTCTACCATGTGTTTGCTTGTTGGTGATAATGGGTGCTCTTTTGGTGGTAGATCTGAAATTATTTGGCCAGTGTTGCAATTGTATTATTCAAAAAATGGGTCCCCTAATCAATCATCAATGTATTTGTAATCCCAAATCAGGTCACTACATTTTCAAATCGAAACCATACAGTTGTTTGTGCACTGCAATCCTTCACTGGTTCTACTTCATCTCACCTAGTCAAGTAATCTGTCTTGGTGATTATGTATCATTCTCCTAACCTCATTGTGGGTGGATTAACAGGCCCAAAAAATTCCACCTCCCACTTATCAAATGGTTTTAGTGTCACTTGGGGAATCAAGGAAACCTCATCCCTCCTTGATGGTTCCCCTCTCATTGACAGACATCAGATGCCTGACAGTATTGCTTGGCATCCTTGTGTAGAGTAGGCCACCATAGTACTGGGCACACAATATTTTGTGTAGTCGCCTTCCCCACATAATGGAATCCTACCACTCATTCATGTGCCTCTTTCAAAATCATCGACCTTTCATGTTCTAGGACACATTGTCACAGAATCCCATATGTGCTCATTGTAAGTTTTAAACCTTAACAGTGAAGTACAAACTTATATGATTCTTAAGCATTAACAGAAAAAACACAGAATGGCACACACATTACACAGAGATTTTCACCTGGAAACCCTTAACCGGGAAAAAACCAGCAAAACTTAGAGCCACATAGCTCCTTTTTCATTATATGTTTATTTTACATGTACAATACAATAAATGGTATTCTGCAGCATCTAAAACCCTAATTCGTTTACCCGAATTAGGTTACAACCCTAATTCCTTTTACCGGTGTTAGATAGAGTACAATGGGTCGAAAATCGCGAAAAAGCAAAAAGCAACCCAAAAAAAATTTTGCGCTCCGCGCGGACTCCGGGGGCCTAACGGCCCCCTCCGTGTCGTTTCGGAACCTAACGGTCCGAAACGAAGGGGGTGGGCCCTGTCGGGCTACCCCCCCCTCTAAACCCCCCCCTCCGGACGCGCCCGACGCAGGCGAATCGAAGGTGCCGTAGGGATCGTGTTGTACACGCAGCGACCATGTGAAGAGATATAACATACCCAACATTCTCCCACTTGTTGTTCTCTTCACATACAGGAGAAAATTATGACTTCAACAATTCAGGGCAACAATGCCCATGTTCTCTTTGCACCAAGAGAACTTCTGAGTACTCACAGACTTTGTCAAAGAGTCTGCAACATTTACCAAAGTGTCAACCTTTTCCAGCAACACTTTGTTCTGTTCAACCATGTCTCTGACGAAATGGTACTGCACATCAATGTGCTTTGTCCTCGAGTGATAAGCAGGGTTCTTTGCCAGAAATATTGCACTTGAGCTATCACAACCAATTTTTACTGCATTCTGAACAAAACCAATACCTGAACACAATCTTTGCAACCATACAGCTTCCTTACTTGCATGGGTAGCTGCCATGTATTCAGCTTCTGTAGTTGAGAGTGCAACTACAGCTTGTCTTCTACTCATCCAACTGATTGCTCCTCCAAATAGATTAAAAACGTAGCCACTTGTAGATCTTCTGTGATCAAGATCTCCAGCCCAGTCAGCATCAGCAAATCCTTGTATATCTATCTCTCTGTTTAGACCGGGTCTTCCTTGGTAGCAGATTGCAGAATCTGTAGTGCCACGCAAATACCTGAAGACCCTTTTTACTGCAGTCCAATGTTCCTTTCCTGGTTTTGACATGTATCTACTCAAAACTCCCACTGCATGGGCTATATCTGGTCTAGTACAGACCATGGCATACATCAGACTGCCAACTGCACTAGCATATGGAACATGAGACATGTCCTCTACCTCTTCTTGTGTAGTGGGACACTGTTCTGCAGATAACCTTACACCTACAGGAATGGGCACCTTCACTGGTTTGCTTTCCTGCATATTAAATCTCTTCAATATCGTTTCAACATATTTCCTCTGATTTAACCAGAGTTTCCTGTTTTCACGATCTCTTTTTATTTCCATGCCCAAAATGAAATTTGCAGCACCAAGATCTTTCATGTCAAATTCAGATGACAGCTGATTCTTGACATCCTTGATGATTTCTTTGTCGTTTCCAATTAGCAACATATCATCAACATACAATATTACATAAATAAAATGATCACCAATTAGCTTAAAATAAACACAGTGATCAGCTTTGCTTCTTGAGAAACCAAGTCCCAGTATATAAGTATCAAATTTTTGATACCACATTCTGGGAGATTGTTTCAAACCGTAGAGAGACTTTTTCAGCTTACAGACAAGCTCCTTTCTTCCTTTCACCACAAACCGTTCTGGTTGCTTCATATAGATCTCTTCATTAAGATTTCCATGTAGGAAAGCCGTCTTTACATCCATCTGTTCTACTTCAAGATCAAAAGCAGCAGAAATAGATAAAAGAAATCTAATAGAAGTCAATTTTGCAACAGGTGAAAAAATCTCACCAAAATCGATGCCCTCAATTTGGGAGTAACCTTTCGCAACTAGTCGAGCCTTGTACTTCTCCACTTTACCTGCTGCATTTAACTTCTTCTTGAATACCCATTTGCTTCCAATAGGATTTCTTCCTTCTGGCAACTCAACCAGATCCCATGCCTCATTTTTGTCCAAGGCATCCATTTCTTCTATCATGGCCTTCTTCCATAGTTTACTATCTTCTGAATCCATTGCCTCTTTAGCAGTTCTAGGATCATCATCAGTAATAGATAACACAAAATTAGAACGAAAATCAGGGGGACTGTACCTTTCAACTTGCCTTCTTTCTCGGTCAGATCTCCTCAATACCGGAGTCTGTGGATCCGCCTCTTCATCTGATTCAGACGATTCTGCCTCCTCATCTGATTCAGACGAATCTGGTTCCTCAAAAGAGTCACCTCTTTCATCCTTGATATCAAAGTGTAGCTTCTCTGAATCCTTTTCCTTTGGTACATCCTCAATCCTGGAAGTGCTTTCAACTTCTCTGAAGATCACATCTCGACTGTAAACTGTTTGCCTTTTTACTGGGTTCCACAGCTTGTAACCTTTCACTCCATCCTTGTAACCAATGAAGATACATTTTTCCGCCTTATTATCCAACTTGCTCCTTTTCTCCTTTGGAACATGTACAAAAGCATCACACCCAAACACTCTGAGATGAGAGAGAGAGGGTTTCTTACCAGTCCAAACCTCATGAGGTGTCTTGTCAACCAACGCTGATGTGGGTGTCCTATTCACTAGGTAACACGCAGTGTCAACAGCTTCTGCCCAGAATTGTTGTGCTAGCCCTGCACCACTGAGCATACTCCTTGCCTTTTCCATCAATGTCCTGTTCATCCTTTCTGCAACCCCATTCTGTTGAGGTGTGTATGGAGTAGTCTTTTGCCTTGCTATTCCACACGTTTTACAGAACTCCTCAAATTCACTTTCACAGAATTCTCCACCGTTATCTGTTCTGAGTACTTTTATTTTCTTCTCAGTTTGATTCTCTACAAGAGCCTTAAATTCTTTGAATCTATTAAAAACCTCAGATTTCTTACGCAGGAAATAAATCCAAGTTTTCCTTGAGAAATCATCTATGAATGAAACATAATACACAGATTTACCTAGTGATGGAACAGGCACAGGTCCAAAAACATCACTGTGTATTAATTCTAAGATTCCTTTAGCTCTTACAACACCAGATGAGAATCGTACCCGATTCTGTTTACCATATAAGCAATGTTCACAGAAATCGAAATCTAATGTGAAGTCAGACATGCCTTCAGCCATACTTTTACCTTGTAATAGTCGAAGACCCTTTTCTCCAATATGTCCCAGCCTTCGATGCCATAGCGATGTCTTCTCACTAGAGACAGTAAGGACTCTGTCTCCTTCATTTTTACCCTCAGAAACAATAGTGCTGTTACATCCATTTTTGAAGGTGCTTCCCAACAACTTGTATAGAGTTCCAATCCGAACTCCCCTCATCAACACCAATGACTCTCGAACCATCTTGCATGTGTTCTTTTCAAATAAAGTTTTCACACCTGCATCATCCATTTTACTTACAGATATAAGGTTTCTAGCCAACTTTGGAATGTGCAGAACCCCGGGAAGAGTTTTAACCCTTCCATCTTTGAGCAGTAGCTTGACCTTTCCTCGACCTATGATTTTCGCTACCGAGTTGTCTCCCAGAAATACATCTCCTCCATCATACTTTTCGTATTCAGAAAACCACTCCCTGTGAGGAGTCATATGATAAGACGCACCTGAGTCAATCAACCACGAATCATGCTCTGCATGTGTACTTGAAGATGCCAGATACACATCTCCTCCTTCCTCTGTAGATTCTTTCCCATCTGCGGATGGAGCGTCATTAGGTCCTCTACTTTTATCAGTAATTTTCGATTTACAATCCTTCTTGTAATGCCCAGCTTTTCCGCACTTCCAGCATTTTCTTACAGAAGGTCCTGGAGATTTAGATCTCCCTCTAGATTTAGATCTACCACCTGAAGACTTATTTTTAGATCTGTCTCCAGGGCGACCTCTTACAAATAAGGCATCCTTGGCTGAACTGTCTATGGATCTCCGCCTCATTTCCTCCGATAGTAGGGATGCAACCACATTCTCGAAGTTTAGCGTGGTTGCATTACTCCCAATAGCTATGACCAGATTATCCCATGAATCTGGCAAAGAGCACAACAGACTAATACACTTTTCATCATCATCAAGTGCAATACCAACAGATGTCAACTGACTTACCAGAGTATTGAAGGCGTTTAGATGCTCTGATACAGAGTCTCCATCAGTCATCCTCAGAAGGTACAATTTCTTTCACAGAAATAACTTATTTACCAGGGACTTTGACTGATACAGATTTCCCAGTTTGTCCCATAGCTTCTTTGCACTGTCTTCTCCAGATACGTTCACCAATACCGAATCTGCGAGGCAAAGACGAATGGTGCTCCTTGCTTTTCTTTCCAGCTTTTCCCATTCTTCTTTTACCATACCAGAGGGCATGGTACCTGGATCTACTGCGATCCACTGTTCTCTATCTACCAGAAGATCTTCCATCTTGAGCTTCCATAGCTCAAAGCTCTGACCATTAAATTTCTCAATCTCGAATCTAGAACTGCTCGCCATTCTTTAAAGAAAAATAAATCACCGCTGCAAAGCTCCCACTGAAACCAGGTTTATCACAAATCCAAGATCGAGCCAAACCCTTGGAAACAAAGGCGTCCCTCTGAACCCAAAAATGCTCTGATACCAAATGTAAGTTTTAAACCTTAACAGTGAAGTACAAACTTATATGATTCTTAAGCATTAACAGAAAAAACACAGAATGGCACACACATTACACAGAGATTTTCACCTGGAAACCCTTAACCGGGAAAAAACCAGCAAAACTTAGAGCCACATAGCTCCTTTTTCATTATATGTTTATTTTACATGTACAATACAATAAATGGTATTCTGCAGCATCTAAAACCCTAATTCGTTTACCCGAATTAGGTTACAACCCTAATTCCTTTTACCGGTGTTAGATAGAGTACAATGGGTCGAAAATCGCGAAAAAGCAAAAAGCAACCCAAAAAAAATTTTGCGCTCCGCGCGGACTCCGGGGGCCTAACGGCCCCCTCCGTGTCGTTTCGGAACCTAACGGTCCGAAACGAAGGGGGTGGGCCCTGTCGGGCTACCCCCCCCTCTAAACCCCCCCCCTCCGGACGCGCCCGGCGCAGGCGAATCGAAGGTGCCGTAGGGATCGTGTTGTACACGCAGCGACCATGTGAAGAGATATAACATACCCAACACTCATCTTGTACAACTTTCTTGCAATCAACCAATAATCTGCCATCTTTACCACTAGTTGCTTTTTTTGCATGACAGTTTATCCTTCTAGGGACACTCCTGTCATTAAGAGCTATGCAATATCTTCAAAATAGTCATCCACCATACAAACTACAAACAAGTGTGCATCTATTAGGATATCATCTAGGTTCCCTGCATCCTCTCCCATCTCTATGTGTGAAAAGTGGTTCAGTCCCGAGTTTACCTTTCTGAGTTTCACTACTACTTCAAAATCATATTATTGGAACAACAATAGCCATCTTCCTATATTCCCCCCTAATACTGAGTTATTGAATAGGAATCTCAATGTAGAATGGTCAATGTACATCTTGAATCATGATCCCAATAACTAATGTTCGAATTTCTATAGTGCGTACACCATTTCCAATCCCTCGTGCTATGTAGTGGTGTAGTTCGTTTTTGCAGTTGATAGTTCCTTCTTGCAAACGTGATGGGGTGATCCAAGTCTCCTTCCTCTGGCTGTGCCAGTACTGCACCTAATGATATTTATGATGCATCCACATGTACATGAAACACCTTTTTCCAATCCAAGAATACTAAGATTGGTGTAGTCACCAATTTTTGCTTCAATGTATCTAGACTCTACTAAGATTCCTTAGTCCATTGGAACTTGCTGTCTTTCTTCAAGAGATTCTCGAGTGGGGATGTGATCTATGCATATCCTTTAATAAACTTTCTATAATACCTTGTATTCCCCAACACAGTGCACAATTGTCGCATTGTCATAGGTTGTGGTAAGTCCACTATCACTGCAATCTTTGTTGGATCCACCAACAGTCCTTGTCTACAAACTACATGGCCCAACAAGATACCAAATGGTGCACATAAAATGCACTTCTTCAAGTTTAACAAAATATTATACTGTCTGCATCAATCCAGCCACAACCTTAGGACCTCAATGTGATCCTTCAATAGGATAAACACTGCCCAGTCATCCAAGTACACTTCCAAAAATTTGTGGATAAATTATTTAAAAGTTGCGACAACCAACTTGGAGAATATTACAGGTTCATTATTTAGCCCAAATGGCATAATTGTATACTAGTAACACCGCCATTATGTTGCAAAATTCATATTATGCCTGTCCCCCTTCACAAACTTTATTTGATGGTACCTAGAAAATCCATCAACAAAGGAATAAGCTTCTTGTCCACCCACATTCTCCATTACTTCATCTATAAATGGTGTAGGAAAAGGATCATGTAGACACGCGTTAGTCATCTTGTGCATATCCACACAGATTATTATCTCGCTTGTCTTCTTATCCTAGACTACCATTGGACTAATCCACTCGATTCATCAATTGGTTCAATGATTCCTACATCTATCATTTTGTCAATCTCAATTTTGACCTTCTCTGTATATCTTGGATTCAATCGATATGGTTGTTGTCTCATTGGTTTAGCATCTGGTTTCAGCGGGATTTTCATCTCTTCTAGTTCTCCTGCAATACCCTTCAATTCTAAAAAATTGGTAGGAAAAAAATCCTGGTATTCACGCAATAAGTTGGGAGTCTTCTCAATCATGTCCTCATTCCAATAGTCCTTTATATTGGAAAAATTCAGATTCTCCTTGGTGCCAATGTTTACTTTACAAATCTTCAATGGCTTCCTGTAACTAATGGATCCTACCTTAGGTCCTCTTACTGCACACTCTCCCTCAGTCTCTGGTATTTGTATGTTTATTGGACTATCCTCCTCCTATCCTTCTTCATTTACATTGTAACATTCTAGTACTTCATACATTGTAGGCGGGGTTGGTGCGTTGTACATGGGGATCTTGAACCTGTTAATTCTTCTAGCCTAAAAATATTTTCTTTAAAAGAATGTAAGGTTGTATCTACTACTGCAAATTCATCTTCAAAACTAAAGTTTACCTTAAAATTTTGAATCATCTCATCCCAAACTGTCGTCCCTCTACGCATATCCAACTCAGTGTACTGATTTCTTGGAACTGTGTCTAAAGTGTGCACAAACTAGTGTGTCCATTCTTTCTTTAGCACGGTACCCCACATTTTCATACAATGTACAACATGGTCTGATGGACAACTCACCCCATGTATTTTTTCATGGTATACTCAGAAACAAATCTGACCTATAACATCCTCTTACACTACTACCAATTACCCATACTCTCTTTATGAGTAACCCACCAGTCGGTGGGTGTCGCTTCAATCTGATCTCTAGTGCTAGTAATCTTTGTTGTTCTGGTATCTACACTTCAAAGTTTGTTATAAACAACACTACATATGTTAATCCATCATATTTTGGAGGATCACATACCTCTATCACAATCCATTGTAATGAATTTGTAATTCATGCACACTTTCTCATATGAACTTCATGCATTATTTGTTTACAAACTTCGAGTGCCTCATCGGAGTATGGCGCGCAAGAAGTAATGCTACACCAACTTATCACACCATCTCCAATAGGATTCACATATTCCTTCATTCTACTAGTCATGTTGTACAAGTTCTCCATCTCTCCATTCTTTATTGGCTCTACATACCTATGTCCTTTTTCTAGGTCCAATAGCACAGTGACCATCAAATTGTCCCCTTCAAATAGCATTTGTATTTTCTTCAAATCAATTTAGCCTAATTTGCAAAATCCCATAAGGAAAGATATGGTTTACTATCATCCACAATTTCTATGACTTCAAAATCACCGGTGCTGCATACCCCATCAAAATCTAGAGGTACCCCTTCCACTCTTCCAATTGGGATAATTTTATGTTGGTTATCCAATCTCAACTAAATATTGGACCATATCAACTACAACCTGCCCATCATTTCCCTCATCTACTTAGGCGGGATATTTACATCTGAACCCATATCTAAGATTATATATTCCATATCATAATCTCTTATCTGTGCACTCAGGAAAAATTCCCTATTTGTCTGTCTACTGCGTTGCACATGATTAACTGCAACATGTTTCCTTTTTCTTGTGTACAATGATCGATCATCCAGTGTAATACACTCAGAGTATACTCATCTGTTATCAAATCTAGGGAAATTTTCAAGAAATTTCTCAAGTTACTTACCTTCTCTTCCAGCCCCTAGGGTATGGAAGAATCCTATAATGGAGGCATTGTGTGACCACTATGGATCTACCAATTACAGTGTGAGTAAATAGACTATGTACACCGTAATTGATGCTTAATAGTTAGATACATATTGCATTGTGCATGGTGTGTTAATATTATAATACATTAATCTCATATTTTAAAATATCCACAACTTGGTGGTGTGGTATATTGTACAATTCACACCATAGATGGTGCATTATTGTAATCTATGCATTATCAATGGTGCACAATTGTTTTAGCGATGCACCATGATTCTACATAAAGTAGTAAAACCATTTGGTATGTAATTACTAAAGCACACTGGCACTATCAATGTATGCACAAACAATAACAATGCACTTATCATAAGCACATGCACCGTTTGGATTTCTTATCATTCTATGAAGACTCATGCATTGTTCATAGTGCATAGAGTACAATAACACAACACCCTTGATGTAGAATATCCAATATATTGCACCATTATTAACTAGATATTTTAAAATATAATTACATTGTTTTACAATATTAATGCACTATTGATGAGGCAATTTGATTTTAAATTTTAAGCACAGTGTATCGTGCACCATATGTATTTATAGAATGCACGAGACATTATAGTGTGAGATAAACAAATCAATTGCACTGCACAATTTTTTTTAAATAATAAATATTAAAGGTTAATTTTACATTTTAATCCATTGGAAATGTAAATGATGAGGCAATGAAGAGTTTACCTAATCTCTTCCACATTGAGGAGGCATGGTTACCTTGTACTCAACAAAAAATTATTTTGGACTATTTTCCAAAATTCAAAATGCATGCTCATAATCCAATCATAGGGGGAATCTAATAGGTACAAAAAATTGATAATGGTGATGTCAGTCCAAGAAGGTGTGCATCAGTGCTTGGGTGGTATGGATCATTATAGAGGTTGTAAAAATGAAATTGCATTTGGTAATTTATTACTATTATTTTACCCTACCTCAGTGCACTTTATAGATGTGAGAACTAGTAGTACATGTGTGTTATTTGGGTGCACCAATAAAGTGGTAAAATAAGGTCAACCCTTTTTCATATCTAATGCTTTATCTACCTCAGTACACACCGGGGTTTTTTGTACATACCAGTGCACCAGATCTTGTGTTAATTTTTTAAATGAAAACATACTATATATTAATAAAAAATTAATTGTTAGTTGGTACATTGTGTATATTTACACACATTAAGGTAGTTGTATTCTCTAGGTGCACTGATAAAGGGTTAAAACCATAAAAAAATTGTTGCATTGAATTGGAATCCAATTTGCACATTTGATGTACCTTATACCTATACAAAATGGTACGTTGCGTAAACTAAAACGTACTATCTATTTTTTTTATAAATACTTCTTATATTTACAATCATACCAACTCAGGTATTTGAACTCGGGTCTCCACATTAATACAATCTCTATTAGCTCATTGCTTGCCGACAGACCACATATTTTTAATTTTTAAAAAGGCAAACATTTAATTATTAAATATTTTATCGTAAGTTGGCGCTTTATGTATATTCATGTGGCCTAGCATGCTTTTGATATTTGGGCACATTGATGAATTGTTAAAAGTGTAATAAATTTTTTGTTAATTGTTTATTTGGTGTGGCATATAGATATATGCCCTGAAGCGTTTTGGAAACAAAAGCGCATCATAGTACTTTTTTTATTTTTTTTAAATAAAAGTTGATTTTTTTTTTTTGTGATTTAGTGTTTTATGTATGCTAAAGCACTGGGGTGCTAATATCCAAATATCACACTGAGGCATTTATATGCTTGTGGAACACCAATTAGTTTTTTTATGCAAAACAATAATATACATATTTGTTTGACAAGAAAAGGGGGTAGTTTGATATCATTGCATTGTGTTATTTAGAGAACCAATGTATATTGGTTTTTAGCATACCAAGGTAGGATAATAGTTTTAAGAGAATTTATAAAAAGCCTTTGCTAGAAACCTCCACTATAAACGAATAAAGGGAACATTTTTTGGAGAGGTCCTGCAAAAACCTCCATGAGAAGGTGTTTTCCTAGTAGTGTATAAAGACATCTCTACCCAAAATGTCACCAATTGCATCCAGGGAATTGGGGTTCCAAACTTTTATATGAAACCTTAAGAATCCAATCCAAAGGGTAACCAATACCAATGATTTAGCATTGGGATTGAATTTGGGACTCCAAGACTTCATAAAGATACATGCACTACTCATAAACCATACATCACATGTAACCACTTTCAGTTGGTCATTACAAGAGTCAAAGGTAAGGATGAAGAAGCCTCTTAGAGAAGGACAATTGACCACTTATTTGATGATAAAATGACACCATTACAATTCAATCCATTCTTGTAGAAAATTCAAAACAGTTTACAATGCACTAAAACTACAAATCTCCTTATGGATCTTGTGATGCTTAATCTATTGCCCGCCCATTTAGAATTTGATTCCACATCAACTACTAAATAATCTATTGCATGCAAAAGGATATAAAAGAGGTCAAAGATAGGATCATTGTCCCAACACCCAAACAACACCTACCCACATTGAGTTTGATTGATGTGTCTTAAAATGAACTAGTGGCATTCCTATGTCTCTATAGTGCATTCTTTGAATCCTTGGTAGAAGGACCACTCTCATCTTACATTTGAATCCTAAGAGCACCCATGGAGAATTGGATGACAACACTTAAAATTCGATAATAGTGGCCTAATATACCATGAGAAGGACTAGGAGAAGCATGCAAGAGATCCCTCCCAAGGAGTTACCTAAAACAATTGTGGCAGGGAAATGATACAATCCCATTGAGAAGGGGGCTCTAGCCATTGTAGGAATGAAATATGTGACCTCAACATATTCTATTCCCATTAAAAGACCCACAATAGAGGATATCAAGGTAGAATAGTGCAACCAACGAAATAGTGGCTCAGTATCCCTATTATTTAGGATCTCTTTCGAGGTGACTAAAAATACTTAATATTGTAGGATATGTGATGAGCAACAAATTGAATAGAAGCTAAATTTACTTTAAAAAAAAATAGTATTTCTTATGATCCTCTATTCAAACTATTGTGTTTATCTATGGAGTAAAGGTTTGATGTTAAGAGGGATTCCTAGTGAAATTGTTGGGTTGGTGAAAGGTAATGATACCCACTAATGACATGTTAGTTGCAATGGACTTCTGAAGAAAAAAAAATGACCATTAAAATGAATTATTAGAGGTACCTACACAACTTTTTACAATATGGTGTAAAAAGATGAAATGTAGACAATTGGATTACCTTCCAGAATATATAACTTTTATTTATCGAAAATAATTATAACTTCCAAAACATGGTGTTCTTATAATATTCGTATGTTATTTTTTCTCTAAAACATAATGCATATGTTGGGATTAGGCCCTAGATTTGGTATGTAAATTGTCCAATTTTGTGAAAATATTATGTAGAGTTGTAGATAATAGGCGCTTCTTGTGCAACGCTATTTTTACAAAATTTTCAAAGTTAATTTTATATTTTTTAAATTAATAAAGTCAGTGAATCCCTAAAATAACAAGTTCAAGACTTAGGACCCTCTATCATGGTCTTAACATAATCAATCAACCTTTTTATTAGTGCATAAGTATTCCTATATAGTTGTGCAGGTTCTTTTTTGTTTCCAAAATAGGTGAACAAGTTTGAAGTTATAGCCGAAATACATTACCTATGTTTTATATAAATATGACATGAGTCCAAATCAAGATGAATAAAAAATAGAAAACACTAACATATTTATTCAAAAACTATATATTTGGAATTTGCACACAGAGTTCTATAAGTGTGTGCAATTTCATAAGCAGTGGACAAGTGGAGCATATACATAATGAAGATCGAAAAACATGAAGTTACAGAACATGATGTGTTTTTCTATAATGAAATTCGAGCCATAAGGTCTAGAAATATGACCCTAGAACCAAACCTACCAAATCATTAAACACAGAAAAGGAAAATGGAAAGTGCGCCAAAAAAATAAATTTAAATTCAGGAGCGTATGTGCATAAATAGTGTGTGCACTTAACTAGCGCATGCACATTAATAGCACATGCACATTCAATTTCTCTCCCATGAATTAATAACATATACACATTACTAATGTGCACGCACTACTATAAAGTGTTTTCATTCGTGTATTTCATTTATTTCTCCCCCCC
Organism: Larix kaempferi; assembly: GCA_027924585.1. NCBI lineage: Eukaryota > Viridiplantae > Streptophyta > Pinopsida > Pinales > Pinaceae > Larix > Larix kaempferi. The sequence goes on from BSBM01000792.1 coordinate 4,507,525, forward strand.
TTCTATCTATCCCTTTTTCTGTATAGCCCCCATCCCCCCCCTCTCTCTTTCTCTCACACCCCCTGTATCTCTCGCTCTATCCCTAACCACCCCTCTCTCTTACACTAAACCCTAACCCCTTTCTATCTTCCCACCCACCCATATCTGATCTATTTGTCTCTCCAACCCACCTCTCTCTTCCTCTCCACCCAAACCCCCCTCTTTTCATATCCCCCTCTCTCCCTAACACCCCTTTCTCTATAACCCCATGCCCCCTTGAGTATCATCTCTCTAGGACCCATCTCTCACTTCCTCTCTTCCAAATTACCCCCTCCCTCTCTCGCTAACACCCCCTTTCTCTATATCTAGCCCCACCTTTCCCTAACTCCCACTCCCTCTCTCTAACCCAAACCCCCTCTCTCTCTCCCCTCCTCTCCCCAAAACACCATCCATATCTATAACCCCAACCCCCATCTCCCTATATCAACCACCCATCTATCCCTCTACCATAAATAATAACCCCATCTTTTCTCTATTTCTCTGAGCCCCCCTCTCTCTCCCTCCCACACTCATCTTCCCCTTCTCTCTCTATCTATTTGTCCCCCTAATCCCTAACTCTACATTCCATCTATCTCTATAAACCCCTACCCCTACCCCCCCATATTTCTCCTAATCCCCTCCCCATACCAATAAGCATGCCCTCTCTCTCTCTCTCTAAATATATATATTATATATATATATAAACCCATAACTTCCAATATCTCCCCCCCTCTCTAAACACCTAACTCCTAATCTCTCTCCTTCTCTTTCCCCCTCCCCCCAAAAACCACCACTCCACACCCTCCTACCCCAACCCCCCCCTCTCTCTCCTACCACTAACCATATCCCCATGCTTCTCTCTCTTTCTCTATATTCCTATCCCCCCTACTCCGTCCCTACCCTTAACCATCCACTCTCTCTCTCTCTCTCTCACACACACACACACACACACACACACACACACCTACTCCTACCTCTAACCACCACTCCTTATCTCTCCCTCTCTCTCTCTCTATATAAACCCATAACCCCCAATATCTCTCTTTCTCTATTGGCTAAATTAAGTTATAAAGGTATGAATGTTTGATAGTAGATATTTTTCAATGGTGACATTACATTTGGTATTAGTGATTGGTCAAACTAGGGCTTCTACAAAGTAGGGCCTAGCCTATAAACCAAGGTTTACGATGCAAATTAGGATTTAGAATACAAGCTAGGGTTTCTACAAACTAGGGTCTCACATATTGGTCAATGGTGGCATTGCATTTGATGACATTGCACTAGTCATGTAAGTATACATGTTTGATAATAGTTATTGGTCAATGATGACGGTTCAGAGTTGTAAATTTATGAATGTTTGATAGTATATATTTGTAATGGAGTAATGGAGTATGTATGATGTATGTTGATGCTAGGTTAGGAAATTTTTCTCTAGGTATTATGGAAGTATTTAATATAGGATATTGTAGTGTATAGGATAGATTAGGGTTAAGGTAGGCTAAGGTGGGTTATGGTAGTTTAAGTTTAGTGTAAGCAAGTATTAAATTAGAGTGGTTTAGGCCAAGGTATGGTTGGTTAAAGTAGGTTATGTGGTTTAAGTTAGTGTAGACTAAGTATATTAAGGTAGTCTAGGATAGATAGTGGAGGGTGGAGGGTAGTGTAGGTTCAATTAGGCTAGGCTAAGCTAGGGATGGATAATCTAGATATGATCTAGGTTTGGGTAGGTTTGGTAGGGTAGGTTAGATAGTGGAGTGGTTTATGCTAGAAGGTATGGTTGATTTAAGTAGGTTCATTGTCTTGAGAAAGGTAAGGATAGGTCAATGGTTTAGGTAACTATAGATTATGTCATATTAAGGTAGTTTAGTTTAGGAAGGTTTAGTAGGTGAGGTTAAGGTAGTAACTTAGGTTCGGGTAGTTTAGGCTAGATTAGGGTTGTCTAGTCATGTAGGAAAGTATACGTTTAGTTTATATAGGTTAGGTTAGAATATGATATAATAAATGTAAAGAATTGATGTTAAATTAGGTACATTTTTCAAGGAAGGATAATTTTAAGAAACCCCGCGAAATTTATATGTACAATAAATGGGCATATATCCCTGATATATAGGAAAATTTGAAGAATATTTTATCAATAATATAATATTTATATATATTTTTGGCTAATCTTTCATTCTATTTTAGAACCTTGTAAAATCTTGGTGAATATTTCACTAAATTATGAGATATTGTAAAATCTTGGCAAATATTTCACTGAATTATAAAATATTGTAAGAACTTGGTGAATCTTTGATCTAATTATAAAACCTTGTAATGACTTGGTGAATCTTTTTCTGAGAAGAATCAACTTTTGATTCTACAAATTACTAAGGTAGTGTAATAGAAGAGCATATACCAGAGCTCAATTCTAGACTCTCTCAACTGCTATACTCTTAAATGAACAAATGCATGAATGAGGAGAGAAGGGATTTATTTATACATTTCACAAGCAGTATTCAGTCACTCACAACTAAAGGTGTTAGTGAAACACAACTGCACTAAGTAGATTCAAGGAAAGTAGGGACTCTACTTTTTATCTTGTCCCTTAATCCTCCAACAAACACGTGGGACCCAAATATTGATAGACTGACAAACTGCTATATTTGAACAATTTACACCGTGGAGTGATTATGGCACCCACAAACCATTATTACGATGTGGAGTCTTATTGAGGCCCAAAACCTTAATATACTGTATGAATTCCCAATTAGATTATTTTCCAAACCTCCCATTTTTAAGCTACCCTCTAAGAAAAAAATAACCTTCTTATTTTTTTATAGATACAAATACCACTTTTTCCTTTCTTTTGTTGACAATCAAAATCTGAATTATGTCAATTGATTTAGAATTTTTAGAGTTAGTTAGAAACTTGCAAGGGTTATTAGAAACAAGAACATACACTAACATGAATAGAGACAAAATTAATGCATCATCACACATATCACTATGACTACTCTATTAAAGACTACTTTTTCTCAGATAAACTAAGGTGGTGTCTGTATCCATGTCCTTGAAAATTTCAAAAGCATGCAAAATGTTGTAAAACTAGTTTAGCACCGTCATTGAATGCAAAAGACAAGATATCAAATAGAAGACTGTCTACATGTTAGGTCAAACATGCCTTGTACATATTATATATAACCATGATGGAAATGAAGTATCATGTTCCAACTAAATCATATATTCATCATACATAAATAGATCCATTTATGGATGATGATAGCAATCGCACATCAAAACAAATCACCAAATTTTTTTTTATTTCTGAATGAACCTTACAAATGGAAAAAATAATATAATACAAATACCAAACCCAACAAATTTAGGTTATAGATAAAATTGACAAAATTGGAAATACGAATAAAAAAATCTACCAGTCACACACTTCTCAATACAAATAAAAGAATCAACTAGAATGCTTTGGACAACTCTATAAGACAATGCCAAAATAATAGTTACCATTCCACTATAGCCCCACCATTATAATTACTGTGCATTCATTTGTATTGTAAGTGTCCCAAACATCAACAATAATAGACAAAAAATATGAACATACACAATCTCATGAATGCCTTGGGTCCAGTAATAATTGTAGAGCAAGATCCTAATAAAAGCATATTTTAAACAACTGGATCAAATTTAGTTTGAATATATAAAATCCATGTGGCATCTCTTTATCAAGAGTAGTAGCCATTGACAAAACATAAATTCCAGTCAATAGTTTAAACACAATAAGGCATAAAATAAATCATATCCTCTAAGTTATTTAATGCTTTCATGAAACCAATACTCCTAGGATAGATAAAAACCCTAACAACACCAAATGAGCCCAAAGAATCAAGAGTGCCCTAGAATTCAACAGGCCTTAAATGTATTGTAGTTGCGGATAAAAAGTATAAAAAGCATGATAAAAAGCATGATAAAAAGCATATCGCATTAATTATTGGATAAAAATCATGATGCAAGTTTGTATTCTCTGATAAATTGCATGTGCGGTATGCCCCTTCAAGACTCGAGATTTTGGAAAAGGAGATGTTGCACGAAGATTAAAATGTCAAGAAAAATAAGAATGAAAAGTGGAATCACATAAACCAAAACCTTCACCCTGCAAGTGCAATCAGATGTGGGTGAACCATGAATCGTTGTAACAGTTATATAGGACAAAATTGCCCTTGATTTTCCCTCCAATACTAGAAATTGAGGGATCGAAGAAGGTATCAACATGAAATTGAATAGAAATATGGGAAAATGCAACCATGTTCCTGAATTATAGGGAAACTTGAGGGAGAAATAACCCTTAGGATCCTCCATTACTAAAAATTGGGGGTGAGGGAATGGTTCCAATGGGATTTCTTTAGAAATCGGGGGTGAAAGATAGTTTGGAGGGAGATTTTGCTAGGGAGAAAATAGTTTTTTCATTTTCCTTGTTAATATATGGGAGGCTATTCATTTTTTATTTATTTATTTTCTAATAAGTATTGGGCGAATATATTTCAATTGAAAAAACCCTTTCCATATAAGAAAATAGCCCACTAAATTTTTATAACCCCCTTAATTTAGCCCATGGGATAAATTTAACCCCTAAAATTATCCATGTTTTCAAGGATAATAAATTAAAAATAAAAATAAATACAAGTTTTCCAAAAACATAATAGGTCTTTACTTGCTTTTATATCAAGATTGCAACATATATAATTTTCCCCTCTTTAAATAATTTTGAATTGAGGATAATACTAATTACTCCACAATTAAGGATAACTAATTATTTAATTTTAGGACATCCCTAAATTATTCTTACCATTAAAACTAAGAAAACATATAAGATCGAAAATGACAAAAACATTCCTTGTGTATGGTATAGGGATGAAACTAGGGTCATGTGCCCTAAAAGATGGTTTTATGGATGCTTGTTGGCTCTAGATATGTTCTTTAAGTTCAGATAGGTAGAACCAGGTTCTGCACGGTTCAGTGAACCAACAAAACCCCTTTTCACCGGTCCTTTCGGCAACAGTCTGCGAACTGAATGAGGTCTCACCCGAGGTGAAGTTATGGGGAGTTTGCGGAATCAGGTTTCCACAACCGGGTGATGCGCGCTCCAATATAATGGTGGACATCATGAAGTTCTCCTAATTCCCGATTAATGCTTTAAGGTATCATGCATCCAAGGACTGCGCAATACGAGAGGGTCGCTTAACAATAGGACAATGCAACAGAGGACCGCGCTTCCTCTTCCGCACTTGTGTAACTTTAACAGAATTTACTTAGTGCAAAATGACGCATTCAACAACATAATAGACTGCAACCCTTGCAAACTTATACCATAACATGAACTACAAAGTAGCAATGCACTTCCGGTGCTGTGCTTCAGGGAATCACACTATACAGACTCTGTTGGTTTAAGTGTTTACCCGATCAACTTATGCATTCATCTGACTTAGAAATACTTGTGCATTCAACATTCATTCACATATGTCGATACTTAACATATTATTCCCATCATTTATCCTTATGGCGAATATATATAAAATAAAGAACACATGAACTCATAAACAAGATCTTAACCATTCAACATAAGAAAATATGCAAATGCAACCACACAATCAATCACATAACACAAGGAATTAATGTGGTTCACCCCCGAGATGGGAGCTACGTCCATAGGAACTATTGGTTATATTATCAATTGGAAGGGTTCAACAGTTCTAGTCTCTACACACAGCTGTAGGCTCTCTTCTCTCTTCAGTAGGTCTTTGCGCACACAGCTGCAGAGCTTTTTTTACAATAAGTCTCTCAACAGAGATCAATATTCTACAAAACCCCAATGAAGATTACTTAACCCTTTCCCTTACAAAAGTTTCCCTTATATAGATCGTGTCCTTAGGTCACGTTTGTTACAATCATAACGGCCAAAAACCCTAAGGTTACCCAAAACTGGTGTAGTTACTCACCACCCTACCTGTCACTGTCGACAACTTGCTCCACTTGCTTCAGGCTGCCTTGCTGAGCCAATCGTGGCTCACATTCTCTTTTGATAACCGCAGTCATCATAAAAATGATTACAACCGCATCGTGGTCTATCTCTTTCCGTCCCTTTAGCCTTGCTGTCACTGTCGACCCGTGGCTTAGCCTCTAATGGTTTTCCAGAACTCTCTCTGACAGGTCGCTTTCCTTTATCTCCACTCTGCTCCTTACCCAAATGCCGGTGTTGGCTTACTATACTGTCTTGAGGTTTTCTATAAAGACCCAGGTTCTTCGTGGTTCAAGGAACCAACAAAACCCCTTTTCACCAGCACTTTCGGCAACAGTCTACAAGTAGATTGAGGTCTCACCCGAGGTGAAGTTATGGGGGGTGTTGGCTTGGTTTTGCAACCAAGCTTAGTGCAATGGGCACCTGCTAACTAGTAGCAGCAGTTTCAATAGAAATAAATAACAATAAACTAAATCTAAACTAAACTAAACTAGCATGTGCATTTTCGAATTAAAAAAAACAAGAACGAGAATCATAAGAAATAATTTTGTATTGAAAAATGGGGGCAAGCAAGTGCTTGCAATAACAATACCTCCAAGTGATGAAGGTTGTTGAGTAGCTCCAATGGTGAGCAGCTCCAATCTCCAATGGGTCCTTTCTCCAAGGTTGCTACAATGGCCAAATACTCAAGGGAGATTTTGGCAGCATGAGGATAGGAATATGGATGGATGTGAAATGAGGAGCCCCTACCACCTTTTTATAGGTTTTGGTGGTGGGGAATACCATTGTGGTTTTGTGGAAACCATAATGGTATTGACTAACATGGTTTAGGTACTTTTCCCTCCTTTTTCCTTTTTCGAATAAAATTAATATTTTTATTCCCTTTTTAATACTTTTGGGAAGTTTGGACCCTTTTTGAGGGTTTTTTGTGCTTTTAGGGGAAAAATAATCTTTTTGAGTGGGAAAAAGGGGTGTACTAAGGTCTTTTGGTGACCTTTTGTTGGCTTCAGAGGCTCAGATGGTGAAAAAGTGGACAAATGGGTCATGTGAATACAGGAATGAGCTAGTGAGCACTTTTTGGGTGTTAACAGGGGGGCTGTGGAATCTGGTTTCCACAACCATGTGATGAGTGCTTAAACAGATCCGATGAAAGCGCGCCGACGACCTACGCTGTGAAATGAGGACTGCGCGATGACCACATTCATTGTGGTTAACACTTCTACAAGTCCAAACGCTGGTACAACTCGCACATCCGAGGACTGCGTGGTTCGGAAATAGCTTAACACGGGACATCGCAATAGATAACTGCGCGCCCCGCTTCAGACTTAACCAGTTTCAACAAGTAACACTTAATGTTTTACCTACTCATCAACTGCCGTAGATGATTTATCTTCTGATTTATGCAATGTGACGAAGCTCAACGTACTGTGCACTTCTAGTGCTGTGCACTGTCAATATCTTATCTATTTAAGTGATTGTCCAACCGACTCATACATTTGCATATTTAGAAATACTCATGCATTTAGCCTTCAATCACATATGCGAATTTCACATATTATTCCCATTTCATTCCTCATGGTGAATACATATAAAAGCAAACACATAACTGATAAGAAAGATCTCAAGCATCCATTGCAAGCAAATAAACAGATGCAACAAGTAAACAATCACACAACACAGGAATTTAACGTGGTTCACCCCCAGGATGGGAGCTACGTCCACAGGAAATGGTGTTTTATTAATCTTTGGGAAGGGTGCAACAATTCCAGTTTGCACACTCAGCTACAGACTCTCATCTCTCTCAATAGGCCTCTACACACATAGGTTGTAGAGCCTTTACAAAGATGTCTCTCAATAGATATCTATTCATTCTTTACACTTAGAAGATTTATGAATACTAAGCAACAACAACAAGAGATTATTCAACATGGATCAACCCTTTCCCTTACAAAATGGTGCCTATTTATAGATCATGCCCATAGGTCATGTCTTTACAATATGTAGGCAAAAACCCTAAGGTTTCCCAAAATTGTATCGGTTTTCCGTTAACTGGACTACTGGCTTCTAGTAGTGAATTTTCCATCGTGGCCATCCCCTGCGCGTGGTCACGTCGCTTTTAGACCTCCTATCATGCGCACGCCAACAGGTCACTTTCACTCTATCATTCATTCTCTAACGACCTTATGCGGCTGGTTCATGTAGTGGTTCCTTGCTTATGCGACAGGTCACTTTCCTTGGCTTTACTCCTTACCCGCTGCTTGGTAATCATGGAGCATCTTTACCAAAAATAGACCGCCGATGGTCTAACTAGAATATATGTCATCTTCCTTCCAATATTCTGCCTTGTCGGATCTCCATAGATCGGGCTCATCGCAGTGCTGTACTCCTCAGCAACGCTGCACTTCGTCGCTCTTCCGACGCTGCGTTGTGCTCCACTTCGCAGCTTCCCAAAAATCGACTTATTGAAAAAGTCTTCAACCTTACTGCGCTTATCTTTGCAGTACCAAAAATTTATTTGCACAAAAATGCCCCACTTGGGCTAGGCCCAACAGGCCCCTAACACTTACATGTGGCTCGTCCCTGAGCCACCTTCAATCTCTACTTCTCCAAGCTGTTCTTCCTCCTATAGAGCTAACTTCGCAGTGAACTCTTGGTATGTTGCAGTCAATTTTGCAACGTCTTCCTTAGTGTCCTGCTCAATTTGTTTGATGGTTTCCAACACATCAGCTGTTATTTCATCTTCCATTTTCTCTTGTATTGAATCCTGTCCTTCGTGGAGCTCTTTCAACTTTTCTTCAATTTTTTGCATGAGCTCGTGGGCTTCCTCTTGTAGGGGCTGTGACTTATCTCCGATTTCAGTCTCCCTATCTCACATCGCTTGCAGTTGTTTCTTCAATCCCCTAACTTCTGGAAATCTCTTGATTCGATACCTTGGCGGCAGAGCCTTTACCTCTGCGTCAAGCAATTCCAATGTTGCCTGCCTGTCCTTCAAATTTTTCTTGATTTCCAGCAACTCTTGGTCTTCTTCAAGTGCCGTAAACATTTTTTTCACCTCATCCAACAGAGTCTGGCACTTAGCCACTTCGTTGGCTATACTGTCTGCCGCACCTTTAACTTTTGCAGCTCTTAGTTGTTGCTGGTTAGGTGGCGTCTTCGGCTGAGTCTGCGCTTCTAATGCAGCAATCTTTGCTTGATAACTGATCTCCATATCCTTCATCTTCGCCTTAAGATTGCTAACCACCTCGCTGATCTTAATGACAGTGTCTACAGCCTCTGGCTACTCGTCGCATTCCGGTATCTCAATGGAAACCGCAATGACCATAGAATCTAATCTCTTTCGTTAGTCATGCTCATATTGCAGTTCCATGGCCCTCCACGAGATGCATTCTTCCAACTGCTTATATCTTTCCTGCAGCTTAGTGTGCTGGTTCAAAGCATCTACACTTTGCTCATGAATATCCTCACCAACTTGCAGATGCATATTGTGTAGGCCGGGTAGTGGTATCTTCACAATGTTAAGGTCCACATGCTCTAATTCCACGCCCAAGATTAACTATTCCTGCAGTGGTATCCTCACGCTTAAGGGATCAAGCTTGACGATGCGGGACTTTGCAGGCAAAGTCAGGGCTAGAGGCACTGTATTCAGCTGTGAAGTGCCCCTTGACTTTCCTTTCGATTCAAAGTCTCGCGGCAAGGGTAATCTGCATTGTACTTCTTCAATTCTTTCTGTAATGCCTTGCAGCGTGGTCAGATTCTTCTACAGGTTCTTTTGTATTGCCTCATTCTTTTTGTCTTTTTTGGTCATTAGGTCTTCCATTTGCGATAGTACTGAAGACGCGATCATCTCATAGTCGTCGTCATGGAGTTTGGCTTCGGATTGTCCCTTATTCACTTTCTGCTTCTTTTTCTGTACCTTTGGCTGTACAGGGCTCTCGGCTTCCTTCCTTTTTCCTGGTCCTATCCACGACACTTCGACAACAAGTGGAGGGATTGGCTTACTCTCCGCGGAATCACTTTCGATTTCCATGACTTCGACTCTAAATTCAGCAGGCCATTCCTTCATAATTGTATCAATGTCTTCTTCATTCATATGGTACCTTCTTTGGAACCACACAGGGTTTTTCTTCTATGCCTTGGCTGAAATATGAATAGAACGCATGTCAGCATAAAAATTGACAGTGCGAATGTACTTAGTCGTTACCTTTTTTGTTATCCATGGCGTGGCAATAATGGCTTCGCGCAGTTGCTCATAGTAAGTATAGAATACTTCAGTTGTCGCGTGCTGTCTTTTGGAATTCAAATTTTCCCAAAGGTTTGCATAACGGGGTCCTCTACAATCACTGTTGTCGGTTCTGATGCCAATGTAATCCTTCGGGTCCTTCCATCCAATGAATGCAATCAACAATATCAACCATGTATAATGGAAAATACTACCATGTATCTGTGTTTCATTTAGTTCCTCTAGGAACTCATTCAACAGGTATTGACACCAGTTGAATATTCCCCCCTCCGTGGCCTTTGCACTAAGCAATACTGCGCCTACGGGTACTTCCAGTTGTCTTGCTTTCCTCAAAATATTACCAGCTAGCAGTTGTGTAACAAACCGCGTAGCGTCATCATCTATGTCATCTATGACAAAGCCTCATTTCCCTTTGACGACGGTTTGCGTTTTCTTCATCTTCGTGGTGACCTCCTTGTCATGGCTCTTGCCTACGAAAAATTGCTTGGGGTCCTCGCCTCTCTTTCTTAACCCAGTTATTTGGTGGATCAGATCAATATTCAGGTCGATATTGTGATCAAGCCATAGATATCTCTGGTGCATGCGCGACATGAGAGTGCGCACCACCGCATTCAACTCTGGCATTCTGTCGAAGTGCAGGAGCCTCAAGAGGATGAGCAGTCGTGATTTGACTACTCTGGATAACCAACCTTCTGCAACCAAGGTAATATTGCCTTTTATGTCTTTCTTCTAGCACATGTACTTGTCTGGCTGGAACTGTGGCTACTTAGGTTCATTGGGGTCCTTCTACATTTGAAGCAGATCGTAATCTTCCCACTTACATTCAAGGATCTTACCCAACAGATTTCCTCCCACTTCGACATGCTTCGACATAGGTGAGAATGAAATCTCATACTTAGGATTCTTTAATATCTTGATGGGCAGTGCGTCCTATTCCCGCGACGAGATATACTTAGGGGTGAGCTTCAATGGGAACTTCTAGCACTATGGAACTCATCACTTTTGGCTTCATTTTCGGTGATGCTGGTTCTTTGCCTTTATCTTGCATTGCTGGAGCATGTCTTGGTGACCTGCGAGAACTTTGACCTTTTTTTGTTTTGATTTTCTTGACGGGAATTCTCATCAACCCTTCGATTACTCCGTATATAAACACCTTCATAGTCTCCTGGAATGTGAAATCTTTCTCAATAGATGACCTCTCAGACATTCACTGGATAGGTCAAGATAGGACGATGGGATTTCTAATAACTTGCTGTAAACAGTGACAAAGTATTGCTCGCAAGAAAATTCAAGGGTTTCGGTAACTCCCGCGAGTCCAATTACATCAGTATTTATAGGAGCAGCTAGCCTCCTTCACGCCCCTCAATGGCTAGATAAGCATTAAATGCAGTATTCGTTGGCCAAATCCGGCAAATATTTCGGTCCTTTCCTTCATTAACTCATTTAGAACGACTATTTCTGTGTTAAATGATGGAGCGATCGCTGGCAAAAATACTATATAACGGCTATATTTGCGACTGACTTTCTAACGGATATTTTTCTGGAATGTTGCATCAAACTGTGTGGTGGACCATCACTATTCCAGCGCAGTTGCTTCACTGTGTCAAGCTTCTCGGTTCTGAACTTGAACCTTCTCTACTTCATGGGATCTGTGCAGCTGCCTTTTTGAGCTTCGTGCTGCGCAGTTCTACTTCTCTTGTTCTCTCTCTCTCTCTTTTGTGCCTACACTCTACAGAGGATTCTGTGAAGTGGGGCTATCCCGGTAGGGCTATCTCGGTAGGGCTTTAGCCTACCTCCATCGACTAATCCAGGTAGATCATCTCTGAAGGAACTAAATTTCCCACTAATATAATCGTAAATACAAGTAACATAGAAATGCCATGTAAGGCAAGTAAATAATGTAAAGTAGAATAGATGTAAGATGTAAGATGATTTACAAGAATTAATGTTGGGTATTTTATACCCTAAATGGGAAGGGAGGTGACTTTTCAAGTCACCTCTTGAGTAATTAATTAATTACCCTAATTAATCTACTTAGTATTAAATGTTAATATTTATAACATTTATGTTTGTTACATTGCCTTCCCCTTAAGGGAAGATTTGTCCTCAAAGCTGTATTGAAAACAATGTATGAATTCCCCTGAATTGTCGTCTCGGGGTCCTTTCCTTTTTGTAATTTCAACTCTTGATGAAATGAGACGATACAAACTACGGATTCCCAAGGAGAATTGTCGCATTATATCTGCTGTGGTCCATCCTAGATCTATTTTTATCGGAGCTCTGAGATCATTTTGTGGGACGAGCCGTTTCAATTGTTGCTTAGTATGTCGATCTTTTCACCTGTCAACATAATTCTTCTGTGAGTACTCGTTTTGACCTTGTCGTTGGTCAAAATGGCGATTATAATTGGGATGTTTGTAAGGTGTATGTGTTGTTTGTTTTTATTTCTTTTGAATTGTGGCAAGGTCTGCCTTCACTTCCTCGACTTGATTTTTGGATGTATCTTCCTGCATTTGCGCTTCTTAGTTCTCTAGTAGATTTTTATGATTCTGAATCATTTCGATTCTTTCATCTCGTGAATTTTTTTCAATTTCTAACTTCTTGATTTGATTCTCTATTTCCTGATTACGATTATTTAGATACTGGTTTTCTTCTTGCTTTTCCAGTATTCTTTCTTCAAGGTCTTCACCGGAGTGTTCCCTCTTGCTACTATTTTTCCATTTTTTTCTTTATAATTAGTGTTTTGTTATGATTTTGTAGTCGAAAAATCTCTTCGATATTGCTTGATAACACCTTGTTGATTTTTGTCAGTTCCAACTTATGTGTTTTCTTACTGTCGTCATACCGCTACTGGAGATTTTCTTTTTGTTGTTGATGATGACATAACTATGTTTCTTGATTTTCTAACTTTTCATGTACTTGCGCCAATTCATCTTCTTTGTCCATGACGATTTTGTTTAGACGACTAATTTCCTCTTCTAAGTTGACACTATTTCCATACGGATATTCTTCGACTTTGTTTGGTTTTTTTATCTGGTCTTCAGGTTTTTGAATGATACCTTCCAGATGTGATATGTTCTCATCCTTATCTCATAAATTTTTTGTGAGGTTTTCTGTACTATCTTCCAATGATCGAATTCGTAATTCTGAGGTACTAATCTGTTCTTTTCTAAAACCATTAATTCATTCTTGATTGTTGAAGTGGAGTTGTAAAACACTATTAGCTAGTTCGCACTTTTTTAGCTTGGTCGGAACTGCTCATAACTGTGATTGCAGTTGTGAGTGACTTGGAGCGTCCCTCATAATAAAATGTTTATCACATGTTGGACAGGATCGATCGTAATTTTTAAAGGCTGTCGGATATTGGAATTCCATTTCACAATAAGGACACTTAGTCCAAAATTTGAATTTATATATGTCCTCCATAATTTCTTTAATATCTTCCGAGACTTGATTTATGTTCTTTTTAATACGTTCTTTGATTTTTTTCTTCCTTCTTTCGACAATAATTGGTCTTCTTTTCCCTTTTTATAAAATAATAATTGTATTTAATACAGTTATTAAATAATTATTATTACTATTTATAATAATAATAATAATAATAATAATAATAATATGATTTTTTTGGATGGGAGAGAAAATAGGGATTTTAAAAATGATTTATAATAATAATGATTATATATAATAACAATATTATTATAAAAAAATGAGTTGGATAAATTATAATAATAAATATTATTATTATAAATTTATATATCTAAGTTTGTGAAAAATAGAATTTTAATAAAACTAGAATAGTTTTATAAAACTATGTTCTTTTTTTTTAACTTTTTTTTTCTTACTTTCCCTTCTTTTTATTTTTTATTTTTTTCTACTTTCCTTTTTTTGACTCCTTTCTTCTTTTTACTTCTTTTTTACGTCTTCCTTTTCTTTTCTTTTCTTTTTTACTTTTTCTTTTCTTTATTTGTTTCTTTTCTTTTTACTTCTTTACTTCTTTGTTTCTTTTATTTTTCTTCTTCTTATTATTTTTTTTATTTTTTTCAAAAATAAAAAAAATAAAAAAACTCAAGTACTTAGGGAAACCCTAGTTTTTAATAGAAAAATTCCAAGATTCAGAGAATCTTTGAGATGATGGTTAATAGCCAGATCGGAAACGAAGCTCTGATACTACTGAAGGAACTAAAGTTCCCACTAATATAATAGTAAATACAAGTAACGTAGAAATTCAATGTAAGGCAAGTAAATAATGTAAAGTAGAATAGATGTAAGATGTAAGATGTAAGATAATTTACAAGAATTAATGTCAGGTATTTTATACCCTAAGTGGGAAGGGAGATGACTTTTCAAGTCACCTCTTAAGTAATTAATTAATTACCTTAATTAACCTACTTAGTATTAAATGTTAATATTTATAACATTTATGTTTGTTACATTGCCTTCCCCTTAAGGGAAGATTTGTCCTCAAAGCTGTATTGAAAACAATGTATGAATTCCCTTGAGCTGTCATCTCAGGATCCTTTCCTTTTTGTAATTTCAACTCTTGATGAAATGAGACAATACGAGTTACGGATTCCCAAGGAGAATTGTCGCATCGTATCTATTGTGGTCCATCCTAGATCTACTTTTATGGAAGCTCTGAGATCATTTTGTGGGACGGGCCATTTCAATTGTTGCTTAGTATGTCGATCTTTTCACCTGTCAACATAATTCTTCTGTGAGTGCTCGTTTTGACCCTGTCGTTGGTCAAAATGACGATTATAATTGGGATGTTTGTAAGGCATATGTGTTGTTTGTTTTTCTTTCTTTTGAACTGTGGCAAGGACTGCCTTCACTTCCTTGACTTGATTTTTGGATGCATCTTCCTGCATTTGCGCTTCTTGGTTCTCCAGTAGATTTTTATGATTCTAAATCTTTTCGATTCTTTCATCTTGCAACTTTTTTTCAATTTCTAACTTCTTGATTTGATTCTCTAGTTCCTGATTATGATTATTTAGACACTGGTTTTCTTCTTGGTTTTCCAATATTCTTCCTTCGAGGTCTTCACCGGAGTGTTCTCTCTTGCTATTGTTTTTCAATTTTTTGATCTTTATAATCAGTGTTTTGTTATGATTTCGTAGTCGAAAAATCTCTTCGGTATTGCTTGATAACACCTTGTTGATTTTTGTCAGTTCCAACTTATGTGTTTTCTTACTGTTGTCATACTGCTGCTAGAGTTTTTCTTTTTGCTGTTGATGATGACGTAACTCTGTTTCTTGATTTTCTAACTTTTCATGTACTTGCACCAATTTGTCTTCTTTCTCCATGACGACTTTGTTTAGACGACTAATTTCCTCTTCTAAGTCGGCACTATTTCCATACAGAGATTCTTCGACTTTGTTTGGTTTTTTTATCTAGTCTTCAAGTTTTTGAATGATACCTTCCAGATGTGATATGTTCTCATCCTTATCCGATAAATTTTTTGTGAGGTTTTCTCTACTATCTTCCAATGATCGAATTCATAATTTTGAGGTACTAATCTGTTCTTTTTGAAAACCATTAATTTGTTCTTGATTGTCGAAGTGGAGTTGTAGAATACTATTAGCTAGTTTGCACTTTTTTAGCTTGGCCGAAACTGCTCATAATTGTGATTGCAGTTGTGATTGACCTGGATCGTCCCTCATAATAAAACGTTTATCACATGTTGGACAGGATCGATCGTAATTTTTAAAGGCTGTCGTATATTGGAATTCCATTTCGCAATAAGGACACTTAGTCCAAAATTTGAATTTATATATGTCCTCCATAATTTCTTTAATATCTTCTGAGACTTGATTTATGTTCTTTTTAATATCTTCTTTGATTTTTGTCTTCCTTCCTTCGACAATAATTGGTCTTCTTTTCCCTTTTTATAAAATAATAATTGTATTTAATACAGTTATTAAATAATTATTATTACTATTTATAATAATAATAATAATAATAATATGATTTTTTTAGATGCGAAGAAAAATAGGGATTTTAAAAATGATTTATAATAATAATGACTGTATATAATAACAATATTATTATAAAAAATTGAATTGGATAAATTATAATAAAAATTATTATTATTATAAATTTATATGTCTAAGGTTGTGAAGAATGGAATTTTAATAAAACTAGAATAGTTTTATAAAACTAGAATGATTTTATACAACTATGTTCTTGTTTTTTTTTAACTTTTCTTTTCTTACTTTCCCTTTTTTTTTCTACTTTCCTTTTTTTTTACTTCTTTCTTCTTTTTTACGTCTTCCTTTTCTTTTTCTTTTATTTATTTGTTTCTTTTCTTTTTACTTCTTTACTTATTTGTTTCTTTTCTTCTTCTTCTTCTTTTTGTTTCTTACTTTTTTCAAAAAAAAAAAAAAAAAACTCAAGTACTTAGGGAAATCCTAGTTTTTAATAGAAAAAATCCAAGATTCAGAGAATCTCTGAGATGATGGCTAATAGCCGAATCGGAAATGAAGCTCTGATACTACTGAAGGAACTAAAGTTCCCACTAATATAATAGTAAATACAAGTAATGTAGAAATGCCATGTAAGGCAAGTAAATAATGTAAAGTAGAATAGATGTAAGATGTAAGATGTAAGATGATTTACAAGAATTAATGTCGGGTATTTTATACCCTAAGTGGGAAGGGAGGTGACTTTTCAAGTCACCTCTTGAGTAATTAATTAATTACCCTAATTAACCTACTTAGTATTAAATGTTAATATTTATAACATTTATGTTTGTTACAGTCTCCAGCTAACAGGGCTAACTGAACTGCGCCAGCGTTAGTAATATGTATAATAGTATATGGACCAAGCCAATGCATATTAAACTTTCCAAAAAAATTTCATAAATTTGCTATCATATAGGAGGACTAGATCACCTACCTGAATGGACTTGTTCTTGATGTGGCGATCATGCCATGCTTTTTCTCTTTCTTTCTGCACTTGTTGGTGAAAGCCTGCAATGAAGCGATCTTCCTCTAGACCAACAAAGTGTAGAAGTCTTTCTTCTAGTGCGTCGTGATCTTCCATGCCTGTAAACAAAGCTATTCTCAAGTTGGTAACAATATACTCCATAGACATGACTGCTTCATGTCCACAGACCAATCTAAAAGGTGTATGGCCTGTCAATTTCTTGCAAGAAGTTCTGTATGCCCACAACATTACTGGAATGCGCAGATCCTAGTCATCCCGATTCAAATTGCATATATTAGTTAGCGCATTCTCCAATACCTTATTGAAAGCTTCAACAGTTCCATTTTCTTGCGGATGATATGGCGTACTTCACTGATGATGAATGTAGAACTCTTCTATCAAAGCCTCAATAGTTCTGTTCAGAAAATGAGTGCCTTGATCACTCATCAAAATCTTTGGTCATCCAAACCTTGTAAGGATGTTCTCAAAAATGAACTGCACGGCAGTGACTGCGCTACAGTCCTTGACTAGCTTTGATTCTGCCCATCTGGTGAGATAATCAGTAGCAGTAATAATATATCTCGCACCGGTTCTTTTTCCCGGTGGGTTTATAGGTCCCAAAAAATCAATTTCTCATTTCTCAAATGCCTAAAGTGTTAGCTGCGGATTCAAAGGCATCTCGTCTCTTCGCGATGGCTTCCCTGTCCTTTGAGAAACATTGCAGCTCTCAGAATGTTCCTTTGCATATTTGTGAATGGTAGGCCACCATAGCCTTGCTCGCAATACCTTCTCCGCAGTGGCTCTTCCTACGTAGTGACCTCCCGATATACCTGAATGTGCCTCAGCCAAAATAAATGGCTTCTCGTGTTCTAAATACACATTTGTGCAGCACTTCATCCCGTCCCAATTTGTATAGCTGTCCCGCATTTATGGTGAAGTCTGCTGCTCTTACGACCAACTACTTCTTGTGCTGCATAGTAAACTCAATGGGTGCCAACCCAGTAGTCAAGAAGTCTATGATATCTTTATAGTAGTCATCAGAAATCTGAATAGCAAACAACTATGCATCAGGTAGATTGTCTTCCAGGTTCGTAGGTTCTTCTCCTGACTCGATCCTTGAGAGATGGTCAGGTCCTAAGTTCAATCTACCATGCTTAACCACTATTTCAAATTCATACTCCTGAAAGAGTAAAAACCATCTGCAGATTCGCCCCCCTAACACTAGCATGTCGACTAGGTATTTCAAAGCAGAATGGTTAGTGAACATCGAGAAGTGTGCACCAAGCAAATAGTGCCTGAACTTCTGCAGTGCGTAGACCATAGCTAGACCTTCTCTCTCAGTGGTCGTGTAATTCTTTTCTGCAGAGTAGAGCTTTGCTGCTCGAAAATGCAATGGGATGGTCAATACCTCCCTCTCCTGGTTTTGCTAGTACAACTCCCAATGCTATACATGAAGCATCAACATGGACATGAAATGGCTTCTCCCAGTCTAGAAAAACTAAGATTGGTGCAGTTACCATTTTCTCCTTTAATGTGTCAAATCCTTGTTCACATTCTACGTTCCAAATGAACTGCGTGTCTTTCTTCAACAGTTTCTCCATCGGTGTGGTTATCTGAGCATAAACCTTTATAAACTTCCGATAATAACCTGTATGGCCCAATGTGGTGCGCAGTTGCTTTATTGAATTTGGTGTTGGAAAGTTTACAATAACTGCGATCTTTGCTCAACCATCAAGCCTTGTTTTCATACGATGTGTCCCAATAGGATTCCATAGGGTACACAAAAGAGACACTTCTTCAAATTCAAAGATATTTGATGTTGTCTACACTTTTCTAGCATCAATCTGAGGTTTGTGCAATGGTTCTTCAACAACCCAAATATTGTCCAATCATCAAAATAGGCTTCTAAAAACTTATGCATGAAATATTTAAATGTTGCAACCACAACTCTAGAAAATATGGAGGGCGTGTTCTTCAGGCCAAAAGGCATTACTATGTATTGGAATGACCCCCATTCAGTGGCAAAAGTGGTCTTGTGTCTATCTGCTAGATCAATTCTTATCTGATGGTACCCCGAAAATCCATCAGTGAAAGAGTATGCCTCATTTCCTCCAACAGTATCGAGCACCTCATCAGTGAAGGGAGTAGGAAATGGGTCATGCATCGAAGCATCATTCAATTTTCTGAGATCCATGCAGATCCTGATCTCACCCTTAGTTTTCTTATCCTGCATCCCCATCGCTTTGATCCACTCTGACTCTTCAATCGGCTCGATGATCCCCGCATCGAGCATTTTATCAAGTTCTTCTCTGAATCTTTCTTTGTATCGCAGATTCAGTCTATAGGGCCTTTTCTTAATAGGCTTCGCGCTTGGCTTAAGAGGTATCTTCATAACCCCTAAGTCTCCCAGAATACCTTTCATTTCTATGAACTTTGTTGGGAATAAATCCTGATATTCATGTAACAGGTCTGCGATCTCCACGACTGTCTAATCATCCAAGTAGTCTCCAATAGATGCGACCTTCAGCTCTTCGCTGGTGCCAATGTTCACTTTCCTTATTTTTACAGGTCCATTCATATTTGGAATTTCTAGTGGAGGTCCTTCTACATCGCGCACACCTTCGGACTCTAGTATATTGACATTGCGCGGATCCTTCTCATTGCTTTCTTCTTGTTCATCTTCTTTTTCAGCAAGGTTATAGCATTCCAGGGCATGCTCTATCTGTTTCGAGTACTCTGGCTATAGGTTTTTAGGTACTTCTATATCTCCAAAGAATTCCTCTAATGTCATGTTTTTGTGTGGACATTATGGTCTAACTATTCTTTCCTTAATGATTTGCAATGCATAATTTATATTGGGACTATAATCTTCAAAATTGAAGCTCTTCTAGAAGTTCACAGTCAATGTAGGCCAATATGTAGTTTCTCTGTGCAACTCCATGTATAGATACCACTTCTTTGGAATTTGTTCCTCCAATGTGTGCACAAACAGATGCACCCATTTTGTTTGTGGTCTCTCCTCCCATGCTTGTCAACATATTTCAATATGATCCCTTGGATCCGTGTGTCCATTATATTTTTCAAAGGGCAGTGCAACCTTGTCAGTGAACTTGATCTGCATCTTGATTCTACACTGATCCTATGTAGTCAATGTCTACTTATGCGCATTCCAGCATCTGGCAGGTGTCTCGCATAGTGCCATGTCTAGTGCTGGTAAGCGATGTTCTTCTACAATTGCTATAGTATATTCTGGGATAAATGAATAAACATTAGATGAACCATCAAAAGTGGGAATTGGGCTTACCTCCTTTCCAATCCATCGCAATGACTTTGTAATTTGAGTGCATCTCCTTGCAGATACTTCGTGCATACAACCTTGCCAGTTCTCCAGTTCTGCATCGGAGTCTGAGTTGCAAGAACTGTCGCATCGCCAACTGAGTGTTCCATCCACAGTGGGATTAATATAGTCATCTTGATTCCCATTCATCTTGTAAAGGTGGTCAAGATCCTACGCTTTGGATTCTTCTTGAATTGGCTCACTGTATCTATCTCCGTCCACAGGGTCCAGCGGTGCGATGACCCTAAGGTGCTTTCCTTCAAAGATCATCTTCTTTGTTTTCAAATTTATGATGGCGAGGTTATCCATAGCCTAGTCAATTCCCAACAGTTTAGGATAAGGCTGACTATCATCCACAATCTCGATAACCTCGAAGTCTGCATGACTTCGCACTCCATCAATGTCAACAATAACATTGGCTAACCTTCCAAAAGGTATGACTTTCTCCTAGTTGGCCATTCTCAACTATATAGGTGACCATAACAGCTTTGGTCTTCCCATCTGCTTCTATGTCTGTTTAGTTAAGACATTTACTTCAAATCCCAGATCAAGAATGATCTCATCCAGCTCATAGTCTCCTATCTATGCACTGAGTCTCATTTCTCTACCTGTTCTTTTGTGTTTCCCGATGTAATGAACTACGCTCTGTGCAGTTTCCATCTCACTGTGTGGTTCGTACTGATCTAACAGTTTTTGCAATTCTACGATTGCATCTAGGTTCTTTAATAGCTTCATGCAGCTCCTTAGGAATTGCGCAATAGAGGTGCCTATTTCTGCTGCATGACATGTTTTGTCATAAGCCATCGGCATGTCCTCCATATGTGGTATTTCATTGCGCAACGGGATTATTGGTGGTTTAGGTACTTGTCCTTTGAAAATGTCCCATGCTTCTTCAAATACTCCTTTATTTTTCTCTAGATCTAAACTAGGTGTCTTTCTAGTAGCTTTTCTGATCCAAATTGTTTCAAGAGAAGTCTACTTAGTTTCAAAGCCTCCAGAAGTCGAAGCTTTGACTCCTCTATCTCTCCATGTTGTAGCACCACTTCGCGTCACTACATTGATACTTGGATCCATAGGCCTTTTCTCTGCTGCGATCAACTGAATGTTTGGGTTTGGCACATCTTTCTTGCATTTCTGCATCTCTGCTACTAAGACTGGGCATGTCTCAATGACATGATCAAAGGATTTACAATAGTTACAAGTAGTGCATTCATTGGTATAGTCTCTAGATACATGGCTAGGTTGACCACAATTATAACAGATTACTTTCCCTCGACCTCTTCCTTGCGTTGGGCCGGAATTTCTTCCTCTACTAGGGTATCCTCCACCACGGCCTCTATATGTGCCTTGATCATACTGCGCATTATCTTGCTTCTGCAGAGTCACTTATTGGACTCTATATACTCCACTATCACGCATATGCTCCATGTCTCGCTTCCTTTCCTGTATGAGCTCATATGCCCTACAATTGGATTCATCATGTCCAACTGACTTACAGAAATTGCAATATAGATTCTTAGGGGTGTGTACATACTTCTGTATGAGATAATAGTCTTCAGGCCTACGGCCTCGTATTTTACAGATTTCACACCATGGTGCTTGATTCTGATTTAGCGGATTCGGTGCTCCACTATTAAGATACTCCTGAAATAAGGGATAATTCTCTCTAGTGTTCCCTTCTCCTTTGCATCCTATACACCAGACTTATTTTCTTTCTTTTTTTCCTTTCTTCATAGCTTGAAGTTGTAATGTTAGGGTAGCTAACTGGGTCTGAATCTGCAACATCCCAGTGCTAGTTTCTCCAATTGGTGAAGCTTCCAACTTCATCACAATCTCCAAGGCTTCTGCCTGTGAAGCCACCTTCTGCTGCATCAATGATAGTCTGATATGGGGAAACAACGTAGCTACAAACCATTCCTGGTGCTGTTGCGGAGCTATGAAAAAACTTACTTGGTCTAGCAGTGTCTTAAACTTTTGGTCAAATTCCCAAACTGTTTCAATAGGTTTCTGCTTAATCTCTTTCAATTTTGTAATACACTACGATTCTGACTTTGGTTTTTTAAACTCGCTCAATAATGTGGCCTTAATTTCTGCCAAGGTTCTATTCTGTCCCTGAGAATACTTCATGAACTAGTTTAATGCTCTATCTCTAAACGTGGTGACGAGCTGCGCTCTCTCCACAGCATCATCCTAGACCTGCTTAACACTCAAGATGACTTCACATAGAAACTAGTGCTGGTCAGGGTCTTCCAGACCCGTTCCTTTGACTATCGGTAGCTTAATATCATCAGTCATCCTTCTCCTACGTGGTGTAGGGTTCTGAGTGGCAAAAGTGAAATTGGTACTACGCGAAATGTTCTAAAGTAGGTTATTCTAAGTCGAGATAGTTTGAGTACTCGCTCCTCTGATGTTACTGGTATCAACGCTCTGAGGATGAGGAATGCTAGAAATAGGAGGGTTTTGAGATGATGGATTCTGAGATGTAGGAGGTGCGGTACTTGCAAAGGGTGGATTATGCGATGTAATAGGA
The DNA here is from genome assembly GCA_027924585.1 of Larix kaempferi. Taxonomy (NCBI): domain Eukaryota; kingdom Viridiplantae; phylum Streptophyta; class Pinopsida; order Pinales; family Pinaceae; genus Larix; species Larix kaempferi. Next base: position 4,530,578 of record BSBM01000792.1, read on the forward strand.
TGATAGGTAGCAGATAGAGGTGCGATTTGGCTATCAGGCTAAGTTATTAAATCAATATCTACGCGGAGTCTAGTCTTCTGAGTGGTACACTTATATCTTTTTCCACTTCTCAAATTATGTGTCTCTTCGTCAGAATCACTATAAATGATATTGACCATTACAGATTCAAACTGCTAGGAATCTTTACTGCATCTTCAAAATACTTTTTTCAGCTAAAAGCATTTTAATGTATAAACTCAAATTGTTCAGGTACTTACCTCTGAATCCCTTGAAAAAATCTGCTTCAGCTACGCTGTAGGACTTCAGGGTGTCCACAGTGAACTCTTTGATGAAGCCTTCTAGGATACTGTCAACCCAAAATTCGACTGCTCTCGAAAAGGACTATCTACTGCTTTGAGCCTTGCAATGAGCTCTGGAGTCCACTCGGTCGGTATTTGTGATGGGAAACAATTCTTGCGTTCTGCGAGTTGCGATAACCACTCGTGCAACTCGTTTCCAAAATATGCCTAAAAAATCTCATGAATATATTTCCACAAATATTTGTTCAACCAATCTATGTCAGAGAGATGCAGATTTGTATTTTCTTTCCTTACGAAGTCTCTTTCTGTCTTATCACACCAAGCCCAGATTTCTTTCTTGTCCGAATGCCAAATTTCTGCAATCAACAGGACCTTTTCTTATGAGCACATCACTTCTTTCAAGTGCGGAAACTCATCACAGATTCTTAGTCCTGGCAATGAAACCATTTGTTGGCTTACTATACTGTCTTGAGGTTTTCTATAAAGACCCAGGTTCTTCGTGGTTGAAGGAACCAACAAAACCCCTTTTCACTGGCCCTTTTGGCAATAGTCTAGGAGCAGACTGAGGTCTCACCCAAGGTGAAGTTATGGGGGGGGCGATGGAATCTGGTTTCCATAACCACGTGAAGAGTTCTTAAGCAAATGTGATGATAGTGTGCTGATGGCCTGTGCTGCGAACTGAGGACTGCGTGACGACCACCTTCGTCGCGGCTAACACTTCTACAAGCCCAAACGATTGTACAACTCACGCATCTTAGGACGGTGCGATTCGGAAATAGCTCAACACGGGATAGTGCAATAGATAACTGCATGCCTGCTTCAGACTTAACCAGTTTCAACAAGTAACACTTAATGTTTTACCTACTCATCAACTGCCTTAGATGATTTATCTTATGATTTATGCAATGTGATGGAGCACAATGTATTGCGCACTTCTGGTGTTGCATACTGTGAATATCTTATCTATTTAAGTGATTGTCCAACCGAGTCATACATTTGCAGATTTAGAAATACTCATGCATTTAGCCTTCAATCACATATGCAAACTTAACATATTATTCCCATTTCATTCCTCATGGTGAATACATATAAATGCAAACACATAAACTGATAACCAAGATCTCAAGCATCCATTGCAAGAAAATAAACAGATGCAATAAGTAAACAATCACACAACACAGGAATTTAACGTGGTTCACCCCCAAGATGGGAGCTACGTCTGCAAGAACTGTTGTTGTATTAATATTTGGGAAGGTTACTATTATAGGTCAAATCTGCACTTCTCCGTTCGTGATCACATTATGCTGTAGATCACACAAAAGGACACCTGGGATTAAAGAGCTAGGTTGACCTAGATGATGTATGGACTAGAACTACCCTCTTCAGCTGAGAAACTCCTTGTTTCTCTTGACATTTTGACATGTTGGCTACTCTCTAGGCAGTAAACCAACGCACATCTGCTAGTATGCCCTACTTTACTCAAGTGAAATTAGCGCACACCTCATAAAAGTTGCAAACGTTTGTTGTAAAACACTAAAGTTGCATACTGTGCGCTACTATGCCTTGAGAAACTCGTGCACATCTTAATATGAAATCAAAAAATATATTAAGATTATGAAATGGGATTAGTTGAAGTTGGTTCTGCAACTTCCCCAACCTCCCAATCCAACTACCTCTAGATTACAACTTCCTACCTTGTCCCATAAATACGAGGATCCATGAGAGAGAGACCTAGAAGAAAGGCTTTAAGCATTTTTATGCTGGAGGAAATTCCCAAGTCATTGTGAAGAGCAGGAGCCCAGGACTCGATTGCAGAAGCATCTTGACAAGTCAAGTATACTTGTATTGATTTCATGCTTCTTTGACAATAAAAAGGTGGAAACACCCTTCCTGTCCCAAATCGAATATCTATTGGATTGTATGTTCATTTGGTTTAATATCTGATTATATTTGATGTTAAATTGCTTTATGATTTCATCATATTTATATAGTCAAGATACGCTGAGGAAGGTTTCCTTTGTGTTGCAGTTTCATCAAGCGGAATATCAAGTGAAATACCAAGCGAAAGCTAGGACTAGCCGTCAATTAAAGGTGCATCTTTCTATATCTTGATCCCTTTCATTTGTAGGAACTAATTGTAATGCAATGAATGTATTTACTTGTCAACCTTGCCCAAGTTGGTAGTGCCTCTCCTCACTATAAGGTTTAAATCCTGAACAACAGACTGGCGACTTCGCTGGGGAGTAACCGTGTAATTTTTCTGCTCTAGGAGACCTAGTTTAAGGTTCCTTCCAGTCCCATTTTCAGTCTTTTTGATTCTCTGAGAGGTCTTGTAGGTCTTTGTTACCTGTTCTTCTTGCCTGATTCATCTTAGTTTGTTGTTGCAAAGCCTGTTTCTGTCCTTTTGTGACATGTGTGCTGGTTTACCCTACTAACAGTAGCGCATACAACCTGATGAGCGCTGGTTTGTACACCCAATAGTAGCGCATCTTTCTAGTGTGTGTTGGTTTCTGCACTGCATAGTAGTGCATTTTCCTATAACTTTCAGTTCACTGTTAGTGTTCGATTTCCAGTATTTGGTTTCACTTACAGCCTGCTGCTTTGCCTCCTTGACTGACACCTGAGACTTCCATGTCTTTTGAGTCTTGTTTACCTCCCTTGAGTCTTTTAATTTGATTTTGCTTGCTTGAGTACTTGTTTAAGTGTCTTTACTACTTTCTAGCGCTTTTTGAAGTTCGTGCACTATTCTCTTTTGGACATAGCTGCACACTTTGGCCCTAGTTGCTTGTTGCAATCATATAGGCCTACGTTTTTAACGTTAGTTGTTTGTAGCAACAATAGCACGCTTTCACTTCATCTTATCCTTTCCATTAGGGTTTGACCTTCAAGTTTGAGTCCTTAGGGTTGCTTTCGAAAGGTTGCTTGGTTCATATACTTTCTGATTGGATTTTCAGTTCAATTCAAGAAGTCAAAGCCTTCTGGTTAGCCTTCTTTCGAGTCCGTGTGTTTGGTAAGGTCACTTTTGGTTCGCTTTCTTACTCCTTTACTTGGATTAGTGTTTTCTTAGGGTTTTGATGCTTAGGAGCAGCCAGTTAGGTCTGCCTTTCCATTACGAGCATTTATTTTCCTTGTCTCTTTTACACTTTGTTTCCAAGTCTCAAGTTTTTCTTTTGCAAAAACTTGGTAGGTCAAGTCTTCCTCAAATCATTCGATTTGTTTGTTTTGAGCCATTTAGGTGTTTGTCTTACTCACATTTTACATTTAAGTCTTACTTGCTCTTTTACAAGTTCTCTTTCTTTTACAATTATCAAAAAAGACAAAAAATTGTTTAAGTAGCTTAGTAGTAAGGTTTATCATTTTTTTGAAGTAGCATAGTTTGCTTTGAAATATTAAAAGAAGATACAAAACGATTTTGATTTACGATTGCTTAGGTTTCAATTTTTTTGAAAGAATCATAAACGAAAAGAGAAAATTTTGGTGAAATTGAAAGCATTACTTTAGAAGTACTTTACTTTCATACAAACCATTCCACACACCGCACTACAACCCTTGAGTAACAAGTAGCCCTTAAAAAGAAATATTAATAAAATTAACTAGCAACATTTTTCTTTTTAGGTATACACGACATCAACTAGCTTAGGCTAGATTTTCGGACTTAAATCACCTTAAACGATTTGAAACTGGCTTCATTACTCAACAATTGTAGTATGACTTTGTATTAGGTAAATCCATCTCTATCAAATAGTCTTGGGATGCTCTACTCAAACCAGAGTTAAGCACGAGGCTGTGGGAAGTTGGAACTGTTGAGGATATCCCCTCACTTTCCTCTCAACCATAAACAAGAGTTGACTCGTGTATGGGGGTCCTTTCAGAATTTGGGCTTTGCTACCCTACCCATGTGTTTCGACTAGGTTGATGACTGTCCCCCCAGGTTATTTTTTATTGATGGTAGCCTTAGTATCAGACCTCTAGTATTCTACACAGGTAGAGTGGGCGGTTATTCCCACTCCACCTCGGACAAACGTGGAAGGTAAACCTTTTGCAGTAATCCTGGCAGGGCGGTTTGGTGATTCAAATGCTTGCACCTAGTGGACCTCCGGAGGACGCCATGTAATTGACTATCGATACTCTGTTAGTCTGTTCTGGGCCCTAATCATCCCAGACTTACTTCCGAGAGTATTTTCCATCTGTTTGCTTGGTTTGATTAATTAGAAAATTTTGTAGTGGTATGTTGTTTGTGCCTTAGTTGTAGTGGCCACTAGGTTTTTACTTAGTTTACTTTTTTATAGTTGTGGAGGACCAACATCTTCATCGGTCTCAGAGGTTGCAAAACTTTCCTCCTCCCATTGTGGAGCCTCCATCATCACTGTGACGTCGGAGGACAGATTCTCGTGGTTCTTTTGAACTTATGGGTGAAACAGAGGTTCTTGGAGAACCACAGCCCAGAACCTCGGATCAATAGGTCTTTGATACTGTTGAGGTTGAGGACCTAACTACTATAGAGTTTAATACTCCTTTCAACCCTCCTCTTACTGGACCCAATGATCCACTTCTGTTACCTGTTGGATTTCAACAACCTGAGTATAGTGCTTACCTTTTTACACCGAGTTATACCATGACCAACCCAGGAGACGAGCAGGGAGTTCCTCGAACTCCCACAACTTCTATGGTTGCAAGGATCCTGAATCATTCTTTCACAAACACTGCCACGCCGAGTTTGTCACAGACTGCTTCTGCCTCAACTGCGTCCTTTAGTTTCAATGCTAGTACTTTAGGCATGCCAAGCTCATTGGCATCGACATCTGCCTCAGCTTCCACACCTACTTTTGGACTTAACAACATCCCTTTGTCAGGGATACCCACAGTGAATTTCACTCAGTGTTTTGCTACACAACAGTTATAGGGTGTAACTCAGAATATTAATTCTTCATCCGTGGTTGGGTTACTACCACACATAGATTCAACCCCTATGGAGGTTACAATGTTAATCCATCGAATATACCTGTAGGGAGTATCCCCTTCTCTTTGTTTGCTGGAGGAGGGGGTAGCATAATTAATCCTCAATTTGGTGGGACTAACACCTAGCCACAATGGACTGTTTCCCCGGGAAGTAATCTGCTTACTTTCGGATGGAACAATTTCAATGCTTTCGTTTCACAACCGATGGTTTGGGGCAACCCCAACCAATAGTACATGAACCAGGCGATGCGTGGTTCCTGTTATCTCCTCAAATAAACATAGACTAGTTGTTTTTTCTAGGTGATAGGAAGTCTTTCAAATTTTCATTTTCATATACATTTTAGGTTCTTTTTCAAGAGTTTGAAGTATGTAATAAAGTTTGAAATAACATTTGATGTTACTTTTTCTCCAAAAAGAATTTTTCGGGTTTTGGTAGCTTAGGAGGACATGGAAATTGTTCATTAGCTACCGAAAACATAGCTTTTGGTAGCTTACAGTATGGAAGACAAAACTCTTCAAGCTACCAAAAGGAAAGGAACATGTCATGTATCATGGAATAGTTTTCGGTGGCTTATGCGGATACGACAGTTGTTTATTAGCCACTGAAAAGCAAGTTTCTGGAAGCTTACAGTTCAAAGGAAAAATTGTCCACAGCTACAGAAAGCAGAGGCATTTGTAAACACTTTTTCGGCAGCTTACGTGCTCAAAAGCGAAACCATCAGCTACCGAAATCGAGTCGGTTTCAAGCGGTGGAGATGTCTAATCAAGGGCTTCATCATGAAGTTTAAAAGGGATCCATCATTCCTTAACCACCAAAAAGGGTCACTGCTAGCAAAGACACGATCTCTCCAAGGTAAAGCCTGCTGCAATCATGATCTCACCCTAGATGATTGAACCCTATATCTATCACGTCTACCTAATTTCGAGAAGCTATACATCCAGTGAAATCATGTAAAATTAACAAGTCATTAAACCCTCATGATTAGATTTTAAATTCACATCCCTCGAAGTCAGGTTCTTTAAACTGCGACATCCTTCCTCCTTCACTCTTACCACGTCGTTGAACTTACCTGTTCCCTGAATTCGCGTCGTGCTCTCAAGCTCGAATTTTTTAACAGCAGGTGTCAAGAAACAGCTTACAGATGAAGAAAAGTGGAGGAGTGGTCCTCAGGAAAGAGTTAGATGACATTTGTTACCTGGAATCACACCCCGAGGTATGTCAACTCTTTAAAGATGTAGGTTGTTATAAGTTTTGTAAAAAAAATCAAGGATCTCATTAGCAAATAGCCGAAACGTTTGCTCTCACATTTGATGGCACAAGGGCAATAATTGGCAAGGAGGAATTCCAGGTAGATGAAGCCCTCATAGCTAAGGTGACAGAGCTTCCAACGACTGGAGAAAATTGGTTCAAGACTACTATCACAAAATATTTTGAATTCAGATCCAATCTAAAACCAGAGCACAGAAATATTCTATGGAAGAAGGATATTCCTATGTCCTATCTTGAGGAGAAATGGCAGCATCTATTGAAGTCAATTCTTGTCTACATAACCTGTCAGGGTATATACAATAGGGTGTTGATTTATCATTTTAAATTAATGGATCATTTCACTGGCAGGAACCCCTTGAATCTCCCTTTTTATCTCTACAAACGATTGACTAAGATGGCTCATCAAGTCAAAGCCCAGCCAACCAAAATCGTAGGTACACTATATCACCATGGCTTGATCAAGCTCATAGTTTCTGAGTTGTCGCAAAGAAGAAACATGAACTGGGCATTCTTCCTTTTCTGGAATGAATTCGAAACAGAGTTACAACAAGAGGATGAAAAGAATTCTTCCACTCCCAGAAGTGGAAAAAGGAAGAGGAGAGCCATCTCTCCAATTACAGTTTATCACTTTTCCTCTGCTCTCAAATTTCAGAAGGCTAAAAAGAAGTTAGAGTTCAGTAAAAAGATAGAGAAAGAAGGAGCTGCTTCAGAAAGCAAGAACATCCTCAACCTACCATACACAAATTCTGAAAATGAGGAACAGCAAGAAGCTGAAGCAGGATATGAAATTTTTCCTTCACCTACACCTAGGGAAGAGCCTGATCAGAAAGTTGTTGAAGCATCAACCAAAAAATCAAAGAAGTCCTCATCTTAGAGGATAAATCAACTTATTAGACAGGTATATGAGCTCAAACTACTTCAAAGGGTGATCAAGAAAAAGAATGAAAGGTTGACTGAAAGAAATACTGAATTGTATACCTCCTTTCAAGGGTTAACCAAAAAGCATAGCAAGTTGAAAGGGAGAAATATAAGACTGATAAGAGACAATATCAGATTGAGTAGGAAGGTTGAGCTTTTGAGAAATAAGAAAATGACTCCAAAACCCCAGCCTAAGGCACACTCAGACCTTGACACCCTAGTGGCAGCAATCATCAGTTTTGTTGACACTCCAGTTTTGGCCCAGGATGAAGAAAAATCCAAACAGAAAAAAGATGAGTAGCAGAAGTCAGAAAACACATTTTTGTCAAAATTGTTTGCAAGCTAGATAAAACAGAGTTTTTCGGTGGCTTAGGCGAACATGGGAATTGTTCATTAGCTACCAAAAATCCAATTTTTGGCAGCTTACAACATAAATATAGGACTCTTCTAATTACCAAAAAGAGAGGCAAGTTCCAAACATCTCAAAAAATGTCTCGGTGGCTTAGGAAAACATACCGAACTGTTCATTAGCCACCGAAAGTAGAGCTTTTGATAGCTAACAAAATTAAAACCCAGCCTTTCTAGCTACTGAAACTACAGAATAATGCAAAAGGTTGCCTTCTTGCACAAGACCTGACTTTTGCTGATCCAAACACTTCGCGGACATTTTCTAATGATAGATAAGCATTTAAAGGCATCATGATCAAAATTATGTTCCAGATTGAAAGGCGCCAGTAAGGTAAGAAGAGGAATCTTCTTATCTATTTTGGGCAAAAGATGGCCTGTCGATCCTCCACGCAGCAGTTTCAACCTTACTCACCAGCCTTCGAAGGCTTGTTACAACTGTCGAAGATATGAGGACTAGCAAGATGGCGGTTACCCTTTTAATATAGGACTCTTTCATACTTTTCAGAAATATGTTTTAACTAGCTATTTTTAGCAGATTCGATCTAGTTTTTCAGGATCTTGAACGGTTTTGTAAAGGCTATAAAGCCTATGACTTATGTAGAACAGAGGTTTGAATTTGAAGACTCTAATACTCTCTTTTTGTAGAAAGACTTCTTCTTAATATATTCAGTAATACAAGCCTCTTTCATTGTTGTTTTTAGACCATTATCTTCTTCTTTCTGTGCTTATGAGTAGAGGTTCTCTTGTCTATGTTTATTTCAAAAGCTGGTGATTGTCATCTCACTTTCATATCAGTAAACTAGGATCATAAGTCACTATTGCTAGTTCTATTGACCCATCATATGCATTGTTTCGTATATGTATGTTCTGGTTAATATAGTTAGTTTTTCTCCACCCATCTAATTCAACAAAACTATCTGATTAATGGCTTTTGAAGGCCTTGTCCTATATGGATATTACTAAGTTGTCTTGAGTGAGGAAGTTAGTGAGTGAGTTATTCATCTTGATCCAATTATAATCCATCATTCAAAATAAGATTAAGTTATCAGGCTCTTTCAATTGCAACCTAGAAAGACTCTTGGAGAGCTAACAAATTAGCATCGTTACCGGGGAAAGGAATTTGAAGCTAGTTTCCTTGGGAGAATGACACAAGATCCAACTTTGGTGATAGACAAAGTGTCGATAGTATTCTGGTTGTAATCATCTATCTGGTGACTCCATTGGAACGAAGTGGCTTCGAGAAGACCAAGTACCAGAGAAAATCCTCAAAGGCCACCAGTGACACCTATTTCAGATCTCGAACAGATCATAAGGAGAGGAAGAGCTTCAAAAAGACAGATTTCCAGAGCTGCAAGGGGAACCACATCAAGTACTTCTAGAGGTACTTATTTTGTTTTATCAAATGAACCACCTTTAAATTTCCTTCTACTGAAGCAGCTAGTTCTCAAAAAATTATAAGTAAATCAGACAATTTGAAAGTTGAAGAATTTTCAACTACTTCTGTTGTTGAAGATCCTATTTCTGAACCTGTTACCCAAGCTGATTTAGGAAAATAAACCCTAGAATCTATCAAAGAAGAGGGTTGTTCTTCCTACCTGAATCCCTTACCAACTGAGCCTGAAGAAAGCTATCCTTTTGTTCATACCAATGTGCTTTCCATTGAAAACATCTTGCAGGATATTTTAGATCAACGCGAAGAAAGATTGGCCTTGTTACTTGCATAGTTCTATAAGGATTCCTATTTTCCCAATTAGCCAACAAATCTTTTCACCTCCACTCTTGGCGACTCCACTAGGTCAAACCCAACACCTTCATCACCACCTATACCTCCTCAGCTATCACCCACACCAACGATATCTTCTGCTACCCCTTCCATACGCACATCCACTATGGTTGTCCCGCTGACTAAGATGGAAAAGATCCTCATTGCCAGATATGCCCCTCTAAATTTTCCTAACCCCCTTTCTGCTATGCCTATTGGAGATTACCAAAAATATATGCCTAAGTTTACTGGAGAGGTATACTTTATAGCTGAAGAACATTTAAAGCCATTCTACAGTTATGTTGAGAACATAAATATTGAGAATGAGGATGTATGGACTAGGGTTTTTGTGCAGAGTTTAGATGGTCAAGCTAGGAAATGGTTCAAAGAGTTACCTGCCAGATCAGTAGCTGATATTGAAGCTCTAGATGAATTATTTTTGAAGCATTGGGGAGAAAGAAGAGACCACCTCTATTACCTTATAGAATTTGGTAATTTAAAGAGAGAAAATGGAAAGTCTGTTTCAAATTTCACAAAGAGATTCATTAAAATGTTTGGCAAGATACCTGCTGAGATCAAACCTATAGATACTTCAGCCAGAATCACTTATGCAAATGCTTTTGATCCTGATTTTTGTCTTCATCTCAGAGAAAGAAAATCTGCTTCTTTATCACTCATGCAAGATGCTACTCTTGAGGTCGATTCTAATATTGTTGCATCTCAGATTCTTAAGGGAAAAATGGACAGAAAGAAGCAAACTCCAGACTCTTCTTCTTCATCAGAAACAAAAATGGAAAAAATGGCTAATATGTTGGACATCTTAACAGTTGAAATGTCTAAACTGAAAGTTCAAGGTCAACAACCTACAAGAGGTAAAGGACCAAATGATTTTGTTCCTAGAAACCCTAATACCTTCCCTTACAGAAGAAATAACCCACAGGCTCAGATCCTCCAAAGAGACAGGAATCCAGCTGAAGAACAAAGAATCAGAGCTCCTTTCCAGCACGCTGTATTGGAAGAGGAACAAGAGCTTACTCAGGGAGAAGGAGAAGAAGAAGACAATATCAACTGCATGGAAGATAAAGTTGACTCCTCTTTCCTGACACAATCTGAGTATGAGGAAGCCCTCATGAATGAACAGATCACTGAAGAATCATTGTATTAGGCAGATGATCAAGGAGGTTATAATTTGAGGTCTAAACTTGCTGCTAAAAAACCTGTGACCATTGCTCCCAGAAAGAAGAATCTTGTCCTTACAAAGAAGTTTGCTTCTCCTGCAAAAAAGGTTGTTTCTCGTGCAAAACAGATTGTTGATCCTTCAAAACAGCAGCAAAGGCCATTACAACCTTCTGTCCATGATCAGATTCAACTTAAAGCTCCAACACAAGAGGTAAGAACTTCTGACAAAATTGTCTTACTCTTTCAATCTTGAATCAGAAATTCAGAAACTAAAAAATCCCTTTTCCACTGATTGAGCTTATGAAAAATGATTCCTTCAAGTCATCTATACTGAAATCCCTTCAACCAAAAACACCCAGAGATGTTGATTTTGTGAATTTGCAAGATGATAAGCCCTCAGTAACCCTAGGTCCTATGGTTGAAGAACTGGATGGGTCTTGTCCACCTTTCTATATATCCCTGAATACCCATGACAAAATTCTTCACAATTGTTTGCTAGACTCAGGAGCATCCCACAATCTTATGCCAAAAGCAGTGATGGATGAGCTTGGACTTAGCATCACAAAACCCTACCATGATCTCTTCCCTTTTGACTCCAGGAAAGTCAAATTCCTAGGCCTCATAAAAGATCTTATCATAAACCTGTCTCAGCTGCCTTCAAAAAGCATGGTAATGGATGTAGTAGTTTCTGATATCCCACCCAAGTTTGGTATTCTCTTGTCCCGTTCATGGAGTAAATGACTAGGGGGTATGTTATAGATGGATCTGACTCATGCTACAATCCCGATGTTTGGAGGTGAAACTAAAAGACTCTATAGAGAGAACCAGCTTGCCTATATCATCAGTAATGAAAAGAATTTTGTAAATCATCCCATTTACGCATTGGATACAGACTTTGGAGCATGTATCCTGCAAATAAATGATGTTCAACCAGCACCTTTGCAGCTCACAAAGCCTACTTGTCAGCAATCTGAAGAAGTAACCACTTATGTTTGGAGCATGTTTTTTGATGGTGCCAGTACTCAAGCTTTAGCAGGTGTAGGTGTTGTTTTTATCTCTCCTTCGAAGGATGTTATGCATTTGTCTTATAAACTGGATTTCAAAAATACTAACAATATAGCAAAGTATGAGGCTTTGCTGTTGGGAGTTAAGGCTGCCAAAGAAATGGGAATCATGTACCTGAAGATATTTGGAGATGCAGAGCTCATCATACAACAAGTGAACAGAAATTTTCAAGAAAAGAATGTCAGGCTAAAGGCATACAAAGATGAGGTATGGAAGCTTAGAGATTCTTTTATGACTTTTGACATTTCTTATATACCTAGAGCTATGAACCACCTAGCTTATTCCCTTGTTGTCTTTGCTAGTACGTTCATTCCTCCTATGCCTCCTAAATTGAACTATGAAATCCAAGTCAAGTATAGGCCATCCCTACCTGATAATGTTGAATTTGGAAAGTCTTTGAAGATGATAATGAACTTAGTAGATTTCTCTAGGTCATTGATGATTTTTCTAATATGCATATTGACCAAGAAAATATAAATGTAGAGGAATCCCAGAAGTCTAAGTTGAAAGGGAAAATGGGTCAACATGATATTTTTCAGTTGCCAAGCAATCATATACCTCGAGGTTTAGTACCTCTCGAAAGGCTTTTTGACCATAATGATGTCCCCTTCAAACCTATGAAAAAGGAGAATGACCCTGCAGTCCATGAGCATAATATAGGCAGCCAAAATCATCCTAAACTCATAAATTTGTCTACTGAGTTGACAGCTGATCAGAGGTCAGAATATTGCAGCCTTATAAAAGAATTTACTGATATTTTTGCTTGGGAATACAGTGATATGAAAACATATGACGAAGATACCATTCAACATAGAATTCCTCTGGAAAAGGACACCATCCCTTTCAAGCAAAAGTTAAGGCCTATCAACCCGCTCCTGTTACCTGTGATTGAGAAAGAAATAAAAAAGCTCCTTGATGCTAAAATCATAATCCCACTAAGATATTCTAAATGGATCGCAAATTTAGTAATAGTGAGGAAGAAAAATGGTGAGATCAGGTTATGTGTCGATTTTAGAAACCTAAACAAATGCTCCAAAAAAGACAACTATCCCCTACCCAAGATGGAGCATTTACTGCAAAGAGTTTCAGGAGCTAGTGTCATGTCATTCCTAGATGGCTTCTCAGGATACAATCAAATTTCTATACACCCTAATGATCAGGAGAAGACAGCTTTTACCACTCCTTGGCGTACCTTCATGTAAGCCAAGATGCCATTTGGGTTGATGAATGCCAGGGCCACCTTTCATAGGACCATGGACATAGCCTTTGTGGGATTAAAAGACAAGTTTGTCCTCATATATCTTGATGATATCACTGTATACTCAAATAGTCATGAAGAACATTTGTAGCACCTAAAAGGGGTTTTTCTGAAATGTATACAATTTGGAATTTCTTTGAATCCTAAGAAGTCTCAGTTTTCTCTCGGGGGGGGGGGGGGGGGGAAAGCTCCTAGGCCACATAGTTTCAACACAAGGTGTAAATATTGATCCAGTTCGGGTTGAAGCAATTCAGAAGGTATCTATACCAAGGTCGAAAAAGGATATTCAATCTTTCCTCGGTAAGATAAATTTTTTCAGGAGGTTTATTCCAAATTTTTTTGAGTTAGTGAAACACATAACTTCCATGTTGAAAAAGGGATCCGAAATTAAATGGACAGAAAATGCAAGAAACTCTTTCGAAGTCATCAAGCAGGCTACCATGGAAGCTCCTACTTTGATTAGTCCAGATTAGACCAAGGTTTTCTATATTTTCTCTTTTGCTTCCTATGATACAGTGGCAACAGTCTTGTTGCAGAAAGATGATGAAGGTCTTGATCAACCAATTTCCTTCTTCAGCAAAAAATTGAGGGATGCTGAACTAAAATACGATCCCATCGAAAAACATGCTTATGCTCTGATCAAGTCATTGAAGGCATTCAGAATTTATATCATACATACAAAGGTCATAGCCTATGTCCCTTCAGCTTCTGTGAAAGATGTTTTAACTCAACTTGACATTGATGGCAAGAGAGCCAAATGGATTGCTAAGCTGATTGAATTTGATATAGAAGTAAATCCCACCAGGCTAGTAAAAGGTCAAGGCTTAGCTAAGCTTATGGCTGAAGAAAATTGTGAACTATTAGACATGAATTTCAATGGAATAAGTTCAGCAAGTTTGCAGATAGAAGTAGTAGTAGCAGAGCAACATGATAGTCAGCAGGTGGCTGAGAATCTGTTTTCACGCGAGTGGTGTTCAGGTACTATTCATTTTTTGCAAAATTTAGAAGTTACTCCTAGACTTAGCACAACCCAAGCACGATCTCTTAAGCTTAAATCTATTAAATTTTGCATAAGTAACAATCTGTTGTATTGGAAAGATCTTGCTAGTGTTCTGCTAAGGCGTCTAGATCAAGAAGAGTCAGTTCAAGTCATGCATCACTTCCATTCAAGCATATGTGGAGGCCATCATTACTGGAAAACTACAGCTCATGAGATTCTAAAGGCTGGATACTATTGGATTGTTCTTTTCTCTGACGTATACACTTTTGTGAAATCTTGTGACAAATGCCAAAGATTCGTAGCAAAACAGCAGCTAAAATCCTTGCCCCTGAAACCTATTATAGTTAATGGTCCCTTCCAACAATGGGGGCTTGATTTTATAGGTGAGATTAATCCTTCATCCAGTGGTCAACATAGATGAATCCTAGTAGCCACTGATTATTTTACCAAGTGGATAGAGGAAATTCCCACAAGGAAATCTAATCATCAAGTTATCATGAAATTTCTCTATGAAAACATCTTTATTATATTTGGTTGCCCAAAAAGGCTAGTAACTGATAATGCACCATCTTTTAAAGATAAATAATTAGTTCACATGTGTGAGTCAATGGGCATTCAATTGGTACACTCTACTCCCTACTACCCTCAAGGCAATGGCCTTGCCGAGTCATCCAATAAAAGTCTAGTCAAAATCATCTGAAAGCTATTGGAAGAAAATCAGAAGAGTTGGGATTCCAAACTAAAGTTTGCTCTTTGGGTTGACAGAGTGACAAATAAAAAATCCATAGGGACTTCCCACTTTAGATTGGTTTATGGTACTGATGCCATTTTCCCAATTCAGCTAATCCTGCCAGCAACTAAGTTTTTTCAGGAGGAACAAGATGAACCAAATGACATGGTGAGAAGAATGCTTGACTTGGTTGAATTGCAGCAGACTAGAGAACAGTTGGTGGAAAGGTTAGAAGCTCATCAGAAGACGATAAAAAATACTTTTGACAAGAAGGAAAAGGTGGAAAGTTTTTAGGTTGGAGACTGGGTTCTAAAATGGGATGCCCCCAGGAAGGACAAGGGAAAGCATGGAAAATTTGATTCTCTATGGACAGGTCCTTTTGTGATAACTCAAGTACACCAGAACAACACTTTCAAAATGCAAATTCTGGAAGGTGAAGAAATGTTTGGTGGCCCAGTCAATGGGTGATTTCTGAAACTCTATTTCATCTAAGGCTTCAAAGCCTGGTCATTGTAAATATCATTTTTATTTTCAGTTTTTGCAAAATAACTCCATGCCCAATGGAACACTAGAAGATAGGTTTAGATTTTTTTTTTATAGGAAATGCATTTGATATTTGGTTCTTGGAACCTCACAGGGAGGATTCCATCCCCGAGTAGGAGCCAGATGTTATCTCTTCAAATAAATAGAGTAGTTGTTTTTTCTAGGTGATAGGAAGTCTTTCAAATTTTCATTTTCATATACATTTGAGGTTCGTTTTCAAGAGTTTGAAGTATGTAATAAAGTTTGAAATAACATTTGATGTTACTTTTTCTCCAAAAAGAATTTTCGGGTTTCGGTAGCTTAGGTGGACATGGAAATTGTTCATTAGCTACCGAAAACCTAGCTTTCGGTAGCTTACAGTATGGAAGACAAAACTCTTCAAGATACCGAAAGGAAAGGCATGTGTCATGTATCGTGGAATATTTTTCAGTGGCTTAGGTGAATACAACAGTTGTTTATTAGCCACCGAAAAGCAAGTTTTTGGTAGCTTACAGTTCAAAGGCAAAATTGTCCATAGCTACCGAAAGAAGAGGCATTTGTAAACACTTTTTCGGCAGCTTATGTGGTCAAAAGTGAAATCATCAGCTACCGAAATAAAGTCGGTTTCAAAAGGTGGAGATGTCTAATCAAGGGCTTAGTCATGAAGTTTAAAAGGGATCCATCATTTCTTAACCGCCGAAAAGGGTCACTACCAGCAAAGACTCGATCTCTCCAAGGTAAAGCCTACTGCAATCATGATCTCACCCTAGCCGACTGAACCCTATATCTATCACGTCTACCTAATTTCGAGAAGCTGTACATCCAATGCGATCGTGTAGAATTAACAAGTCATTAAACCCTCATGATTAGATTTTCAATTCACATCCCTCGAAGTCAGGTTCTTTAAACCATGACATCCTTCCTCCTTCACTCTTACCACGTCGTCGAACTTACTTGTTGCCTGAATTCGCGTCGTGGTCTCAAGCTCAAATTTTTTAATAGAAGGTGTCAAGAAACAACTTATAGATGAAGAAAAGTGGAGGAGTGGTCTTCAGGAAAGAGTTAGATGACATCTATTACCTGGAATCATACCCTGAGATATGTCAACTCTTTAAAGATGCAGGCTGTTATAAGTTTTGTAAAAAACTTCAAGGATCTCATCAACAAATAGCCAAAACGTTTGCTCTCACATTTGATGACACAAGGGAAATAATTGGCAAGGAGGAATTCCAGGTAGACAAAGCCCTCATAGCCGAGGTGACAGAGATTCCAACGACTGGAGAAAATTCAAGACTACTGTCACAAAAGATTTTGAATTCAGATCCTATCTGAAACTAGAGCACAAAAATCTTGTATGGAAGAAGGATATTTATCTGTCCTATCTTGAGGAGAAATGGCAGCATCTGTTGAAGTCAATTCTTGTCTACATAACCTATGAGGGTAGATACAATAGGGTGTTGATTTATAATTTTAAATTAATGGATCATTTCACTGGTAGGAACTCCTTGAATCTCCATTTTTATCTCTACAAAAGCTTGAATAAGATGGCTCATCAAGTCAGAGCCCAGCCAACCAAAATCGCAGGTAGACTATATCACCATGGCTTGATCAAGCTCATAATTTCTGAGTTGCCGCAAAGAAGAAACATGAACTGGGCATTCTTCCTTTTTTGGAATGAATTTGAAATAGAGTTACAACAAGAGGATGAAAAGAAGTCTTCCACTCCCAAAAGTGGAAAAAGGAAGAGGAGAGCCATCTCTCCAATTGCAGTTGATCACTTTTCCTCAGCTCTCAAAGTTCAGAAGGCTAAAAGGAAGTTAGAGTTCAATAAAAAGATAGAGAAAGAAGGAGCTACTTTAGAAAGCAAGAACATCCTCAACCTACCATACACAGGTTCTGAAGATCAGGAACAACAAGATGTTGAAGCAGGATATGAAATTTTTCCTTCACCTACACCTAGGGAAGAGCCTGATCAGCAAGTTGCTGAAGCGTCAACCAAAAAATCAAAGAAGTCTTCATCTCAAAGGATAAATCAACTTCTCAGAAAGGTATATGAGCTCGAACTACTTCAAAGGGTGATCAAGAAAAAGAATGAAAGGTTGACAGAAAGAAATACTGAATTGTATACCTCCTTTCAAGGGTTAACCAAAAAGCATAGCAAGTTGAAAGGGAGAAATATAAGACTGATAAGAGACAATATCGGATTGAGTAGGAAGGTTGAGCTTCTGAGAAATAAGAAAATGACTCCAAAACCCCAGCCTAAGGCACACTCAGACCTTGACACCCTAGCGGCAGCAGTCATCAATTTTGCTGACACTCTGGTTTTGGCCCAGGATGAAGAAAAATCCAAACAGCAAAAAGATGAGTAGCAGAAGTCAGAAAACACATTTTTTTCAAAAAAATTTGCAGGCTAGATCAAACAGATTTTTTCGGTGGCTTAGGCGAACATGTGAATTGTTCATTAGCTACCAAAAGTCCAATTTTCGGAGCTTACAACATAAAGATAGGACTCTTCTAGTTATCGAAAAGAGAGGCAAATTCCAAACATCTCAAAAAATGTCTCAGTGGATTAGGCGAACATGCTGAACTGTTCATTAGCCACCGAAAGTAGAGCTTTCAGTAGCTAACAAAATTAAAACCCAGCCTTTCTAGCTACCGAAACTACAGAATAATGCAGAAGGCTGCCTTTTTGCACAAGACCTGACTTTTGCTGATCCAAACACTTCGAGGATGTTTTCTAATGATAGATAAACATTTAAAGGCATCATGATCAGAATTCTGTTCCAGATTGAAAGGCGCCAGAAAGGTAAGAAGAAAAATTTGCTTGTCTATTTTGGGCAAAAGATGGCCTGTCGATCCTCCAGGCGGCAGTTTCAACCTTACTCATCAACTTTCGAAGGCTTGTTACAACTGTTGAAGATATGAGGACTAGCAAGATGGCGGTTACCCTTTTAATATAGAACTCTTTCATACTTTTCAGAAATATGTTTTAACTATCTATTTTTAGCAGATTCGATCCATTTTTTCAGGATCTTGAACGGTTTTGTAAAGGCTATAAAGCCTGCGACTTATGTAGAACAAAGGTTCGACTTTGAAGACTCTAATACACTCTTTTTGTAGAAAGACAAACTTCTTTCATTTAGTAATACAAGCTTCTTTCATTGTTGTTTTCAAACCATTATCTTCTTCTTTCTATGCTTATGAGCAGAGGTTCTCTTGTCTATGTTTACTTCAAAAGCTGGTGATTGTCATCTCACTTTCATATCAGTAAACTAGGATCATAATTCACTATTGCTAGTTCCATTGACCCATCATATGTATTGTTTCATATATGTATGTTCTGGTTAATATAGTTAGTTTTTCTCCACCCATCTAATTCAGCAAAACTATCTGATTAATGGCTTTTGAAGGCCTTGTCCTATCTGGATATTACTAAGTTGTCTTGAGTGAGGAAATTAGTGAGTGAGTTATTCATCTTGATCCAATTATACACCATCATTCAAAATAAGATTAAGTTACCAGGCTCTTTCGATTGCAACCTAGAAAGACTCCTGGAGAGCTAACAGTTCCCAATACCAGGTTCCTGTTTACCAGATGCCATCGGCTCAACCACATTTACCGTTTCTGGCAACTTTAAACTTTCCAGATCTTTCAAAGCTTACAAATGACCCTATGGGCCATGATGCTACATGGCCACCCATTCCCACAAAATTGCCCTCAGACATACCAAAGTTTGAAGGTAAGACTGGTGAGGACCCTGGTGACCATGTCACAACTTTTCATCTCCGGTGCTCCTCCAATTCCCTGAATGATGATTCCATAAGGTTGAGGCTCTTCCAAAGAACCTTGACAAGTGCTGCAGCCAAGTGGTATATTGAACTACCTTCAGCTGCCTATAGCACCTTTCGGGATCTTTCCATTGTTTTCTTGAACCACTTTCAATTTCCTGTCCGGTACGATGCCGACACAGACCTTTTGTCGACATTTTGACAGAACAATGCCACTCATCTATCTAATCACATTCAGGAGTGGTGAAGGAGAAATATGCTCATCAAGGCCGGCATCCCCCTAGAATTCTTATTAGAATGGTACCTTAAATCTCTTCTTCCTTATGTTTCTAAGGAAGTTTCCACTTCAGGGGTGTCCTCCGAAGAGGAAGCCATTTTGAGAACTCAGCAACTCGACTTAGTTTATGCTCAGTCTGGGTTGTTGTATGAGATTATTCCTGATGTGCCGAGGTCTAATATAGACTTAGGTTAACCTAAAACTGGACCACATGCCGATGGAATGGTGGGTCCAGTCGACTCTGTAGCATTTGATACCTTAACAAAGCAGGTTCATTCCTTGTCAGTCAAACAATCTACTGCAGAAGCAACTTCTGTTGCATCCTGCCCTTCTACAACTGAATCTGCACAGCAGGTGCAGACAAACCAAAAGGGCCCTCGGCAGCCCAATAACAAAAGAAAGGGCAAGAAAGGGGAGGGAAACCAACAAAAGCCCAAAAACACACAAAATGCCGAGTAGGGTAAAAAAGAGAAAAGGAAGGTTAAGTTCCCTTGAAAAATGTGTCAAGAGGACCACCTTACCCATCAATGCCCTCTAATGGAAGAAGCCTAGAAGTTGATCCGTGAGAAGAAACCAGCTATAATGAAAGATCCTTTTCCTCATGGACAGGGTTCAACTTCTAGCATCTCTAGTGTTGGGGGCACTACTTGTGCCAACCCAGCTGATCAGTCATTCATCAACACGGTTAATTCAGACGCTTTGTTGCAAACTTGAGCTCGGAATTATACCCTGGATCCACAGCAGAAGGATGCTCCTGAATCCTCTACTCCTCTTCACATACCAATGGAGATGCTGCCGAAGATACCGAAAGGTGTCTACAAATGGGCTGTGCACAACCCCAACGCGCAGGCTGCTCCCAACTACAATGTTGTGGAGGCCTTAGCCCAAACCCCCTGTGCCATGTCTAATTTGGAGGTACTACAAATTTTCCCATTTCAACGTAGTGCTCTTCTCGCAGCGATCGGGAGTACAGACTCATACAACATGCTTGCGCGCTTTGATATGAAAGATATCAAGTATCGGTTGTCGTATCATGTCGCTCTCCAGATAGAGGTCATCCATGGTCCTAAGACCATTGGACGATCTATTGTGGATGAGGGCGCATCTACGTGTGTAATGTCTATTTCGTGCTGGAGAGATTTGGGTGAACCTGAGTTAGCTCCCTCTAACACGATACTTACTGCCTTTGATGGAAGATCTTTCCGTCCACACAGAGTCTTGCCATCATTCGGTGTCGAAGTTGGAGGCAAACTAGTATCGGTAGAGGTTGAAGTTTTGGATGATCCACTCGATTATAACTTGTTGTTGGGTAGGAGTTGGACATATGCCATGCAGGCAGTGTCGTCAGCGGTCTTCCGGGTTATAATGTTCCCACACAAAGGAAAGATCGTCACGATCAACTTTCATTTACCCGGAAGAACAACCAGACTTCATCGGATTCATCTATTCCATTGATTGATCAATCTGATCCAGTCACTAAGAGTTTAGGAGCAGGTCTCTACGAGTCATTAATAGGAACTTTTGACCTACCTACTCCCACGTTGTTTATTGGTTCTAAAGAATGTTCATCTCTTGAGACTTCCATGGTCCATTTAACGACAGATTCGTGAATTCTCCCTACTGAATCAAAATTAGTCATGCCTGTATCTATTGCAGACGTAACCTACTTAGATTCACAACAAACTGCAACAAAACATATCATGACTCTATTGGTATCTGTAGGTTCAGATATGGACTATGCTTCTGCATGGTCAACGGACTCTACCCTCTCTCCTGATTGTTTAGACATGAGTTTGCCTTCTAACGAAGCTACTTTGGAAGCTATGACAGGTTTGAATCATCCTTGGGAACATTCACACCCTAGGTCCCAGTTACTTTCCATCCTAGACTTGATAGAGAGAGGCGAGTTCTCTCCAATACCCAGTGAGAATGTTGATTTGTCCTCTATCCCTTCCACTTCACTAGTTGATTTTTCCGAAAGGGAATAGGGAAAATACATCGAGACCCATCCCGATCAACATTTCCACTGAATTTGGAGTCACAGAAAATATTTTTATTGGAGCGGACTGTTATCTTGATGAGATCATTCCGTATACCAATCTTTTTAATGATTTCCATGACATCTTTGCTCGGTCTCATGAAGAGATCCCGGGCATTGACCCTACTTGAAGAAGTACTACGCTTAAGCACTCCTACTTTTTCATGTATTTTTAGCTATACATTTTGTAGAGTTAGCTTTGTTTTCAGTTGTTGTTACGTCTCATGCATCTTTTGCTTTTGGTGTTTCAGATGTCAACTGAACACCTTATAGGGTTTGCTGATGGCATTAGCCACCACACCCGTCAGTTTGCCGCAACTGCTTGGGTTATTTACTCACCAACTGGTCAACTGGTGTCTTCAGGAGGGGCTTGTTTAGGTCCCACAATGAATAATGTAGCTGAATACAGTGTAGTCATAGAGCTACTCTGAGATGCTATGTTTCATGGCATTTCACATTTGGAGGTATGGTTCGACTTGCAGTTAGTTGTTTTTCAGTTATTGGGTGTTTATCAAGTTAGAGATCCTACTTTGCTACGTCAATTTATGCGTGTTAAGCTACTTGAGAGACAGTTTGATTATATCACATATCAACACATTCCAAGGAACTTGAATGCATTAGCTAATTCATTTGCAAACTATGTTTTAGATTGGCATTTGCATTATTCATACACATAGTAATTCATGCATAAAACACAATAACACACATGTAGATAACCGATATTGTATATATATATCCGTATCAAAAAGTGGTATGAGTTTGGATCATAATTTTGTCACAGAGTCATGTCATAAGATACAATATTGGGCTCGATGGCCTCAAAAATGTACATAGAATATCCTTCTCCTATGGAGAAGGTGGGGCCTCATCTGGCTCGGTTGCCTCTCGGTAACATATGACCAGCCTAGCTACTTTCCGCATATCAATTGGTATCCGCGCAATCCGATATGTAGGAATGTCATGAGTCAACCGACTCATTTTCTTCTCTATAGCTCCCAGCGTGGCATCAGCTGCACCCACTTCCACTAGTCTCATGAAAGTATATGGGTGTCCCTCAGGGCGTACTAGTCCAACATCTGCATTTGACACTTTGTTTCAGTACTTCGAACTCATCATAAAAATCACATATATAAAATATAAAAATTAAATAATTTTTCAAAAAGCATAAACATACCTATCTCTCCCCAGGCTGCACCTGGAGGAAAGATCAGCTCAGGATCGTCGCGGAAGTCCATACCAACATATGGAAACTGCTCAAGTGCTGGCAATTGTCTTTCCCACAAGCCCCAGAAATCATCCCCATGGTATCAAAAGTTGCTCTCACCACCACCTTGGCGAAGAAATATTTCACCCCGACGAGCTAGCCTTGGCTCATGAGGGTTGACTGGGGGCAAAGGCATGCCCAAACTGATAGCAGGCACTCTCTCAAAGAAGAAAGTGCAAAGTATGCTCCCGTATCCAAATTCTTTCATTCTCCCGGTCTTACACCCCGAGAGTTGAAGCTTCATATTTTCCAAAAGACTTGTACACCAGTCATATACATGGCCCTGCAAGCACTCAATACCGATATGCATATAGTGTCTCAAGGATAAATGTTGTGTAGCACTCCCTCCCATCCGATTCAGTATACTCACAATAACTTTGAGAGGGAAGCTTGCAATGGTCGAGATGAGAACTTGACTACCGGATTTCTCTATTCCTGGTACGTAGTAAGTATTCACATATTCTTGCACGGATAAGGAACCCACATTGCACGAGGACCCTTTCAGGTTCACTACGTCTCCCATTCGAGAGAGACCCGTGATAAAGTAAATGTCATCCATAGTGATTTCTAATGTTTCTTCTCGGATATCAAATACCATGGCATATGCATCCCAATACTGAACAAGCCTCTGAAGCAAGTGGTTTTGTGCCCTCATGTTAACGGTTCTATAGAATTTCAATAACCCACACCTTCAGAGCATATGAAGAGTCACTAGATATTGCAATGCTATTCGATCCATCTCCTCATGCTCTCTTTCTCTCCAAACAAGCACCATCCTGCCAAGAAAAGGTCAATTTTTTAGTCCTTGTCATTTTTTACCCAACTTTTGAGGGTGTGCGCTACTGTTTAGGCTAGACAGGCACGTTTGAGCGCTACTTTCTTTGAAGAAAACCAGCACACACTACTAGTATGCCCTACTTTTCTTCATACACAGTAGCGCACACACAAAACACGAGTTGTACATTGCTAGAAAATGATTTTTAACCATAAAAATTGACAAAAAAATGCATCAAATTGCAAGTTTGGGAGGAAATAACTTACTTGGTGGAGGTAGAAGGTAGATTGATGCTCTGGTTTGATTGCAGTGAGTGAAAGAAGATCAAGCTTTTGCTCCAATGTGCCCTAGAAATTTCAATTTGTGATATTTGTTTTTTCAATTTGAAACTAGTTATATAAAATTGATTTTAATTTTTTAGCCACTTTTTGCAAAAGTGTATAGTTTCAAATTGTACCTAAATGCTTTATTTAATCACTAATACCTACAAGTTTTGGTGAGTTAAATTTAACCTAGGTGTTTCAAATTTTCACTAGATTTCAAAGTATTAAATCGGAAATGAATTATTTTCTTATTGATAGATCATATAGGTACTATATCGTCATTATTATGTCATTGAGAAAATTTGTCGATAGTTACTAATGTTATTGTTGAGATCCTGTTCTTTGGCAGGTCGTGAACATACGATCCTAGAAGCTGTATTTTAACTTGTTTTAAGCTCTTGTTTTGACTATTTGAAAAACTAAACAAGATTGCCGAGCAAACTTGCTATGTTCAAGCTCGTTAAAGGAATTGAAGGTCCATCTGCTTAAGTATAAGTTTAACCCTTTTATGGAATTTTGTGGATTACTTATGAAAAAGGAATACTCTGGTCATTCGTGGCTACAAGAGTTCTTCTTCCATTGTTTTACACTTTTTTGGGGGAGGAGGCTAACTGTACGAAAAAGGACCTTTTGGAGCCTTCTTTATGGTTTTCAGGCTCTCGAAACATGAAAACACCAAGCAAGCACTCACCTACTCGGGCTCGATGTGAAATCCACGAGAGGGTATATAGAGGATTGTTTAAGTTTTTCAGACTCTATAAATAGGAAAACACTGGCGAGCATTAACCTACTCAGGATCGATATTAAAATCCATGGGTAGGTGTATGGAGTTATTGTTTAAGTTTTTTCAGACTCCTTAAAATTGAAAACACCGACGAGCAAGAATAGATCTCGGCTCGATATTAAAATCCATAGATCAGTACCATAGGGTATTCTTCTATCTCTTCTTCGAACTCTGTAAACAATGAAGAAGGTTCTGAGTCTTCCTCCCATGGTCTCGTTAAAATTTTTACATGGTTGGACTTATTGAGTTTTCTCTCTTTCTTGGACTCATTAAAACAACAAGAAGGATATTATTTTACCAAAAAGAATAAGGGATAAGAAGGGTATATCACATCTTTTTCAGTTTCAAAGGCAGTTAAGTCAGTCATGTCCTTGAACACAACACCTACTTGAGTCTATCATTTCAGTTGGGATTCAGTTTTTGGCCTTAGGGTGAACCTGATCTCCGAGTTGTCAACTCCCCCAATTGGTTATTCTTCCAATCACATGGAGGGTCTGTCAATGTCTCCTACATTGCAGGCTTATATCATTTTCCGTTCATGTTGAAAACTGCCTAAGTCACTTTGTGTCGTGCTCGCTATTCAAGGATACAGCCTGTGTCGACCATTCTACAGTTTACCTTGACTTCATGTGTCGGCCATCCTAGTGTCAGTTTGTTTCATCTTGTTACTTGTCCTACTCCACATCAGCTCATACCTATGAGTGTTCCTTGTGTTGGATGATGGAGGATGCATTAAGGCCTCCCTTCCAGCGGACTTCTTCCCATCAACTTCAACTCATTATGCTCTGGGAATGAAGTTTAGAGTTTCGGTTAGTACCTTGGGGATTGCAGTCATCAGTGGCAATTTCCCTCGTTGTTGAATATTTAGAATACATCAATGTCTCTTATTCGACATGTTCCTCAAGTGTTAGACTTCAAGACATCTTATTCACAATTGTTGGATCATACTAGGTACCTTGGGCCCCATTATCATTATCAATGGAAGCCCTCGCGTTTATTGTGATGCACCTACAACAATTAATTAATAAGAATATGTGAAATAGCAGAAATGACAGAACTCAGAATCACTTTTATATTGATCACAAGCCACTTCGAGGGGGAAACCTCCTATGAGAAAGCTCAATACAAATAACTTCACGGTGCCTTCATAGGTCTCAACACACACTTATATACTAAGTCTAGGCGCCAATACTATGGGTCAAAACCATGGGCCACTACAAACTATGGATCAACAATACTACGGGCGACTTACAAAGCATATGCGCCAACAACAATAACATAAACTATTGATCAACAAATACTACGGGACGACTTACAAAGCATATCCGTCCAACAACAATATACTAACAAAGTAAAGACATGGGTTCCTAACATCCCCTCCCCCTTAAAAAAATCTTTGTCCTCAAAGCTTTAGATGTGGAAATTGTTGTTGAATCTGAAGGAGTGGTTCTCATGTAGCATCCTCTAGTTGCATTCCATGCCACTGAATTAAGACCTCTGTGATAGAGCGAGAGCAAAGCTGATGAGTGCGCCGATTGAGGATGGCCTCCGGCTCCAAAAGGATGGATCCTTCATTATCCAGTTCGGGTAAAATCATTTTTCCACTGATGTTGGTGCCAAGAAATTTCTTCAGACCAGAGACATGAAAGACTGGATGAATGTAGGAAGAAGGAGGAAGTTCCAATTTATAAGCAATGGACCCAATCTTCTGAAGAATCCGATATGGCCCATAGAACTTTGGAGCGAGCTTATGACGCCCTTTGAGTTTCAGGGAGGACTGCTTATATGGCTGGAGATAAAGAAAAACCATATCGCTGACTTGAAAAGTGTGCTCAGAACGGTGCTAATCAGCTTGTTGCTTCATGCGATTTCTTGCCATGTGAAGATTGTCCCGCAAAATGCGAAGAATCTGATCGCGGTTTCGAAGGACCGTGTCAACTTCCTGAACTGGTGAACTGGTGGGGGTGTATGGAAGAAGAAATGGAGGTGCCTGACCATAGACTGCTTCATATGGGGTCATTTTAGAGGTAGTGTGTTAAGAGGTATTGTACCACCATTCAGCAAGAGGAAGCCACTTTGCCCACTGATGTTGTTATTCAGAGGTGAAGCAACGAAAATAAGCTTTCAAGCATTTATTGATAATTTCAGTTTGACCATCTGTTTGTGGGTGATACCCTGAACTCATCTTCAGTTTGGTGCCAGTGTGGCGAAATAGTTCAGTCCAAAAATGACTGGTGAAAGTCGCATCACGATACGAGACAATGGAAGAAGGGATGCCATGAAGATGAAAGATCTGGTCCAGGAAAATTTGAGCGACTGAAGAGGCTGTATAGGGATGGTTGAGAGAACAAAAATGACTATATTTGGAGAGGCGATCAACCACAACGAGAATCAATATCTTCCCGCCAGATTTAGGGAGCCCTTCAATGAAATCCATAGAAATATCTATCCAAATCCGTGTAGGTATGGGCAAGGGTTCGAGCAATCCTAGAAGGAGTGTTGTTTCACCCTTATTGTGCTGGCAGGTATCACATTCAGCCACCATCTGTTGAATTGTCCTTTTCATGCCCTACCAAAAGAATTTACGTCGTGCCTGTTCATACGTTTTGAGGAACCCAAAGTGCCCTGCCGATGGAGAAGCATGGAGTTCATAGAAGACAGCCTGTTGAAGATCTGTGCTCTGGGGAAGCACCAGACGACCCTTGTATCTCAGAGAAGCACCATCCCAAGAGTAATGTGGTACAGCAGAAGGGTTGTTGGTCAAGCGTTGGATGATTTGAGATAAGAAAGAGTCATTGACATAACCTTGTTGAACAGATGGCAACCAATTTGGAACAGGCATAGAAATAGCTGAAAGAGAACCTTGGGCATCAAATGTGCGAGAAAGAGCATCTGCCACAATATTGTCTTTACCCTTCTTGTAAGTGATCTCATAGTCATAAACCATGAGTTTGCTAACCCATTTCTGTTGTGTCGGGGAGGAGACACGCTATTCCAAGAAATATTTCAGACTCTGGTGATCAGTCTTGATGCAGAAATGATTCCCTAATAGGTATGGCCGCCACTTCTGTACTGCATGCAAAATAGCCATCATTTCCTTCTCATAGGTAGAGGCAGCTAAATTCTTACCTGAAAGGGCTTTGCTGGTGAACGCAATGGGGTGTTCATCTTGAAGGAGAACAGCAGCAAGTCCATTGCTGCAAGCATCACTCTCAATAGTGAAGGGCTTGGAAAAATCGGGCATAGCTAGAACAGGTGTAGTACACATAGCTTGTTTTAGTTTGTCAAATGCACACTGAGCAGCATGTGTCCATGTAAAAGCATCCTTTTCCAATAGAGCATTTAATGGAGTTGCAATCTTTCCATAATCCTTGAAAAACTTGTGGTAGTAGCCAGTCAACCCCAAAAAACCACAAAGGCTCTTGAGTGTCTGAGGATGCGGCCAATTGTTCATGGCATCGATTTTGGTAGGATCCACGCAAACCCCTTGTGCTGAGATAATGTGCCCAAGATACTCAACTTCCTTCTGTCCAAAAACACATTTAGACTGCTTGGCATGGAGATGATGGTCAGAGAAAAGTTGCATGACAAGATCCAGATGCTGGAGATGTTCATCCCATGTTTTACTATAGATGAGGATATCATCAAAGAATACCAGAATGAATTTCCACAAGTAGGGTCAAAATACTTTATTCATTAAGGCCTGGAATGTGGAAGGAGCATTGGTGAGGCCAAAGGGCATGACCAAAAACTCATAATGGCCATCATGTGTGCGGAAAGCTGTTTTAGGGATATCATCCTCATGAACCCGAATTTGATGATACCCAGAACGAAGATCCAACTTGGAGAAAAAGTGAGCCCCATGAAGCTCATCAAGAAGCTCATTAACAACAGGAATTGGAAACTTATCCTTGATGGTGAGGTGATTAAGTGCTCAGAAGTCAATGCAGAGGTGCCATGACCCATCTTTTTTGTGGACAAGAATAACTAGAGAAGAAAAGGAACTAGTGCTTGGGCAAATAATACCTTGCTTCAATAAGTCCCGAACGAGCATTTCAATCTCCATTTTTTGGTGAAATGGGTAGCGATAGGGCCTGATGTTGGGAGGAACACTGCCAGGAAGGAGCTGAATATGATGGTATTCTGGCCTGCAAGGTGGCAATCCCAATGGTTCAGCAAAACACCTGTATATCGATCCAGAATTTGTTGTAGATCCAAAGGAGTAGTGGAGACTGTTGAAGGTTGCATCTGAATGGAATGGAGCTGAGCAATGACACCATGTGAATTCTTCTTAAGGATTTTTTCCATGCGATGTGAACTGATGATGCAGGGAGAACCTGGTTGTAATCCTGTCAATGTGTGTTTTTGGCCATTGAGGGAAAACTGTATCCAAAGTTCAGCAAAATCCCATAAGATAGGGCCAAGTGTGCATAGCCATTGAGCACCCAAAACCACATCACATCTGCCTAAGATCAAGGAAAACATGTCAGAGCGCAAGGTCTAATCTCCCATAGAGATACGCACATTTCAACACTTCCCTTTGCAAGGTAAGGTGCCCCCATTGGCAACCATGACTTCAAAGTTGGAGCAAGGATGGATAAAACAATCGGCTTGTTTGGCGATCCGAGGGTCAATGAAATTATGAGTGCTACAAGAATCAATGAGTATTGTAAGAGAAAGCTTCTTGAAGTAACCCCTGACCCGCATTGTTTGGGGGGTGGTGATTCCAGCTAAAGCATGGAGAGATATCTTTGGCTGGTCATCCTGAGACGGAGGGTCAATAGGCAGTTCCTGAATGTCGACCGGAGCATCCAGTGTTTCTGGATCTTCGTCGCTAATTTCAGAGGCAGGCGGAGAATCCACATCCAAGAGATAGAGCTTTTGCTTAACACATCTATGTCCCCGAGTGAATTTCTCATCACAATTATAGCAAAGCCCCTTTTCTCTGCATGCTTGCATCTCTATTTCAGACAAACGCTTGATAGGAGTTGGTCGAGGAGCCTATGGTATAGGTGGTCGTTAAGAACCCATATTTCAGAGGGGAACAAAAGTGGGCTTGGAGCGTTGTTGGGCTGCAATCTTGTCTTCTGCCAGCTTAGCCAACCCTAGGGCTTCCATCATTGTGTTGGGACAGAACATTTTGACCTCAGAGCGGATGGCATCCTTTAGACCACTGATAAAACAACTCCGGTAAAATTCATCAGACAATCCATTGGTGTGGTTGGCTAGATTCTCAAATTCGGTTTGATACTCTCTCATAGTGCCAATTTGGCGAAGTTTAGTGAGGGCTCCTGTGAAGTCATCAAAAGCACTAGGACCAAATCGGTGCAAAAGGAGCTAGCAAAAGTCTAGCCATTTGGCCTCTGCATGAGCCTTGATGTACCAACGGTACCATTGAAGAGCTTCCTGTTCCAAATGAAAGGATGTCAGTAGAACTTTGTTGACATCAAAAGTATTATGCAAACTGAAACACTGTTCTGCACGATAGATCCATCCAGTTGGATCGGTACCATTGAAGCGAGGAAAATCATGCTTTGGACCATGGAAATTGCTGGAAGAAGAGAACCCATTGTCTGATGAAGACTCGGACTGCCGTTAGTTGTTCATAGCTGAATGTTCAAGATGGAGGCCGATAAATTTTTCATCCAGATCCTGGAGTTTGCTTGGATGGCTGCAATTGCGTTCTCCATGGTTTTTGCTCTTGCACGGGTGACAACCATAACCAGGAGTTTTTTTTTTTCTTTTTTTCGGTTGACTGAGTAGGAAAACAAAAACAGAAACTACTTCAGTAAAGGAAAATCTGGACTTGGGAAAAAATCTGAAGGGTAATTGGGGTTTGACTAGGTTTTGGACATTGTCGAATAGACAGGGAAGCAAAAATGAGGATTTCAGAAGTGGGGTGAAAGAATGGGAAAATTTAGCAGAGGGGAACAAAGAAGCAGAATTCAGAAAGGAACTCTATGGTAAAATTTGAAGGTGATTGGGTGAAATCTGAGGAAGTTATGGCAAACCCTAAAAATAGACAAATGTGGGATTTCGAGCTTTGGGAAGGGGAATTGGGGATAAGGTCCTCAAGAATGAAATATGAAAAATGGGATGACAGGGGTTCCCCGAAAATGTCAAGGGAAACAGAGTGAAAACAAGGGAGATATGTAGAAAAAACTGTTTTTTTTTTTTATTCAGACTGGAGCGGCTACGGCTCGGAAGGGATCTGAAACGACGCCGAATGGATTGAAAATGGATGGATCTGGAACGGCTTGCAAAATGGATCTGAACGACTGGATCTAAAGCGGCGCAGCAATGATCAACAACAGTTCAGCTGAAAATAGATATGGACCCCAGGTATGTGCAGCTTCCTAACAGCTCAAGGGTTTCACTGGGCCACAAATGCTGTCTGACGGCTTGCGTATTGGGGCAGTACCCCTCACTCCACGGCTCAGGTAGAACTGATAACCGCTTTGTCACAAACGACAGCTCTTGGTTTACCTCACGGGTGGGAACTAGTCAATCAGGTAGGGGTCATTGCCCTTTTCGGTGGCAGGTCCTCTCAATGGGCCAGCTACTTTGGGGTTCCTGTGGTACTCCTCACAATGAGTTTTAGGGCTTATGCCCAAGTACTTCGCACAGTTAAGCGGATAGGGATTATTCCCAAATCCGAACCTGCAATAGATGCGAAAAAAAAATTTTGGCAGAAATTTCACCCAGCGAGCCCAAGAAAGTGCTCTGATACCAAATGTGATGGACCTGCAACAATTAATTAATAAGAATATGCAAAATAGCAGAAATGACAGAACTCAGAATCACTTTTATATTGATCACAGGCCACTTTGAGGGGGAAACCTGCTATAAGCAAGCTCAATACAAATAACTTCACGGTGCCTTCATAGGTCTCAACACACACTTATTTACTAAGTCTAGGTTCCAATACTATGGGTCAAAACCATGGGCCACTACAAACTATGGATCAACAATACTACGGACGACTTACAAAGCATATGCACCAAAAACAATAACATAAACTATTGATCAACAAATACTATGGGACGACTTACAAAGCATATGCGTCCAACAACAATATACTAACAAAGTAAAGACATGGGTTCCTAACATTTATTAACGGTACACATCAATGATCGGTAATCAAACGATACCCCTATGTTCGACTTCAGCTCATCTATTCGCATGGTTAGGGTTTGTACCTTGGGTTGTTTTGGATGAAGACCTTGGGACCATGATAGCATCACCATATTTATGTTATCCCCCAAGCTGCGCAAGATTGAGCCTCACTCATTTTGACTCTTCATGAGACATGGATCCAGCTTGTTGTTATGGCTATGATCTCTCTTTTTGACATGGATCCATGCTTGTATTTCAGTGGCCATGCTCTATATATACATATCCTAGTTATGTATCGGAGATCATGTTACACATCTATATGATGTCAAGATTGTAATTGCTTGCTGACCTTGATCATTGTTTCAGGTGATTCTCTTACTTGGTTCTGCGGTTTCTTGCTCCTCCTTTGACTTGGACTTCTAATGTACTTCGGCCATCATTTCCCTCTGACCTCACACATTAGGGGGCATCTGTTATAGGTCAAATCTACACTTCTCCGTCTGTGATCACATTATGCTGTCGATCACACAAAAGGACACTTGGGATTGAAGAGCTAGGTTGACCTAGATGATGTATGGACTAGAACTACCCTCTTCAGCTGAGAAATTCCTTGTTTCTCTTGACATTTTGACATGTGCGCTATTCTCTAGGAAGTAAACCAGCGCACATATGGTAGTATTCCCTACTTTACTCAATTGAAACTAGCACACACCTCAGAAAAGTTGCAAACGCTTGTTGTAAAACACTAAAGTTGCATACTGTGCGCTACGATGCCTTGAGAAAATCGTGCACATCTTAAGATGAAATACAAAAATATATTAAGATTATGAATTGGGATTAGTTGAAGTTGGTTCTGCAACTTTCCCAACCTCCCAATCCAACTACCTCTCGATTACAACTTCCTACCTTGTCCCATAAATACAAGGAGGATCCATGAGAGAGAGACCTAGAAGAAAGGCTTTAAGCATTGTTATGCTGGAGGAAATTCCCAAGTCATTGTGAAGAGCAGGAGCCCATGACTCGGTTGAAGAAGCATCTTGACACATCAGGTATACTTGTACTGATTTCATGCTTCTTTGACAATAAAAAGGTGGAAATACCCTTCCTGTCCCAAATCGAATATCTATTGGATTGTATGTTCATTTGGTTTAATATCTGATTATATTTGATGTTAAATTGCTTTATAATTTCATCATATTTATATAGTCAAGATAAACTAAGGAAGGTTTTCTTTGTGTTTCAGGTTCATCAAGTGAAAGACCAAGCGAAAGCTAGGACCAGTTGGTGCATCTTTCTATATCTTGATCCCTTTCATTTTTAGGAACTAATTGTAATGCAATGAATGTATTTACCTGTCAACCCCGCCCAAGTTGGTAATGTCTCTCCTCACTATAAGGTTTAAATCCTGAACAACAGGTACAATTGTTCCAGTCTACGCACTCAGCTGTAGACTCTCCTCTCTCTCAATAGGATTATGCGCACACAGGTTGCAGAGCCTTTACAAAGATGTCTCTCAACAGAGATCTATTCATTCTTTACACTTAGAATATTTATCAATACTAAGCAACAACAACGAGAGATTATTCAACATGGATCAACCATTTCCCTTACAAAATGGTGCCTATTTATAGATCATGCCCGTAGGTCATGTCCTTACAATATGCAGGCAAAAACCCTAAGGTTTCCCAAAACTGTTGTGGTTTTCCCTTAACCGGACTGCTGGCTTGTGCTAGCGAATCTTCCATCGTGGCCATCCCCTGTGTGTGGTCACGTCGCTTTCATCCCACCTGTCATGCGCATGCCAACAGGTCACTTTCACTTGGTTGTTCCTTCTCTAATGACCTTATGTGGCTGGTTCATGTAGTGGTTCCTTGCTTGTGCAACCAATTGGTTTCCTATGCTTTACTCCTTACCCGTCGCTTGGTAATCATGGAGCATCTTTACCAAAAATAGGCCGTCGATGGTCTAATCGGAATATATGTCATCTTCCTTCCAATATTATGCCTTACTGGATCTCCATAGATCGGGCTCATCGCAGTGCTATACTCCTCCACAACGCTGGACTTCACAGCTCTTCCGACGCTACGTTGCGCTCCACTTCGCAGCTTCCCAAAAACTGACTTATTCAAAAATTCTTCAACCTTACTGTGCTTATCTTCGCATTACCAAAACTTGATTTGCACAAAAATGCCCCGCTTCGGCCAAGCCCAACAGCCGGGAATCCTGGAGTCGCTTACCCAAAACAGGTCGCTTTCACAGCTTGACCTTCCCATATACTCTTTACCCAAAATAGCTGTTGCGCTAGCACTTCGCATCAGCATGAATTTGCATATCTGACTACGCAATCTGAACTACGCACTCCTCAAAATTGTGCCATCTGACTTTGCATCCCAAACTACACACTTGCCAAAATTGTACTTCTTCAAAAGTGTGCCAACTAGGCCATGCCCAATAGGCCCCTAACACTTACTTATGGATCGTCCTCGATCCACTTTCACCGTCCGACTTCAGCTGTGCTTCTTCAGCGGTACTTAGCTTGGAATTGAAGTTATGCAAAGTAACAGTGAGCTCCACAACCGTTATCTTTGCCTTGTTCTCAAATTCTTTAATGGTCTCCAACATTGCCTACAAGACCTGCTCTTGGGCTTGTTCTTTCACTGTGCCCTCCGTGGTTTGAAGTTCTACAAAATTTTCATCAATTTGCTAGATTAGTGCGAGCCCTTCCTCCTCAATGGGTTGCAACCTCGCGGAAGCGACAACCTCTTTTTCCCCTAACACCATCATCTCTTTTTGCAGCTCTTTCACCTCGTTGAATTTTTGCATCTTTTTCCTTGCCGACAAAGTCTTCATTTCTGCGTTTGCGACATCTAGTTGCTGCAGGTCACCTTTCACCTGCTAAAGGGATGGATCCTCATTCAATCCGTCCAACACTGTGTTTGCTTCCTCTAGAAACTTTTCACACCTCGCCACTTTGGCTGAGATGCTATCTATAGTGGCCTTCACTTCTTCACTTGGAGCTGCGCGCTTGTCTGGCGGAGTGTTGGGTCATTGAGCTTCCAAGTCTATGATCTTTCCTTTGTAGGAGATATCCATGTCCATCATTTCCATCGTAAGGGTTTCCACTCTACCCACAAGCTTAATGATGGTATCTTCGACGTTTGGCTCTTCTTCGCATTTGTCAATTTTTTGCGCAGACTGACGATACTGTTTCTTTCCGTCTATGTTTCTTTTCTTGAATGTCGGACAATTCCATGTTGTTCCGCACTAATTCCAATTTCAGCTCATTGAAGCTATTTTGCAACTTGACGTTCTGATCATATGAGGTGATGTCTCTTTCGTAAATTTCTTCCACCACCTGCATGTGTAGATTGTGCAGGTCTTCTACTGGCAACATGCTAATGTTGACGCCAAAGTGTTCCAAGTTACTAGTTGCTTCGGCTACCTGATCATTGGGATAAATGAGGTATGTTGGCTCAATGTGTGCCAGTCGAGGGTTCAAATTCAGTGCGTGGGGTTCTCTCTTCTGCTTGGTTGATCCACCTGAATTCCCCTCTAAATCTGAATCTCGAACCAGGTCTTGCTCGGTTTGTCCTAGCTGTGCAACCATTGTTTTTATTGTCTCGACAATCTGTAGGAGGCTTACTTGTGCCTCTTCTTGCTTGGTTTTCTTTGTAGCAAGCGTGTCTTCCCAGTACTCATGGACCTTAAGAGTGATGCTTTCGTAGTTGTCTTTGTTTAGCATTAGCTGAAATTTGGGCTTATTAGCCTTTTGATTCTTATGTTGGCATTTTGCCGATGAAGGGATTGCAGTTGGTTTCCTCTTACTTCCCACCTGTCCTTTAGTTTTTTCCTGCGCAGCTCCTTCGTCCTACTCAAAAGGTGTGGCTATGACTTCGTCCTTATCCTCATCTTTGGTCTCTGCGGAGTCAGACTTGACATCCTCGGGGATGTCTACCTTCCATTCCACTGGCCATTCTTCCATCATTTGTTCTATTTTATCAGCATCCAGCTGATAGAATCCTGGATACCATAGATCAGTGTCCGTATCAGCCCTTGCCTGAATGTACTTTTTATGCATTTGTCACATGTTGTGAGATTCATGTTGTTCTCCGAATCACATCACACAATTTCTCATAATATGTATAGAATATCTCATTAATTTTTTGTTTCTTGGAGAACTTCACGTTTTCCCATAAGTTAGTGAAGTGTGTTCCCCGACATTGCCCTGAGAAAACTAGAAGACCTTGGTAGCCAGTCGGCTCTTTCTAACCGACGAAGGAAATTAGCACTAATAACCAACTATAATGGAATAGACTTCCCTTGTCCCTTAGTTTCTTGGACATCGTCCAAAAACTCATTCAGCAGGTACTGCGCCCAGTTGTAAGGGGTACCGTTCTTCGTTTGGGATGCGAGGAGGATTGCTGTGGTCGGTACCTCTGTTGGTTAGCATTTGCGCAGTATCTTCCTTGCGAGCAGTTGAACTATGACGCGCGTGGCTTGATCATTGATATTGGTTGTAGGGGAGCCACATTTTCCCCTGATCACACCAAATTATTCTGTCATTCTGGATGCGAGTTCTTTGTCTTGTCCCTTTCCTACAAATTCTTTTGCAGGGTCTGCGCCTCTCTTATTAAGAATCATGATGCAATATATCATATCAATATTTATATAAATTCTTTTTTCCAACCATAGATATCCTGAGTGTATATAGGAGAGCAATGTGCGCACTATTGCATGAAGTTCTAGGCTCCTATTGAAATGCGGGATGCGCAGTAGGTTAAGCAATCCAGATGGTTCAAGCACTTTGAGCCAATCTTGCACAAACAGAGTTTCAGCACCGAATTGGTCATCAACCCGACGACGCATATATTGGTCTAGTTGAAACTATTTGTACTTCTTTGGCTTGGACTAACCTCCTTCCATCAATTCATGATATTCGAACTTGCAGTCTTCCACTTTCCCTAGAAGGTCTTCTACAGCCTTCACCTGACTGGATATGGGTGGTAGCGGAATCTCATAAACAACATTTTTATCAAGGTTGATGATAACTGGTGCATCATCTCACTGAGGTGGGATATATTTGTGCACGAGATGGATGGGTCGCTCTTGAGTTGTGACTGGTGTCTGTGGCTTTGCTGCTTTCGGCTCCTCTTGCTCTGTAGCTTGGTGCTTATCTTTTTTCATCCCTGTGGCATGCCTTGCAGAGCTGTGGGATGAGGCACCTTTCTCCACTGTGGGCTTCTCGATAGGTGCCGACATGACTCCCTTCAACCCTGACTGCTTGAATATTGTTAACACTTTGTCAATGGTGACTGGTTCTCTCATTCACTTGCAGAATGCTCTGGTTGCTAACTATTAAAGCTTTGAATTCACACACAGAGGAGAAAGAAGCTCACGGTAAAACACACAAGT
Source organism: Larix kaempferi (assembly GCA_027924585.1). NCBI lineage: Eukaryota > Viridiplantae > Streptophyta > Pinopsida > Pinales > Pinaceae > Larix > Larix kaempferi. The sequence continues at coordinate 4,567,725 of BSBM01000792.1, forward strand.
GGTTAGTTGGTGGCTATTTATAGAATTTACTGGTCTGGAATGCGTTGATTAATCCATTAGTGGGACATTCAATATCTCATCCTTTGGCTAGATCTCCCCTGAGATCTCGGTTTTGTTGACCAATGATTATCTCTGATTCAGTCACGTTTCTTTAAATGTTGAAAGGTTGTCGGTGTTGCCAGGCTGTTAAATCAATTAACTTAGCCATTAACTGCTAATCTACTGGCCGGATCTTGGTGAGATCTTGGTCACTTCACTATTTATTATGCTCGAATGGCCAGATTTTCCTTTAATGTGTGATTTTGTCGATGCCACCACATTGGATAATGGCCCACTATCGGCCAACAATTGTGGCGGTTATCCTTTTCCGTTGTGATGCGCTGGTGGTTCTGACAAAATATTCTTGCATGGCTCTTTTGCATACATGTGCTTTTCCATTTTAACTTCACAGCTGCGCTTTCAACCCATGTGTCACATCGCAGCTTCTGATACTTCGCAACTATTCTGTTCCTTTTGATCTATGCGGTTGCATTTTGAACTTCGCAACTGCGCACTTCTACTTCTTCTTCTTTTGTTTTGTTTTCTCTTTTTTTTTTATCTGCGTAGCTTCACTTTTCTACTAGTGCTGCGCGGTTAGTACATCCTTTTCATCGATCTTCATGTATTGGACCAAAACTGTGTACATAATCTGCTCAATTTCTAGTTCCCAATTTAAACTGTACTTGACACTTAGAACTTTCTTTCTCTTCTGATCACTGAGGGTTCTGCGAAGTAGCACTATCCCTGTAGGGTTTTAGTCTACTTCCATTCACTAGACCTGGTAAGTTGTCTTCGACTACTGTGGCTAACTGAGCTATGCCACCATTAGTAACATGCATAATAGTATATGGGCCAAGCCAATGCATTTTAAATTTTCTAGGAAATTTCATAAACTTACTATCATACAGGAGGACAACGTCTCCTACCTAAAATATTTTGTGCTTGATATGGCGATCATGCCATGCTTTTTCTCTGTCCTTCTGCACTTGCTGGTGAAAGCTTGTAATGAAGCGATCTTCCTCCAACCCAACCAAGTGTAGAATCCTTTCTTGCAATGTTTCTTCATCTGCCATGTTTGTGAATGCAACAATTCTTAAGCTTGGTACAATATACTCCATAGGCATCACAACTTCCTATCCATAGACCAATTTGAAGGGTGTATGGCCTGTCAGTTTCTTACAAGTTGTTATGTATGCCCGTAATACAATGGGAATGCGCAAATACCAATCGTCTATGTTTGTGTTGCATACTTTTGTTAGCGCATTCTCAAGCACTTTGTTGAAAGCCTCAATAGTTCCATTGGATTTTGGATGGTACAATGTACTCCTCTAATGGTAGATGTGGAACTCCTCAGTAAGGGCTTCAATAGTTCTATTCAAAAAGTGAGTTCCTTGATCACTCATTAAAATTTTTGGGCATCCAAATCTAGTAAGGATATTCTCGAAGATGAACTGCATGGCAGTAACTGCGCTACAGTCCTTCACTGGTTTAGCTTCTCCCCATCTGGTGAGATAATCTGTCACGGTGATAATGTATCTCGCACCAGTCCTTTTTCCCAGTGGGTTGATCGGTCCCATGAAATCAATGCCCATTTATCAAATGCCTGTAGTGTCAAATGCGGTCTTAATGGAATTTCACCTCTTCACGATGGATTTCCAGTCCTTTGGAACACATCGTAACTCTGGCAATGTTCCTTTGAATCTTTGTGTAGTGCTGGCCACCATAGCCCTGCTCTTAATATCTTCTACCCAGTAGCTCTAGCTGAATAGTGACCTCCCAAGACACCTGAGTGTGCCTCAGCCAAAATAAACGGCTTCTCATGCTCTAACACGCATCTTCGCAACACTTCATCTGGTCCCAACTTGTATAACTGGCCTGTGATGATAGTGAAGTCTACGGTTTTAACTACCAGCTGCTTCTTCTGTTGCATAGTAAACTCTGTGGGTGCCAATCTAGTAGTCAAGAAGTCTACAATATCTTTGTAATACTCATCCGCAATTTGTATGGAAAATAATTGCGCGTCAAGAATATTGTCTTCAAGATTAGTGGGTTCTTCTCCTGACTCAATCCTTGAGAGATGGTCAGGTCCTAGGTTCAATATTTTTGGTTTAACAATGATCTCAAAGTCATATTCTTGGAACAGTAACAACCACTTGCAGATCCTTCCCCCTAACACTGGCTTATTGACCAAGTACTTTAGAGATGAATGGTTAGTGTACATGGAGAAGTGCACACCCAGTAAATAGTGTCTGAATTTTTGGAGTGCATAAACCATAGCTAGACCTTCTCTTTCTGTGGTTGTTTAGTTCTTTTCGGCTGAAGATAGCTTTCTACTTGAAAATGCAATGGGGTGATCAATGCCCCCTTCACCTGGTTGAGCGAGCATAATTCCCGACGCCATAGATGAAGCATAAACATGTACATGAAATGGCTCATTCCAATTTGGGAACACAAGGATTAGTGCAGTTACCATTTTCTCCTTTAATGTGTCTAGTCCCTTCTCGCATTTTGCATTCCAGATGAATTGCGCTTCTTTATTCAGTAGTTTCTCCATTGGCGCAGTTATCTATGCATAACCCTTGATGAATTTTCTATAATATCCTATATGTCCAAGCGTTGTGTGTAGTTTCTTTACTGAGTTAGTTGCAGGTAAATTCACAATCACTGCGATCTTCACAGGATCAACCATCAGAGCTTGCTTGCATACAATGTGTCCTAGTAGTATACCACAGGGTACACATAAAATACATTTCTTCAAATTCAAGGAGATTTTATGTTGCCCGCACTTAGCTAACATCATTCTGAGATTCTCGTAATGGTTCTTCAGTAAACCAAAGACAGTCCAATCATCAAAATAGACTTCTAATAACTTATGGATAAAGTCCTTAAATGCTGCTACAACAACTCTGGAAAATATGGCAGGTGCATTCTTCAAGCCAAATGGCATAACTGTATACTGATATGAGCCCCATTCAGTAGCAAAAGTGGTCTTATGTCTATCTGTTGTGTCAATTATAATCTGATGGTAACCAGAGAATCCATCAGTAAATGAGTAGGCCTCATTTCCTCCCACATTATCTAATACTTCTTCTGTAAATGGAGTACGAAATGGATCATGTAGCGAAGCATCATTCAACTTCCTCAGATCTACGCAGATTCTTATTTCTCCTTTTGTCTTTTTATCCTGGATAACCATAGGGCTTATCCACTCTGATTCTTCCACTGGCTCGATTATCCATGAATCAAGCATCTTGTTGAGTTTTTCCTTGACTCGTTCTTTGTATCTAGGATTCAGTCTATAAGGTCTCTGTCTGATGGGCTTCGCACCTGGCTTGAGAGGTATCTTCATCACTCCCAAGTTGCCCAAAATGCCTTTCATTTTGGTAAACTTCGTCAAAAGCAAATCCTGATACTCATGTAAAAGGTTTGCGATCTGCGTGACCGTTTCATCATCCCAGTAGTCTCCAATGGATGCAAACTTTGGCTCTTCGCTTGTGCCAAGATTAACTTTTTTCATCTTGATAGGGCTTCTCATGTATGGAATTTCTAATGGAGGTCCCTCTAGATCACGCGCTCCCTCTCATTCAGGTATATTAACATTGTGCGGATCCTCCTCTTCGCTCTCCTTTGGATCTTCTTCATCTTCAACGAGGTTATAACACTCAAGGGCATGTTCTATTGTTCTTTCCCATTCTGGCTATAGGTTCACAGGTAATTTTACGTCTTCAATTATCTTTTCTTTGATGAATTCTAATTCCTCATTTGTACTTGGGAATTCTTCTTTGAATATCCATTCTTTGAAAACCTGTAGAGCCTCATTTATGCTTATATAGTCATCTTCAAAATTGAAGGTTCTCTCGAAGTTCGTAGTTAAAATAGACCAATCCATGGTTCCTCTGCGAAGTTCTGTGTCTGTGTACCAATTCTTTGGAATTTGCTCTAGTGTGTGCACAAACAGATGAACCCATTCTATCTGTGGTCTGTTTATCCATGCTTGTGAGAAAATATCTATGTGATCCCTCGGATCTATTTGTCCATTATAATTTACCATGTCTAGTGTATCTTTCTCTGTGAATTTGATTTGAATCATGTGTTTTCACTGATCCCATGTGCTCAAAGTCTGCTTATGGGCGGCCCACCATCTGGCAGGTGTAGCGCAGAGTGCTATATCCAATGCTGGTATGCGATGTTGAGCTAAAATTGATATAGTATATTCTTTAAAAAATGTATAGACGTTAGTTGAACCATCATAAGTGGGGATTGGACTTACCTCTGTGCCAATCCAACGTAGTGATATTGTGATCTACGTGCATCTTCTTGCAGACACTTCATGCAATCAGCCTTGCCAATTGTCTAGTCTTAAATCGAAGTCTGATATGCAAGAGCTGTCGCATTGCCAACTAAGCGTTCATCAGTTGTAGGATTGATGTAGTCAGCGTGGTTTGTTGTCATCTTATAGATGCGATTTAGGTCATAAGATCTACATTCTTCTCTGATCGGATTAGTGTATCTCAGTCCTTGTAAAGGGTCCAAGGGCATGATGACCCTGATATCTGCCCTTTCAAATATTATCTGTTTTTTCTTTAAGTCGATGATCGCAAGATTATCCATCGCCCAGTCTTTCCCCAATAATGCTGGATATGGGTTACTATCATCGATGATCTCAATAACCTTGAAGTCTGTTGAAGTGCATACTCCATCGATATCCACTAGAACATTTTCTAGCCTTCCAAAGCATATAAGCTTCTACTGATTTGCTAGTCTCAACTGTGTGGGTGACCATGACAAATTTGGTTTCCCCATCTGTACCCATGTCTGCTTAGTCAATACATTTACTTCAGATCCTAGATCAAGGATGATCTCATCCATCTCATAATATCCAATTTGTGCACTTAGCCTCATTTCTCGGCCTATTCTCTTATGGCTTTTGATCTGGTGAACTGCGCTATGAGCATTACTCGTGCAATTGTGTTGCTCATAGTGCTTTAGCAAATTTTGTATTTCCACCACATCATGTTCGCTCTTTAGCAACTTCATATAGCTCCGTAGGAACTGCGCAACATAAGTCCTTGTTTCTGCTGCGGTACTTGTTTGATCATACACTGCTAGAATATCCTTCATATGCACTGTTTGACTTAGCAATGGGATTCTTGGTGTCACAGGTGCTGGTTCTTTGAAGGTTTCCCTTGCTTCTGAGAAGACTTCCTTATTTTTTCTATATTGAAAGCAGGTGCTTTCCCAGTATCTTTTCTAATCCTAACCCCATCAGTAGGTATCTGTTTAGCGTGGTGCTCTCCAGAAGTCGAAGCTTATGGTTCTTTATCCCTTCTTGTCACAATACCAATTCGCATCACAACATTGACATTTGGATCCCTTTTCTCTGTTGCGATCATCTGAACATTCTGGTTCTGTGGTTCTTGTATTTTTTCATTCATTTTTGCTTGTAGCACTGGGCATGCTTCAATAAAATGGTCAAAATATTTATAGTATCTACATGTTGTAGTAGCATTTGTACAGTCTCTAGAAAGATGGCCAGGCTGAGCACAATTATAACAAATCATCTGACCTCTTCCTCTTCATTGTCCTTGTCTGTTGTTTCTTCCTCTTCCGCGGAATCCACCATGGCCTCTATATGCTCCTTGATCATACTGCGCATTATCATGGTGTTGTGGTGTGTCTTCTTGAACTCTGTAAACATCATGCTTGCTTTCTATCATTAGGTCATATGCTCTACAGTTGGAATCATCATGCCCAACTGACTTACAGAAACTGCAATACAAGTTCTTTAGGGTTCTCACATATTTTTGTATCAAATAGAAATCCTCTGGTCGATGTCCTCTACATTGACAGATTTCACACCATGGTCCTTCTTGCTAATTCAGTTGATTTGGTGCTCCACTATCAATATATTCTTTGAAAACTGGACAGTGTTCTTTCAAGTGTCCCTCTGCTCTACATTTTGTACACCAGATCTCTTCTCTAACTTCCTTTCCTTTCTTAATGTCCTGGAGTTGTAACGTCAGGGTTGCTAACTGGTTCTGGATCTGGATCATTCCTTGACTTGTTTCTCCTATGGGTGGAGCTTCTAGCTTCATCGCGATCTCTAATGCTTCTATCTGCAACGCAACCTTCTATTGCATCGACGACAGTCTGATATGTGGCAACAACGTAGCTATGAACCACTCTTGGTGTTGTTGTGGTGCAATGTCAAAACTGACTTGGTCTAATAATGCTTTAAACTTCTGGTCAAATTCCCATATTGACTCAGTTGTTTTCCATTTAATCTCTTTTAGCTATGTTATACATTGTGATTCAGATTTTGGTTTCTTGAACTCCCTTAAGAGAGCAGCCTTGATATCTGGTAGGGTCCAATTCTGTCCAACAAAATATTTCATGAACCAAGTTAATGCTCTATCTCTGAATGTAGTGATGAGCTATTCATGCTTAACAACATCATTCTGGACTTGCTTGACACTCCACATGGCTTCACATAGAAACCAGTGTTTTTCAGGGTATTCTAGACCTGTACCTTTAAATATCGATAGCTTAGTATCATCAATCATTCTCCTTCTAGGTGGTACAGTGTTTGGCGCAGTGGTCTGAGTGGTGTTAGGGATGTTATTGCGTAGAATGTTCTGAGTACTCACTCCTGCAATGTTAATCATACTGATGCTTTGAGGATTTGGAATATTAACAAGTAGAGGATTCTGAACTGACGGATTTTGTGGAATAGGAGGCGTAGTATTGGAAACTAGAGGGTTCTAAGGTGTAATGGGCTGATAGGTAGATATGCGAGGAGTCTCTCTATCAGGCTTAGCTTGGAACTCAGTTTCTACACGGATTGCATGTTCTTTAAGGTTCTTTTCTGTATTAACCTTATATATTTTACCACTTCTTAAGATATGAATTTCTTCTTCTGTATCACTGTAAGTATTATTGACCATTAAAGACTCAAAACAACTATGAATCCTACTGCATTCTTAAATCTCCTTTTTCAGCTAAAAGTATGTTGATATATAAACTCAGATTATTGAGGTACTTACCTCTGAATCCTTTGAAGAACTCTACTTCTGCTGCACTATAGGACTTCAACGTGTCCACAAAGAACTTTGTCACAAAGCCTTATAGAATACTGTCAACCCAAAAGTCGTCTGCTCGTGAGAGTGGACTATCTAAATCTTTAATCCTCTGAATAAGCTTTGGGTTCCAATCAGTAAGTGCTCCTTCTTGGAAACAGTTCTTTCGCTCTGTGAGTCTTGACAACCACTTGTACAACTCGTTTCCAAAGGTTGCGAAGAAAATTTCATGGATGTCTTCCCACAAGTATTTGTTTAACCATTCTATGTCAGAGAGACGTGGATGTCTATTCTCCTTTCTGGCAAAATCCCTTTCTATCTTGTCCACCCAGTTCTATATTTTTGTTTTCTCAGGATTCCAATTTTCAGTTCTCATCACCAATTCAAGCGTGGAAACAAAACCATTTTTTGGCTCTAGATATGCTCTTTAAGTTCAGAGAGGTAGACCAAGGTTCTGTACAGTTCAACGAACCAACAAAACCCCTTTTCACCGGCCCTTTCGAAAACAGTCTGTGAACAGACTGAGGTCTCACCCGAGGCAAAGTTATGTGGAGGTTGCGGAATCAGGTTTCCACAACCGGTTGAAGTGCACTCCAACAGAATGGTGGATAGCACAAAGTTCTCCTACTGTGCGGTTAATTCTTTAAGCTATCGCGCATCTAAGGACTGCGCGATGCAGAAGGGTCACTTAACAACATGACAATGCAATAGAGGATTGTGCTTCCTCTTTCGCACTTGTGCAACTTTAACATACTTTACTTAGTGCAAAATGACGCATTCAACAACATAATAGACTGCAACCCTTGCAAACTTATACCATAAGACGAACTACAAAGTAACAACGCACTTCCGGTGCTGCGTTTCAAGAAATCACACTATACAGACTCCGCTGGTTTAAGTGTTTACCCGATCAACTTATGCATCCATCTGACTTAGAAATACTTGTGCATTCAACATTCATTCACATATTTCGATGCTTAACATATTATTCCCATCATTTATCCTTATGGCGAATACATATAAAATCAAGAACACATGAACTCATAAGTAAGATCTTAACCATTCAACATAAGCAAATACATAGATGCAACCAAATAATCAATCACATAACACAAGGAATTAACGTGGTTCACCCCCAGGATGGGAGCTATGTCCATAGGAACTGTTGATTATATTATCAATGGGAAGGGTTCAACAGTTCCAGTTTGCGCACACAGTTGCAGACTCTCTTCTCTCTTCAGCAGGTCTCTGTGCACATAGCTACAGAGCCTTTTTTACAATAAGTGTCTCAATAGAGATCAATATTCTACAAAAACCCAACGAATATTACTTAACCCTTTCCCTTACAAAAGTTGACCTTATATAGATCGTGCCCTTAGGTCACGTCAGTTACAATCATGGCGGCCAAAAACCCTCAGGTTCCCCAAAACTGGTGTAGTTACTTGCCACCCTGCCTGTCATCGTCGACAGCTTGCTCCACTCACTTTCAGATGCCTTGCTCAGCCACTCGTGGCTCACACGCTCTTCTGACAGCGGGAGTCATCATAAAAATGGTTACAACCACATCGTGGCCTATCGCTTTCCACCCCTTTAGCCTTGCTGTCACCGTCAACCCGTGGCTTATCCTCTAAAGGTTTTCCACCACTCTCTCCACTCTGCTCCTTACCCAACTGTCGGGAATCCTAGAGTCGCTTACCCAAAACAGGTCGCTTTCATAGCTCAACCTTCCCTTATACTCTTTACTCAAAATAGTTGTTGAGCTGGCACTGCGCATCAGCATGACTTAACATCTTTGACTACGTAATCTGAACTGTGCACTCCTCAAAACTGTTCCATCTGACTTTGCAGCCTGAACTACACACTTGCCAAAATTGCACTTCTTCTAAAGTGTGCCAACTTGGGCCATGCCGAATAATGATGGTCCAGGTAGACCTAGTCTACCTTGTGCTTCATTTTTCCTATGAGTTGGATATGGGCACCATTTTAATATTTCGTGCACCATTATAAGGAATTTATACCAGAGATGTCTAAGGTCCCAAAGTATAGTCAAAGGATGAAAACACCTGGATAATGGGCCATGTATAATGCCCAGAGATACTTGGCATGCCATGTAGCAAGCATACTTAGCTTGTGAATGGGATGTGTTTAGTATTTTTAAGGTCTTACACAATAAATATGGGTCTCCAAGGAATTCCTATGGGTAAAAACGTGAACCTGAGTAACACTTTCGTGAGAAACTAGTGCAAAATCGTCTTAGCGGAGGTTATTCGGCCGAATAATATCCATTATTCGGCCGAATAATAAATATAATTCGGCCGAATAATTTTAATTATTTGCCCAAATAATGTAGAGGTTATTCGGCCGAATAACCACTAACATTTCTCCGTTCCGTTTAACGGCTATCCTTGATATGTGTGCAAACCGTTGCTGGACGGAAAAAAAATTCGGGTGGTGGTTTATTCGGCCGAATAATTATTTGGCCGAATAATTATTCGGCGGAATAATTCTTCGGCCGAACAATTCTTCGGCCGAACAATTATTCGGCCGAATACTTATTCGGCCGAATAATTGGTCGGTCGAATACTGTTTCTGCATAAAAGCCTGGCCTCGACCGCCATTTGGCATTCTGCGTTGGAAATTCCTGGACCCCACAAGCGGGCCCGCAGTTGTGTTGTGCCACCCTTCGTCGTCGACGCTTGTGACAACGACGTTGTTGCTGCATTCTGTCATCGCTCGCTATTGGAATTCTTGTTTGTTTGCTGTTGGTGCACCCCTTCCGTTGCCTGTTCGTCTTCTGTTGCTGTCTGATTAGGTGCATGCTCTGTTGTTGTTTCTTGTCGTGGCTGTGGAAGCTATTTTCGGTTGCTGTGGAAGATTTTTTCGGGTGCCGGGCGGATCTGTAAGTGACGAGGGTGCTCGCTAGATGCTGTGTTCATCGACAAGGGTGCTGCGGGGATCTGTGCTCGATTTAAGGACGTGGAGCCAATGGCTACAAGTGTAAGTAGTTGTTTTATGGTGATTTTGGTTTTAGAATTTGAAGTTTGATGTCTATAGAGTATTTCTATCTGTAACGATTTGATGAAATTTTCTTTGTTGGCAGGATTGATCGTTTGTGTTTTCGGCGCTGTTATCAGTGTGTTGGTTTTGCAGTTTTCACGTTGGATTGACAGTTAGTGAAGGTACGTTTTATCGTTGAGTTATTTTGTTTTGATTTTGTTATCCTATTTTTATAGTTTTAAGGTTCCAACATAATTTGGTGTTGTGTGAAGGAAATATTTGTTGTTTGGAGAGTTCCTGGTCTGAACCGACGAGGCTTCGTGGATTGACAGTCTTTTCGCTAGCTGTTTGGGTCACAGGTATTTATTGTTTCTCCAAATTAGATTGTTTAGTTTTTTTATTTTTAATTATTTGTTCATCGGTTTAGTCTTTATTCCCTTAACATGAACTCTGTTCATGAACAGAGTTCATGAACATGATCTCTGTTCATGAACAGAGTTCGTGGACAGTGTTCATGAACTCTGTTTGTGAACAGTGTTCATGAACAGTGAACAGAGTTCATGTTCATGAACTCTGTTCATGAACAGAGTTCATGAACAGTGAACAGATTTCATGTTCATAAACTCTGTTCATGAACAAAGTTCATGATCATGAACTCTGTTTATGAACAGTGTTCATGAACAGAGTTCATCATCATGAACTGTGTTCATGAACAGAGTTCATGAATAGAGTTCATCATATTAGAATCGTTTTGTGCCATATAATTGCAGTAGGGTATCATTTTAGCGCAGTACTATCATCAAAATAAGAAACTTTGTAAATACTTTCCATTATACTTGCATCGTGTTTGCATCAAAAGTGTATGTTTCTTTCCATTGGCATGATAGTGTATCATATTAGCATTATAGTGTGCATCATACAATCATCAAAATATATAACTTTTAAATTAAATCATAAAATAGTCATGTAAATTTTATTGGTTGTGTTCTTGAACAGAGTTAAAGAACTCTGTTCATGAACAGAGTTGAAGAACTCTGTTCATGAACAGAGTTGAAGAACTCTGTTCATGAAAAGAGTTGAAGAACTCTATTCATGAACAGAGTTCTTCCTCTCTGTTCTTGAACAGAGTTTCCTAATTTTTTTTTTATGAATATTATGTAATGTTTATTTATTGAAATATAGATTAAAATCATAAGTGATCGATGAAAAAATTGTAAGGTTACTAAACTATTACAATTAACTGCATTATACTTTTTATCTGATTATGAAATGAAAATTAATGTTATCTTTATGGTGCAATAGTATTACTCTTAGAGTGTTAGGGGAGGAATTCACAAAAAAAATTAACTTATACAACTTTAGGCACCTCTATATTTGGTATGCAGTTCTTAATGAGATATGCCTTCAAGTTTGTAGAATTAACATGTACAACTTTAGTGTGTAAATTTTTCTATCATAAATATGAAGTAGAAATCTTCTAATAAGTGTATATATATATATTTTGCGAGATGTTTTTTAATTGAGATATATAATTCAACCATATTTGATGGATGAAAAGTTTTTAAGGTTACTATAGTACTACAATTAACTGTGTTATAATATATATTTGATAATGAAATGACTATTAAGTATGTCTTTACATTGCAATAGTAGTAATGGTAAGGAATTTTAGTTAGTTAATTATAGTTAGGAGAGGGACTTACACAAAATCTTAGCTTATACTATAGACACCCTTACATTTTGTTGTAGTTTTTTATAAGATATGGCTTTATGCTTGTAGGATAAACATGTACAATTTCAATTTCTTAATGTTTGTGTAAATTTAGAAATCATATCAAATGGAAAGAGTGGAGTCTTCGAGGGGAAAGCGTAGGAGGTCATCACATTCATCAGGAATTGGTGTTCCAATTGGTAGTCCAAGGTTGTCGAATTCACCGCAGGGTTCGAGTTTATTATATGGGTCACAGTAATCTGATCACCAACGAGTTGATAGGGGTACAAATGATTCTCCTTTGTCATCTGTTGGAGAGCGTCGATCTCAACCGTCTGTTGGTATGAACATTAATGTTTAATTGAATGTATAATTTGTATTTTTGTGTGTTTTGAAATTTTGGACAAGTTTAACTCTTCACTATGCCTATATTTGAAGCAGAGCGAGGTTCAGAAGATGTCCGTAATTCGACAAAGCGAGACGAAGATCAAGATAGGATTGTAGATGATGGAATAGGTGTGGGTGCAGAGCAGGGTCCTGAAGATCCTCCTAGAGCAAGGACGACATATGTTCCACTGGCTGAGGGTTGTACACCCATATCAACTTATCCGTCTGATTTACCTGATGAGCTTCCATGGCAAGGTGTTGAGCAACAAACTATCCTTGAAAGTTGTAGATCCCACTATGAAAGGATGAACAATGATCTTTGTTCTTTAGATCTCCCTCCAGAGAGCCGACAAAGTCTAGAGATTGTTTTGGGGTCTTTGCACAAATTCATTGATGCATATGAGGAACTTGGACCAAATACGAATGGTTTTGTTCATTTGATGCATAGGCGAAGGGAACAAGTTATGGGTCCAGACAAGTGGGAGGTTGTGAAGGAGAGAGTTACCAGAGAACAAGCCAATTCAATGTTCAATTTCAAAGAAGGCCTTAAGCGAAAAATGTTGAAAGTGCAATATTTTAAGCATCCTCAAATTGCACATTTAATATATGATCGGTTTCTTGCAGCTTATGGTCGATTTCCATGGAATGATGAGGTTCCTAATTATTTTGCTAGATTTTTCTATGCGGAGTTTTTTTTAGGTATGAAGCCAAACTATACTGATGTTCCTTCCGACTTTTATGGAGTTGGAAAGGGACGAATATATAATCGAAAAGGTGCTCTCAGAGACCCTACGACTCTTCAACCTCCACCTGAGATACCTCGTCCACCTAGGCTTGTGGCTTTAAGATTAGAGATGGAGCCCACATCCCAACTAGCGACAGTTGCAAGGGAATCGGTAGGTGATGGTTTAGCGTCTGCTCTTGTTGGAGTAGAGGTGGGTTTGGTTCGAGAAAGGGCTCATGCTACTGTTCGTCAAAATTTTGTTTACAAGACGAATGACGAGGTAGATGCATTGAGCATCGATGATCTCAGGGCTTATGCTAAGTCTTGTCGAGATATAGCATCAGATGTGTTATCCAATGACACATCGAGTATGGGAGAGGTTTGTTGATTATGCTATGACAATCTATTTGATTTTTTATTATTCATTTTGAATTGAATTTTTTGCTACATAGTAATAAATATATTAAGCAAATGTATTTTGTTTGCAGTTTTCTAGAATGTTAAATGCACATAATTTTCGAGTCTCCAGTAGTCAAAATGAAGAGCAACCTATTCAAAATGAAGAGCGTTTTGGAGAGGTATTTTAATTATAATATTTATGATTTAACTTGATTTTTTTTGTTTGTTTGAATTTTAATAAATATCAATGTATCTTATTGTTAATTTGACTTATCTATGCAGGTTTCTTTAGATTCCAACTTTTTAGATGATTTACCATCTCTTGTGAGCTAATGATTTTAATTTTTTTGTTTTGGTTTTAAGTTAATTGCTTAATTTATTATATGTATTTAAGTTATGTTTTATTCATTAACAAAATTTAAATTTTAGGGGAGAGACCATTTGGAAATTGGGGGTGAAGATGTGGGCTCTTTAATGAATGCGGATATTGACACCGAGGTAATTTTGTTGTTCTCTAGAAATAATCTTTGATATAAGTTTAATGTTTTAAATTTTTTGGATTTATTTGAAGATTGTTTGCATGCTTAAGGATTTATAAATTATTTTTGTACATGTTGCAGCTTGGCTCTTCGAGATCCTTTGGAGCCAAATGAAAGGCTCTAGTGGAAAAAAGTGGTGGACATGCATTCAAAGAATTTGATGTACGACTTTTTTAATAATTGAATTGTATTTTTATTATAAGTTTAATATTTTAATATCTTGAATTTAGTTTAAAATTGTTTAAATAATTTATGATTTAGATTTATAATTTGTTTTATTGTGTATTGTAGGTTGAGTTGAGTCCCAGGGAAGGTCCTAGTGGAAAATAGTGGAAAGATATTGGTCCAGATGGATAGTGGTTCAGACTTTATTGTTTTTGTTGATATATATATATTGTAGTTCATACATGAAGGGTATTTATTTTTTGATTGTATGTATACATGTACATTGAACTCACATGTGCATTAACTTTTTTTGGATTATATATGAGTACATGTTAATTATTTCTCGTTTGATAAAATGTTTAAAATATGTTTTGAATGAATGTTTAAAATGTTTTGATAATGTTTATAATGTGTTTTGCATGAATGTTTAAATTGTCTTGATAGGTGCAATCTAAAGTTAGGAAATGTTGAATAATGAAAATGAATGTTATATAAAGTTAGGAAATGTAGGAAATGTTGAATGATGAAAATGAATGTTATATAAAGTTAGGAAATGTTGAATGATGAGAATGAATGTTATGGAAGAATGAAGGTTGAGAAAGAATGAATGGGAGGTGTTAGGAATGTTTAAAATGTTAATCTAAGTTAGGAAATGTTCAATGTTGAGAATGAATGTTATGGTAAGAATCAATGTTGAGAAAGAATGAATGGGAGGTGTTAGGAATGTTAAAATGTTAATCTAAGTTAGGAAATGTTCAATGTTGAGAATGAATGTTATGGTAAGAATCAATGTTGGGAAAAAAATGAATGGAAGGTGTGTTATGGAAAAATAAATGTTATGAAAGAATGAATGGGAGGTGTTATGGAAAAAAGGAATGTTTTCAATTTGTTATGTTGAGAATAAATGTTATTAAAATGTTGTTATGATGAAACATTGAAACATTTGATAGGTGCAATTTAAAGTTTGGAAATGTTGAATTTGTATGTTAAGAAATGTTATGAAAAGAATGAATGTTGAGAAAGTGTTGAACTATAAGAATGAAGGTTTAAAATGAACTAAGAAATGGGATGTTAAAATGTAAAGAAATGAAATGATAGGAATTTTTGATAGAAAATGTACGAATTGTTTGATAAAAGTTTCAATTTTTTGGTAGTTTGATTCATATGTAATTTTTAAATTTTAATTAATGTTGTTGATATGTTTATTGTTGATATGTAAATTTCAAAATTTAACTAATATTTTTCATATATTCATTGTTCAGGTACTTTGTAGTTCATGAATTTCTAAATGTTGAAATCATGGCAAATGGGGATAATGATTTTTTGTTTTTTAATCACAAGTGAGGATTTCCGGATTGTGAAGCTTATGCTAAGTTAGAGAAATGAATTTTAGACAACAATTCGATGAATTTTTATCGATTTGTTGTAAATAATCGTTGCTCTAACTTAGCATAAGCTTCAGAATCCAGGAATTCTTGTTTGTGATTAAAAATCAAATAATTGTTATCTTCATTTGCCATGATTTCAGTTATGTGAATTTACATGTGAGAGATATATTATTTTTGTGCAACAATCATATATTTAAAAATTATATAGATGAACAACTTGTTTTAAAAAATTCATTTATATTATATTTATGGTGAAGTATATTAAAGAAACATGTTGGATGGATTAAAATAATACAAAATTTAATAGGTTTTTTTGTGTTTTTCGTTGGTATCATCTATCAAAAGTAAAAATTTGGGGCGGAGTGGGGATAGCCACATCCGTTATCTCATCCCTTAGTGGTCTAAAAGACATGTGGGGACCCGAATAAAGTACTTTTGAATTTCCAAATTATATTTGAATTCATTTTTCAGCATGTTAAAGTACAACCATTTAAGCTGTTATGTTTGTTGTCATTCAAAAAAATATTCATAAAAACTCCATGAAAAAATATATTGTGCACAACAATTTTGATACATGGACAAAAAATATATTGCACACAACAATTGACATGGACAAAAATATAGATCAATTTATTTTTGACATGTAGTTAAAAACATCGCTATGGAATGCCATCTTCAACTATCCGTTCATGGTCACATATGGATAGTTTCCATTTTTTGGTTTTTAATTGTTTTTTTGATGGAACTTGTACTAATTTTATTCGAGATGCACATACTAAATGACTATACTGACAACATATAACATCAAGCTCATAATCTTGAAAGTAGACATAATTTTTAGTCATATGTGTCTGCTGAAAAAAGTAGCCTTTTAAAATGATGGATCCTCTTTCGTATGTAAATCTGTTGTCGTTGTAGTCCTCCAATAACTTCATGTTTCCTTCAGTGCATCGCATCAAATAATATTTGACATTTTCGTTGTTGTCTACAGGTGCAATCACAGCGAAAACATCTCCTGCACAAGTTATAATTGGTGTTAGCGTATTTAAATGAATTAAATTGACTATACTTATGGCGATGGACTAGAATGAACAATTAACTTAAAAGTCAAGAACAAGTTTATTACCTTCTCTGACGAGATCTGAAATTCTATCGCCATCAGACGATATTGCTATTTCTTATGATTCTAATTCTTCTACACTTGCCAGTGGCATTTTTCCTTTTGGATTAATCTCTGTGTGTCTCCAAGGTTTTACGTAGTTGTTTGTTATGTTTTCACAAACTTCTGTAGACTCAACATTTTCAATGCAAATATGACAAAAGCATGATTGCTTTCTACTGTCAAATGCAAACACGTTGTGAAATGATTTTGTTTGAATAGAGTGAAGATCTATAGTCCCATGTATGGTGCTAGCGTCATATGGTATTGATCTATTTATATCTTGGATCCCAACAAGCCAAAAAAACCTACACAATAAATGATGAATCACTTTCAAAGAACAACTTTTAATGTTAGTGTACATGTACTTAAATGTTAGTACATACATTTTTTTAAATTTCAAGAAATAATATAAATTAAAAAAATAGTGGACATACCTGCGCACATCTTTTGATTGTTGATTATAATCATGGCTTAGATTTAATTGACACCATTGGACAACCTCTGCAGCTGAATGAAATCGTGCAGAAGAATAGTTCATTTTCCATCTTCGAAGTGCTCTTTTCATGCATGCTCCTGCACCATCATGCTCACCTTTTCCATGCCCAGTTTCAAAGAAATTCCAGCGATGTTTAATGTTCAGCGCTTTATGAAGTCGACATAACCAAAAAAATGATCGTGAATATTTAAATTGACCTGCACATCCATCAGACCATATCCAATGCTCATTGAATTTGACTTCGCGTTTTTTAAGTGAGTCATAAAAAATATTTTCTATACAATGTTGAACAAAATGTGTATCGTGTGTACGATCATCGCTGATATAGAAGTGATATTCTTTAATCACATCTCGATTGTCACATGTGCTTTCAATGCCATCAACATCCTGTTGAGAATGTCTATATACAACATGGACAAATATCGAAACTTGGTCAGAGTGATAGTATTCACTCTGTATCTCTTTCTGTGCAGCAAATGTATAGTTTTCAGCAAAATCAACCACCGACAAAATTGTTCCGGGTGGAAAAATTTCACGAGACTGTTTGAATTAAAGATCTTGCCATCGTGCTCTATGTGAATGCTGGGTGTATTTATAAATTTCGCTTTCAAATTTTTTGAGAAAATATGTGACGCATATCTTGTCTTCTAGCAAATCAATTCTTTTGGAATGTGAATCACTAGAACTTGTACTATAGTTGATGTATTCGTATCTCCTCCAATCAACATTTACATTTGACAACGATTGATCATTATCGATAGGATATTTATTGTGGAATAGAACCAAATTCCCACAATGATGACAATGTTTTCCATTGACACATTTCTTTGAATAAAATACTTCATCGTGATTTTTCTCACATAAAATTTGAGATATGAATTCACGTATCGTCGGCGGAGGTGGTGAATTTGTCCAAAACATTTTACCAAATTCAAGAAACGTGTCATAATATAACTGAAATTGCACATGATAACGACAACAACATGTATCACGTATAGTTATAGGTCGAACATACCATGGTTTTTGTTGCACAAATGTAGTGATTGATATATTAATTCCACGATGATCTTCTTTGAATTTATTGAACAATTGTACTTGTGTCATGTCCATTATATGTTTTGGTTGGCTTTCATATACATTTCGTGATATTCTTTTGCATATCACATATCTTGAATTTGGTGAAACTCGGGCATGTTCCAACCAATATTCTCGTACAATATCTTTAACACCTGCTCCTAATCTATCCTTGTAAGGTTGTCTACAAATAATTGCCCAACAAGCAAGTTCATTATTTTCATCTATTTGCATTCTGAATTTGCTATGTTTGTATAATGTCTTTCTTGATGTTTTAACTGCTTTTGCTAGTTCTATTGTCAAACGCTTTTGTTTAGTACTAGCTGAAAGAATTGCTTTACGTGCAGCACTGATATCTTTCTTCCTAGATTTTCCAAATTTTTTTATTGCATCACCTATATTTTCCATCACATTTTGTTTCAATTTCGACTCTTTTGTCGCTTTGTGAATACCAAATAATGATGTAGCACCTTCTAACTTCTTGGACATTAATAAACATCTCAAAATTTGTGCTTGTCCTGCTATTGAGTAATCCTTGAGAACTTCATCATAAATTTTTGTAGCACGATATCGTGCAACATGTATTGGTAGTTTTTCTCCATATTTGTCGCAATCAATGTCTTCTAACATTTCATCATCAATAGTAAAAGTACCTATACATCAAGTTAAATTTAATTTAACATATATCAAAAAATAAAATTCATTATAAAAAAATGAATTTGGAAAATATATGATATATACATACCAGGTCCAATTTCTGGATCTTGAACTTGATCTTCAATATTGACTTCATCGATATTAGCATGTAAATCACTATTTACATCTTCTACAATGTTCTTTTCAACTTCAATTTGTTCTTCTTGTACTCTATTTTCAATTTCCATCTCTTCAACATTATCATGTAAATATGTATTTATATCTTCAATAGTTCTCTCTTCCGTTTCGGCAACCCTTTACTTTTTGGCAATATATCTGAGTTTTTGTTTCTCTCTATTATCATCATCATCACGTTTACGATCAACTTTTCTTTGACGTTTTCTCTTATTGCCCATGGTTGTTTAATCTATAGATCTGATAAATTAAAGAATCATGTTACTTTATAGTAAAAATAAATAAATTAAGGTTTAAAAACATTTACGGAATTTATAAAAACATGAACTGAAATTTATTTTACCTTATAAAAAATTTGTAAGAGTCTTTTGAAGAACATTTCTTTGGAATTAACTTTCCTTTGAAAAAACTCTTTGAACAAAATCTTCTTTGAAAAAAACTTTCTTGGAAAGAAATAAGAAACTCCTCGACAATAAATTACCTACCCATTGGAAAATAATAAAAACACCTTGTAAATAAATCTTTGTTGTAAAAATCATTGCAAAAAAATCTCTTTGAAAAAATATCTACGAAAAAAGCCACTAGAAAAAAGTACTTTGAATAAAAACTTATTTGTAAACATATCTGGGAAAAAACCATTGTAAAGAAATAACTCTTTGAAAAAACCCATTTCAAAGAAATAAGAAGTACAAAACTACCTTGCAAAAAATCCTTTGCAAAATACCTTAGCAACATAACTATTTGAAAAACTCCTTTCAAATAAATAAGAAGTGCAAAACTACTTTGGAAAAAAATCCTTTGCAAAATACCTTAACAAAACAACTATTTGAAAAAACCTCTTTCAATTAAATAAGAAGTGCAAAACTACTTTGGAAAAAAACTATTTGTAAATTATTTTACCAAAACAACTCTTTGAAAAAATCCATTTCAAAGAAACAAGAAGGAAAAATGCATTTTTTTTGCAAAAATACTTTCGAATACACATTTTTTAAATACAATCCTTGCAAAGAATCTCCTTGCAAACATGTTTAAGAAAAGAAATATTTTGAAAAAACTCCTTGCAAATATGCCTTAAAAAAAAACACTTTCAATGTGTCTTTTGGAAAAAAGAAGAAGAAACATACTTTGTAAAAACATCTTTTTGCAAAAAATGTCTTCTTTGCAAATATGCAATAAGAAAAGAAATATTTTGAAAAAACTCCTTGCAAATATGTCTTAGAAAAAAATCATCTTCAATGTGCCTTTTGGAAAAAAGAAGAAGAAACATACCTTGTAAAAACCTCATTTTGCAAAAAATGTCTTCTTTGCAAATATGCAATAAGAAAAGAAATATTTTGGAAAAACTCCTTCCAAATATGCCTTAGAAAAAAATACTCCTTCAATGTGCCTTTTGGAAAAAAGAAGAAGAAACATACCTTGTAAAAACCTCCTTTTGCAAAAAATGTCTCCTCCTTTCAAAATTAGTTTGACAAAAAACATGTGAAGTTAAAACATGCGAAAATAATGAATTAACTTTAGGTTTATTTATATGAGTATAAAAAACATTTTTATTTTTTTTTCCGGCCGACGAGATTTTTTTTCGTTTAATTATTCGGCCGAATAACCTTCGCCATAATTCACGGCGCCGTTACGGAAAAACATAATTCGGCTGAATAATTATTCGGCCGAATAATTAGTTCGGCCGAATAATCTTTGAAACATGAAAGATTCAGATCTCTGCAGAATTTTCAGGTTTCTCCATTTTCGGAAGGGGAAAACCACCTCTTACACAACAAAACGAATGTCGGACTTCATACCAGTAGATTCTTCATTGAATCTACTTTACGACGGTATAAATTTTGTTGTATATAGATAAGAACTGATATTTTTTAAGTTTTATTTTCGTAACATGTGTCGAGTTATGATTCAGCTCTTTAAAAAAACGGTGAAAAGAAAAATCCATAACTTTGAAAATACAACACCAAAAAAATTGAAAAAAATGTGGGACTCTTCATTGACGTGTCTACTTCAAAAGGGTGTTTGTAGATTTTTTGCTTTTATAGCGGATTGAGAGAAAAGTGGTGCAACAAAAAGGTTGTTGAAAATCGACTGAGTTTCCCCATTGATCGACTTTAAAAAAATATAATAATTAGTATATAGATCTATTGGATGCAAACTTATAGTCAGGCACTAGTACATTGTGTGTAGATTGTCGTAGCATTTTTTGTTTTTGCAAAACACAAGTCTAACAATGATTTTAGTGGTGCAACAAATCATAACTCTTTTGTAGTCTTTTCATTTTATAAGAACACACTGTCAAACATTTGCGAAATCGACATATCAAATCTTAATAAAAAAAATTGAAAAAATTATGAGTAGAAAGCTAACATAATTCTACAAAAGTTTTCTTTTTACGGCAAAGTGAAATTTTAAACAAAAATATCACTTTTGTTCGCCCGAAGTTGAAAAACATGAAAAAACATAATTATTTTCTCACGAGACCCCCCAAAATAGACACCCATCTTCATTTTTTCACCCCTGGTTCTAATGATAAAAACCAATATCTTATACCTAAAAATGATTCTAAGGATCATAGCCCATGTACAAGGCCCCAAACCACTAACAATCCTATAAAGAGAATATTTTGGCCTACAAGAGGGAAAATGACCTGGCGTTGGATAGCTAGGGTACTAGATTAATAGGTGGATGTGTTAGAACCCAAAAGAACCCAAAATATTCCAACACCCACTTGATCTCGTGGATATTGGTGGGTTGTTCACTGACTTGGTATTTACTTTGGCTATTTATTTAGGATTATAGTAACTATCATGAGAGGGATGATTGTAGTTGGACTCAATGCCTTTACCCTAAGCATGCGAACCTAACATATCCATGATCAATCTAGCACATGGAAGTTTCTCAGTAAAATTTTATTAGTTCTAAAGTAGTCCATGGGTTAAAGTGTCACTTACATGCACCATGCATATTGTGTGATTTGTGACATACTTATTGCTACTAAAGATTAGAAGGAACTTGTTATTTCAATTCAAAAGGTTAATTTGATTTCACTTTTAAATTTAGGTGATTGGTTACCATTTATTTCTTGCAATTCCATAATTTAACTACTAAGCATAATCATTCTTATAATAGACTCATAATTGCATCATATTTTAGATCAAGAACCATAGGACAGAAAGTTCATAGGAATAAGATTAATCATACATATACAAAATAAGACATAGTCATAGTCAAATATACAGGTGAAAAATAATGTATTCATATGCAAAATGTGTCCAAACATATATTTTTTGGCAAAAATGGAACATGGTTCCCAATGTATAAATAATGTCAACTTTTTCCCTATACAAAATATAGCATCTAGTACCCTAGATACAAACTATGGAACCTCATGCCCAAAAATGCCACAACATGGCTTATATACATAGGGTGATCTCTCAATCACCTTGAACACCCCTCGGCACTCCCAGGCGCACCTCCAAAATTGATCTTCCTCTTCTTTGAGCTAGAGGAAGCTCGGTCCTTCTTGTTTCATGGAGTGGTGCATCTCTATGGGCTCTAAAATGGAAGCAATAAGATATCAACATTTTCTTGCAATTGTATCAATTAAGACACTCGTAAATAAATTTAGAATTCAAATCTTAAATAATTCACCATGGATGAGACTGTAAGTCATGAGGTTCTTTCCCTCCTCCCGGTTGCAAGCATCTCAAGAATTCTTCCCTACAGCGTTTACAAAAATCAGTTAATTGAAAAGATTGGATACCTAAAATAATTTTCATTAATGCTTCACAATATTTTAAAAAAAAATCAATATCACTGTGAACATATATTGCAATGGAGAGGATCGGTCTTCTATGATAGATTATGGAGTAGTTGATGTTAATATTTGGTTGAGATTAGATCTTTAATTCTTTTGGATGCATAAACTCGAAGCAATGAGACAATTCAATCACATGACATTCATACAACCATAACACAAGATATACCTTAGGGAAAATACTCAAAACTATGAGAACAAAAACCCCAACAATTCTTCTCAGTATAATATAATGGAAAGTAGAGAATGTTTTCTTTTAAAACATAGCATATTTCTTTCGGAAGATAAGAGATCACCAAACACTTTTGGTGAATAGGTGGAAGCAATAGAGAAGAGAGATCAATCAGAGCGCATTTCATTCAATAATAATATCCTGCACACAAAGAGAAGCACCTTGCCTTCAAATGACAACATAATTTGCTTCACATTGGATTCATCAATCCTGTATAAAATATTTATACATTCTTCTCTTCTATTTTTATACTCTAACTTCAGGATGAACTTTCCCTCAAATTGGATGTATCAATCTTGCATGCAAAGGTGTGCCCCACTTTTCATGCAGTGCTTTATCTCACTGATCTTTCACTTAGACTGAACTCGCCTCTTAACTAAAAGCTTTCCCACATAGTTAGGTGGCTAACTTAAGTGTCATCACTTAGTTGACTAGATCGTCTTTGTTGTCACTTAGTTAACTCTCTTTAACTTATTCTCCTCAATTAGAGAAGCATCATCTTTTAGTTTAACTAAAGTGAAAACACTTTAGCTAATTATTCCTTCTTATTTAACACTTAATTAACTGAAATCATGCTGATTGATTTAGTTGAAGTGACCACTGTGAGTTCTTTAGTTAACTGATGCATATCTTTAACTAATACTTTAACTGAAGCATTAACTGAGGCATACATTGATACTTAACTGAAGCTTTATAACTGAATATTTAACAATTCAAGTTCTCTTTAATTAGTTGAAGTGTCTACATGGGAAATTTTGAATTCTCTTGATATCTATGATTTAACTTTTATTTCTTTATCTCTTAATGCATGGTCAATATGTGCTAACTTTAATTATCCATCACATTACATTATACTAAGAAGAATTATCAGATGTTGTGATCATATTATATTATTCCAAACCAAATGATCATATCCTAAATCAATTCACTTTAGGGGTGATCAATATATAAAGGAGACTTAATAGCAATCTGGTGATCATGGTTAATAATACATCACACAAAATTAAATTCTTTTAACAAGTAAATCATGACCTTTATATGGAAGTTCCACCTCTATACAAGAGGTCCATCCCATGGATACCTTTATATAAAAGGTTCGCATGAGAATCATGACTTGACACACAAGTCTGGAGCCTTTTCCAACAAGACTTTACAACATCATACTTTGATCAATTACCTCTATATGGGAGGAATAACCTTTACATGGAAGGCAATCAAAGTGCTCACCTCTATAGAGGAGGATCAATCTTGGATGCACAAGATTGGTTTGGAGAATGTCTCCTAATGTTGTATATTTAACACTCCCTCTCAGCAAGGGAGGCATTCCCTACCATACCAATCTTGCCTCAGAAGTATCTGAAATTTGTCACTAACAAAGGATTTGTTAACACATCTGCAACTTTCTCATCAGTAGCAATGTAATGAAGTTTCACTGTACCTTTCTAGACCATGTCTTGAATGAAGTGATACTTCATTTCAATGTGATTTGACTTTTCATGAAACACTGGGTTTTCATAAATATTGATGCAACTCTGATTGTTACACCTAATAACTGTAGGCTCAATATTTTCATTGTACAACCTTGCAAGTAGCTTTCTGAGCCACACTACTTCTTGATACAAAACACTAACAACTATGTATTCTGCTTCGGTAGTGCTCTAGGCTACGGATATCTTCTTCCTGCTAGACCAAGATATCATAGCTAATCCTAGGCTATAACAGTAGCCAGATGTACTCTTACTATTCAAAATGCTTCCTCCCCAATATGAGTCTATATAACCAAGTCACATGACTCCTCAACTGGATGCATATCTAAGTCCATATGAAATTGTACCTCAAAGGTACCTAAGCACATGCTCAGAATATGTCCAGTGTCTGTGTCTCATATGAGGCATAAATTGACTCAGAATTCTCATGTCATAACATATATTAGGCCTCGAATGTATCAAGTACATTAGTGATCCTATAAGTTATCTAGATACAAAGTGGGATCTACTAGATCTAATCCAGAGCCCGACTCATGAAGTTTCCTCAAATTGGAAACCATCAGTGTAGTCATAGATTTTCCATCTATCATACCAAAGATATGCAATGTATCCACGGTGTACTTCCCTTGAGATAGAAAATTTTCATCTTTTCTTTGCCAGATCTCAGGGCCAAGAAAGTAGTGCATTATACCTAAGTCTTTCATCTCAAAATCTAAGGTGAACTTCTGCTTGCACCAAGCAATCAGATGTTCCTCTCCAGTGAGAAACAAATCATCAACATACAGAACCAATATCGATGGTTGGTTCTTCACTACTTTGAAGTACAAATTTGGATCAACTTCACTCTTACTGAAACCTAGTTTCTGAAGGTAGCTATCAATTCTAGAGTACCAAGCCCTAGGGGATTGATTAAGCCCATATAGATCTTTCTTTAACTTGCTGTAACAAATAAACTATTAAAATAATAATGAATAATATATATAATAATATAAATAATAAAATAAAACATAATGTTAATTATCTTTAACTAAGGGACATAACCTTTGGTGAGTAGTCACCATATAATCCCTATATATGTGGATACATCCTCATTGTAAATCATCATTATTTATCTTATCAATCATATATTCAATGATTTGACCATTTATGGATCCTTTGTATTATTTACATTGGTTATTTGTATAAGAAACGATTTTGTCATTTCATTGGTATCCGAGTGTGCTATCCAGGCTTGTAGCCATCATTTTTGGGTTTCCCTAAAATATAGTACCTTGTCCAAAAATCAAGCCCTTGTCCAAAATAAGTAAAAGAAGTAAGAAAAAAAATTTACAAAGAAGAAGTGGAAAAAAAAAGAATTATCCGCAAGAGAAAAAAAGAAAAGTAAAAATAAAGAAGTAAAAGAAGTAAAGTATAGAAACCACACGTGGCTTCTTAAAAACAATACATGGTTTATTTTCCAACAAGAATTCTCAAAAACAATACATGATTTGTCTTAAGGATACTAAGGATAAAGTGAGATTTGAACTTGGGTGGGGAAGGTAACAATCACTCCTCCCAACCACCCAATCTACATTCAATCTACAAGAAGTCTTAAGGAGAAAAGAAGATAAAAAGAGCACCAAAATAATATTTTTTACAAGAAGAACCATATTGAAATATATATATAATAATTATTATTATTATTAAATTTTTTAATAATAATAATAATATATTTTGGGGAAAATTTAATTATTCAAGAGTATAGTATATATATTATACAAGATAAAAGATGTCTTTCCTTGATATATCTTTGGATAAGAAGCATAATAAAATGGAGACTCATGATGAAAAAAAGGAAGATTCCCACAAAATTTAAAAAAATATGCAGATCCCATATTAAAAACTTATGGGCTTATTCAAGGAAAGTATGTCTGCATCGCTATTTGCCCGACTACCAAGAAGAATTGCATAAACGTTGACCTAGCAAACCAATTAACGCTTTCATAATCATATATAATCGACAATAAATCGATTCTTTCTGATGAGAAATATGAGATTAAGAAACTACAACTATTTGTTGATGATTACAAGGTCCTAAGCCAATTCAATGTCGTTTCAGTGGTATCAATGGATCAAGACAAGGTTGATATAATTTTAGGGTCACCTTTGTTAGGTACATTGGGTACCTTCATGTTCAACACAAGGAAAAAGTTCTTAACATTTCCTTAGAAAAAGACGAAATTCACATTCCAGGATGCTACACTGAAATCAAGTTCAGGAGTTGTGTCATCTTAAGACTTCAAATACATCTCGAAGGTTCTTTCACAAGAAGATCGGAAATCCATACAAAAGATGCAGGAAGAAGAGATCTCTCGTCTAAGAGATCATAATCAGAAAATTCTTCTTCAAATCAAGAAAGTGAAAGATAAAGCACAAAACAATCAAAATCTAGAAGAGGAGAATCGAGATCTTCAGAAGAAACTAGTAAAAAATATCAAAGAGAATGGTCACCTTAAGAAGCATAAACAAGATCTAATGGATCAGATTCAAAAGATTAAATATGATGATAAATTGCAAGAATAAATGATGAGGAATCTTAAAAATGATAAATATTTGTTGGAAAACAAGTTGGAGCAAATTCAAAAGAGGACATCCAAGCCCTCGAACTCAAAAATCCAAATTGAATAAAAATAAGCAAATGCAAATCTAGCCATCATCACAGTTCAAAAAGAATCCAATATAGTAAAAAAAAAAAACAATAACTCCCTATCGACACCCAAATTATAAAAGTCATTTTGACCAACGACAGGGTCAAAATGAACACAAACAAAGGAGTTATGATTTTAGAAAAGAATGAACACAAAATCAACAAACTAAGAAGAAAATGAGAATTTCCATCCAATAAAACAATCAACAAATAGCTCCAATGAAGATAGATCTCGGATGGGAAACTTCACAAACAATGCAACATTTTTTCTTGGGAATTCGTAACTCGAATCGTCTCGTTTGTCAAGTGTCACAGTTACTAACACATACAAAAACGACAGATGACATTACAAGCAAAAAAATTAGAAGTAAGCCTTGTCTTTAATAAGCTTTGAGGACAAAGCTTCCCTTAAGGGGAAGGCAATGTAACAAATAAAATATTAAAAAAATAATGAATAATATATATAATAATATAAATATTAAAATAAAACATAATGTTAATTATATTTAACTAAGGGACATAACCATTGATGATTAGTCACCATATAGGCCCTATATATGCATCTACATACTCGTTGTAAATCATCATTATTTATCTTATCAATTATATATTCAATTATTTGACCATTTATGGATCCTTTTTATTATTTACATTGGTTATTTGTATAAGAAACGATTTTGTCATTTCACTTGCAAATATGGGAATCCTTCCCATGCACCAAAAATCCTTCATGCTACTGAATATAAACCTCTTCCTTAACCTCACCTTTGAGGAATTCTATCTTCACATCCATCTGGTGAAGTTTCCATCCTAGGACAGATGCAAGTGCAATCATTGCTCAGATTGTGGTGTACCTTGCCACAGGGGCAAAGGTCTCATCATAACCGATGCCTTCGTTTTGACAGAAACCTCTACCAACTAATCTGGATTTATACTTCTCAATGCTACCATCCGCAGCATGCTTTATCTTGTAAAGCCATGTGTAAGTCACAATGGACTTCCCATCAGGTTTGGGAAAAACCTCCCAAACATCATTCTTCATTATAGAGTTGTACTCTTCTATCATTACATCTTTCCAAACTTTCTTCTTTGTAGCTTCTTCATATGAGGATGGTTTTGAATCACTGATGTCACTCATCAGTGAAACATACTCTGCATATCTGTCACATTGCTTGCACTCTTTGGATAAGCCTGCTAGTGCTCCATGTTTCTCTGCATTTTGTAAGATGTATCGGCACCAAAAATATCTTCTTTTAGCGGGAGGTTCATCAGGTGACCTCTCAATCAGTTCTACTGGTTCTTTGGGAGCTATTGAATGTGAGGCATCTTCTAGTTTCTCCCTCTCAAACTCTGAAGGGGGAGAATCATACTCAGGATCCTCCATCTCTGAATCACATTGAATCTATTTCAATATTTTGAAAGCATCTTCCTCATGGAAGGTAACATCTCGACTGACTTCAATGTGTCTCTCACTAGGTACATATATTCAATATGCTTTGGATGACTCGCTATAACCCACAAACGTTCCTTTCTTTATAGAAGGCTCCATATTTGTTCTCTTTTCTTTCGGTACATGAATGTATAGTGGGATACTGAAGATCATCAAGTGTGAGATGCCTGGTTTCTCACTGGTAAACACTTCTTCTGGTGTCTTCTCATCTATAATGGCATGCAGGATTCTATCCTAGATGTACACAATTGTTCTTGTGGCTTCTTCCCATAATGAGGTAGACATATCTTGATCATGCATCATGGATTTTGCAGCCTCACATATGGTTCTATTATTCCTTTCAGAAACCCCATTTTGATAAGGGTTCTATGGTATTGCTAACTATCTACAAATTCCTGCATCACTAAATAACTCATTAAATGAATGTGAATCAAATTCACCTCCATTATCAGACCTTAATGCATGTATGTGCTTTTCTTTCTGATTTTCAACTAGGTATTTAAACTCTTTGAATTTTCTAAGAGTTTCACTTTTGTCCTTCATGAAATAAATCCATGACTTCCTATAAAAATCATCTATGAACAATACATAATATAAGAAGCCACTCAGGGAGGGGGATGAAATGTGACCACATACATCAGAATTTATTAAATCTAAAATCCCTTTAGATCTAATAGTGCTGCTGGAAATTTTTTTTTAACATTATTCCCAAGTGCACAACCCCGACTTACACTATCATGCTCAAAATAAAATATGGGCATACCTTTTACCATCTTTTGAAGGCGTGGTATAACTTTGTAGTGTAGGTGTCCAATCCTTCGGTGCCATATCTTGCCTGGAATTATAGTGTGGTGAATCATAGATTTAATGTATTTCTCTGGTATCTTATAGAGTGATTCCTCTCCAACTCCAATCACAGTAGCAGATTCTAGGATTTTGTTCTTTAGCCATAAAAGTGCTTTGTTATCCATGAAGATAACTCAGAAGCCTTTGTCTTCAAGAAACAAAACTAAAAGGAGGTTATTCTTCAAGCATGGAACATATATAATTTCGTACACATGTAAAATATCACCCATGCTCAGTTGGAATGAGGTGGATCCAACTCGGATC
This sequence comes from Larix kaempferi, assembly GCA_027924585.1. Classification (NCBI taxonomy): domain Eukaryota; kingdom Viridiplantae; phylum Streptophyta; class Pinopsida; order Pinales; family Pinaceae; genus Larix; species Larix kaempferi. Next base: position 4,597,495 of record BSBM01000792.1, read on the forward strand.
GAATATGTTGAGTTGTCCCCCAACTCTACCATGCATGTGAACTTTTTCTCCTTTAGGTCAGTGATGGCACTCTTGTTACCATTTATATGTTTGGATGCGCCACTATCAATCAACCATGTGTCTACACTTGTTATTATGGATACCGAAAGGTATGAGACAAGGTAATACTCCCTTCTTGTATCCATTTCTTCGGATGCATTCTTTTGAGTAGTTTCATCTTCTATGGCGGTAGAAGAATGGAAATTTCCTTTCATATTTGCTTTGCACTCTCTTGATAATTGGCCTTTCTTTTTGCAATTGAAGAATCTATATTTTGATTTGTCAAAGTCTTTGTTGAACTCATTCTTCTTTGGATGAGAGAACTTCTTTTGGAAGAAGGGTTTATTTCCTTTCTCCATTCTTGCCGTGAGGGAAATATTTTATTCTTTAGTGCACATTGACTTGTTCTGGACTCGACCCTCCTCTTGAATACATTAATTCCAAAACCTTTTGAAGTTATGTTGTACCTCTCAACCATTTACTGTAGCCAAGAATTGTTAAGATTCAATATGCTAAGACAACAAATAGCAGCATTACATTCCCTTTCACAATAATAGAATATACAGGATCACTGAAGAAACAATAAGCACAGCATAAACACAAGAGACACAGATTTATCCTGGGAAACCCTCATGGGGTAGAAAACCCAGCAAAGCTTCCTCAATATATATGACCAGCAATATACAAAGATGCAAACCAAAGACATGATCTCCTCCTCCACCATAGCAGACCTCTCCTCCACAAGTGCGCTACATTCTGAGTGAGGGAAGTGTGTGTTTAATGAGGAACACACCTCCTCTATATATACACATCTCCGACTTGTACTTTATATTAACTAGGTCGGCCCCAACTTTACCACTGGGTTAAACACCCCACTACAACTGACTGGGTCGACCCCACTAGGGTGGTCTAACAACCCTTTGACCCACATAACACATACAGGGCCGACCCCCACTAGGGAAGTCTAATAACCCAAGTTACCACATTTCGACGGAGGAATAAACATCTCCAGATATACATAAGATCTTCACGGAGGAATGAAACATCTCTGAAATAATAAAGTACAAATATAATATTCTTAGAAGTTACAATATCTCAACACTCCCCCTTAACGAGAAGGATATTATAACAACATCTGTAGGAGCAAGGAGACATCAACATGATACATCTATAAATCATTGGAAGCTTTCTCAACATCATTAGTAACTCAACCAGTTACTGGAACATCTTCAATATTGGAACATCAACATATTCAGTACTAAGTCTTTATCTTCTGTAGCACTTGAACAGCTACAACAATATCATCATCTGGATCCTCACGATCATCAGTATCGTCATCACACGATCATCAGCATCGTCATCATCATCGTCATCACAAGATCATCAGCATCGTCATCACACGATCATCAGCATCGTCATCATACGATCATCACGATTAGCAGCATCGTCATCTAGATCATCACGATCAACAACATCGTCATCTAGATCATCACGATCAACAAAATCATCATCTAGACCATCATGATCAGCATCATCATCATCTAGATCATCACGATCAACAACATCGTCAATACAAGTATCCACACTAATACAAGTATCCACACCAATACAAGTATACACATCATCAATACAAGTATCCACACGAATACAAGTATACACATCATCAATACAAGTATCATCATCAATACAAGTATCCACACCAATACAAGTATACACATCATCAATACAAGTATCCACACCAATACAAGTATACACATCATCAATACAAGTATCCACACCAATACAAGTATACATATCATCAATACAAGTATACATATCATCGATACAAGTATCCTCATCAATACATATCATCAATATTAATACAAGTATCCTCATCAATCCATATCATCAATATCAATACAAGGATCCTCATCAATACAAGTATCCTCAATAACAGCATACTCTGCAAAACACATGATTCATTTAAGACACCATAACATGTTTAGGGACGATACAGTCCACTCGTCAACTTAGACAAAATATAAGGACCACTTTCTCGGAGACATATGTCTATGGATCAATTCAGGGGCCAAAGTCCAGGGATGATACAATCCCCTCTCATCCACTAGGGACCACTTCTCAGAGACATCTATCTACGGGTCAATTCAGGGACCAAAGTCCGGGGATGATACAATCCCCATCACATATAGTTTGAACTAGTGGTTCCGGGATGATGCAATCCCCATCACGTACATTTTGAACTAGTGGTTTCGGGATGATGCAATCCCCATCACGTACATTTTGAACTAGTGGTTCCGAGATGATGCAATCCCCATCACATACATTTTGAACTAGTGGTTCTGGGATGATGCAATCCCCATCACGTACATTTTGAACTAGTGGTTCCGGGATGATGCAATCCCCATCATGTACATTTTGAACTAGTGGTTCAGGGATGATGCAATCCCCATCACGTACATTTTGAACTAGTGGTTCTGGGTTGATGCAATCCCCATCACGTACATTTTGAACTAATGGTTCTGAGATGATGCAATCCCCATTAGTCCACTAAGGACTTCATTCACGGAGACCATATGTCTACGGATCAATTCAAGGGACCAAAGTTCGGGGATGATACAATCCCCTCTCGTCCACTAAGGACTTTATTCTCGGAGACCATACGTCTATGGATCAATTCAAGGGACCGAAGTCCGGGGATGATACAATACCCACCTGTCCACTAAGGAATTTATTCTCGGAGACCATACGTCTATGGATCAATTCAAGGGACCGAAGTCCGGGGATGATACAATACCCACCTGTCCACTAAGGACTTTATTCTCGGAGACCATACGTCTACGGCTCTCTTTAGGACTGAAGTCCAGGGATGATCCAATCCCCACCTGTCCACTAAGGACTTTATTCTCGGAGACCATACGTCTACGGCTCTCTTTAGGACTGAAGTTCAAGGATGATCCAATCCCCACTTGTCCACTAAGGACTTCATTTTCGAAGACATGTGTCTATGGCTCACTTTAGGACTGAAGTCCAGGGATGATCCAATCCCCACTTGTCCATTAAGAAATTCATTTTCGAAGACATGTGTCTACAAATCACTTTAGGACTGAAGTCCAGGGATGATCCAATCCCCACTTGTCCACTAAGGACTTCATTCTCGAAGACATCCGTCTACGGAACCTTTTAGAACATGTGTTCAAGGATGATGCAATCCCCTTGTCAACTTAGACCCTGTCTAAGGACCATCCACCAACCTCTTTGTTGGTATCACCAATATAGGTATCCACATCATTGACCTCACTGTCGATGCAAGAAATATCATCATAAGTGACCACATCACTCCCCCTTTCGAGGAGGGTCCTTCCAAGCTTGTCTTGGAAATACTCAAACTTTTCTTGAGGTAGAGGTTTGGTTAGTACATCGGTAACCTGTTACAAATTCAAAATTTATAGTTCCTTTCTGCACCGTATCTTGTATATAGAAATGATAGATCTCTATGTGCTTTGACTTATCATGGAACACTGGATTCTCTGCCATCTTGATACAACTCTGTTTGTCACATAGGATCACAGTAGGGTCCATTTCTAAGTCAAACAATCCTGAGGCCATGCTGCTTCACAACTAGCAGAGCAAGCAGTCATATATTCCGCTTGTGCTAAGAGCCACACTATACTACTTTATGCTAAACGACAAGATCATGGCTGATCCCAGACAAAAACATCCTCTCGATGTGCTCTTCTTGTCTGATACACTTTCTACTCAATCAACATCTGTGTAGCCATCTGAAGTCATGATCTCTAAGATAACATAGATCAAAGTCTATCATACCCTTTAGGTACCTCATCACATGCTTTCCAACTTATCAGGTGAACACATCTAGTTTCCACTAGATACTGACTCAAGGTGTTCATAGCAAAGCTTATATTTGACCTGGTATTCATCAAATACATCAACGACTTAATAATATATATGTACAGAGTCACATCAACTAATTCTGAGGAGTCATCAGCTAACAGCTTCAAGTTGGAATCCATGAGAGTGGCCATTCCAACATATCAAGTCCTTTTAGAATTTCTCGGCATACTTTCCCTGGTTGAGAAATACTCCTTCTGAGCCTTTCCATACTTCCAGAACTAGGAAGTAATGCATCAAACTGAGATCTTTCATTTTCATTTCTGCAGCCATCTATCTATGCTATCTCTCGTCAGATGGGTCTACTGATATGAGTCTCAATATCATTCGAATTCTATGGTGAGTTCCTTCTTGCATCTATGTCATCTGTGTATAGAAACCATATTCAACCTTGTGGCAAAGGTTGAGATCCACATCACCCATGGTGATCATTAAGCTCATCAAATTACTATCGATCCTGAGTACCCATACAGAACCTGAATCACACTTCTTCTTTAATTACACCATTAAGATAATGGTCTTATGATTCTCTGCCTCTTTCTAAGAGAATCTTCTAGCCACGAGCCTTCTATAATTTGTTTGATTTGTAAATCTTCTTGTTGAACATCCATCACTTGTTCGGTGTTCATCATTCTTCATGATCTTTCCTACAAATCAAGATTAACTTTTATGATTAGTAATACTTCATAATAATCAAATCACGTTGACATGATAACCTATTATGCATATAGATATCATTTACATAGTTATGCAACTATCTTGACCAATACTTTGGCACAACACTTTTCCATATCCTGTATGCATACAGTGGCTATTTAGATGCCTTCCATCTCTACCAGAACATACTATCGAGAGTGTGCATAGCTCTCAGCATGTCAGCAAAGAGGTTTCATTCTAGACAAGCAACAATGGAATGTTTGTCCAACTTACCAATCATATGCATATTAGTAGTATACTATTCAATGCTATATGAATGTTTACACTCAGCATGATATATTTTAAACATGCATGTAATCTATTACAAGCAATATCATTTACTGTTTCAAATAACAACTCAAATACTTATCGTTTATGTTTGTGTGGTTGCCTCCCGCTTGATCTTCTATATGTATTTTGAACTTCTATTCATTTTGTACCACTATGCATGCTCAAGTGTCATCCTCATGATCTCATACACAAACATACATTCATTAGTATATTCTTAATATTATCAAAACATTATAATTCTAAATAATATTGAATATGTATAGTCATGATCATAGATAATAAACATTAGTATTCAAGGTTTCAAAGAAGTCTTCTTTTACTCATGCATATTCTTGTTTGATCATAGTACTCTTCTGGTTAGTTAAATCATCAATCAAGATAAGAGACATAATATTCATAAACCCTTGATTACTAACTTTGTGAATAAGCATAACCAATCATACCAAGTAGACTTATATAAGGGATCCTAATACAAGGTAAGATTCTAACATGACATAGGAAAACATACCTGGATTAGTATACCTGCTTAGTTATGTCTAACATACCTAATCAATATCTTCTTTGTTCTCTTCAATGATTTAGAGATCCTATGCTGGAACCTGCATATCTCATAGGTTAAGCATAATAGAACAAAGTCATACATACCTTGCAAGTAGAAATTCTATGTGATCAAATATTATGGATGAGTCTTTGTCTTCATGTTGTCATGGTCATGGACCTTGATTTGTCTTTCGTGACGTACCTGTATCTTGTTAGCAGACAACATCAACCTCATACAACACCACATTGCATTAGTACAATCATATAACCCTAATCAATGAATGTCTTCTATCATTCACATGCATTCATACTGTTACTAGGGTGATAAGACAATTCTAACATTAATCAAGATTGTACTAAGAAATAATATGAAGACAAACATATTATGAACTTAATCAGGAATCGGATTTCAAGACATACCTGAACCTCCTTAAGTCATACCTGTCGAGACTTCTTGTAGTCTTCTTATGTAAGGCCTTAGCCTCAACTCCCCCTAAAACTAGATTTGGAGCTTGATTAGGGTTTGTTAGACAAACCCTAAAAATTCAATCTTGGACTTTCACACTTCTGAATGTATGGAAGAATGTGTCCTGCTGAGTTGATCAAACTGGCATACTTCAATTTTGAAATCTCTAAAATTTTACCCCTCAAAATTGCCTTCGAAACTTTTGGATCTTCTGGATAGGATCCCGAACTAGGGTTTGATGGGGCCCACCCTTCTGCCCAATCAAAAGGTTTGATCCAAGGCTCTAAACTCTTATTTTTCTGAGGAGCTTCTAGCCATGGTCACAGACTTAAAAAATTCCAACTTTTAATGAAGCCCTAATTTTCCATCTTTCCGATCAAAATCCCGAACTGGGGTTTGATCAAGACCGGTCTTCTACCCAACCAAATTCCAGAAATTCTAACTTTCTTTGAAACCCTAAATTCCGGAATCCATGAATGAATGTGCTCAAAATAATTTTGTTTTGACAAAAATATGTACTTGATTGTTTCTGCTGTAACTCCAAACGTTTTGCTCCATAGGGTCTGAAAACGTTTTTTGTGGTATCCGGACCTGGCATCTTTCCATCCCGATAGGTCTGACCTCAATAGGATTTTTTGAAAGAGAGTTATTCCAAGTGTGACAATGTGACCTGTTTATGGGATAAAACAGGCGATCGAACTTGTATGGCGTGCCACATGTCACTAGTTCAACTTCGGCCTCTGAAAACGTTTCCTGAGATAGTAAAGTCTGTGTACTACCTGTCACGTTTTACAAAATTGCATTTGGAGCTTCCTAGCCCAAGTTATGACCTTTTTTCCAAGGTCACCTGATTTTGACTAAGATCTGGAAGAGGCAGAAACCCTAACTTGTACTGATCATAACTCACAAAGTACAATGAATCCGAGGGTTTCCTTTGGACAAAAGGTACCTGGGGATGTTATCTACAACTTGTAAACTTTTCAGATCCTGAACATTCTGAAAAATGGATTTATAGCGAAAGTTCCACGATGATTGGTTTTTTCTATGTAAAACCCAAACCTTCAAATTGTCGCAAGTAAAGAAAGTGTCGTAAGTGCCATACATTGCCTTCCTGCAGGTTAGCTCCGATACCATGTTAATATTCAATATGCTAAGACAGAAAATAGCATCATTACATTCCATTTCACAATAATAGCATATACAGGATCATTGAAGAAACAACAAGCACAACATAAACACAAGAGACACAGATTTATCCTGGGAAACCCTCATGGGGTAGAAAACCCAGCAAAGCTTCCTCAATATAGATGACCAGCAATATACAAAGATACAAACCAAATACATGATCTCCTCCTCCACAATAGCGGACCTCTCCTCCAAAAGTGCGCTACATTCTGAGTGAGGGAAGTGTGTGTATAATGAGGAACACACCTCCTCTATATATACACATCTCCGACTTGTACTTTATATTAACTAGGTCGGCCCCAACTTTACCACTGGGTTAAACACCCCACTACAACTGACTAGGCCGACCCCACTAGGGTGGTCTAACAACCCTTTGACCCACATAACACATACAGGGCCGACCCCCACTAGGGAAATCTAATAACCCAAGTTACCACATTCCGACGGAGGAATAAACATCTCCGGATATACAATAAGATCTTCACGAAGGAATGAAACATCTCCAGAATAATAAAGTACAAATATAATATTCTTAGAAGCTACAATATCTCTACAAGAATGTCTCCCAGAGGATGGGATACCATCAATAACGGTTTGGAGAACATCATCTTCATCCACCACTACTCCAATACTAGCAATATGAGCTCTTACTTGAGATATCTTGGTGAAGAAGGAGGCAACTGTCTCATCCATCTACATGTTTAAGTTTCGAAGCTTATTCTTCAATTCCCACTTTTGAATCAAGGTCTACTTCTCATGGAGATTAGTCAATGTATCATAACATTATTTCGCACTCTTCAGCGGTGTGATCACAAGAATCAAGTTATCTTTTACTGAATCATAGATGATTTGTTTGGACTTATCTTGATTCTTATTGAAGTTGATGCACCTTGCATTAGATGTAGGATCCTCCACCATAGTGGATACATAGACATACACGTCATGTTCATCTAGGATGTTGAGAATCTTATCCTTCCAAGGGTTGAAGTTTGAAGTGCCCCTCAATACGGTCTTCCGGTCATTTAAAGACTGATTCCATAGTCTTCAAATATTGTGCTCAACTTTTTATGATCAATGTAGGCACTAGATGGAATGCAAAACTGATCTCCTTCATACCCTGAGCTCTAATACCATGTTAATATTTGGTTGAGCTTTGATAATTAATTCTTTTGGATGCAAAAACTTGAATCAATGAGACAATTCAATCACATGAAATTCATACAACCATAAAACAAGATATACCCTGGGGAAAATCCTCAAAAATATAAGAAAAAAAACCCCAACAATTCTTCTCAGTATAATATAATGGATAGCAGAGAATGCTTTCTTTTACAACATAGCAGATTGCGTTCAGAAGATAAGAGATCACCAAACACTCTTGGTGAATATGTGGAAATAATAGAGAAGATAGAGCAATCAGAGAAGTGCCTTTCCTTCAATAATAATATCTTGCACACAAAGAGAAGCACCTTGCCTTCAAAGGAGAAGATAATTTGCTTCACATTAGATTCATCAATCCCATATAACATATTTATACATGCTTCTCTTCTATTTTTATCTTCAACTTCAGGATGAACTTGCCCTCAAAATGGATGTATCAATCTTAAATGCATGGGTACACTCCACTTCTCATGCAATGATTTATCTCACTGAGCTATCACTTAGGATGAACTTGCTTAGGGGTGAGTCCAAGATAATGAGGGTCACTTTTGGCGTGTTAGATGCAATAGAAAACTGAAAAATCAGGCATCCCTCAACTTACTTGGATTGTTTGAGATACTTACACAAGATATCTTGCATTGAGTAAAAAATATGAAATGTAGTAAATTGAATCATGTTTCCGAATATATAAGTTTTATGTATTGAAAATTTACATAACTATGTCAAATTTCATCTTTCCTAACAGTCACTTTTTATTTTTTTGACCAATGATAAGGTATATGTTTTTGTGGGTGCATCCTTTGAGTGCCTGAATCATTGTTTTGGGATACACAAATTGGTAGACATGTAGAGAACATGTAGCACTAGTGCAACACTATTTTTCCAAAATTAAATGTTTATTTTTTAATTTGTTTTTAATTATCTAAGTGATCAAACCTTGAGAATGGCACGTCAAATGTGGGTGCAGCATTTGAAGGTTTAAATGCAATCATTTCGACTTGGATTTTTTATAGCATGTAGAGGTCGGTGTCTACTAGTGCAGCATACAATAAATGGTTGTGAAATGAAAATGTTACAGAAGAAACACTAACAACATGTTTTTTTACTTAAGGAGTGATGATACAAGAAAATTAGGAAAAAAAAGGGTTGCGTATGTCATGTTGTAAAGAGTAGTGAAAGACAGGCATATTGAGAAAAATGGTGGAAATGCCCAATTAGCTATGGTTTAACACATTCCAAAGCATAGGTTTGGTAAGTCCGAACCAACCACATAGGACTGTGGATGACACATGGGTTCCTGAAGAGGCATGTTTTAGGCGCTAAGAAATGCTTGTGCAATGTGTTTAAATTCAATTTTTTGTTCCTGCGCTTGGTGTCAACAAAAATGCTCTAGCGTTTTGCAGAAACAAAACTCTAAAGCGTTTTGGAGAAAAAAAACGATCTAGCGTTTTGGAGAAACAAAACTCTAGAGCATTTTGGAGTTACAAAATGCTCTAGCATTATAAACCACATAAAATATGTGTTAAGTGCTGAATGGAGATAAGGGGTGAGAGAGAGAGAGGGGATACGGGGGGGGAGAAAGGGACATACATTTATGGAGGTGGAGAGAGGAATGAGGAGGGATAAAATTAAATGCTTAGACCCATAAGTCCTAAATCCCAAACAACCTAAATCCCTAAACCCCTAAGCACCTAATCCGTTAACACATAATCCCTTACAACTTTAACCCCTTGACACTTAATCCTAATCTTTTATACCTTACCCCACCAATAGTCAATTCCTAAATCCCTTAACTTATAAATATCCTAATCCTTAAATCTCTAGTCCCTTAATTAACCCCTTATCTCCCATCCTCATAGTCCTTATCCTATAACACCCTAAACCCTTAACACTATAGCACCTAAGCCCTTAATGCTTAACCACTTACAACCTAACCCCCTAACCCCAGATCCCTAAATCCATTTACCCCTAAACCCCTTAAGTCCTTTAATTATTTACCTCTAATCCTTTAACCATTAGTCTCTAAGCTCTAGTTTACCCTATAGAGGTAAAATATATATTTACCTCTACACTGTGTTTGCATGTGTGACCTCCCTTGTGCCAGTGCAACCTGCATTTTCTTATGCGCTCTATGTTTGCATGTGCACTCTTTGTTTGCATGAGAGCTCTATGTTTGCTTGATCTCTCTCCCTTGGGATTGATTGCTCCTCTATTGACTTTGGAATTCTTGCTTGGGCTTGTGCATTAAAATCTAAGCTCTAGTTTACCCCTTATAAGCCCGTAACCGTTTAACCCCTTCACCATTAATGCCTAACATCATAAAAAGTAACAACCTAACCCTAGAGAACTAAATCTCTTAAACCCTAAATCCCCTAACCCTTAAACCCCTTAACCACTTTACCTCTAATCCCACAACCCCTAACCCCTAAGACCTACTCCACCTCTAACCCCTAAACAACCTAACCCATAATACTTAAAGTCCAAATCTATAAAGCCTTAATCCCTTAACCCCTTGAAAAATTTAAAACTTTAACTGGTTGGGCCTTAACCCCTAACCCCTTAAACCCTATCCCCTTAACCATTGAGCCCTAAATTCCTTAACCCCTAAATCCCATAACCCATAAAACCACTAAACCCCCTATCTGCTTAACTCCCTAACCCTTAAATATTTAAACTTGCTAACCACTTTATGCCTTTACCTCTAAACTCTTAACCCATAACCCCCCATTCATAGTTAACCCGCTAACCCTAAAACCCCTAACCTATAATCCCTAAATCCCAAAACCCATAAATCCTTAAATCCCAAACCCATAAATCCTTAAATCCCAAAACCCATAAATCCCTAGAAACTTATAATCCCTCATATCCTAGAAGCCATTAAGCCCTTAACCCCCAAGAATTTGATCCTTTAACCCCTTGGCACTTAACCCTTAACCAAATCAACCCTAACATCCTAACCCTAGATCCATAAATCCCTTAGCCCATAAATATGCTAACCCCTAAAGGCCTCACCTCTTAAATAACCACCAATCCCCAAACCCTTATGTCCTTAACCATTAATCCCCTAATCCCTTAATAGTTAAATCCTTCACCCTTAACACTTAACCTCTTGAACCCTAACCCACTAACATTGGTGCCCTCAATCCATTAACCCCTAAATCCCCTAACCCCTAAAACCCTTTATCTCTAAGCACTTAACACTTAATCTCTAGTTTATCATCCACAAATTTAAGCCCTTAATGTATAACCTCTAAATCCCTAACCCACTAAACTTGGAGCCCTAAATATCTTTTAAGAACTAAATCCCTTAACCCCTAAGCCCCTTGAACCCTAACACCTTGACCCCTTTACCTGTTTACCTCTAATGCCTTAAACAGTAACCACTAACCCGAGTTTAAAACCCATAACATCTTAGCTCCTATCCCTCCAACCCCATAATCGCTAAACACCTAATCCCCTTTATCTCTTTAACTCTAAGCCCTTAACCCCTAACATCAAATCCCTAGTTAACCTCCTAACCCATACAACATGAAGTCAAAGACCCTTGAAGATTAGGAGGGATAGGGAAATAAAGAAAATATTTTATTGGAAAGGTAATATTAAATAAGGTTTCAAGGATATTGTTTTGTGTGTAGATATTAAACATAATGCTAGGGCGTTATGTATTTCTATAACGCTCGAGCGTTATAGAAACACATAACGCTATAGCATTATGTGTTTCTATCACACTCGAGCGTTATAGAAATACATAAATATCTAGCGTTATGTATTTCCATAATGCTCGATCGTTTTCTTTTCATGTCCTGCGTGTTAAATGACATGGCAGTCTTGGCTCCGCCCATACCTAGTTCAAAGAAATGCTTGCACGTTTTGGTTTCACTAAAATTTTGTGTGTTTCGCGAAACTAAGATTACATCTAAAAGGTCCCTCAACCTCATGCGAGGGCCCTTAGTTCCTTCCTTCTTTTATGCAATGGCACAATTACTCTATATAGCAATTTATCCAAGGGATATCTTTCATAACTTTAGTGTTTGACCATAGATGCATATAAAAAATATTGGGTTATTGGATGAATGTGCAGTATCATAGTTCTAGGAGAATATAAACTTAGGAATAATTTTTAAATCATCAAAGGTTTTCAAAGAGAATGTTGCAATATATGTCCATGAACATAAAATATAGACATCAAGTAATATTAGTCAAGATAATCACCATTCCCTCTTAAGTACAGAACAAAGGATTCATCTCCATAAAACAACCAAGACTTCAAAATTAGGAAAGGGTCCGCAAGTTCTAAGACTTGGGGAAGTTGTTGGGTTCGATAGGGTAATTTTGTAAGGGTCACGAGGAATTTGTAGAAGAATGAAGGGGATGAAGATAAAATAGAAGCCAAGGATTATGAGCCATGGGGAATTTTTTTAGGAAGATTTGAAGCTAGTTCACAAGAAAAGAAGTCATAAATGCATCAAACTAAAGCTTGAAAAGGGTAAAAATGGTGGTGGGGTTGGATGTGGGATTTTCATAGGTCGAGGGTTTGATGGATAAGATGTTGGATGGGAGTTTTATGGGTAATTTTATGAAAGGTGAATCTCTTCATTCATGTCCTATGGAGGTATGGCATTTAGTCTTAGGGTATACACATGTTTTCCATGTTTTAGTTTGATGGTGGTTGTGCTTCTTGTTGAAAAATTCAAAGGATAGAAAGTTGCTCCTCAAGTAGGATTACTTGTTGAGGACATCATGTATCATCTTGAAAAATGGAATAATGGGTTTGATCCATGAAGAGATTCGATTTATGTGAAATAGGTGTGGGTCCTTTATCCCAGGATTACATTGGAGTTTTGGAATCATAAGATCTTGGAAAGTGTGGGGAACATTCTTGGTAGGTTCGTTACCTTGAATAACTCTATGGGTGGAGATGATATGAGGGATATCATAATATTGGTGGAGTTGGATCTTAGAGAAGGGATTCCAATTGATAATGGGGTATCTTGAGGGAATTAGATTTTACTCTCAATTTGGACTTTTTAAGGATTCTACGCAAATGTAGTGTATGCCATGGAATAGGTCATCTATAGGTTATTTACTATAGTAATTTGTGATTTGAAATAAATTAAACAATTCATGAAAATCAATATGTATGTTCTTTCATGAATAATGTTAACGTGTGTGTGTGTGTGTGAATTGCTCTTGTCATTGTTTACGTATGGATGCATTTAAATTGTTCCAAGTAATCAAAATACTTGTATGTGAGGTGCCAAAATTTTCATCACTGCTTCCATAGATCGATCGATATTGGGATAACCTATGTCCTACGACGTCAAAGACAACATCTTAGCTGTAAAAAAATGTGCATTCAAGTAACAAAATTTAGAAACAAATACTTTAAAATTACATATATTGAAAAATTATTTATTGCATAGGTAGATATATACTTAGTGATTGAACACAAATTTAAAAAAGTGCTAGCCTGATCCATATAACTGCCATGAACGGGCTCTGTCATCGGTCCATGGAAAGTATGCCCGTAATGAGAACAATGATGTCACGTTTTTCTCATTGAAGTGAATAGCCCATCTTGGCTACAACCTGCCAGTGGTCTCTCCTCAATCTGCCCCAAATACCCTACACTTGTGTCTCTCTCATGGTCATCATGTCTATCTAATTGATACATTGCCACAAATGTGGTGTGTCTAAGCAGACTGCATGCAGTGCGTATCATTGCCTCATCGATCTCATCAAGTCTACCAACTAGCTGAGGTGGTTTGGGGGGGGGGGGGGCGGGGGGGGGCAACTAGCTGAGGTGGTTCGGGGGGTGGGGGGGGGGGGGGGTTATGCTCACACCTAGGAGCAGGTGGCCTCTCAATGGGTTCTATCTAGTAGTAGGTCGATCTTGGGTAGAGCCAATACCAAAACCCTGGAACTCAATAATGTCGAAGTAGTTGACATGTAAACCAAGCACAAACTCAACCATATTTTTCAAAGGAAATATAGTGGAACCTCCCTATTATTGCAAGGAGATTTATAAAACACCATGAACCACCTCTTCATCGAATTCTCTCTCCATGGATGAAAATGGCACTTGTCCATGCACACACATCTCTTCATGACATCACGTGGTTGGTTTGTTCCGGGATCAATGAACATACTAAAAAGATCAGGTTTGGAAATATTCAAATCTTTGATTTGCTCCTTACTTAGCCCATTAGAATAAAATTCTCTCATTCTAGCTCTATATTCGGTCATATTGATTAATTGAGAATGGGCATGGTGAAAGGAAACAATTATGTTGTCCAATGAGGTGGAAAGGGACAACCGAGATGGTTCTCTTGTGCTTCTTAATTCCCGAATCAAATTCCTTAATTGATCTAAGTCTTGATTGAGTTCTTGTTGTGGGTTTTGATTTGGTTATGGATTAACATTTTCTTGTGATTATTGGTTCTTACTGGATTCAAGGCTAATGTCTGCTTCAAGTTGTTGGTTCTCATTAGATTCCATTGCAGGTCACGGATTAAAAATGGTCCACAAATTAAAAAAGTAAAAAACATGTTTGCAATTTTGTAACTATAAAAATTTGAATAAACATTTAAAAAACAACTAAAAACAAAAAAATTGATACTTGCTTGGCTAGTTGCTTGAATTGCCCCCCCCGCTAAGTTGGATGGTATCTCCTAAATGCTTGGATTGGTCCCTTGTTGAGTTGGATGGTAGGAGTTGCGCGCTCACATTCTCTTACGGCATGTTTTGTTGCCTATTGTCAGTCGCAAGGTTGTTTAACAATAAAGAACCCTCGGGCCATTTTATTTCTTTTATGCTTATCAGGAGCATGTGCATGCACTCTTGTCACTTTGCAAATGTGGAGGTTCGGGAATGCCAAACCAAGAGCATGTGCATGCTGAATGCATGCATGCTCTTATATTTTTGTGCTAGCACAGTCCCGTTGCAATGGTTTTCGGGACCATCTTCGTGCGCAATGCTTGATATTATATTTCTTTATCCAAAGTTGTGAACATGATGAATCTAGGATATCTAACATGGTTTTGTTTTGTAGTCAATATGGAGCAAGAAATCCTCTTGAAGATGCATTGCAGGGATAACTCTTTATATAAGCAACAAGCTTTGTCTATACATTATGCCTCATAATAAAGGCCCTTTCAACCATTATAAATGGATGAATATTTCATATATTAACACATAATAGTTTTATGCAACAATCCATTATTTTGTGTCTATAAATTCTAACTTTTATAAGAAAAAACTATTCTTGAACAAATTGCCTATAGAATTGCTTAAGTGATAATATTTTGAATATAAGAAATAAAGACATTTCTTTCTTATTAAAATACCTTAATGCTAGGAAAGAAAGTAATGAAGCTATAATCCTAAAAAAGAAAGTAATCAAGCTATAATTCTAAGCAACATATTTAACCTTAACTTCTAACCTTGAATGAGGATGTGGAATCAACTTATAGGTACAATATAGTCTCTAACTTCTAGCCTTGAATGAGGATGTGGAATCAACTTGTAGGTACAATATAGTCTCTAAAATTCAAGTGAAAATTTGTTCAGTACCAAATTGGTCAAGCTTTTTAGTTTTCAATACCCAAGAATTTGCAATAATTTAATAAAATGATCGGATTAAAACAGATAACATATATTGATGGGTTTTGCAATAGTGTTATAGATTATGTTATATTGCATATCCTTATATAACTAAATTGTTCATTTTAACATCGCATGAGCGTAACTTAAAGAAGAGTTGACCAACTTAATCTTAACCCTAAACCTTGTCACGTATAACCGAAAAAACTTCTAAGCATTTTATTTTCAAGAGTAAAATTAGTCTTTTTGAAAAATTATATTATTTTAATTATTAATTTGATTTAAAGGTGCAATTATTTCTTTCTATTCATGAATCTGTAATCATCAACTTTAATAAGGTATTCTTATATTAACTATTCATTTCTCTTTCTCATTATTCATGAATCTGTAATCATCAACTTTAATAAGGTATTCTTATATTAATTATTCATTTCTCTTTCTCATTGTGTAAGGTATTCTTATATTAATTATTCATTTCTCTTTCTCATTGTGTACTCAACCAACTCTGATAGGTTATTATATATTAGTGTCTATAGTTTTTGTTTTTCTAGATATGCATCAAATCTTTTTTATACTATACAAGTCAATAAAATCATCGAATTGCATGATCACAAAAGGAAAAGCCAGAGCATAAATTCGCTTTGTAGTATTAATCTTTATAAAATTAAAGTGGAGGAAAAAGTTATCTTCAAGTGTGTGGAAGATATACGAGTACAAGATTAAAAATGCTAAAACAATAGTTGTGGAGAAGAGGTAGGTCCATGTGGAGAATATGGAAAGGTTGATTAGACTTCAGCCTTGGAATATGAGTACGGTGTAGCCATATTCAAAGTTTACCTAGCATCACAAGAATGAGTGCAGTTCAGAAACAAAAATCTATATTCATTTTAATTGTGATTAGTGAATGTGGATAAATTATATTTAATTAACTATTCTTCATGTCCATTCAGATATTTGTAGATGTATATTTTAAATTGTTTATTTAGAATTTGGAGTTATTTTAAAAATAAATATTCGTCTCATTTTCTTGTAATGGATTCTTGTTTATCTATTCCAAATTTTGTGGATGAGGATTAACGAAGGAATTAGTAGTTCTCCATTCCCTTTTATTTTTTTAAATAAAATAAAATAAAAAATTATATAAAAAATATTTTTTCATTTTCTTGCACTACTTGCAATTAAAAGAAAAAATATTCAAAATATAAAAAAGAAGTGAGCACATGGAAGAATTGGAGTAACTTATTGCAGAATTGGTGTAAAGTGTCCAACATTTATGATAGATATGGCTATTCATTAATGAACATTAATTAAATCAAGTAAGACATTTGACTCTTAATACTTGTAATAAATTTATGCTATCAAATCTCAACCATCAGTTTAATGCATACTACTATGAATATTCCTCATTGTGAAATCAAGACCACCCAATTCATAAATACAATTAAAAGCATGCAACCCCAATCCATGTATTGACATAAATATGTATATGTTTTTAAGATGCTGAAAGCTATGGAGACAACTATGAATATTCCTCATTATGAAATCAAGATCACCCACTTCATAAATACAATTAAAAGCATGCGACCCCAATCCATGTATTGAAATAAATATTTATAGGCATAATAAAATATGTTTTTAAGATGCTGAAAGCTATGAAGACTACTATGAATATTTCTCATTATGAAATTAAGATCACCTAATTCATAACTACAATTAAAAGCATGCAACCCCAATTCATGTATTGAAATAAATACTTATAATAAAGATCACCTAATTCATAAATATAATTAAAAACATGCAACCCCAATCCATGTATTGAAATAAATACTTATAAGCATAATAAAATATGTTTTAAGATGCTGAAAGTGAAATATTGAATATATTCAATCTGGTAAATGATCGTAGAGTTATTGCTTGCGTTAAATTGAAATGAGCAGATAATTGGTGAAGTCTCACTTTATGCGGTTGGAAGTCTATGGAAAGCACTGGAGTTCTTCAATGGAGGCTATTACAGATTTGCAAATCGACGGCCTTGTGCAGAGAAGTGGAGAAATAGAAGATCTTGAATTCGTGGACTGTCGAGGGAAGCCATGCGATCCAAAGAACACCGGTGGCGTGAAGGCGGCTGCTTTTATATTTGGTATGTAGGAATGAATTCATTTTATTCTGTACTTTTATTTTTTTTGTTGGTAAGAGGTAGTATTTTTTTATTAGCTGGGTTCGCCATTGATTCAGAGATTATTAATCAGAGAACCCCATTAATTGATAAACTACGAACCAGAGATATCTAACCCGAGTTTCGAACCAACAGTTTTTAGATTTAGTAATATCTTAACCATCACCCATCACAAACTATTCAACATCTAATGATCATCTATTTCTGTACTTAATGGACTCATTACGGTTAATTTGTTTCGAAGTCATGGGGTGTTTGAATTGCAGGTTCATTAGATGCGATAACTAAAGCTTGTTGTACTTTGTAAAGTGGCGCAGGCGCTCGACGCGATGGCCATGACGGCGGTGCAGAACAATCTGATAAGATATCTTTACATAGATATGCATTTCTCTGTTGCAGAATCAGCTAATACTGTCACAAGTTACGCCGGAACTGCCAACCTGCTTGCTCTTCCCGGGGGTTTCGTGTCCGACTCCTTTGTCAATCGTTTTATCACCATGGCGATCTTCTCGGCCGTAGAATTAACGGTTTGGACATCTTTTAGACCTAAAAGCCATGTTGGGATTTTGAAATTATATGTTGACTATAATAGCAATTATATTTTAGGTATTGATTGTTCTTGTGTTGTGTCTTTAGGGTTACATATTGCTCACAGTGCAGGCATACTTCCCTTCCCTAAAGCCACCCAAGTGTTCTGTAGAGAGCTCCCCGAGTAATGGCTGCGAGGAAGCAACCGGTAGACAGAAAGGCCTTCTACTTTTGGCTCTGTACATTATAGCTCTGGGAAGTGGATTTATGAAGTCCAATTTGCTGGCTCATGGAGCAGAGCAGTTTGATGAACGAATCCCACAGCAGAAGAAAAGGATGTCCAATTTGTTCAACTGGTCTTATTTTGGAGTGTGCTTGGCTTCTGTTACTGCCCTCACCCTTTTAGTGTGGGTACAGGATAACGTCGGGCGGTTCTGGGGCTTTGGCATTTCTGCAATGGTAATGTTTGTGGCCTGTGTTACTTTCATATCTGGAAACTCTCTTTACAGAAACAAGGTGCCCAGGGGCAGTCCATTGACTCGTATATTTCAGGTAAATAAACTCTTCATTGCAATTGAATAGTTGAAGACTGTACAAATGAACAGATAAATTAGCAATAAAGAGGTAAACTAGCAATAAACACATTAATATTATTGATGTGACTGTTGTTAATAACTATGGGCCTATACACATCCAAAATATTAATGAAATAAAGATTATACAAATGAACAAATAAATAAACTAAATATACTGTTAACTATTGAATAATATCTAATGGTAATATGATGATCTGCTTAATGTGAAAACCAGGTTTTGGTTGCAGCTTTCAGAAATCGCAACTTCAAGGCTCCGGAAAAAGAGAAGGGAGATCAGTGCAAGGTTATGGTCAGGTGCGGTAACTTATACAAAATTCAATTTATTTTAATATTTTATTGAAATCAATTTCAAATTAAATTTATATCAATATAAATTATTTAACAATTTGAACTATGTTTTGTTAGGTTTATACTGTGTTATATTATATGTTTCTTTTTTCTTCTTATTATAATTTATTATTATAATTTTAATTTTAGATATCATACTAAAATGATATAGTAATATTTTGGATTATAATTTAAAATATATTATTTAATTTGTATGGTTAAAGGTTATATTATTAAAAATAATAAACTAAAATAAGTAAAGCATATTTTTATTTTGAACTTGTTTTTTCTAATTTTTAAGTATTTTTTTATATAAAATTGATTTAATAAATTATTTTAAATAACAAATAAACTTTAACATAATACATAAGTTTATAATTTTATTCTACTAATTTTTTTAATAATTTTATGGAATATACTTCTTTGAATAAGAAATTAATTTTTTTAATAAATTTAAGTTGTGATAAATAATTTATAGTATTTATGTATTTAATTTTTTAATGTTTCAAAAATTAAATTTTATATCCTCCAACCATGTTATATGTTATATGATATCTGTATAATACAACTTTTTAATAAATTTGATTTAAGAGAAATAATTTTTTAAAATTAATTTAATTTTTAAAATATAAAAATTACACCACACTTAAAGTATTTTAATTCTTTAATTTCTAATATTTCAAAAATTAAATATTTTATCCTAATATTTCATATTTTCTTAATTTGAATTTGTGTAACATATCCAAATTCCTGTATGTATTATTCGAGGAAATGGAGTGTAAATTTTTTCCTTTAACTTGGTATAAACAACCAATACTTTAGCCATCATGATTATTGAATCAATAAAATCCTTTATGCATTATTCGAGGAAATGGAGTGTAATTTTTTTTTCCTTTAACTTGGTACAAACAACCAATACTTTAGCCATCATGATTATTGAATCAATAAAATATTTTATGCATTATTGGAAATGGAGTGTAAATTTTTTTCTTAGCCATTATGATTATTGAACCAATATACTTATTGATAAGCACATTCCTAACAATTTTATCCTTATGTACAATGAATATGTAAAATAACTTAACTAACAACATAAAGCCATTGTCTAATATTTTGTTAAAAACCTCTTTGCCATAACTTAACATCAAGAAATTTGTTCCTATATAAGACATTCCATTACTTTATAATAACTACATTTACCCAATTAGCACAAGATTCCTTAAAACTCTTCTAGTAGTTTTACAACATACTAATAACTTTATGAATGTATCAATATCTCTTAACATCATCCATTAGAATATGTAAAGTTGAATATACAATCTTACCAAAAGATTCCTACCTCCTAAGTACTATATTAAAGTACAAAAGCCCTCAATAAAATACAGAACATGGTTATATTAAACTATTTTCCCTAAAGTGTTAAAAGCATTAGACTAAATATAAACCCTTAAATTATTCTAATAAGTATTTTATTAACATCAAATTCAATTATAATAATCCTTTACAACTATAGAACACTATATATACATTTAATATACCACCAATTACTTTCATTTAATTATTTTAAACCCCTTTCTTTATCTCTATATCATGTAGTAAACAATAGTAACTAGAAATGTAGTTATTACACCTTAACTAAAGAGATTTCCTACCCAACACTACCCAAAATGAAATCCAAATAATATCACGTTGTCTCCCATACGAAGGGCTTTTCCTCCCTTTGGGATTTAAAAGTCGTAACGAGAACCCTAACCATATGGAATCGATAGTGGGAGAATTTTTATTTTACAAGAGAACTCTCTCTCCTTTCACACGTCACTTATAAGAATTAGTGGTTTGCTAATCTCTTTAGTGGAGTTACCACTCCATCTTCATTTAATATATTTATTATTTCTAACCTCTAAATGAGTGCACCCTTTCACTTTTTCATTATTTTGATGTGTAAACAATTTAATTTAAATGTATGGAATACTTTTTCAAGGAACCCAATGACAAACTCCATTTGCTTTATATAATATTATAACATTGTATATTATTTGTTTCAGTCATTTTGTAAATATGTCCATATTAAAGTTTCCTAGAAACTCTACATAAATACTTCTTTTGATAAAGTTTTACGTGCCTCATTTTAAAAGGGCCTTTCCCTTTTGCTCCACCACTATTGGAATTTATATTTATTTTCTTCACTTGTATAATACTAAATTGTTTTTGAAAGAATCATCAAATCTCAACATGCTTTTTCATTAGTCATAAATTGTTTTTAAAGAATCATCAGAGCTCAACATGCTTTTTTAGCCTGCTAATGATGAGGTTGAATGAGTAATCTTTTTTTCGGAGTTAAGGGGCATTCTAATATTGGGACATAAGGAGGGTTCTTTGGAAGAATAATTAAATTTACTTTATAATGAGTTTCTGAATTTCTTAGCTACACAATTACAGATGGTTTATAATAATATCATAACATAGGTGAGATACAGATGGTTTATAATAATATCATAACATAGGTGAGATACAGATGGTTTATAATAATATCATAACAGAGGTGAGAAATAAATATGAGCTTCTTCGAGTATCACAAAAAAATAATTTTAATTTTATATAATCAATTTCATTTTTGAAAAACTTATAGTTATTAATTAAAATATTTACCTTTGCATCAAAATCCTAGGGATATCTCTCCACAAACAATAATCCTATAGATATTTAATATATGAAATGTAGTATAATGTGACTTTGTCATTTAATCTTGCCTAGGATTGTAGTTATAATAGTAATTAGTTTTAGGCTAAGAGGTGGGTAGTATAATCAAAGAAGTTCGGGTTGTAGAATTTATTCGTCATTTTCTTAGCCATCTATCTCTCTTCTTGTGGATTCGCCTCGCAACATTTAGTTTACAAATTCAAAATTACAACTTGGAAAAATAAATAACAATACGTACAAAGTTTATTGGTGAGACCTTGGATGTTACCATTTCTTCATTGTACTTTAAGTTATGCAATCTTAATTTTTTTTTTTTAGGTTTTAGTATATCTCATTTTTTTATTATATTTTTTTTCTATTAATATTAAGAAAAGTCACTTTTTCTTTAATTTTTTTTTATGGTTAATTTAAAATTTTGGATTTGTATGGATTACTTTCAATGATTATATGTTATTTAGTTAAAAATTATTTTCTATTTTGACATATTCCAAAAGCTTCCATCCTTTCTTAAAATTGGAATGATTTTTATTATTAAAATTAAAAATAGTTTAAATATATTATGATTTATATTTTTTTATTTGATTAAAAATATAGAAAAAATATAAAAAATATAAAAAAAAATTCAAATATAAATTGATAAGATTGCAAAATTTGAATGCAAATATTTCATCAAAAACTTAAATATTTTTAGACGACTACTTAAAATTATGAAAGTTCATGTATATTACTTTGTATTTGTCAATTAAATCTAACTCCAGTAGTCATAAAATCTAATGTTATCTTTCCAACTAGCTTTTATTTTAATAACAATGACATATTAAAGTCATATGATTGTATTGACCTCAAACCCGGTTATTGATTTAATCTTTCTATATTTACCACTCTCTATATAGGTAATATAGTCAAATTTTAAGTCTGATTTTCTTAAAAGCATGTTTCCGGAAATCTTAAATTTCTAATCATTCGTTCTAATTTCTCTCTATTTAATTATATTTAATGTTTTAATAATATTCATTAGTATAATAATTTTTATTTATTTATTGAACTTATGTAAATTTTGATTTTTTTATATGCGTAGTGATCTTACCGTTTTACCGATTATGTCGGCTAGATGAATCTACTACGACTGAGTTGTAAATCAAATGATCAGAGCGTTCTTGAATAGTATGACCTTTATTCCTTTAGTCAAAGGCTTTTTAAAGTCCTTATATTTCTTTAGTCAAAGGCTTTTTAAAGTCCTAACGCATAGAACTTTAATCATCTTCATGTTTTTTATATTTGAAAGTATCATTCTTTTTATTTTTAAGTATTATTCATTAACTTTTAGACAATGGTTTCTTGAGATGTTTTATTAGTTTTTTTATGTATTTAAATATTATGGAAAATTAATTAACAATATAAAAAGTGAAGAATAGGGTGGTCTATTATTGGTAATGTTAGATGGATTTCATTCCATCTACTCAGATTCAATTCTGCTGGAACATCTTCTGCCTTGAATTCCTGGTTAATGAAAACTATCAACATAAAAAATAATGGATACATCATTTTAAGTTTTAACCAACTTAAACATCTTCAACTTTTAATTAAACGAGTTTAGATCAACTTATATCTTTCATGATGTCATATTATCAGTTTATATCAGCTTATGTCTATCAGATTAGTTTCAAGACAGTGTTAATTAGACTAACTATAATGTTATAATGTTTTATAAAGTATGACTTAAAAAACGTTTTATAACCATCATATTCTATTTTTTAGCAGCTTTTTGGACAAAGCTGCTATGAAAGGCGAGAACAGTAGCTACTTACATCCACAGCACTGGCGGCCGTGCAGCGTGGAGCAAGTTGAGGAGACGAAAGCATTCATGAGAGTTTTGCCTATATTTGGTAGCACAATAGTAATGAACTGTGCCGTAGCACAGTTACAGACTTTCTCAATTCAACAAGGAAGCATTATGAGGACACGTTTTGGGAACAATTTTAACGTGCCTCCTGCTTCCCTAGCTGTTTTTCCCCTTCTCCTATTACTGTTTGCAGTGCCTCTATACAATTTATTTTTAGTGCCCTTTGCCAGGAAAAAGACGAGTCATCCTACAGGATTTCCTACCTTACAGAGAACCGGCCTCGGCCTAATAATGTCAGCGGGTTCTATGGCAGTCGCAGCGTTAGTAGAAACCAGGAGAAGATCCAGTGCAACCAAACTATCAATACTATATCTGGTTCCCCAGTTTTTCTTGTCCGGCTTGGCAGAATTTTTTACCAAAGTTGGGCTGGTGGAATTCCTGTACAGTCAATCGCCTCCACAGATGAGATCCATGTCAGTGGCACTCAACTCATGTTCTGTTTCGTTGGGATACTTTCTGAGCTCCCTCTTGGTTTCAGTGACTAACCGCAGCACAATGAAAAGCAAGAAGATTGGAGGGTCAATAGTGCATGTGGGCGGATGGCTTTCCAATAATGACCTAAACAAGGATCACTTGAACTGGTTCTACTGGTTGTTATGTTTGATCAGCGTCGTCAACATATTCAACTTTGTGTTCTGGGCAATGTCCTACAACTATCAATCCCCCACCAATACACTTGTCCATCAAAACAGCGGGAGCATCGTTAGTGAAGCAATATTGGACATCCAAAATGGACAAGAAAATAACATCCATCATCATGAAAATGTGGAGCACAAGGCAATAACGTAGCACCACCAGCAAGCAAGCACTGAGCCAGCCAACAAACGCTACTACACAGAGAGGGAGGCTTTGAGATAATATTTGTGTAAAAAACTTGTTTATCACCAGCAAGCAATCACTGAGCCAGCCAACAAATACTACTACACATAGAGGGAGCCTTTGAGATAATATGTGTGTAAAAAACTGGTTTATTCTCATAAATATTACTTAAATATTGTTAAGTAAGTGCCTTAAATTATTCTCTTTATCTAACATAAAAAAAA
This sequence comes from Larix kaempferi, assembly GCA_027924585.1. Taxonomy (NCBI): domain Eukaryota; kingdom Viridiplantae; phylum Streptophyta; class Pinopsida; order Pinales; family Pinaceae; genus Larix; species Larix kaempferi. The sequence goes on from BSBM01000792.1 coordinate 4,622,657, forward strand.
CTTGTGTATTGTTTTAAAATATGTTTTATGTAGAGACAATATAAAATAAGTCAATCATAAACCATATTGTCTTGTCTTTATAAATGATCATATTGTCTCATGTGGAGACAAAAAAAATCTGTATTGTTTTAAATATTGTTTTTCCATATCATTTTTGTCTCTCTAGACACTAGATACTATATAGAATGTAAATATTTATGGTAGAGAATGATGTAATCGAATCACTAACCTTCTACATTATATATATAGAGAGAGAAAATCACTATGACCATTGCTTATGAAAATCGGTTTCTCTTAGAGTGCCTTGTGTACTCCCACATTAGATCTCACTTTCATAATCTTTGCTACAATATATACCTTCTAACCTTCTAACTTGCCAAAACTATAGTGAGCTTAGAAAGCTATCTTCAAGCTTTTTGAGCATAGGAATAAAATTCTAAAAGAAACCAACTAATTGTCTTCTTTTTCTTTTAAGGTCCAATAGACCAAAGTTGGTCTGAGTGGACATTAACCATCATCATCATGATCATCATAATGCAAATTCTCTACCATGGAGCAAGCACTTCCATGTTTTTGGAATACCAAAACTTGTCCTAATCTATGAAACTATTGTCATAAATGGACTCTGTTAAAAGAGATCAAAGTTAAAGTTTGTTGGATTGTCATCTCACAATAAATGTGACTAAAGAATCCCGAAGCCTACACCAAGAATTGATGGTTTTTGTTAATATTTTGATGCTCATAATTAGATGTAATATAAAATTTAGAGTGTTCTATATAAAATAAATCAAGCCAATGATGAAACTAAATGCAAACTTTGACATTTTGTCCCATTTTATTAAAAAAATGTGATCATAATTAAATGCAATTTGAAGATGTAGTGTGGTTTGTGTAAGATCATAATTAAATACAACTTGAATATGTGGTGTGGTTTGTGTAAGCTTTGAATTAAATGCAACTTGAAGATATGGTATGGTTTGTGTAAGAAGCTCTGAATTAAATGCAACTTAAAGATATGGTATGGTTTGTGTAAGAAAGTCTGAATTAAATGCAACTTGAAGATATGGTATGGTTTGTGTAAGATCATAATAAAATGCAATATGAAGCTTGCACATGTTGTTAAATTAACATTATCTTTATGATGTGGGGATCATAATAGTTGGGATGTGGTTTAACAAGGATACTCAAAGTCTTGTTCTTGTTTTCTCAACATTATGTTTATGATGTGGGGATCATAACATTTGGGTTGTGGTCTAATAAGGAGTTTGATAAAGATATTTAAAATGAATTTTGAAAGAAAATTTAAATTTAGTAAAACATTAGGGGCAAATTTTTCATTAAAAGCCTTCTGAGATAAATGTGAAGATTGAGATCATTTATTTCCTGCAATATTTATGGCAAAGTTTCACTTTGAAAAGAACTTGAAGCATAATGAAACTATGTTAAATATAGATTTTTACTAATTTTGAATGAAATTTTATATTAAAAAACTTTGAAATTCCCATTATCCTACAAGACCTACATTGTCTACAACATATATGCTCATAATAGCTTATCATAATTAAAATGCATTTATGTGTAAATTCTACAACAATATATACTGATAATAGCTAATTATCATAACTAAAATGCATGTTGCAAAACCATACATATGAGACTCTTTATGAGAAATTAAATATGAGATATTGTAGATTAGCATTCTATCATATTGAAAATGACAAATTTGAGAACTTCTTACCCTAGATAAGATTTTAAAAAATGGAGATTAATATTATATGATATTGAAAAATCGAGTACAAAATTTTACTACCTTGAAGCATTGTACTTGTCGATCATCTAGCCTTGGAGGAGTTTTAACAACATCTCCCTTGGGTTTTTAATTAATTTGTCATAGAGTCCCTTTTAATTCATTAAACAAAATGCATGCACATGGTGAATCAAACTTGTACATACAAGTCTCGAAGTACTGACATGAGTACATACAAATGTCAAAATACTACTTTCTATGATATGATACAAATGTCAAAAGACTACTTGATATTCAAATATGATTTGGGTGTATATGATTGTAGTTGTTAAGTTGTACCAAACCAAATTTAATGTTAAACTATAGATGGGGATCCATGTTTATAATAATTAAATCCTTTGTCCTTGTACTATGTGATTGGAAGTCTCCATTGGTCCAAATCTCCCCACAACACTAGAGGAATTTCATGAATGGGATCATCTAAAATCATCTAAGGGGATTAGTCTAGAAATAAATGACTCCTTCACTACAAAAGAAATGAGGGGGCTGGTAGAAATAAATGACTCTTGTACTCTAGAAGAAAGGTGCAATTCCTCCATTTTTATAGGCCTATATAATTCTATTGTTTTGATTATATTCCATTTTTGTATATATGTGTTTATTGTATGTCATAGAGGCAGTAAGAGAGTGAGACTATGTAAGACATGGGTTAAGGGTTTTGGACTAGGTCGCACAATTGGAGATTTCAAATAAAAATATAGCAGATTGTTTTCCTTGGAATTGTAAAATTTCATTACGAAGTTCATGTGAATGGAAATTTTCATAACTACAATGGTGTGAGGTTTCGATTGAAGTTCATGTAATTGGAAATTTTCATAACTAGAATGGTGTGAGGTTTTGAGTGGCATTAACTTGAGAAACCAAGATTTAATTTTCATAAATTGCATAACTTTATTTTTAAAAACACATTATAAATTTCAAAATTTTAAGTGGCTACATCAATGTATCCAATCGAAATGTATCATCATCAATGATAAAGCGGGTGTTGAAGCCAAGAAAATTTGGTTGTAACTCATCATCAAAGTAAGGTTCCAACCTTATCCAAGTTAGGAAAATTTGGTTGTAACTCATCACTAAAGTAATGTTGCAATATTATCCAAGTTAGTGAAAGTATCTCGATCATTTTGGTTTCCTTAGTAAGGAAATATTATCCAAAACTTAGTGGAAGTGTTTGAATCACTTGGTTTGTGAAATTCAATGGAAATGGATCATTTGATTGTGCTATCAAGGAAATCTTATCCAATTTTAGTCAAATTATTTGGATCATTTGGTTTCCATGCTAAATGATTTAAAGGGAGACTGTTGGGTAAGAAGGTATTGGGATCCCAGATTTCATCAAAGAAAGGATGTACATAAGCTCAAGTTGTGCATCCAATGAATCTCTTTTAGAATGTCTAAAAAAAAAAAAAAGGAACATATGCAATCTATATATTCAAAGAAACTACAATGATGTCCCTATATTCAAACATGTACAAATGTATCTAACTTTCAACATTGCAGTGAATGCTTGGTGAGTATTGGAGAATCCTTGAAAGAAGACCTCCTACTTTTGCAAGCGCTTACTTGTGGAAAAGATGAGAAAACAAGGATGTCACTTTCTACACTGATGCCAAAGGATTAAATTATGGATATAACAATTTCCAATAACAACATTCTTCCAAGGGTGATCCTTTATCTTTGGAAACTTAAAATATGTATAATTATTATTCAAGCATTTAATCTCCTCACGAGTGGGAGTCCTGAGGAACTGCAAGCAATATTTCAGTTACTGCATACAAACCTTAATAAAATACAAATTTTTAAAAACTATAGAGTAGGTATAGTATGCACCAAAAATGGAAACATAAATCACCTTAATAATATCCACAAGTTGTTCCACTTCACTCTCCACTCCACTCTCACCAAGGAAAAGTGATTGATGTTAAATAAGGTTTTCATTGATGTTGAAGTCATAGTGCATATAAATACAAAGTGGTACACTTATGGCATATCTTTAAGCATGGACCTCATAGGAAGACACTTTGGGTTGTACACATAGGGGGGGATCGAAACATAAATCACCTTAATAATATCCACAAGTTGTTCCACTTCACTCTCCACTCCACTCTCACCAAGGAAAAGTGTTTGATGTTGAATAAGTTTTTCATTGATGTTGAAGTCCTAGTGTATATAAATACAAAGTGGTACACTTATGGCATATCTTTAAGCATGGCCCTTGTAGGAAGACACTTTGTGTTGTACACATAGGGGGGAAACTTATAAAGAAGTCCCTAAGGTTGACCCTAAGCAATGTTGGTGAGAAAGGTGAGGAAACCCCTAGAATAATGATGTTTGGTCCACTTGACCATGATGTTGGGGTCACATGACCCATGATGAAGAAGGCCCTAAAGAGACCCTAAAGTTGGTTCAAAGCAATATTGTTGTGAAGTATGAAGAATCCCATGAAATATTGATTATGGGTCCACATAAACCCAAATTATTGATGATGGGTCCACATCAAGAGGAAAGAAACCCGAGAAGGAATAATGATGTGTCCACTACGTATGATGAGGATAATCTCCCAAGCCCATTTGATGAAGATATTCAAACTGATCATGAAGGCAAGTTAAAGTTCCATGATGAATCCTTGAAGTGGGGTATTGACCCATTCAAGTACCCTTTAAAATATGGAGATCCTAAATTTAAGGATAAGTGAAATGCTAACCCTAAAGCAAAATAAAGGCATCTTGGTGGGTATAAATAGGAGATGAAACTTCTCATTTCATCATCATTCAAGATCTTGAATTCTCTCTTCTAAATTGCGCAACTCTTGGAGAAAAAGTGCGAACTTTTGTGGAGGAGCTAGTGTGGAAAGTTTTGGGATAATTTTTGTTCTTTGGTGAGGATTGGTAAAATTGGCATAACTTTCTCGTACGATATTGACATTCTGAACTTCTAGCTCATTGGAAGGGCTATGTGATGACATGATCTAGGGTTTATTTTGTTGAAGGGTTTCTTTCTTGTTTCTTCATCATGGAAAAGGTATGGTTCTTGTATGTGGGTCTCCCTTGTGTGTTAGGAACCCATATCAACCCTTCTATTTACTTTGTTAGTATATTGTTGTTGGACGCATATGCTTTGTAAGTCATCCCATAGTATTTGTTGATCCATAGTTTGTATTGTTGTTGTTGGATGCATATGCTTTGTAAGTCATCCCGTAGTAATTGTTGATCCATATTTTTAATTGGCCCATGGTTTGTATTGACACATGGTATTGACCCATGGTATTGGTGCCTAGACTTAGTATATAAGTTTGTGTTGAGACCAATGAAGGTACCATGAAGTTATTTGTATTGAGCTTGCTCAAAGGAGGTTGCCCCCTCGAAGTGGCCTATGATCAATATAAAAGTGATTTTGAGTTTTGTCATTTGTGCTATTTCGCATATTCTTATTAATTAATTGTTGCAGGTTCCCCACATCTAGTATCAGAGCACTTTCTTGGGCTCGCTAGGTGAAATTTCTGCCAATTTTTTTTTGCATATGTTGCAAGTTCGGATCTGGGAATAATCCCTATCCGCTTAACTGTGGGAAGTACTTGGGCATAAGCCCTAAAACTCATTGTGAGGAGTACCACAGGAACCCCAAAGTAGCTGGCCCATTGAGAAGACCTACCAGTGAAAAGGGAAACAACCCCTACCTGATTGACTAGTTCCCACCTGTGAGGTAAACCAAGAGCTGTCATTTGTGGCAAAGTAGTTATCAGTTTTACATGAGCCATGGAGTGTGGGGTACTGCCCCAATATGCAACCCATCAGACAACATTGGTGGCCGAGTGAAACCCCTGAACTGTTAGGAAGTCGAACATACCTGGGGTCCATATCTATTTTCAGCTGAACTGTTGCCGATCACTTCCGCACCATTTCAGATCCATTCCAAGCCATTCCAGATCCATCCATTTTAGATCTATTCTGAAATCCATTTAAGATCCAACTGTTTCAGATCTCTTCTGAAAGCCGTTTCAGATCTAGTCGTTTTCGATCCCTTTCGTGTCATTTCAGATCCAGCCGTTTTCGATCCCTTCCGTTTCATTTAAGATCCAATTTCTTCTGATCCCTTTTACGCCATTGCAGATCCATTTCTAAAAATATATATATATATATATATATATATATATATATATATATAATTCCATTTTTTCTCCATTTCTCCCTTGTTTTAACTATGTTTCCCTTGAAACTTTCCAGACACCCCTGCAACCCCATTCTGCATATTTCATTCCTAAGGACCCTATCCCAAATTCTACTTTCCAAAGTCAGAAATCTCACATTTGTCTATTTTTAGGGTTTGCCATAACTTCTTCAATTTTCACCCACTCGCCTCCAAATTTTGCCACCATGTTCATTCTCTATTTCTGCTTCTTTGTCCCTCTTTGACAAATTTTCTCATTCTTTCACCCCGCTTCTGAAATCCCCATTTTTTGCTTCCCTGTCCATCAGAAAGTGTCCAGAACCTAGTCAAACCCCAATTACCCATTCGAGTTTTTCCCAAATCCAAATTTCCCTTTACTAAATAGGCTTTTGTTTGTGTTTTTCTATCCATTCCCCCCCCCCAGAAAAAAAAAAAAAAACTCCTGGTTATGGTTGTCACCCGCGTAGGAGCAAAAACCATGGAGGAAGCACTTGTAGCCATCCAAACCAAACTCCAAGATCTGGATGAAAAATTTCTCAGCCTCCATCTTCAACATTCAGCCATAAACAATAACCGATAGTAAGAATTAGAATCTGCAGCCAATGGGTTCTCTTCTTCCAACAATTTCCATGGTCCGAAGCTTGAATTTCCTCACTTCAATGGTACTGATCTGACTGGATGGATCTATCGTGGAGAACAATATTTCAGTCTGCATATACTTTTGATGTCCAAAACGTTCCACTTGCATCCTTTCATTTGGAACAGGAAGCCCTTCAATGGTACCGTTGGTCCATCAAGGCTCATGACGAGCCAAAATGGATAGATTTTTGCCAATTCCTTTTGCAACGATTTGGTCCTAGTGCTTTTGATGACTTCACCGGAGCACTCACTAAACTTTGTCAAATTGGAACTGTGAGAGAGTATTAGACAGAATTTGCGAAACTAGTCAATCACGTAGAAGGATTATCTGATGAATTCTACATGAGTTGTTTTATCAGTGGTCTTAAGGATGAAATCCGGTCAGAGGTTAAAATGTTATGTCCCAACACAATGATGGAAGTCCTAGGGTTGGCTATGTTGGAAGAAGACAAGATTAAATCCCAACAACGCTCCAAACCCACTTTTGTTCCCTTCCGAAATATGGGTACTCAACGACCTCCCATCCTGCCAGCTCCTCAACCAACTTCTATCAAGCATTTGTATGATACGAAGATGCAGGCACGCGGAGAAAAAGGGATTTGTTATAATTGTGATGAGAAATTCACTTGGGGACATAGATGTGTTCAACAAAAGCTCTATCTCATGGATATGGATTCTCTGCCTGTCTCTAAATTTGGTGAAGAAGCTCCAGGTACAATGGATGATCAGGTCGACATTCAGGAGTCTCCTATTGACCCCCCATCTCAGGATGAGCAACCAGAGATATCTCTCCATGCTTTATCCAGCGTCACCACCCCCCAAACAATGTGGGTCAAGGGTTACTTCAAGAAGCTTCCTCTTACAATACTCATTGATTCTGGTAGCACTCATAACTTCATTGACCCTCGGATCGCTAACCAGGATGATTGTTTTATCCATCCTTGCTCCAACTTTGAAGTCATGGTTTCCAATGGGGGCACCTTACCTTGCAACAGGAAGTGTCACCATGTGCATATCTCTCTGGAAGATTATAACCTACACTCTGACATGTTTTCCTTGTCCCTAGGTGGATGTGATGTGGTTTTGGGTGTTCAATGGTTATGCGCACTTGGCCCCATCTTATGGAATTTTGCTGAACTTTGGATGCAGTTTTCAGTCAAAGGGAAACAACACAAATTTCAGGGCTTACAACAAGGGTCTCTCTGCTTCATTAGTTCACATCGCTTGGAAAAGATCCTTAAGAAGAATTCACATGGTGTCATGGCTCAACTCCATTCCATTCAGCTACACCCATCAATGGTCCCCCCTACTTCCTTGGATAGATATGCAGGTGTCCTTGCTGAACGAGTGGGCTTGTTGCCTTGAAGAGACCTTTCTGGTAAGAATTTAGCCGCATCGACATCTTAGCAGGACATGAAGGCTATTTTGCATGCAGTACAGAAGTGGCAGCCATCCCCACTAGGAAATTATTTATGCACCAAGACTGGTCTTTAGAGTCTGGAACATTTTCTAGAACAATGGGTCTCCTCACCAGCACACTGGAAATGGGTTATCCAACTCATGGGTTATGACTATACGATCACTTACCAGAAGGGTAAGGATAATATGGTGGCATATGCTTCTTCTCGCCTATTTGATGACCAAGTTTCTCTTATAGCTATTTCTCTGCTTGTTCCAAATTGGTTGCAATCTGTTCAATAGGGCTATCTCTTCTATGAAATCCATGCTTCTTCATCGACAGGGCACTCTGGGTTCCTCAACAGCTATGACTGGGAACAATGTAACTTCTTTTGGCAGGGACTGAAAATGAAAATTCACCATATGGTGGTTGAGTGTGATACTTGCCAGGTCAACAAGGGTGAAACGACACTCCTTTCGGGACTGCTCAAACCCTTTCCCATCCCTACATAGATGTGGATAGCTATTTCTATGGAGCTCTTAGAAGCACTCCAGTGGTACAATACCACATCTAAAAGGACACCATATGAAGCAGTTTATGGACAGGCACTGCTAGTTCTTCTTCCATACACGCTTAGCATCTCCCTAGTTCATGCAATTGACTTGGTTCTTCGAAACTGCGATCAGATTCTTCTCATTTTGTAGGACAATCTTCACATGGAAAGAATTCGACTGAAACAACAAGCCGATCAACACCGTTCTGAGCGCACTTTTCACGCAACTGATATGGTTCTTCTTCATCTACATTCTTCCAAGCAATCCTCCCTAAAACTCAAAAGGCTTCAGTGGGCCGAAATGCAACCCGAGGATGCTACAGGGGAACCACTCCTTTAGATTCTGCATCAATTTCCATATCTAAAGCTTTGAGGACAAAGCTTTTTCTAAGGGAGAGGGGATGTTAGGAACCCATATCAACCCTTCTATTTGCTTTGTTAGTATATTGTTGTTGGATGCATATGCTTTGTAAGTCATCCCGTAGTATTTGTTGATCCATAGTTTGTATTGTTGTTGTTGGATGCATATGCTTTGCAAGTCGTCCCATAGTAATTGTTGATCCATATTTTGTATTGGCCCATGGTTTGTATTGGCACATGGTATTGACCCATTGTATTGGGGCCTAGACTTAATATATAAGTTTGTGTTGAGACCAATGAAGGTACCATGAATTTATTTGTATTGAGCTTGCTCAAAGGAGGTTTCCCCCTCGAAGTGGCTTGCGATCAATATAAAAGTGATTCTGATTTCTGTCATTTCTGCTATTTCGCATATTTTTATTAATTAATTGTTGCAGGTTCCCCACATTGTGATGGTCATGCCCCTCATGGAATAGGGTCCGTCTTGTTGTCTTGAAAATGGTATGGATCTTCTGTATGTGTTAGAGCCTTTTGTTTGGTTATCTTGCATAGATATTTTATGGTGATTATGGTGATTATATTGGCATAGATCATGGTGATTATCTTGAAATATCCTACGGCTTTGAAATTTCTATGATGTAAAAGTTTGAATATGCAAATGAAATATATGGATGATTTTTTTGGGGCATTCTTGGAAACATAGATTTGAGACATGATATAGGTTGACATAGAGACAATGATATAGTGACAGGGACAATGATATATGTACAAGTTGGCATAGACAGTGATACAGGTTGACAAAGACATTGATACATGTATAGGATGACAAAGACAGTGATAGACATATAGGTTGATAGATACAATGGCAATGACAAGTTCATTCTCTTATTCTTATCAGGTTGGTGGTACAGGGAAATGATAGGGGGTTGTATCCTCCTTCCATTTGTTGTTGGTAAATCTAGTGAGTTGGAGCTCACTAAGGATTGGAGTCCTCCTTACTACAAGTTCTAGACTATGGTAAAACCAGGGGGGTTGTAGCCTCCTTTCAATTGGAATTTATAAAATAGGGGGTTGTAGCCTCCTTCTAGTTATAAATGTTAAATCAATTGAATGTAATCCTTATATTAAATAAAAAAAGAATTATATGGTTTTCTCCCATTTGGGTTTCCACATAAAATCTCTCGTGTATTGTGTATGGTTTATGTGATGATGAATGATATTGTTAATGGTTCATGTTTAAATTTGATATTGAATTTTTAAATGGTAAAATGTGGCCAATACCGATTCACCCCCCCTCTTGTGTACTTTATATGGTTTCCCTAAATTTTGAAATGGCAAAAACTGGCCAATAATGATTCACCACCCCTCTCAGTATTGGTGAATATTCCACTAATTGAGAAACAAAAATACTTGAGTTTTAGTTGTTCCAATAGAGAAAATAAAAACCAATTATATACATGTAATTATATAGAAACACATCTGCGATATTTAGAAAATTAATCCTATGCACCTGAACCTAAAGTAGCTCATCCATGATGCAACCTATTGACCATACATCAATAGAAGTTGTATACTTAGTAGTTCCTGATATTAGCTCAGGAGCTTGATAATATCATGAGAAAATATATGATATATTCAGTTCACCCTTGAACTATTGTAAAAAGTGAATATTTTTGGTCAACACCACATATCATAAATTCAAATAAATAACTACAAATTCCAAATAGAAAAAAAAACACTTTGATTGGAAATAATGAGCATTAAAACATTCATTACAAACAACTCATATATCACAACTGGAAAATTAATTACAACCATTTTAAGAATATCACCAAATTTACATGTCAAATTAAGAAGTATAGGATATTATCACATGATCTTATATTAAAAAATGACTTACCAAAACTTTGGCACTTCAAAAATCACAAATCTTGAGCTGATGTCAGTGAGGATTGACTCGTGGAAGAAAATTTTCAGCAAATTGCTCAAACACATCTTCTAACAATGTTATAACTATTGCAAGTTGATGATATGACTTACCAAAAGGTTTTGCAGCTTGATGTCTCTTTGACATACCCCAATTACAGAATGAGTATAAGCTAGTTCTCTACACATCTGGCACCAAGACATTGTGTCAAGAAACATCTAGTTAAACATAAAATCAATTCATGTGTTCAAGTACATAAAGTAGAGGAACTCCTTACCTGTATAATTTTACATAAAGTAAAGGAATCCATGACTGATTCTAGTGTAGTGCTTTATAATTCGATAAACTATCATTCCAACTTTGACCTAACAAAGTTGGCTTATTATATTAAATGGTTCCTTGTAAAATCAGGCATGCTTGTATTTCCAATAATAATATTGTTTTTAGAAGTATGTGCACTAGCATGCAGTTCTCATTACTTTCTATGATCTCATTTACCTTCTGAATAAACACATTTCCATCAAATTATGACTTTCTATTGAACTCGAATCATTACATTTATGATTGAAAAAAGTATCAGAACATATAAGAGTCTCCAATGACCAATTTAAAAGGAATTTACAAATATATTCTTGTGAACATAACACAATCTTGTCATTCTTCTAAAGTATTTAGAAAGTCAAAAGGTATTTTTATGTACAAATTTATGTAATTTTCCCTCTTATCACCTTAAAAAACTAGATTAAAAGAAATCACATTGTAACCAAACATGGCTAGTGTATCCAAGTTAGTTCTTGATTTGCTCTCTTTATACCATGTAAAGTGCAAAGCATTGAGATTTTAGCTAAACTAATAAGATGTGGTCACACATTTTCTATGTGTTATTGGCCCATCGATAACACTCTTGCTTCGAAGTACCACATCCTTTCAATTATGGGTTGTTATTCTTGGAAGGATATTTGTTGGAAGATACAACGAAGACATAAACTAGCATCCAATTCTCAGCCATATCACCGTGAAATTAAAATTTGACACACACTTGTTTCAACTTGTTAGGTAAGGAAATTAACTTATCTTAAGGTGAAAGAAAGGTTTCATTTGTAGGTAACTGATTCTAGATGAAATCAATGGAGTGCATGAGTCTGACAATCCCATAAGCTGCACTTCAAATAGATTAGGCAATATCATAATAGATTGAATTTTATTGATTTAGTTTCATAGGAAAACACATAATAAGTGAGCTTCAATATGATATATCGCATTAATATATAGTCTTGGTGGAATTGAACAATTGAGTTGGCACACATTTAATGATGAACCCAATATTTGTGTAAGACGATTGTACGTAAGATAAGTGAATTTTATTTTTGTCCACAAGTGACTATAACATGTCAACTAGACTTGATGGTGATAACTGATATTTCCATTATCCTACCTTTACAACAAACAATAATGTCTACATTATTTTAGTTTTCCAATTTATATATTTTAGTTTGGTTTTCTTATTTTCTCAAATGTGTATACTCTGTTATCATCATTTTTGGAAAAAAAAATTTGCTTGCTTTTTACTCTTCAGCTAGTGCGTATCACTAGAAGTGTATATTGTACAACATTGATAAGTGGGGATCAGGGGTTTATCAACAATTTCCAACTCCTTTCATGGAAAATTTCCACCAGATATGTAAATCTATTATGTTCTTCCTACTATGAGAGACTACATCTATATTATGTGACTGGGTGACTCACCGGCTCAATCTGTAATTTGAAATATTATCAACACAATTGCAAGAACAATTAAAAATAGTTTCAAGAATGCCAAGTCTATAATTTAAAATACAACCAAAACAAATTCTATTGAACAAGAATTATTCAACTTTTTGTCTACATGACAATAGTTTCTAGATCTTTGAATCTATACTTTTAAGTAACATCGAAACAATTTCTCTTGAATAAAATTATGAAACTTTTTTTTTGTACAGATTTGTCAAAGCACTGCATTCTAGGGTGTAATGCTCACATTTTGAACTACGTATCTAAAATTGTATTTTTACTCATCTGAGTAATTCATTTCCTAATATCTATTTGGACCCAACTTGACTGATAAAGACACCATGTGGACAACCGAACAAATTTATGTGTTAACAATAAATTATTTTACCATTGTATGTTTGTGATGAAAATACTTATGTGATTCCATATAAATATGTAATTAAAATATTAACTTTTGATACGTGATTACTAGTTCAAATTTATATTTCCAATGTACAATATATGTGAGTCATGTATAACTAAACATGTTGCTTATTTGAACCTCAATACATAATATGGCTTATCAAATGAAAAATTGTCATGTATATGCATGTATATGAGTTATTGGTGAGCTAACCTACATGTTGACTGGATTTGTAATAACCAAATGACTATCCTATAGAGAAAACTTGGGTGTTGTAGACATTTGGAAGATACTATAACTTTTACTTTTGATTTGATTTATTAATTTATACATGAGTATGATATATGGGTATGTGCAATTCTGACAAGATGCACAACTTTCCAGAGTGGTTGATCGATGATGTGACTAAGAATAATAACTGCACAGTATGGTTCAATGTAGGTTGTTGACCCTAGTTATATTAGGAGTGGTGGAGGTATTAACTATCATGTATCCTCTTAAATCTAGAGTCATGGGAGGATCGTTTTGAGACACACTCCCCATGTTGTGTGATGATGACTACCGATTTCCTTCTAGGGAAGCTTGGTTGATATAGTCGACACTTCCACTTACGGGTTCTATCTAGGGTTAAGTTAATATATTTGATGCTCACCCAACATATTCAAGCAGAGGAAAATATAGGATGTGGAAGATGGAAGATTCACTTGGTAGACAAGGGATTCTCTAAGAAAGAAGGCATCAACTACACTCTTGTTGAAAAAAAGAACTCTATTCGATTGATTCTTTCTCTTGCTTCTCGGTTCGGATGGGAACTTCACCAAATTGATGTTAAAATTTCCTTTCTTCATGGATACTTATCTAGAGATATCTATATGGAACAACCTCTTGGTTTTGTGACAGACTGAAGTCTTGTTTGTCAACTAGAGAAGTCATTATATGGTTTGAAACAAGCACCTCATGCTTGGTATAAGACGATTAATCATTTCTTTTTCAATATTGGATTCAAACATTGTATTGAGTCATATCTAGAAATAATGTCAATCTAATTTTGGATTTAAGGAAACAACTTGAAGATACCTTTGACGTGACTGATATTGTTATGTTGCATTTCTTTCTAGGAATTCAATTTTTTAGATGGATGATGGCATATTTCTTCTTAACCAAATATGTTTTTGATAATTTGAAACAATTCAAAATGGATTTATGTAAGTCTTGTGCTACACCTTACCAGTAGGGCATAAATTTGTCGAAGGACTGTGACTCTCCATGAGTCAATGACATTGTATCAATAGTTGGTCATTAGCTTGATTTACTTAAATCACAGTCGACCTAATCTCTCCTTTGTTGTTGGTGTGGTTTCCTAGATCATGCATGATCCTCAAGAAATCCACTAGAAAGATGCAAAAGCAATTGGTTGTTATATTAAAGGAACTTATCAGTATGGTATTAAGTATTGTCGCAATTTAGAACGAATGTTTAGGTTTATTGATTATGATTAGGTAGGTGACATTGAAGACCAGAAATCCAATTTTGGCTATGTGTTTTGAGTGAGTTGTGGACCCTTGGTCTGGTCATGTAAGAAACATAAGGTAATATATCTTTCGACTATAGAACCTAAGAATATCATGGCATTGTTGGATGGAAAATTATCCTATAACTGGGGTTGACATCACCAACATACTGGATTTTAATAAGATGGACATATACAGATTTACAGAAAGAAAATTTGGGTTTATATTCAAACAAAGCTAAACTAGGGTTTATAATATAGTGAATCATGTACCTTGTTTATGGAGTTTGATCCTAGATTTCATTGCTCCAAGATTTGCTCCAAACTTCAACCCAAGAACCTGCAAAACCACTACAATACCTTCCTCAAACACATTCGGTTACAAAAGATTGTTGAAATTCAAATAAATCATAGAAATAAACAATCTAATCAAATGAACATCAACATGTAACCAAATTTGAGATAATAATGAACACAATAGTTAGGGAAGGGAAGATCTCCAATCTACATTCAAAATAGAAGAAAGCTACAAATATACCTTTAACTGTAAGGAACCTTTCAAAACCTTGAATTTTGGTCTCTTTTTTGTCTTCTCAAAGAATCTCAACCAAAGCTCCAATGCATAAGGGTTTGAAACTGACTAGGGAAACAAATTCAAGACATAGGGCATTGACAACAAGGGATAAAGAGTATAAATTCCTCTAGAATAACAACACTTAGTCCAATAAGTCCCCATTTATGGATCATCTCCCTCTCTTTTATACTAAGTGGAGATAGTTTCCATTGGTTAGGGAGTAGCTATAACTGAAGGGAGGCTACTAAAGGCACCCAAACTGCCTCAAAATTTGAATTTTTGTCATTTTCTGAGCATTTAGGTAAAAAAAGTGGTGAGACAAAGGAAACCTATGTGTAACACATTGGTGAGACAAAGACAACCTACATTTTCAGGAAATAATGATAGTGGACAACTCATTAGGGGTTTTTTTGTCTCCAAACCCAGTTACAGAGATTCCAATTGTTAGGAAATCATTGGATAAGTTAAGGCCATAACATCAAGCACCGAATTAGGTCTCTTCCATCCATAGTTTCATTTTGTGTGAGCAACAAAGTTGTCATGAAAGTGTCATCATGCAATAATTGTTATGAAAGTGTTGTCACAGATAAAGAAGTGTATATTTGTAAAATAATAGATCCCCCCTAATGTATGAGGCTAGAAGGGAACATGATGGCCGAAATACATTATAATAGTCATTGGATTAGGATTATGGAGTCGACGAAACCAGAGAAACCAAGAATATTAGTCTCAACAAGGTACTTGAAACATAAAAGTATGTCATATAATCTTATCCCTGAGATATATGTCCATGTACAAAATGAGATAATATGACATCCTAAAAGATATACTGAGGATCAAATACATATGTATAACAAATGAAAATATCATGGCCACAAAAATACAAAGTGGATCCATGTGATATAAATGGGTCATGGCCACGAATAAACAAAGTGTATCCATGCCCAACAAATTGTCATAACCACAAGAGATACAAGGTGGATGGATCTATGTCTCATTAGGTGCCAAATGAAGTGTGGAATAGTCTTGCACAACTCAAGAAATAACAAAAAGTGAGGATTCTACTGTTAGCCCAATTTCTTCAATCCAAACTGCCAAAAGATACAAATACTAACCATGTGAATAAATGAGTTGAAGTCGAACCTCAATATTGAAGCATATTTTATGGAGGAAACCTCAATATTGAAGCATATTTTATGGAGGAAACCTCAATATTGAAGCATATATTACGAAGGAAGCCTCAATATTGAGTTAGAATATTGAGAATATGAGAAAATCATACAAAAATCCAAAACATGCATAGCATGATCTATTCAATATCCTTATTCTAACCAAGTAACAAATAACATGAACAAATATGAAGATAAGATAATAGGCAAGAGAACACCAGATATACGTGGTAAAACCCCAAATGAGGAAACATCCATGGGAAGGGAAAAATCTTCTTATTGCTCGAAATATCTCCAACACTACAACTTGAGCTCCACTCCACATATGCTATCCTAGAGTATTACAAATATAATCACCACATATCAACTTATCATGTCATATCATATGCCAAAATACTCCCCCTCACCTCCATTATATGCCAAGAAGTATAGAAGAACATCCCTCTTTTACATGTGGGATAAATGATTTTCCACCTCTTTATATAATGAATGGTAAAATGAGTATTTTTCTCCATTATAAATGTGGGATAAATCAATATTATAATATTAAGAGTTATTTTGTTTGATTTTTTCTTCCAATGCTAATTATGACATCTTACAACATCAACTAGACATCATTTCACATGTAATTATTAAAATTACACATTCCAACACTCCCCCTAATGATGACTTGGATAAAACCACATAAAAGGAGGAATATTTCATTACATCAACTACCCCCATTGATGACAACTTCCCTCATTTCCAACATACTAAGGAGAAACATGAACTTTGCTTCCATCATGGATTTGGTGAAGATATTACCTGCTTATTTTTCTTTGGGATAAACTCCAAACAAATAATTCCATCCGCATGTAAAATTCAAGCACAACAAATCTAGGAAAGAAGAACAACAGTTACTAGAGATGCATGCGGAAAATTGTGTGTCAAAACACTAATGCAAAAGGTTTGCAGCAGTTCATGCATTATCATTAACTCAGAAGATAGATTACAATGTGTAACAATGGAAATAATAGCCTAGCAATTTGAATCCTAGAGAGTTCATTCGAATTGAATGCATGAGAGTGGCTTACTGGTAATTTAACACCACTCGGCACATCAGTTAACCACTTAACTACCATGCAATTGACTCTAACAGACTCTGAAACTGTCAAACTGAGTCTAGTTGAGTCTAGAACTCAACTGGTTTCCCAAAATTAGGGGAGGGAGCCTTTTTTACTTCAATTAACTGATTTTTAGGTGGAATTACACCAAATTAGGTCAAACTGAGTAGGAAGGTGCCTTTCTGACTTTAGTTAGCTAAATATAATTTTAAATGTTGTCAGTTGGACTGAGTAGGGTGCTTTAATCATGCAAATCACCCTAGTTGGCTCCCTGAATGATGGAGGAGGCTCGGTTAACTGATATTGATGGCCCAATTGGCTCCTCGAATGAAGGAAGAGGCCCAGTTTACTGGAATTGATGATATGTTGATGATGTAAACACGTACGAGTCAAAATACTTAGGATAAGTGGTAAATTAGGTTGTTAAGCCAAAATAAATGATGTTTTTTTGGAAAATGAATCCAACACCCTCCCTTAAGCTAATATCATGTGGAGCAGTAAAATAAAATAATAAAAGGGCCCCAATAACAAAGGCCATAGGTCACCAAGTACAGAAATAATCCAAAAAATGCTCAAAAAATCTAAGTGAGGAAAGAGGGAAAAACCCAGTGGGAAAGAAAACCCCCCCTTAAAGTGAACACTGAAGGATCTAATCTGTCCTCACCATAGTATAAATCACCCCTGATAGTGAACAGAGGTAAGAGAACTTCTTCTCAATGAAGGTCTTGGTGAAGAGTTCAACAATTTTCTCTTCTGTAGGGAAATATTGCAATACAATGGTTTTGTCAGGCACAAGATCTTGGATGTAGTGCATGTGGATCTCGATATGCTTGGTCCTCTGTCTCTGAACCATATATGTTGATATATTGATAGCACTCTGATTGTCACAAAAAATACAATACAAGTGGTGCTACCAATATCAAACTTTGCTAGACTACCCTGCAACCAAACTACTTGAATGCAATCATTGACTGCTCCTCGATACTCTGCCTCTCTTGAAGATACGGAAATGACAACCTGATTTTTGCTTGACCAGAAAATAGGCTCTGTGCCAATCATGAAAACATATCCAGAATTGGACTTCTGATCAATGCGATCATCCTCCCAATCTGAATCAGTGAATCCAACCAAGTCAAGATCAGAATCCGCAACATAGTGAATGCCAAAATGTATCATACCCTGCACATAATGCAAGATCCTTTTGGATGCCTTCTAGTGAATCTAATGGGTTTGTTGCATGTACCTTGACACAAAAATCATGGCATAAGAAATATCAGTCCTAGAGTGTGTCAAATACAAAATACTTCCAATCAATTGTCGATAAAGTGTAGAATCCACCAACGGTGTAGAATCACCATCCTCAAGACTAATTTCTGAGAGGAATGAGAATGGTACAACTTTACATTCTACCATATTGAACTTCTTTATCAGGTCCAAAGCATATTCTGATTGGGAAATCATGATCCCATCAAAATTCTGAGTGATCTCGAGACCAAGAAACTGCTTCAGCAAGCCTAAATCACTCATATCAAATGCTTGGTGTAAAGCGGTTTTTATTGTACCATTCAAAGCAAGATTTATTCCTGTAATAAATAGGTAATCAACATAAAGTAAAATTATCAGAAAATTACCTTCATGCTGATATAGATACACATTCGTATTTGATTTACATCTCTGTATTGGAGAAGACTCACTATGGCTTGGGAATACCACAACAGACAGATGACTACTATAAATCAACTCAATTCTCAAAACAATGCTATTATAAATGACAATGTTAAGATAATGGAGAAATGTAACCAACCTTGATCCAAACATTTGATGTAGATCCCCGTTGGAGCTTTCAATCCATGCACTTGAAATTTGCAAATTAGTCTTGACAACCAATATCCAACAAGTACATATAATATCAAATCAACATTAACATCATCAATAACAATGGTCCATAATATCACAAGAAAATGTAACCCAATGTATAATAAACAACATTCACAACATGATGGACGAGAATATGAGTATTTCTATTGATAAAACAAGAAGAAGTACAAAGTGATACGACCTCTTGCCGGCAACCAATCTGAACCAAGATATGAATCAATCCACTTGTGCCTCCACCACTTCAACCCTCCATGAAAGGCAAACTCAAACTAGATAGGAGTTTGGAAGGTGAACATAAGGGGTTCACAACTACAAGGATCAATGAGTGCATACTCAAGATAGGGAAAAAATCCACTAGAGTTCTCTCGATATTCCTTCTCCTCCCATCCATAAGCCATATTTGCTCAAGATATAGTCCTCTCAAAGGTAGGTGAAAGGACACATCAAGGCGTTAATCGGGAATATGGAGAGCCAAAGGTCATCCAATGACCTCTTTTTGGGAGTAAAAAGTAATAAAATAGTGATTTTTACCATTTTACTTGATACCCGCGGGCTATAGTGATGCAACTCACGGGTACGCATGCTATAGTGATGCAACATGTGGGTAGGAACAAAAATAGGGAGAAATAGTATCTCTGAAGGATATAAGTGAATCTGAGTCAGTGAAATGGATCCAATAGGCCAAATAATGCTGATGCTCATAGGGTGGAAGATTACGATGTAACAGATGCCCCCTAATGTGTGAGGTCAGAGACTGATGCTACGATGGCCGAAATACATTATAAAACTCAAGAGTGATGGAGACACAAGTGGAAAGAGCAGGTCACTCATCATAATACAATAGTATCTCTGAATACATGTCAGTATCGTACAACAATCTGATACAATGTCCATGAATAGGTAGTACATAATGAATATATGTCATAAGTGATCATAGCCATGATCCCTCTATAGTAAGATATGGTCTCCTCCTGAAAAGTAAACAACTGGTGCAAACTGGAGGTACAAACTGCTGATATATAAGAGGTGATATCTTAGATGTAAAGTCAAAGTCATATGTAACATACTGAATGCCACAATTGCCTAGGGTCTTCTACAGAAGTATTTGATGGTGCAACTCCCATCAGGTGAATAAAGGAGTTGGGGTCAAACTTGATGAGACATTGTCTGATTACCGGTCAATGATGTATACCGTTAACAGATGCGAGATGACCCACCAATAATGAAAATGGGCATCAAGACACAGAGCACAATCATTGGAGTGTGAATAAATGGGTTGAAGTTGAACACTAGGATGAATCCATCGATCAGGGGACATTGATGTATTCCCAACACTGTCGATGGCGAGAGAACCTGCCACTAATGACTGCAAGCCTCAAGGTACTCAACCGAACTCTAAGCCTCAAGTCCCGGGATAAATGATTTGAAGTCGACGGAATGAGACTCGCTGGAAAGAGGGCATTAAGGCATCCCCCATTAACCAGCAATGCTGAAAGATTTGGAAGAACTCAGGTAACATGGACTGACTCAATAATGATGGATGACATGCAATAGTCAAGAGATATGAGGAGTGGCCAACACTGGTTCAGGACTTATGTTGGGGCCAAGGTCGCAGCTATAGTAAAAGCTGCGGATTTTGGGAAAAAGCACGAGTATGGAAGGAAAGTGCTAAATTTTGGGACAAGCACTAAGTTTTGGGTAAGAAGGGGACGGTGCGCAGTATGGTGCCAGATGGATGATCTCAGCGCAGATCACGGACCGGAAATTGCGGAGCTCGCGCGCACGTCATCAAAGAATGAAGGTGGCTCAGCTACCATAATAAATAAGGCGATGGAGTAGAGGGCTCAGCTACCCTCATTTAAAGGCTTAGTACAGAAGTTATGGTTGCTCGGATCAAGGAGGAGCAACGGATCAGAGCATTGAAGGCGAAGGACGATCGCCCATACCCACAATCTGCGCCGGAATTCACGGAGCCTGCAGGAAGCGGCGACGTGACTGCAAGCGGCGCCTACAGTACACCTAGCCATGTGCGTGGTTAGGGTTTTTGGGAATCACTGTTGGGAAAGGCCCACAGTTTTGTAAAGGTGTGACCGTCATGGCTACCTATATAGATGAATCATTGTAATGGGTAGAGGCTTCTTCCTCCCTTCCCCTAGTTCCTTCCTTTTGGAGAGTTAGAGAGTTAGATGCTAGACTGTTAGAGAGCCAGTCTAAAGGATAGATCATGTGTTGATTATCCTTCACTGTATTTTCTACCCGGTGTGTAGAACTAGAGAGGAAATCGAATAGCCGAGGAGCTAATCCCTGAGTTGCCAGACAGTCTGAGTCGACGTCTGTGCCTTTGTAATCTCCATAGAGAGGAGACAAGCTTGAGAGAAGGGCTCCCAGCTGTGTGCGTGGAGTTTCCTGTAAGTTCTAAGGCTGCAGCTGTGTGCGCAGCATATTGTATAACTCTATCATTTTCTGGTTAATATAAAACTCCTGAGGACGTGGTTTTCCTCGAGGAGATGAGCTTCACTTATATCTTCTTGTTATAATGTTTGCGTGAATGATAACTATTTAGAGTTCATTATTTGTGTATGCAAGACTTCTGTCTTATCTTTGTGACTGTTTGAGCAAGTTGGAAAGATCCCTTGATAACTATAAGTGTCTTAAGTACTAAAGAAGTAGTAACGCACGGTCGCTGCGGCGAGAGCAGACTGCGTTACTGTGCTGGATGTGAAGGGCGAGAAAGTGTTTAGCGCGTCGACCCAAGGGATAGTTACCTGCTGCGTTAGAGAGGAGAAACTGCGCAGTAGACCTGCCAAGGGAGGAATCCTCGCATCTGCGCCGAGCGGCCTGCGGGAAGGTCCGACCGCCGATAGTTGAGGAAGAAGAAGATATTCAGAACAATCTCCGCGTCACCTCGGTTAAGGAAACCTGATTCCTTAACCCCCCATAGCCACTTCGGGTGAGACCTCGAGCTGCCGCGCAGCTCGTTGCCGAGAGGGCCAGTGCGCCAAGGGGTTTTGTTGCTGCGCTTCATTTAAACCCGGGTCTGCCCAGAAAAGCAGTCAACAAATGGTTCCGTTGCCTGAGCAAAGAAGCGATGAAGGCTCAACAGAACCAGCCACAAAGAAGCAGAAAGTGTCGCATCCCACTGAGGCCATTCCCTCAGAGGTCGACAAATACTTGAAGGAGCAATTTCGTGAGACGAGGAACATGCATGCTCACATCCGAAGTGCTCTAGACTTACAGTTTGTAGAATTGAAAGGTCTCGCAGGAAGGATTGCGCAGACCCATGCGCCAGCATCTACTTCGCAGGCGCCACACGAAATTCCAACTGATGAGCGAGTTGAAGAACTCACAGAAAGGCACACTGTCGTGCATATTCCGCCTACCAGCATGACACTTCCAGATCCCCTAGCTGAACTGCAGGTAAGCACAGTTGGACCTGTAGAAATTAATTTGTCTATGATTCCTATAGAAACTCTACAGCTTGTACAGGAGAAAGTTTCTCTTGAGTTGAGAGCTAGAGAGCTCTCTACTTTCCAGGCAAACCAACGACTGCAATCGCAGGAGATAGAGCTGAAGGAAAGTCATAAGAATATCTCTGCGAAGCTTGCACTCTATGAGGCGCAAGACACCGGCATCAGAAACGCAATAGAAGAGATTGCCCAGGA
The DNA here is from genome assembly GCA_027924585.1 of Larix kaempferi. Lineage (NCBI taxonomy): Eukaryota > Viridiplantae > Streptophyta > Pinopsida > Pinales > Pinaceae > Larix > Larix kaempferi. The sequence continues at coordinate 4,645,578 of BSBM01000792.1, forward strand.
ATTGCCGGCTTGCGAGATTCAACCAGACCTCCCTCTGGTTGCAAAAGTTCAAATTATTGGCGAAAGGGCGAAAACCCTGGAGCAAGAAATAGTTGCTATGGCAGAAGGCCATAAAACCCAGATTGCTGAGCTAGAAGCTCGCGTTGCTGCGCATCTTACGGATGATGCGCAGGTACAATTTGAAGCATTGAGCAGAGCTTCCACACGAATGAAAGGTCGAGTACAGGAAGCCAAGAACCTGATGGACCAGGCTATGGAAGCATGGTCAGAGCTTGTGAACCTCCCTTTTAAAGTGGGACTATCAGAACAGGTGCAAGCTGCAGAACAGTCTCTCACTGTTCTGAATGAAGAAGCTAAGTCCTTAACAGGCTTGCCAAAGATGAAGAAAATGGGCGAAGTGCGCAAAATGCAGCAGCAACTGCACAAGCTCAGAACTGAAGATGAGAAGCTCACCAACAGCATTCAGCCATTCATGGATGAGTATGCTGAAATCGTTGGCCAGATTGAGACAAAAATCAAAGCGATTGCCGAGTCTCAAGAGATCATTGATACACTCACTAAAGATGAAACAACCGCAGAAACAGTGCAAACAGCTGATCAGTGTATTGAGGAATTGGACTCCGCTATTGCGAAGTGGCAGAAAACATTCGCGGAGATTCAAGCAAACGCAGATGTGCAAATCCAACGACCACGCGCTAGTGCGAGTGGCTCGAGGGCGAGCCACAAGTGAGTGTTGGGGGCCTGTTGGGGCCAAGGTCGCAGCTATAGTAAAAGCTGCGGATTTTGGGAAAAAGCACGAGTATGGAAGGAAAGTGCTAAATTTTGGGACAAGCACTAAGTTTTGGGTAAGAAGGAGACGGTGCGCAGTACGGTGCCAGATGGATGATCTCAGCGCAGATCACGGACCGGAAATTGCGGAGCTCGTGCGCACGTCATCAAAGAATGAAGGTGGCTCAGCTACCATAATAAATAAGGCGATGGAGTAGAGGGCTCAGCTACCCTCATTTAAAGGCTTAGTACAGAAGTTATGGTTGCTCGGATCAAGGAGGAGCAACGGATCAGAGCATTGAAGGCGAAGGACGATCGCCCATACCCACAATCTGCGCCGGAATTCACGGAGCCTGCAGGAAGCGGCGACGTGACTGCAAGCGGCGCCTACAGTACACCTAGCCATGTGCGTGGTTAGGGTTTTTGGGAATCACTGTTGGGAAAGGCCCACAGTTTTGTAAAGGTGTGACCGTCATGGCTACCTATATAGATGAATCATTGTAATGGGTAGAGGCTTCTTCCTCCCTTCCCCTAGTTCCTTCCTTTTGGAGAGTTAGAGAGTTAGATGCTAGACTATTAGAGAGCCAGTCTAAAGGATAGATCATGTGTTGATTATCCTTCACTGTATTTTCTACCCGGTGTGTAGAACTAGAGAGGAAATCGGATAGCCGAGGAGCTAATCCCTGAGTTGCCAGACAGTCTGAGTCGACGTCTGTGCCTTTGTAATCTCCATAGAGAGGAGACAAGCTTGAGAGAAGGGCTCCCAGCTGTGTGCGTGGAGTTTCCTGTAAGTTCTAAGGCTGCAGCTGTGTGCGCAGCATATTGTATAACTCTATCATTTTCTGGTTAATATAAAACTCCTGAGGACGTGGTTTTCCTCGAGGAGATGAGCTTCACTTATATCTTCTTGTTATAATGTTTGCGTGAATGATAACTATTTAGAGTTCATTATTTGTGTATGAAAGACTTCTGTCTTATCTTTGTGACTGTTTGAGCAAGTTGGAAAGATCCCTTGATAACTATAAGTGTCTTAAGTACTAAAGAAGTAGTAACGCACGGTCGCTGCGGCGAGAGCAGACTGCGTTACTGTGCTGGATGTGAAGGGCGAGAAAGTGTTTAGCGCATCGACCCAAGGGATAGTTACCTGCTGCGTTAGAGAGGAGAAACTGCGCAGTAGACCTGCCAAGGGAGGAATCCTCGCAGCTGCGCCGAGCGGCCTGCGGGAAGGTCCGACCGCCGATAGTTGAGGAAGAAGAAGATATTCAGAACAATCTCCGCGTCACCTCGGTTAAGGAAACCTGATTCCTTAACCCCCCATAGCCACTTCGGGTGAGACCTCGAGCTGCCGCGCAGCTCGTTGCCGAGAGGGCCAGTGCGCCAAGGGGTTTTGTTGCTGCGCTTCATTTAAACCCGGGTCTGCCCAGAAAAGCAGTCAACAACTTACTTTGAACAAGAGCATGAACAGATGGATAGACTAAGGCAGCATAGACTTGACATAAACTGTGTAATGCAGGAGGCATTACAAAGGGCTCCATAATGACTGGAAGCCTAACCAATCGGTGGAGAAAACTGAGAAACAAGTACAGCTCCTAAGTTCCAACTATAGTCCCGACTCATAATGTACGGAGTGGAATGAATGCTCTGTTCAAAGGCGACACAACAGCTGCCAACAAGAAATAGTGACCATAATCCCGTCCGGCTTTTTGGAATATTTGATTTTTTGGTCTTTTTCATATTGGTGAAAAGCTTGAAAAAGAATAAAATTGCTTATAGTACAACAAGTGAGGGAACGAGTGTCAAATAGCTAGCAGACTAGTTCCAAGCAGTGGAACATACCTATGCTCAATGCAAGGAAGTGCATACAGGATGTCGACACTCGGGGGTATGTTCTTTCAGGGTCAAAAGGTGATCAAATTGTGAAGGGAAAATATATAAGCTCTGCAGGGCTTGACAAGGAAAAGTGCGCAGGCATCAAGCTAACAACTGATTAAGCGGGAGCTGGCACAAGGCTCAAGTGGCATGCAGGATGATGCAATGCAATCACAACATGATATAATTGAGGGGAGTCCTTAAGGGAGATCGCCAGCATAAGACAAACACTAGTAGATTTGAACCCAAAATTCGACGACCTCCGACGAAATGGACTGTGTCGTCGAATTTTTCTTTGAAAATTAATTTTTTTTTGTTTTTTGTTTTTATAAATTTTGAGAGGTGCCCGTCGGATATCCGACGTACTTTTGAATATCTGATGAGGCTGGCTGGCTATCCGACAGCTCTGCTAATATCTGACGCCTATTCGGATATCCGACGCTTTGGATGTCGGATAACTGACGTCATTTTGAACCTGAAGAGGTCGGATATCCGACAGATATTTTCCCAACAGTCACTAGATTAGTGTCGTCGGAGATCCGACGTAGCTTTGACTTTTTGACTTTTTCAATTTATAAATATGAAACCATTCCGATATGTTTGCCGTACCAATGACGGTTTGTGGATGTTTTTTTGATCGGCGGACTGTTTTTCGTTGTTTTTGTTATTCAAGTGAGCAAAGTACTCTGGAGCTTCATTTTCTAAGATCAATAATCTTCATTTAAGCTCTTTACGAGAAAATGTCAACTACAAATATTCCTGATCCAGATGAAAAAAATCGACAATTGCTTGCTAGATTGTGGGAAGGAGTTGAAAGAAGGGGTGATGGTAAATGCTATTGTCCATGTAATCAATGCAGAGGCTTTAAGAGGAGAAGAATTTTGATCACAATAGCCACAAAACATTGTAGGGAGCATGGGCATGCCGAGGGGGGACATGAATACCATCCATTTGTAAGTTTGCATTATATATGTTTTTATTTTGATTGCTTTTGTAAATTTATGTATTATTATAATATTTCTTATTTTTGACCAACAGTAGAATTGGTCGTTGTTCTTTTCATCTCAACAATACAAAATTTGTTAAATTTTTAATGTATCACATAAATTTTTACATTTTGCGTTTGATATTTTTACATTTTGCGTTTGAATTTCTTATATTAACATTTATCTATTGATTGTTTCATGTAATTATAAAGGAAAGACATCCTACGACATATCGTCCAGATCAGCAAGTGCTTCCAGAACAAGTACAGGAGGAACATGGAGCTATGAATATTAATGGAGAAAAAGTTAATGATCACATTGAAGAAGATGATCATAATGATAACATAGTTGAAGATGATGTTACAAATACTTTGATCCATGATTCATTTAATGTTGGAATGGATGATGATGATGATCATGAAAATGATGAACATTTTAATGATATTCATGATATACCTCTTCTTGACAAGGCATACGAACCCCTTTATGATGGCTCCAAGACAAATCTTCTCTCTGCTATATTGTTGGTATTGAACTTGAAGGTTATGAATGTGTTGTTGCAGCAACATCCCCCAGAAATTTTGTACATATTGGGGCCCCTCCTTTGCATTTTACTAGAAGGACTTCCTAAAGAATTTAAGTCTCCTTTTGACTTAGTTTTTGTTTCAACTGAGGAATCTGCTTTAAAATTGAACTTTTTTTTTTCCTTCTAAGTCAAAACTCACTATTCTCTCCCGAAACTGCGGAAGAAACTTAAAATTCTCTCCCAAAATTGTGGAAGAACTCAGGATTCTCTCCCGAAACCGTGGAAAGACTTAAAGTTACTCCCTGAAAAAGTGAAAACACTTAGCATTTTTTTTAAAGTTTCGGAAGAACTTAAAATTGCCTCCCAAAACTGCGGAAGAAGATTAATTTTCTCTCTCGAAACTGGGAAAGAACTCGACGAGCTCGCCCGAAATAGTGGAGGAACTTGGGATTATCTCTCGAAATTGCGGAAGCTTTCGCCATATGTTGCCGTAGTAAGTTGTCCCCAGGTTACTCGACCATTTATATTTCGATAAAGAAAAACTTAAATAAAGTTATTCGTGAATTGCGGAATGACTTACTGAGTCTTTCCGAAACTTTGGGATGACGTGGCAAAGCCGACCGCGATAAGCTTCCGAGAGAGTGTATTTCGGAAGAACTCACAAAGTGCTCCCGAAATGCTGGAACGACTCGACATCTTTTTTCGCCACTACGAAGTGTTTTTTTTGTCTTTTCCATAACAAAGTTTCCCGCCTTTTGGGAGGAACTCATGAGTTCTGACCGCAACTGCGGATGAAACTTGTGAGTCCGCCCCGCAACCGACGGTCGCGCTTAAATGCCAAGTCAGCTTTAAAAGACCGCACCGTATGAGCATTAAACCCCGTTTTAAATCGCCACCTACCCGTTTGAATGCCCGCACGTGTCTAACTTTATATAAGGGCGGTGGGGTTTTATTGGTCCCATTGTTAATTTGTTATTCAAAGAACGCCGTTGGGAAGACTGCATCAGCTGGCTCGAGCTCATCGCATCCACCACCATGTCCACCTAACTCCACCAATGTCTCATCTCTAGGTAGGTTTTTTAACCGTCATCTTTGTCTCATCTTCATGTCGAGTTACTTTCTTGCGGTTTTCCTGTTTCATAATGTGGCTGGTAGACATTGGTAGCATAGATCATTTTTTTTTTACGGCCGTCGTGGCCCCATAGGTTTCTCATTCCTACCAACTGAGAGTCATAGCCATGACCATCCAAAATTCATACTGGCTGCAGACCGTCTCACAAGTGTTATCAATGACAGTAGTGGTCGGTTGAGATACTCAACCACTCACCTATTCGGCTAAGTTAATGAATGTGGAAAACAGTTCCCTATTTTCATTGTTTATTCATAATATCTTCCACTCTAGGCCAACCCACCATTGACCATTAGAAGTTCTACGATGAAGGGAATCCTGTCTCAAAGGACTAGGAATGAAGTAGGTTTTTCGACGTCGTATGCTTACCTTTTCGGAAGCATTCCAAAAGTTCCTGACTAGGCATTGTCTCCCTAGAATAATCAAGTCTGAGGACCATATTTCGTTTTCTGGAATGATCTATGTTTAGTTTTCTTCCCCAGCATGCAACTTTATAATTTTGTCTATATTTCTCATTAGCATATTAAAATTGTCCTACTCTATGTTACACTATCATAACGTGTTGCAAATTTTCTAATGATTCACATTTGGTTGCTGGCAGGTATAAGCCATGATGCTAAAAGGTGGTAGAAAGAAAGCTAAAGTAATGGAACTAGATCCAATGCAACTAAGAACTGAAACTATTTTCCAAGACACTAAGTGTACCACCGGCGTTCCTCCCGAGGTCAGTTGGGGAGATGTTTACCGGATGATCAGGAACCAGGATATCTTAGATGTATTATTGGAAGAAGAAAAAATCTACCTCAACATCAGAACTTCCGGCATAACTAGGGCTTCTACTCACCCTAAATTGTTCCCATGCTCTGAAGTGATTGGATGGATACTGGAACATGCCAACCCGCAAACAAGAGTGTTGCAAGACAGCAAGGGAGAGCCTTTCGCTTCATTCCATCGCGTATATTGCAGCAGCCTACAAATTCTCACGTCCCCAACAAGCTCTGAGTGATGAATGGTTGGATAAGATGAATAATAATGAGATGTCCAAAAAATTATTGGTCACAGGAAAGCAGCCGAGGAAGAGAGATAACGATGAATATGATGTTCAGAGCCTAAGACCTCATTTTAGTTTAATCGCCTTGATGTTATGCAGAATTTTCGACATGACCGATGGCACTGTATATTGGATACAGTGGGCTCCCATCATCCACTTCATAGCATTCAAAGGAACTGTGTTTGATTGGGCTACTATCCTTTCGGATAGTTTGGCATCCACAATGGCCACTGCAAGAGAAGGTCTGGCCTTAAAAAAGTCAGAATTTTACATGTCTTCCTATCTCATTGACTGCATTTTGGCCAAGCTCTCTTTCCCCAGGCTAGGTTGCACATGGGATAAATCCAACAACCCAGTCTACACTGCCTTTAAAATAATGTGGGCTCAAAATTACAGAGCGAACTATAAGCTCATGTGTGAAGAGTTCATCATGCCTCTGTATGTGCAGATGTTCAAGGAAGAGCCTAATTGTCTATCAGAAAATGCCACGGAGGTCCTGGAAAACTATGGCGATTTTTATTTCTCAGAGCAGAGCACCTACATCAGGATGTTTGGAGGTACCAAAGCGCCATACATTTTTCCAAAATACTCTATTGATTATGTAGTCCTCAAGGAAGTAGTCAGGCAAGTTTTCCTTGATGGAATAGGAGGGGTGCTTAACAAGCAACATAAGGCTTCCTTCCCTCCTTTTCCCTTTTGCATAGGAGCCTACAAATTCTCAGGGGTTGCAACAGTTGAGGAATACATTCAATATTTGAAATCTTTCCACTTCGGGGAAATGATCTTCCATAGAAATGATAGGAGGAGCAAGGTTGCCGAACATTACAAGGAAGTATATGCTCATTACTATGATGTAGAGGAAGAAGTGTTCAGAGGCATCAACAACATGACTGAGTTGCATATTTGTCGTCAGGGCAGTGGAGCTAGCTCTAGCTCTGCCCCAGCCTGAGAAGTCTGTCTACAGAAAGAGAGAGAAGCAGCTGAGGCCCACGGGGGGTTCACTCAGTAAACTTGTTACATAGCACGATCGTTCGCATGATATTAAAGAATATCCCTAATTTTACTAAATATTGAAAAATTCCTCCTAAAATTTTATTGTTGAACCCCCCTCCCAATATGCCTTTCCAATTAAGAAAACCCTAGTTTCACCAAATATTGTATGTATCCATTTTTATCAACCCATTTGTAATATCCCCATTATATCATATTATCAAGTTGTAACAAACAGGATCCCTAAGACATCTTAGTATAAGCAAACATGATGCTAAATAAAATAATAGTATAATGCTAATAATGTTCCCACCAAGATTGCAGTGGTGACTGATCAATTTGTAGCGTTGGATAGTGGAAGACCCAATGAAATATTACTGGGAAGGGAAAATGTGTAAAAGGAAACCCAGTCAAGAGATCAACATAACAAAGAATATAAAAGGTTGATAGTCCAATAGTTAGTGTAATGCTTAGAAAATATGAGAATTGCATATGTTTCACACCATAGTCTGTCATTCTACCAATTTTATGTCATGTAAATATAAGTATATCCATAAAGACCTCATGTTTTCTATAATCTTAATAAATTAAACTCCATAAAATTTCAAAATTGAAACCCTTTCTTGGATGGACTCCCCTACCTTCCTATCAAAACAAACATCGTTGATGTTTGAACTCAAATGAACACAACAAAATTCCTCTTACTTTCCAATAACACCATATGATCACGTGCATAGCTTGGATTTGGGTCATTGACAAGATGCAATGAATTTCCTCCACTTCCTCTACATTTATTCTTGCAATCAAGGGAATTAACAACATTTAGTTACCTTTTCTTAGGTTATATCTAGTTTTTTATTTTACGAGAGGGTAAAATCTCCATTATTAGGTTTCAAGTATGCAATAGTTATAAAGATACATAGATGGTGAAAATTATATGATACCATTTCATGGTAACGATAACACATACGGTATGTAAATAAGAATTTACATTTTCACCTATGTTCATGTCAATTCCAATACAATATTAAGATGGATACCCTGCATAAAATAATTGAAATTACAATTAGGAATGTGCCAATATAACTGAATCTAACAACTATTCCTAAATAGCAATGTGAAAATGTTAAAGAAGAATACAAAAAGTTGAAATAAATAATTAGTCAAGAACGATTGATATAACTTTTCTTGGTTCTAGTGAGCCAAGAAAGATTGATCTCACTTTTCTTGGTTGTCATGGAGAAAGGTTTGATTGAATCTCAATACCCACCTACAACCCAACCTAAAAAATGAAGACTTAGATATTTTACTTGAATGCCTACAAAAAATACAATACACTTGTTCAACTTCGGAAATCCCAATTAGCTACATCTCTTAACTTAAATATTAAAAACAATATAATATCAATTCAAACCAAGCCTAAAAATGCCATTAAATGAGTATTTCTCAAGGCCAGTAATCCAAAGAGAGTTCCATTGATATTATCATTAGTACACTATTATCATATTTATGCAAAACTTAGGATCATAAGCAATATCAAATAAAAATGGAGCATCTTTAAGTTTTAGGTGGGTATGAATTGAGACCATGAGTTGGAGGTATGAATCCATCCGGTGATTTGGAGGTTATTCCTCATCCCACCCAAATAAAATAACCCCCAATATTTATATTACTATGTCAAATTAAAAACCCCCTTGACCCCTAATAGAGTGCAATATATTTTTGAGGTTTTTAAGAGTATTAAAACCCCCAGTATGAATGGACGTGATATGATATTGCCTTGCTAGTGAATCCCCCGTGCTGAGGCCCTAGCCCGTGAAGAACAAAGATTGAAAGAAGAAGCAAGACTACAACAAGAAGCAAAAGATGCAAGGTTGCAGAGAGAAGCTAGAGAAGCAAGGTTGCAGAGAGAAGCTGAGGAAGTAAGGAAGTAAAAGGAAGCAGAAGATAGAGAGCAGAGAGAGGAAAGTGAAAATCAGCAGCGAGTTGAAGAAGAAGAAAGAAGGCGTAAAATTGAAGAGGAACAAAAGACGGAGGAGGAACTTGAGACCAATGAAGATGCCCAGGCAGTTGGCTCTGGCACCCAAGATATGGAAACAGACACATCTCAAGCAGGTGTCCCTGACACCCAAAATGTGGAAATAAACACATCTCAAGTAGTACAGACCCCACCCATAGAGACACAAGTACATGTAATAGACCTCCCAATCATCCCTTACAACCCATCAGAAGATCATACTGTGTCCCGATGGGATGAATTTGTGTATTATAAGAAGAGGAAGGCGGTAGTATTGAAGTCGAAAGAGAGGATAAAGAGACTCTTCCAAGAAGATATTGTTACCCAGCGGGAGACCACGGTGATGCAAATTACAAATAAGGCTCCCATAACCATGGCATCCGTCGCTATGTCAGCAGCAAAAGCAGCAAAGGACAATGTGGTCGATATGGTCAGAGAATTTGAGTCAACAAAGAGGAGAGCTTGCATGTTTCAACATACTGTGGCTAATGAGCAGGATTACAGGGATCTTGTAGTGAATAAATATAATCGCCTGTTTGTTGATCACAAGGAGTTGTCAGATAAGTATCGCCATTTAAAAGAAGAAAATGAGCACCTGGCAATCTAGATGATGGTTCTAGAAGCAGAAAAGAATGGTTCTGAAGCTAGAGTTTTTCATCTGCAAGCAGATAAGCAAGAAATGGTTGATCAATTAGAGCAGGCAGAAAGCAGAGCAATAGATATGTCTCCCTTTCATGAGTTGTCCTATGACATTCTGAGACAAATTCACACCACACAAGAGCTGATTGCTGAGGAAGTGTGCAGGCTCAAAGCCATTATGGTTAGAGTGAAAGAAGTCAATGCAGAGGCCAATAGGCTTAAGAGAAAATACACTCGGGTTAAACCAAACATCCTGAGCCAGATCGAATGGAGAGAGGGGAAGGTTGATTTCCCCAAGCATCTCCCATTCAAGTCGGTAGATGATTTTAAAGAAGATGTAGCCCTTATGGAATTCTGCAGGAACTGTGGCCTTAAGCTAATGGCTAAGATCCAGGGAACAATTCATAAAAGTAACAACCTGTATCAAAAGATCCATGAAGTACATGATAAGTGCAAGATGATTTTCCCTCAGTCCCTCGATGAGTTTCCAAGCAAAGAGCAACATTTATTAGACTTGAAGGAAGAGCTAGGCATTCAAATAGAATATGTAAAGAAGATTGATGTCCTAGCCACTAATGATATCCATCTCTATATTGGGCTGTCATTAATATACAGTCATTTTCTTAAAGAAAGCCACCAAGCAGCAGTTGCAGAAATTCATGGTGTTGAAGGAGAGCTTGGTAAACATGTGACTTCCTAAAAGATCCTGCTCCCTTCCCCAGCAAATGTGGTTATCAGAGACACTGCCATCTGGTTTAGTTACATAGCAGAGGAGGAAAAGAAAGCAGCAGCAGCAGTAGTAGCCAGTCCAAGCTCCTCCCTCCCAGCAGAAGCACCTTCCCAAGGGTGGACACGCTGATCCTAAGGCGTTGTTCCTATTTTCATTTGTTCTCCCTATATTTAGAGTGTAGAATCACTAGACAACTATCCTTTTCTATTTTTGAGAAATTTTCTATTTTTAGAAAAGGGCCATGATTTGTTTAATAAGAGGAAAATTTTGTAGAGGACATGTGTAAAGATCCAGGTGGCAGCCCAAGAGGCATTTTGTAAAGATATAAATAGAAGCTTAGGGAATAGTGTACATGAGAGCTTTTTGGCAGGGAAAAGATTTTTCTTAACTTGTACGAGCTATCTTGCACTTGCTCCAAGAAAATTAAATTTGCCTAATAAGAGCCTGGAGAGGACGTCTTTTGCATGGAAATGGATGTTAGATGCATGCTGGATTATTCTTGTGACTTTCATATTCTACAGTGATATCTTTCTTTGTTGTCTTGAATTATTTCTCTGTATTGAATGATCTTACTGTTTCTTGTGCAAATTATCTTTCTCCTACATGAGTAATGGAATGCGTTATATGTGAATTGGAAGCTATCTTTTAATACCTTTTCCCTTCTTGTTGTAGATATATCTTTATGATTTAACGGCTGTATGTTGATCTTCAGATACTTCTTCCAACACATTACTCATACTTATAATTTTGCTCCTTGCAGGGATAGTTTAGGTTTATTTCAGTTTTAGATACAGATTTGTTTCAAGTTCTGCATTTAGATTAAGTTAGCTTAGGCACTTGCATATCATTTTAAACCATAAAAAAAAAAGAATGGTGGATCGAGCCATAACTGGTGTAATTGAAGCAAATCTCCAAATCCAACGGTTTCTAGAACCGCTAACTGGACGGATTCCCCATACCAAACGGTGGACAATCTAATTGGGATAGTCTACCGGGGAGAATCCCTTTCTGCTTGATGCTGCGATCTTCGGGGCATCAACAGTTTTTGGCACTAGAAGGAGGGCCTGAAAGTGCATGGCTGATAAAGGAAAATCTCCCATTGTCAAAAATGTTACTGAAAACCTGCTTAAAAAAGGAATTTCAGACTGCCCAAATCTTGAAGTAGAAAACCAAGAAAACCTCATCTCTGATTCTGAACCTCAAGAAGTATTGTATGCTGTGCCTTTTGCAGAAATAAAAGATTTAAGGAGACATACACTATCTTATGTTAGACAGCTAGGTGGTTTAAACGTAGTAAATTTCCTCCCTAGGAAAATTTATCCTAGAAAAGAATGACAGTACACCCGTGATTCGATTCTTGTGCAGAATTTTGAAGAACTTGTGAATTTAACCTTGGAAGAAATTAGAGAACCCCTGAACAAGGTCGATCTTGAAAACCCAGAAAATATTTCAGATCAAGAAAGTCTTGGAGAACTTATTACTCCAAAGAACGGTCCATTGAATTCACCACACAATTCTCCACCTGATTCTCCACATAGAGACATGGTTGTACCTGCTTGGAGAGTGAGGGGAGGATTGAATCTAGCTGGGCCATTCCACAATCTTCCAAAAAATCCAGAGAATTTTTTTCCTAAATTCGACCCAGGGAAATCCATTTCCGCGAAAGATCATTTCAAGATTTTTTATTTAGCTCTGAATTTTTTAAATGTGCAACATGAAGATGTAGTTTCTAGGATTTTTCCATACACATTTGAGCTGAAAGTCTCATCCCGGTATTTTAGATTACAACCTAGCTCAACCTCAAGCTTGGATGAATTTGAAAAATCTTTCTTAAAGAAATATGGAAACCAAAAAACTGTAGCTACACTTATGAAAGAATTATTGTCCATGAGAATGGAAAAGAAAGAAAAGGTTCAAGACTTCAACCAAAGGTTCACAATACTCGTAAACAATTTCAGCGAAGCAAATAAACCAGCAGAGGAATCTCTGGTTGAATATTATACAACAGCTCTTGAAGGACCCATAGCAATGTTCGTTAAAAGATCTAAGAAAACCACCCTAATAGAGAATTTCGAAGAAGCTAGAAAGGTTGAAGAAGAAGCGGATAGCATTGCTAAACATGCCTTAGATGCAGAAACAAAACCAGTAGCCAGTAAAAAAACCTTGTTTCTCACCAGAAGTAAAGAAGAGTCATCAACAGACATGGACAATGTAGTTAAGATGATGCAGAAGTTGTCCAATAAAATTTTATATCTCGAGAAAGATAAAGCTACTAGAACATCTAGGAAACCCTTCAAGCCATTTTACAAGAAGAGGGAAGACAACGATCAACCTCATCCACCCATGAATACTTCCCCTGTTTTAAATCTCAATGAAATAGGGATGGAAAACTTCTGCACCTTTCATCAAGAACCGCACTCGGAAAAGAGCTGCCAACAATGGATTAACTCTATGAGTTTAGTCATGAACCAAATGCTGGATTCACAAATTCCAGATCAAGATGATCCTCCAGAGGAATCGAGCCCTAAATTAGAAGAACCACCTTCGGACACAACTATGGTGCTATGGGATTGGGTACCTTTAACTGAATTAGTAGAAGAAGATCCGGTAGAAAGCTCTCTCTCTGTTGTGAATTTTAATACTCACAGTAAAGTTCCTATTATGGATCCTATGCCAAACTCGAATCCTCCCAAGCCTAAAGTTTTGAAAGAACTACCTAGAAGACATATAGCAATCATTCCACCACAACCTAAAGCTAACCAAATAGCGTCCAAACAGCCAAACATTGACACCATAGTTCAACAACCAAAGGTCACAATGAATAAAACAGACTATCCGACCAGAATTGGGAACGAATTTGATATAGGATATGACATTATTGAGGATATAAAGAAAGTCAAATCAAATGTATCAATATTCGATATGTGCAGTTTTCCTCAGCAACGAGATAAGCTGTTGCATGCTCTGCAATCCCATCCCAACACTCCATTAACAGATACTCAAGAAGATCCCAAAATTAATGAGGCTAGTATCGACGAGAAATCTAAATCTCAGACATTGCCATTGCTGTTGACCTTTGAAATTTTCAATCATAATGTTCACAATTGTCTGGTAGATTCTTGAGCATCTTCAAATGTCATGCCACTTTCAATTTGTAAAACAATTAATGGGCAACCTATTCCATCTCTGACCCAAATTATTCAGTTAGATAGAACTGCTGTCAAAGTTATTGGGGAAATGAAAGATTTCCTCATTAGCTTATCAGCCGACTCTAGAGTCTGTCAGTTTATTGACATAATGGTAGTTGATATTCCTGAGGCCTATGGTTTGATCTTAAGTAGGGACTGGTCCACAAAGATAAATGGATACTTTGCAACTGATTGGTCTCATCTATGGTTGCCTTATCAAAATAGACAGAATCAGATCAACGTCCTGAGATAACCACACATGAAACAAAATGTAACTCAACTAGAGGGAAAGAATGAGGTTGTAACCTTCTCATCCTCGGTTCTGGGGAATTATTTCTTAGAAATTGATACGAGTAATTATCAGTTTGAAACTATCATCCATGAATCAGATGAACTGTTTGATCTCCTAAATTTTTCTTGGACTGGTGATATTGACTGTAATATAGTTAGTTTAGTCACTGACTCAGATCATAGAGATATTAACTTAGCTGAATCAAAAGATCTGTTTTGGACATTATACTTTGAAGGTTCTAAAACTCTGGAAGGATCCGGAGCCGATTGTGTTCTAATGGATCCAAAAAGAAATAAGTATTTTTTGTCCTGTAGGTTAGAATTTGATTGTACTAACAACACTGCGGAATGTGAAGCTTTGGTACACAAATTAAAGAAGGCCATCGATTTAAATGTTAAATACCTGAAGGTTTTTGGTGACTCAGAAATAGTTGTGAGACATGTAAGAGATACCATTCACTGTCTCTCACCTCATTTGAAAGGTTATCAGGCTGAGGTATGGGATTTAATTATCCATTTTTATGCTTTCAATATAAAGTCTATTCCTAGATTGCAAAATTTTGCAGCTGATTTGTTAGGAACATCCGCTTCTAGATTGGTGCCATCAAATAACAAATGCTCAATTTGAATTAATTTTCAGGCCCTCTGTCCCTGACAACGTCACAAACTTCAGGGTCTTCGATGATGACGAACAGATTATCAGTTTTCTAACGAACGAATGCATTTTCCAAGGAGCTGTGATAGATGAAGAAGAACACGATTTTGATTTGCTAAAGAAGGATGTAAATAAAGGAAATTTCATCCCTAAAGGGGTAAGGTCACTCGAAATGTTGTTTGATATTCAAAGTAAGTCTAAAAGGCCAGCGAATACCAAAACTAACAGTTCATCAATGCATCATGAGTTAGTTAATTTAGGTACCGAAGGTGAACAAAAATTTGTCAACCTTGGCAAATGTTGTTCACTGGGAGAAAGAGATAGGTTCATCAAACTGTTTAGACAATATAAAGATGTTTTTGCATGGATTTATGAGGATCTGAAAACATATGACGTCCGCATTATTCAGCATGTTATACCAATGAAAGTGGGTGTCAAGCCATTTTAGCAGCAATTAAGAAGGATGCATCCTACTTTGGAACCTCTGATTCAAAAGGAATTGAAGAAACTACTGGACACTAAAATAATCTTTAAGGTCCGGCATTCTGAGTGGGTTTCTAACTTAGTTCCCGTAAGAAATAAGTCAGGAGAAATAAAACTATGTGTGGACTTCAGAAATTTAAACAGAGCTTCAGATAAAGAACACTATCATGTCCCTTCAATGGAACAAATTCTTCAAATGGTGTCGATATCTGAGCTATTTTCTCTTCTCGATGGTTTATCTGGCTACAATCAAGTATTAGTAGCCGAAGAAGATCGTCTTAAGACTACTTTCCACACTAAGTGGGGAACTTTCGCATATAGAAGGATGCCATTCGGCCTGATAAACGCAGGAGCTACATTCCAATGAGCAATGGATATCGCCTTCCGAGGATTGGGTGGGAAATGTGTTGTTGTCTATATTGATGATGTTACGATTTTTTCAAAAAAAAGGGAAGATCATGTTGTCCATTTGAAGCATATTTTTGAACACTGTCGGAAATATGGTATCTCATTGAATCCCAAGAAGAGTGTGTTCGTTGTTCCCGAAGGTAAACTTTTGGGCGATATCATTTCAAAAGGAGGAGTGTCAATAGATCAGGAAAGAGTACAAGCTATCAATAGAATTCCAATGCCTCATAACAAAAAATCCATGCAGTCCTTTATGGGCACTATCAATTTCGTTCGAAGATTTGTTCTATATTTCGCACAAATTGTTAAACCTTTACAACAAATGGTTAAACAAAATATACAGTTCAAGTGGACAGATTTAGAAAAGGATGTGTTTAGAGACATTAAGGTAGCCATAGCTAAAGCTCCTTCCTTAAGAAGCCCAGATTTTGATAAGGATTTTATCCTGTATACCTTTGCTTCAGATGACTCCCTCGCAGCTGTACTCACACAAAAGGTGGAGCTAGGGGACGAATACCCAATCTCGTTTATGAGCACTGGTCTACAAGGGGATGAGCTAAACTATCCCATGGATGACAAGCATGCATATGCTGTCTTCAAAGCAGTCAACCAGTTCAAACCATATATTCTTAAGAACAGAACTAAAGTTATAGTTCCCCACCTAGCTGTTAGATCCCTCTTCGTTCAAAAAGAACTAGGAGAAAGGAGGGAAACTGGGTCACAGCTCTTCAAGAATATGATTTAGAATTTAAACCAGCCACTATCATCAAAGGACAAGGTCTGTTCAAATTGCTTACAGGAAGTCCGACTGATGAAGAGCAACATTGGAAGAATGAAGCTGAGCTAAACTCAGTTGAAGTATGTCCTATCTTCACAACTCCTCAATCATGGTATAGAGATCTGGTGCATTATTTGCAGCAAGGATATCTACCTGAGCACTGGAGCTCTAAGCAAAGAACGACCCTCCGTTTTAAATCAACAGCTTATCAAATCATTGATGGGATACTTTTCAGAAAGAATTATGATGGAATTTTTCTTAGATGTCTAGAAAAGGAAGATGCAAGTAAAGTTGTTAAAGAATTACACGATGGCCCCGCTGGTGGACATTATTCAGGGGAGACAACAACTCACAAGATACTTAGAGCTGGATATTATTGGCCCACTCTGTTCTGAGATGCCCATGCGTATGCATGGAAATGTGATATATGCCAAAAAAGTGCCGAGAAATTACCTAAGGTAGCAGGACCCTTGCAGCCGGTTATTATCTCTGAACCTTTTGAACAGTGGGGTATAGATGCTATTGGAGAGATAAATACAAATTCTTCTTTACAACATCGATACATCCTGACGGCTACAGACTACTTCACTAGATGGACGGAGGCTATCCTGTTGCACAAGATCAATGAAGATACAGTCATCAGTTTCTTGAAAGAAAACATCATAACCAGGTTTGGGGTTCCAATTTCCCTTGTTTTTGATAATGCTCCCTATTTTTTGTCTTTTAAGATAAATGATTTTTTTTATGAATGGGGGATTAAACTGCATTATTCAACCAATTATTACCCTCAAGGAAACGGATTAGCTGAATCTTCAAACAAAAATCTCATTCAAATTCTCAAGAAACCTGTGATAGAAAATCAGCGAAGTTGGCATATAGCTCTCCCAAATTCCTTATGGGCAGATAGGGTGACTCCAAAGAACGCATTAGGGGTTTTCCCTTTCACTCTTGTCTATGGAAAGGAATCCATCCTCCCCCCCAACATCTTTCTTCCATCCTTATAGTTGTCCCAAGCCTCTCGAGGGTCTAGTAGCCAAGTCTTACAATCCAGGATCAATACCTTGCTTCAACTTGAAGAAGCCCGACAGAAAGCTAAAGATCGATTCCATCAGCACCAAGACATAGTCAAGAGATGGTTCGATAAGAGGAAGTCCAGTAAAAGAAGTTTTGAA
Source organism: Larix kaempferi (assembly GCA_027924585.1). Taxonomy (NCBI): domain Eukaryota; kingdom Viridiplantae; phylum Streptophyta; class Pinopsida; order Pinales; family Pinaceae; genus Larix; species Larix kaempferi. The sequence goes on from BSBM01000792.1 coordinate 4,663,258, forward strand.
GTTAGGGATTTAGTCTTTAAATGCGATCATAATCATGAATGAAAAGGGATGCACACGAAATTCCAACATTTATGGATAGGTCCTTACCAAATTTTGGCAAATCTTGGCCCATCCACTTATAAGTTGACGGACCTCAAGGGAGAGGAAGTAACCCTTCCTCTCAATGGCCTCGCCCTGAAACAATACTTTGCGTAGTCTCACTGAGACTTTCTGTACATAAATAAAAAATTTCTTTTATGTTGCTTTAGCCATTTGTTTTCATTGTTTTCAGCTATGTTGTTTCTTTTCTCGTCGTTTGAACCTTCTGTACAAAGTTTGTTTTCTGAAAGCACCTATGGTCAGGTTTCTCATCAATATAGATATCTCGAAGAAATCTCACAACTCATGAAGCCGAAACTACCCTTGAATGAAAGTTTATCTATGTATTTTTCTCTTGTTGAACGTTCTCCAGAAGGAAGGAAGCCTATTCTATTAGTCACACTAATCCTGTTTAAATAACAGAGATCTATGACTATCTTTATTACTAACTTCGGGCTCCATCCACTCTCACACTTAAAGGCATCTCAAGAAGGTCATTGAAGTTGGACCCACGGAGAGTGGCACATCCCGAGGGCATAAAGTATTGAAATGACTCCATGCTGCAAATCTAACATCTAAAATGGCTTATAATCAAGGGCCTGTTTTCCAGAGATTCTCGCCTCAATTGAAGCATGGCTGAGACAAAAGCAAAGCATGTAAGTCAAGAAGGCTATCCAAAAGACTCAGCTCAAACTAGGCTCCTCTCCGTCCGTGAGGCTTGATCAAATCAATAAAATCTATACTCACACAAAAGGACATTATGGATTGAGGAGCCAAAAAATCTCAGATCATGTCTAAAGAAAATATTTCTGGAAGGCTCAAAAAACAAAGCTGTCAAAAGTATAAACATCCAAAAGGATGCAAGCGGCATGGGAATGAAGAACAAGAGCAATAATGTCCATGAGAAGGTGTTGCAAATCCTGTGGAGTCTGATAGCAGTAGCCATCTGAAAGATGAATCTTCTAAAATGAACCCCATATGTTGGCCCTTTGAAAGTTTTAAAGATGTCTCTATCAAAGCTCCCCTTTCCCCAATGGACAACAGATAAAATGACTTCTTCCTTCACCGAGATTCAATTGCTCAGCTGAATATTGCATATAAGATGGATATCTTTTAACAAGGTTTCAGATCAACGAGAGGAATTTTTTTCAGAGATCTGTGTTCGCCAGCGACTCGCCAATTGTTGTTGCAGCAACATCCCCCCCAAATTTTGTACATATTGGGGCCCCTCCTTTTCATTTTACTAGAAGGACTGCCTAAAGAAGTTAAGTCTCCTTTTGGCTTAGTTTTTGTTTCAACTGAGGAATCTGCTTTAAAATTGAAGTATTTTTTTTCTTCTAAGTCAAAACTCACGATTCTCTCTTGAAACTGTGGAAGAAACTTAAAATTCTCTCCCGAAATTGCTGAAGAACTCAAGATTCTCTCCTGAAACCGCGGAAAGAGTTAAAGTTACTCCTTGAAACAGCGAAAACACTTAGCATTTTTTTAAAGGTTCGGAAGAACTTAAAATTGCCTCCAGAAACTGCGGAAGAAGCTTAATTTTCTCTCTCGAAACTGGGGAAGAACTTAGCGAGCTCGCCCGAAACTGCGGAGGAACTTGGGATTATCTCCCGAAATTGTGAAAGCTTTCACCAAATGTTGCCATAGTAAGTTCTCCCTAGGTTACTCGACCATTTATATTGCGATAAAGAAAAACTTAAACAAAGTTATTCATGAATTGCGGAAGGACTTACTAAGTCTTTTCGAAACTTAGGGATGACTCGGCAAAGCCGACCATGATAAGCTTCTGAGAGAGTGTATTTCGGAATAACTCACAAAGTGCTCCCGAAACACCGGAACGACTCGCCATATTTTTTCGCCACTGCGAAGTGTTTTTTTTGTCTTTTCTGCAACAAAGTTTCCCGCCTTTCGGGAGGAACTCATGAGTTCTGGCTGCAACTGCGGACGAAACTCGTGAGTCTACCCCACAACCGACGGTCGCGCTTAAATGCTAGGTCGGCTTGAAAAGACCACACCGTACGAGCATTAAACCCCGTTTTAAATCGCCACCTACCCATTTAAATGCCCGCACGTGTCTAACTTTATATAAGGGTGGTGGGGTTTTGTTGGTCCCATTGTTAGTTTGTTATTCATAGAACGCCGTTGGGAACACCACATCAGCTCGCTTCAGCTCAGCGCATCCAACACCGTGTCCACCTCACTCCAACACTATCTCGTCTCCAGGTAAGTTTTTTAACCGTCATCTTTGTCTCATCTTCACATTGAGTTACTGTTTTGGGGTTTTCCCGTTTCATAACGTGGCCGGTAGACATTGGTAGCATAGATCATTTTTTTTTTACGACCGCCGTGGCCCCATAGGTTTCTCATTCCTACCAACTGAGAGCCGTAGCCATGAGCATCCGAACTTCATACTGGCTGCAGACCATCTCGCAAGTGTTATAAATGACAGTAGTGGTCGGTTGAGATACTCAACCACTCACCTATTCGGCTCAGTTAATGACTGTGGAAAACAGTTCCTTGTTTTCATTGTTTATTCATAAGATTTTCCACTCCAGGCCAACCCACCATTGACCATTAGAAGTGCTGCGATGAAGGGCATCGTGTCTCCAAGGACTAGGAAGGAAGTAGGTTTTTCCACATCGTATGCTTACCTTTTCGAAAGCATTCCAAAAGTTCCTGACTAGGCATTGTCTCCCTAGAATAATCAAGTTCGAGGACCATATTTCATTTTCTGGAATGATCTATGTTTAGTTTGCTTCCCCAGCATGCAACTTTATAATTTTGTCTATATTTCTCATTAGCATGTTAAACTTGTCCTACTCTATGTTATACTCTCATAACGTGTTGCAAATTTTGTAATGATTCACATTTGGTTGCTGGCAGAGATAAGCCACGATGCCAAATGGTGCTAGAAAGAAATATAAAGTGATGGAACCAGAGCCAGTGCAACTAAGAAATGAAACTATTTTCCAAGACACTAAGTGTACCACCGGCGTTCCTCCCGAGGTCCGTTTGGGAGATGTTTACCGGATGATCAGGAACCAGGATATCCCAGATGTATTATTGAAAGAAGAACAAATCTACCTCAACATCAGAACTTTCGGCATAGCTAGGGCTTCTACTCACCCTAAATTGTTCCCATGCTCTGAAGTGATCGGATGGATACTGGAACATGCCAACCCGCAAACAAGAGTGTTGCATGACAGCAAGGGAGAGCCTTTCGCTTCATTCCATCCAGCGTAAATTGCAACAGCCTACAAATTCTCATGTCCCTAACGAGATCTACGTGATGAATGGTTGGATAAGATGAATAATACTGAGATGGCCAAAAAATTATTGGTCACAGGAAAGAAGCTGAGGAAGAGAGATAATGATGAATATGTTGTTCAGAGCCTAAGACCTCCTTTTAGGTTAATCGCCCTGATGTTATGCAGAATTTTTAGCATGCTCGATGGCACTGTATATAAGATATAGTGGGCTCCCATCATCCACTTCATAGCATTCAAAGGAACTGTGTTTGATTGGGCTACTATCCTTTAAAACAGTTTGGCATCCACAATGGCCACTGTAAGAGAAGGTCTGGCCTTAAAAAAGTCAGAATTTTACATGTCTTCCTATCTCATTGACTACATTTTGGCCAAGCTCTCTTTCCCCAGGCTAGGTTGCACCTGGGATAAAGCCAACAACCCGGTCTACACTACCTATAAAATAATGTGGGCTCAAAATTACAGAGCGAACTATAAGCTCATCTGTGAAGAGTTCATCATGCCTCTGTATGAGCAGATTTTCAAGGAAGAGCCCAATTGTTTATAAGAAAATGCCATGGAGGTCCTGGAAAATTATCGCGATTTTTATTTCTCAGAGCAGGGCACCTACATCAGGATGTTTGGAGGTACAAAAGCGCCATACATTTTTCCAAAATATGCTACTGATTATGTAGTCCTCAAGGAAGTAGTCAGGAAAGTTTTCCTTGATGGAATAGGAGGTGTGCTTAACAAGCAACATAAGGCTTCCTTCCCTCCTTTTCCCTTTTGCATAGGAGCCTACAAATTCTAAGGGGTTGCAACAGCTGAGGAATACGTTCAACAGCTGAAAGATTTCCACTTCGGTGAAATGATATTCCATAGAAATGATAAGCGGAGCAAGGTTGTCGAACATTGCAAGGAAGTATATGCTAATTTTGAATATGCTCATTACTATGATGCATAGGAAGAAGTGTTTAGAGGCATCAGCAACATGAATGAGTTGTAGATTTGTCGTCATGGTAGTGGAGCTAGCTCTAGCTCTGCCCTAGCCCGAGAAGCCAGTGTGCAGAAAGAGAGAGAAGCATCTGAGGCCCTAGCCCGTGAAGAACACAGAATGAAAGAAGAAGCAAGACTGCAACAAGAAGCAGAAGATGCAAGGTTGTAGAGAGAAGCTGAAGAAGCAAGGTTGCAGATAGAAGCTGAGAAAGTAAGGCAGTAGAAGATCGAGAGTAGAGGGAGGAAAGTGAAAATCAGCAGTGAGCTGAAGAAGAAGAAAGAAGGCGTAAAAGTAAAGAGGAACAAAAGACGGAGGAAGAAATTGGGACCAATGAAGATGCCGAGGCAGGTGGCTCCGGCACCCAAGATATGGAAACAGACACATCTCAAGTAGGTGTCCCCGACACCCAAAATGTGGAAACAGACACGTCTCAAGTAGTACAGACCCCACCCATAGAGACATAAGTACATGTAATAGACCTCCCAATCATCCCTTACACCCGATCAGAAGATCATACTGTGTCCCGATGGGATGAATTTGTTTATTATAAGAAGAGGAAGGCGGTAGTCTTGTTGTCGGAAGAGAGGATAAAGAGACTCTTCCAAGAAGATATTGTTACCCAGCAGGAGACCACGGTGATGCAAAATACAAATAAGGCTCCCATAGCGATGGCATCCGCCGCTATGTCAGCAACAAAAGCAACAAAGGACAATGTGGTCTATATGGTAAGAGAATTTGAGTCAACAAAGAGGAGAGCTCGCATGTTGCAACATACTGCGGCTAATGAGCAGGCTTACAGGGATCTTGTAGTGAATAAATATAATCGCCTGTCTATTGATCACAAGGAATTGTCAGATAAGTATCACCATTTAGAAGAAGAAAAGGAGCACCTGGAAATCCAGATGATGGTTCTAGAAGCAAAAAAGAACGATTCTGAAGCTAGAGTTTTTCATCTGCAAGCAGATAAGCATGCAATGGTTGATCAATTAGAGAAGGAAGAAAGCAGAGCAATAGATATGTCTCCCTTTCATGAGCTGTCTTGTGATATTCTGAGACAAATGTACACCACACAGGAGCTGATTGCTGAGGAAGTGTGCAGACTCAAAGCCATGATGGTTAGAGTGAAAGAAGTCAATGCAGAGGCCAATAGCCTTAAGGGAAAATACACTCGGGTTAAAGCAAACATACTTAGCCAGATGGAATGGAGAGAAGGGAAGGTTGATTTCCCCAAGCATCTCCCATTTAAGTCGGTAGATGATTTTAAAGAAGATGTAGCCCTTATGGAATTCTACAGGAACTGTGGCCTTAAGCTAATGGCTAAGATCCAGGGAACAATTCATAAAAGTAACAGCCTGTATCAAAATATCCATGAAGTACATGATAAGTGCAAGATGAGTTTCCCTCAGTCCCTCGATGAGTTTCCAAGCAAAGAGAAACATTTATCAGACTTGAAGGAAGAGCTAGGCATTCAAATAGAATATGTAAAGAAGATTGATGTCCTAGCCACTAATGATCTCCATCCCTATATTGGGCTTTCATCAATATACAGTCATTTGCTTAAATAAATCCACCAAGAAGCAGTTGCAGAAATTCATGGTGTTGAAGCAGAGCTTGGTAAACATGTGACTTCCCAGAAGATCCTGCTCCCTTCCCCAGCAAATGTGGTTATCAGAGACACTGGTATCTGGTTCAGTTACATAGCAGAGGAGGAAAAGAAAGCAGCAGCAGCAGTAGAAGCCAGTCCAAGCTCCTCCCTCCTAGTAGAAGCACCTTCCTAAGGGTGAACACGCTGATCCTAAGGCGTTGTTCCTATTTTCATTTTTTCTCCCTATATTTAGAGTGTAGAATCACTAGACAACTGTCCTTTTCTATTTTTGAGAAATTTTTTGTTTTTAGAAAAGGGCAATGATTTGTTTATTAAGAGGAAAAGTCTGTAGAGGACATGTGTAAAGAGCCAGGTGGCAGCCCAAGAGGCATTTTGTAAAGATATAAATAGTAGCTTAGGGAATAGTGTACATGAGAGCTTTTTGGCAGCAAAACGATTTTTCTTAACTTGTACAAGCTATCTTGCACTTGCTCCAAGAAAATGAAATTTGCCTAATAAGAGCTTGGAGTGGTCGTCTTTTGCATGGAAATGGATGTTGGATTTATGCTGGATTATTCTTGTGACTTTCATATTCTACAGTGAGATCTTTCTTTGTTGTCTTGAATTATTTCTTCGTATTGAATGATCTTATTGTTTCTTGTGCAAATGATCTTTCTCCTACAAGAGTAATGGAATGCGTTATATGTGAATTGGAAGCTATCTTTTAATACCTTTTTCCTTCTTGTTGTAGATATATCTTTATAATTTAACGGTTGTTTGTTGATCTTCAGATACTTCTTCCAACACATTACTCATACTTATAATTTTGCTCCTTGCAGGGATAGTTTAGGTTTATTTCAGTTTAAGATACATATTTGTTTCAAGTTCTGCATTTAGATTAAGTTAGCTTAGGCACTTGCATATCATTTTAAACCATAAAATAAAATAAAAAAAGAACGGTGGATCGGGCCATAACAAGTGTAATTGAAGCAAATCTCCAAATCTAACGGTTTCCGAAACCGCTAACCGGATGGATTCCCCATACCAAACGGTAGACAATCTAATTGGGATAGTCTACCGAGGAGAATCCCTTTATGCTTGATGCTGCGATCTCCGCGGCATCAACAGTTTTTGACACTAGAAGGAGGGCCTGAAAGTGCATGGCTGATAAAGGAAAATATCCCACTGTCAAAAATGTTACTGAAAACCCGCTTAAAAAAGGAATTTCAGACAGCCCAAATCTTGAAGTAGCAAACCAAGAAAACCTCTTCTATGATTTGAACCTCAAGAAGTATTGTATGCTGTTCCTTTTGCAGAAATAGAAGATTTAAGGAGACATACACGATCTTATGTTAGACAGCAAGGTGGTTTAAATGCAGTAAATTTCCTCCCTAGGAAAAGTTCTCCTAGAAATGAACGACAGTACACCCGTGATTCGATTCTTGTGCAGAATTTTGAAGAACTTTTGAATTTAACCTTGGAAGAAATTGCAGAACCCCTGAACAAGGTCGATCTTGAAAACCCAGAAAACATTTCAGATCAAGAAAGTCCTGGAGAATTTATTACTCCAAAGAACACTCCATTGAATTCACCATACAATTCTCCACCTGATTCTCCACATAGAGACATGGCCATACCTGCTTAGAGAGCGAGGGGAGTGTTGAATCTAGCTGGGCCATTCCACAATCTTCCAAAAAATCCAGAGAAAGTTTTGCCTAAATTCGACCCAGGGAAAGCCATTTCCGCCGAAGATCATCTCAAGAGTTTTTATTTAGCTCTGAATATTTTAAAGGTGCAACAGGAAGATGTAGTCTATAAGCTTTTTCCATACACATTTGAGCCAAAATTCTCGTCCTGGTATTTTATCTTACAACCTAGCTCGATCTCAAGCTGAGATGAATTTGAAAAATGTTTCTTAAAGAAATATGGAAATCAAAAAAATATAGCTACGCTTATGAAAGAATTAGTGTCCTTGAGAATGGAAAAGAAATAAAAGGTTCAAGACTTCAACCAAAGGTTCACAACACTCTTAAATAATTTCAGCGAAGCAAATAAACCAGCAGAGGAATCTCTGGTTGAATATTATACAACATCTCTTGAAGGACCCATAGCAATGCTCGTTAAAAGATCTAAGAAAACCACCCTGATAGAGAATTTTGAAGAAGCTAGAAAGGTGGAAGAAGAAGCGAATAACATTGCTAAACATGCCTTAGATGCAGAAACAAAACCAGCAGCCAGTAAAAAAACCTTGCTGCTCACGAGAAGTAAAGAAGAGTCATTAACAAACATGGATAATGTAGTTAAGATGATGCAGGAGTTGTCCAATAAAATTGTAGATCTCGAGAAAGATAAATCTACCAGTACATCTAGGAAATCCTTCAAGCCATTTTACAAGAAGAGGGAAGACAGCGATCAAGCTCATCCACCCATGAATACTTCCCTTGTTTTAAATCTCAATGAAATAGGGATGGAAAACTTCTGCACCTTTCATCAAGAACCAAACTCAGAAAAGAGCTTCCCACGATGGATTAACTCTATGAGTTTTGTCATAAACCAAATGCTGGATTCACAGATTATAGATCAAGACGATCCTCTAGAGGAATCGAGCCCTGAATTAGAAGAACCACCTTCGGACACCACTATGGTGCTATGGGATTGGGTACCTTTAACTGAATTAGTAGAAGAAGATCCCGTAGAAAGCTCTCTCTCTGTTGTGAGCATTAATACTCGCAGTAAAGGTCCTATTACGGATCCTGTGCCAAACTCGACTCCTCCCAAGCCTAAAGTTTCGAAAGAACTACCTAGAAGACATATAGCAATCATTCCAGCGCAACCTAAAGCTAACCAAACAGCGGCCAAACAGCCAAACATTGACACCATAGTTCAACAACCGAAGGTCACAATGAATAAAACAGACCATCCGACCAGAATTTGGAATGAATCTGATATAGGATATGACATTATTGAAGATATAAAGAAAGTCAAAGCAAATGTATCAATATTCGATATGTGCAGTTTGCCTCAGCAACAAGATAAGTTGCTGCATGCTCTGCAGTCCCAACCCAGCACTCCATTAACAGATACTCAAGAAGATCCCGAAATTAATGAGGCTAGTATCAGCGAAAAATCTAAATCTCAGACGTTGCCATTCCTGTTGGCCTTTGAAATTTTCAATCATAATGTTCACAATTGTCTGGTATATTCTGGAGCATCTTCAAATGTCATGCCACTCTAAATTTGTAAAAAAATTAACGGACAACCTATTCCATCTCCGACCCAAATTATTCAGTTAGATAGAACTGCTGTCAAAGTTATTGGGAAAATGAAAGATGTCCCAATTAGATTATCAGCCGACTCTAGAGTCTATCAGTTTATTGACATAATGGTAGTTGATATTCCTGAGGCCTATGGTTTGATCTTAAGTAGGGACTGGTCCACAAAGCTAAATGGTTACTTGGCAACTGTTTGGTCTCATCTGTGGTTGCCTTATCAAAATAGACAGAATCAGATCAAATTCCCGAGATAATCGCACATGAAACAAAATGTAACTCAACTAGAGGGAAAGAATGAGGTTGTAACCTTCTCATCCTCGGTTCTGGGGAATTATTTCTTAGAAATTGATCCAGGTAATTATTTGTCTGAAACTATCAGCCATGAATCCGATGAACAGTCCGATCTCATTCATTTTGCTCCGACTGATGATATTGACTGTAATATAGTTAGTTTAGTCACTGACTTAGATCATAGAGATACTAACTTAGCTGAATCAAAAGATATGTTTTGGACATTATACTTTGACGGTTCTAAAACTCTAGAAGGATCAGGAGCCGGTTGTGTTCTGATGGATCCGGAAAGAAATAAGTATTTTTTGTCCTATAGGTTAGAATTTGATTGTACTAACAACACTGCGGAATATGAAGCTTTGGTACACAGATTAGAGAAGGCCATCGATTTAAATGTTAAATCCCTGAAGGTTTTTGGTGTCTCAAAAATAGTTGTGAGACAGGTAAGAGATACCATTCACTGTCTGTCACCTCATTTGAAAGGTTATCAGGCTGAGGTATGGGATTTAATTATGCATTTTGATACTTTCAATATAAAGTCTATTCTTAGATTGCAAAATTCTACAGCTGATTTGTTAGCAACATCCACTTCTAGATTGGTGCCATCAAATAACAAATGCTCAATTGAATTAATTTTCAGGCCCTCCGTCCCTGACAATGTCACAAACATCAGGGTCTTCAATGATGATGAACAGATTATCAGTTTTCTAACGAACGAAGGCATTTTCCAAGGAGCTATGATAGATGAAGAAGAACACGATTCTGATTTGCTAAAGAAGGATGTAAATAAAGGAAATTTCATCCCCAAAGGGGTAAGGTCACTCGAAATGCTCTTTGATATTCAAAGTAAGTTTAAAAGGCCAGCGAATACCAAAACTAACAGTTCATCAATGCATCATGAGTTAGTTAATTTAGGTACCGAGGATGAACTAAAATTTTTCAACCTTGGCAAATGTTGTTCACTGGGAGAAAGATATAGGTTCATCAAACTGTTTAGACAATATAAGGATGTTTTTGCATGGATTTATGAGGATCTGAAAACATATGATGTCCGCATTATTCAACATGTTATACCAATGAAAGCGGGTGTCAAGCCATTTCAGCAGCAATTAAGAAGGATGCATCCTACTTTGGAATCTCGGATTCAAAAGGAATTGAAGAATCTCCTGGACGCTAAAATAATATTTAAGGTCCGACAGTCTGAGTGGGTTGCTAAATTAGTTCCCGTAAGAAAGAATTCAGGAGAAATAAAACTATGTGTGGACTTCAGAAATTTAAACAGAGCTTCAGATAAAGAACACTATCCTGTCCCTTCAATGGAACAAATTCTTCAAATGGTGTTGGGATCTGAGCTATTTTCTCTTCTCGATGGTTTCTCTGGCTACAATCAAGTATTAGTAGCCGAAGAAGATCGTCTTAAGACTACTTTCCACACTAAGTGGGGAACTTTCGCATATAGAAGGATGCCATTCGGCCTGATAAATGCAGGAGCTACATTCCAAGAGCAATGGATATCGCCTTCCGAGGATTTGGTGGGAAATATGTTGTTGTCTATCTTGATGATGTTATGGTTTTTTCAAAAAAAGGGAAGATCATGTTGTCCATTTGAAGCATATTTTTTATCGCTGTAAAAAATATGGTATCTCATTGAATCCCAAGAAGAGTGTGTTCGTTGTTTCCGAAGGTAAACTTTTGGGCGATATCATTTCAAAAGAAGGAGTGTCAATAGATCAGGAAAGAGTACAAGCTATCAATAGAATTTCAATGCCTCATAACAAAAAATCCATGCAGTCCTTTATGGGCACTATCAATTTCGTCGGAAGATTTGTTCTAGATTTCGCACAAATTGTTAAACCTTTACAACAAATGGTTAAACAAAATATACAGTTCAAGTGGACAGATTTAGAAAAGGATGCGTTTAGAGACATTAAGGCAGCCATAGCTAAAGCTCATTCCTGAAGAAGCCCAGATTTTGATAAGGATTTTATCCTGTATACCTTTGCTTCAGATGACTCCCTCGCGGCTGTACTCACGCAAAAGGTGGAGCTAGGGGACGAATACCCAATCTCGTTTATGAGCACTTGTCTACAAGGGGATGAGCTAAAATATCCCATGGCTGACGAGCATGCATATGCTGTCTTCAAAGAAGTCAAGCAGTTCAAACCATATATTCTTAAGAACAGAACTAAAGTTATAGTTCCCCACCCAACTGTTAGATCCCTCTTCGTTCAAAAGGAACTAGGAGAAAGGAGGGAAACTGGGTCACAACTCTTCAAGAATATGATTTAGAATTTAAACCAGCCACTATCATCAAAGGACAAGGCCTGTGCAAATTGCTTACAGGAAGTCCGACTGATGAAGAGTAACATTGGAAGAATGAAGCTGAGCTAAACTCAGTTGAAGTATGTCCTATCTTCACAACTCCTCAATCATGGTATAGAGATTTGGTGCATTATTTGCAACAAGGATACCTACCTGAGCACTGGAGCTCTAAGCAAAGAACGGCGCTCCGTTTTAAATCAGCAGCTTATCAAACCATTGATGGGATACTTTTTAGAAAGAATTATGATGGAATTTTTCTTAGATGTCTAGAAAAGGAAGATGCAAGTAAATTTGTTAAAGAATTACACGATGGCCCTGCTGGTGGACATTATTCAGGGGAGACAACAGCTCACAAGATACTTAGAGATGGATATTATTGGCCCACTCTGTTCCGAGATGCCCATGCGTATGCACAGACCTGCTATATATGCCAAAGAAGTGCTGAGAAATTACCTAAGGAAGCAGGACCCTTGCAGCTGGTTATTATCTCTGAACCTTTTGAATAGTGGGGTATAGATGTTATTGGAGAGATAAATCCAAATTCTTCTTTACAACATTGATACATCTTGACGGTTACCGACTACTTCACTAGATGGATGGAGGCTATCCCATTGCGCAAGATCAATGAAGATACAATCATCAATTTCTTGAAGGAAAACATCATAACCAGGTTTGGGGTTCCAATTTCCCTTGTTTTTGATAATGCTCCCTATTTTTCGTCTTTTAAGATAAATGAATTTGTTTATGAATGGGGGATTAAACTGCATTTTTCAGCCAATTATTAACCTCAAGGAAACGGATTAGCTGAATCTTCAAACAAAAACCTCATTCGAATTGTCAAGAAAATTGTGATAGAAAATCAACGAAGTTGGGATATAGCTCTCCCAAATTCCTTATGGGCAGATAGGGTGACTCCAAAGAATGCATTAGGGTTTTCCCCTTCACTATTGTCTATGGAAAGGAAGCCATGCTCCCCCCCAACATATTGCTTCCATCCTTACAGTTGTCCCAAGCCTCTCGAGGGTCTAGTAGCCAAGTCTTACAATCTAGGATCAATAACCTACTTCAACTTGAAGAGGCCCGACAGAAAGCTAAAGACCAATTCCATCAACACCAAGACATAGTCAAGAGATGGTTCGATAATAGAAAGTCCGGTAAAAGAAGTTTTGAAGTTGGGGATTTAGTCCTGAAATGGGATCATAATCATGAAGGCAAAGGGATGCACACAAAATTCCAACCTTTATGGATAGGTCCTTACCAAATTTCGGCAAAGCTCGGCCCATCCACTTATAAGTTGACGGACCTCGAGGGAGAGGAAGTAACCCTTCCTCTCAATGGCCTCGCCCTGAAACAATATTTTGCGTAGTCTCACTGAGACTTTCTGTACATAAATAAAAAAATTCTTTTATGTTTCTTTAGCCCTTTGTTTTCATTGTTTTCAGCTATCTTGTTTCTTTTCTCGTCGTTTGAACCTTCTGTACAAATTTTATTTTCTGAAAGCACCTGCGGTCAGGTTTCTCATCAAGGTAGATCTCTCGGAGAAATATCACAACTCATGAAGCCGAAACTACCCTCGAATGAAAGTTTATCTATGTATTTTGCTCTTGCTGAACGTTCTCCAGAAGGAAGGAATCCTATTCTTTTAGTCACACTAATCCTGTTTAAATAGTAGAGATCTATGACTATCTCTATTACTATCTTCAGGCTCCATCCACTCTCACACTTAAAGGAATCTCAAGAAGGTCATTGAAGTTGGACCCAAGGAGAATGACACATCCCGAGGGCATAGGGTATTGAAATGACTCCATGCTGCAAATCTAATAGCCAAAATGGCTTATAATCAAGGGTCTATTTTCCAGAGATTCTCATCTCAATTGAAGCATGGTTGAGACAAAAGAAAAGCGTGTAAGTCAAGAAGGTTGTCCGTCAGTGAGGCTTGATCAAATCAATAAAATTTGTACTCACACAAAAGGACATTATGGATTGAGGAGCCAAAAAATCTCAGATCATGTCTAAAGAAAATATTTCTTAAAGGCTCAAACATCAAAGCTGTCAAAAGTATAAACATCCAAAAGGATGCAAGCGGCATGGGAATGAGGAACAAGAGCAATAATGTCCATGAGAAGGTGTTGAAAATCCTGTGGAGTCTGATAGCAGTAGCCATCTGAAAGATGAATCTTCTAAAATGAACCCCATATGTTTGCCCTTTGAAAGTTTTAAAGATGTCTCTATCAAAGCTCCCCTTTCCCCAATAACCAGCAGATAAAATGACTTCTTCATTCGCCGAGATTCAAGTTCTCAGCAGAATATTGCATATAAGATGGATATCTTTTAAGAAGGTTTCAGATCAACGAGAGGGATTTTTTTAGAGATCTGTGTTCGCCAGTGACTCACCAATTGTTGTTGCAGCAACATCCCCCCCAAATTTTGTACATATTGGGGCCCCTCCTTTGCATTTTACTAGAAGGACTACCTAAAGAAGTTAAGTCTCCTTTTGACTTAGTTTTTGTTTCAACTGAGGAATCTGCTTTAAAATTGAAGTTTTTTTTTTCTTCTAAGTCAAAACTCACGATTCTCTCCCAAAATTGCGAAAGAAACTTAAAATTCTCTCCAAAATTGCGGAAGAACTCAGGATTCTCTCTCGAAACCGCAGAAAGACTTAAAGTTAGTCCCTGAAACAGCGAAAACACTTAGCATTTTTTTTAAAGTTTCGGAAGAACTTAAAATTGCCTCCCGAAACTGCAGAAGAAGCTTAATTTTCTCTCTCGAAACTGGGGAAGAACTCAGCGAGCTCGCTCGAAACTACGGAGGAACTTGGGATTATCTCCCAAAATTGCAGAAGCTTTCGCCAAATGTTGCCATAGTAAGTTGTCCCCAGGTTACTCAACCATTTATATTTCAATAAAGAAAAACTTAAACAAAGTTATTCATGAATTGCAGAAGTACTTACTGAGTCTTTTCGAAACTTCGGGACGACTCGGCAAAGCCGACTGCGATAAGCTTTCGAGAGAGTGTATTTCGGAAGAACTCACAAAGTGCTCCCGAAATGTTGGAAGGACTCGCCATCTTTTTTCGCCACTGCGAAGTGTTTTTCTTGTCTTTTCCGCAACAAAGTTTCCCACCTTTCGGGAGGAACTCATGAGTTCTGGCCGCAACTGAGGACGAAACTTGTGAGTCCACCCCGCAACCGATGGTCATGCTTAAATGCCATGTCGGCTTGAAAAGACCGCACCGTACAAGCATTAAACCCCGTTTTAAATCGCCACCTACCCGTTTAAATGCCCGCACGTGTCTAACTTTATATAAGTGCAGTAGGGTTTTGTTGGTCCCATTGTTAGTTTGTTATTCAAAGAAAGTCATTGGGAAGACCGCGTCAGCTCGCTCCAGCTCAGCGCATTCACCATCGTGTCCACCTCACTCCACCACTATCTCATCTCCAGGTAGGTTTTTTAACTGTCATCTTTGTCTCATCTTCACGTCGAGTTACTTTTTTGGGGTTTTCCCGTTTCATAACGTGGCTGGTAAATCTTGGTAGCATAGATCATTTTTTTTTTACGGCCGCCGTGGCCCCATAGGTGTCTCATTCCTACCAACTGAGAGCCGTAGCCATGACCATCCGAACTTCATACCGGCTACAGACCGTCTCACAAGTTTTATCAATGACAGTAGTGGTCGGTTAAGATACTCAACCACTCACCTATTCGGCTCAGTTAATGACTGTGGAAAACAGTTCCTTGTTTTCATTGTTTATTCATAAGATTTTCCACTCTAGGCCAACCCACCATTGACCATTATAAGTGCTACGATGAAGGTCATCCTGTCTCCAAGGACTAGGAAGGAATTAGGTTTTTCCACGTCGTATGCTTACCTTTTCGGAAGCATTCCAAAAGTTCTTGACTAGGCATTGTCTCCCTAGAATAATGAAGTCTGAGGACCATATTTCGTTTTCTGGAATGATCTATGTTTAGTTTGCTTCCCCAGCATGCAACTTTATAATTTTGTCTATATTTCTCATTAGCATGTTAAAATTGTCCTACTCTATGTTACACTCTCATAACGTGTTGCAAATTTTGTAATGATTCACATTTGGTTGCTGGCAAGGATAAGCCGCGATGCCAAAAAGTGGTAGAAAGAAAGATAAAGTGATGGAACCAGAGCCAGTGCAACTAAGAACTGAAACTATTTTCCAAGACACTAAGTGTACCACCGGCGTTCCTCCCGAGGTACATTGGGGAGATGTTTACCGAATGATCATGAACCAGGATATCCCAGATGTATTATTGGAAGAAGAACAAATCTACCTCAACATCAGAACTTTCGGCATAGCTGGGGATTCTACTCGCCCTGAATTGTTCCCATGCTCTGAAGTGATCGGATGGATACTAGAACATTCCAACCCGCAAACAAGAGTGTTGCATGACAACAAGGGAGAGCCTTTCGCTTCATTCCATCCAACGTATATTGCAGCAGCCTACAAATTCTCATGTCCCCAACAAGCTCTAAGTGATGAATGGTTGGATAAGATGAATAATAATAAGATGGCCAAAAAATTATTGGTCATAGGCAAGTAGCTGAGGAAGACAGATAATGATGAATATGATGTTCAGAGCCTAAGACCTCCTTTTAGGTTAATCACCCTGATGTTATGCAGAATTTTCGGCATGCCCGATGGCACTATATATAGGATACAGTGGGCTCCCATCATCCACTTCATAGCATTCAAAGGAACTGTATTTGATTGGGCTACTATCCTTTCGGACAGTTTGGCATCCACAGTGGCCGCTGCAAGAGAAGGTCTGGCCTTAAAAAAGTCAAAATTTTACATGTCTTCCTATCTCATTGACTGCATTTTGGCTAAGCTCTCTTTCCCCAGGCTAGGTTGCACATGGGATAAAGCCAACAACCTGGTCTACACTGCCTATAAAATAATGTGGGCTCAAAATTACAGAGCGAACTATAAGTGCATCTGCGAAGAGTTCATCGTGCCTTTGTATGAGCAGATATTCAAGGAAGAGCCCAATTTTTTATCAGAAAATGCTATGGAGGTCCTGGAAAACTATGGAGATTTTTATTTCTTAAAGCACGAAACCTACATCAGGATTTTTTGAGGTACCAAAGCACCATACATTTTGCCAAAATACGCTACTGATTATGTAGTCCTCAAGGAAGTAGTCAGGCAAGTTTTCCTTGATGGAATAGGAGGGGTGATTAATAAGCAACATAAGGCTTCCTTCCCTCCTTTGCCCTTTCGCATAGGAGCCTACAAATTCTCAGGGGTTGCAACAGCTGAGGAATACGTTCAAGAGCTGAAAGCTTTCCACTTCGGTGAAATGATATTCCATAGAAATGATAGGTGGAGCAAGGTTGCCGAACATTGCAAGGAAGTATATGCTCATTTTGAATATGCTCATTACTATGATGCAGAGGAATAAGTGTTCAGAGGCATCAACAACATGACTGAGTTGCAAATTTGTCGTCAAGGCAGTGGAGCTAGCTCTAGCTCTACCCTAGCCCAAGAAGCCAGTTTGCAGAAAGAGAGAGAAGCAGCTGAGGCCCTAGCCCTTGAAGAACAAAGACTGAAAGAAGAAGCAAGACTGCAACAAGAAGCGTAATATGCAAGGTTGCAGAGAGAAGCTGAAGAAGCAAGGTTGCAGAGAGAAGTTGAGAAAGTAAGGAAGCAGAAGGAAGCAGAAGATCGAGAGTAGAGGGAGGAAAGTGAAAATCAGTAGCGAGCTGAAGAAGAAGAAAGAAGGCATAAAACTGTAGAAGAACAAAAGACGTAGGAAGAACTTGGGACCAATGAAGATGCCCAGGAAGGTGGCTGCGGCACCCAAGATATGGAAACAGACACATCTCAAGCAGGTGTCCTCGGCACCCAATATGTGGAAACAGACACATCTCAAGTAGTACAGACCCCACCCATAGAGATAGAAGTACATGTAATAGACCTCCCAATCATCCTTTACACCCAATCAGAAGATCATACTGTGTCCCGATGGGATGAATTTGTGTATTATAAGAAGAGGAAGGTGGTAGTCTTGATGTCGGAAGAGAGGATAAAGAGACTCTTCCAAGAAGATATTGTTACCCAGCGAGAGACCACGGTGATGAAAAATACAGATAAGGCTCCCATAGCCATGGCACTCGCCGCTGTGTCAGCAGCAAAAGCAACAAAGGACAATGTGGTTGATATGGTCAGAGAATTTGAGTCAACAAAGAGGAGAGCTCGCATGTTGCAACATACTGTGGCTAATGAGCAGGCTTACAGGGATCTTGTAGTGAATAAATATAATCGTCTGTCTGCTGATCACAAGGAGTTGTCAGATAAGTATCGCCATTTAGAAGAAGAAAATGAGCACCTGGCAATCCAGATGATGGTTCTAGAAGTAGAAAAGAACGATTCTGAAGCTAGAGTTTTTCATCTGCATGCAGATAAGCAAGCAATGGTTGATCAATTAGAGTAGGCAGAAAGCAAAGCAATAGATATGTCTCCCTTTCATGAGCTTTCCTGCGACATTCTGAGACAAATGCACGCCACATAGGAGTTGATTGCTGAGGAAGTGTGCAGGCTCAAAGCCATGATGGTTAGAGTGAAAGAAGTCAATTCAAAGGCCAATAGGATTAAAGGAAAATACACTCGGGTTAAAGCAAACATCCTGAGCCAGATGGAATGGAGAGAAGGGAAGGTTGATTTCCCCAAGCATCTCCCATTCAAGTCGGAAGATGATTTTAAAGAAGATGTAGCCCTTATGGAATTATGCAGGAACTGTGGCCTTAAGCTAATGGCTAAGATCCAAGGAACAATTCATAAAAGTAACAGCTTGTATCAAAAGATCCATGAAGTACATGATAAGTGCAAGATGAGTTTCCCTCAGTCCCTCGATGAGTTTCCAAGCAAAGAGAAACGTTTATCAGACTTGAAGGAAGAGCTAGGCATTCAAATAGAATATGTAAAGAAGATTGCTGTCCTAGCCACTAATGATCTCCATCACTATATTGGGCTGTCATCAATATACAGTCATTTGCTTAAAGAAATCCACCAAGCAACAGTTGCAGAAATTCATGGTGTTGAAGCAGAGCTTGGTAAACATGTGACTTCCCAGAAGATCCTGCTCCCTTCCCTATCAAATGTGGTTATCAGAGACACTGGTATCTGGTTCAATTACATAGCAAAGGAGGAAAAGAAAGCAGCAGCAGTAGTATCAGCCAGTCCAAGCTCCTCCCTCCCAGCAGAAGCGCCTTCCCAAGGGTGAACACGCTGATCCTAAGGCATTGTTCCTATTTTCATTTGTTCTCCCTATATTTAGAGCGTAGAATCACTAAACAACTGTCCTTTTCTATTTTTGAGAAATTTTCTTTTTTTAGAAAAGGGAAATGATTTGTTTATTAAGAGGGAAAGTCTGTAGAGGACATGTGTAAAGAGCCAGGTGGCAGCCCAAGAGGCATTTTGTAAAGATATAAATAGAAGCTTAGGGAATAGTGTACAGGAGAGCTTTTTGGCAGGGAAAATATTTTTCTTAACTTGTACGAGCTATCTTGCACTTGCTCCAAGAAAATGAAATTTTCCTAATAAGAGCCTCGAGAGGACATCTTTTGCATGGAAATGGATGTTGGATGCATGCTGGATTATTCTTGTGACTTTCATAATCTACAGTGAGATCTTTCTTTGTTGTCTTGAATTATTTCTCTGTATTGAATGATCTTATTGTTTCTTGTGCAAATGATCTTTCTCCTACATGAGTAATGGAATGCGTTATATGTGAATTGGAAGCTATCTTTTAATACCTTTTTCCTTCTTGGTGTAGATATATCCTTATGATTTAGCGGTTTTCTGTTGATCTTCAGATACTTCTTCCAACACAT
Organism: Larix kaempferi; assembly: GCA_027924585.1. NCBI lineage: Eukaryota > Viridiplantae > Streptophyta > Pinopsida > Pinales > Pinaceae > Larix > Larix kaempferi. The sequence goes on from BSBM01000792.1 coordinate 4,682,911, forward strand.
TACTCATACTTATAATTTTGCTCCTTGTAGAGATAGTTTAGGTTTATTTTAGTTTTAGATACAAATTTGTTTCAAGTTTTGTATTTAGATTAAGTTAGCTTAGGAACTTGGATATTATTTTAAACCATAAAATCAAAAAAAGAAAAGAACGGTGGATTGGGCCTTAACCGGTGTAATTGAAGCAAATCTCCAAATCTAACGGTTGCCGGAACCGCTAACCGGACGGATTCCCCATACCAAACGGTGGACAATCTAATTGGGATAGTCTATTGGGGAGAATCCCTTTCTGCTTGATGCTGCGATCTTCGGGGCATCAATAGAATGGTCTTTCAAACATATCAGTTACACGGATGTTAAGGTATGTAATATATTCCATCACAAAATATATATGATTGTCATATATTTTATTGTTAATTCATATATAAGTCAAATTACTACGGATGAAATTTGTTTCATTAATATTATCTCTATATTATATTAACTATATTTTTATTTGTATTTGTTGTAGCATGATAGGTGAATATTTGTTACCACCTTCAAATATTTTACCTCGCACATATCGAGATTTATCTGCCATCATGAAAGAAATTGGAATGCAGTATGAAGCAATTCATGCATGCCTCGATGATCATGTTCTTTATTACAACCAGCATGAATTTGCAACAGAATGTCCTAAATGTCATATCAGTAGATATCGCACAGATCAAGTAACTAAAAAGGTGCCTCACAAGGTTTTACGTTATATTCCCATTATTCCTCGTTTGCAATGACTGTTCAGGTGCAAAAACATAGCGCAGTTTATGGATTACCATGCACGGAACAGAAGTCAAGACGACATTATTTGGATGCCTGCAGATGGGTCTGCATTTAGAGATATGGAGGAAAAATGGCCTCACTTTAAAGATGAACCTCGTAATCTTAGGATTTCTTTGGCAGCAGATGGTGTCAATCCTTTTGCATAGATGACATCTGTTTACTCGGTGTGGCCTTTTTTTGTTATCAACAACAACATTCCTCCATGGTTGACAATAAAGAGGGAGCACATAATGTTGTCGATGATTATTCCAGGTATGAAAACTGCAGTTTTTTTTTATTGCAGTGGTATATTCTCATTTGTCGTTTTTTGTCTCATAATGTTATATATATATTTAAAGTTTTTCTATTATGAAATATGGTTTATATATCTAAACGATACGTCTGATAATCAGAATATTTATTTTATATGTTCAAATCAATCAGGTAAGTACCAAGTCAAAGATATGAATGTATATATCGAACCTCTTATTGACGAGCTACTGAAGTTATGGAATGGCATCACTATGTATGACTTATCTAGACCAACATGACAAAGGTAATTCCAATTCCATGCAATGCTTGTATGGACAATACATGATGCCCCAGGGTTAACCCATTTCTGTGGTATGTAATTATAAGTTCCACTTTAGTTGCATTTAATTTTACGAACTACTAGTTAATATAATACGCATGCATGTTTTTCTAAATAATCTAGTCATTTTTTATATAATTATAATAGACATTAATATTGATATTCCATCTTTTTATTTAGGTCTTCAGACAAAGGGGAAATTTGCATGTCCATTTTGTGGTCCTAAGATCAAATCTCGTCGTTCAAAAAGCTTAGGAAAGGAGGTGTTTGATGAGTATAGGTACTTCCTCTCCAAGAATCACAGGTATCGAACTACTGAAAAACATCTTTTCAATGGCAAGCAAGAGACTGCATTAAAACCAAAGAGAATGACACCTCAGCTATGGAAGTTGCAATATAATAGAAATCGTCAAGGTACGTATAATCAATCATTGTATATTATCATATTGTATTTTATTATATTGTGTGTTGTTTAGTGTAATTGACATTGATTTAATATTTAATTTCATCATTGTCGTTCATGTGATCATCATGAAGGAATTAATGGGATTCCACAAGGAATGAAACGTTATCCTAGACAATTTAGTAGGTTTCCCTATTATGAGCACCTTCAAATTGCTCATCTATTTGATACAATGCATATTGGAAAGAATGTGATTGAAACATTATGGCGAATATTGGATGGGAGGAGTGACAAAGAAAAAATTGTCAAAATTTGCAAAGACATTCAAGATAACAACCATGCAATGAAAGACGTCAGTCAATTTCATAGAAACGGAGAGCAAATTAATATAAACTCACTTCCATGGATGTTAACGGACCAGCAAAGTAATGTTTTAAAAGAAGTCATTCGAAAAATTAAATTTCCCACCGGATTTTGTGCGAACCTGAAGAATATCATAACAAAGAAAGGTGATTTTGTGGGGGTGAAAAACACACGATTGGCATGTCTTCATGAAGGTAATAATTAATATGGTCTGCATTTAATATTTTTTTTTTCTTTTTCTAGTACTCTTTTTCGATATACTGAAACTATTTGTATATTATTGTTACAGTATGTTCTACCTCTCTCTATCCCGGACAACTTTGACAACAATGTCAAGCAAATAATATATAGTCTCAGGAAATACATGAGGTAAGTGATGATTTTTCCATGTGCTTACTGTTTGTTTAATTCAACATAGAACTTATTCTTAATTTGATTTTCATTCTCTACTTCATGTTACGTAATATAATGACTTTTTTCTTTAATCTCTTGGTTGGCCGGTTGTCATGTCACTTGTAGATGGTTGTCATCTAAAGAATTCCATAAAGAAGACATAAAGTATTGGAGGAGATAAATTATTTGTCTCATTTGTGAAATGCAGAAGGATCTACCTTCAACATTTTTCAATGCATGGGAACACTACCTCATACACTAAGTTGAGGAGATTGAACTGTGTGGACCTGCGCACTCAAGGTCCATGTGGATGGTTGAGAGGCACTTGAAATTTATGAAGGGTTTGGCCAGACAATGAGCATATGTTGAGGTTTCTATGATGGAGGGATATATGGTGTACCAAAACATGTTGTACATTAGTGAATATCTTCCTATATTGGCGTCAAAGCTCAATTTACGTCACATTTGTGATCCAGACTCCAAAAATGATTTTGAAGGGGAGTACCCAAAGGGGAAAGGTAGATTGAGGAAGGTGAAAGGTAATATAACACATTTCACTGGTGATTTTTATGTTTATATACCATACATATATATTCTATTTTTTTTATTTAGTATTTTGCATCATTTTATATTGTAATTATATACTTTTTTAAGTTACTAATATACATTTTCATTGAATTTTAATTTTATTATCATCAAATAGTTGGTCGAGAGTGGGATGCGATTCATTTATACATCGCAAACAATCTTGACTGGATGAAGGTATGGATCAAAAAATGTGAACAATCTGGTCATGGAATATCATGGGAAGGTGTGGCTTCATTGGTTAAAGCTGCACATTGCAATGGGGACACCAATGTAACACAAAGGGAAATCGATTTAGCAAGAGGTTTAAAAGATAAGCAAGTAAGCATATTAATCAACTGCACTATTTTTTTTTTTTTAAATATTGTCGTTGTACGTCACGCTGGTTATTTTCCTTTTATGGCATTATAATAAACATGCACTACTTTATCATAAATATGGTGTGATCATTATGTAATCTTTTCCTGTATGGCTTGTTGTACTAGGTAAAACACCATAAGGCTATGTGGTGCAATAGATGTAGATATCGCATCAAAAAGTTGGATGAAACAAAGAAAACATCTGATTGTGGGATATCTGCAGTCTTTGAGGTGACCAATGTTTCTTCTAGAAGTGACAGACATCTAGAACTATCTGAAAATCGATACTATGGGTATCTGGAAGACATTCTTCAGTGTGAATCTAACTCCTTAAAGGTATTTTTGTTCGTTGTCAAATGGTACAGATGTCGATTGAATCAACGTGATCCCAATAGAACAATTATTGAACATGATAATGGTTTTACCATGGTAAATACAAGGTTGTTTGAGCCAGGAACAGATCCCCATGTTCTTCCAACCCGATGTGAATAGGTATTTTACTCTGAGGTTCCAGGTAGAGCGGGTTGGTCATTTGCTGTGAGACACGATCCAAGGGGAAGGCCGGTAAAGTATAACATTGATGAAGGTAATGAATACGTTCTCGAAGAAGAAGACGCCGCAGAAGATGATCATTATCAACATGAGTTAGATGATCATGGTCCAGAAGAAGATGTTGAAGAACTTATTGAATCAGATGATGTACTATCAGACAATGTCCATGAATATGATATCGACGATGACATGTTGATCGTAACTGACATCGACGACGAGGATGATATGGCCAACCCTTACAATGTTGAATCTGGATTATCGGATGATAATACAAATGATGACCCAGATGAAGAAGATGATGAAGACCATTCAAGTTTACGAGGTATGCAGTAATAATAAATTAATTGTTTCGTAGTGAGCTTCCATTTTTTTATATGATATAATTAGAAACATTGCTTGTTTTAGAGTATGTCAAAAAACACGTTTAAAGTTTCTAGTGTACATAGATATTTTTGTCGGGTTATGGGGAATTGAGAGCGATGTGAGGGGGGGGGAGGGGCCATAAGAGCTTCCACCTTCATGTTGTTGGCCCTGTTTAGGAGAGAATATTAAATTATTCTTGAAACAGAGAGAAGCTTAGTAAGGAAATGCACAATTATCAAGACTCAAACATCATCATCATCATCATCATCATCGTTGTCATTATCGTGATCATCTTCATCATCATCTTCATCATCATCATATTTTTCTTCTTGATCATCATCTTGATCATGATCTTCATCATTCTCATCATCATCATCAGCAGCAGCATCATGTTTATCGACGTCGTCGTCACGACCACCACCATCATCATCATCATTGTGATCAGCATCATCGTCATCATCCTCACCATCATCATCATCATCATCTTCCTCATCATCATCAACAATATCTTCATCATTATCATCATCATCATCGTCATCATCGATCGTCTTCATCATCATCGTCATCATCATCATCATCATCAATCATCTTCATCATCATCGTCATCATAATCGTCATCATCAATCGTCTTCATCATCATCGTCATCTTCATCATCGTCATCATCATCATGATCTTCATCATTCTCATCTTCATCACCAGCAGCAGCATCATGTTTATCGCCGTCGTCATGGACACCATCATCATCATCATCATTGTGATCAGCATCATCGTCATCATCATCACCACCATCATCATCATCATCTTCCTCATCATCATCAGCAATATCTTCATCATCATCGTCATCATCGATCGTCTTCATCGTCATCATCGATCATCATCATCATCATCATCGTCGTCGTCCTCATCATCATCGTCATCATCGATACTCTTCATCATCATTGTCTTCATCATCATCGTCATCTTCATCATCATCATCATCATCACGATCTTCATCATTCTCATCATCATCATCATCATCAGCATCATGTTTATCGTTGTCGTCATGGCCACCATCATCATCATCATCATTGTGATCATGAGCATCATCGTCATCATCCTCACCATCATCATCATCATCATCTTCCTCATCATCATTAGCAATATCTTCATCATCATCGTCATCATTGATCGGCTTCATTGTCATCATCGTCATCATCGGTCGTCATCATCATCGTCATCGTCGTCGTCATCATCATAATCATCGATCGTCTTCATCATCATCGTCATCATCATTGTCATCATCGATCGTCTTCATCATCATCGTCATCATCATCATGATCTTCATCATTCTCATCATCATCATCATCAGCAGCATCATGTTTATCGTCGTCATCACGACCACCACCATCATCATCATCATTGTGATCAGCATCATCATCATCATCCTCAGCATCATCATTATCATCATCTTCCTCATCATCATCATCTTCCTCATCATCATCAGCAATATCTTCATCATCATCATCATCATCATCATCATCATCATCATCGATCATCTCCATCATCATCATCGTCATCATCGGTCGTCATCATCATCATCATCGTCGTCGTCGTCATCATCATCATCGTCATCATCGATCGTCTTCATCATCATCATCATCATCATCATCGTCTTCATCATCATTGTCATCTTCATCATCGTCATCATCATCATGATCTTCATCATGATCATGATCATTATATGATATCCGACGCAGCTATTACCTAGAAAAACAAATGGTGTTTGTCATCAGTGATTTAGCGATCTTGTCGGATTCTTTTGAAGTCAGAAGTCTGATATTAGATGCATGCATTGACGGTTTGGGAGGGTTTCAAGACTTGAATGAATGACACTCACCATTACAGCATCAGAAACCATAACTATAAATTAAATAATGTGATACATGGGGCCAACGTTGAAATTTTTTAAATATGTGTTGGCTTGGACTGAAATTTGGCATGGTTAGACTAGATGCTTGCATTTACGGTGTGGGAGGGTTTCTAGACTCAAAAATGACTAACACTAACCATTAATGGAGAATTAAAAACCATGTAATGATACTCAACAAGGAGTAATTTGATCATCATGGTTTCACTCTGAAATAACTTATTCTTTTGTGGACTCCCTAGTACCATTGCTTATGGACCCTCACAAGGAAATCCTCTTAGGTCGTTGATTGTGTTGGGATAAATCATCACTAACTTGTTTGATGGACCTAATGGTCCCATGATAAACACTCACAACATGTAAACTATAGAGGACATACAAAAAATGGTTGATTCTCTCACCCAATTAGTTAGCAAAATGGAAACCAAGAATCACTTCTCATTTTCTGACCCTTCCAATAGTATGACACCTCATTTTTCTGAAGTAATTCTAAACAAGTTTGGCGGGTCAGATCCGATTGGTTGGTTTGATCGATCAAATGAAGCACTAACTTTCCCTTAATGTAATATTTTATTACCTAATGAAATTCATTATAGGAGTAATCAAAGTTCATTTGTTTTTTCACAAAAATTAATTGATTATTTTTTAAGCAATTCCTTATTAATGGTCTTAAAGAGGAAATTAAATCCCACTTAGAGGTGAACCACCCTACTACTTGGTTGGAGGAAAATAATATTTATTGTCATGCCTGTGTTATATCCTATGCTCAGTCCAAAACCCCCAACTTTATTTCATTTCCTTTCCCCAACTATGGTGGCTCTTCAACAACCTCTTCCACCTTTCAAGGTCCATAAGTTGGCATAGGACAAAATGGAGGAACATCAACTTAAGGTTCTATGCTACAATTGTAATGAAAGATATTCTTGTAATGTCCCCATTTTGACCCCCTTCGCATTAAATCGTAAATGATGTAAATATTGATATTTAATCATGGTGAGGATATCAAGGCCAAGGCCCCACCATTGCTTTAGCATTTTATGTATCGGCAATTAAAGAAATAGATGCCTATGGTTCTTGTGCTAGATAGGCACAATGTAAATAAGACATCATGTAAATACAAATTTTAATGAAAATACCCAGAACTAGCTATGCAATGCAACAAAGAGATGGGGGCATGATTCTACAAGGAATAGGGAGGGAAATTATTCAAACCCTTGATACAATGGTGTTAATCCACGTGTCAATGAGAAAACCCATAAACCACCAACTACCCATTTTGGGTTATCGACCTAATCATTTAATTCTTCCAGAAATTGCTTGAGGTAGTTAATGCCTTGGGAATGAAGAGGTATGGCAACCAATTTCGTGCATGGGCAAGCCATCAACCTAGGAACTCATATTTTTGCTTCTTGGGCAAGAAAACACCCACGAAATGGTTCCCAAAAAGCCATTCTGAACCCACAGTCTTTCCTCTCTCACGCAGTCTGAACTACTGGGTCTTTCCTCATCATGTTTTTACCAATTTCCTACATTTTTCCATAGCTGGGAACTCGTTTTTGTGTTGCACAGTGGCTGGGAGAAAGGGAGTCACATTTTGGGGGTTTATAGAGGTCGTTTTTGCCCCAAAATACCCATGGGCATTTTTCTGAAAATGGTTTTTTCTCTCCAGGGTTGAATCCCCAATTGCCATTTCGTTTTTGGGTCTTCCCACGTTTTTCTGGGCTGGTAGAAACCCCATCTTTGGGCACCTCACTGTAAAAGCATTTTTATTATGCCCAATAATTGTGATTCTGCTATCATGTGCATCCTTGTTTTGGTTTGAATCTATGAGCAAGAGATTGGAGTGGTAGTGGACAGAATTGGCTTGATAAACCTAGTGAAGGGAGTAACCTCTCAAGAAGATCAAGAGGGTTGGCTACTCTTCTATGCACACCTTAGACACTCTATATTGGAAGGTATGGCCTGAGGGACTGTGCATTGGTGAAGGGAATACTTCCTTGAGTGGGGTGTGTAGGCATTGTGGGTGCCAAGCTAGATAGATCTTGTAGAGGTATCCCTGGCTCTGTGCTTGAGCTCACTAGCTTAGCAATTATTCCTTTCCATTTCCTAGCAGCCTGATAAACCCAGTTGTAGATTGGCTTGGCTCATCTTGGTGTATGCTTGGCTATGTGTGAGTCTACTATTCCCTGGTTCCTTGTAGTAATCATGCCCAACTCGGGGGTGGCATTTGTATCAAGAGGTTGATAAGCGCAACTGGCCTATGGCTGGGTGGAACGTTGCAGATGCATAACTGGTTGCTTGGGACTACTTTGTTATAAGATAAGTATTCTCTTTTATAAATTCTGCAATGTCTTTATTTAATGGCTGTCACAGAAATGTTTGAATGTATGTTAGATATTAAACAGGATTTTTAATTCCGCTGTGTTTCTATAACATGCACATGTATATGTATTTTTTATCAATGAGTTTTTACTTAATGGATATGGGGTTAGATGCCCGGATTTAGTGTCACGTCCTCTCTTTCATGCTGGTATGATGGGAGGGGACCTTACAATTATCTTGAGCATAGATGTAAGGAACATCAATTATTTGTGGACATATTTGAGGACATTTATGATGATGAACTTGATGGAAGAACTCAAAAGGAATCCCCTCCCATCATTGAGGAAGTTTTTCTCCCTAACCCTGTGAAGAACCCTATATATCCCTTAATTATTTGACTAGTATTATTTATCCTCATTAATGTTCAAATGGGTGATTACTCCCAGAAAACTAACATATTTTCCATTGAAACGGGTGGGCGTGATATTGTTCTAGGTGTGAATGGATAATAAGATTATATCATATCACCATGGATTTATTGGAATTACAAATGAGAGAGCATGATCATAGCATCTCATTGCTTCATCGACGTATCCTCCCATTCAATGTGTGATCATATTGTCATACTTTTGAACAAAATAATATATGAAATTAAAAATATTGTATCGTTGTTTTTAAGCCCCTTATATATAACAATTAAAAAAAACATTATATATAACAAAAAAAACCAATTAAAATTAAAAAAATGAATATATAATAAATAGAATTTAAACATTAATAAAAAAAATTACAACATAAATATATAACAATGGTTTTTTAATTGTTATATATAATGTTATATATATATATATTTAATTAAAAACAAATTAAAAAAAACAAAACACAAACATTACATAACATATATATTGAACAAATATAAAGGTCGGTGGCCATATGCATTTCACAAACCTTTGATTTGGATTTGGAGTGACCTCGACTGACCTCGATTTGAAGTGACCTGCGATTTGGAGTGACCTCGATTTGGAGTGACCCTCGATTTGGACCTGCGCCTCTGCGATTTGGACCTACTATCGATTTGGGTTGGACTATTCGATTGTGGCCGGAGAGGCGGTTTGTGATTGTGGCAGGGGAGAGGGAATGGCCCAACGACCAAGCAGTGGAGGTGACCCAATGAGCAAGCATTGGGAGAGGTGGTTTGGAGTCCAAGAAAATAAACTATAAGAGCTGGAAATGCCTCCCACATCCGTGAGTACCAAGCCCTAAATTGTTTTGATTTGACAAATTTATAAATTTGGTAGCGAATCATTGTGGTTTCATTGCTAATTTGATCTTCTAAGAGGGTTTCATTGCTAATTCAATCTACATTGGGGTATTTTTATCTTATTGCATCTACTATTTTTTTTAGTTTGATGGGTGAATGGGGGGGCGGGGGCTATTACTAATGACCCTGATAAAGCAGAGTTACCAAGATCTCACTGTGACTGAGTACTTGTATTCACACAGGCTCGAGTTAAGGTTTCCATTATTGCATTAAAGCATCAGTCCGAGCTAACAACAAATGATCTCAATATCAAGAAGCACATCCTTGCTATCATTTCCAAACTCTGCCATTAATGCTACCAATCATCGATTCTCTTTAGTATCATCAGCTAGAAAGACAAAAAATTGTACCACACACAAGAACCAAAATACTTTCCTATTTAGTCCATCTTTTGCAGCGAATAAATTAGTCCTTGCAACATGATCCAAGACATTTAATGTAGACTTGAGATGTTTCTTCACATGAGCACAAAATACCCTTGCAAGGGAAACTGAGTGTTGTTGTGTGAATGCTTTGCAAACTGCAACCATGTGCACAGCTACAGACATCCCTTTTGAATATAGCGGAATACTTGGAAGAGTCAAGAACCTCATAAGGGCTTCAATGCCCTTTTACTCAACAAATATTCTACAAGTTTCAGGATTTTCCATTGCCAGATGCACAAACACCATGGCATGTGAAATGATTAATTTTAGAAAGCGTTGATTACTCATATTTTCAAGAGACAATCCACTAGTTCCAACCCCGTCATTATGCTTATCTTCAGAATCAGTATCCATAGGAACAAGACTATTCAAACTATCTTTGGCCTCTACTCTGAGCCTATGGGCCTTGATGGGGCATACATTGTTGATCCCTGGTGGTTGTCAGCTATTGCAGAAAGGGTTTATTGAAAAATATATCTGATTATAAGGAAGGTCTAAACCAACATTACTGATGCTAGTTGTTAGTTCTGTTTAACTTGTTCATTACTTTATTAATGTTGTTGTTATTTATTGTCCTTGTCTACTTCAACTTTAACACAGGGACCTTTGGGAGTGTTAAAGTTGAAAGAGATGAAAATTATGTTTAAATTTATATTACCTTGTCACAATTGTACTATTTTGTTTCTAGCATTGATTTAGGAATTTATTTATGCATTAAAGTATAAATATTTTAATTTTCTGCTCCAAACCCTAACCTAACCAAATTTTCAACTCATATAACAAGCTGTAGCCTCTCCTGAGCAGACCTCAGTCCCAAAATAGTCCCCAAGTAGTAATATTTGTAAACTAAAATCACCATACTTTGAAATTTCCTCAAGTCTCGGCATGGAAGCAGCCTCCATCTCCGATTTTGAAATGAATGCCTCAGCCACCACCAAATTAAATGAATGCCACAAATATTTGTTGTGAATTGGAGGGATGTTAAGTTAACCAACCAAACCATGAATGCAAAAAGAAAGACTCAAGGCCACCCACATTGTAGTTTTGAAGGTTCCCTGTGTTATTAGTGAAGTAGCAGTGAATCCAGATATGACTTGGAGTTTTTTTCATGGGACCTGTCAAGGCTTCATAGAGTAGTGCAAGACCAGGTTTTCTCTATATATCTTCGATAGCCATTTCTTCATAGATAAATCCTACTTGGGGGCTAGGAAAAACAATATGGGTGAGTTCAATTTGCTCTTCTATCTTTTGAAATTTGTTGCAGAATTGGGTCTCACCCAGATTCAAGTCATACAGTCTGTGTGTTAAATAACTCAGCAACAAATTAAAGATCAATATGGTATGGATGTCAACCAAATCATCATCCTCTTTAAATTGCCCTGTCTCTATAAATTAGATTTCCCTGATATGCGAAGGATTAGGTTGATAACTATACTACGACTAAAAATTGCCCTGTCTATAAATTAAATTGCCCTATCTATAAATCGACATATCCTTCCATGTAGATTATAAAAATTGCAATTATGTCAAGTTCTCCTTACATGGTTTGGATAAAATTGAAAGCTTCAATTTTCATACAATTAGAAAAGTTTGGGCAGTGTAGAATGTGAGGAATGAGAATGTATCAATCATTGCCACCATATGAGTTTTGAAAGTAAGATTAATTGGCCCCATCCCATTATGAAGTAGAACCATGTGAGATAGATCCTATAACACCATTAGCATCATGATATAATCAAAATTGAAGTTCCATTTTCCGTGGAGGCTGCTTAAAGATTATAATTTCCAAAAAGTGGCCCCAGGGTACAAAGTAACGAAACATTTGACAAATTGGAAACGTATATATATAAAAGGAACAAAATTATATAGGCCTAAAATTGCAGTTGGTGCCATTGCGGTCAAATTTAAATCAATTTGTAAGCCACCTTGACGGAAAATGGAACTTCGATTTTGCTTACCCATTTTTGTTGTTCTGGTTTAGGAAGTATTTCAGGCTATTATGATTTGTTTTAAAGTCTTTATCTTCTTAAAATTGGCTTTCATTGTATCATTGATCAGGGTTAGTAAATTCATAAAAGGTAAGGATGCATCATCATACTTCAGACTTCAATCAAACCATCATGAGTTGGATTGTGGCAATTTTAGTCTTCGACTAGGGTAGTACTGTAGCAGCTTTAACACTTAGAATATAGTAGCTTGGGGGAATTCATGTCAAGGTACTCAATGCAAGTTAAAGGGGAAATTATTAGTATTGCTCATGATGTAAAAGTAAAGTATGTATTGCTCATGATTAGGATACTCTTGTATTTATAGTCATAAAAAAACAAGTTGTGGTATAGCTTCCCCAGTTGTGGTTACTGGTTTTTTATTAAGCTCATGAAGATTTATATGCAGTTTATTGTTTCTACTATCCCTGTGTTTTTGTGAAGAATGATTGAAGAATGTTATAAGTGTTCCTAGAGAATTATGAATATGGATATGTACAATTCCTTATATTTATTATCACTTTGTTTTATGTGATGAATTCATTTGCATGACTTGAGTATATCTGAAGCTCTCCTTGAGGTCCCATGAATGAAATTGAATACTTGTTGCATTCATTTAATTTGAAAGAGTAGTTATACTTTGAAAGAACTCTCTCCTTACCTTATCTAGCATTCATTGAAAGGAAAGGCTTATTTTATTCATATGCATTTGCATGGTTTGAGTCAGTCATCACACCACGAGTTTCACTTCCATCACCTGATTGAGTAATACAACCACTAAAATTTACACCCCCTAACTAAACACACCATAACCTCACTTGAGGAAATCAAAAGAATTTGGTAGTTAGGTAGGACACCGGGGATAGGCATCCAAATAATTCCCCCTTGTCATTATCATCTGAGACATAGTTGTTGTCCTCTAGGGAACCAAAATCCTCTAGTATTTGTTGACACGGTCATACACCAGTTTGTGGAGGGGCCTCCTATTGTTTCAGGGGTTAAACCGTTGCGAGATCAAGAACCGGACGGACTATGTGGAATGCCACACTCCACTTAGCCCTAAGGCAACATCGATCATTGTCTTCCTTGTATTCTCCGGCCACCATACTGGTGATACAAGGGTGATAAGGCATAAGTGTAAAAACCCTTTTCTGACGTGTCATGAATGAGGTAGCTTAGTGACTTTTCTACTAGGTCTCTTTTACCTAGGATCCCTTTCGGTAGAGGGATATCCTTCAAATTCGATCTCTCACTTCGTATTGTTCGACTTGGATTTCATCACCTTGCAAAGAATACGATTTGTCGAGGTCTCCAGCTCCTAGTTAGGAAGTTTGCTTGCATTTTCACCTTTTTAGAGGGTCTTTTTCTTTTTAGTGCTACTTGTTGGCATTCTGGCCACTTTTGTTTTAGCTCGCTTACTATGACATTGGTCCCAATATAGTTTTTTGAGCTTGTTTTTTTGACCTGCGAGCCTTGTCTTTTCATAGATCCCCTTCTGCACGCTCAGTTGCTTTAGGGTTTTTGAGTTCATACACGATAGTTACCAATACTTATTTGATGATGTGTGATGTCCTCTTCTCCTAGGTCTTCGAGATGGTTGAGTTAGATGGTCTTCTGAAGGGACTGAACACCCCTTCATGGAGCCACTAACACTTGACTGTAGGAGTAGTCTAGAGGACCACATGATCACATCACCCATGTGGACTTTTCCATTTACTGTGATGATGGTCTTTCAAGTTATATGGAACAATGGTATATTTGAGAGAGAGATGAATGGTTGTACCCCACCTTGGTCGATTGTCTTATGGTCCTTTCATTTTGTCGATAATATTTTTGTGGTACCTTGCCTTTTACCTTTTGGGTGTTTTACTGATATTGGGATATCATGTGATTTGTACCACCTTTTATGTTTTAGGTCTTGTGGGTACTATGGTAGTTTGTCCACATTTGAGGTACACCCACTTTCTCCAAATTGTTATGTCTTTATACCCACTTTGTACCACCCTCCTGAACTTAGTTTGGAAGATTGCATGCTATCATACCTTTTGGTGGTACTATTTGAGTTTCAAGAGGTAGTTAGAAGGAGCTATTGCATATATGAGGTAGTTACAACAAGATATTGCATATATGAGGTAGTTACAAGGATATATTGCATATATGAGGTAGTTACAAGGAGATATTGCATATATTGATTTGGACCGCCTTTTATGTTTTTGGTCTTGTGGTTATAACTATGGTAGTTTGTCCATGTTTGAGGTAGTGTACACCCCCTTAGTCCAAAGGGTTGTGAGTCTTTATACCCATTCTTTTTTTTTACTTATACCTTACTGGTTGGTCTTTGTACCGAGCCTTTTTACTGTCACTGAATTTCTTTGATTGACCGTACCATAGCCCAGTCATCTCTCTCTCTCTGGTTTGTACTAGCCCTATCATAGGGTCACTTGGTTCCTAGAGTTGACTGGCCTCTAAGAGGCATATTCATTTATGAAAGTAACTCTTCTGAGTATATTACAGGAAACGTCTACACTAAGGTAATCAAATATGTGGTAAGTAGTTTTCATTAAGTAGCCAGGACTTTTAGCATTAGAGGAGATCCTGTAACGTGTATGTGTAGTGTCTCATGTGTGCTACATGTGTGTTACATGTGTGATGTAGCGTTAAATCAAATAGTAAAAAATAACTCATAAATATTGCATGACTTTCTACTCTTAAGAAAGATAAATTGGTCGTCTTCCGATCATCACTTGAATGCCTACATGTTGACAAAGGGAATGAGGATCAAGTAAAATTATAAAAGGCGATACATGTCAACTTTTAAGAGGCGCTATGCCTTGCGGTCGAATCTAAACGTTTTTCCAATGGTGCAGGTAGAACCAAACATGTGTTTGTCTGATCTGTCTTCCTCGAGCGAGGGGAGTTTAGGAAGGCTAGAGGAAAGTGAGACATCCAGTAGGTCTAGAAGAATTATATCAACTAGATGTCAAAAAACCAAAATAAGATTCCATAGACTCAATGAATTTTTTCACGGTCAAGGGGGGGCATGTTCCTATGGTGATGAGACAAAATATGACGAAGAGGTTCCCTTGAGGTACAGACATTTAGTGAAAGAATGGGTACCGAAGAATCTTCCTCCACTAAACACTGATTTTTGTGTGAATGAGAGGGGATATCGAACTGCACCGTCGTCAATACATGGTTTCGGGTTGTTTTCCATGGATTGCATCTTGGTCGGTTACGGGACATGTACAGAATTGATGGAGTATGTTGGACCCATATACAACTACAACGATTGGATGTGCCTTGTCCGATATACAAAAAGTATGCGTAGCTATGGATTGTCAACAAACTATTTACAATTGAAAGACAAAAATCAAAATAAAGGAGGAACGTTGTACATGGATGGAAGACCAAAGGCCACATGGAATATTGCGGGGTTAATAAACAGTACACAACCAGGGTCTGCAATTAAGCAACCAAACTGCGAATTTGAGGGGCATGAAGGAAACCGTGTTTTTATAGTTGTTATTAAAACAATATCTGCAGGGGACGAGTTGCTTATTACTTACCCTGTCAACCGAGTAGATAAAAACAAGGTTACTATATAAAATTTTACCCAACCTTTTAGTAATAAATTAAACATCATAAGGAATTTTTGTTTGTTTATTTCGTTTAAATTTCCCATATTTACTTCGCGGGCCACAGATCGAGATAAATCCCTGCCAACAAATGGTCAAAGGAGAACTTCTTCCTCGACGGAGCAGGTATACATCTTTCTAATAGTACAAATATAATAAGAGAAAAGAGTTTTTATTTGCTTTGTTTTTCCATTATTAATAAGTTGGTTTGTTTTATATAATGAAATTTATATTTGATACAGAACGTTGATCGGGAAGTACACCCGTTGAATGTTGATCAGACGACAACACCCTCAGGGAAATAGGTAGACTGGATTTGAATTGTACAATTAAAATATGTCAAAATGTTTTAGCATTATATTAATGATTCAATGAATATTTTGGTTTCGTTTACGTAATTTTCTAGTCTATGTTTTTGATGCAGGCCGGTTCCGTAAGGTCAGCCACACCAGGGTCCGTGCAATGGGTATACATCTTTGTAATATTAAAAATATAATATGAATAATAATTTTTTTGATGTGTTTTCTCATGAATAGTTTTGGAATCGTTTAGGTGACTTTCACTATGATTTTTATTAGCGTGTTGTTAGGGGCAGCTCCCAGATATTAGCAGATCGGGGCAAGTCACCTATGACCATTGATCCAATGAGTGGATCGCGATCCTCGAGGTTGTAGGTATAATTCATTTTAATTGTACCAATATAATACGTAGCATAATGTTAATTTTGTTATGTATTTTTCGTGTGATATACTGGTTTCGTTATGATAATGTAAACCGTGTTGTAATTTTACGAATCTATAATGCTAGATGTGTTATATATGTTAATATAAAATTTGGAATCTATCAATAGAGAACTCAGTAGTGCTTTATATATGTTTGTTGCATCCCACTAGTGAATCACTGTATGAATCAGCATCGCAAGATTTTCCGTTAGACCCTGAAGTGGCAGAGGTGCTTCACGATTGCAAAAAAATGGTGAAGCCGCACACCCGCTAAAGATGGCAGAGAAATTGTTGAATAGATATACTGTGGAAATCCTTTCTCTAGTAATCCAGGTTCCGCATACAAGCGCAATTAAAGAAAGGATTGCATTGTTGGAACATAAATTTAATAACTTGCGAGTAAGTTGAGGAATCTTGAATCATAGAGTAATTTGTTTAAATCTTTATGATGTTCTCTTTTATATGATAGTAATGAACGTATAAGACATGGTGTGTATTTACAGAATTATAAGGGACCACACAATATTGGTCAAGGTGGTGTTGGCCCCAGCGAGGCTCGTGGAGAGACTTCGCATAACGACCAAACGACTCCACGTAGTTCGAATCCTTTGCCATTGTTGTCAACCGAATAGTCAGAAACATGTTCTGAAACACCACGGACCCCCACTGTGAGTGCAACAGTCGCTATTGACCAACACACAATGGATCCTCCACAAGAAGGGTTCAACACCAAGTCCCCTATCAATTTTGATGTCGAACAAGCTACATTTCCAGGATCTTCCCGTGTCAAAAGCATGGGAACACTGGAGACAACATTTTTGGTGGACGAAGATATCGTCCCAATAAAGATACCGACGATCCCAGGTAATTAATCACAGTTGATCAGGTTAACTAGTGTTAATAATTTCATTGTAATATACCGATAAAACGTTTTTTATCAACTAATTATGATCATGGCATGATCGTTGTATAGGAAACAATGTTTTCTATAAAAATATGAATGACTTTTGCTTGGAGATCTTCGGGCCCACCATCTGATCAAGGTGGGATAGACAACCGAAACATTTAAAAGATGAACTCACTAATCGGTTGGTTGGCATGTTCGGGGAGAAAACCTTCAGTCATGCCAATGTCTTGAAAAAGGCTTGTCAACATGTGAAGGTTGTCCGAGACCAATATAGGACGCACTTTAAAAGAAACCATAGGTATGAGCACCCACCAATGATTCCAACAATGGAGTGGAGATCTCTAGTGGAAGATGGAAAGGAGAAGGCTCTGAGAAGAGAAGGCAAGCTAACACCAGGCACAGGGAGGTATGCAATACTTTCCGCAATGTAATTCTAAACCTTATTATCCTTGATTTCTATATCGAACTTGGAACATATAACGTATTTCAACACTTGCATAAGCTACCAGACACATCAAAGGCCACAAAGGCAAGACTATAAAAAGTAGGTCAGCACAAGCTTGGCCCTGGTGGTTATTCAAATTTGGCGGCACGGTTTGTAAGTTTTGAGAAACCAAAAATGAATACAAATAATAAATTGAAAATTATTTTTTGTTTTATTGCACCGTAAAATGTTAATTAACGATGATAAGCAAATATGTAGGCCGATCGTTTCAATGAAGTACCCACAGAGGAAGACATGAATCTTGGCTTCCAGGAAGGCTTTGGAGCTGTTGTTGAACGTAGAAGAAGCTTATCTGGGCAGACATAGTCTTGTGGTATCAATCCATCCGGTGCACAGGTATATAGAATCTATATAGTTTAATGAAGATTTGTCGCTTGTGGAATATTTTCGTTCCAAATACTTGATGTAAAATATTGACTCTATGTTTAACAGGAAAGTAATGATCCCATTAGTGTCGAGGAGGGACAACAACAAATCGATGATCAAGCTTCAAATCCCGGTAATGAACTTATTCATATGCTACAATTTTATGTATAGCATTGCAAATGGTGACCATTAATTGTAGTTCACCATATTTCAACTGCAGAGCATGTAGAGGGTGAAACTGTACAGGTTGAGACTGGACAAGAACATCAACAACATGATTTGGTCACACCTGGTAAAAAAACACCTTCGTAATGAATTTTTTTAAATGAAAAACTTGTCCTTACAATAGAAAAATATAACAATGTAACATTTTCACATCGTTGCAGCAAATCCGAACCCCTTGCCGCAAAATCCAGGTTTAGAACAACAATCAGCTAGGATATTGCAAACATCACCAAAAGTGCTTGCTAAAGAACCAAGAACTGGAAGAAAAAGTCTAGATGATGTAGATGGTCCTCTCATAGATTATATACCACTGAAGAGAAGAAAAACATATAAAAAGAAGGACGGGAAAAACAACGTCTAAATATTTTTGATAACAATATATCGTCCACTATTTTTGGTCTAATGAATGAATGAATGGTTTAATGAATGTTCTAATGTTTTAATGATTTAGTGTAGTAAACTGTTACCTTCATTGAATTTCAACTTTTATTGAATGAATGTGTTGACTGAATGATTAATGAATAGTGTATTGAATGTTATCTTTTATTGAATGAATGTGTTGATCGACTGAAACGATGGTTTAGTGAATGTTAGCATTTATTGAATGAATAATGGATGAATGTTCATGATGAAAGTTCATGATGAAATATGGATGAATTTGCACATTTTTTTTTTCAAGTACATGCATTGGGTATGGGGAATTGAGAGTGATGTGAGGGGGGGCGGGCATAAGAGCTTCCACCTTCACATGGTTGGCCCTGTTCAGTAGAGAACATGAAATTATTCTCAAAACAGAGAGGAGCTCAATGAATGGCTACGATGCTGACTTTCTACAACCCACTCGCGTGTTGTCTAAATTTTGACGATTTCTTGAAGCTTGTTGTGATTTTTGGTTGCTCCTCATAACCAATTTCCAGTTTCCACAACATCAAAGGTTGAGTAAATGGTGCACTGGAATCAATATCCTTAACCCTCTCTTTAATTTCCTTGGAATCAATATCCTTAACCTCACATTAAACCCTTCCAAATTGGTATATTTACCATTCAAGGCTGGCTTCTTCTGAAGCATGATATTTGCAACTAAGCTATCATACCACATTCAACCTTGATTCATTGTGTATGCATTTCACTATGCAATCGTCTTAGATTCTCGTTGCCTTTCCCTCTATTAGTTTATCAATTCAGTATGACCCACGCCCGCCGTCCGAGGAGTGTTTCCGTGGTCTTGAGTTCTAGCTTGACAACGGTGAAGATTCATTCTATATTTACGTTTCCCTTAAGTTGGAATATGGAAAACTCATAGTTCACTATCAATATTTCTTTGACTACCAACTTTGTCAGACAAACCTTAATAGTGAACTATGAGTTTGTCATTTGCAGTCAAAGGGAAATGTAATACCATGAATTGTCAACCGTTGTTAGGCTGAAACTGAAGACCGTGGAAACTCATTGGATGATAGAAATTCATTGAATGGTTTAATGAATTTTTTAATGTTTTAATGATTCAGTGTAGTAAACTGTTACCTTTATTGAATTTCAGCTTTTATTGAATGAATGTGTTGACTGAATGATTAATGAATGGTTTATTGAATGTTATCTTTTATTGAATGAATGTGTGTATCAACAGAAACAATGGTTTAGTGAATGTTAGCATTTATTGAATGAATAATGGATGAAAGTTAATGATAAAATATGGATGAATTTGCACATATTTTTTTTTTCGAGTGCATGCATTGGGTATGGGGAATTGAAAGTGATGTGAGGGGGGGGAGGGGCCATAAGAGTTTCCACCTTCATGTGGTTGGCCCTGTTCAGTAGAGAATATTAAATTATTCTCGAAACAGAGAGGAGCTCAATGAATGGCTATGATGCTGGCTTTCTACAACCCACACGCGTATTGTTTAAATTTTGACAATTTCTTGGAGCTTGTTGTGATTTTTTTTTGCTCCTCATAACCAATTTCGAGTTTCCATAACTTCAAAGGTTGAGTAAATGATGCAATGGAATCAAGATCCTTAACCTTCTCTTTAATTTCCTTGGAATCAATATCTAGCTTAACCTCAAATAAATATAAGTGAACAAAAGAAAATGCAAGAAAGAGATTAAACTTGCAAAATATAACACTTGTATTAATAAATTCAAAAAGAGAGAGTAATGTTCATGGGCCTCTTGGATAGGATGAGCTCCTTTGAGCAAAGCTTCAATAAAATACCAATCTTTGACAAAAAAATATACATCCTTCTAGCGCTATAAATAGTTTCTTAATAACTACCAAAACCCTAACTACATGCAATCTCAAAATTAATGACTACCAACCACCTACTAGTTCTTATTTAATAAAAATGAGTCTTTTACATTAAGTAATTACCCATTAACTATCTAATGAGCCTTATTCAAAGAATATGATCTCATACATGAATATACAAACTCCTCAGTATACCAAATTAGAGAAGTTAGGTAAGAGTACCTTTACACAATGGAAGCACACTACCATATCTTTGTGACGAATATGCCACAATGTTACATAACTTCCCAGTCCTTTTATTCTGCTACGTGGAAATCCTATAGTCCATAAAGTAAGTTCCATAGACACTAGCACTTGAGACTTAGAGTACAGTCTTTTGTGCCACCTTAATAGTCACCCACTATCCTGTAGGTCCACTTGAATAATGATTGACTCCGCCGCTTAATACAATGGCTTTATTACAACGGCTCTATTCCCTTAGGGTACTCTGCTGCTAATACAATGGGAAGAGAATAATGGGTTTCTCAATTATATATATATGTAATTATTCTACATATTTCCACAATAGAGATAGAATATATTGATTTCCTGTAGTATGAATTTTTTTTTTTGAAAAATGCTATTTAAAAAAAAAAAATGTAATGGGTAGTCTCTTAACCGACGACCTAATCCCACGAAAGTATGGTAATATCCGACGGTTTTGCAATACTACCGATGGCTCAAAACGTCAGATTCTATTTTTATTGTATGGCATACACATCGCTTAACCGACGACTGTATGGTAATATCCGACGGTTTGGCAATACTACCAACAGCTCGGAACGTCGGATTCCATTTTTTTTGTATGGCATACACGTCGCTTAACCGACGACCTATCCAACTTTTTTTTATGGCAAACATGTCGCTTAACCGATGACTAAACTGATGCATAATCGATGGAGAAAGGATGGTAATCAGACTACCTGTGAAGCTGGAGGAAGTCGGTTAACCGACAAGGTATGGTAGTCGAATATCCGACGTCTTGAACTATGTCATATTTTAGCCGATATCCCATCGATGATAAAAAAAGACTGGAATTGTTGGATAGTCGACCATAGGTTGTAGCAAATTCAACTTTTTCGCCGTTGGATTTTTGGTCAAAAAAACTTAGTGAAAGTAGAGTATGAGTCTTTATCGCAATGTCATGGCGTAACTACAAAGGACTCCCGATCCTAAGGACAAACAACGGCATGGACACCAAAATACATAAAGAGGTTCTAACTAGGGTACCCATGTTCAGAAAATCCCTACCGCCACATAATGACACTTCTAAAGCAGTGTGAAGGTTCCATGTCAGTTACAAAGCGGGGTCGCACCTAGGGTTTATGAAAATGGTCAATAGGTCAAATGCATAATGCACACGAAAATGGCTGCTAACCTATATGCCAAGTGTGAAACGTACTTGCCATAGGTGTGAAATGGTTCGAAACAACTTTCGCCGAAGAAATATGATTAAAAAACACTACTCCATGACACGATATTAGTTCATAACGGCTCAAAATGGAAAAAACTATAGAAAAGTGGGTCCAGAAAATTATAAATAGTAAATTTTTTTCCAAATTACCAATTCATTTGCACTATTCACCAATTTGGAGTTTTGTGGGTAGTTTTTACCTGAAAGTTCAGTCGACGATTCTGGGAACTACAAGCGACCGTTCAGCGAACCGTCCGGAGTAGGTTAGTAGTCACTTCCATACCTTTCATATTAATGCTTTTATTTCAGTTTTGGCCGGTGAATTTTTTAGTTTGGCCAAGCCCTAGATGGCTTCGGTGCTACCCACGGGCTATAACTATGTGGGTCGTGGGCAGGGCACCAAATGTGCAGTCAAAAAACATACTGCCCGTGCGTACCCGCCACTGTATACAAATTAGCCTGCGGGTACAACCATCAAGAAATTTTTAATCATGAAATTGACCAAAATTTACTTGTTTTGCACTCCAGGATGGTTCTAGAGTGGAGGGAGAGAGAGCATGACCAGGTTGATGAGGCCGTGCGTAATGATTTGCAAGCACAACAAGCATTGCAAGCATGTGGTTTGTATAAATATTTGGAGTATAGGGCGTTTAAGGGCTCAAAACCTATTACTCAGGCATTTGCTAAACTACTGAGACGTGGATGCTCAACATTTCATCCTCAAAGGGCAAACACTGACACTGGAAGTAGAGGATATCTATTTCATTACCTGTTTGTCCTGCAAAGGGGAGGTGGCCAGTCTCCGGTCTCAGACCGTGGGTGGTGGGATCACTATACAGGACTACATAGCGTGGTATTGTCCTACAAACACACAAGCGGTGGGAAGCCAAGTTCCCATCAATGCCATAGTGGATCTGAGTACCAGGATCATTGCGGCTACCCTGGTGCAGATTAGTGGATCCAAAGCACTACACCAGGCATCCAGACCGGTGATATTCTATGCATCACAATGCATGCAACCTACTATATTCGACTGGTGTACTACTCTGCTTGTGTCTATGAAGACACAACTGACGAAACGCAAAGAGGGGAAGGCCAAAAACTTCGGGTATGGTAGCATTCTATATAGTTTCTTCTTTGAGAGGGTTCTGGGACTTAGTCCGAGGGTGGATGTCCGTTTGCACAGTCTCCGTGATCCAGCCCTGACCCGGTGGGCTAATATTCTGACACGACAGGGTGGTGGCCATCTGGCATCACCATATCTTGAGGAGTTCTTCTGCTGGTGGAACTGGCAGGTGATCACTATAGAGGACTACTCCTATGTAGGGATAGAATTCAGATAGGGCCGTGACATGCCGCTGCCACTAGGTGCAGCTTTCAGAGACATCGGTGAGTACTCTTTTTGGTTTTGTGTTTATTACATTTTTATGGATTTTCTTATTATAGTTGAAATGCAAAAAATATTTTTGGTGGTAGTACCAAGTGCTAAAATTTGACTGTTTGCTCGTAGACAAAGGCCCAGTGAAACCTGAGGGCTTCCCGATGCATGGACGTCAGGGTAGAGATGAGGGGGCAGCAGACGCTATAGCAGGGCGCACACTTCAGACACTGCGACACAACATATCACGAATGGTTTTCCGAGTGCCACAAATAGAGGTGGCCCGACTACCTAAGGCCATGCAACGCAAGGTAGTGGGTGTTCCGGGTGAGTGGGTGCGGCTATTGCAGTGGGTGGCCAATGCAGTACAATACTACTAGGAGACACATCCCATGGAGGTAGCAGCTAGGCCTTCCCAGAGGGAATAGATATCCCAGGGTCTCATTATTTTTTGTATCGATATGTATATTTTTTAGAGCTACAGGCTCCAGTTTTGTATGACACTACCATTTTTGGACATATTTATATATATATACAACTTTGGTTCGCGGTTCTACTACATGTGTGTATGTACAAATGTATGAATGTCTTTGTATTTATATGCTTCATGATGAATGTGACAAATGCCAATCTAATACATAGTTAGCGTATGCATCAGATATATAATTAAGACTTCTTGGAATATGAATATATGTAATTGAAACAAAATGTCTCTCCAAGAGTCGTACCTTAAGGAATAGCCGTAGTAATGTAGGGTCTCATACACGGTACTACCCATTCAGCTGAGACACAACTAGTTGTGAATCCAGGAAGACTTCTAAAGACTAGATGTCATGTGAAATAGCATCCCGAAGTAGTTCAATAATGGCACTATACTCAGCCTCATTATTAGATGTAGGACCAAGACAAGCACCTCCTGAGGACACAACTAGGTGGTCAGGTGAGAAGATAACCCAGGCAATAGAAGCAAGCTGTTGCATATGTCGGCTAGCACCATCCGCGAAACCTAAGAACATAGGATATTCCGTTGACATCTATCAATCAAATGGAAACTAATCAGCAGATCTGACAATCAAAAGAGGTAAACTAAACTATGTACAGAAAAACTACACAATAGTGTACAAAAGTATCATCCCAAACCAAAGGTTGAAGCATAATACCACTTGAGGTAGAGCCCATTTCTAGGCTCCTTCAAGACAACCTCCTCATAGTCTTCTAACTCATAAGCCCCTTTTTTGAGGACATGCCTCACAATGTAAGGACCATGCCACATGGGATTGAACTTGCCTACCCCCAGGGGTTCTTTACCTTGGTCATACAAGAGAACCAAGTCACCTTCAACATACTGTCGGGGATGGATAGACCTATCATATTGAACCTTGACACGACACTTGTTAATATCAATGGCATCTCGACGGTGCTCATCAAGTTGCTCGAGGTGTACTAAATGTTTCTCAAGATCCATCGTATCAGGGAGGAGCTCTATGGCTAGCTTGAGAGAAGGGATTTCGCATTCAATCAGTAAAAGTGACTCCACACCATGAACTAACTGAAATGGTGAGAACCCGGTGGCAGTCTTAACTGTGGTTCGATATGCCCACAAAGCAGGATATAACATGATATGCCAATTGGTCTTGCTTTGTTGGATGGTATGTTGGAGAATTGTATTCAAAGACTTATTTACTGCTTCAACCTGACCATTCGCTTGAGGATAGTAGGAAGACGAGTGTTCCTGATGAAACCCAAGCTTGAGAGACAAATTCTCCATCATCTTATTTTGAAAGTGACTCCCATGGTCAGTGACAATCTCTTTCGAGATACCGAACCGAGTGATAATCTGGTTGAACACGATGTGGGATGCAGTAGCACCGTCATCTTTAACAATAGGCATGGCCTCAGCCCACTTGGAAAAATAATCCACGACCACGATAATATGATGATGCCCCCCAGCCGAAGCTGGTTTGCAATCGATGAAATCTACCCCCCATTTAGTGAAGGGACCGACCGTGACGATCGGATGCAGGGGTGCTGGATGCAAGTGTATGTTCCAAGAAAACACCTGGCAAGGGTGACATCTCTTCACAGTGTTAATACAATCTTTAAGGATAGTAGGCCAAAAATAACTAGCTCGCATGATACACTGGGTTGTAGATAGCCTGGATAAGTGACCGCCACACACCCCCGCATGGAAATCATTAAGTACCCGTTCCGCTTCTTCATGAGTCAAGCAACAACAGAGAATGGAATCCTTTCCTCAGCGATACAGAGTGTCACCAATGATAGTATAATCTTTAACGTGATGTCTCACACACCGTCGCTCGTCTCGTGAATAATGCAGAGGAAACTTCAAAGTTTGGAGATATACAATGACATCCCCATACCAAGGGTCCTTGGACGAGATAAGAAATAAGTGTTCATCAAAAAGGAATCTTCATGAATGATATCCTCATCAAGTCATGGGAGTTCCAACATAATTTTAGTGAACACCAATGATTTCACCGATTTTGCCGAAGCAAAATCGAGATCAAATTCCCGAAGGATCACAATCCATTTATTATACTTACCCCCGATAAGGCATCATGATAACACGAACTGAAATGGATTGATGTGAGCTACAATGGTGGTTGTTCGAAGTAAAATGTAATGTCGTAAATGCTGGACTGCGTGGACAGTTGCAAGTGCCAACTTTTCTACATGAGTGTACCTTAGCTCAGCGTCTACTAAATTTCAACTAAGATAATATATAAAATGCTCGACGAGCGCATCATATACCTGAACCAAGACCATGCCAATAGTTTCTTGAGATGCAGCCACATAAAGAATGAAATCTCATGTAAAGTCCGGTGGACTAAGCACGGGGGCCGATACCAAAGCTTTCTTCATGGCGTCGAAAGACTGTTGGGCTCGCTCATCCCAGATAAAAGGTGTGTCTTTCTTCAATAAGTGCATGAAACCTTTGGTAATACTAGCATAGTTAACTATAAACCGACGCAGAAAAGTAGCTCTCCCTTGGAGGCTCTGAAGTTGTAACAAATTACGCGAAGGAGGCAACTAAAGTATTGCCTCAACTTTGAGAGGATCGACTCTAATACCCTCTCTCGTAACTATGAATCCTAGAAGGCGACCAGTCCTAACAACGAAGATGCATTTGTTTGGATTCAACTGAATTTTGTAGTGGATACATCATTCAAGAATCATACGGAGGTGCTTGGGGTGGTCCACTCTCTTGCGAGAATGGCCAACAAGATCATCCAAGAAAACTTCCATAATCATCTTAAGATCGTGAAAGGCGTAGGTCATGGATCGCTGAAAAGTAGCTCCGGCGTTTTTAAGGCCGAAGGGAATTTTCCGATATGCAAACATTCCCCATGGACAAATAAATGTTGTCTTATATTGGTCCGTGGGTTTGATTTGAATCTGATTATAACCTGAGAAGCCGTCCATGAATGAAAAAATCTCACTCCCCACACAAGCATCCAATATTTGATCAATGAATGGCATGGGGAAGTTGTCTTTCGAACATGCACGGTTCAAATCCCTGAAATCAGTGCATACACGGATCGTTCCCTACTTCTTATCCACAGGAACAGGGTTTGACAACCATTTGGTAAGGGGAACCAGGTAGATGAAACCAGCTTTGAGCAGTTTCTCCACCTCTGCCTTAATAGCAGTTTCCTTCCTAGGGTTCACAGCACGTAAGCGTTGTCGAACCGGTTTAGCATCAGGATACATTCTAATCTTGTGTTCAACAATGTGAGGGTCTATTCCTGGCATCTCCTCATATGACCAAGCAAAAGCTTCTCGGAGTTCCGTAAACAAGTCAGTGTAAATAGAAATCAACTCAGGAGTGCAATTGGCACCGACGTAAACATTCTCAATCTTACCGGGAGTACAAGAGATGTTGATCAAAGTGGTTGGGGAAATATTCGCCATATTCCCCTCCGC
Source organism: Larix kaempferi (assembly GCA_027924585.1). Taxonomy (NCBI): domain Eukaryota; kingdom Viridiplantae; phylum Streptophyta; class Pinopsida; order Pinales; family Pinaceae; genus Larix; species Larix kaempferi. The sequence goes on from BSBM01000792.1 coordinate 4,710,657, forward strand.
AAAAACATCATGCGACTCCAAAAGAGCCACAGGCTGACCAACCATCTTTGCTAGAGTCATCCTAAACTCCTCTTACTCAACGAGCTTGAGGTTGGGAAGGAAATAAGAGCGATGGTGCATATCTTCCCAAGTCCTCTCACTACCACACATGGCCTCAAGGATCACTTCATCAGATGGTAAAGTATCATCAAGGCAATCGTGTGAACAAGATGAGTTGGCTGCCCAAACTGGCAGCATAACAGGATATTTTTCAATTGTCTGGGAAGAAGAGGGATCCGGATCTGCAGTGGTTCATTGGATATGATCGTAAGTGAGATACACTACAGATAAAGGCATAGACATCCCAACGTGCACAATGTCTCTAGATGTGGAACTCGTGGATGGTAAAGTCCACGGATCATCTAAATAAGAGGTCCGGAATAACATACCATGCAAAGGAGGAGACGCATTGTTGGTAATGGTTCCAATAAAATTCACAGGTGCAGAAAGATTAAAAGTTCCCATCAATGAGGGGTACATTCCAACACCTATGTTCCCAGTTGCCGGTTGAGAATTAGAAACTTGTGGGACCACATATCGCGTGGATGCTGCAGAAGGAGTGCCAACAAAATCCAGCTGATCGATCATCACAATATTTCCTTCATGGGGAAAGCAGATAACTCTAAATACAGTAGAGGCAACAGCCTTCATAGCGTACATCCAGTTCCGACCCAGTAAAAGGTTGTAGTCGATGGGTGCATCAATCACTTAGACTTCAATAGGCACAAACTTACCTCCCAAGGAGACAACAAGGGAAGGGATAATTTCATGCGGCGTGAAAGATATACCATCGAATGCAGTGAGTGTAGTTCTAGATGCAAGTAGAGGAGGAGAGCCAAGAGCTTTCCAACAAGCTAACAAGATTACTGATGCCGAGTCACCTTCATCAACCATGGTACGTTTGACGAAGCTCTTAAAGCAAACCACCTGGATTTGAAAAGCCACGTGGTAAGGTAAGCGAGGTTGGACATCAGTAGTATCGAACTTGATAACACTAGGATTTCCCCCATCCCGAACTCTTAACGCGCTCAAAAGGGCGTGCTTCTAAGAAGGAAAGGCTTGCAAGACTTCAAGAGCCGACATGGCACACAGAGTTTGGCCCAAATATTCTACGATGGAGTATTTCTTGGAGGCTTGAGCATTAGGATTATGCGTGGAGCGCTTGAGAACACCTTTCGGTATCCGCGGCATAATAGAGGGCTTCTCGATATGCAAGGAATTGTCAGGGGGAGGGGGAGGCTCACTCCCCAAGTTGGTTTGTGGTGCACCATAATCACGCTAATGAGTAGCAACACAAACCTCCGACTGAACCATATTCACACATCCATAACCACTAGTATTGGAAGAAGACGTTGTTGTTTCATTAGTACCATAACCAGTGGTGGGAGCATGCGAAGCCATGTTTTGGTGATGAGGTAGGGGATCCTTTAGGACAGCTGGTCTCTGTGCCAAATGCTTCGATGCTTCCTCAATTCGAGGACATAAGTGAGTAAGATGATCCTCTCCACAAATCCTGCAAGGGAATTTCACCTTATGCCTACGTTTACGATCCTCGCCAGCATTACCGCCTTCCCGAGGAGGGTTGGAATTTTATTTACTAGGAGTATTACGATTGCTATTGTTGTTACTTCCATTGCTTCCACCCCTACGATTATTTCTCCCCTTTTTCTTACCACCAGGTTGCTGGTTACCTGATGGTTTCATTGAGCGCACATTGTGTACATCAGACGACGGAGTGGAAGTGGACAAGGTGTGAACCTATCTGGGGGCAGATTGGTTTAGCGTCAAATTTTGCATTTGATTCGCTACCAAGTCTATATGGTGAGTGCATGCGGACCCCACGATGCCATCGACATGTGGTCCAAGAACTGATGTGGGCTCATGTCTTGTTCTCGGTGCATCAGGAATGATGTCATACAAAATGCCAGACTGAGAATAAAGTAAATCTAACTGCTGGACTTTCAAGATAGCTTGTTCCTCAGTCACAATTCCGAACATCGAAACATCCTTAGCAATACATGGAAGTAGAGACTTAAGGAACCATTCCAACAGGAACTCTGGAGGAATGTTGGCTTTCACTAATCTCTTCCACCGACGCCACTCTTGAACGTGGTCAGAAATATGCATGGCCTTATTCTGACAGAAGGTGGACAACAACTCAATACCAGTATCATAACGAACTGACAACTGGAAATGGTCTAAGAAAACCAAAGCAATCTCATTGAATCCCCTATAGGTGTTTCCAGGAAACTCCACATACCACTTCGCAGCTGCCCCCATGAGGGTGTGTTGAAATAGTCATAATCTAATGGAATCATGATTCAAAGAGTTGGAGGAGCACCAAAGGTGAAATGTTGTGACATGATCACCCAGATCCTCACTGCCCTTCCCCTCAAACTTTGGAATGTCTGAAGGAATCTTGGTGGGAACCGGGGGCCAACTAGGGTCGTGACTGTCATGTCCCCATATTTTGCTATGGTCCATGGGGTAATTTTGGCCTAAGTCACCTAGGCAATCATTATTTAATTAATGAACAAGTATGGAAACTACCTCATGAAAGGTCCCTAAGGTTGTATTTGGGAATTAAATGGACAAGGTGACCCCCCCATGTAGTTATTAACCCCATGACTAAGTCTAAGTGATTAATTAAATGAGAATTTAATTAATGGGGAAGTTTTGAGGCAATTACTATAGTGGTTAATTAATTATGAATTAATTAATTAAATTCTGAAGTCTGAATTAATTCTGAGAATTATGATATTTTAATAATAAATGTTTCTAATAAATATTAGCAAGTGGTGATGATATTCCTAGGAAATTCGAATTGGTAAGTGAGCCAAACTTTCCTAAGTGGTAAAGTCTTAGAAAAGCTAAGGAATCTAGTGGAGACAAGTTGGCAAGATGAACCCAGAAAGGAAACTGACAAAAGCTAGCAAAATCAGACAAAAGGAGCAAAGAGGAAAGTTAAGAAAGTGGAAAGATTCAGAAAAGATTTCTGAAAGAAAATAGCAACAACCAAAAAATCTACCTAAAGCGCACTTGCCCAAATTCAGTGAAGGACATGAAGGAAAGAGAGTTTTGAAAGCTCAGAAGTTGCTATTCTCCTCAAGAAAGGCCCCCTCATGGTTTTGGAGTAGAATGGGCAAGTGGGTAACCTACTCTCACAGGTCACCAAGACAAGAACTTGCTCAGCAGGTCATCATGAATTTTATAAAAGAATCCAACCAACTTCATTTGACAACTTTGGATCATTTATGTTTTCTCATGAGAGTTTTGATGCTTCTCTAGTTGAGTGATGTGCCTTAGCTGTGCTTATTGGGAGATGTGCCCCAAGGCCCTTAGTTTCCAGAGAGTGTTGTGCAGATCTATGTCAATATATTGCAGCCAATAACATATGCTTCCAGCCTCCATTGAAGATCTACAGTCATTCGGGAGAACAGGTTCCTCCAACAGTGATTCTCCAGCTAGTTTTGGTGAAGATCCATCCATTGAAGAAGATAGAACTTGGGAGTGCGCCCAGGGGCTGAAGGAGAGTTGGTGCAGCCATTTTTTCAGACATCAAAGGTGTTCAATATAAGTAACTATCTTCATATCAGATCCATACTTCTCTTCTCACTCATTCTCCATTCACAACTAAATCCAGAGGAGTTTTCCCTGAAGGAGAGGGCTGACCTAGTGAATGCGCTCCAGACAAGTTCAGAAGCTCAGTAATCATCCATTTAAAGTCATATAACCTGTAGATGACCTGATCCTATCACCATCGCATATTCATAGTAATATTCTATTTCTTCTCTTCATTCTCCATCAAATGTAATGAATATTTATCCTGTGAGGCACTGTTGTGTTGGGAGACAGTGAAATCAATAAAAGAAGGATTCTGATATATTATTTTCGACCTGCATATTTTCAGTATATTATATCAGATCATTATTTAATTTCATAGTAGATTTTATCATTTATTGGAGCAGTTTAAAGGATTAAAATGCAAGACTAGCTAGTTTGGTGCTTAATCTAGACTAGTTTCACCATATTTGTTGCTGAATCTTTTCTGAGGATCCATTTTGCATTCTGTCAGTTGGAGGAGGCTCTTAGTTCAATATAATATCCATATCAGTCCCTGTAATAAGAATTTGAATGATTTTAACTTTGTTTTGGAAATCCTGTATTGTGACTAGCTCAACTGTCCACCATCTGCAAATAATCCCCAAATTGTTCCAAACCTTTCCAAGTCAATCCAGTCTTTATTGCAGCATTCCTTATGAGATTTATGACTGATATATCTCTGTCCTAAACACATTTAACCCTTACCCTGTCTTGTTGGAAAATGCTAGAAGCCTTGAAGTAGGCAATAGATTCATTCTATTGTTGAAAAGTGAATGGCTCCAGTACCTTGTGCCAAGGACTCCTGCCAAAAACATATTTTGTTTCTTATGCACCTAATCCCATATAAATTCCAGAATCAAACTTTCATCCCACCATCCTCAGTTTGCACACCAGTACCCCTCACTTACCTCTTGTCTGGTTCGAAGGATTTGCCACAAAATTTCACTAGTAAAAGTTGTAAAAGTTTTAAAGTGGAGTTAATATCTGGGTCAGATCTTGCCCAGGATATTACAGTGGTATCAGAGCACTTTCCTTGGCTCAGCCTGTGGAAATTTAATCTCAGTGGAAATGTATCTCAACACTATTTTGAAATTGTAGTTGTGAAATTAGTTCCAGTTATGGAATATTTAGACTTTGAGTTGTATGAGGAAGAAGATTATTCTTATGAGAAGTATGATGAAGATTATGATGAGCAGTATGAAGAATATTGCAAACAGTATGAGGAAAAGAATTCCCAAGAAGTACCTTCCGTAATTATCTCCCATGAGATCATGATTGACATAATAGACTATGGTTATTCTGATAGCCATATTCAGGAAAAAGTTGTATGTTCTATAGTCAAAGGTCAACCTTCTATGGAAGAGATAATAAAAGATATCAAAGTTGCATTGGATGCATGTGACTTCACAAGAATTTTTGGATCCTGTTCAAGAAGATCCTCCAAGAATATTTATCCTAAGACAACCAAGGAGAAACAAGACCCAAAACCCAATCATGAGATTGTTGACAAAATAGTAGAAGAATCTACAACAAGATTCTATGATGAGGATCTCAAGATCATCTCGGATGAGATTGGTACTGTTAGGGGTGTTCAACCATATTCCTGGATGTTGATTCTTGCATCCTTAGTGATAAGGGTGAATGCAGTGATAGGACTGAATCACTAGAAAGGTGTTTACAGGATGCCCACATGGTTGGAAGAGAACCTATTGAGGAATATTTAAAGTGTGAGGGAGCATCTAATGATGTGTATTCTCATATATATGTGGGAGACATGGAAGTACCCATTGGTGATGGTGTTGTGGATGCAAGATCCATGGAGAAAGAAGCTCTTGCAACAACAGAAATTGAAAATGAGAGATTGGTGGAAGACCAAACCACCAACACACCATCACAAGGAGGAGAAAACATAACACATGGGAATTTTTTCAATTCTGATTTTTATATGTGTATGTGTCAGCATGATGGGGCAGCCACTTCAGAGGAGAATATGAGCTTGGTTGAACCCCCATAGGTTGAGACTCCTAAATTGGGGAGGGATGAAAATTGGAGAGAAAGACTTACTGGTGCACTAGAGATGAATGAGCACCCCAGTTGCAACCAAAGATCTGATAATCATGATCTGAAATATGAATATATTTCAGCTCCAAAATATGGATCAGCTTTCATAACTTCAATAGAATCAGCTGAAGTTGATCATAGGAAGCTAGAAGAAGAGAAGGTTCATATGCTAGAACCTCATTTCCTTGAAGGGACACTGAAGATGAATGAATGAAAAATTCAAGAATCCCTTCAAACCTTCAATGACACCCATGCCTTAATGAATAACCTCTATTGGAATTTGGGGGAGCAGTCTTCTATGAGAGGCATGGAAGAATTTCAGAAAGCCATGGCCAGCATAAAAGCTAAATTCTTAAACCTGCTTTCTGATAGAGATAGTTTATTGGAGCTTGTAGAATTGTTTCATGGAACATACTTGAGGGATGATGAAGAGATCAACAAGCTCACTGATGAATTAATAGCCACCCAAGATTCTTTGAGAAGCACTCAAAGTGCCCTCCAAGAATCCAAGACAGAAATATTGCAACTCCATGAAAAGTTGCAAAGATCCTCCCTACCCTCCTACACACCATTCAGTCAATTTCATTGGGGTGAAAGCAGTCATGATAATATGGAGGAACCTCATGAGATGGTGGATCATGAGGATCATTTATATTAACATGTGCTTGAGGAGTGTGCAGAACAGTTTGATGAAAACCAAGCACCTGATCATTTACTAAGGGGACTTGAGTTGTTCCTTGGAAACAGTCACTCTCCCATGGAAACGTGGGATGAAAGCACCCAATTTGGGCTAGCCATAAGTCTAATTACGGAAGGTTGCAAACATACAAAGAAGGTTCACAATCCTTCCCCACATGTCATGGATTCAGCAATAACAATGGGGAATGAACAGTGGGTGAAGAAGTTTTTCTTGTTGATGCCAGATGTACCACAAGTGGATCATGATCTGCTCCTATGGGAGATAGATCTTATTGCAGCAGAGATGGCTGATTTCATCTTATGTGAATTAGCAAGAAATATATCCGATTCATTCATTGGATGGGTGGATAGAGGCAACACCGAAACGAGAAATCTCGCAAGTAAAAAGTTTCTTGTTTTTGTAATAAATGTTTTATTATAACTGACATTGTCTCGAATTGTGAGCAGCAGCAAAGGTATACTTTGCATCCATTTGATGTCACTCATCCACATATAGATTGGTTGAAAGATTACCTAAAAAACATGAATTATCCTTGCAAAAATGTTTCTACTTATGGTCAAGGGAAGGCAGCTGAGCAAGCAAGTTGCCAAGATAAATTAATGGAGCATTTTACTCTATGTAGAGGGAATGCACATGCTGGGAGATCGGGAAAATGCAGTTGATACTTTGGGATCCTCGCATTCATGGGAGTGATAGATTGCCAAAGATGACAGGAAAATTTTGGTGCTTGTAGGAGAAACAGTGGGATCTGGGAATTCTACTCAAGTTATCATGGCTGGGTTGAAAATTTTGTTCTTTGCTGGTTAAATTGCAGATATAAATTACAGTGCAGTTTTTCTTCATTTTTTTGAAGGCCCAAGTTTAATTTTAAGACTTCACAGTGAATGGGGACAATTATAATTAGAGTGGTGCAGCAGAAGATGGGTAGAATCCTACATTGCTTGAGGACAAGCAATCTTAGGAAGGGAGGACTGTCATGTCCCCATATTTTGCTATGGTCCATGGGGTAATTTTGGCCTAAGTCACCTAGGCAATCATTATTTAATTAATGAGCAAGTATGGAAACTACCTCATGAAAGGTGCCTAAGGTTGTATTTGGTAATTAAATGGACAACGTGCCCCCCCCATGTAGTTATTAACCCCATGACTAAGTCTAAGTGATTAATTAAATGAGAATTTAATTAATGGGGAAGTTTTGAGGCAATTACTCTAGTGGTTAATTAATTCTGAATTAATTAATTAAATTATGAAGTCTGAATTAATTCTAAGAATTATGATATTTTAATAATAAATTTTGCTAATAAATATTAGCAAGTGGTGATGATATTCCTAGGAAATTCGAATTGGTAAGTGAGCCAAACTTTCCTAAGTGGTAAAGTCTTAGAAAAGCTAAGGAATCTAGTGGAGACAAGTTGGCAAGATGAACCCAGAAAGGAAACTGACAAAAGCTGGCAAAATCAGACAAAAGCAGGAAAGAGGAAAGTTAAGAAAGTGGAAAGATTTAGAAAAACTTTCTGAAAGAAAATAGCAACAACCAAAAAAGCTACCTAAAGTGCACTTGCCCAAATTCAGTGAAGGAGATGAAGGAAAGAAAGTTTTGAAAGCTCAGAAGTTGCTATTCTCCTTAAGAAAGGAGCCCTTATGGCTTTAGAGTAGAATGGGAAAGTGGGTAACCTACTCTCACAGGTCACCAAGCCAAGAACTTGCTCAGCAGGTCATCATGAAGTTCATAAAATAATCCAACCAACTTCATTTGACAACTTTGGATCATTTATGTTTTCTCATGAGAGCTCTGATGCTTCTTTAGTTGAGTGATGTGCCTCAACTGTGCTTCTTCGGTGATGTGCCCCAAGGCCCTTAGTTTCCAGAGAGTGTTGTGCAGGTCTATGTCAAGATATTGCAACTAGTAACATATGCTTCCAGCCTCCATTGAAGATCTACAGTCATTCGGGAGAACAGGTTCCTCCAACAGTGATTCTCCAGCTAGTTTTGGTGAAGATCCATCCATTGAAGAAGATAGAACTTGGGAGTGCGCCCAGGGGCTTAAGGAGAGTTAGTGCAGACATTGTTGCAGACATCAAAGGTGTTCAAGATCAGTAACCAACTTAACATCAAATCCATACTTCTCTTCTCACTCGTTCTCCATTCACAGCTAAATCTAGAGGAGTTTTCCCTGAAGGAGAGGGTTGACCTAGTGAATGCGCTCCAAACAAGTTCATAAAATCAGTAAGCAGCCATTTATATTCATATGAACTGTAGATTACCTGATCCTATCACCATAGCAGATACACAGTAATATTCTATTTCTTCTCTTCATTCTCCATCAAATGTAATGAATATTTAGCCTGTGAGGCATTGTTGTGTTGGGAGACAGTTAAATCAATAAAAGAAGGATTCTGATATATTATTTTCAACCTGCATATGTTCAGTATGTTATATCAGATCATTATTTAATTTCATAGAAGATTTTATCATTTATTGGAGCAGTTTAAAGGATTAAAATGCAAGACTAGCTAGTTTGGTGCTTAATCTAGACTAGTTTCACCATATTTGCTGCTGAATCTTTTCTGAGGATCCATTTTTCATTCTGTCAATTGGAGGAGGTTGTTAGTTAAATATAATATCCATATCAGTCCCTTTAATAATAATTTGAATTCTTTTAGCTTCGTTTTGGAAATCCTGTATTGTGACTAGCTCAGTTGTCCACCATCTGCAAATAATCCCCAAATTGTTCCAAACCTTTCCAAGTCAATCCAGTCTTTATTCCAGCATTCCTTATGAGTTGTATGACTGATATATCTCTATCCTAAACACCTTTAACCCTTACCTAGTCTTGTTGGCATATGCTAGAAGCCTCGAAGTAGGCAATACATTCATTCTATTGTTGAAAAGTGAATGGCTCTAGTACCTTGTGCCAAGGACTCCTGCTAAAAACATATTTTGCTGTTGCTGTACCTAATCCCATATAAATTCCAGAATCAAACTTTCATCCCACCATCCTCAGTCTACACACCAGTACCCCTCACTTACCTCCCGTCCGGTTCGAAGCATTTGCCAGAAAATTTCACTAGTAAAAGTTGTAAAAGTTTTAAAGTGGAGTTAATATCTGGGTCAGATTTTTCCCATGATATTACAGTGACACACCAGATCATTCATGAGATTCAAAAGATCTAGGATATTCAAGCATGCAAGGAACGGGAGCTGCGGCTGGAAAGATGGATTATAAGCTCCCATAAAAGGTTGATTAAACGGAATTGTGTTATAGGATTGACCAAAAGCTTGACCATGAGGATTAAACTGCTGATGATAAGGACCTAACGGACCATAAGCTTGCTCATGGCCATAGGATTGATAACCTCTTCCTGCCTGACCCATTTGAGAGTAAGCAGGTATATGCATGTTTTGGGCACCATATTGGGGTGGTGGGTTGTACTGGTGGCCAACACCGACTGTGTTGTAGTAAGAGTTGCCACCATGAGTATGGGGCATGTATGTACTATTCATAGTGGGAACCGTGTTGTAATGACCATAATGGTAAGGTATGTTCCCACCCCCAACATTAGGATTAGCTTGAGCAGTCATGTGGTGACCATAAGTATGAGAAGTATTCCTAGCCCCAACATGGGCGTTACTAGTAGCGGTAGTGGACGTAAAAGTATGCAGTATATGTCCACCCCCGTTATTGGGAGGAGGATTAACATCCATAAAAGTAGTCCTGGGTTGACGAGTAGCAGCACATGTATTAGGTGGCGGATGGTGAGTCGTGTTACGAACATCGTTCCGACTAGGTAGGGTAATATTAGGAGGTGGTCGTCTTCCAACATTAGCATTGTTAGGAATCAGACCAGTCCCCATACTATGTGTGTGGGTGGACAACATAGTTCCCCCAGCGAGGGTAGTTCCCCCAGTGGGTATAATATGGCTAACACTTTGACTAGTGCCAGCGTGACTACCAGACGTAGTGGAAGGTTCGACGGTACTATGACTAGGCGTACCAAAAGAGAGTGCGGTGGGGTTGATCGTAGGACCAGTGTCATCGGCATGTGACTCAGGAATCCCGTATCTATAACTATGTGGAAATGAAGGAATGAACGTGTCTTCTTGTTCTTAGTCCTCGGGTAAGTCGGGCATTCCGTAAAAGATAGTTATCCGGATTCGAAGGATCGAACGGATCTCGATCAAGTGGATTAGGCAAAATAGAACCAGGTTGAGTCTCAGGTGGATCACCTCCCCACGCCTCACGAGGAGTATGGGGATCGAAAATGTGGTCAACTTGACCCAAAGGAATCAGAGGTTTTTCCCCAATATCGGGATGTGCAGTCATGATATCTTGTACGTAAGTCTCATAAGAATCCAAAGACTCGGAGGGAGCCCTTCGGCATCCTCTAGCAACACAGCGTGGAAACTTGAGTGGCTTTAAACCAGCCAAACGACGAGACCGGCAGAGAGTAGGGATCCGCACCACAATATCTCTAGAGAGAGTCAAAACGTCCCCTAAAAGCCAACTATCGATCAAAAAATAGTAAATCAAAAGCACACACCTAAATAAACTATAGCCAAGAGTAGACAAACAGAGTGGCTAAATGAGCTCCCGACACTAGAGTCAGTATGTATCGCCTAGGAGAGGCTTGAGACTCCCAAACTGTAGCCAGAGGTAACATAATAAGTTATAGAGACACACAGGCTTCACTGTGTTGATAGGGTCAAGTCCACTACACGAACACAACTGTGTTTTCCAATCCTTATCTGACTCAGGACACAAACAACATAACCACTACAAGTACCCTGTGTGATACCTAGGTAAGGAAACTATGGTCACCACAATATAACCAATGCTCAGGGGAACAGTCGTAGGTGGGATCCGTCGTATGGGCAGGGTAGCTAAGCTCGAAGCACAAGAGGGCCAACCTTTGGTACCCCCAGATACGAACAAATCCTGGATATATCTCCCATGTTCAGCTGGTATCAGAGGGATATCTCCTCAACCAACCTCCTGTGACCTCATGCTTAACTCTGGATTGAGTAGAGCTTCATGAGAACACCAATCTATACCATGGATTCCTCCACTCCCTAGACAGACACCTAGTGTTTCGTCTAGTAGTCTTGGATTGTTAACTCACAATGATCTATTCGAAGACTCTAAACCTATTCTAGTTGGTGTACCCTATAAATAAAATCGGTCTAATAAATTTTAAATTTAAGCGTTAATTTTAGTGGTTGTGGTTACTCAAGGGATATGATCGTGAAACTAATGATGTGTAGACTCAATAGTATGCAACATCATCCAATCCTAGACTCATCTATCCAATAAAACAATGTCACTAATATGCAAAATCAACCAACAATTCTGAAATAAAGATGCAATCATCTTTTCGATGCACAAGCAGAACCTAAAATGAAGGCAACAAGCACTCAATGCAAAATCAAGTACATGAAAGTAAAATATTTTTGTATTTTCGCTTATAAACAAGAAGGAAAATGCAAAAAACAAAATGAATATTTTTGTATTTTTTCAATATATATGGAATGAAAAAATGCAAGCAAAATCCTACTATTCAGTCACTGAAGTGCCAAGAAGATCACTAAGACAACCCAACAGATCCTAAACAGCAAGACTCAACCAAAGGAAAGAGCTCAAAAGGAAAAAACCAAGAGGCTAAATCCAAAGAAGAGTAAGAAACCAAGAAGGCTCAACCAAGAAAAACGAAGAGTTATGGTCACAACCAAGGCATGAAACAGTCAAGAAAGAGGCCAACAAAGACTTAGGAACCAACAAAGCCAACCCAACAACAACCAAAATCCATAAACCAACAAAAGCCGAAGTTATACGCCACTGTTGAAAGAATACCTGCGGGTACCCGCGAGCAGTAGAGTAAACAAAGGCGGTTATATGTGGGAAAATCTAAGCTAGCCCGCGGGTGAGGAACGGCAAATGGGAAAATAAAGAGTCCAAGGGCTCAGAAAAAAGGAAGTTTTCTATGGTGTATCTTAACGGCCAATAAGTGACACAAAGCTTTGATAAACAACAACTCTAAATATGGACTATTGCTCAAATGTTTTCCCAAACATGGATGTTCTCCCTAGCGGATTCGCCATTTCTATATTGGAGAAAAATCACTATGGCTTGGGAATACCACAACAGACAGATGACTACCAGAAATCAGCTCAATTCTCAAAACAATGCTATTATAAATGACAATGTTAAGATAATGGAGAAATGTAACCAACCTCGATCCAAACGTTTTATGTAGATCCCCGTTGGAGCTTTCAATCCACGCACTTGAAATCTGCAAATTAGTCTTGACAACCAATATCCAACAAGTACATATAATATATAATCGACATTAACATCATCAATAACAATGGTCCATAATATCACAAACAAATGTAACCCAATGTATAATAAACAACATTCACAACATGATGGACGAGAATATGAGTATTTCTATTGATAAAACAAGAATAAGTACAAAGTGCTACGACCTCTTGCCGGCAACCAATATGAACCAAGATTTGAATCAATCCACTTGTGCCTCCACCACTTCAATCCTCCATCAAAGGAAAACTCAAACTAGATAGGAGTTTGGAAGGTGAACATAAGGGGTTCACAACTACAAGGATCAATGAGTGCAGACTCAAGATAGGGCAAAAATCCACTAGAGTTCTCTTGCTATTCCTTCTCCTCCCGTCCATAGACCATATGTGCTCAATATATAGTCCTCTCAAAGGTAGGTGAAAGGACATATCAAGGCGTTACTGGGGAAGATGGAGAGCCAAAGGTCACCCAATGACCGCTTTTTGGGAGTAAAAAGTAATAAAATAGTGATTTTTACCATTTTACTTGATACCCGCGGGCTGTATTGATGCAACTCGCGGGTACGCATGCTATAGTGATGCAACATGTGGGTAGGAACAAAAATAGGGAAAAATAGTATCTCTGAAGGATATAAGTGAATCTGAGTCAGTGAAATGGATCCAACAGGCCAAAGAATGCTGATGCTCACAGGGTGGAAGATTATGATGTAACAATCTCGCAATTTTTTGCAATAGAAGAAAGGAATCCATCTTTGCATACCATGCTCTTGGGGATTGTTTTAAACCATACAAATTTTTCCTTAATCTGGAAACAAGTGTCGGATCTGATATGTAACCTTCAGGATGATTCATGTAGATCTCTTCTTGAAGATCCCCATGAATAAAATCACTCTTCACATCCATGTGGTGCACCTCCCAGTGCTTGGATGTGGAAATTGCCAAAATTATCCGGATTGAGTCTATTTTTGCAACCGGTGCAAAATTTTATGTGTAGTCCACACCATGGAAATTTGAGAAACATTTTTCCACCAAAATATTTTTTATTTTCAGTTTGAACCATCAGCAGAAACCTTGGCTCGATAGACCCATTTTCATTGAACCAATTTCCTCCTAGGTGGAAGAGAAACTAGCTCCCATATTGCATTGTTATGAAGAGAATTGTACTCTTCATCCTTGGTGATTTTCCATCTCGTATCTCAATGGGAATGGTAGTATGATTTGGGATATGACCCAACCATCAAAAAAAAAATTTGGACAGCAATGTATTAGCATATTAAAGAGCCATACTTTCTCTTTGAAATTTTGCTCGGGCTCTTCTTGGATCGACGAGATTTCCAATGTTAGAACCGACAGATGTGAGAGTCTTTTCTGCCCACTTTGGAAATTGAGTAGGATCATTTGGATTTGAATCTGAACCTGATTATTTATGTTCATTAATATTAGACATAATATCATAAATATCAAAACATAAACTTTTAGTATCATGTCCAGAATCTTCTTCCGAAAGAGGAAGCAATTTTGCAGTTTCTTCTTCCACTAGTTGTAGATCATGAAGTGGTTCTTCAAATTGGACACTTCTATTGATGAATATTATTTTGGATCTGATATCCATGAGTTTGTATCCTTTGTATTATTCAACATATCCAATGAGGATGCACTTAGTACTTTTTGGTTCCAAATATATTATCTTCTCAATTAGAATTCTAGCCCATGCAGTGTACCCGAAAAACCCTAAGATGTGACACATCAGGATTGTGACCAGTGTAGGCTTCAAAAGGATTTTGACCTTTGAAGGATGACTATGCAATTCTGTTATGAATGTATGAAGCCAAATTCATGGCCTCAACCCAAATATTTGAATCCAAACCTTTCGACTCAAGCATACAAGTAGCTATCTCTTTCAATGCTCGATTTTTCCTCTCCGCTACACCATTCTGCTGGGGTGTGTAGGAGACTGTGTGTTGGATTTGGATTCCATTTTCCACACAATTTTGCAGCAGATCAGTTTTGATATATTCTCCACCATTATCAGATCTAAGATATTTTATTTTTCTCCCAATGATAGTCTCAACAGAAGCCTTGAAATTCTTGAACCTTTTGAACACAAGTCCGATTTGTTCATGAGAAATTAGGCCCATGTGAACTTGGAAAAGTCATCAATGAATGTGAGAACATAACCTTATCCATTCATGGAGGGATTTGGTAATGGGCCACTGATGTCACATTGACTCAAACTAAAATACAAGAATCCTTGCTAGCTTTGCCTCGGTTGAACTTGTGCTCAGGATGCTTGCTAATGATGCAACCTTTTCATATCCCTTTTGAGGATTTGATGTTAGAAAGGCCTTCAACCATGGAATTATTTTGTAGCAGATAAAAATAATTGTAATTAAGGTGTCCAAACCTCTCATGCCATATCCGGATAACCTCATTTCCATGATTTAGAACGGTGCTTGGCTTTGAATACAACAAAAATTGGGAAAACTCATATGTTTTTGCAACATGATTTTCCTTTCCTGTTGCAATGAGTTTTCCAGTTCTAATATTAGAAATTTCAACATCATTAGGGCTAAATACAACCTTCTTGGGAAAATCAATATGTGTCATTTGATACACAGAAAGTAGGTTCGAAGCTAGAGAGGGAACATATAGAACATTTTGAAAACTTCCATGTTCTAAGTGTATTGTACCTTTTCCTTTCGATGAAATTTAAGAATCATCTCCCATGTGGATGGAGATGAAGCTGTCAGAGTCCAATTATGAGAAAGAGTTTTTTCTTGCAACCATGTGATTGGAAGCTCTTGAATCTATGAAAATATCTTTTGGATTTGAAACACTTGCCATGAGTGCATGACCTCTTTCTGGATGATCATTACTGTCTCTATTTTCCTTCTTCCTTGCACCATCTGGAAGAGTGATATTGTTCTTCTCCGAGAGAAGGGCCATCTGATCAATAGTCTTCTTCATGCATGACATTTCCAGATGAAATCCCCTACCACAGTAAGAACACTTTGTCTTCTCCTTTCCTTTTGCTTGTCTTTTCTTCATCCCGAGGGTTCATCTAACTGCTTGGTCTTCTCCTTCTGCTTGGGATGATAAAAAATGGTATTCTCCTTTTGATTTGGATTTCCTTTAGCATTCGCAGCCTTGGGTCCTCTAGAAAACAAGGCTTGATCTTTGGAGGATCTCATGGACCCCATCTAAACAAGCTTGTCATGCTCTTTTTTTAAAGACTCAATGAATTCATTCAAGGATGGAATCTTCCAATTCAGAATGGTTATTTTTCCCAGATGAAAGGTAGATACAAACACTGAATAATCTGATCCTAGTTTTGAAAGGATTGAAAGGATCAACTAATCGTCCTTCTTCTTGACACCACATTGCTTCAACTGAAGCACCAAATGCTTGGACTTGGTGAAAATCTCATTGATGGTTTCAAAAATTTTAGGATTTAGGGAAATCAATTCATTCTCTAACTAATAAGTCCTCATCTCATCCTACTTGCTGAAGAGTTTGGGAAGTTGTTCCCATACTTCTTTTGGAGTCTTCAATCAACTAAGATGGAAAAGAAGATCTTTTGAAATATTGAGACATAAGAAACCATAAGATTCATCAAGCTTATTGAAGAACTTGGACTTCTCTATAGTTGCATTAGGTTTTGGTTTTGTTCCCATAGTAACTCTATAGAGTCCCTTGGAGCGGAATACTATCTCTATATCATCCTTCCACTAATGATAGTTGAAAGGAGTAAGAAGATGGTTTGAAGAAGAGTCCATCTTAGCTATAGCGAATGTAATAGGAGGATGTGAGAAACCTGCAGTAAAAAACAACAAACAATTTTTAGGTCGACAATGTGAACTTTTCAAGTTGCATCACACTCGATATAGACTATCAAGCAATCTTGATAAACTAGATGCACAATTATCCAATATTTATGTGGAAAAATTTCTGCTTCTAGTGCAGTGTTGGAATAATTTTGAGGAAACTTGCTCAATATTCATCTGAAAAACTCTGTAAAAGAGTTGCCTTGTCCTTCCATGACTCTGATACCATGTAAAATTCAAGCATAATAGATCTAGAAAACAAGAACAACTATTACTAGAGATGCATGCATAAAATTATGTATCAAAACAATGATGAAAAAGGTTTGCAACAATTCATGCATTATCATTAACTCAAAAGATAGATTATAATGTGTAACAATGACAATAATAACCCAACAATTCGAATACTAGAGAGGTCATTCGAATTGAATGCATGAGAGTGGGTTACTGGTCGGTTAACACCACTCGACACATCAATTAACCACTTAAATACCATGTAATTCATGCCAATAGACTCTGAAACTGTCAAATTGAGTCTAGAACTAAACCGATTTCCCAAATTAGGGGAGGGTGCCTTTCTGACTTCAGTTAACTGATTTTTAGGTGGAATTACACTAAATTAGGTCAAAATGAGTAGGAGGGCACCTCTCTAACTCCAGTTAGCTCAATATAATATTAAATTCTATTAGTTGTATTGATTAGGGTGATTTAATCATACAAATCACCCCAGTGGCTCCCTGAATGATGCAGGAGGCCCGGTTAACTGATATTGATGGCCCAGTTGGATCCCCGAATGAAGGAGGAGGCCCAGTCGACTGAAATTGATGATATGTTGATGATGTAAGCACATATATGAGTCAAAATACTTAGGATAAGTGGTAAATTAGGTTGTTAATCCCAAATAAATGATGTGTTGTTGGAAAATGACTCCAACAACAAGATCTCTGACATAATGAGTGTCAAGTTCAATGTGTTTAGTTTTGGAGTGATACACTCAATTGTACACAAGTTTAATTGCACTTTGATTGTCACATCTCAACTCAGTAGGATACTTTTGTACTATCCCAATCTCTATCAGAATATGTCAGATACACACTGCTTCTTTAGTTTCTTCCTTAGATTTCATATACTCTGCTTCACAAGAAGAAAGAGAAAGAGTTCTCAACTTGTTACTAAATCTAAACCATGCTGAAAGATTTATCTTGTAGTAGATATTTTATTTGATGTATTCCCTACCCAATCAAAATTTGTACAACCAAGGAGTGAGACTGTATCCATGCTAGAATAGAACACACCATAATGCGTTTTCCACTGTAAATATCCGAGAATCTTCTTTTCTCTTGTACAAATGAATCCGATGAGTATTTTGCATAAAACTCAAAAATATGTTGGTTTCAAAATATGTATCATGCCTATTGTGTGTCAAATATATCAAACTTCCCACAAACTAATGATACAATGCAACATCAACAAGATGAATATCACAATCAATAGTTAACTTTACATCGTACTGAAATGGTATAAGTGATGGTTTACAATAAATCATATGAAAACAAGCAAGAAAATTTGTTGCATACTTAGGTTGAGAGAGTAAAATACCATCTTCCATATGCCAAATCCGTAGACCCAAAAGATAATGTAATAAGCCTATATCAATCATTACAAATTCACTTTTAAGATTATCCTGCGTTTCCCATATCAGTGTAAGATGGTTTCCAGTAATAATAAGATGATCCACATAAATTACTGTTATGAGAACATCATCATCAAAGTGCTTTACAAACAAATTTGGATAGATACACATCGCCTAAAACCATTCTTCAATAAATAAGCATCAATGTTTTGATACCAAGATTTAGGTGCTTGCTTAATACCATATAAAGACTTGTTCAATTTGCATAGAAAAATTGAAGTGTCAACAATAATAGATATAGGTGCTTGTTTCATATAAGTTCGTCTTCACTAATATCACCATTTAAAAAAACACTCTTAACATCTCCTTGGTGTGTTTCCCATTGATATGGTGCAACAAATGAAAGAGTATTTCTTATTGTGTTCATTTTAGAAACCAAAGCAAAAGTTTCAATATAATCTATACCTTCTTTTTGAGAAAATACTTTTGCTACTAATCAAGATCTATCTTTTTCAATCTCTCTATCTGCAGTAAACTTTGTTCTATATATCCTCTTACATCCAACTAAATTCTTTCCATGAGGAAGAGGAACAAGTGTCCATGTATTGTTTTTCATTAATGATTTATAATCAATTTGCATTGCTTTTTCCCATTCAAGCTTATATTTGGCTTGAGAATAGGTAGAGGGATCATCTGTGGCCATAAATTTAGTCATAAGAGAAAAGTCATATCTAGTTCTATGAGTACTAGAAGGAAGACCAATCTTAGAACTTGCGTATTCAAGGATTTTCTAAGCCCAAACAAGAAGAGAAGTAGTGGTAGGACCCATACTAGTATCATCAAAAAATTTAGGTCGAGCACTTGAAGAAGAGGGTGAACTAGGATCAATAATAGAAAAAAAAGGAGAGGAAAGAGTAACATAGATAGGAGTAGCAAAAGGTGAAGAAAAATTCAATGCAACATGATGTTCAATAGACTTGGGAGGAGGAGAGACTTCATCAACATGAACATATCACATAATAATGACACCTTGGGTAGAGGGATCAAACAATCTATACGCTTTAGAATCATCACAATAAATAATGAAAAAAAATTTGTGAGACTTGGATTCTAAATTTTTCCATTTTTCTTCTAGGATATGAGCCCAACATTCACTGCCAAATACTTTAAAGTTACTACTATCAGGTTTTCTTCCTTTCCATTTTTTCTCAGCAGTAACCTACAAAACTGCTTTAGTAGGAACTCTATTCAAGATATAGTTAGTGCGAAAAACGACATCATCTAGCCATTTCAACCAAAGTTATATTGTTTATTTTAGCTACCCGATTTTGTTGAGGTGTATAAAAAAAGGTATTTCGATGTTGAATACAAAGGCTTAGATAAGTATGCATTAAATTCATTTTTAATGAATTCCTCCCCATTATCAACTCTCAAAGTCTCCATACTTTTTCCTGATTCATTCTCAACCATGGATTTAAATTTTTGAAAAATACCAAAGGCTGCAGTTTTATGTTTCAAAGATAAAGCCAATATTTGTGACTATAATCATCAATAAAAGTAAGAAAATAGACTACATGAAACAAAGAAGGAGTTTCAAGAGGACCACAAATATCACTATGAATTAATTGCAATGGTTATTTAGCACGCCAAGATTTACCTTTATCAAGCATTTACTGATGATGTTTATCAAGAAAAAAACCTTCACGAACACCTTTAGTGCAAGAAATTGAAGGTAAGCCATGTACCATTTTAGACATAATTTTCATTTTACCATAATTCAAGCGACCTAATCTTTCGTGCCATAATTTTCTTAGTTCATCAACAAGAGAAACATAGGAATAAAATGGTTGATTTTTAATTGAATTAAAACCACTAAACTTATATAATCTTACATTATGATCAACAGGTTTGGAAGAAACAATTTTAAAGTTTTGTTTGATAAATTTTAACACATACTTATCAGACATCCAAGCTTCAAATTTATAACCTTTTTGACATGCACAATAAATAAAAAACAATTTGATGGGAATTCCTTGAAGATGAAACACATATTCCAAAGTACCATTAGGAACATTAACATTACCATATCCTAAAACTGAAATATGATTACCATCACTTAGATACTTTATGTTGTGTGTGCTTTATAGTGTCATAAGAATTAAACAAAGAAGCTAAACTGGGAATGTGATTAGAAGCACCATAATCCATTATCCATTCGACATTAGAAGAAGAATCACTTGGTTGAACATAATAAGAATAGAGGGATACCGAATGCTCTTTGCAATATTTCTTCTTTTCTTACGCAAGTTCATGTCTCCACTTAAAGCATTTCTTTTCAAGGCAGTTTGTTTTTCCACAATACTTACAAGATTTAAACACTTTCTTTTTGTTAGACACCACGTTAAAAAAATTAGAAGCATCATCAATAGAACTTGATACTTGATTATGTGGTTTAGATTTTTTATTAAAATTCTTATTAGGATTCTTTTTACTATGTGCCATTAGATATTTATTATTAGACAATTGTTGGGCACAACCCAAGTGGAAGAAGTTTTGATGGATAAGTACAAGTTAAACGAGGCCTAACATCGACCAATTTTGGGAGAAAAAAATCCGCAATTCCTGGGAGCAGGGTATGGATTGCATCAAAGTGGCAGATAAGGATATGTCCCCTTAGTAAATGCAAAGTAATAAGGACCATCGAAATATTTGAAACATTTATGAAAGAAGTGGCAGTCTATTAGCTACAGAAGCAACGAGTAAACAAGCAGGATGGTGCAAAGGATGTGCCACAGTAATTTCAGATCCACGCGGTCAGAACTGTGACTGTCAGAGAAGCGTCAGAGCCAAAGGAAGCGATGCAAAAGGACAATAGAGCTCTAGCGAAGGAAAGAAAAAGAATGGTCAACAGGAAAACCATGTCATTTTGGGTTTAAGGGTATTATGGGGGTTGGCCCATAGTTATTGTAAAGATGTGACCTTTGGGCACAATCTATAAAATGGGCAATTTTGTATAAGGAAGGGTTAGAGATTCTGGTTATATTTTGGTAGAATCTAACGGATTATTATTGTAGATCTATGCTGAGAGAGATCTAAGAGAGGAAAAAAAATCTGCAGCTGTGTGCACAGAGATATATTGTAGAGAAGAGTCTGCAGATGAGTGCACAGAATGGAACTATTAACCCCTTCCAAGAAATATAAGAACAGTTCTCGTGGACGTAGCTCCCATATGGAGGTTGAACCACATAAATACTTGTGTTGTGTGTTTGAATCTCTGTTAGAATGAATGTTTATGCTTATATATGTGTTTTCATATGAATGCAAATGAGAATGATATGATAAGTAGGGGAACATGCATGTATGAACATTGCGAAGTTGTATTAAGTATGGTAAATTCATAGTCATAGGAAACACACTGTAACAACGATTCAACGAATTTTGTAGGTTTTTGAGATCTACAAAATGCGGAGATACCTGTTGGTAATGATCTGCGAAGTAGATGTTGAGTAAGATGTGCATATAAATCTCACATAACATAACTGCACGTCACGAGGTTATAGAAACTTGATTCTGTAACCACCCATCTTTGCTTCACATGAGACTTCAGCCTGCTCGCAAGTTGATTCTGAAAGGGCTAGTGAAGGGGATTTTGTTGGACCAAAGACTAGAAAGAACCTCACAGAGCTCGGGTCAACCCCAAGGAAAGTAGATAAAGAGAGAGCAGGATAACCAACAAATGATTCTGTTGCCGCGCTAAAGATTTAGCAATATGCGATGTTGTTATGTTATGAGACCATGAAGAAGGAAGTGTAATGAAAAATTTCCATTACCGTGCTAAGAACTGGTAATATGTTATGTGGTATCCGGAAAAGAAAGAAATAGAGAATTGGGTAAGTCAGACAGAACTTGAGTTTGCGAAGAAAGAGAACAGACATCCACGTCTTACCAAAGAACAATGGTTGCAAAGGTACATATTCACTGACCTACATCAAATTTTCTTTGCATCATTTTCTACTGAGTTGAACGAGTGGATATTGAGGATAGCAGAACGCAAAAATTGTTTCCAGGGTGAAGAACCTACAGCTTGAAATCTAGAGTTGATTCAGAGGCTTAAAGGAATTGACAACCAAACTTCAAGAGCAATAGACTTTTGGTTTGATAGCTTACTGGAAGGATACGTTACAGAGTTTGTTGTGGAAACATTGAAGTCCTACAGTGCAATAGAAGGAGATTTATTTCAAGGATTTAGAGGTAAGTACTTGAAAAAACTCAGTTTATACACTAAGATGTTACTAGTTGAAAAAGGAGTCTTAAGAATGCAATTAGATTCCTAGTGTTTAGGTCTGTAATGTTCAGTAACACAGATAGTGACACAGACGAATATATTGGTATTTTAAGAAGCGGAAAGAGATATAAAGTTAGCACTAGAAAGAGGTCTCGTGAAGCCTAACCTCTCACATTCCTAGAAACTGAGTTAGGAAGTGATAGAAACTCATATCAGGTTGATTTTGATACCGAAATAGAACCTAGATGCACTGGCTATCAGCCTATTACTCTGCATAAACCCATAGTTGAGGGCATAAATATTACTAGTTCACAGAACACTAGTAGAATTAATACTGCAAGAGAAAATACTCATAATGAGTCAAGTAGTGGTATACCTCCATCATCTTAGAACACTACATGTCCTAGAATAAGAATGGTAGACGATATTAAACTACCTATTTTCAAAGGAAATGGCCTAGAAGACCCAAAGCAACACTGGTTTCTCTATGAAGTTGTATGGAACATTAAGCAAGTATAGGATGATGCTATAAAACAAGCTCAGTTAGTTACCACATTTAGAGACAGAGCTCTAACATTATTCATGAAGTATTATATGGGACAGAACAAATCGCTAGTTGATATCAAAACTGCGCTTATTAGAGAATTCAAGAAACCTAAGTCAGAATCTTAGTGCATCACAGAGTTAAAAGAAATCAAATAGAAACCTAATGAGACTGTATGGAAGTTCGATCAAAAGTTCAAAGCATTACTAGATCAAGTTAGCTTTGAAATAGCACCGCAACAACATCAAGAATGGTTCATAGTTGCATTGTTTCCCCATATTGGATTACCGTTGATGTAAAAAAAGGTAGCATCTCAAACATAAGCATTAGAGATTGTGATGAAGCTAGAAGCTTCTCCCATTGGAGAAACTATTGCAAAAATGGTACAAAGAAAGACACAGTTAGCCAACTTGACATTACATCTACAAGATATGAAGAAAGGAAAAGAAACAAGAGAAAAAGTTTGGTGTACAAAATGTAAAGGAGAAGGACATTCCAAGGAACATTGTCCTGTATACAGAGACTACATCACTAGTGGAGCACCAAAACCATTGAATTAACCGCAAGGACCATGGTGTGAGATTTTTGGATGTAGAGGAAATCGCCCAGAATATTGTTACCTGCTTCAGAAATATGTACAGACACCAAAGAATCTGTACTGCACATTCTGTAAGTCAGTTGGACATGACGATACCAACTATAGAGCTTACGATCTCATGATAGAAAGAAAGCATGATATTTGCAGAGCCCAAGGAGAAACACCGCATAATAATGAAAATGAGCAGTATGACCAAGGCGCATATAGAGGACGTGGTGGATACAGAGGAAGAGGATGCAACAATGGACAAGGATGAAGAATAGGTTATATTGTATGCTATAACTATGCTCAACGAGGACATCTAGCCAGAGACTGTCAAAATCCATGCACTACTTGTAAGTACTGCAAGTCATTTGGCCATGTCATTGAATCATGTCCCATTTTGCAAGGAAAAATGCAAGAGAAAAGACCAGAAGGACATAACCAGAATATACAAATGATAGCAGCTGAGAAGAGGAACAAGTATCGCAACATTCATGTTGTGACATGAAGTGGAACCATGACAGGTGATGACAGTACAAATGAAGTTTAAACTTTTGAAGATCACTTAAACATACCAAAGCCTACTGATGGTCCTTGGGTAATAAAAGCAACTGGAAAAATGCCTATATTTAACCTCAACCAAAAGAAAAATACATTCATGGAAGCAAGAAAAATCTTTCAGAATGTGGAACCTTTGACCACAAGAAGCCAATAGAAAAGTGATTAGACATCGATACTGGATATGCCAATCTCGTATGATGGATCACGAACTTCGCCAGAGCAGATAAGTCCTATAATGCACTTCTTACAGAGTTGCATAAAGTTGCTAAGACATGGAAATGACTTAGGGGGATTACAGAACCTACTAGAAAATTACGAACAACGTAACACATTGAATGATGCACACAGAGCACTTCATCATATCAAGAATCACAGATAGATAGGAAGAGAAATGAGGCTAAATTCACAAATTGGAGATTACGAAATGAACCAGGTCATTCTCTACCTAGGCTCATAGGTCAATGTCTTGAAAATACAAACATGGGAATAGATGGGAAAGCCAAAGTTATCTTGGTTGCCTATACAATTAAGGTTAGCTAATCATCAAAAGGTTATACCCTTCGAAAGATTATCAAGTATTCTTGTAGACATTGATGGACTACGAAGTAAAGCAGACTTCGAGGTTATCGAGATTATAGATGACAGTAATCCTTATCCTGCATTATTGGGGATTGACTAGGCAATTGACAACCTTGCAATCATCAGTCTCAAGAAAAAAAAAATGATATTTGAAGGACTGGATATTAGGGTCATCGCACCCTTGGATCCTTCACAAGGACCTAGATATATTGAGCCAATCCGAGAAGAATGTAGAGCTGAAGAACTTGATAATATCTACAAGATGACAGTGAATCAGGAAGATTACACTAATCCTAAGGATGATGGAACACTAAGCTGGAGATGCAACAGTTATTGCATATCAGAATCAGATGCAGAAATGGAGAACTAGCAGAGTCGAATGCATGAAGTATCAAGAAGATGATGTGTGAAGATCACAAATTCACTACGTTGGATTGGAATAGAGGTAAGCCCAATTCCTACTTATGATGTCTTAGGAAATATACACACATTTATTCATGAATATCTAGTATCAGTTCCAAGAGAACATAAGTTAGCTGCTCTAGATATGGCATTGCAAGCTACACCTTCTAGATGGTGGGCTGCACATAAAGAGAACCTGAATACATGGGAAGAATGTCAGCACATGATGAAAATTAGATTTGCAGAGCATGATGAGATAGCATAAGAAAAATAAAATGGATATATTGATCCTAGAGATCATATAGAACTTTACTTGAAATCTTGGATACATACACCTAAGAAAGAATGGGTTCACATGTTTATACACACATTGGATCAAATACCAAATAATTGGTTTACAGAAGCAAAACTTCGCAGAGGAACAATAGAATGGAACATACTAATAACTGACTTTCAATCCACTTTCAATTTTGAGGATGATTGTCCGAGTATTAGCAAGGCTCTACAGGTCATTAAAAATAAGATATTCAACGATACCCCATTATTGATATATGAACAACCAGAGTGGGCTATACAATTTGAGCATTCCCTTGAATGTTATAACCTCACATTAGATGAAGATGAAGATGAAGATCCTCGCTATGTGCATATACCTGAGTCAGAAGGAGAACGCGATGTTGAAGGGCCTAGTTTAGAAATTCTAGACTTGAGTATTCCTGTGAAGACCAGAAAGATCAACATTGGTACTGAGAATGAACCAAAATTTTCTTCTATTGGGGATTACTGGGATGAAGAAATATTAGGATAGATTGCATACCTACTGTGTGAATATCAATATTTTTTTCCTACCAATTTTTCTGAAATGAAAGGCGTTTTAGGTGACTTAGGAGTTATGAAAATACCTCTCAAGACAGATACAAATCCTATTGAGCATATACCTTACAGATTGAATCCAAGATATAAAGAAAGGGTTAAGGAAAAAATTGATAAGATGCTTGACGTGGGAATTATTGAACCAGTAGAGGAATTGGAATGGATAAGTCCTATGGTAATTCAGGATAAGAAATCTAAAAGTGAAATCAAAATCTATGTGGACCTCAGAAAATTGAATGATGCATCCTTGCATGACCCATTTCCTACTCCATTCACAGACGAAGTGCTAGATAACGTAGGTGGACAAGAGAAATACTCTTTCACTGATGGCTTTTATGGATATCATCATATTAGAATTTCTATAGAAGATAGACATAAGACCACATTTGCTACTGAATGGGGATCATATTAGTACACTGTTATGTCGTTTGGATTGAAGAATGCACCTGCTATCTTTTCAATAGTTGTTGTAGCTGCATTTAAGGATTATATTCATAAGTTCTTAGAAGTATATTTTGATGATTGGATAGTATTTGGTCTACTGAAGAACCATTATGCGAACTTAAGAATGGTGTTAGCAAAGTGTAGACAATACCATATTTCCTTGAATCTGAAGAAGATCATCTTTTGTGTTCCCTATGGAATTCTATTGGGACACATAGTATGTAAGCATGGATTGATGGTCGACCCAGTAAAGATCGCAATCATTGTAAATCTTCTAGCACCTAACTCCATGACGCAGTTATGCACTACGTTGGGGCATACAGGATACTATAGAAAGTTTACCAAAAGATATTCGCAGATCACTTCGCCTATGGAGAAATTATTAAAGAAAGAAGTGAAGTACAGTTGGATTGAAGATTGCCAAAAAGTATTCGACACACTGAAAGAGAAAATGGACACAACGCCTATTCTAGTTTTTCCTGACTGGAATAAACCATTTCATGTACACGTAGATACTTCATCTATAGCACTTGAATTGTACTAGCTCAACTAGGTGAGGGAGGTATCGATCACCCCCCTAAATTTTCAAGTAGAAATCTCTCTTCAACAGAAAATAATTATACCACGATAGAAAGAGAAGGCTTAGCCATGGTATACGCATTGCAGAAGTTTAGAAACTATCTGCTAGGTTCACATTTTTGCATGTTTACTGACCATTCAGCTTTGAAGTACTTGGTCAACAAACCAATGTTAAGGGGAAGAATATGCAGATGGTTGTTACTATTTCAGGAATATGATTTTGAAATCATTGTAAAACCAGGAATATTGAATGTAGGACCTGGCCATCTGTCATGCATTGAGAAGGAAAATAACCAAGTAATGTGGAGGATAGTCTACCATATGTGTTGTTATTTGCTATCCATATAGCAGATGACTAGTTCAAATATATCATAGAATTGCTGACTACAGTATTAGCGCCTACAGAGTTTACTACGCAGCATAAGAAACAATTAGTTGTAAGTGCAACTAACTTTACCATAATTGTTGGACAATTGTATAAATTAGGACCAGAAGAAGTATTGCGAAGATGCAGGCTAGAACACGAAACACCTAGTATACTAGTCGAAGCAAAACTAGTGAAGGACTGTAGCGCAGTTACAACCACACAGTTCATCTTCGAGAATATTTTGACAAGATTTGGCTGTCCAAACATTTTAATGAGCGATCAAGGAACTCATTTCTTGAATAGAACTATTGCATCCTTGACAGAAGAATTTTAGATATACCATTAGAAGAGCACACCATATCATCCACAAGATAATGGCACTGTAGAAGCATTTAACAAAGTCTTGGAGAATG
This sequence comes from Larix kaempferi, assembly GCA_027924585.1. Lineage (NCBI taxonomy): Eukaryota > Viridiplantae > Streptophyta > Pinopsida > Pinales > Pinaceae > Larix > Larix kaempferi. Next base: position 4,738,459 of record BSBM01000792.1, read on the forward strand.
CATTGACTAAAGTATGCAACAAAAACAGGGATGATTGGGATCTCAGAATATCAACAGTACTATGGGCATATAGAACACCTTGTAAGAAGTTGACAGGTCCTACACCTTTCATATTAGCATATGGACGGGAAGTTGTCATGCCCATGGAATACATAGTACCAAGCTTGAGAATTGCATCATTTACAGAAATGGCAGATGATTGGACAATGCAAGAAAGACTACTACACTTATTTGGACTGGAGGAAGATCGCTTCATTGCAAGTTTTCACCAACAAGTGCAGAAAAACAAAGAAAAAGCATGGAATGATAGATACATCAAGACTAAATTGTTCCAGGTAGGAGACTTTGTCCTCCTCTACGATAGCAAATTTATGAAATTTCCTGGAAAATTCAAAATGCATTGGCTAGGACCATATATTGTTAAACATGTCACTAGTGGTGGTGCAATTCAGTTAGCCACACTACTTGGAGAAAATTTGAAAGGACTTGTTAATGGGAGTAGACTAAATCCTTACAGGGATGGCCTTACTCTTCTAGATACCAGTTAAGCAACGCAAGAAAATTTGAAGTGTCAAGTGCAGTTGAAATTGGGCACTAAAAATAAAAGAATAAGATTATGAACACAGTTTTTGGTAAAATGCGAAGTGTTCACAAAAATGGAAGCTGTGTTATGAAGCACACATAGAAAGCTGAGTTGCGAAGTAAGAGAGGAATCACAATGTGAACTTAACATCAAGAAGAGGAAAATGCGCAGTGAACCTCACAATTCACATCTCCACTAGAAAATTAAAAAATGGATTGCACTGCAAAGTTAAAAGTAAGAAAAGAGAAATGTGTAGTGAACCTCACAATTCACATTACCACTAGCGAAGTAAAGGAAAACTAGTCATTACAGTTTTTGCTCGGAATGTAGTCGCTATACAATAATTTTTGAAATCAAATGTTTCCACATTTAAGGCATATTCGTCCATTGAAGACACATTCAATGAAAGGAAAGGACCAATATCTATTCAACATTTGGCCAACAGACATAGCATTTAATGCTAAGTTAGCCATTTTTTGGCACACCTTAGTGTTGAGGTTCCTATAAATAGTAAAGACCGTTTACTTACTGGTTTTACCACAAATTTTCATTTTTACTACCTATAAATTCCTAAGCGTTTACTAATTGAAAGCAATAGCTATTCGACAGTATATTTCTGAGCAGTCGACATTAGAAGAAATTTTGAGTGATTTCATACATTCTGCTTTAGAAGAAGTTATGAAGAAGCCCGTAAAGCAATCAGTCCCAGAACGTGGGAGTTCATCTAGAAATGCACCGAGGAATGTACCACAATAGAAGAAATACAAGCAGAAGGACACTGAACTAGAAAATTCGAAGGCCACGAGTGTTCTAAAGCCATTTCCACCAGCATCGACTCAAGAGAGACCCATATATCTTATTCCAGAATACATCTTTTCGAGGAAACGAGATGCACCAGAGGTGCTTCTCGTGAATAAATATCTGTATGATATTCGCATGACGCCAATGTCAAGCCATGTGCGGATTAAGGAGAATTTGTTCGGTAAAATTCTAGAGTGAAAATTCATAGACCATGATTTTCTCCAGGACACATAATTTCCACAATTCCAACCACATCAATATATGTGCAGAAGGTATGATGAAGTTACCAAGCAAGCAACTATTCATCCGCAAGACTAGATTGCGCCATTGCAACCATCAGGGTTGCTGAACCTACTGCGCATACCACATTTTGATAGAATCCCAGAGCTTACAGCGGTAGTGCACACACTAATTTCATGCACGCACCAGGGATACTTGTGGTTGGACTACAAGATAGACATTAACATCGATCTCATCTATCGGATCACGCACTTGTGCAAAATGGGTGTTGATCATGCAATTGAGTTCATTGGGAAGAACAAGGATAAAGAGTTGGCTACAAGGATGAAGAGTGAATTTGGGATAGCCAAAGGAATCTGTGGTTATACAACCGTCATGATCAAGGATCAAGCCACGTGGTTCACAGTTCGGCCCCTTGCAGGAAATATCCTGAGGAAATGCAGACCGAACGAGGGTACCAACTGCTGCAATATCCTTGGCTGCAAATACTAAGGAAGGCTTTCAGTTCACTTGGGAAAACTACCTGTTGAATGAATTCTTAGAAGACATCCACGATACATAGGAAAATGGAGGTCAGTTCCACTATAGTTGGTTTCTAGTATTGGTTGCCTTTGTAGGATGGAAGGAGCCTTGCTATCACCAGAATGTCCCGGTATTCGTTGGAGACTGCCGAGGACCGAGGTTTGTGAACATGTGGGAAAACTTGAAGCTAGATCGACAAAGGGTAAACAACTACATTTGCTTACTTACTATGAGCAATTATGCAAAGTCATTCAGAGGACTCTGCATATCACTAAGGAAGTGACAGCTCGCTACATCTAGAAGTTGAATTTCAAAGCTGAATTGCACTTCATTTACATTCAGCTGCGATTACAGCTCATGCCTCCTCAATGGTTTGCATGACTATATCAACTAGAGGCACAGAAACTCGACCTGATTATGGAAGACTGGTCATCAAAATGGAAGGTTGATGCGCCAATGACATAGATCACCACTTCAGAAGAAAGCGAAGCTGGAGATACGCAAGACCAAGGTGATGATACAACAAGTGCACAGAACCCAGAACCAAGTCAAGGTGTAGAACAACAACAAGCTGTTTGCTTGTCAGCAGGAGAGAAAAGAAAGGAAGCTGACATAGTCATTCCAGAAGGAATGTAAAGGAAGAAACATAAAGCTATTAAGCTTCCACTCGATTCGCAGTTGCATGATGATGACTATGATTGCATTGCAGTCAGAGTGTCATAGCATATTGAAGAAACACTTGCACTAAAGGAAATAAATCAATAAATAGTGTAAGCAGGCGTGATGGAGAGCGACACAGAACTGAAGAGTCTAGAAACAAGAGTTGAACAAGTCCAATGAGACTTGGCGAGAGAATCATATTCTAAAGATAGGGCAGGTGAGACAAGCCAAAGAAAGAGAAAGGCGCCTGCCTTAACAATGAGACCTCGACTAGTCAGAATTGAGTAGATGAACGTCATATTTCCAACTGATGAACTCTCTGAAGGTGTGAATCATCTCGTACACCTAGATATTAATGTTGGGATGTTTCCCATGGAGGGATTACATAATCTGCATCTACAGGTTGTGGAAGAAATCTGAGATAGAGACATAGTCTCTTATAACCAAAATCTGAAGCTAGAGGAAAGCTACAAGGACCTAAATGATGAATGCACACTAAATAGCAAAGATTTTTCCTATGCACAAGAGAAGCAGAAGAAGTTGAAGATATTTTTTGCCTAATTTTGTGCAAATATACCAGACTCCCCAAAAGAGCCACTATTTTGAGGATTGGTGCCACTGTAGACAACCTCAAAACTAAGATGGAAAATATGGAGATTGGATATAAGGATCAGATTGTTGACTTAGAAGCTTGACAACAATTTGGCACCTCATAGCAAGATAAAGAAGCAAGATCCAAAGAATTGAAGGTTTCCACAGAAAACATCTCCGCAGAAGTGGCGAGATGTCAAGACCTATTTGATGAAATTACCAAGGTATGGGATATGCTATAAGAAGAAAAAGAGTTGCAGAAAATCCAGGACAAGGTACAACAACGGAAGAAAGATCTTGATTTTTTGAACATGGCTATGAAGTATTTTCCACCAAGGAAAAGAATCCAAAAGTTCACAAAGAAGAAATAAATTCAAAAGGATTTGGAAGCGTTAAGGGTGAAGGAAACTTAAGCTTCATAGATGATCCGAATTTTAGGGGGCATATGGTCTAAATTCGGATATATAAGCCATAAAAGTATTAAATAGAGAGGCCACCCTCTCTCATCCATGGTATTTAGTAGCACATATTTTTGGCACATGGTATAGTCTCAAAACACATTGTAATAATGCTATATAAAGGCCTAGCAAGCCTTCTCATGATAACAAGTTACTCATTTGGTTTCTCTCCTATTTTCTATTGTTCATTGTGAGATTAATTAGATCTGAGTGACTTATTGATAATTAGTTTCTGTCACGTCCCCATTTTGACCCCCTTTGATTTAAATTGTAAATGATGTAAATACTGATATTTAATCATGGTGAGGAGCTCAAGGCCAAGGCCCCACCATTGATTTAGTGTTTATGTATCGGCAATTAAAATAGATGCCTATGGTTCTTGTGCGAGATGGGCACAATGTATATAAGACATCATGTAATTACGAATTTTTAATGAAAAACCCACAACCGGCTATGCAATGCAACAAAAGAGACGGGGCATGGTTCTACAAGGAATAGGGAGGGAAATTATTCAAACCCTTGAGCCAATAGTATTAATCCATGTGTCAATGGGGAAACCCATAAACCACCAACTACCCATTTTGTCTCATGTACCCAATCATTTAATTTTTCCAAGAAATTGGTTAAGGCAGTTAATGCCTTGGGAATGAAAGAGTATGGGCAAGCCATTTTCGTGCATGGGCAAGCCATCAACTTGGAAAAAATGGTGTTTTTGCTTGTGGGGCAAGAAACCACCCACGAAATGGTGCCCAAAGCCATGGGGAAGGGGCAGTCTTCAGGCATTCACGCAGGAGGAGCTATCTGGGTCTTTCCCTTCACGTTTTTCAGCAAAATCCTGCATTTTCCCATGCCTGGAAGTTCGTTTTTGTATATATAGCAGTCTGGGAGAGAAGGGCCACGTTTTTGGGGACTATATGGAGGTCGTTTTTGCCCCGAATTGCCCAAGGACGTTTTTCTAAAAACGGATTGACTCCACAGGGTTGTTTCCCAACTTCCCATTTTCGTTTTTGGGGGTTCCAACGTTTTGCTGAGCTAGCTGAAACCCCATCTCATGCATCTACCTGTAAAAACGTTTTATCCTACCCCATAATTGTGTTCTGCTGTAGTGTGCATCCCCATTTTTGGTTTGAACCTGTGAATTGAAGTTTTGGAGTGGTAGTGGACAGAAGTAGCTTGATAAACCTAGTGGGGGAGACAACCTCTCAAGAAGATCAAGAGGGCTTTGGTTACTCTTCTATGCATACCCTGAGAGCACTAGATAGGGAAGGTATGGCTTGAGGGACTGTATAGCAGAGAAAAGAATACTTCCCGGTGCTGGGTGTGTAGGTAATGTGGGTGCCAAGCTAGATAGATCTTGCAAAGGTTATCCCTGGCTCTGTGCTGGAGCTCACTAGCTTAGCAATTCTTCCCTCCCATGTCCTAGCAGCCTGATAAACCCAATTGCAGATTGGCTTGGCTCATATTGGTGTATGCCTGGCTATGTGTGAGTCTGTTGTTCCCTGATTCCTTGTAGAGATCATGCCCAGCTCGGGGGTGGCAGTGGTGCTGAGAGATTGAGGAGCACACTGGCCTACGGTTGGGTGGAACGTTGCAGTTGCATAGCCAGTTGCGTGGGACTACTTTCGTATAAGATAAGTATTCTCTTGTGTTAAATTGCAATTACTTATTTGATGAACATCTTAAATGTATGATGGGTGTGAAATTCTTAATATTCCGCTGTGATTATCTCAAAACCATACAGTTCCATCTATCTCTGTTATATTATGTTCATGCTTATGATTAAATGTTTCATAGGGCTAGACGCCCAGTTTAATATCACACATGTTATGCATTTGTGTATGTATATATTCTTATTCATTTGAATTTGAATGCTTGCTTGCTGAATGGATATGGGGTCTAGATGCCCGGTTTAACCGTCACGATCCTCTCCATCTAGCCGGTTGGATGGGAGGGGACGTGACAGTTTCAGAGGTGGGGCTCATCTTTGAGCCTCACCTCCCATTCACTTCATATGTTTTTGTTCATGCTTATTCTCATGCAAGATTAGTGTTTTTCATGTGAATTTTATGACAGATTTGCATGCTTAATCTCCTCCTCTATCGGCATTCAAGCCTTCCGGTTCTCAGCTTCCAAGATCCAGATCAGTGGTATCAGAGCAGGTACACTCTCCATTGGGACACTATTTTGAAGGATTATGCGGGTTCAACGGAGGTTCCACAACCTCTACAACAACCCATGCTTCTCTACAAACCCTTGGCATCTCTATACTCAACACTCTCACATTCAACAAACTTTGAATAGGTTCCATGGATTGCACAGGAGGTTTTAGAGGCTCTACCATAGCTCATCGGAAAGGTATTTCTATCAGCTCAAATGGGTATTTCATGGAATTTCATTTTGTTTCCTGGTTTGGTAGATATGCTTGTTTGAAGTAGGATATGTTTGTGCATAATGCGGCCGGACGTACAACAACTTTAAACAAGTACTACTGACTCCACAGAATGTCTCAGAGTCTCTACCATAGTTCATTATAAAGTTCTTTCTATCTTCTAAAATGGATATTTCACGAAATTTCATTTCATTTCCTGGTTTGTGAGATATGCTTGTTTGAAGTAACACATGTTTGTACACAATGCAACCGGACATACAAACACTTTAAACAAGTGCTACAGACTCCACATAACATTTCAGAGGCTCTACCATAGCTCATTGGAAATCTCTTTCTATCAGCTAAAATGGGTATTTAACGGTCTTTTATTTGGCTTTCTGGTTTGAGAGATATCATCGATTGAAGCAACATATGTCTGCAAAATGCTTCAACAAACATTTTCTCACTATCTGGGCCACCCCAGACCAAGTATGTTATATGGATGGAAAGGTCTCTTCGAGACCTCAAATGGGTCTTCAACAGAATTCAATTTCACTACATGCATCAGAAGCTATGAATGAATTTGCAGCAAGACATCAACTACACCAAAGATCATGAATTTTCAATTTTTTTAAATCTTAATGTAATCATGGTTATGGGTTAACCACACAAAACCCATGGTTATGGGTCAACCACACAAAACCCACAGTTGTGTATTGTAATCATGGTTGTGGGTCAACCACACAAAACCCACGGTTATGGGTTAACCACACAAAACCCTTCTCTTTAGTGGAAATAAGCTTGTCATTGCCCCTATGGTTATGGGTCAACCACATAAAACCCACGGTTATGGGTCAACCACACAAAACCCATGGTTCCGAGTCAACCACACAAAACTCTTCTCTTCATTGGAATCAAGCTTGCCATTTCCATCATGGTTATGGGTCACCCTCGCAAAACCCACGGTTATGGGTCAACCACACAAAACCATTCTCTTCATTGGTAGCTAGCACATTGTAATCATGGGTCTCTTTTTAGCATGAAATGATGGGGACCATCATTTTCTAAGGGGGGAGGAATGATCTGAATTTTAGGGGGCATATGGTCTAAATTCGGATATATAAGCCATAAAACTATTAAATAGAGAGGCCACCCTCTCTCATCCATGGTATTTATTAGCACATAGTTTTGGCCCATGGTATAGTCTCAAAACACATTGTAATAATGCTATATAAAGGCCCAACAAGCCTTCTCATGATAACAAGTTACTCATTTGGTTTCTCTCCTATTTTCTATTGTTCATTGTGAGATTAATTAGATCTGAGTGACTTATTGATAATTAGTTTTAGAGGTGGGGCTCATCTTTGAGCCTCACCTCCCATTCACTTCATATGTTTTTGTTCATGCTTATTCTCATGCAAGATTAGTGTTTTTCATGTGAATTTTATGACAGATTTGCATGTTTAATCTCCTCCTCTCTCGGCATTCAAGCCTTACGGTTCTTAGCTTCCAAGATCCGGATCAATAGAATTTACAACCAATGCAAGAAGAGGCGCTTACACTTTCTGAAGAAATTGAGCAGAAGTTGCAAGAAATCCGGACAATAGAGAGCACTCTGAAGGAGAAACTTCTAGAACCGATTTCAGAGGAGATGTTCGAAACAATTAAGGATTTTGAGAAAGAATCCAAGGAAACGGTTGCGAAGTTAAGCGTAACTTTGAAAGAGTTCGTTGCGAAATCAAACATCTCATAGGGTGCGTAGATGGAAAAACCCAGTCAAAGTGGCTCAAGGGCGAGCCATGATTAAGTGTTATGGGCCTGTTGGGCGTAGCCCAAGTGGAAGAAGTTTTGATGGCAAAGGTACAAGTTAGGCGAGTCCTAACATCAACCAGTTTTGGGAGAAACAACTCTGCAATTCGCAGGAGCAGGGTATGGAGCGCAATGAAGTGGCGGATAAGGATCTGTCCTCTTAGTAAATGTGAAGTACTAAGCACCATCGAAGTAATTGGAGAAGTTATAAAAGAAGTGACAGCATCTCAGCTACATAAGCAAAGAGTAAAGAAGTAGAATGGTGCAAAGGACGTGCCACAGTAGTGTCAGAGTCGTGCGATCAAAACTGTGATTGTCAAAGAAGCGTCATAGCTAGAGGAAGCAACGCAAAACGATAGCAGTGCTCCAGCGAAGTAAATACAAAGCGTGGTCAAGAAGAAAACCATGCCATTTTGGGTTTAAGGGTTTTGTGGGGGTTGGCCCATAGTTATTGTAAAGATGTGACCTTTGGGCACAATCTATAAAAGGGGAAATTTTGTATAAGGAAGGTTTAGAGATTATGGTTAGATTTTGGTAGAATCTGACAGATTATTATTGTAGATATATGCTGAGAGAGATCTAAGAGAGGAAAAAGAATCTACAGGTGTGTGCACAAAGATCTATTGTAGAGAAGAGTCTACAACTAAATGCGCCGACTTGAACTGTTAACCCCTTCCAAGAAATATAAGAACAGTTCCCGTGGACGTAGCTCCTATCTGGGGGGTGAACCATTTAAATACTTGTGTTGTGTGTTTGAATCTCGGTTATATTCAATTTTATTGAATGCTTATGCTTATATATGTGTTTTCATATGAATGAGAATGATATGATAAGTAGGGTAACATGCATGTATGAACATTGCGAAGTTGTATTAATTATGGTAAATGCGTAGTCATAGGAAAAGCACTATAACAATAATTCATCGAAGTCTGTAGGTTGTTGAGATCTGTGAAGTGCGCAGATAACTGTTGGTAACGATCTGCGAAGTAGATGTTGATTAAGCTACACATATCAAGCTCACATAACATAACCGCGCGTCACCAAGTTACAAAAACTTGATTCTGTAACCACCCATCTTCGCTTCGCATGAGACATCATCCTACTCACAGGTTGATGCCGAAAGGGCCAGTGAAGGGGATTTTGTTGGACCAAAGACTAGAAAGAACCTCGCAGAACCTGGGTAAACCCCGAGGAAATTAGATAAAGAGAAAGCATGATAACCAACAACAATTGACCACTACAAATTAATCTATCTTTCTCATTTATCAAACCTTTACAAAAATATTCAAAAGAGGATTTGCGAGTAACCTTTTACATTTCAATGGCCCTATTCCTAATTTAGATGAACATATCAACGCATGAGGTAAATTTTGTTCCACAAGAACAGTTACTAGAGCATTGCCATTCTTCTTATAATATGTACCACAATTACTTAATTTTTCATTATAAATTATAATTTTAGTATGGAATGAATCTATTCTATCAAAATATTTAGGTTCTAAGTCATAGATTTTGTTTTCAATATTGTAAGAAGAAATATCGTCACTTTTATCAAATAAAGAAGATAGGGTTTTCCATACTTGAATATGACTATCCTTATCTTCATTGTGTACATGCAAGCTGTCATAAACAAATTTTCCAATGAGTCCTCTTTCTTTATGACATTATTATTCCCATATTGCCAACTCTTTTTTGTTGGTTTGTTTGGTTAGATTAACTTTAGTTAACCTCCATAAGTTCTTAATCCAAAGCACGTAAATCATCTTTCTCTTCCATGAGAGATAGTTAGATCAAACTAATGCAGGAATATAAACAATTTATGAAGTCATGGTGATAAAATCCTTAAGCCAAAAATAAAAAAAATTGAATGTCACAAAAATAGGAAAAGTAATTTAAAATTAGAATTTTCACACGAATGTTGAAACCTTTTTGTAACTAACTGACAGATCTGTAACTTCTCTACACAAAAAAATGAACAAAAATTGCCAAAAGCAAAAAAAATCATTGAAAACAATGCATGCATGGGCTAGATAAAGGTGGGGCATGTATTCGCACTCTAGTAGTGTATAAGGCGCGTATGACTATCAAAATTAGGAAAACTTGCAGAAAAATCATTAAAAATGCCAGCGAAGCCATCCAAATAGAAACATTCATCAATATGAAGCAAAGAAATCCAAACACCAAAATATGCAATCCAAAATATAGATCCTTGATGCTAGATTAGTATACAATAGATTTCAATTCAAAAATACAAAAATAAATTAAGAAAAACTTGAAAATTTATGAAAAATCCTAAAAAGTAAAGGTGAAAGTTAGCATTTGAAAAAAAAATCAAATATGTAGAATATAAACAAGATTTGAAACTACCACCTCGGTATTGTAGATCGGGTCATAAAAATACAAAATATGAAGTGCTCAAGTAAAAACATGAGACAATTTTGATTGAAAACAAAAATATAATATTTTACTAAAGAAGGTAGAATATAACAACCTGCTCTTATACCATGTTAGAATATTGAGAATATGAAAAAATCAACAACAATACAAAACATGCATAGCATGAGCTATTATAGATTTCTATTTAATCAAGTAATAAATAGCATGAACACAAATGGATATAAGAGAATAGAAAAGAGAACACCAAATATACATGGTAAAACCCCAAATGGGAAAACATCCACGAGAAGGGAAAAATATTCTTATTCCTCAAAATATCTTCAACACTGCAACTTGATCTCCACTCCACATATGCTATCCCATAATATTACAAATATAAGCACCACATATCAACTTATCATATCATATCATATTCCCAAAGGCTCCCCCTCACCTCTATTATATACCAAAAGGTATAGAAGAATAACATCCCTCTTTTACACGCGGGATAAATGATTTTCCACCTCTTTATATAATGAATGGTAAAAGGAGTATTTTTCTCCATTATACATGTGGGAAAATTTAGTATTATAATATTTAGAGTTTTTTATTTATTTACTTTTCTTTCCACTGCTACTTATGACATCTTACGACATCAACTAGACATCATTACACATTTAATTATTAAAATTACACATTCGAACATTGTTGTGGCTTCCTTTGCTAGAAATAGGGAGGCTTGAATACCCTCTTTCTTTTTTCAAACTTCTCCTTTATCTTGTATTTACATGTCTTATGGAATTTTGGTCGTCTTTTTCTTTGATCATAGTAGTGCTTGTACTACCTTATGGTTTCATCTAGAGTTTGAGGAACATCAAACTCAATTATGTCCTTGTATGAATGAGGTAATCCACTTATAAAATGTTGATTTTTGACCTTATCATCTCCAATATACTTGACATATCTCAACAGCTCCAATACTTTATTGGCATATTCCTCCATGTCCATTTGTCCCAATTCCAACTCATGGAACTCTTTGATTTTGTCATTATAGTACCTATCAGATAGGTACTTTTTCTTGATGTACTTCTTGAATTGCTTCCACACAACCTTCATTTCATTGATATTCTTCACTTGCATAAGGTGGTCCCATAATATAGATTTGCTTCTATTCAAATTAAATATTACCACCCTTTCCTTCACGTTCCTAAAGTAGTATTGCACTTGTAAATACTTCCTCATCCTAAGAAGCCAAGCCTCCTCTCCTTGAATTGATTTGGCTTCACAATCAAAAGTAGGAGGTTTGGAATTCCAAAATTCCCCTTGTGAGTTGTTCTTGATGATCATCTTCTTATTATTCCATTGAGATGGTGATCTTGAGTCTTCATTGGTTTCTTAAGAGGAATATGACTCACTAGAAGAGAAATTTGGAGTACATAAACTCTCTCTAGAAACCCTTCTTGATCTATGGCCCGACCTCTTGTTAGAATGCCTTATTGAGCTACTCCGACTGTTTGCTTCATTTATTGAGTGTTATATAGGTTGAATATTCATATGAACATACATTAGTATTTGTAGAATGGATGCATTCAACTGGTTCTCCTTTTCTTTAGATCTAAGAAACCTCTCATTATCCGCTCTGCAACTTTGTAATTCCACTCTTAGGCTTCTCATGGTTTCTAGAATATATGGGAGAGTTACTTGATTTCTTTGGCCATTAGAATCTATCTTACATTATCAACGCATATATTTTCCCATTTTCAGAATCTTATTGTGCATATTTTTTCCCCTATGGATAGGATTTCGAATGATTATAACTATGCCTATTTTTTATTTATGGGAAAAAAGTTACCTACTTTCAAAATTGTTAATTTTGTTGAATTCTGCACTTTTCCTGTAGGTCTATTTAGTTTCAAAAACCATCTTTAGCCACTTGTAGAATAAAATATAGGGAGCACCAGAAAAAAAATTTCTAATGAGTGTCAATAATAATCATGACAGGGATTACTCATCAACTTTTGGATGTATGATCTAATGCTCCAAACAATTTCTATAAATCTGTAGATTAACTGACTAGTTTTTAACTTTTGCATATTCTCCAAACTTGGAATTTTTAGAAAAATTGACAATCTCTAAAGTAAGAATTTCTTCAAAAACTTCCTCTAACCAAATATGTTCTTTTTTATGAAAAGATAAAATGTCAATCTCATTCTTTTTTTGGTCTCAACATCTAGGGTTATTTTTACCTCCTCCAAGTTTTCCAAAATCCCTAGAAAGTCCTCAGAAAAAGTGTATTTTGGCCTTCTTTTACACCTTGTATTCACACCTTTTTCTAATTTGTCCATATGCCACCAAATTTATCTATTTTTCTAGGTCATGAATACACCATAACAATTTCGGCCCCAACAGAGCACTTGTTAGGTCAATGGGTACTAAGCTTTAAAAACTATTATTTCCCCATTTCTACAAAACTAGAGTAGAGTAGGCCCATGCTTTTCACTGAATATTATGTAGGGTTCCTCAATGGAGTAATAATTTCGTAGGTCCCATCAAATTCTTAGCTGAATTTCTCCTACCAAAACAATTTTTGGGCTCTAAACATTTTTTTTTATCCTTTTTTTAACTTTTTTGATGGCCTTTATTGAATCTCCTCTATCAGAATCTACTCATTGGGTTGGAATTATCTTATTGGAATAATATACATTTCCAATTCATGATATCTCTAATGACTTATCTTTAATGGTTGATTTCCAATATCGCATCTGGAAATACTTATCATATTTTTCATATCATATCTCCTTCATCAAGATTTTACACATGCACTTTTATAATTACTTCCCACTGGTCCCCCTTTGATGAGGAATTCATGACACTCTTCCTATAATGGTGTTCTTTCAAACCATGAGATCTCAGTCCATCAAAAAAATTTCCTTTTCCATGCATACTCCGTTAATCGCATCTCTTGATTGTTTCCCCCCAATGATGCATTCTTAATATTGTTGGTTCTGATAGGGATTCAAACTTCTAATCCATCAGATTCTTCCACATTTGTAATTCTGATACATCATTGAGGTAATTCCAATATGTCAACCCCGATGTTCATACCTCACAATATTGAACTCCTGTCCATCGGACTCATGAGCTAATGTTGGGAGGTGTATCACCCAATAAGCTCCTTCTGGTGATCTTGTTCCTGTCCTTCCACCCACACATTCATATGAGGTGGATGGTCCATGTCATACCCCATTTCCACATGTATCTTCCACATCACACTATTTTCCACATGGCACGGATGGGGCCCATCTCAAAATTTTCAAATTATTTAAAAATTCAATTTCAAAATTTTAGGAATAGCTCTATAATTTTCAAAATTTTACCAAATTTGATCATTCAATCTACCATTCCTACTCATGGAACACATATGTAACTTATGGATCTATGTAATATCCCCAATAAAAAATTAGGAATATTATCTCCAAGGTTCCAACTTTAATTATGTTGATTTTCAACTTTTTCCCAAATGAGTGGCTTATGAAGGCTTATGAGATGTTCTCATTCAACAATAGTGGATTGTATGTGTATTTATGATGTCTATTAAAGGTTTTTCATATAATTAACGTGTTTATATTCCACTAATATGTGTCCCAAATCATATCTGGTATAAAATTGGATGCTAGTAAAAAAACTAGGACACTAGTTCAATTTTGGCCACACCGAAAATAAGGTTTCCAACTCTTCCCAAACACTATTAGAGTGGATTGAAATATCCCGATATCAGTTTAATGGAATAAAATAGACTCAAGTTAAACTAGCTGACCCACTGATAGAATCCATATAACTTCCAAGGATGTATGAAAGACAACCCCTCAATACTAGTGAGAAACTATCTTGATTCCCCCCACATAGGAATACTAGTTTTTCAACTTGACCCAAACACCTACTAATCGAATCTAATCCTTCAAAAAGGATTTAATAAGACTCAAATAAATACAAAAAAATAGAAATGACTCAGTAACAGACCACATGGGAATTCTATTAAATTTTTACAGTAAGTACTGTAAATTGCATAACCATATGAGAAATATTTATACATGGAATCACAGGTTACTCAAATATGGACACCATATGAGGAAAAAAGTTGGATTTTTGTTATTCACTATATAGGAACATTAATGATGCAAATGAAAAAAGTACATATCTCTTACATAGCTTGAAACTCATGAAATACTTAATTACAATTGTACAAGTTCGAACCTTTACCAGAAGAGATACAAAACGAAGTAGATTTGATAAAATGGGATATCCTGATCATCTAGCCACCTTTTTGAATGAAAAAAAGTGTTTCCCACTGGAAACAACTCTCTAAATTCAATTGAATAGGTCTCACATCCTAGAAATGCTCATAAGTATTGATAAAAGAACCTTCATTCTGGACCTCCTTCACCGATCGAAGCTCTAAATCAACAAGAAACACCTCCAAATGATAGATAAGCCTCCCAACTTGCACCCTATGTCACATATAAGTAATATATTTCCCAAGAATTATCTCTTCAAGTGAAAATGGATCCAATGGTGTGCCCTCCTCAAGTAAGAACCCACAACTCCAACACCCAAACACTCAGAAAACACCATAAACCTTTATTACTAGAACTTGAAATTCCAAACACTTGTAGATGAATTCGAACCAGCAATAGAAAAATATCTAAAACTGCATCAACTGAATCTCACTTAAGAAATATGAGTGATTCCTCCTCATCTCTCATTCACATGAAGTACAATTGAGAAATGTGAGTGATTTCTCCTCTGTTGCTAGCTAGGGTGGAATCTTTCACCACCGAAACTAGTTTTATATCAAGGGGAACATATCCGAAGCTTGAGAATCTCAATGGCTCTCCAATACCAAAATTAAAAATGACCAAAATCCCATTCACTTGTGTCTTCACCGTTTTTTATAAATCTTCTTGGAGCATTTCCCCCTCATTCTAGAATTCCCTCACAAATATTTAAAAAAATTAATAAATGTTATTTTTATGAGATATTGAAACCTTGGAATTCATTTAATTCCTCTCTAATGTTATTTTTCCAAATAATAACTTCATCTACCTTGTAAATTTGAATTAGAGAGGATTAGCTTGATTTTGGGGAAGTTACACTAGCATGTGGGCCCACCCCTCTCCTCTAGCGCTCTCCTTGGTTAAATTTAAGACTTGCAACATGTCATAGGATATCATAGTTTGTCATAATCTATCATAGGACCTGATTCTTGTCATAAGTTGTCATATATGTTATAGTTTGTCATAGATTTTCTATTTTTATCCCAAGGAGTTACAACCCATGAGATGCCTCCATGATAGGATTCCTTCCACCTTGGATGGGATTTACACCACATATTTGGATTCATTCTTCCACTAATTTTACCTCCTTATCCAATTGTGTCCAATTCCACCTTAGAATTCTAATTTGAGGGATTTACAACTCATGTGGGGCCCAACTCAACCTCCTTATGTGCCCTCCTTATCCAATTTTGCCTAATGTTGCATCATTTCACAATTTGGACATCAACTATACAAATATTTGACCCACATCAGATAATGTTTCATGACTTTACTAAGTGACTTACACAAATACATCCCCTTATTCCAATGGAGTGGTCCATAGCAAAAATTTGGGGACATTACAATCTGTTAAAATACAATCTATTAACTCCAACCACAATATTAAGAGAAGCATTTTTCAAACACATCATATGCTAGCTCTAATTTTCTCCTATTGTAACATACCCTTTTTGCTGAAGAACATTTTATGTTGGAGACATTATGTTAACTTTTATTGTAAAGTTTTATGTTGGATAGGTGTCCAAGGATGACTGTAATTTGCACAATATGTTATTATTTAATAAATAAAATAGGAGACAAACAACTAAGAGGACTGTTGAAAGAGTGGTTACTGATCCACTAGGTGGAATGGAATCTAGGGTAGAAGGCAATGGACAAGTGGCAACATCATGATGAAACTAACTAGCTGTTCGTATGGGACAACTCCCTTGAAATGTGGTCATAGTGCCCTGAAAGATGGGACTGGAGATTGAGGCTCATTTATTCCAAACTGACCACTAAAGACCTAGTAGGTAGTCTATATAATAGCCATCAAATTTTGAACTGAGGTTCATCACTTTTCCTGACAAGGGAATTTACCTTGGGGTTTTGCTATGTTTGCACCCAAGAGATTTGATGAGGGGATATGCTAAGTTGTTGATCATGTTATGAGTCTGCCAAACTCTATTGAGTCCAGGAGTTTGATGCTGAGTGCTGAAGGCATGTTTTTACATGAGTTTGATGCTAAGTGCTGAAGGCATTTTTGAGCGCCTTGCTTCTACACAGATTCCATCTACTTAATGGCTCAGTAAGCAGGCTCGGGGGTTCACAAGAAGCCAGCAGTTTGTTGTTTCTTCTGGAACAGGCTGGGAGGAACAAGCCTCCTTGGGTGTTTGTCGGCCCTATCTTCATCTACAGGTTCCATTATCTTTTCTATCTTCATACATATTAAAGATTCTAACTGAAATAAAATTACTATTTTATTTTCTAATTTTATTTAAACAAATGCAATTATTTCAGTTTCTGAGTAAGTTAAGATTCTGTATAGAAATGATTTTGATTGAATAAAATAGTCTCTGCATTTTTCCCCTTGCAAGTGGATCTGCATCGTACTCTAGTATAGAGATAAATTAAGTCAAATAGATAAATGATAGGCAAATAGCCATGTGATTGAGAAGACGAAAATGTTATATTTTCTTAAGTTTTTGTTTACTGTTAATTTCATATGCATACATGTATCAGTGTGTTCCATTTTATTTTCTTGTACAGATAATTGTTTTTTAGAATTCACAGTATTGTTTTCTTCATTCTATAAATATCTATTGTCTAGAAACAAATAGTTTTCCTTTTCTAAATTATAAGAATTATCTATCTGTGTTATAGTAGTTTACATCATAACAGATTGCAGATTCAATCTCAACTTACAGCATATTATTATTCCCTTTGAAAATAGTGCACAGTAATAAACATCGATTTCTTCATGAACATAATAACCTATTACTATGCTTTTCATTATTTCATTATAGTAAACAATCTTCTTGTCATACAATAGAAGTCTTACGTTTCAAACCTAGGGTTTTTATACATTCTAGACAGAACTGAGTTATGGCTTCAACATCACAACAGGTTTCCAAACTCAAAGATTTCATTTTCTTCTTTATAGTATCATCAACTCTAGGCTCACGGCCAACACTTAAATAGTTCATAAATATAATGTCAACCACATATTCTATTGCCACCATTTTAAACATATAAACTATATTCGTTTCCCTTAGATTTTAACAAGGAGCAAAATCGAAACAATACATTATAAACAAAGTCAAACCATACCCTCGAATTTTCTTATAAAATAAATAAACGTAGTGTGTATAACATCGACGAACTACATACAGGTTGAAGCCCTTTCATAGATTTCAAACATCTATCATTTCTCATTGAAACTCATAAATTTTACATTATCCAAGTCTGAATAAGAACAATTTTCCCCATGACCGTTAAAAATAAAAAACGATATGGTTCGTGCAATACAAATCCAAATCAACCGGGCTTGTTCCCTTTTTGGTTGAGGTACTATCCTCCCCAATCTAATACATTGTTACAAACCCTAATAAACGAAATACCAATTATCAAAGATAAACACAAAGACCACAGAATACATAGTTGAAGGCCATCACTTCCATCATTTTTCCTTTTGAACATTTACAGTTCATTAATCAACGAAGGAAACGAAAGCAAAGAAATATCAAATCTTAGTTTACAAACTATAACTTTTTATACATCAAGATTAAACGCAGAACCCTTTTAAAAACAAGTTTTTACTACTATATTTCACACATTCAAATCACAAGATACATTCAAGGTTCAAAACCTAAGGGACGAAATGAAACCACTGTTACAAAACTGCCTTATAAAAGTCTTGTTTAATGAAAACTCGACGGAGGAAAGGAGCTCTTGTCGCCAGTAGTTACATTGTATTTTTGACACAAAACTTAAAATCCTGTTACTCTAACCAGGCAAGCCGAAAGGCATCCATCTTACAGACATCTAAAACAAACACAGTACTTGAATCTCTTTCCAAAAACCAGAAGATGGTTCAAACATCAACGATTGCCATTCCGCCATGAGAACCTACAAAGGGTTATGCCATCGGGGCTTACCGGATACGCGAGCCATCAACTTCCATCAAGTTTCAACTCTATAACTCCACAACGAAGGCAGCACCTGCCACACAAACTACAACGAGGTTATAACATGATTCCAAAATAGTAATATACACAAATTCAAATAGTCATTATAGCATTAGTTTTGATAAAATCCGAGCTTACCTTTGTAAGAGTAGGAAGTTGGAATGCCTCACGCTTAAGTTTCCAAATCATCCAACCAACGCAACAGGGGCAACATGCAGCCATGACCTCTCAGACTTTGAACCTAAACCTGGTAGAAACTCTATCTTGTTACACGGTGAAAGCCACAGTGCTTCAACCCATATTCTCCACTCGAACCATGAAAACTTATACAACCAGGATTCCACCATTAATTCCTGAAGATTGAAGTTGCAGAGCCAACAAAGAAACAACTAGAGGTCTAACCCTACTATTCAGTAGCCTGTCGGCCTCTCCCCCAAAAGCCAGGGCTCCAAATGAATGCGAAAGGTAAAACCAACGACATTATAGTAAGTTCATTAGGGTTTTAGTTCTCAAACATCGAGACATACCCAGATCAATGGGTGAGATCGGGCCAGCCAAGCAACGCAACTACCAAGACAACAATATGATCAACCTACCATTTAATGGCTCATTCAATATCGAGCCCAGTTGGAGGCCATATCACCTAGGTGTAGCATACAGCTTGGAAGGGTTCCCACGGTTCCCACGAAGTTTGTCACGTGGAGTCAGTTACAGGTAATAGCCAACGGGACAATCCACTACGAAGTTACAGGATTCATAAATGTCCAATCCTACGTATCACCCTTGCAAGTCTACGCCTATGATGGTATTAACTCCTGTCAGCATCATATTAAATGGCTTAGAAACGACCCCTGTATTATAGCAATGTTATAAATATATTACCAAACCTTGTTGCATTCGTATAGTATGCATGTAATGTATTGCCAATGCTAAGTTATAATTCGCATAAGGTTTATGCATTATAACTCTAACAATTATTCCAATTAAAACATAGTGTATCGTCAAAAAATCTGCTATATGCCACTATTACTTGCCATTTCAACATTTTGTCCATACGTTCATATAAATAGATTATGTTTTCAAAAGCATATAGAAATCTAGGATGCATGCGATATATGTTATATAGTTTTGAAGGCCAACTTTAATTATGCACCATAGCATTGTAATAATGCTAACATTAATATACATTTTCATTTCGAATTAAATAAGGTAGGATTCTAAGAAGTCCCACTAGAATCTATTGTAGCATTAATCACTAAGGTCACATAATGTTCAACCTTGTCGTAATGGTAGATATCATCATATGCTTGTCGTTTTTGAGATATAAAGACTCTTTGCTAAAGTGATGTTGCCATTGTCACATTATTCAGATTTTAGAACCCTCATAATATTCATATAAATTGTAATTCTAAAGATTTCTATCAATGATTACAACAGAAGTATAGTGTAAAATATCTCTAGCAATACTTTCACATGTTAGGATAAAAATAGTATAAGTTGATCAAAGAAATACTGGAACTTCATACCATCGATACCTTCATGCATGGCAGTACACACATCTATATTAAAAATAGAGATGGCTAGCTGAAGCGTATAACATTTCTTGAAGTACTTGAATTATTTTACTACCTTACATGTAGATCTGCGAAAGAAAAGATCCAATGCTTTCGCTATCAAATCTAAGTAAACCCAAGGGCACCCTTTAGGACCCCTTCATAAATATGCAAACAAAGTCGTCAGTATTATTACTAGAACCATGACACATGAGAAGTTAAACATTGTTTTATCGCATTTTATTTATAATCTGCTGTCTTTTTATGTTCATAAATAACAATGGTAATCATGTGAAGCTGCCATTAGTTAATTAGTTAAAAATCTTTCATTCCGCAGTTAGCATTTTCTTTGTGATTTTGCTATATCAAAATTTTTAAATTTTTTAGCAATTTTTGGGATGTTACACGTGGTATCAGAGCACGAGTTCAAACTCTAGGCCTAAATTAGGCTCACGCGCGCAAAATAGAAAAACAAATCAGAAAGTTTATGTTACTAACTTTTAAATTCAATTTTATTTTTGCACAGAATAGATTGACCTTTAAATTGTAGGTATGGAAATACCAGAAGAATCAGCAAAGGACAGATCTCCTCGTAATGAACGTAATAATAATAATAATTCTGAAAGAATTTATGTTGAATTAAATAACCAGTCTTCCGAAATTTTACGCACTGTACAGGATTTAAAATTTGAGTTAAGAGCAGTTAAAGAAGAGAATGAGCAGATCCTTAAGGTACAGGAGGAGTTACAACAAAATTTGAGGGAGAATTGTCATAATGATGAAAGAGGCAGAAAATCAGAAATGAAGTCTGATTCTGAAACAATGTCCCACAAACATAAGCATAAGAAAGCAAGAAATGATAAAAGGAACAGTTAATCATCCTCTAAATCTGATCCAAGTATTAATGACTTTAATTATGACAGCAGTAACAGTGAATGCTGCTCTAAAAAGAGAAAACATAAACATCATGAACAGATTACTGGAGAATTTAAAAAGATTAAACCACCCACCTTTAATGGCGAAAGTGAGAAGGGTGAGACAGCTGAAGCATGGTTGTCTGGAATGAAGAAGTACTTTAATATTTACAACTACTCTTCTCAATTAAAAGCCAAGATGGCTATTTACAATTTGACCAGAAAGGCAGATATTTGGTGGCAAGATCTTAAAAGAATTAAGAGTATAAAAGAAAAAGAGGTAACTTGGAATATGTTTAAAAGTTTGTTTAAAAAGAAGTTTTTGTTGGAACAATATTTTGAAGATAAGTCAAAGGAGTTTTATGATTTGAAGCTGGGAACAATGAACATGAAGGAATTGTGCGGCACGTTTCTTAGCTTGCTGAGGTATGTGCCTTACATGGTCAAGAAAAAGCCTAAAGTGCAAAGGTTTCTCAGTTGTCTACCTTTCAATATAAAGGACCGTATTAAGTATGACAACCCTTCTACTTTGGAAGAAGCTATGAGAAAATCCAATTTATGTTTTGATCAAAATAGAAAGAGAGAAGGAACGACTGGCTGGAAGAGCAGTAAGACTAATCAGTTTGATTATAAAAAGAAGAATTTTAATCATAATTCTGGAAGTTTTAAGAAAAGTTTTAATAACAAAAATTTTCCTAGTCATAATAATTATAGAAATAATGCATCTCAGAACTTTACTACTACAAGAAACGTACCTAATAATAATAATCACAGCAATAACAATAATAATAACAATAGGTATGCTGAACAAAAAGGACCTATGAAGTGTTATGACTGTGGCAAACCACATAAGAGAGAAGATTTCCCACGCAACAAGAGGGCAGCCAACAATATTCACACTATGCAAACAAAACCTACAGTTGGAGATATCGCAAGAGAAATGCCCAGGATAAATGCAACACTAGAAAATCGTCAAGCTGACCATCAAACATCCATGGTCGAAATTGAAGGCATGATACAAAACGAGTCTATTTCTATTCTGATAGATCCAGGTGCAAATCTGAGTTATATTTCACCTACTTTAGTAAATCGTTGCAAGTTAAACGTAGAGAAATTTGATAATGCATGGTTAGTTCATCTTGCAACAGGTACTAAAAGAAAAGTTATAGATTTTGTCAAGGATTGTGAAGTATTTATAAGTTAGTTGAAATGCAAATTAATCTGAATGTTTTTCCCTTAGGGTCATATGACTTGTTGATTGGTATGGATTGGCTTGAACAACATAGAGTTTTACTAAATTGTTATGAAAAATCTTTCACATGTTTAAATAATGAAGGTAACATTGAAACAGTAAAAGAAATTCATAGGAAGATTACAGTAAGATAGATTTCTACTCTACAAGTAAAAAGGGCTGCCAGAAAAGGCTGTAAAATGTTTGTTGTTAATGTCATTAATGATGAGTGTTAATCTAAGGAAGACAAGTTAAAACTAGAGGATATTCCCATCCTTAGGGACTTTTCTGACGTATTCCCCGAAGAAATTCTAGGATTACCTCCGAAAAGGGAACTTGATTTCACCATTGAGTTAGTACTCGATGCAGTACCAAACTCAAAGGCTTCCTACAGGATGAATATTCTGGAACTAAATGAGTTAAAATCTTAGCTGAAAGAATTAATAGATAAAAACTACATAAGGCCTAGTGTGTCTCCTTGGGGAGAACCAATCTTTTTTGTTAAAAAGAAGGACGGTACCATGTGTTTGTGCATCGATTACCGTCATCTTAATAAAATGATAATTAAGAACCGATATCCCTTACCCCGCATATGTGATCTATTTGATCAAGTACGCGGAGCAGAGATATTCACAAAAATTGATTTAAGGTCGGGATATCATCAGGTCAGAATAAAATACGAGGATATATTCAAAACTGCATTCAGAATGCACTATGGACACTATGAGTTTATAGTTATGCCTTTTGCGCTAACCAAAGCACCGGCAGTGTTCATGTGTTTAATGAAGAACGTTCTACATAAATATTTGGATAAGTTTTTAGTGGTATTCGTTGATGATATTCTGGTTTACTCAAAAACTAAAGAAGAGCATGACGAACATTTAAAAATAATTTTGCAAGTACTAAGAGAACATCAGCTTTATGCTAAGTTTAGTTAATGTGACTTTTATAAAGATAAAATACAGTATTTAGGTCATATAATTTCTAAAGACGGGATTTCTGTTGACCCTGATAAGATAAAGGAAATTAATGAATGGCCTGTCCCCAAAGACGTAACTAAGATATGGTCATTCATGGGAATAATAGGTTATTACAGAAATTTTATTGAAGGGTTCTCTAGAATTGCTAACCCCATCACTTCTTCATAGAAGAAAGGGAAGAAACTATTATGGGACCAAAAATGTCAAGAAAGCTTTAATAAGTTAAAGGAACTATTAACTACTGCACCCATCTTAAAAATTGCAGATCCTAATAAGGAATTCGTCATATTCACGGATGCATGCAACGATGGACTTGGAGGGGTCTTAAGTCAGGAAGGTCATGCCATTGCTTTTGAGACAAGGAAGTTTAAAATCTATGAAAAGAATTATGCAACATACGATCTTGAGTTGGCAGCCGTGATACATGCACTAAAAATGTGGCGCCATCATTTGATTGGAAGAAAATTTATTCTAATGACAGATAATAAAGGCCTAAAGTATTTATTGGATCAAACGAATCTTAACACAAGGCAAGCTAGATGGCTAGCTTTCCTTAGCGAGTATGATTTCGAGATTCAACACATCAAAGGGAAGGAAAAAAAGTTGATGATTCCTTGAGAAGAAATGTCAAATTAAACTTTGTGGCAGCAATCAACATGTTTAAGACAAATCTGGAAAATCAGATTGAAGAAGGAATTAAGCAAGACGAAAATTACCGAAAATTACATGCTAAAGTGGCTGAAAATTCATCTGAAAATTTAATAACATATTACAGTATTAATGAAAAAGGATTCTTAACTTATAAAAACAAAATTTATGTGCCTAATATGTTGAAATTTAAGTTGTTGATTTTGGATGAAGTTCATAAGAGTCTTTATTTAGGACATCCTGGTTATCAGAAATGATAACTATGTTAAGAAAATATTATTTTTGGCCCAGCATGAAAAATGAAGTAGCTAAATACATAGCTAGATGTTTTGAATGTTAGACTATTAAAGTTGAACATCAACATCCAATTGGACTATTGCAGCCCTTACCAATTCCAGAATGGAAATGGGAAATTATAAGTATTGATTTTATCACTGGTTTGCCTAGAAATCAGAAGCAAAATGACTCAATCATGTTGTTCTTGATAAACTTAGTAAAGCTGCCCATTTTATTCCTGTTAAACCTACTTCCAAGGCTTCTAAAATTGCAATTATTTTCATGAAGCAAATTTTTCGCTTGCACAAAATTCCAAAGGTAATTATTTCAGACCGAGACT
The DNA here is from genome assembly GCA_027924585.1 of Larix kaempferi. Taxonomy (NCBI): domain Eukaryota; kingdom Viridiplantae; phylum Streptophyta; class Pinopsida; order Pinales; family Pinaceae; genus Larix; species Larix kaempferi. Next base: position 4,763,090 of record BSBM01000792.1, read on the forward strand.
CTAAGTTCACCGAAAATTTTTGAACATCACTGTTTAAAGGATTAAATACTAAACTAAATTTCAACACTTCTTTTCACCCACAAACTGATGGTCAAATAGAAAGGGTAAATCATATTTTAGAAAACATGTTAAGATTATATGTTAAAGATCAACCATCTAAGTGGGAAGATTTCTTACATTTAGCATAATTTGCCTACAATAATAATTATCAAGCATTTGCTAAGTTAAGTCCATTTGAGATTTTCTATGGAAGAAAATGTTGTACTCCTATTTCTTGGGATAACCCTGTAGACAGATTAATGTTAGGACTAGATTTATTGAAAGAAATGGAGCTAACCATGAAATAGGTTCAAGGTAACTTACAGGTTGCCCAAGATTGGCAGAAAATCTATGCTGATTTGAAATGCACTGAAAGAGAATTTCAGGTAGGAGACCATGTTTTTATAAAGGTAAAACCCAAGAAAAGTTCTTTGAAGCTTGGGAGTTGTGCTAAACTAGCACCAAGGTATTGTGGACCATTCAAAATCCTATCAAGGATAGGTGTTGTTGCTTATCAATTGGCATTGCCATATAATTTAAAAATCCACAATGTTTTTCACATTTCTATTTTGAAGAAGTATGTGCATGACAGTACTCATGTGCTGAATTGGAATGACATATAGGTGGAAGCCGAAGGAGATTTTCAGGTGGAACCAGACTATATTCTCGATCGGAGGGAAATTATTCTTCGGAATCGTACCATAGGGCAGGTAAAGGTGCAATGGAAGCACCTTATCCCTGATGAAGCTACTTGGGAACTGGAAAGTAATATGAGGGCAGCATATCCAGTTATGTTCCATGAGGAACTTGATGATGAATAAGCAACATCGAGGATGATGTTGAGCTTAAGTGGGGGTGTTTGTAACATACCCTTTTTGTTGAAGAACATTTTATCTTCGAGACATTATGTTTACTTTTATTGTAAAGTTTTATGTTGGACAGGTGTCCAAGGATGACTGTAATTTGCACAATATTTTATTATTTAATAAATAAAATAGGAGACAAACACCTAAGAGGACTATTGAAAGAGTGGTTACTGATCCACTAGGTGGAATGGAATCTGGGGTAGAAGGAAATGGACAAGTGGCAGAATCATGATGCAACTAACTAGCTATTGGTATGGGACAACTCCCTTGAAATGTGGTCATAGTGCCCTGAAAGATGGGATTAGAGCTTGAGGCTCATTTATTCCAAACTGAACACTAAAGACCTAGGCAATCTATATAATAGCCATCAAATTTTGAACTGAGGTTCATCACTTTTCCTGATGAGGAAATTTACCTTGGGGTTTTGCTGTGTTTGCACCCAAGAGATTTGATGAGGGGATATGCTAAGTTGTTGATCATGTTGTGAGTCTGCCAAACTCTATTGAGTCCAGGAGTTTGATGCTGAGTGCTGAAGGCATGTTTTTACAGGAGTTTGATGCTGAGTGCTGAAGGCATTTTTGAGTGCCTTACTTCTACACAGATTCCATCTACTTAGTGGCTCAGTAAGCAGGCTCGGGGGTTCACAAGAAGAAAGCAGTTTGCTGCTTCTTTTGGAACAGGTTGGGAGGAATAGGACTCCTTGGGTGTTTGTCGGCCCTATATTCATCTACAAGTTCCATTATCTTTTCTATCTTCATACATTTTAAATTTTCTAACTGAAATAAAATTATTGTTTTATTTTATAAGTTTATTTAAACAAATGCAATTATTTCAGTTTTTGAGTGAGTTAAGATTCTATATAGAAATGATTTTGATTAAATGAAATAGTATCTGCATTTTTCCCCATGCAAGTGGATCTGCATCATACTCTAGTATAGAGATAAATTAAGTCAAATAGATAAATTATAGGCAAATAGCCATGTGATTGAGAAGATGAAAATGTTATATTTTCTTAAGTTTCTGTTTACTGTTAATTTCCTATCCATACATGTATCAGTGTGTTCCTTTTTATTTTTTGTACAGATAATTGTTTTTTAGAATTCACAGTATTGTTTTCTTCATTCTATAAATATCTGTTGTCTAGAAACAAATAGTTTTTCTTTTCTAAATTATAAGAATTATCAATCTGTGTTATAGTAGTTTACATCATAATAGATTGCAGATTCAATCTCAACTTACAACATATTATTATTCCCTTTGAAAATAGTGCACAGTAATAAACATTGATTTTTTCATGCACAGAATAACCTATTACTATGCTTTTCATTATTTCATTATAGTAAACAATCTTCTTGTCATACAACAGAAGTCTTACGTTTCAAACCTAGGGTTTTTATACATTCTAGACAGAACTGAGTTATGGCTTCAACATCACAACAGGTTTCCAAACTCAAAGATTTTGTTTTCTTCTTTATAGTATCATCAACTCTCAGCTCATGGAAAACACTTAAATAGTTCATAAATATAATGTCAACCACATATTCTATTGCCACCATTTTAAACATATAAACTGTATTCATTTCCCTTAGATTTTAACGAGGAGAAAAATTGAAACAATACATTGTAAGCAGAGTCAAATCCTACCCTTGAATTTTCTTATAAAATAAAAAACGCAGTGTGTATAACATCGACGAACTACACACATGCCGAAGCCCTTCCATAGATTTCAAACATCTATCATTTCTCATTGAAACTCATAAATGTTACATTATCCAAGTCTCAATAAGAATAATTTTCCCCATGACTGTTACAAATAAAAAACGATAGGGTTCGTGCAATACAAATCCAAATCAACCGGGCTCGTGCCCTTTTTGGTCAAGGTACTATCGTCCCCAATATAATACATTGTTACAAACCCTAATAGACGAAATACCAATAATCAGAGATAAACACGAAGACCATGGAATACATAGTTGAAGGCCATCACTTCCATCATTTTTCCTTTTCAACATTTACAGTTCATTAATCAACGAAGGAAACGAAAGCAAAGAAATATCAAATCTTAGTTTACAAACTATGGCTTTTTATACCTCAAGCTTAAACCTAGAACCCTTTTAAAAACTAGTTTTAACTTCTATATTTCACACATTCAAATCACAAGATACATTCAAGGTTCGAAACCTAAAGGACGAAACGAAACCACTGTTAAAAAACTGGCTTATTAAAGTCTTTTTTAATGAAAACTAGATGGAGGAAAGGAGCTCTCGTCGACAGTAGTTACATTGTCTTTTTGACACAAAACTTAAAATCCTGTTACTCTAACCAGGCAAGCCGAAAGGCATCCATCTTATAGACACCTAAAACACACATAGTAATGGAATCTCTTTCCAAAAACCAGAAGATGGTTCAAACATCAACGATTTCCATTCTGCCAGAAGAACCTACGAAGGGTTATGCCACCCGGGATTACTGGATACGCGAGCCATCAACTGTCATCATGTTTCAACTCTACAAATCCATGATGAAGGCAGCACCTGCCACACAAACTACAACGAGGTTATAACACGATTCCAAAACAGTAATATACACAAATTCAAACAGTAATTATAGCATTAGATTTCATAAAAGCTGAGCTTACCTTTGTAAGAGCAGGAAGTTGGAATTCCTCATGCTTCAGTTTCCAAATCATCCAACAAACGCTACAGGGGCAGCATGCAGCCACGAACTCTAATACTATGAACCTAAACCTAGTAGAAACCCTATCTTGTTACAAAACAAAATCCACATGGCTTCAACCCATATTCTCCATTCGAACCATGAAAACTTAGACAACCAGAATTCCACCATTAATTCCTGAAGATTGAAGTTGCAGAGCCAACAAAGAAACAACTAGAGGTCGAACCCTACTATTCAGCGGCCTGTCAACCTCTCCCCCAAAGCCAGGGCTCCAAATGAATGTGAAAGGTAAAACCATTGACAGTATAGTAAGTGCATTAAGGTTTTAGTTCTCAAACATCGATACATACATCGATACATACCCATATCAACGGGTGAGATCGGGCCAGCCAATCAACGCAACTACCAAGACAACAATACGGTCAACTTGCCATGTAATGGCTCATTCAATATCGATCCCAGGTGGATGCCATATCACCAAGGTGTAGCATACAGCTCGGCAGGGTTCCCACGGTTCCCAAAAGTTTATCACGTGGAGTCAGTTACAGGTAATAGCCAACGGGACAATGCACTACGAAGTTACAGGATTCATAAATGTCCAATCCTACGTATCACCCTTTCCAGTCTATGCTTGCGATGGTATTAACTCCTATCAGCATCATATTAAATGGCTTAGACATGACCCCTGTATTATAACAATGTTATAAATATATTACCAAACCTTGTTGCATTTTCATAGTATGCATGTAATGTATTGCCAATGCTAAGTTATAATTCGCATAAGGTTTATGCATTATAACTCTAACAATTATTCCAATTAAAACATAGTGTATCGTCAACAAATCTTCTATATGCCACTATTACTAGCCATTTCAACATTTTGTCCATACGTTCATATAAATAGATTATGATTTCAAAAGCATATAGAAATCTAGGATGCATGCGATATATGTCATATAGTTTTGAAGGCCAACTTTAATTATGCACCATAGCATTGTAATAATGCTAACATTAATATACATTTGCATTTCGAATTAAATAAGGTAGGATTCTAAGAAGTTCCACTAGAATCTATTGTAGCATTAATCACTAAGGTCACATAATGTTCAACCTTGTCGTAATGGTAGATATCATCATATTCTTGTTGTTTTTGAGATATAAAGACTCTTCGCTAAAGTGATGTTGCCATTGTTGCATTATTCAGATTTTAGAACCCTCATAATATTCATATAATTTGTAATTCTAATGATTTCTATCAATGATTACAACATAAGTATAATGTAAAATATCTCTAGCTACACTTTCACATGTTAGGATAAAAATAGTATAAGTTGATAAAAGAAATACTGGAACTTCATACCATCGATACCTTCATGCATGGCAATACACACATCTATCTTAAAAACATAGACGACTAGTTGAAGCGTATAACATTTCTTGAAGTACTAGAATTATGTTACTACCTTACCTGTAGATCTGTGAAAGAAAAGATCCAATGCTTTAGCTATCAAAGCTAAGTAAACCCAAGGGTACCCTGTAGGACCCCTTCAGAAATATGCAAACAAAGTCGTCAGTATTATTACTAGAACCATGACACACGAGAAGTTAAACATTGTTTTATCGCATTTTATTTATAATCTGCTTCCTTTTTATGTTCAAAAATAACAATGGTAATCATGTGAAGCTCCCATTAGTTAATTAGTTAAAAATATTTCATTCCGCAGTTAGCATTTTCTTTGTAATTTTGCTATATCAAAAATTTTAAATTTTCTAGCGATTTTTGGTATGTTACACCTATAACTGTGGATTCCGGCCCATATATCCCCAGTGTTGCAACCAAGAGATCTGGTATCAACTATAGCTATCTTTTAATAAAGAATATTCAAGCAATTGGTTGTGTAAGAGTGATTTTGCACCGAACGAAAGGTATCAACTATAGATACCACCCCAAAGTTGGGCCATGAGGAAACTGGGGTGATGGAAATACCTACATGATTTTCTCTGTCAATATCCCACAACCATTTGTGCTTATGCTTAGGAAAACCGTCCACTTCTAAGAACTTACAAGGAACTCACTTAGTCATCCCATCCATGGCACGCTTCACTACTTCCCCAGACAACACAAGGAAGAAATTTCCCTTCACTAATCCATATTTCCTTCAAGAAATTCAACCCTTACAATGCTTACCAATGTGTGAAAAAAGAGTCCATTCTTTTGTACGTTGTTGGAAAACCTCCTATAGCATTAATTCATGGCTTCTCAAGAATTTAGGAGCAACAAAATCAATGGGTAAAGGTTCCTACATTTCCCAACCTATATTCTCACCTACAATCATCTCTTTTCTCTAAAATATGCAATTTTCCTTCACAATTTCAATTTTCTGCTTATTGTACCATCTGGTAATTCTAATGGTAATTGACATGAAAAAAAAAAAACTTTGGGTAATGTAAAAACTGGTGTAAAAATCTGTATCAGAAAAATGGATGATAGAATCCAAACGAGATGAGAGGATGAGGAAAAGAAAACTAACATCACTTCTGACCATATAAGAGAGAACTCCTACAACAGCTATAGATGCATATTCATCACATGCTTCCATAAATATATGATAATAGTTTCCCCGTCGGCCTCACATATGCATTCAATGATTCGATTTTAAGGAACATGGCAACAAATGGATGAGTTCTAAGGTTTACATTTGGCAATAGAAGATTTGATTTCCAATAGGATCCCTTTCCTATTCCCCTCTAGTGAAATCATATCCCCTCTAGTGCTCCTTACACAACCATCTTGTACCATTTTATTATGTTTCCAACATTTACATCGCTTTCAAGTTCACATGACAAGCCAACCACATGGTCCATATATAGATATTTGTATTATGCACGCCAATTCATTCACTAGTCGGGCCTTGGCCTTGAGCTTCCCACTAGAAATACATAATATCATATTTACATCTTCCAAGTAAAAAATGGGGGTATTACAATTTACTCGATATAACTCATAATGGACAACCACTATAATACCACTACTTTTTAATAGTAGTGGGAATGTGTGGGAATCATGGTCAGTGCTTTGGTAGATATCGTAGATCTTGTCATTTTCATTTATTACAAATGGGGTATCCACACTACTAGTATATCTTTCAACCATGGAGAAATTATTGTACAAATTAAATTCTATCTTATATAATCAAACATTATACCTCATCCCTAGTCTTCTTCTTCTATTTTCCCAACTTTTAAATATACTCAAGCAATGTAATCAACTAGTATTGAAACTAGGCCAATCTTGGGGCCAATTGTCAAATGGATCATTTGGTGAGTTCATTGATGGAATCAAGATACATTTAAATTTCTAATGATTCCCACTCTATATCTAGTTTGTATTATAACAATAGAGTTTATAACTTAGTTAATAAGACACAAATAAACCACTCTTTACACTACACCTCCTATATCATCTAATTTAAATGGTTCATTAGATCAAATAACCATTGCAAATACTCCCATACTTTTTCTCCACTATCCTACTTGATCTCTTTTAACTCAACAATGCTCTACTACTCAGATTTGGATTTTGAAATTCTTTCAAAAATCCTACCTAAATCATAACTAACATCACTAATTGGTTAGTGGGAGTTATCTACTTACATTTCACATGCCACTTTGATGCTTCTCCTTATATATTAGTTTGGAATGCTACTTGCTAGATAGCATTTGTGAGTCTTATGTGCGTTCTATATTTCATTATAGAGGAACTAATGTTGTTCCACATCCTATTTTACTTGGTGGTGAAGCAACATAATTCATAGAGAGGACTCACTTAATAGTTTCATCATTCTCATCTAGTGATTATGAACCAACAAAAAACCTAGAGGTCCCAACTATTTGACCACTAGATATGCTCGTATAATACACTCACTAAACTCCATAATTTTGTGGACAAATTCTAGTTTCTTTTAGTGTTCATCCTCAAACTATTGAAACCATAATAGTAGCAGTACGTTGAATACAAAACACACTCATATTAGTGTTATATATGCCAACAATTACCATGTTTTGAAAAAGAACAATGGGAATAAGGGTAGGATATAGGATGGAACAACATCATTATCAATCCATTATGGCTCGTTCTCAGTGACATGGATGTTTATATTGTTATTTAACTAGAATGACATGTACTCAACGACATCTTCTTCTTTGCTCGATGATTCCATAGCATTTTCACACTGAATTTTGGGTGAGTGTCTTAACCAACCTTTATACACTTGCGATGTTAGTATCTACATCCTTTATTACATCAGTCCTATATGATACCAAATCCTTATAGGTTATCTGTATCTCTACTAACTCCTAAAATCGCATCATCAATACAATTACTCTTCAATTTAGGGGATGGACAAATTTATTTTCCATACTTCTCTCATCCTTTGCATCATTCCAAAATCTATTAATATGCATCTTAGGATTATACCTTCTTATTAAGGAATATTTAATTGGTGTGGATATTTTCATGTTCTCCTTGCCACCATCCTTTTGTATCCACTACACAGTTTTGATGTTGTGTATACCATTCACTTTAAAAATTCTCTATGTCCAATATCATTGATCTTCTAGGTAGCTTGAGTTTCCAACTCTACCATCAAGACATACGATTCTAGCCCCCCACACAAGGCTCATGATTCCATCTCAACATGGATGGAAGTATACATGATTCCTCAATTAACCTATTTAACAACATGTTCTTGCTGCAACCTAATCCCCAAAAGTTTTCTTAAATTTGTAGGGCCCCTCCTTTATTTTTTAGAGTTTTTGCTTCTTGGAAGAATCCTCTTTTGACACTTAGTTTTTTCTTGGAAAATCTTGAATAAAAGTGTTTTTCAGCTTAGGTGCAACTCAAGTTTTTTCACCGAAATCATCGCAGCATTTTGATGAGTTCATGCCGACCATATCGCAGTGATTTGGACAAACTGTGCCGACTTTTTGGAGTTTTTTGGTGAGTTTTCACCGACCTTTCGCTACCTCCTACCGGTTTCACCCCGACGTTTCATAAATTTTTGGTGAGTTAGCGTCGACCGATCGTTGTTGTTTGACGAGTCCGATTCAGTCTTTGTCGCAACTTTCTAGACAATTTCTCACCGACCGTTTTGCTACCATTTGAGAAAAGCGACCAACCATTTCACTGTCGTCTAGCTTGAACGCCATGACCATTTCATTCCGACCAAAGAATATTTCACCGAGAGAAGTCGCCGTGGTGTGGGAAGAACGCACGGACCATTTCGTCATGGTTAGGAAGATTTTCGTCCACCGTTTTGCCGCAATTTGGCATGTTAGCACCAACCTTTTCACTCTGATCAGAGATTTTTCATGGGCCATTTTCACTTCCTTTGGGAAAGATTCTCACTGGCGCGTCGAAACTTTTAAACGAGTTACCGCTGAATGTGTTGGGGCATTTGAACGAATCCCGTCGACCATTTTGCAGTGACTTAGGAAATTTCGTTGAAATGGTCGAGGGAGTTCGTTTTATTGGATGGTCCACAGATCGAGTTGGGGGCATCAAATCCAATGGATATAGTCATTAAATGACCCAACCCACAAATCCAGTTCACATTTATGGCAGCTTTATTTGTTTATATATAGAAAACGGGGGTTGTTTTATTTTGTTTGCAAAAAATGAAAGAGAATGTTGTTTGAGCATCTTGAGCCACCACTAGCCGCAGGATGCCAAGTAGATATCGACCACCAGGCTCATTCACCATCCCATCCACTCCGCCGGTGACAGGTAGGAAGTCTATCACCTTTTATGTTTTTATTTGGTTTCTTGGGGTTTTGTTTTAAAAAAACATTTGGGCCTTTGTTTGTTGGATTCGATATTTTCAGGGTTTTTGGGGGGCAAGTTTGTTTAAGGTTTAGGCTTAGTGACATTTTTGTTATTACTTAAGGCCACAGTAGATAGCTAAACTTCCCCTTGAATGTTTCCCACCTTAAAATTTATGCCCGGTCGCCCATCGTAGTCCGCGTACTGTCTTTGGTCGGCATGACTCTGTGTAATAACTAGTTGAGTCGGCTGCGGCCACTGTCTTCTACATTTTTCCAGGTTCCCTCCCGCCGTAGGACTTATCTCTATAAAAGGTGTAGACACCTAGAAGTCGAACGTCAGTTTCACAAGTCAAACGGTGTAGAGCTTCCGCATTTTGTCTTTAGTTCCCATGTCCCCGAACCTTTCATCTCCAAAACTCATGCAACGTCCACCTCTCGCTCTATCGCAGTGTTAGGTTGGCAGCGCCCATCAATTTATGTTTCTAGTTAAAGGAGAAGGCGTCTTTTTCATTCTCACATGGTTTCAAAGAAGAAATCATCATTGGTTAAGATATGCCGAAATGATTCTACTTGTTCATATGTACTCTATTTTCCACGTTTACGCACATCCCTAGGATGTTCCAAACCTTAATAAAATTTTCTGCCATCATGAAAATCAACATTTGCTTGACGTTTTGTGCTTTCTGTAGTATCTCCAAGCTGCATTTTGATTTCTATAACTATTTGTGCATTAAGCAAAGGAAATTAATTTTGTCTTTCACCCTAAGTTTTAAATTTTAAATGCAAACAGTTTTGTGCTTGAAAACCTTAGTGGAAGATAAAAACAAAACAAACACTCATAGCACATTGTTTTGGTTATGCTCATTGACTATACCATGGATATTGAATTGTTTGTGATTCCCCATTGGTTCCTTTTGGGTTTAATCAGGCTTGATATGCATAAACGTTCTGCCAAACGAAAGTCCAAGTTAGGAGAGCCAGACTCAAACGTCGAAGTATTATTGGATACTTCACTAGAGACGATGTTCGGAGATACTCAAGCCGTGACATGGATCACCCTAGAATTCAAATGGGGCAAACTATACAGAGCTATTGTAACGTCCCCAGCTTGACCCTATTGCATGAATATTGTAAATGATGTAAATATTGTCATTTAGTCATGGTGAGGAGCTCAAGGCCAAGGCCCCGCCACTGATTTATCGTTTTATGTATCGGCAATTAGAATAGATGCATATGGTTCTTGTGCTAGCGGTGCACAATGTAACATCGGAAATCATGTAAATATGGAATTTTAATGAAAAACCCACAACCAGCTACGCAATGCAACAAAAGAGATGGGGGCATGATCTTTACAAGGAATAGGGGGGGAGATTATTCAAACCCTTGGGCCAATGGTGTCAATCCATGTGTCAATGGGGAAACCCATAAAAACCACCAACTACCCATTTTGTCTCATACACCCAATCATTTAATTCTTCCAAAGATTGGTTGGGGTAGTTATTGCCTTGGAAATGAAGAAGTATGGCAGCCAATTTCGTGCATGGGCAAGCCATCAGCCTGGAAATTCGTGTTTTTGCTTGTTGGGCAAGAAAACACCCACGAAATGGTGCCCAAAGCCATTCTGAACAGTTAGTCTTCTCTCATTCACGCAGGGGGAGCTAGCTGGGTTTTTCCCTACACGTTTTTCATCCAAATCCTGCATTTCTCCATGCCTGGGAGTTCGTTTTTGCATATGCAGTAGCCTGGGAGAGGAGAGCCACGTTTTGGGGACTGTATGGAGGTCGTTTTTGCTCCCGAATGTCGAAGGACATTTTTATAAAAACGGATTGGCTTCCCAGGGTTGTTCCCCAACTTCCCATTTTGTTTTTATGGGTTCCCATATTTTTCTGAGATAGTTGGAAACCCCATCTCATGCATCCCACTGTGGAAATCGTTTTCCTCATGCCCAGTAATTGAGTTTTTTGTTGTTCAGTGCATCCCGTTTTGGATTTGAACATGTGAGCAGAAGCTTCAAGAGTGGAAGAGGACATATTTGGCTTGATGAGCCCAATGATGTATCCATAACTCCATGGTTGAGCCACTAGCCTAGTAATTCACCTCTTCCCACCTCTTAGCAGCCTGAGAAACCCAACTGCTAGTTGGCTTGGATGATTCTGGCATATCTTTGGCTATGTGAGAGCCGGTTTCCCCTTTTTCCTTGTGGAGATCATGCCCAGCTCGGGGGTGGCAGTGGTGCTGAGAAATTAAGGAGCACACTGGCCTACGGTTGGGTGGAACATTGCAGAAGCGTAGCTGGTTTCTCAGGGACTACTTGTTAAGATAAGTATTCTCTTGTGTTTGTATATTCTTGCCATTATTAAATTGATGAATATCTGAATGTATGGTGAAGGTGTAAATGATATTATTTCCGCTGTGCTATAAAATAGTTATGCATCTACATATGTCTCTGTTTTATTATGTGAATACTTATGAAATAATGTCATGGGGCTGGATGCTCGGGTTAACCTCACGATCCTCTCCATCTAGCTGGTAGAATGGGAGGGGACGTGACAGAATGGTATCAGAGCTGCGTTGCAGCATTGGGCCTCTATGGGCGAAATCTGATAGCAATTAGAAGGGAAGATTTTAAATTTTTCCTTAAGAGTTTTGAAAATTTTTGTTTTAACTCTGTTTCTGGAAATTTATGTTTTAAGTCAGTTTCGGGGAGTCATCCCGAAACTGCGGAAAGGTTCCATGAACCTTCCCGCAATTGCGGAAGAGTTCCGCGAACCTTCCCGCAATTGCGGAAGAATTCAACCAACCGCTCCGAAATAGCGGAGAAAAATGTTTTTAAGTGAAAATTTTTCTAAGTGTCAGCGTGAAAAGGAATTTTCGGAAGGAAATCTCTTCCGAAATTGCGGAAGGAATTCTCTTCCGAAATTTTGGAAGGATTCCACGAATCGTTCCGCAACGCGGAAGAGTTCGGCGAGTCGTTCCGAAGTTGCGGAAGACTTCGGCGAATCGTTCCGCAACTGCGGAAGACTTCGCCGAATCGTTCCGCAATTGCGGAAGACTTCGGCGAATCGTTCCGAAATCGCGGAAGCATTCGTCAAGTCCTTCTGCAAAAGCTTTTCGTAAGATCCGCCCGAAACGCCCGGAAGCATTCCGCAGACGGCTCCAAAATTGCGGAAGCCTTCATCGAATGGCTCCACAATTGCGGGAGCATTCGCCGAATGGCTCCGCAATTGTGGGAGCATTCTCCGAATGGCTCCGCAACTGCGGAAGCCTTCGTCGAATGGCTCCGCAATTGCGGGAGCGTTCGGCCAATCGCCCCGCCATTGCGGAAGCATTCGGCGAACTGCTCCGCAATTGCGGAAGCGTTTGGCGAACTGCTCCGCAGTTGCGGGAGCCGTCGCCGAACCGCCCCGCAACGGAGACGAGCCAAAAATCACCCGAATGGCGGGAGCATTCCGCCAGCCGCCTCGCAGTTGCGGGAGCATATAGTGAACCGCCCATCATGGAAGGGTTCAACGAACTTCCCGTTGCGGCAGGATTTCGCGAACCGCCCGATGCGGCATGATTCGTTAAAAAAAAAAAAAAAAAAAACCCGAGGGCGCTGCCCTCGACCCGCCCTGCTGTGGCGCAGGGAAGCCACAAGGGGGAAAGCCCCCTTGACCCCCTTTTCTTTTTCCCCCTCATGTGTCTTTGTTTGTGATTTGACGAATTGTTAGTATGGCATTCTTCCCACGTGCATGAAGTAATTTGTGAATTTCAGAGAATATAATGCAACTATGTAAAATGTGCAGAATGGGAGTGAAAGTTGTCATTTTTGAAAGGATGCAGTTCCCGCACCTGATGTCAGAATGGAGCATGAAGACAGGCATTGGAAAGCTTGTCCAGCAAGGAACAATGATGCATGACCATAGTTTGAAGGAGGTCTACATATATCATAGATATTTAGTGCAGAAGAGTGGCAACGGCTGTTTGACAAACAAATCTTGTTGCAGGATATGGAAGGGGAATTCCATGTTACGAAGAAGGACCGAAAATGGAAGAATTCCTTAAACCCCTATTTTGTTATTATACTTATAATTACCAAATTGTCATATGGCTTAAAAATGTTAGAAATATAAGGGATTACATAGAGGTATATGCACTAGATGGCATCTTATCAAATATTGCATAGTGCATATGAGAAATGATTGTGCATAAATGGGATATTGCACATTGGTAGAATAATGGAGTCTGCTTATGCAATGAACCATTAATGGAGAATATTGTGATTGATAATCACTATTGATGTTGGTATTGGTTGTAGGACCAGAGATAACAGAGAGCATGGCTAAATGTGCCGAAGATGTTGTTGCATGAAGCCAAACAACCTTATGCGGAAATGATGGCGCAACAAACCTATGATCACGGGGTTGGCAAAAGGACTGTGTAGCATTGGTAAGAGGCCAACTGGTTAGGTAACGTCAAGTGATGTAAACGACATCCATACAGGTAATGGTTAATAGTGCATAAATTGCATGAATGTTGAAAGGGGATTTGGTAAGATCTCTTCAACTATGTTTGAGCTATGTTGAGCTAATTTGCACGTAATATTGATTATCGGCTGGGGCTGTTAACCTACCAAGCTTGGTGAGGTGTGGGTAAGTGAAGAGGATGACCCTTACACACTATGACTGTTTAGAAATCTCAATGCATTCATGTGAATTTATATCATGCCATGCGTATGATTGGTTATGTGCTTAATAACCCAAGCAAGTGAGGACTGGTGGTCCTAACTATGGTAATGCAGGTTATATGAGATAGTCATGTTTCGATCATAATATGCTTGAATGCATAGTACTCATGAAACAATGCAAGGTAGCATTGAGTAGATGTGCATTAGGAGATTTTATAAATCTTGTGATGCATTGTATGAATGTATAAGGATGATACATATGTCATTGCAAAATAAATAATGAATGAAATGATGAATTGATGATAATTCTAGGACCATTTCATGGGCTGTTATGAATGCAGAATAGTAAGTGCATGAAGATCCCAATCATGATCGATGGGCTGCTAGAATGCTCTGTGGAAGGACAGAGTTGTATGAATGATATGACTGTGAAATTTGATCTAGAGCTTATGAGAAGGAATCTCATGGTTGAGAGCTCTAAGTTCTGTTAGTAAGAACAGTTGTAAATCTCAGATTGGTAAATATTTCGGATTTGAAATTTTGCTAATAATTGTTAATGACTGTTTGGCTTATATGAAATGTGTCAGGAGGACATGCTATAAGTGGATGCTCAGGTATGGCAGCAGGCATACGACCATAACAGGCAGAGTGGTGTCCCTTGCAGGAGCCAAACAACATGAGGATAGCCTCATGGATAAGAAAAACTAATTTCTGTAGGAGATAGAATTGTAAATTCATATTGAATTTATTTATGAATGCTATTGATTGGTTATGGAACAATCGTATTTGAAGCTTATTGCTAAATGTTGCTGACAGTTTGGCTATTTGATAAAGTGTGCCAGGATGACACATTGCAGGGAGATCATGTGTGATGGCCTGCAAAAGCCAAACCAGATGGGAAAGACCCCATGCTTTGGAAATGGGTTTCGGGTGAAACACCATTGATAATGTCTTAGCCAAACCGCATGATAGTATACCATGAAAGTGAGATGGTAAAGCTATGCCCAGAAGGCATGTGAGACAAATCTGCAAAATGAATGAGTATTTCGTGACCCTAGACAAGAACATGCATGTCTAAATTATTATGGGTAATATGCAGAGCATGCTCTATCTTATGTATATTATTGCAGATTGCTTGAGTATGATTAGGGCCTACATGGCACACATCGGAAAGGGGGTGCACACCTTTTCTGGTGCTGGGTCATGTTAGGGTTTTTCAATATTGACTACACCCTAAGGGAATGGACGAATTCCTGGTGTTTCAATGCTTGACAGTGAATGATATGAAATATGATTACGATTTTTGAGCAACAATACTGATGAGTCTGCTTATCCTTCTTGTGCTATTAGCTTACACAGATGCAATTTGGTGTTGCACGTAAGAGGCAAGGTGACGAAAGGGTGCTCAAGAGGACTGTATGGGCAGTGGTAACATTTCTACGCTCACACTAAAGGACACTAGAAGGGATGGATAGGCTCAGGGAGCTGTGTTGCAGAAAAGGGGTATCATCCTTGTGTAGTGTGAGTGGGTATTGTGGGGCCATGCTAGCCTACAGTCAAGTGAGTCACCTATGGAGTTCCTAGAGGGAACCACTGGTTGCACAAGAGAAGGAGCCACGTAATCATATTATGTTGTTCATATTGCCTGATAAACCCAGTCGGCGTACTGGCTTGGCAATGGTTATTTAGGAGTTGTGGCGAAAGGTTGTTGGATGCCTGATAAACCCAGTCGGTGTACTGGCTTGGCATTGGTTACTTGCATGTTGTGGAGGTATTGGTGAAAAGGGTGTTATTTCCTGACAAACCCAGTCGGAGAACTGGCTTGGAAATGGTTATTGTATGCTTGATAAACCCAGTCGGCGTACTGGCTTAGCATACTGATTTTTGAAATGCTTGATAAACCCAGTCGGCGTACTGGCTTAGCATACTGATTTTTGAAATGCTTGATAAACCCAGTCGGCATATTGGCTTAGCATACTGATTTTTGAAATGCTTGATAAAACCAGTCGGCGTACTGGCTTAGCATACTGATTTTTGAAATGCTTGATAAACCCAGTCGGCGTACTGGCTTAGCATACTGATTTTTGAAATGCTTGATAAACCCAGTCGGCGTACTGGCTTAGCATACTGATGTTTGAAATGCTTGATAAACCCAGTTGGCGTACTGGCTTAGCATACTAAATTGTGGGATGCTTGATAAACCCAGTCGGTGCACTGGCTTGGCATTGCCTATTCGGATGATGTTGTGGAGCAGCATGTGTGCTGGCCAAGCATCCACCCCACAGGTGATCCAAGGCTTGTAAAGCAGAGAAGGAAACCTGTCGAGTAGCAAGGAAACGCACAATACAGATAAGTATTCATTTTCATTTAACTCTTGTTTGGAAGATTACGGGTACGAATCTTATTGTAACCAAGCTAATACACTGTTATTTCTTTGTTGGAAACCTTGGCCATTACAGGAAACAGGGACCCTGAAAGAACTAAAAGCTGTTTGGTAAATCCAGAAAGTGACTGGTTGAACATGCAAGATTATTGGTGTTGTGGAGAAGCCTGTATGCTGGCCAAACATGCAAAGATCGTTTGATGTTGAGGAGTAGCCTGAGTGCTACCCCAACATTCGTTATTATACCCATAGGAGATCCAAGGCTTGTAAAGCAAAGAAGGGTCCTATGGAATAAAGTGAAGACATCCAACGCAGGTATTGTTGGAAGCAAGAACCTTGAAGCATCGTAAGGATGCAGGTGGACATGTAACCACCTTGAAGAGCTCAGCATGAGCAGTAATGAAAGATGGGGCTAGTGGAACGGTATGAGTCCTAGCAGCCAAGAGTTAGACCAACCCAGTGGAGGAACTCCATGGTTGAGAGGTCTGGAATAGACCATGGACACTACGTGTCATAGCGAAGAAGGGCAAGTCAAGCATTCACGTGAAGTGAAAGATGATAGGAGCATGAAAACCACAGTGGTGGTGTGGGTTCCAGAACGGAACAAAACTAAGAGGAGAAACTCTTACGGCTCTCTCTCTTTCCTTTTATTGATGCATTTATAGAGTTAGAAAATTGTTGAATGCATGCATGACTGAAAGTAAAAGTGTGTTATTTGATTAAAGAGAATTGTGAATGCTAATTAATGAATTTCTTGTGAATGGATGAACATGAAGGAATTCATGTGTATGTTAGGCAAGCATGAAAAAAGTGGAAGTCTCATGAGTAAAGCATGGACTATCCATGTCAACTGGGGAAAAACCATTGACTGGTTTTTAATGTTTGGGTTATGCTTGGCCTAACGAGAATTGTAATGATGAATTTCACAGGTGGAAATTGAATCAATTGGTTGCAGCCGGTGCAGGAAAGTGTTGCTAGTGAGCAAAGTGTGGTCAGTTGTTTCCATTGACCATGGCGGCAAACCAAGGGCTATTAGAATTGGCTGGAAGTCTTCTTCAAACAATTGCCAAGACCCAAGAAAATCTTGGAGAGATGCTCAAGATGCAAAAGCAGCAGAACAAGATGAACCACAAGGTCTTGCAGGACTCTATTCGTCTACAGAAAGAGGTAAAAAGCATTATGAAAGCAATCAACAAGGGAGAGAAAAGTGGATCAGTGAAGAAGCATTCATCCAATCGTCCGATTAAGAAACGCTCCAGGTGGGAAGACTCAAAGGAAATTGAGCAGGTAAAGATGAAGCAACCCATGAAGTGTTGGAAATGTGGGGGGACTCATTACCTCCGCAATTTCCCAATAGGAGAACCTCAAGAGGGTAGCAGCCATAAAGTTTTCAGACTTATGGATGAGCTAGAAGATCCGAATCAGCAGGAGCAGCTCGTGAAGATCAAAGGACTTGGTCCTGAAAGTTCAAAGTAAAGAACAGAATGCAGGGCAGATCTGCAAGGATTTTGTGAATTTTGAACATATGTAAAGCGGGTATTTATTTCCGAAGTGCTGGAACACCGAGGACGGTGTTATTCCAAGGGGAGGGGAATGTAACGTCCCCAGCTTGACCCTATTGCATGAATATTGTAAATGATGTAAATATTGTCATTTAGTCATGGTGAGGAGCTCAAGGCCAAGGCCCCGCCACTGATTTATCGTTTTATGTATCGGCAATTAGAATAGATGCATATGGTTCTTGTGCTAGCGGTGCACAATGTAACATCGGAAATCATGTAAATATGCAATTTTAATGAAAAACCCACAACCAGCTACGCAATGCAACAAAAGAGATGGGGGCATGATCTTTACAAGGAATAGGGAGGGAGATTATTCAAACCCTTGGGCCAATGGTGTTAATCCATGTGTCAATGGGGAAACCCATAAAAACCACCAACTACCCATTTTGTCTCATACACCCAATCATTTAATTCTTCCAAAGATTGGTTGGGGCAGTTATTGCCTTGGAAATGAAGAAGTATGGCAGCCAATTTCGTGCATGGGCAAGCCATCAGCCTGGAAATTCGTGTTTTTTCTTGTTGGGCAAGAAAACACCCACGAAATGGTGCCCAAATCCATTCTGAACAGTAAGTCTTCTCTCATTCACGCAGGGGGAGCTAGCTGGGTTTTTCCCTACACGTTTTTCATCCAAATCCTGCATTTCTCCATGCCTGGGAGTTCATTTTTGCATATGCAGTAGCCTGGGAGAGGAGAGCCACGTTTTGGGGACTGTATGGAGGTCGTTTTTGCCCCCGAATGTCCAAGGACGTTTTTATAAAAACGGATTGGCTTACCAGGGTTGTTCCCCAACTTCCCATTTCGTTTTTATGGGTTTCCACATTTTTCTGAGATAGTTGGAAACCCCATCTCATGCATCCCACTGTGGAAAGCGTTTTCCTCATGCCCAGTAATTGAGTTTTTTGTTGTTCAGTGCATCCCGTTTTGGATTTGAACATGTGAGCAGAAGCTTCAAGAGTGGAAGAGGACATATTTGGCTTGATGAGCCCAATGATGTATCCATAACTCCATGGTTGAGCCACTAGCCTAGTAATTCACCTCTGCCCACCTCTTAGTAGCCTGAGAAACCCAACTGCTAGTTGGATTGGTTGATTCTGGCATATCTTTGGCTATGTGAGAGCCGGTTTCCCCTTTTTCCTTGTGGAGATCATGCCCAGCTCGGGGGTGGCAGTGGTGCTGAGAAATTAAGGAGCACACTGGCCTACGGTTGGGTGGAACGTTGCAGAAGCGTAGCTGGTTGCTCAGGGACTACTTGTTAAGATAAGTATTCTCTTGTGTTTGTATATTCTTGCCATTATTAAATTGATGAATATCTGAATGTATGGTGAAGGTGTAAATGATATTATTTCCGCTGTGCTATAAAATAGTTATGCATCTACATATGTCTCTGTTTTATTATGTGAATGCTTATGAAATAATGTCATGGGGATGGATGCCCGGGTTAACCTCACGATCCTCTCCATCTAGCTGGTAGAATGGGAGGGGACGTGACAGCTATCAGAGATGGGAATGTCCCTCATGCTTTTATTGAGCAAATAATGGTCTACCAAAACATAAAGAGGTCCGGCCTACATAAGGAGGCCACATGACCAAAATTATTCCCATGATCGGAGGTTATTGAGTGGATTTTTCCCTAGGTGGATGTTAACACTAGGATTATTTCAGATATCAAAGGTGAAGGGCTTGCATCTTTTCAACCGGCCCACATATCTGCAGCATACAAGCTTCCCTCCCCTAAAGTCATCATGAATGAAGCTGGTTGAATGGGATCAAGATGGATCATTTTGATTATGTTAAAAATATGATGATCCCTGAAAGGCAGTTGAGACCAACGTCCAGCGGAGAATACGATAGTCAAAATTTGAGGACGTTGTATAGGATCATTGTTCCAATGCTAAGCCAGATTTTTGTTTTGGCAAACTAAATTGTATATAAAATCACCTGGGTACCAATGATTTACCATATTTCCACACATGGTATGATTTTCAACTAGGATGATATTATTTCGAAGAGTATGGTTGTTGATGTATTTGTAACTTTGGAATGTATTTCACATATGTATATTGTATTCCTATAGAGATGTTATTATTCCTCTATACGGAAGTGTCGTCATTTATATTGTAAGTGTCGTAACTTATACTTGATGGGTTATTAGATCACCTTGATGGGGTCGTCCCAATCAGCATTATGTTATGTGGTTAAGTTAACGCCGACCTAGTAAAGGTTATTAGGAAAGTCAAGTCATGTATAAATAGAGTGTGGGAGGCACTCTATATTATCATTCACTTTCTCACTCATACTCTCATTGGAGAGTGGTGCACTTGTGGAGGAGGAGAAGCTTCTACTAGGAGAAGACTATCACTTATGCTTGGGTTGTATAATTGCTCTATCTATCTCTGAGGAAGTTGTGGGGTTTTTCACCTTTATGGTTTTCCCCAGTGAAACTATGTGTGTCTATTGTTTCTTGTGTGCTTGCATTATTATGTCCATGATTGATATGCTGTAGATATGTTGTACGTGTTGTTCTCTCAGTTAAGATCCTAGATAAGATTGAAGTAAATTATGAAAAAATAACATGGTATTAGAGCTAGCCTGAAAGAATCCATGGTATGGCATTTATGACACTTGTTGCACTTGCGAAACTAGGGCTTGATATAGAAAAAACCATTCATTGTGTCACTTTCGCTATAAATCAATTTTGGCGATATGTCAAGATCTGAAACTTTTACAGGTCAAAGATAAGATCCCAATGTACCTTGTGTCTGAAGCACAACTTCTAATTCGTTGTACTTTGTGTTTTATGATCTCTACAATCTAGGGTTTCTGCCTCTTTTAGATCTCAGTCATAAATAGGTGACCTAGGAAAAAAGGTCACAACTTGGGCTAGGAAGATCCAAATGAAATTTCGTAAAAATTAACAAGTAGGGCATAGACTTTAGTTTCTTAGGTAACGTTTTCAGAGGCCGAAGTTGAACCAGTGACACGTGGCATGTCGTACAAGTTCGCTCTCTTGTTTTATCCCATAAACAGGTCACGTTGCGACACTTGGAATAAATATCTCTCAGAGAATCCAATTGAGGTCATACCTATGGGCTTGGAAAGATAATATGTCAGGCTACCACAGGAAGAATTTTCAGACCCCCTAGATTTGAAATTTTGGAGTTACGCTAGAGACAATCAGGTGCATATTTCTGTCAAAACATAATTGGATTTTGAGCACCTTCATTCATGGCTCCGGGAATTTAGGGTTTTGGAGAATGTTGGAATTTTTTGTATCGGAGACCATAGCTGGATGCTCCTCATCAAAATCAAAATTTAGAGACCAAGATCGAATCTTTTGGTTGAACAGAAGGCCGAGCTTGAGCAAACCCTAGTTTGGGATTTTGATCGGAAAGGTGGAAAATTAGGGCTTCTACAAAAGTTGGAATATATTAAGTCTGTGACCACAGCTGGAAGCTCCTCAGAAAAATCAAAGTTTAGAGCTTTGGATCAAACCTTTTGGTTAGGAAGAAGGGTGGGCTTTATCAAACCCTAGTTCGGGATCCTATCTAGAAGATCTGGAAGTTTCAAAGACAATTTTGAGGGGTGAAACTTTGCAGTTTTCAAATTCCGAGTATACCAACTTGATCAACTCATCAAGGCACATCTTTCTATCCTTTTAGAAGTTTGAAATTCAACGTTTGAATTTTTAGGGTTTCTCTGACAAACCCTAATCCAGCTCCAGATCCAATTTCTGTAAATCAAAGTGGATTGGGTTAATCCTAGAAGAGAATGGATTAGTCACCTGCATAAGTGAAGAAGTTCCTGTTTCAGAGGGAGTTGAGGCTAAGGCCTTACATAAGAAGATGATTACAAGCAATCTCGATATGTATGACTTATCCAGGTATGTTTCGAGATCTGTTCATGATTAAGTTTATGGTATGTTTGTCTTCATTAAGGTTAGTAAAATCTTGATTAACTTTAGACTTCTCGTATCACCTTAATAAAATTATGAATGTAGATATTCATTGATTAGGGTTTTGACATTTATGATTGTACTAATGCTTTGTGGTGTTGTATGAGGTTGATGTTGTCCGCTAACATGAAAGGTATATCAAGAAAAACAAATCATGTTCTAGTTCAAGAACATATGACCATGGTGACATGAAGACAAAGATTCATCCATTGTCATGGATCACATAGAAGCTCTACTTACGAGGTATGTATACTTTGGTTCTACAATGCTTAACCTATGAGATATGCAGGTTACTAGCACAAGTCATTGAAGAGAACAAGAAGACATTGCTAGACATAACTAGCAAATATGATAACCAGGTATGTTTTTCCTATATCAAGTTAGAATCCTACCTTGTGTTAGGATCTTATATTGTTGTATGGTTGATAATGATTGTTCATGAAGTTAGAAATGTAAGTAATCCAGGGTTTATGCATATTATGTCTCTTAAATTGATTGATGATATGACTAACCAGAAAAGTATTTTGGTCAAATAAAGAATATGCATGAGTAAAAGAAGTATTCCCTGAAACCTTGAATACTAATGTTTATTATCTGTGTTTGCAATGATCATGACTATACATGTTTAATATTATTGTGTCTTGATAGTATTGACATTATACTAATGAATGTATGTATGAGACCTCGAGGATAACACAATGATGATACTGGTAAGTATGCATAAGTGATCGAGGATGGATATAAGTTCAAGGATAGGTAATCTAGGAAGCAAATATCAAGAGGGAGCACACTCCAATAGTTCCTGCAAGGAAGCAAATATTGAGAGGGAGTCCACCCTACAAACCAAATAAAGATAAGTATTTGAATTGTCATTTCTTGCATATTTTTTTGTTTAAATAATATTGTTCAATGATGTATATGTTCCTAGACTCAGAGTGTGTATTATGCATATTAGAATAATTGCATTAATGAATAGTATACTACTAATATGTATGTGATGGGTAAGTGGCCTATGGCACTGTACAACATTCCATTTCTACTTATCTAGAATGAAACCTCTTTGTTGACATGTTGGGAGTAGTGCAAACTCTTAACAATGTTGTGGTAGAGATTGGAAGGCATCTAGAAAGTTACGGGATATAGATAAATGTTGTATTGAAGCATTGGCTAAAATAATTGCATGACTATATGAAATATTTCTTTATGTGTAAGAATTTGTTCTGAAAACTATGAGATGTTTCTAATAATGCAATTTAACTTGTTTTGTAGGATAGATCGTATACGAGCACCTACAAAAGAAGGACTACAACATTTGTTCCAACAACAAAGTTATCTATTTAAGATATTGAATATATTGAAGTTCCCAGGATTCGGGAAGAATGCCATGATCCGACGATCATGAAGAATGATGTTTGGGATGTGGTCCCAAGGCTTGAAGGGAAGTCTGTTGTGACTTCCAAGTGTATTTATAAGATCAAGCATGCTGCAGAAAGAAGCATAGAGAAATACAAAGCAAGTGATGAAATGGAAGATACACCAGATGGATGTCAAGACAACTTTCTTGCTTGGTGTTCTTCAGATTGATGACACTTCGAGGAAGAAGTGATGGACACATTTACAGGAGCTATTCAAAGCATGGAGAGAGGAGGATCCTTCCTATGGCTGTGGATGTAAGTGCTGGATGATGAGCACCAGGATGATGCTCCAGTTACTGCTCTGTATATGCATCATGTTGGATGCTTGTTATGATCAGTTGGATCATGTATATGTATATGCATCATCTTGATGCTTGTTATGATCAGTTTGATCATGTATTTGTATATGTATTAGGTGGATACATTGTATGATCAGGTAGATCATGTATGATGATATGTATCAGGTGGATGCATTGTATGATCAGGTAGATCATGTATGATGATATGTATCAGGTAGATACTGTGTATGCATCAGATGGATGCATTGTATGATGAGCTTCAAGATGTTGCTCCAGATGATATGCATCGGAATGATGCTGTGATGATGATCAGAATGATCATGTGATGATGTATCGCTAGATGATAGGGTCCTTGACATACCTAACGAATACGAGACCAGATATCTGCTTTGCAGTGAACAACTTGAGCAAGTATTTGATAGATCCGAGACATGTTCACCCGATAGCTACAAAGCATATTTTGAGGTGTTGATGTATATGTAACTTCGGAATGTATTTCATATATATATTTATTGTACTCCTATAGAGATGTATTATTCCTCTATACAGAAGTGTCGTCATTTGTATTGACAAATGTCGCAAGTGTGTTAACTTGCCGATGGGTTATTAGACCACCTTGTTCGGGTCGGCCCTGTATAAGTCATGTGGGTCGAAGGGTTATTAGAACACCCTATTGGGGGTCGGCCATGTGGGTCAAAGGGTTGTTAGACCACCCTATTGGGGGTTGGACATGTGGGTCAAAGGGTTATATGGTTAATTTGAGGCTGACCTAGTAAAGGTTATTAGGCAAGTCAAGTCAAGTATAAATAGAGTGCGGGAGGCACTCTATTTAATCATTCTATTCTCTCACACACTCTTTGGAGAGTGGTGCACTTGTGGAGGAGGATAAGCTACTACTATGAGATGTCTATCTCTTATTCTTGGGTTGTATCATTGCTCTATCTATCTCTGAGAAATTTATTGCGGTTTTTCACCTTTATGGTTTTCCCCAAGTAAACTTTGTGTCTCTTGTGTGCTTGCATTATTGTGTCCATGATTGATATGCTGTGGATATGTTGTACATGTTTTTATTTTAGTAAAGATCCTAGATCAGATTGAAGTAAATTCTGAAAAACTAACATGGTATCAGAGCTAGCCTGAAAGAAGGCATGGTATGGCATGTATGACACTTGTTGCACTTACGATGCTAGGGATTGATATAGCAAAAATCAGTCATTGTAGAACTTTCGCTATAAATCTATTTTGGCGATGTTTTCAGATCTGAAATTTTTACAAGTATAAGATAAGATCTCCATGTACCTTTTTTCCATAGGAAAACTTCTAATTCATTGTAATTTGTGTTTTATGATCTATACAATCTAGGGTTTCTGCCTCATCCAAATCAGAGTCATAAACATGTGACCTAGGAAAAAGGTCATAACTTGGGATAGGAAGCTCCAAATGAAATTTCATAAAATGTGGCAGGTAGTACACGGACTTTAATTTATCAGGTAACTTTTTTAGAGGCTGAAACTGAACCAGTGACACATGGCATGCCGTACAAGTTCGCTCTCCTGTTTTATCCCATAAACAGGTCACGTTGTGACAATTGGCATAACTCTCTCTCAGAGAATCCAATTGAGGTCAGACCTATGGGGTTGGAAAGATGACAGGTCGGGATAGCATGGGTAGAAGTTTCATACCCTCTACAATCAGGTACATAGTTCTGTCAAAATAGAATTATTTTTTAGCACCTTCATTCATGGCTTCGGGAATTTAGGGTTTCAGAGAAAGATGGAATTTTTTTAATCAGAGACCACGGACGAATGCTACTCATCAAAATCGAAATTTAGAGACCAAGATCAGAATTTTTGTTGGGAAGAAGGTCGAGCTTGATCAGACCCTAGTTCAAAACTTTGATCAGAAAAGTGGAAAATTAGGGCTTCTGCAAAAATGGGAATTTTTGAAATCTGTGACCACGGCTAGAAGCTCCTCAGAAAAATAGAAGCTTAGAGCTTTGGATCGAACCTTTTGATTGGGCATAAGGGTGGGATTTATCAAACCCTAGTTCGGGGTCATGTCTAGTGAATCTGGAATTTTCAAAGGCAAAATTGAGGGGTGAAACTTTGCAGTTTTCAAATTCTGAATATACCGGCTTGATCAGCTCATCAAGGCGCATCTTTCTATCCTTTCAGAATTTTGAATTTTTAGGGTTTCTCTAACAAACCCTAATCCATCTCCAGATCTAGTTTCTACAAATCAAGTGGATTGGGTTAATCCTAGAAGAGAATGGATTGGTCACCTGCTTAATTGAAGAAGTTCATGTTTCAGAGGGAGATGAGGCTAAGGCCTTACATAAGAATAATACAAGCAATCTCGACAGGTATGACTCAATAAGGTATGTTTCGAATTCTGTTCATAATAAAGTTTATAATATGTTTGTCTTCATATTATTATGGCTAGTACAATCTTGGTTAATTTTAGACTTGTCTTATCACCTTAATAAAATTATGAATGCATGATAGAAGATTTTCATTGATTAGGGTTTTTTACACTTATGATTGTACTAATGCATTGTGATGTTGTATTAGGTTGATGTTGTCCACTAACATGAAAGGTAGATCAAGAAAGAAAAATCATGTTCTAGTTCAAGAACAAATGACCATGGTGACATGAAGACAAAGGTTCATCCATTTCCATGGATCACATAGAAGATCTACTTACGAGGTATGTATAACTTGTTTAACCTATGAGATATGCAGGTTACTAGCACAAGTAACTTAAGAGAACAAGAAGACATCATGTGGGTATGTTAGACAATAACCAACTAACATATTAATCCAGGTATGTTTTTCCTATATCAAGTTAGAATCCTACCTTGCGTAAAGTATACATGACATGATTGATAATGATTATCCATAGGTTTGAATAATCATGGGTGTATGCAATTATGTTTCTTAACAAGAAGAGTCATGAAAGTATAGGTTTCAGTAATCACGGGTGTAGACATATTATGTTTCTTACTTTAAGTTATGATATGACTAACCATAAGAATCCTTGAATACTAATGCTTATTATTTCTATTTGAAATGATCATGACTATACATGCTTAAGATTATTCTGTTTTGATAATATTGAGAATATACTAATAAATGTATGATTATGTATGAGATCTCGAGGATATCACAATAATGATACTTGTAAGCATGCATAGTGATCGAGGATGGATATAAGTTCAAGGACAGGTAATCCAGGACGCAAAGATCAAGAGGGAGCACACTCCAGTAGTTTCTGCAAGGATGCATATATTCAGAGGGAGTTGACCACTTCTCACAATCCACATCAAAATGGAGCTATATAAAGGAAGCAAAGACTAAGAGGGAGTCAACCCAACAAACAAACAAAGATAAGTATTTGAATTATCATTTCTTGCATATTTGATTGTTTAAATAATACTGCTCAATAATGTATATACTGATGTTCCTAGAATTAGGTTGTGCATATTAGAATAGTTGCATTGATGAACAGTATACTACTAATATACATGGGTAAGTGGCTTATGGAACTGTAAAACATTCCATTTCTACTTATCTAGAATGAAACCTCTTTGCTGACATGTTGGGAGTTGTGTACACTCTTAACAATGTTCTGGTAAAGATTGGAAGGCATCTAGAAAGTTATGGGATATGGATAAATGTTGTATTGAAGCATTGGCTAAGATAATTGCATGACTGTATGACATATTTATTTATGTATAAGAATTTGTTCTGAAAACTATGAGATGTTTTCTAATAATGAAATTTAACTTGTTTTGTAGGAAAGATCGTATACCATCACCTACAAAAGAAGACTACAAAATTTTTTCAACAACAAAGTTATCTATTGAAGATATTAAAATTATTGAAGTTCCCAGGATTCGGGAAGAATGCCATGATCGAGGAGTACCAGTCGATCATGAATAATGATGGTTGGGATGTAGTCCCAAAACCAGAAGGGAAGTCTGTTGTTACTTCCAAGTGGATCTATAAGATCAAGCATGTTGCAGATGGTAGCATAGAAAAATACAAAGCACGGTTTGTAGCTCGTGACTTCTCTCAGAAAGAGGGAATAGAATTTTGCTCCTGTAGCCAGGTACACTTCCATCAAAACAGTACTTGCCTTGGATGCAGTGATGAAATGGAAGATACACTAGATGGATGTCAAGACAAATTTATTGAATGGTGTAGTCAAGAAGGAAGTGTATGTGGAGCAACCACTTGGTTTTGAGACACATGACAGGGAGTCATATGTGTGCAGGTTGAAGAAAGCCTTGTATGGCTTGAAGCAAGCTCCTAGGACTTGGTATGGTATGATAGACAGTTTTCTATCCAGTTTGGGATTTACCAAGAGTGAAGCGGATTCCAACCTTCACTACAAGGTTGAAAAAGGAAATCCTGTGATACTACCATTGTATGTAGATGATCTGTTTGTAATAGGTAATGATAGCTTGCTACCGAGTTCAAGATGAAGGACTTGGGGATGATGCACTAATTTCTAGGTATGGAGGTGTCGCAGAGTGCAGATGGAATCTTCCTTAGACAAGGGAAGTTTGCAGTAGAGATCCTGAAGAGGTTCGGGATGATGGACTGCAAGGCCATGGCCACATATATGGCATCGAACCTGAAGCTTATGTGTGATGCTTCATCTGATCCGGTTGATGTCACTTTGTATCGTCAGATGATTGGGTCCTTGATGTACCTAATGAATACTAGACCAGATATTTGCTTTGTGGTGAACACATTGAGCTAGTTCCTAACGGATCCCAGAGGTGTTCACCTGGTTGCTGTAAAGCATATTCTGAGGTATCTGAAGGGTACAATTGACTATGGGCTCAAGTATGATGTGAATCAAAAGTTTAACCTGCAGGGTTATGTTGATTCAGATTGGGTAGGCAGTGTTGTAGATAGGAAGAGCACTTCTGGGTGTTGCTTCAGTATGGGATCAGGTGTGATCTCTTGGTTTAGCAGGAAGCAGTCCTGCGTAGCACTGAGTACAACTAAGGCAGAGTATATTGCAGCCTGTTCGGCTAGTTGTGAGGCAGTATGGTTGAGGAAGCTACTGTCTGAGTTATTTGATCTACCGTTGCAGGCTACTAGTATATTTTGTGACAACTAGAGTTGTGTGAAGCTATCTAAGAACCCGGTGTTCCACGACAGGTCGAAACACATAAAGATCAAATATCACTATATCAGGGATATGGTGCAGAGGGGAGCAGTGAAGCTCTTGTATGTTGCAATGGATGAGCATATTGTAGATGTGTTGAAAAATCCACTAGCCATAGTGAAGTTCAAGTACTTCAGAGAGAGGCTTGGTGTTCTTCAGATCGACGACACTTCGAGGAAGAAGTGATGGAGACATTTGTTGAAGCCATTCCAAGCATGGTGGAAGGAGGATCCTTCACATGGCTATGGATGTAAGCGCTGGATGATGAGCATCAGGATGATGTTCTAGTTACTGCTCTGTCTATGTGTATGCATCATGTTGGATGCTGGATATGATCAGTTGGATCATTTATGTATGTATGCATCATGTTGGATGTTGGATATGATCAGTTGGATCATTCATATGTATGTATATATGCATCATGTTGGATGCTTGGACCATGCACTTGTATATGTATCAGGTGGATATGATTGTATGATCAGGTAGATCATGTATGTTGATATATATCAGGTGGATACATTGTATGATCAGGTGGATCATGTATCTCTGTATGTATCAAGTAGATACATTATATGATCAGGTGGATGCATTATATGATCAGGATGATCATGGATGACGAGCTTTAGGATGTTTCTCCAGATGACATGCATCAGGATGATGCAGTGATGATGATCAGGATGATCATATGTCATGACATGTATCAGGTGGATACATTACATAATCAGTTGGATTATGTGTGATGAGTTACGAAGACACAGATGCACATGAGCATTTCAGAGATGGTTGTAGATGTGTTCTCCCATGGTCATGATGTAATTGCTGGGATTTTTCGACATGGTGGCAGATGTGTTCTCCCATGGTTGTGATGTAAATGCCAGGGCCATTTGAGCATGGTTGTAGATGTGTTTCCCATGGATGTGATATAAGTGTTGGGGCCATTCGAGCATGGTTGTAGATGTGTTCTCCCATGGATGCGATATAAGTAGTGGGGCCATTCGAGCATGGTTGTAGATGTGTTCTCCCATGGTTGCGATATAAGTGTTGGGTCATTTGAGCACGGTTGTAGATATGTTCTCCCATGGCTGCAATACAAGTGTTGTGCCATTCTTACATGGTGGTAGGTTGGTCCTCCCATGGTCGTTGATGTAAGTGTTGTGAGCCTTTCACGGATGGTGGTAGGTTGGTCCTCCCATGCTAGTGAGTGTAAGTGTTGTGTGTGTGCATCTAGGTCATGCTTCATGATACTCTGTGGCCATGGACAGGTTGTGTAGTAGCATGTAAAAAGTCCTGGGAGATCCAATAGGTTGAGCTGTGTGCTTGTAATCAGTCCTGGGATGCTCTTTTGAGGTTTTGTGACGCACGTAATAAGTCCTGAGGATTCCACAATATGGCCAGTGATGATGAAGACCTGTAGGTGGTGGGCCTACATCTAGTATGAAAAAGGACTAGCTCTGTAGAACTTCCTATGACAAGTAGATTCAAAGATTGATTGAGATAGCAATAGAAGTGACGATGACGATGATTCGAGGATGATGATTCGTTGATGATGATTCGTTGATGATGATTCGGAGAAGAAGACTTGTGCTAGCAGATCTGTGTCGAGAAATAACTTCCTAGTTAAGAGGGAGTGTTGATGTATATGTAAATTCGGAATGTATTTCATATATATATTTATTGTACTCCTATAGAGATGTATTATTCCTCTATATGGAAGTGTCGTCATTTGTATTGACAAGTATTGCAAGTGTGTTAACTTGCCGATGGGTTATTAGACCACCTTGTTGGGGTCGACCCTGTATAAGTCATGTGGGTCGAAGGGTTATTAGACCACCCTATTGGGGGTCGGCCATGTGGGCCAAAGGGTTATTAGACCACCCTATTGGGTGTCGTCCCAATCAACATTGTGTTATATGGTTAAGTTGAGGCCGACGTAGTAAAGGTTATTAGGGAAGTCAAGTCAAGTATAAATGGAGTACGGGAGGCACTCTATTTAATCATTCTATTCTCTCACACACTCTTTGGAGAGTGGCGCACTTGTGGAGGAGGAGAAGATGCTACTAGGAGATGTCTATCTCTTATGTTTGGGATGTATCATTGCTCTATCTATCTCTGAGGAAGTTATTGGGCTTTTTCACCTTTATGGTTTTCCCCAAGTAAACTCTGTGTCTCTTGTGTGCTTGCATTATTGTGTCCATGATTGATATGATGTAGATATGCTATACATGTTGTTCTTTCAGTAAATATCTTAGATCATATTGAAGTAAATTCTGAAAAACTAACATGAGGTACCTGAAGGGTACAATTGACTATGGGCTCAAGTATGAGGCGAATCAAAAAGTTTAACCTGGAGGGTTATGTTGATTCAGATTGGACAGGCAGTGCCATTGATTGGAAGAGCATTTTGGGGTGCTTCTTTAGTATGGGATCTGGTATGATCTCTTTGTTTAGCAGGAAGTAGTCTTGTGTGGCACTAAGTACAGCCAAAGTAGAGTATGTCGCAGCTTGTTCGGCTAGTTGTTGTTGAAATATTGTAACTTCAAAGAATATTATTTTTGTATATTATTTATTCCGGAGATGTTCCATACCTCCGATGTGATTATACTATAAATCCATAGATGTTTATTCCTCCGAGTTGGGTGTGGTAACTAGGGTTATTAGACCCACCATGTGGGGGTCGGCCCAGTCAGTTATAATGGGGTATTTAACCTAATGGTTAAATACGAGCTTACATGTACTTGTGTAAAATACATATCAGAGTAGTGTATAAATAGAGGAGGTGTGTTCCTCATTTGATACACTCACACACTTGAGGATAGCGCACTTGTGGAGGAGAGGTATGCTATTGTGGAGGAGGAGATCATGTCTCAGGGTTTCATCTTTGTATATTGCTGGTCATCTATATTGAGGAAGCTTTGCTGGGTTTTCTACCCCATGAGGGTTTCCCAGGATAAATCTCTGTCTCTTGTGTTTATGCTGTGCTTGTTGTTTCTTCAGTGATCCTGTATATGCTATTATTGTGAAATGGAATGTAATGCTGCTATTTTCTGTCTTAACATATTGAATTTTAACATGGTATCAGAGCTAACCTGAAGGAAGACAAGGTATGGCACTAAAGACACTTGCTTTACTTACGACAATTTGAAGGTTAGGGTTTTACATAGCAAAAACCAGTCATCGTAGCACTTTCGCTATAAATACGTTTTGGCAAAGTTTTCGGATCTGAAATTGTTACAGGACAAATATTAAATCTCCAGGTACCTTGTGTCCAAAGGAAAACCTCTAATTAGTTGTACTTTGTGATTTATGATCTGTACAATATAGGGTTTCTGCCTCTTCCAGATCTGAGTCAAAATCAGGTGACCTTGGGAAAAAGGTCATATCTTGGGCTAGGAAGCTCCAAATTAAATTTCGTAAAAAGTGACAGGTAGTACACAGTCTGTACTATCTCAGAAAACGTTTTCAGAGGCCGAAGTTGAACCAGTGACACGTGGAACTCCGTACAAGTTCGCCCTCCTGTATTATCCCATAAACAGGTCATGTTGCGACACTTGGCATAACTCTCTCTCAGAGAGTCCAATTGAGGTCAGACCTGTCAGGATGGAAAGATAACAGGCCAAGCTACCTCGGAAATGTTTTTCAGAGGCCGAAGTTTAAACAGTCACACGTGGCATGCCGTACAAGTTTGCTCTTCTGTTTTATCCCAAAACAGGTCAGGTCGCGACATTTGACATAACTCTCTCTCAGAGAATCCAATTGAGGTCAGACCTGTCACGATGGAAAGATAACAGGTTAGGATATCTCAGAAAAATTTTTCAAACCCTGTGGATTGAAAAGTTTGGAGTTACACCAGAAAAAATCAGGTACATATTTATGTCAAAACATAATTATTTTTGAGTACCTTTATTCATGGCTTCCGGAATTTAGGGCTTTGAAGAAAGTTGGAATTTTTGTAAACGGAGACCACGGCTGAATGCTACCCATCAAAATAGAAATTTAGAGACCAAGATCAGATTTTTTGGTTGGGCAGAAGGCCGGGCTTGATCAAACCCTAGTTCGAGACTTTGATCAGAAAAGTGGAAAATTAGGGCTTCTGTAAAAATGGGAATTTTTGAAATCTGTGACCATGGCTGGAAGCTCCTCAGAAAAATAGAAGCTTAGAGCTTTGGATCAAACATTTTGATTGGGCAGAAGAGTGGGATTCACCAAACCCCATTTCAGGGTCACGTCCAGTGAATCCGGAAGTTTCAAAGGCAAAATTGAGGAGTGAAACTTTGCAGTTTTCAAATTCTGAATATATCAGTTTGATCAGCTCATCAAGGCGCATATTTCTATCCTTTCAGAAGTTTGAAATTCAAAGTTTGAATTTTTGGGGTTTTTCTGACAAACCCATATCCAGCTCCAGGTCCAGTTCTTGCAAATCAAGTGGATAGGGTTAATCCTAGAAGAAGATGGATTGGTCACCTGCATAAGTGAAGGAGTTACTGTTTCAGAGGGATATGAGGCTAAGGCTTTACATAAGGAGATTACAAGCGATCTCGATAGGTATGACTCATCGAGGTATGTTTTGAGATTTGTTCATGATTAAGTTTATGGTATGTTTGTCTTCATGTTATTACGGTTAGTACAATCTTGATTTTAGATTTGTTGTATCACCTTAACAAAATTATGAATGCATGATAGAAGATATTCATTGGTTAGGGTGTTGACACTTATGATTGTACTAATGCATTATGATGTTGTGTGAGGTTGATGTTGTCTACTAACAAGATACAGGTACATCACAAAAGACAAATCAGGCTCCATGACCATGAAAACATGAAGACAAAGACTCATCCATAATCTTTGTTCTACTTACGAGGTATGTATGACTTTGTTATATTATGCTTAACCTATGAGACATGTAGGTTCTAGCTCAGGATCTCTAAATCATTGAAGAGATTGTTTAGGTATGTTGTACATAACCAAGTAGGTATACTAATCCAGGTATGTTTCCCATGAATCTTACCTTGTGTTAGGATCCCTTATATAAGTATACTTGGAATGATTGGTTATGCTTATTCATAAAGTTAGTAATCAAGGGATTATGCATATTATATCTTTTATCTTGATTGATGATATGCATGAGTAAAAGAAGACTTCCCTGAAATCTTGAATACTAATGTTTATTAACTATAATCATGACTATACATTTTCAAGATTATTTAGTACTATAATGTTTTGATAGCATTTAGAATATACTAATGAGTGTATGTTTGTGTATGAGATCATGAGGATGACTCTTGAGCATGCACAGTGGTACAGAATGAATAGAAGTTCAAAAGACATACAGAAGATCAAGCGGGAGGCAGCCACACAAACATAAAAGATAAGTATTTGAGTTGTTATTTGAAATAGTAATGATATTGCCTGTAATAGGTTGTATGCATATTTGTATTCCTATAATATATCATGCTGAGTGTAAATATTCATAGAACATTGAACAGTATACTACTAATATGCATATGATTGGTAAGTTGGACAAACATTCCATTGTTGCTTGTCTAGAATGAAACCTCTTTGCTGACATGCTGAGAGTTGTGCACACTCTCGATAGTATGTTCTGGTAGAGATGGAAGGCCTCTAGATAGCCACTGTATGCATACAGGATATGGGAAAGTGTTGTGCCAAAGTATTGGTCAAAATAGTTGCATCACTATGTAAATGATATATGTATGCATAATAGGTTATCATGTCAATATGATTTGATGATTATGAAGTATTACTAATCATGTACTTAATTTTGATTTGTAGGAAAGGTCATGAAGAATGATGGACACCGTACAAGTGGTGGATGTTCAAACAAGAAGATTTACAAATCAAACAAAACATAGAAGGCTCATGGCTAGAAGATTTTCTTAGAAAGGGGAAGAGAATCACGACAAGATGTTTGCTCCAAGTATGGTGTAATTAAAGAAGAAGTGTGAATCAGGTTCTGTATAGGTACCAAGGATCGATAATAAATTGATAAGCTTAATGATCACCATGGGTGATGTGGATCTCAACCTTTGCTACAAGGTTGAATATGATTTCTATACACAAATGACATGGATGCAAGAAGGAACTCACCACAGAGTTCGAATGATATTAAGGCTCATATTAGTAGACCCATCTAACGAGAGATGGCACAGATAGATATGCAGAAGATCATTCAATGCAGAAATGAAAATGAAAGATCTCAAATTGACGCTTTACTTCCTAGGTCTGGAAGTATGGCAAGGCTCAGAAGGAATATTTCTCAACCAGGGAAAGTATGATGAGAAATATGACTTGAGGTGTTGGAATGGACACTCTTATGGATTCCAACTTGAAGTTGTTAGGGGATAACTCATCAGAGTTAGTGGATATAACTCTGTACAGTCAAATTATTGGGTCATTGATGTATCTAACATATACTAGATTAGATATATGCTTTGTTGTGAATACCTTGAGTCAGTATCTAGTGGAAACTAGATGTTTTCACCTGATAGTTGCAAAGCATGTGATGAGGCACCTAAAGGATACGATAGACTTTGATCTGTGCTATCTTGGAGATCATGACTTCAGATGGCTACTCAGATGTTGATTGGGCAGAAAGTGTATCAGACAAGAAGAACACATCAAGAGGATGTTATTGTCTAGGATTAGCCATGATCTCGTGGTTTAGCTGGAAGCAGTCTAGTGTGGCTCTCAGTACAAGCAGAATATATGGTTGTTTGCTCTGCTAGTTGTGAAGAAGTTTGGCTTCAGGATTGTTTGACTTAGAGATAGAACCAACTGTGATCCTATGTGACAAATAGAGTTGTATCAAGATGACATAGAATCCAGTGTTCCATGATAAGTCAAAGATCATAGGGATCTAACAAGATATGACACAGAAAGGAACTATAAAGTTTGAATTCGTAACAGGTTACCAACATACTAACCAAGCCTTTGTCTTGAGTGAAATTTGAATACTTTCGAGACAAGCTTGGTGTAGCTCAAAAGGACCCTCCTCGAAAGGGGGAGTAGTATGGTCACTGATGATGAGATTGTCTCATCGAACAACAAGGTCGATGATGAGGTAACCTGTTCTCTACACCTAGATACTTAGAAATATTTAGATTTAGGACTCGTATACTTAGAATACTTAGTTTTACTTATACATGCTTTTGATGTTATATGTATTAGTAAGAATACATGCTTTTGATGATAGATGTATTGATGAGAATACATGTGGGGATTGTATCATCCTTGAACACATGTTCTAAAGTGAGCTGTAGACGTATGGTCTCCGAAAATGAAGTCCTTAGTGAATAGGTAGGGATTGTATCATCCCTGGACTTCGGTCCCTGAATAGATCCGTAGACGTATGGTCTCCGAAAATGAAGTCCTTAGTGGACAGTTGATGGGATTGGATCATCCCTAGACTTTCAGTCCTAAAGAGAGCCGTAGACGTGAGGTCTCCGAGAATGAAGTCCTTAGTGGACAGTTGATGGGATTGGATCATCCCTGGACTTTCAGTCCTAAAGAGAGCCGTAGACGTGAGGTCTCCGAGAATGAAGTCCTTAGTGGACAGTTGAGGGGATTGGATCATCCCTGGACTTTCAGTCCTAAAGAGAGCCGTAGACGTGAGGTCTCCGAGAATGAAGTCCTTAGTGGACAGTTGAGGGGATTGGATCATCCTTGGAATTTCAGTCCTAAAGAGAGCCGTAGACATGAGGTCTCCGAGAATGAAGTCCTTAGTGGACAGTTGAGGGGATTGGATCATCCCTGGACTTTCAGTCCTAAAGAGAGCCGTAGACGTGAGGTCTCCGAGAATGAAGTCCTTAGTGGATAGTTGAGGGGATTGGATCATCCCTGGACTTTCAGTCCTAAAGAGAGCCGTAGATGTGAGGTCTCCGAGAATGAAGTCCTTAGTGGACAGTTGAGGGGATTGGATCATCCCTGGACTTTCAGTCCTAAAGAGAGCCGTAGACGTGAGTTCTCCGAGAATGAAGTCCTTAGTGAACAGTTGAGGGGATTGTATCATCCCCGGACTTAGGTCCCTGAATTGATCCGTAGACGTGAGTTCTCCGAGAAGTGGGGATTGTATCATCCCCGGACTTAGGTCCCTGAATTGATCCATAGACGTGAGGTCTCCGAGAAGTGGGGATTGTATCATCCCCGGACTTAGGTCCCTGAATTGATCCGTAGACGTGAGGTCTCCGAGAAGTGGGGATTGTATCATCCCCGGACTTAGGTCCCTGAATTGATCCATAGACGTGAGGTCTCCGAGAAGTGGGGATTGTATCATCCCCGGACTTAGGTCCCTGAATTGATCCGTAGACGTGAGGTCTCCGAGAAGTGGGGATTGTATCATCCCCGGACTTAGGTCCCTGAATTGATCCGTAGACGTGAGGTCTCCGAGAAGTGGGGATTGTATCATCCCCGGATTGCGGTCCCTGAATTGATCCGTAGACGTATGGTCTCCGAGAAGTGGGGATTGTATCATCCCCAGACTTCGGTCCCTGAATTGATCCGTAGACGTATGGTCTCCGAGAAAGTGATTTTTCATGTGGTTACTTGTATCGGTAGGATACTTGTATTGATGATGTGGTTACTTGTATCGGTAGGATACTTGTATTGATGATGTGGTTACTTGTATCAGTATGGATACTTGTATTGATGATATGTATACTTGTATTGGCATGAATACTTGTACTAATGATGTGGATACTTGTATTGTTATGGATACCTGTGTTGATGACGATGCTGACGATCGTGTGATGACGATACTGATGATCGTGTGATGACGATGCTGATGATCATGTGATGACGATGCTGATGATCGTGAGATGACGATGCTGATGATCGTGTGATGACGATGCTGATGATCGTGTGATGACGATGCTGATGATCGTGAGATGACGATGCTGATGATCGTGTGATGACGATGCTGATGATCATGTGATGACGATGCTGATGATCGTGTGATGACGATGTTGATGATCGTGTGATGACGATGTTGATGATCGTGTGATGATCATGAGATGACGATACTGATGATCGTGAGGATACAGATGTTGATGTTGTTGTAGTTGTTCGAGTGCTGCAGAAGATAAAGACTCAGTACTGAAGATGTTGATGTTCCAGTATTGAAGATGTTCCAGTAACTGCTTGAGTTACTGATGATGTTGAGAAAGCTTCCAATGATTTATAGATGTATCATGTATGATGTTGATGACTCCTTGCTCGTGCAGATACTGTTATAATATCCTTCTCGTTAAGGGGGAGTGTTGAAATATTGTAACTTCAAAGAATATTATTTTTGTATATTATTTATTCCGGAGATGTTCCATACCTCCGATGTGATTATACTATAAATCCGGAGATGTTTATTCCTCCGAGTTGGTGTGGTAACTAGGGTTATTAGACCCACCATGTGGGGGTCGGCCCAGTCAGTTATAATGGGGTATTTAACCTAATGGTTAAATACGAGCCTACATGTACTTGTGTAAAATACATATCAGAGTAGTGTATAAATAGAGGAGGTGTGTTCCTCATTTGATACACTCACACACTTGAGGATAGCGCACTTGTGGAGGAGAGGTATGCTATTGTGGAGGAGGAGATCATGTCTCAGGGTTTCATCTTTGTATATTGCTGGTCATCTATATTGAGGAAGCTTTGCTGGGTTTTCTACCCCATGAGGGTTTCCCAGGATAAATCTCTGTCTCTTGTGTTTATGCTGTGCTTGTTGTTTCTTCAGTGATCCTGTATATGCTATTATTGTGAAATGGAATGTAATGCTGCTATTTTTTGTCTTAGCATATTGAATTTTAACAGTTGTGAGGCAGTATGGCTTAGGAAGCTACTGTCTGATTTGTTTGATCTCAAACTGAGTGCTACTTGTATATATTGCAACAACCATAGTTGTGTGAAGTTGTTGGAGAACCCAGTGTTCCATGACAAGTCGAAGCACATTGAGATCAAGTATCACTATATTAGGGATATGTTGCAGAGAGGATAAGTGAAGCTCCTATATGTTTCAATGGACCAGCAGATAGCCGATGTGTTGACCAAGTCGCTGGCCAGAGTGAAGTTTGAGTACTTCAGAGAGAGACTTGGTTTACTTCAGATCGAGATTCCTTCCATGGGGAAGTGATGAGTCTGCAGACACAGATGCACATGAGCCATTCTCACATAGTGGTAGGTAGGTCGTCCTATGGTGCAGATGTAAGGGCTGGGGCCCTTCTCACATGGTGGTAGGTAGGTCCTCCCATGGTGATATGTAAGGGTTGTTGGGATTTTCCTACATGATGGTAGGTAGTTCCTCCCATGGTTACATGGTGGTAGGAGAGTCCTCTCATGGCAGTTGATGTAATTGTTGTGCCTTTCTGACATGATGGTAGGTAGGTCCTCCCATAGTGACATGGTGGCAGGCAAGTCCTCTCATGGTCGTGATGTAAGTCCTGTGCCTTTCCGACATGGTGGCAGGTAGTTCCTTCCATGGTGACATGGTGATAGGAGAGTCCTCCCATGATCGTGATGTAAGTGCTGAGCCATTCTTGGATAGTGGTAGGTAGGTCCTCCCATGCCGGTGTATATAAGTGTTGTGTGTGTACATCTGGGTTGTGCTTCGTGGACAATGACGATGATCTGAAGATGATGATGTGACAGTATGGTACACAAGTTTTGCAGAGGCATATAATTAGTCTTGATATTCTCTTGCAGGTTTTGCAGAGGCAGTGTAATCAGTCATGGGAGATCTTGCAGGTTTTGCAGAGGTAGTGTAATCAGTCCTGAGGTGTACCTACTTGATGGCTTGCTCGTTGAGATAACATGATTAGTATGATCATTAGTATCAGGATGATACTCCATGGCCATGGACAGGTTGTGCAATCACATGTAAAAGATCCTAGGAGATCCGATAGGTTGACCAGTATGCTCGTAATCAGTCATGGGATGCTCTTTTGAGGTTTTGGCTTAACGCACATAATAATTCTTGAGGACTCCACAGTATGGCCAGTGATGATGAAGACCTACAGGTCGTAGGCCTACATCCAGTATGAAAAAGGACTGGCTCTGTAGAACTTCCTATGACAAGTAGATCAGATATTGATTGAGATAGCAGCAGCATTGACGATGATGATGATTGGATGTCAATGATCCAGTAACGATGATCCAGAGAAGAAGACTTGTGCTAGAAGACCTGTGTCGAGAAATACCTTCCTAGTTAAGAGGGAGTGTTGATGTATTTGTAACTTCGGAATGTATTTCATATATGTATATTGTATTCCTATAGAGATGTTATTATTCCTCTATACGGAATTGTTTGTATTCCTATAGAGATGTTATTATTCCTCTATACGGAAGTGCTGTCATTTGTATTGTAAGTGTCGTAAATTATACTTCATGGGTTATTAGACCACCTTGATCGGGTTGGCCCTATATAAGTCATGTGAGTAAAAGGGTTATTAGACCACCCTAGTGGGGGTTGGCCCTGTCAGCATTATGTTATGTGGTTAAGTTAAGGTCGACCTAGTAAAGGTTATTAAGCAAGTCAAGTCATGTATAAATAGAGTGCGGGAGGCACTCTATATTATCATTCACTTTCTCACTCATACTCTCATTGAAGATTGGCACACTTGTGGAGGAGGAGAAGCTGCTGCTAGGAGAAGACTATCTCTTATGCTTGGGTTGTATCATTGCTCTATCTATCTCTGAGGAAGTTGTGGGGTTTTTCACTTTTATAGTTTTCCCCAGTGAAACTTTGTGTGTCTATTGTCTCTTGTGTGCTTGCATTATTATGTCAATGATTGATATGCTGTAGACATGTTGTACAGGTTGTTCTCTTAGTTAAGATCCTAGATCAGATTGAAGTAAATTCTGAAAAACTAATAATGGTGTCACACATTGCTACAACACAAGGAGGGCTGACACAGAAAAAAGTTGACTTCTTCATGTCCTCTTATCTCTTGGATTGCATATTAGTTAAACACTCTTTCATATTTTTTGGATGTGTTTGGAATCCGAATGAATCTCCCCTCCATGTATCCTATCAAATGACATGGCCTCACAAATACGCAAGTCACTACAAACTGATTTGCGAGGGATTAATCATGCCACTATACTAGCTAATCTTCAAAGAAGAACCAAATTGTCTGTCTAAAAATGCCTTGTCAGTTATCGAAGAACATGGATATTATTAATTCTCCGTGGGGGAAACATATATAAAGATGTATGTGGGAACCCAACCCCCTTCTCTGTTTCCTCAGTATGCTACTGATTTTGTTGTGCACAAAGAAGCCGTAAGGCAAGTTTTCATCAATGGGGTTTTGATTTTTCTTAATGAGAATAAGAAAGCCTCCTACCCACCGCTGGTTGGTTGTGGAGCCTGATCTTCCATACTTAGAGATGTTATTCAGTTGCATTTGTACCCCAAGCTTACTGTACACTCATTCCCCAACCTTGGGGTTGGGGCTATTTTCTCCAACAGTTTTTGGGCCCATGGTTTTGGGTAACCCGTGGTATTTTCCCATTGTATTTCCTTTATAAAAGAAAGACATTGTAACACGGCTAGGGTTGATGTAATTAGGAATTATGCATTGTAAAGATCTCTGAGATCAAAAGAGAGACTGTGAGACGGTGAAGAGGAAGTGCAGCGGTTGTGCTGCGACTTGTATCCCTTCACTTTGTTGGACGGTATAATAATAAGGTCTGGCAACTTCAGTGTGTGCGTATCCCATCTTGGGTGAACCACAATATATCTATGTCTCTCTTGTAATGTGTATGTGTGATTATATTTGCATTTAAGTTTAATGTTATTGCTCCGCGATCCTATTTTTCTAACAATTGGTATTAGAGCCAAAGGTATATTTGGCAGATAAACCCACAGGAAGTTAGGGTTTCTAGTTAGAGTGGGAGTAATGGCGGAAGAAGGAAAGCTTAAGGTCGAGAATTTTAATGGCCAAAACTTCCATTTATGGAAAATGAAAATGGAGGACTATCTCTACCAGAAGGATCTATTCCTACCATTGGGAGGAAGAGCAAAGCAGCCGATGGCTATGAAGGATGAAGAATGGGAGGTTCTTGATAGAAAGGAATTGGGAACAATACGGTTGTCCTTGGCTTCGTCAGTGGCTTTCAATATCTCAAAAGAAACGACAACAGAGGGTTTGATGAGCGCATTGGGTAAGCTATATGAAAAACCCTCGGCCTCCAACAAGGTATTTCTAATGAAACGTTTATTTAATATGAAGATGTATGAAGATGGATATGTTTCTGATCATTTAAATGATTTTAATACGGTTACAAATCAACGAGGTTCTGTAAGTATGAACTTAGATGATGAGGTTAGGGCTCTTCTAATCTTGTGTTGATTACTAGAAAGCTGGAATAGATTGGTCATGGTTGTAAGTAACTCTGTCTTTGGTTCAAACACCTTGAAATTTGATGATGTTATTGGTGTTATTCTTAGTGAGGAAATGCGAAGAAAAAGCACAGGTGAGACATCAGGTAATGTGTTGACCATGGAGAGAAGGGGAAGACAAAAGGGGAGAGGAAAGAGACAAGGTAATCGTGGCAAATCTAAAACGGGCAGATCCAAGTCCAGACTGGGAAAGATAGAGTTCTGGAACTGGGGAAAGAAAGGACATCTGAAGAAAGACTGCAGATCTCTAAAGAAGAAAGGAGATGGACAGCAAGAAACTACCCAGGAAGCAAATGTAGCAGGTGATGTGTTACAAGATGCTTTGATTTTTGCATTAGATAATACAAGTGACTATTAGGCAGTAGATTCACGGGCTTCATGTCATGCTACACCCCATAGGAAATATTTTCATGATTATGTTCCAGGCGATTTTGGACATGTTTTATTGGGTGATAATGAGCCATGTAAAATTGTTGGAATGGGTAAGGTATGGATAGAATTTAAGAATGGAACTGATTGGATTCTAAAGGATGTTAATCATATTCCTGCTATGAAAAGAAATCTAATATCAACAACGCAGTTGGGAGATGGCGATTGTCTATCTAGGTTTGGAGAAACGTGGTTGAAGATCACTAAAGGATCAATGGTGATAGAAAAAATAGATAGTGTAGGTACGTTGTATTTATGTGCTCATAATACTGACCATTCTATCTATTTAGCTTCCACAGGAACAAATGCAACATTGTGGCATCATAGGCTTGGCCACATGAGTGAGAAGGGGATGTAGATTCTCCACTCAAAGAAGTTGCTGCCATATTTGAAGCAGGTAAGTTTGGAATTCTGTGAAAACTGTGTTTATGGAAAATATAAGAGAGTCATATTTCTCAGGGTTGGGAAACAGAAGAAGAATGAAAAGTTAGAGCTAGTGCATACAGATGTATGGGGACCGGATCAGGTACAATATCTTGGTGGATCTCATTATTATGTTACATTTATTGATGATGCAACTAGGAAAACTTGGGTTTATTGCATTAGACAGAAATCCGATGTGTTTACTACTTTTAAGAAGTGGAAAGATTTGGTTGAGAATGAGACAGGAAAAAGGTTGAAGTGTCTCAGATCTGATAATGGAGGTGAGTACTACGGCAAGGAGTTTGATAGTTACTGTTCATACCATGGGATTCATAGAGAGAAGATGTCACGTCCCCTTCCATCAATACAGTGCAAGGAAGGAAACCTGAACCAGACATGGGGTGTCTAACTCGTCCTCAAGCCATAATAATAAAATTTTGCCATTTAAAATAAGATGCACAATTCATTTACACAGCGGAATTAAACATAATAACACACAATTAGAATGGAATGTATCAGCATACTATTCACAATCAGGTGATGAATTATAATGCGAGGAAGCAATCACATTCTCATGATATACACAGACATCATGCCAACTAACTTAAGATAATCATTTC
This sequence comes from Larix kaempferi, assembly GCA_027924585.1. NCBI lineage: Eukaryota > Viridiplantae > Streptophyta > Pinopsida > Pinales > Pinaceae > Larix > Larix kaempferi. The sequence goes on from BSBM01000792.1 coordinate 4,806,833, forward strand.
ATCCAAGTAACAAGAGTAATTTAACATACAAGATTAACACATTGTTTAACACATAATGCAAATAAATTAATCCACAGAGAATACTTATCTTGAAATGCAAATGTCCAAACAACTGGCTACGTGATAGCAACATTCCACCCAACCATATGTTAAATTTTCAGTATTAAATCACAATACTATAGGATCTTTGCTGAGAGAATAACATCTACAGTATATCAATGCATGACAATCATAATATGACAAGCATCACAAGCATCACAAGAATCAAAAGCATAGAGACAAGAGACACAGAGTTTCCGTGGGGAAAACCCTAAGGTGAAAAACCCCACAACTTCCTCAGAGATAGAGAGAGCAATGGCTCAACCAAAATACAACCAAATAATACAGAGATAGTCTCCTAGCAGATGATCCTCCTCCTCCTCACTAGTGCGCCACTTTTCAGAGAGAGAGATAGATACTTTTCCGAGTGAGTAAAATAGAGATCTCCTATCTCTATTTATACTCACCTTTTTGCCCAGTGACCTACTGGGGCCGACTTGTCTACTTAAGTACATCCACATTATATTATATATTAATTAGGGCCGACCCCATAAGGTGTTCTAATAACCCATCGGAAAGTACACACACTTGCGACACTTGTCAATCCACATGACGACACTTCCTTATAGAGGAATAACACATCTCTTATAAGGGTACAATAAATATACATATAAAATACTGATGAAATACATTCCGAAGTTACATATACATCAACACTCCCTCTTAACAAGGAAGGTATTTCTCGACACGGATTTGCTAGACAAGTCTTCTTCTCTGGATCATCGTCATCGATGCATCGTCATCGTCATCGTCACTGCTGCTGCTATCTCGTCCAATCTCTGTCTCTACTCGTCATAGGAAGTTCTACAGAGCCAGTCCTTTTTCATACTGGATGTAGGCCCACCACCTGTAGGTCTTCATCATCACTGGCCATACTGTGGAATCCTCAGGACTTTTACGTGCGTCACAAAACCTCGAAAGAGCATCCCAGGTTGTTACGAGCACACAGCTCTACCTATAGGATCTCCCAGGGCACCGAATTACATGTGACCTCACCACAAAACCTCGCAAGAGCATCTGCCAGATATCCCAGGGAACCGAATTACATGCCATAGGCAAAACCTCGAAAGACTATCTGCAGATCTCCCAGGGCAACGAATTACATGTGGTCATGGCAAAACCTCGAAAGAGCATTTGCCAGATGTCCCAGGGAACCGAATTACATGCCATAGGCAAAACCTCGAAAGACCATCTGCAAATCTCCCAGGGCACCGAATTACATGCCATAGGACAAAACCTCGAAAGAGCATCTGCCAGATATCCCAGGGAACCGAATTACATGCCATAGGAAAAACCTCGAAAGACTATCTGCAGATCTCCCAGGGCACCGAATTACATGTCCTCCCAGAGCAAAACCTCGAAAGAGCATTTGCCAGATGTCCCAGGGCACCGAATTACATGCCATAGGCAAAACCTCGAAAGACCATCTGCAAATCTCCCAGGGCACCGAATTACATGCTCATATGCACAACCTGATCCACGGCCACAGAGTATCAACCTGATACTCACCATACATCCTCCTGATGTATCCATGATCATCCTGATCATCATCACTGCAACGTCCTGCTGCATGTCATCTGGAGCAACATCCTGAAGCTCGTCATCTATGATCATCCTGATCATCACTGCAACATCCTGCTGCATGCCAAGTATCATACATGATCCTCCTGATCATCAATGCATCTACCTGAGGCATACCAAGTATCTACCTGATACATATCATCATACATGATCCTCCTGATCATCAATGTATCCACCTGATACAAATACAAATACATGATACATATCACCATACATGATCCACCTGATCATACAATGTATCCACCTGATACATATACAGATACATGGTCCAAGCATCCAACATGATGCATACATACATACATAAAAATGATCCAACTGATCATATCCAGCATCCAACATGATGCGTACATACATACATAAAATGATCCAACTGATCATATCTAGCATCCACATGATGCGTACATACATACATAAAATGATCCAACTGATCATATCCAGCATCCACATGATGCGTACATATAAAATGATCCAACTGATCATATCAAGCAGAAACCAGAACATCATTCTGATGCTCATCATCCAGCGCTTACATCCACAGCCATGTGAAGGATCCTCCTTCCAACATGCTTGGAATGGCTTCAGCAAATGTGTCCGTCACTTCTTCCTCGAAGTGTCCTCGATCTGAATAACGCCAAGCCTTTCTCTGAAGTACTCGAACTTCACCCTGGCTAGTGGCTTCGTCAGCACATCTGCAATCTGCTCGTCCGTCGCAACATACAGGAGCTTCACAGCTCCTCTCTGCACCATATCCCTGATATAGTGATATTTGATCTCTATGTGTTTCGACCTGTCATGAAACACTGGGTTCTCGGACAGCTTCACACAACTCTGGTTATCACAGAAGATACCAATAGCCTCCAACGGGAGATCAAATAACTCAGACAGTAGCTTCCGTAGCCATACTGCCTCACAACTAGCTGAACAGGCTGCAACATACTCTGCCTCAGCTGTACTCAGTGCTACGTAGGACTGCTTCCTGCTAAACCAAGAGATCACACCTGATCCCATACTGAAGCAACACCCAGATGTGCTCTTCCTATCTGCAGCACTGCCAGCCCAATCTGAATCAACATAACCATGCAGGTTAAACTTTTGATTCGCCTCATATCTGAGCCCATAATCCACTGTACCCTTCAGGTACCTCAGAACATGCTTTACAGCAACTAGGTGAACACTCCTCGGATCCGTCAGGAACTGGCTCAATGTGTTCACAGCAAAGCAAATGTCTGGTCTCGTGTTCGTCAGGTACATCAAGGACCCAATCATCTGACGATACATAGAAACATCAACTGGCTCAGATGAAGCATCACAAAGAAGCTTCAGATTCGATGCCATAGGTGTGGCCATGGCCTTGCAATCCATCATCCCATATCTCTTCAGGATATCTACTGTGTACTTCCCTTGACCAAGGAAGATCCCACCTGCATTCTGCCACACCTCCATACCTAGGAAATAGTGCATCATTCCCAAGTCTTTCATATCGAATTCAGCTGCAAGCTTCCTCTTGGTATCCGCAATCAGTCTGTCATCTCCTGTCACAAATAGGTCATCCACATATAGAAGTAGAATCACAGGATTCCCTTCCTCAACTTTGTAGTAAAGGTTGGAATCCGCTTTACTCTTGGTAAAGCCCAAACTAGATAGGAAACTGTCCATCCTACCATACCAGGTTCTGGGAGCTTGCTTCAAGCCATACAAGGCTTTCTTCAGTCTGCATACATAAGATTCCTTGTCATGTATTTCAAAGCCGAGTGGCTGTTCCACATATACTTCCTCTTCTACTATACCGTTCAGGAAAGCAGTCTTGACATCCATCTGGTGTATCTTCCACTTCATTGCTGCAGCCAGGGCAAGTACTGTTCTGATGGAAGTATATCTGGCTACCGGTGCAAAGGTTTCTTCATAGTCTATTCCTTCCTTCTGAGAGAAACCACGAGCTACGAATCTTGCTTTATATTTTTCCACACTGCCATCTGCAGCATGCTTGATTTTGTAGATCCACTTGGAAGTCACAACAGACTTCCCTTTAGGTCTTGGGACAACATCCCAAACATCATTCTTCATAATTGATTGATATTCCTCAACCATAGCATCCTTCCATTCTTTCTTTTCTGCTTCCTCTTCATAACTGGAAGGCTCTTTGTTCATGATGTCACAGAGTAAAGCAACATAACTGGTGTGTGATCTGGTTCTCTTCTTTGCTCTGTGTTCTTCTTCTGGAATGCCAAACCTTTCTGCATCATGAATGAGCTCTCTAGCCCATACAGGTTTCCTCTTGTGAGAGTTATCCTCACGAGGTGGATCTATAGGTTCTTGTGGATCTTCAAACTCACGAGCAGTTTCTGGAACTGCATCAGTCATGGTAGTGTCTTGAAATCTTGTTTCCTTAGGTTCTTCATAAACTTCAATAGGTGCCTTTCTTGATTTGATGAATGCTGAATTTTCATCAAATGTTACATCCCTGCTGACATCAATCTTCTTGAACCCTGGAAAATATATTCTGTAAGCCTTCGAGCTTTCACTATAACCCACAAAGATGCCCTTCTTTCCTGAAGGATCTAGTTTAGTTCTCTTCTCCTTTGGGACATGAGTGTATACTGGACAACCAAATATTCTGAGATGGCTGACTTCAGGTTTCTTACCGGAAAAGACTTCTTCTGGTGTCTTGTTGTCCAATATCTTGTGGGGTGTTCTGTTCTGCACATATACAGCTGTTCTAGCTGCTTCTGCCCATAGATGCATAGGAAGATCCTGGTCATGCAACATTGCCCTTGCTGCTTCCATGATAGTTCTGTTCTTCCTTTCAGCAACTCCATTCTGTTGAGGATTATAAGGAGCAGTCAACTCCCTCTTAATCCCTGAATCACTGCAAAGCTTCTTGAAGTCATTTGAGGTGAATTCTCCACCATTGTCAGATCTGAATGTTTTGATTTTCTTGTCAGTTTGATTCTCCATCAAGGTTTTGAATTCCTTGAATTTATCAAACACCTCATCTTTGCCCTTCAAGAAGCATACCCAAGTCTTCCTGGAGAAGTCATCAATAAATGATACATAGTAAACATACCCACTCAGGGAGCTGGATGACATAGGGCCACATACATCTGAGTGGATGATTTCTAGAATATCTTTTGCCTTGCTTTCACTGCTTGGGAAAGCCTTCTTAATGTTCTTACCTTTTGCACATCCTTTGCAAACACCTTCATGTTTGGTCTTGATTTCAGGAAGACCCTCTACAGCCTTGCTTGCAATTGGAAGTGCTCTATAGTGCATGTGAGCAAGTCTTCTATGCCAAAGTTCACTTGGCTCCATGGATTCATGTACCATGGCATGTTCAGGTTGACCCTTTAATTTGTACAAGCCTCCCTCTTGCTCTCCAATCACTACTGCATCATCTATGGTCTTTCCCTTTGGCCACATTAGAACTTGGCCATCAACAAATGCAACCCTCATACCTTTTGCATCTAAAGCAGAGATGGAGAGTAAGTTCTTCTTGAGTCCAGGTACATAGAGGACTTCCTTCATCTTCAGAGATTTTCCAGAATCTAGGTTGTAAGAAGCTTCACCACTTCCTTTAATTGGGTATTGTTAATCATCCCCAAGTTTCACCTTATGGGGTGATTCATGTTCAGAAAGGTTCACAAAAGATTCCTTGAACCCAGTCATGTGTTTGGAAGCCCCACTATCAATCAACCAATCATTACAACCATGGGAGATGGTACCAGTGAGTGCAGAGATCCGAACATACTCTTCTTCACTTGATGAATCATCATCACTACTACTTTCTGCCTTAGCCTTCTTCTTTGGGGGTTCATCATCTTCAGCAGCATGAGCATGAAACCTTCTTTTGCTGCCCTTCTTCTTCTTACTAGGATTTTTGTTATTATCCCTTTTGTTCTTAGGACAATCTGAAGCAAAGTGACCCTTCTCATTGCATGTGAAGCATCTTAGGTCTTTCTTATTCTTTTGATAGGATCTATTGTGGCGAGGGTGATCCTTCTTGATTTTGCTTCTTTTGGTGTGAGCTGCAAGAGCTTGATCTTCTCCTCCCATCTTTTCCTCACGAGCTATAAGCCTAGCTTCTTCTTGAGAACATTCTTCCCGAAGTCTACTGAAGGAGATCAACTTCTTCCTTGCACAAATTCCTTGAATAAAGGAATCCCATGACCCGGGTAGGCCATTTAGAGTGGTCATCACCACTTCACCATTCTCCACCATTTCATCTACTGCTTCTAATTGTTCCTTGATCTGAGAGACCCTTGAAAAATAGGATTGAATGGTTTCTCCATTCTGAAACTTCACTGCTTTCAATTGGTTCCGCAGGGTCATCTTCCGATTTATATTCTTTCCTTCAAATAGCTTGGTCAAAGATTCAAACATCTCTTTGGGTGTCTTGAGAGAAGACACATGGGGTATGAGATGGTCTTTGATAGAATCAGCAATGATTCTCTTTGCCTTGACCAAGTTCTTCTTGTGCAATACCTTGGCCTCTTCATCCTCTGGGATAGGGATGTCTTCTTTCACATATGAGTCCAACTCATTCTCTTCCAGGATTAGCCCAATCCTATACTTCCAGGCTCGGAAGTTATCATCCCCTTCAAGCTTATCATCAAGCTTGGTGTGAAGAGACATCTTTAAGAGTACTTCAAATGGAAATAGAAAAGATTTAGAACTTACCACTTGAAGTGCTGAAAACTGGATCTGGTCCCGGATTGGGGTTTGTTAGAGAAACCCTAAAAATTCAAAATGTGAATTTCAAAATTCCGAAAGGATAGAAAGATGTGCCTTGGAGAGCTGATCAGCCTAGTACATTCAGAATTTGAGATCAGCAAAGTCTTGTCCTTCAAAATTGCCTTTTTGTCCTCCCGGGTTCACTCGGGAGAGCCCTGAATTAGGGTTTGAGTTTCTCGGAGATCTACCCAGCCAAAAATCTCGATCCAAAGCTCAAACCTTCGATTTTTGCAAGGAGCTTCCAGTTGTACCTTCAGTTTCCATAAATTCCTATTTTTGTGGAAACCCTAATTTTTAGGGCCAAAACTAAAAATGCTCGGAACTGAAATCTGATTGGACAGAAAGATGCGCCTTGATGAGTAGATCCAATCTACTATACTGAATTTCAAAAATCTGTGGAGAGAAACCCAATAAACAAGCAATACAAGCTTCCGTTACTGCAAAATGTCTTCTTCTCAGTTAAGCTCTGATACCATGTTAAATTTTCAGTATTAAATCACAATACTATAGGATCTTTGCTGAGAGAATAACATCTATAGTATATCAATGCATGACAATCATAATATGACAAGCATCACAAGCATCACAAGAATCAAAAGCATAGAGACAAGAGACACAGAGTTTCCGTGGGGAAAACCGTAAGGTGAAAAACCCCACAACTTCCTCAGAGATAGAGAGAGCAATGGCTCAACCAAAATACAACCAAATAATACAGAGATAGTCTCCTAGCAGATGATCCTCCTCCTCCTCACTAGTGCGCCACTTTTCAGAGAGAGAGATAGATACTTTTCCGAGTGAGTAAAATAGAGATCTCCTATCTCTATTTATACTCACCTTTTTGCCCAGTGACCTACTGGGGCCGACTTGTCTACTTGAGTACATCCACATTATATTATATATTAATTAGGGCCGACCCCATAAGGTGGTCTAATAACCCATCGGCAAGTACACACACTTGCGACACTTGTCAATCCACATGACGACACTTCCTTATAGAGGAATAACACATCTCTTATAAGGGTACAATAAATATACATATAAAATACTGATGAAATACATTCCGAAGTTACATATACATCAACACCATAGATATCTGTCCAGCCTGTATTCTTTCAGCTAAGAGATCACCCCCGAGCTGGGTTGTGTATCCACTAAGGAGGAACTAGACAAGCTCACTCACAGCCATGGATTCACTCAAATGGTCATGCTAAGCCAACACACAGTTGGGTTTATCAAGCATACCAAAAGGAAATGGAGGAGGATGCTAAACCGGTGAGCTCAACCACAGAGCTACAGACATCTCAAGCTAAATTCAAGCAATCCCATTCTCTGTTCAAACATCCACGCTTGGATTTCTCACCATTCTGGGAACAAATAATTCAATCCCGTAACTAGGTTTCTGGGCTATCAAAACTGGGTTTTCCAATGGATTTCAGGGTAGATAATTCTCCCAAATTCGCTCCAAGGTTCATACCTATGGACCCCCCATTGGATTTCACTATCAAATACCAATTCTTGGTGTTTTTGGCTCTTCAAAATGTGGGTTCTTTCAAAGTTGCGATTTCTGGTTTTTCTCTCTGTTGAAAATTTGTTTTTGGATGGAAAATGGTGCTGGTAACTTCCACAATGGAATGGGGATGAGGAAGAAGCAACTCCCATGAGGTAGAGTGGCTTGTGGTTCAAGAAAACAGAGCCTGTACTCTACTATACAAATTTATGGGTTGCCCATGCTCCATTGAAGCCATGGACTGAATTCCTCAACCACTTCCTTACAACAGAAATAAATGTCAGCAAGGTATGTCAAATGGGTTCTCAAGGTGACATATGGAAGCCTATTGTTCAATCCCACAGCCCCCTCACCACTCCCTAGTGGATACACATGGCCCCTTCTCATTCATTGCCTCCATAGCCAATTTTGGTATTTTATTGCATGATGTTTATTTACATCATTTTTACAATGTTCCATGGCTAAATAGCACATGGGCAACATAATGTCTAATACTTGCCTTTAAATAAAATTTGAGCGTCCACTAGCGGGGCCTTGGCCTTGAGCTCCATGCTAGGAAAACATACATCACATGTATACAACATTTACAGTAAAAACTAACATATCCTAAGGGTCAAAATGGGGTATTACAGAAGACAGTCTCGGGAACACCACAAAAAAATGGTTTGTCAGAAAGGATGAATAGAACGATCATGGAGCGTGGAAGGTGTATGAGACTGCATGTAGGGTTGCCCTTATAGTTTTGGGTGGATGTTGTAAATATTGTTGCTTATTTAATAAATAGAGGACCTTCAAGTGCTTTGGATGGTTGTATCCCAGAGGAGGCATGGACAGGTAAAAAGGTAAACTACTCATTTATGAGAACGTTTGGTTGTGAAGCATTTGTCCATATTGATAAAGATAATAGAACAAATCTTGAAGCTAAATCCAAGAAATGCACCTTTATTGGATATGGGGTTGATGATTTTGGTTATTGCTTATAGGATTATGAAAATAACAAAATCATTAGGAGTAGGGATGTGATATTCAATGAAAAGGTCATGTATAAAGAACAATTGCAGGGAAAGAAATAGGAAAATAAAAACAAAGAGTACACAGTATTTGATGAAATTGAAGAAAATGAAGTTCCAAAGGTGATGGAAAATCAAGAACAGTAGCAAGTACCTGAAACTCCTGCAACTGCAAGAAGATCTACCAGGTTAAGTAGACTCCCTGAAAGATACTCTCCTTCAATGTATTATTTATTGATGACTAATGCTGGTGAACCAGAGTGTTATAAAGAAGTAATGCAGGTGGAAACTAGAAAGAAGTGGGAGCAAGGCATGAATGAGGAGATGGACTCATTGGTAGAAAACCAAACTTGGGATTTGGTTCAGTTTCCTACTGGTAAAAGAGCATTGCAGAACAAATGGATTTATAGATTGAAGGAAGAAGAAGGAGGTAAGAAGCAGTACCAGGCCAGAGTTGTAAAAGGGTTTGCACAGAAGAAAAGTATAGATTTTGATGAAATATTTTCTCTTGTTGTTAAGATGACTTCAATTAGGATTATCTTAAGTCTAGTGGTGGTAGAATATTTGCATCTTGAACAGTTAGATGTAAAAACAACCTTTCTCCATGGGAATTTGGAGGAAGAGATATATATGCAGTAGCCACTAGGGTATGAGGTCAAAGGGAAGGAAGATTTGGTATGCAGGTTGAAGAAGAGCTTGTATGGCTTAAAGCAAGCTCCAAGGCATTGGTATTTAAAATTCGACAGGTTTATGACAAAACAAGGTTATAGTAGATTAGATGTCATTCTGACCACCATGTTTATTTAAAGAAGCTAGACAATAAAAAAATATTATCTTGTTATTGTATGTGGATTACATGCTTGTTGCAGGGTCTAACATGCAGGATATAAATGTACTCAAAAGGATACTAGCTAATTCATTTGCAATGAAGGATTCGGGTGCTGCAAAGCAAATCCTTGGTATGAGAATAACGAGAGACAAAAAAAATCACAAATTGACATTGTCTTAGATTGAGTAGATACAAAAGGTGCTGGAGAGGTTTAGAATGTAGAATGCAAAACCAGTTAGTACACCTTTGGCCAGCCATTTTAGTCTAAGTAAGGAAATGTGTCCCAAGACACAGGAAGAGATAGATTACATGTCCAAGGTTCCCTACCAATCAACAATTGGCAGCTTGATGTATGCCATGGTGTGCACAAGACCAGATATTGCACAAGCAGTGGGAGTTGTGAGTAGATATATGAACAATCTAGGTAAAGAACATTAGAATGCAGTATAGTGGATTCTCAGGTATTTGAGAGGTACTACCACTCAAGCATTATGTTTTGGAGGTTCAAACACTATTCTACAGGGATATGTTGATGCATATATGGTAGGTGATAAGGATAGCAAGAGGAGAACCATAGGGTATGTGTTTACTGTAGGTGGAACAACAGTAAGTTGGATTTCAAAACTACAGAAGGTTGTTACACTTTCAACAAAGGAAGAAGAGTATGTTGTTGTTACAGAGGCTAGTAAAGAGATGATTTGGTTGCAGAGGTTTATGGAGGAATTGGGTAAGCAGCAAAAGGATAGCAGGTTGTATAGTGACATCCAAAGTGCCATTCATCTTGCAAAGAACTCAACATTCCATTCCAGAACTAAACATATACAACTCAAGTATTATTTGATACGCTCTGTTCTGGAAGATGAACTATTGAAGCTAGAAAATATACATACTATCTAGAATCCTACAGACATGTTCACAAAGTTAGTGACCAGAGAGAAATTGAGTTCTTGCTTGGTTTTAGTTGTCCTTCTAGCGTGAAGGTGAAGAGGAGAAATTTTCCAAGTCCAAGGTCTAGCAAGTGCATCAGCGGTGGAGTTGTTGTGATCAGTCTCCAAGTGGGAGATTGTTGGTCGTGGAGCCTGATCTTCCAGATTCAGAGATGTTATTCAGTCATGTTTGTACCCCAGGCTTACTATACACTCATTGCCCAACAGTTTTCGCCAACATTTTTTGGGCCCACGGTTTTGGGTAACCCGTGGTATTTTCCCATTGTATTTCCCTTATAAAAGAAAGACATTGTAACACGGCTAGGGTTGATGTAATTAGGTATTTATGCATTGTAAGGATCTCTGATATCGGAAGAGAGACTGTGAGATAGTGAAGAGGAAGTGCAACGGTTGTGCTGCAGGTTGTATCCCTTTACTTTGCTAGATGGTATAATAATAAGGACTGGAAACTTCAGTGTGGACATAGCCCATCTTGGGTGAACCACTATATATCTGTGTCTCTCTTGTAATGTGTATGTGTGATTATATTTGAATTTTTGTTTATTGTTATTTCTCTGCGATCATGCTTTTCTAACACTGCTGCCATTCATCATCGGCGCATACAAATTCCCTAAGGCAAAAGGGGTTGAGTATTTTGTCAAACATTTAGAGGTTTTCCATTTGGGGACAAAGATGTTTAGAAGGAATGATAGCAAAGGTAAGGTTGTTTCCCATTGTGCTTCCTACAGGATTAAATTTTAATATGCGCATCACTTCTTGAAAGATGAAGAAGTGTATTGGAGTGCAAGAAACATGACCGAGCTAAAAAAGTGTTTTCGTCACAAAAGTGGAGCCGGTTCCAGTTCTAAGGCTAACACTCTCAAGGAAGTAGAGAGTAAGCAAAAGGAGGAAGCATAGAAGCGAAAAGAAGATGGATTATCTATACAGTTGGAAGAAGCAGAGAGGAGGCTAAAGGAAGAGACTAAAAGAATCCAGAAAGAAGAGGCTGAGAGACAACAATAAATGAGAGAAAGAGAGGACAGAGAAGCAGCTGAACAACAAAAGCAAAAGGAAGAGGAAGAAAAGTCCAAGGAAGCTGTGGAAAAGGGAAGCTTGAATGTGAAATATATGGACATAGATCTACCTAATATGTCTAGCATAATACTCATCGGAGGACACCTTCGATTGGCTGAGCTCGGACTCACGCCTTACACCCCGTCAAAACATCACACCGTGGCCAAAATAAACACTCTCATATTTGATCAGAAAAGAAAGACTATCACAAATAGATCAAAGCAGAGACTGAAAATAGGCTCCCAAATGGATGTCGTCACTTTTTAGGAGAGGACCATCATGGAGGGTACACAGAAAGACCATAAATTCATGGCATCGGTCAACATAGCTTTCGCACAAGCAAATGCAAATAATTTGGCAAGTTGATGAATGATATTGAGTGAAGTAAAGAGGATTTGCTCAAATTAAAAGATAATATGGTGAAGGAACAAGGAGAAGGGATAGAATTGAAAAAGAAACTTGACTCCCTTCAATCCGAGAATGAAAGAATAACGAATGAATACCAGATCTTGGACATAGAAAATGAGGCATTATTTGTACAATTAATATTTATGGAAGGTGTGTTGGCTTGACTTCTGATCTAGAGGTTTTTCAATGTAGACCCAGGTACTTCACGGTACAAGATACCAACAAAACCCCTATTCACCGGCCCTTTTGGCAATAGACTGCAAGCAGCCTGAGGTCTCACCGGAGGCAAAGTTGAAGCGGGTGGTTGTAAAATCAGGCTTCCACAACCTTGTGATGCAAGTGTTTCAACTGATTAATGTGCAGCATGGTGCCAGACTGTGCGACTGCGGTTAGTGACTACGTGAGGTCTTCTACTTTGTGTTGAATGCCGCGGTGAGCAAGGTTTCTTTGCATCCAACGCATTCAACGAATGGGAACAGGGATCACTTCCACTCCATGATGATAAGTTATCAACAACTTATCGTGCAACACTTCTTATGGGCTGGTGTGTCCACTAGATCTCGCGGTCATTTATGAGACCCAATCACTTCTATTCAATCTTATTTGATAGTCCTTAATCATTCATCCTTACTTAGGATGATAAACATCTTAACTTATGCAAATGAGTGGCATGTGCGGTGTTGTGTGCTTTGGTACTGCGATTCAACCTTAACAATTAACGATGTGGTTATCTCATAGATCCATTCATTCGAGGAATTATAGGTGCTTAACTTCTAAACTTCATCCATACATGAACTACTAACATCTTATTCCATCCCTTCTGTGGTGAATACAGATAAAAGTAAACACATATCATATAACAGTAACTTATGCATGCACTCTAAGTAATTTAATTAAACATAATGGCAATCATACACAGCAATCACATAACACAACATTTAACGTTGTTCACTCCCCTGGATGGGAAGATACATCCATAAGAACTGTTTTTTTATTATCTTAGGAAAGGGTACAATAGTTCTTTGTTTGCGCACTCAGCTGCAGACGCTCTTCTCTCTCCCTCAAAATTAGGTCTTTGAGCACTCAACGAGAGGGCATTTACAATGCTTCAATCTTACAGATCTAACAATATTCAGTAATAACCAACAAAATGAAGAATTAACCCTTTCCTTTACAAAATCACCTTATTTATAGATCAAGACCTGTAGGTCATGTCTTTACATTATAAAGGAAAAACCCTTAGGTTTACAAAACTATCGCGGTTTTCCTACAACTGTACTACTAGTATCTGGTAGCGGATATTATGTCACGCGCGCGCCAACAGGTTGCTTCCATCGATCTGCTCCTTCTTTCATGGCCTTAGATGACTGGTTTGAGTAGTACTAGTCTTCTATTTGTTGTGATCAGTCACCTACCTCACGATCTGCACCTACCCACTGCTTGGTAGTTATCGACAATCTTTGCCAAAAATAGGTCTTCTGTGACCTAACCAAAATAACTGCCATCATCCATCCATGCTCTGCTTAGTTGGATCTCCATCGACGTGGCACATCATGGCGCTGTACTCTTCGCAGCTCCTTCGACACTGTGCTGCGCACAACTTCGCAACATACCAAAACTTATCCCAAAATTTTTCAAACTTAACTGCGCTTAGCTCTACAGCCGTTCGCAGAATTCTTCTTGCTCAAAAATGCCCCATCTAGGCTAGGCCCAATAGGCCCCTAACACTTACATGTGGTTCGCCGCCGAGCCACTTGCAACTCCTTGAAGGTGTTCCGTTGATTATGGACTGATCTTTGCAGTGAACTCATTGAATGTGTCAATCAGCTTTTCTACCGCGGTCTTCGTATCCTGTTCAATTTTCCCAACTTTTTCCACCATATCAAGTGTTATCTCATGTCCGATTTGGCCTTCCACCTACTCTTGATTTTGGTTAGGCTCCTGTAAATTTTCTTCGATTTCTTGTGAGATCGTGTCGGCTTCCTCTAATAGTGGCCCCTACTTATCGCCCATTTTTGTCTCGTTTTCACGCAAAGCTTTAACTTCTTTCTTTAGGGTGTTGATTTCTCTGTATTTTAGGAGTTTATCCCTTGCTGGTAGTGCCTTAACCTCCTCACCCTTCTTTGCTAGTGCTTATTTTTTTTTATTTCACTTCCTTCTTTACTTCCAGCAATTGCTGATCTTCTTCAAGGGAATTAAATGCCTTCAATGTTGCTTCCAATAGACTCTGGCACTTAGCCATTTCGGTAGCAATATTTTGTGCTGCGGTCTTCACTACTCCCTGTCTTAACTGTTGTTCATCTAGTGGGGTCTGTGGATTGATCTACGCTTTCAAGGAAGGAATTTTAGACTCATGGAGAATCTTCATGTCTTCCTTCTCGGTCTTAAGACTATTGACCAAATCGCTAGTCTTGACAATAGTATTTGCTGGTTCTATTTGTACTTCAATTTCATCTATATTATCTGCAACCGCAGTGATCCTATTCTCAAATCTCATTCGATGATCTCTTTCATCTTACATTTGCATAGTACTTAGTGATCTATCTTCCTCGAGTTTCCTGTTAGCTATTTTAAACTCTGTTTGTCCTTTCAACGCTTCTATGGTTTTGTCATTCATTTATTCATAGACTTGTGTCTGTAAGTAACGTAGTCCTGGCAATGGTATCCTTGCAAGATCAAGCTCCATGTGCTCTACATTCTTCGTATCTAGCATTTCTTGATAGATTAATGGCAATATTATAGATAGTGGTTGCAAATGGACAACACGGGACCTCGTGGGAACTGTGAGTTGCTGCTGCAAAGTTCCCGCGGACTCCTTTTCAGCTATTGACTCATGGTGCAAGGGTAATATTCTGCTTACTTGTAATATCCTAGTCAAGATCTGACCAAAATATTAACTTCCACTTCAGATTTTTAATGAAAATTTTCAAGCAATGTTTAAGGAAAACTCACAGACTCTGCAGGATGTAAGTGACGGGGATGGAAACTCTGAATGGGGATGGTAGGAGAGAGATTAGGTTCTGGAAATTATATGTGAGAGTGTGCAGCAGCAGCAAAATATGGTTTCAATAGAAGTCCTTGGCACAAAGTACTATGGCCATTCACTTTTCAACAATAGAACAAATCTATTGCCTACTTCGAGGCTTCCTGGGCTTCTAACATATGCCAACAAGACTGGGTGAGGATTAATAATGTTTATTACAGAGATATATTAGTCATGTAACTCATAAAATATGCTGGAATAAAGACTGGGTGGACTTGGAAGAGTCTGGAGTAATTTGGGGGTTAATTGCACATGGTGGACTATTGAACTAGTTAAGTTTTTGGCTTTCCAAAATCAATTTAAATGAAACCAAATTCTGAATAAAGGGGATAATATTTAAATTATATTGAAATACGAACCTTATACAATTGGAATAGAGTTAAACTGACACTCAGAATGGATTCACTAGTTATTTTGGTAAAACTAGTCTAGAATAAGCACCCGACTAGCTAGTCTTGCACTTTAACTCATCAAACTGCTTCAAAAATTCATATACTTTGTTCTAATATTAAATAAGACTCTGATATATGATATTAAACAGAAATAATTTGATATATGACTTCATAACACTTCTTTTCTCATTAATTGATTGTCTTCCAAAGTACAATGCCTCATAGGCTAGATTTTGCATTACAATAGTTGGAGAATGAATATGAGAAGAAAAAAATTACTTTGTATCTGTTCTAGAATATAATATCAATCCATCTACAAGTTATATTTCTTATATTTCTTCACTCTGAGCTATTGGTCTTCATTGGGGCGCAATCATCAAATACTAGCTCTCTTCTCCAAGAGAACTCCTCCAAATCTAGCTGATGTTGAGAGAATGATTAAGAAGAGAAGGATGGATCAGTTATGAAGATGCTTTCTGATATTGGAAATCTTCTATATCTACAAAAATGTCTTAAATAACTCTCCATCAACCCTTGGGCACATTCACTGGAGCTATCTCCTTCAATTGGTGAACCTTGTCCAAAACTAGTTGTAAATCTCCTGTAAGAATGATCTTCTCTTCAAGCTAGTCGTGTATCTTCAATGTTGGACTGATATGAATGTTATTGGCTGCAATAACATATTTTGGACCTAAATATCACTCACTGGAAACTCATAGGACCTTGGGGCACATCACCCAAGCAAAACTTGTTGAGGCACATCACTCAACTAGAGGGCTTAGAGCTCTCATACACAAATTCTAATAATGATCAAAAGTTCTTGAATGAAGTTGGAAATATTCTTAAATAGAATTTCTATTGACCTATTGAGCAAGTTACTTGGCTTGGTGACTTGTGAGAATAGGTCACCCATGAGTGGACATACTTTCCTTGCTTTGATTGCTTGCTTTGCTTTGGCTTTCCTTCTTTTTTCCTCTTTTTCTGACTTTCCTTCTTTTCTGAACTTTCCTGCTTTTCATACTTTCTTGCTTTCTAGATTTATGCTTCTTTTCCTGAAATATTCCTCTTTTCTCATTTTTGGCAACATTTTTAGACTCTAGTGCTTACTTGACTTCTACTCCAAGTAACTCCTTGATTTTCTGAGTTTGCCACTTAGGCAAGTTTGGCCCACTTGACCAATTCGAATTTCCTAGCCCATTCACTAACCACTTGGCACATTTATTAGCAATAATCATTTAAATAAAATATTACAACTCATAAATAATTTAACTTAGCAATTAATTAATTATCCAGTAATTAATTAATTATTATGGTGCAATGCCTCAAAAAATATCTCCATTAATTTAATGATAACTCCATTAGTTTCCTTAGAACCTTAGTTTGGGCATTAATATCTTTCGGGATCCCACCTTATCCATTTAATACCCAAATACAACTTTAGGCATCTTCCATAAGATAGTTTCCATACTTTCTCATCAATTAAATAATTATTGCCTAGGTGACTTAGGCCAAAATTACCCCATGGACCATAGCAAAAATCTGGGGACATGACAGTCCTCCCTTCCCAAGATTGCTTGTCCTCAAGCATTTTTAGGATCCCACCAAGCTTATACTGCACCACTCTGATTATATTTGTCCCCAACCAATGAACAATCTGAAAATTAAACTAGGGCTTTTAAAAAAAAATGAAAAACAACTACACTGTAATCTATAACTGCAATTAACTAGCAATGAACAAAATTTTCAACCCAGCTAAAATAACTTGAGTAGAATTCCTGGATCCCACTGTTTCTCCTGCAAGGACCAAAATTTTTCTATCACCTTTGGAAATCTGTCACTCCCATGAATTCTCGGATCCCAAAGTATCAACTGCATTTTCTTAATCTTCAGAATCAGTTTAAAGAATCTATCATCAAACATGTGCCCTTTCATCAAGGGAATACCTGAAAGGACATTACTGCCAACCAAACCAAGTAGAGAGAAAAATGCTTCTTCAATTGAAAACATCCAATGGCTCATCTCTTTGCCATTGGAGAAAAAATGCAAACATACCTCCAAGCATGTGGATTCCCTCCACATACGCCAACCTCTGAGAGTAAAATGTTCCATTAATTTATCTTGGTAAATTTCCTGCTTAGCTTCCTTCCCTTGACCATAAGCAGAAACATTTTTGCAAGGAGATTTCATGTTTGTCAGGTAATATTTGACCCAATCCATATGTGGATGAGTGACCTCCAATGGCTGCAAATTATGCCTTTTCTGCTGCTTGCAAATCATAGAAAAATCAGTAATATTAAAAACAATTTTCTTGCAACAAAACATAAGACTTTTACCTTCCAGATTTTCCATTTCAGTGATGCCTCTATTCATCCATCCTGTGGATGAATCAGAGATCTTGATTGCTGATTTATATGAGCTATAATCAGCCATCTCTTCTATAATAGGATCTATCTCCCATGGGGACAGTTCATGATCCTCCTGCTGTACATGTGACACAAACCAAAAAAAATTCTTCACCCACTGTTCATTCCCCAGTGGTGTTGCTGAATCTAGGACATGTGGGAAAGAACTATGAACCTTCTTTGCATGTCTACAACCTTCAGTAAGAAGACTTATGGCTACAAATTCTCCATCATTGGCTGGCCCAAATTGGGTGCTCTCATCCCACTCTTCCATGGGAGAGTGACTGTCTTCAAGGAACAACTCAAGTTCCCTTGGAAAAGAGTCAAGTGCTTGGTTCTCATCAAACTGTTATGCACACTCTTCAAGCACATATAAAAATGAATGATACTCGTGATCCACCATCTCATGAAGTTCCTCCCTATGTTCAAGAATGCTTTCAGCCAAATGAAGTTGACTGAATGGTGTGTAGGAGGGTAGGGGGGATATTTGCAACTTTTCATGAAGCTACAATATTTCTGTCTTGCATTCTTGGAGGGCACTTTGAGTGCTTCTCAAAGAATATTGGGTAGCCATTAATTCCTCATTGAGATTTCTTATCTCTTCATCATCCTTCATGGATGCACCATGAAACAACTTTACAATCTCCAACAAACTATCTCTATCATAAATCAGGTTCAAGAATTTACCTTTTATGCTTGCCATGGATTCTTGAAATTATTCCATGTCTCTCATGGAAGACTGCTCCCCCAAATTCCAACAAAGGTTATTCATTAAGGAATGTGTGTAATTGAGGGTTTGAAGGGATTCTTGGATCTTCTGTTCATTTATCTTTAAAGATCCTGCAAGAAGATGAGGTCCTTGCAGATGTTTCTCCTCTTCATTTCCCATTGCCCGATCAATTTTATGTGGTGCACTTGAAGTTTTGAAATATGATCTATATGTTTCTGCTACAATATTTTCATCTTCCAGGTCCTCAAAAACATAATTTGGGCTGCAACATAAGTGCTCATTCATCCTTGATGCAACATAAAGATCTTCTCTTAAATTTTCAGCCTTCATACTACTTCCCTTTTTAACACCGAAATTCTGAACCTCATCACTATGGGGGTCAACCATTCTAAATTTTTCAATGGAAATGGCTGCCATATCAAATTGACATAATGGCACATAAAAATAAGAATTTACTAATTCACCATGTGTCATTTTCTCCTCCTTATGTGGTGTAATTTTGATGGCTTGTTCATCCACCCATTTCTCTGCTTCACACCCTACTAAGATGTGCTCAATTTCTGCTTCCTAGCGAGGCTCTAAAGGTGAGTGTAAATCCGAATTATGTTCTTCCTTTGTATCAAATCCAAAAGATGTTTCACCTTCATCAATCTGTCCCATTTCTTCTGCACTTGTTTTGAAATCAACCATTAAAAGATCGAGAGTGATTTTACCTCCCTCATCACCAACAATCAAGTGTTTGACTGTGCATTGACCTTCTTCATCCACTTCTTGGAGTAATGGGGCACCAGAAAGGTCTTCTTGGTCATTTCTTTCCAAGAAACTTGATGTCTCTCCACATTGTGTGGTGCTCAAATCACAATCTTTGGACTTCCTTCTTGAAGAAAAACCAAACAGTCTCGCAATGCTTGGCCCTGCAAGTGGCCTTGATGAAACTTCATTCTTGATTCATTTTCCCTGAGATTGGGATGGATCCATATGTAGGGCTGCAAATTCATCTTTATTTTTTCTGGCTTCTTCTCCACCCGAAGAACTAGGTGGCTCTTGGTTTCCTCCCTTGATTTTTCCTGGCTGTGTGGACACATCTTTCTTCCTCCCTTCTATCTTATCTCCTAGGGGTAAAGATCTTGCCTTGACTTCTTTGCACATACCATCAACCATATGTGCAATCCTTCTTTTGCTATCACTATTGTAGGGGTCCTTGAACAAACTTTGAATTTCTAAATCACAATAGTCTCTAAAGGTCAGGGACTTCTGAACCTCCTTCTTCAAGGCAGAGTACTCCATGAAGTACTCATAGGATTTATTAGGGTTACCTCTTTTGAGTATTACTTCATAATCCCAATTAGTCATAGGTAGGTCATTTCCTATGATCTCTTCAAGCATTTGTTCATCAAGGAAATAATGTTCAACTTTGTGCAAATAATAATTTCCAACAGGGGTTAAAGGCTCCTCTTCATATGGCTCAAAAATAAATTCGTCTTCTTCACTGACTAGTAGGAGCCACATTTTTCCTCTATGAGAAGATCTTCAATCTTCGTTCCATCAGTGAGATTATTTATTTCCACAGGGGTGGAGGAAAGTACTCTGATACCACTGTAATATCCTAGTCAAGATCTGACCAAAATATTAACTTCCACTTCAGATTTTTAATGGAAATTTTCAAGCAATGTTTAAGGCAAACTCACAGACTGTGCAGGATGTAAGTGATGGGGATGGAAACTCTGAATGGGGATAGTAGGAGAGAGATTAGGTTGTGGAAATTATAGGTGAGAGTGTGCAGCAGCAGAAAAATATGGTTTCAGTAGAATTCCTTGGCACAAAGTACTAGGGCCATTCACTTTTCAACAATAGAACAAATCTATTGCCTACTTCGAGGCGTCCTGGGCTTCTAGCATATGCCAACAAGACTGGGTGAGGATTAATAATGTCTATTACAGAGATATATCAATCATGTAACTTATAAAATATGCTGTAATAAATATTGGGTGAACTTGGAAGAGTCTGGAGTAATTTGGGGGTTAATTGCACATGGTTGACTATTGAACTAGTTAAGTTTATGGCTTTAGAAAATTGATTTAAATGCAACCAAATTATGAATAAAGGGCATAATATGTAAATTATATTGAAATACAAACCTTCTAAAACTGGAATGGATTTAAACTGACACTCAGAATGGATTCAGCAGTTATTTTGGTAAAACTAGTCTAGAATAAGCACCCAACTAGCTAGTCTTGCACTTTAACTCATCAAACTGCTTCAAAAATTCATACACTCTGTTCTGATATTAAATAAGACTCTTATATATTATATTAAACATAAATAAGTTGATATATGACTTCATAACACTTCTTTTCTCATTAATTGATTGTCTTCCAAAGTACAATGCCTCATAGGCTAGATTTTGCATTACAATAGTGGGAGAATGAATATGAGAAGAAAGAAATTACTTTGGATCTGTTCTGGAATATAATATCAGTCCATCTACAGGTTATATTTCTGATCTTTCTACACTCTGAGCTATTGGTTTTCACTGGGGCGCAATCATCAAATACAAGCTCTCTTCTCCAAGAGAACTCCTCCAAATCTAGCTAATGTTGAGAGAATGATTAAGAAGAGAAGGATGGATCAATTATGAAGCTGGTTTCTGATCTTGGACATCTTCTATATATACAAAAATGGCTGAAATAACTCTCCATCAACCCTTGTGTGCATTCACTAGAGTTATCTCCTTCAACTGGTGAACCTTCTCCAAAACTAGCTGTAAATCTCCTATAGGAATGATCTTCTCTTCAAGCTAGTCGTGTATCTTCAATGTTGGACTGATATGAATGTTATTGGCTGCAATAACATATTTTGGACCTGAATATCACTCACTGGAAACTCATAGGACCTTTGGGCACATCACCCAAGCAAAAGTTGTTGAGGCACATCACTCAACTAGAGGGCTCAGAGCTCTCATACACAAATTCTAATAATGATCAAAAGGCCTTGAATGAAGTTCGAAATATTCTTAAATAGAATTTATATTGACCTGTTGAGCAAGTTACTTGGCTTGGTGACTTGTGAGAACAGTTCACCCATGAGTGGACAAACTTGCCTTGCTTTGCTTGCTTGCTTTTCCTTGGCTTTCCTTCTTTTTTCCTCTTTTTTTGACTTTCCTTCTTTTCTGAACTTTCCTGCTTTTCATACTTTCCTGCTTTCTAGATTTATGCTGCTTTTCCTGAAATATTCCTCTTTTCTCATTTTTGGAAACATTTTTGGACTCTAGTGCTTACTTGACTTCTACTCCAAGTAATTCCTTGATTTTTTGAGTTTTCCACTTAGGCAAGTTTGGCCCACTTGACCAATTCGAATTTCCTTGCCCATTCACCAACCACTTGGCACATTTATTAGCAATAATCATTTAAATAAAATATTGCAACTCATAAATAATTTAACTTAGCAATTAATTAATTATCCAGTAATTAATTAATTATTATGGTGCAATGCCTCAAAAAATATCTCCATTAATTTAATGATAACTCCATTAGTTTCCTTAGAACCTTAGTTTGGGAATTAATATCTTATGGGAGCCCACCTTATCCATTTAATACCCAAATAAAACCTTAGGCATCTTCCATAAGATAGTTTCCATACTTTCTCATCAATTAAATAATTATTGCCTAGGTGACTTAGGCCAAAATTACCCCATGGACCATAGCAAAAATCTGGGGATATGACATTACTTCATCAAATTTTGGGGATATCCCTTGCAGTGTAGTTAGGTTTTGGTCTAAGCTGTCTTGAATTGCCTTTTCCTTCTTCTCTTTGTTTGTCTAAAGTTCCTCCATTTGTTCAGTGACCTTCGTGGTGATCATTAAGTAGTCATCTCCGCGAAGCACTGTCTCTAATTGGTCTTTATTTGATTTATGCTTCTTCCTTTTTACCTTGTGCCCCAAAGGACTCCCAATGTCCTTCCTTTTGCTTGACTCTTTTTCTTCTACTATGGGACAGGGAATAGGGTTATCTTTGCCAAAATCACTTCGGATATCCATGACCTCAACTCGAAATTTAGCTGGCCATTCTTTCATAATATTCTCAATATCTTCCTCGTACATATGGTAATTTCCTGGATACCAGTCAACATTATTCGTATGCGCTTTGGCTGAAATGGAGATACATTTCATCGCAACATAAAAATTGATAATGCGGATATATTTGCTTATTCATTTCTTTGGTATGTGAGGTGTAAGCATGATGTCCCCGCGCAGCTGGTCATGATATGTATAGAAGACCAGCGCTGTCTCATGCTGTCTGTCGGGATTCAAATTTGCCCACAGATTCTGATAGCGAGCACCTCTGCAGTCCGAAGTGTCTGTGATCACTCCGACGTAATGCTTCGACTCCCTCCATCCCAGGAAGGAGATCAGCACGATTAGCTAGGTGAAGTGGAAGTATCCACCATTGATTTGCATATTATTCATTCCTCTAGGAAATCATTTAGTAGAAATTGACACCAATTGAATTCTTCTCCCTCGGCAGCTATAGCGCTAAGTAGTACTACGCCTGTAGAGACTTATAGCAGTCTACATTTTCTTAGAATCTTGCTTTCTAACAACTATGTGAAAAAACTTATTTCCTAATCCTTTATGTCGTCTTTCTGGAAGCCTCACTTCCCTTTGACAACAGACTGCGTTTGCTTCATCAGTGCGACTACCTCTTTATCCTTTTTTTTCCCTGAAAGAACTTCCTTGGGTTTTCTCCCCTTTTGCTCAATCTAGTTATCCAATGGATTAAGTCGATTGTTAGGTCGATATTCTGGTCCATCCATAAATATCTCTGGTGTATGCACGCCATAAGAGTTCACACCACCGCGTTGAGCTCCGGTGATCTGTCGAAATGTGGGAGTCTGAGCAGGTTGAGCAGCCCTGACTTGGCTACTCCAGACAACCAACTTTCAGTGACAAAATTCAGGTCTCCCCTTGCAGTCTTCTTACATCACATGTATTTGTCGGGATGGAATTGTGGGAACCTTGGCTCAGTGGGCTTGTCCTTTTGCATTGCTATCAGATCATAGTCCTCCCATTTACATTCTGGAATCTTTCCCAATAGATTTTTGTCCACCTCAACATGTTTTGATATCGGCGAGAGTGGTATCTCATACTTTGGACTCTTGAGTAGTTTAATGGCCGGTGCATCCACTACACACGGTGAGATATAGTCTAGTGTCATAGTTAGAGGTATCTTTTTATCGTCAATGGGTTTATTTGGTCCTATCGAACTTGTCTTCGGTAGTTTTGATCTCGGTGCTACTAGGTTTTTTCCCTTGTCTTGCATTGAGGGGCCATGTCTTGGTGATCTCCTTGGGCCCTGTTTTGATTTAGTGACGACTTTCTTGCTTGGGGTTCTCATTAACTCGTCAATTCCTCTGTGTTGGAACAACTTCATAGTCTCTTTGACCATGAACTCTTTGTCAACAAAGGACCTCTGTGTCATTCACTTGCACACTACTTAGCTAACCAGTGGAAAACTTATAGTTTTAACTCAGAAACAGTATGCGCAATAATTTCTAAGTGCTTTGGTAACACCCGTGAGTCTAACTGCTACATTATATATAGCTACAACTGATCTCACTCTGTGCCCGTAACGGTTAGATAAGCACTAAATGCAGTATCCGTTAGCCAATTTCGGCAGATGATTCAGTCAATTCCGTCAATAAGTCGTTCAAAACGGCTCTCTATTCTTTAAATGCTCGAGCAGTCGGTAGGAAAGTACTGTATAACAGCTATATTTCTGACCGACACTGTAACAGCTATTTTCCTAAGCTCTGCGTCGAGCTGCGTGATATGTTATCTTTAGTTCTGCGCAGTGACGTCGCGGCATCTGATTTTTTTCTTTCCTCAGTGTTGCATTTTGAGTGTCGCAACAACGCATTATCATTATTATTATTATTATTTTATTATTATTTTTATTTTTTTCATCGTACAGCTTCAACAACGCTGCAGGGTACATAGATCTATCTTTACAAGTTTTGTGTACAGATTATTCATAGTGCCCAATTCCAACTGTACTTGGCACTTAGAAATGTTTCCTTTCTTCTGATCATTCTAGATGTTGCGAAGCAGGACTATCGCGGTAAAGCTTTAGTTTGCTCCCATTTATCAAATTGGGTAATGTATCACTGGCTAACGTAGCTAACTGGACTGCTCCACCATTAGTAACATCTATTTCGGTATATGGTCCAAGCCAATGCATTTTAAATTTCCTAGGAAACTTCATGAATTTACTATCATATAGGAGGACTAGATCACCTACCTGAAAAGACTTATTCTTGATGTGGCGATCGTTCCATGCTTTTTCTCATTCTTTCTGCACTTGCTGGTAAAATCCTGTGATGAAGCGATCTTCTTCCAACCCAACCAAGTGTAACAACCTTTCTTCCAGTGCTGCGCGATCTGCCATCCCTGTAAATGTAGCTATTCTTAAACTGAGAATAATATATTCCATTAACATTATTGCTTCCTGCCCATAAGCCAATCGGAAAGGTGTATGTCCAGTTAATTTCTTTCATGTTATTATGTACACCCATAATACAGATGGAATGCGCAGGTCCCAGTCATCGCGGTTTTTGTTGCATATCTTGGTTAGCGCATTCTCAAGTACTTTATTGAATGCTTCAACAGTTCCATTCACTTGTGGGTGATAAGGCGTACTGTACTGATGATGGATGTAGAACTCTTCAGTCAAAGCTTCAATGGTTATGTTATGAAAACGGGTGCCTTGATCACTCATCAAAATTTTTGGGCATCCAAATCTTGTAAGGATGTTCTCAAAGATAAACTGCGTGGCTGTAGCTGTGCTATAGTCTTTGAATGGTTTTGCTTCTACCCATATGGTGAGGTAGTCAGTTGAAGTAATAATGTACCTCTCACCAGTTCTTTTTCCCAGTGGGTTAATAGGTCCCACGAAATCGATTTCCCATTTTTTGAATGCCTGCAAGGTCAGCTGACGGTTCAACGACATTTCATCTCTTCTTGATGGTTTCTATAATATCCCAATTTTTACGCTATTGCATTAAAATTGTAAATGATGTAAATATTGTTATTTAATCATGGTGAGGAGCTCAAGGCCAAGGCCCCGCCATCGATTTAGATTTGTATGTATCGGCAATTAAAAATAGATGCCTGTGGTTCTTGTGCTGGACATGCACAATGTAAATTAAGACATCATGTAAATACAAATTTTAATGAAATACCCACAACTAGCTATGCAATGCAACAAAGAGATGGGGGCATGATTTTTATAAGGAATAGGGAGGGAAATTATTCAAACCCTTGAGCCAATAGTGTTAATCCAAATTTCATGAGAAAACCCATAAACCACCAACTACCCATTTTGACTTATGCACCCAATCATTTAATTATTCAAGAGTTGGTTGAGGTAGTTGATGCCTTGGGAATGAAGAGGCATGGCATCCAATTTCATGCATGGGAAAGCCATCAAGCTGGGAATTCATATTTTTTCTTCTTGGGCAAGAAAACACCCACGAAATGGTGCCCAAAGCCATTCTTCACCAAGGGAATTCGCTCTCTCACGCAATCTGAGCTAGCTGGGGCTTTCCCCATCATTTTTTTCACCATTTTCCTGCATTTTCCATGCCTGGGAACTCGTTTTTGTATTGCACAATGGCTAGGAGGAAGGAAGCCACGATTTTTGGGTTTATGGAGGTTGTTTTTGTCCCTTGAATTCCCATAAACGTTTTCTAGAAACGATTTTTCTCTCCTAGAGTTGATTCCCCAATTGCCATTTCGTTTTTGGTTGCCCCACATTTTTCTGAAGCTTATGGAAACCCCTTTTTTGGACATCCCACTGTAAAAACGTTTCTCCTCATGCCCAACACTTGGGATTTTTCTATTATGTGCATCTCTATTTTGGTTTGAACCTATGAGCAAGAAATTTGGAGTGGAAGTGGACCAGAATTGGCTTGATAAACCTAGTGAGGAAGGTAACCTCTCAAGAAGATCAAAAGGATTGGTTACTCTTCTATGCATACCTGGAAGAACACTAGAATGGGAGGTATGGCCTGAGGGACTATGCAGTAGTGAAGGGAATACTTTCTTGTTTCCATGTGTGTAGGTATTGTGGGGACCAAGCTAGATAGATCTTGTATAGGGCATCCATATCTCTGTGGTTGAGCTCACTAGCTAAGAAATTCTTCCTTTCCATTGCCTTAGCATCCTGATAAACCCAACTGTGGATTGGCTTGCTTGATTTTGGTGTATCTTGGCTATGTGTGAGTTTGTTGTTCCCTTTTCCTTGTAGAAATCATGGCCAGCTCGGGGGTGGTAGTTGTGCTGAGCTAATGATGAGCACAATTGGCCTATGGTTGGGTGGAACATTGCAGTTGCATAGCCAATTGCTTGGGACTACTTTGTTTTAAGATAAGTACTCTCTCTTGTATAAATTCTGAGATGTCTTTATTTGTTGATTATCATGAATATCTTGAATGTATGTTGGATATGTAGATGATTTTAATTCCGCTGTGTTTAATTACTATATGCATATGTATATGTCTTTTATTATCAATGAATTTTACTTAATGGATATGGGGCTAGTTTCCCGGATTTAGTGTCAGGTTCTTTGCCTGGCTCAGTCTAATGGGAGGGGACTTTATAGTTTCCTTGTCCTCTGACAAACATCGTAGTAATAGCAATGTTCTTTGGAGTCTTTATGAATTGTAGGCCACCATAGCCCTGTGCGCAATATCTTCTGTGCAGTAGCCCTTCCTGCATAATGACCTCCTGCGACTCCTGAATGAGCATCAACTAATATAAATGGCTTCTCATGTTCTAATACACATCTTTGCAGCACTTCATCATGTCCTAACTTGTAGAGATGTGCTGCGATAATGGTGAAGTCTACGGCTCACACTACCAGCTGCTTCTTTTACTGCGTAGTGAATTCAGTAGGCGCAAACCCGGTAGTTAGAAAAGAAATGATATCCTGATAATAATCATCAGCAACCTGAATAGAAAACAATTGCACATAGGTAGATTGTCTTCTAGGTTCGTAGGTTCTTCTCCTAACTCGATCCTCGATAGATGATCAGGGCCTAAATTTAATCTGCCTAGTTTAACTATTATTTCAAAATCATACTCTTGGAAGAGTAAGAGCCATCTGCATATTCACCCCCCTAACACTGGCTTATTGACTAGGTATTTTAATGCATAATGGCTAGTAAACATTGAGAAGTGCGCACCAAGCAAATAGTGTCTGAACTTCTGTAGAGCATATACCATTGCAAGTCCTTCCCTTTCAGTAGTGGTATAGTTCTTTTTAGCAGATGACAGCTTTTTGCTTGAAAATGCAATGGGATGATCAATTCCTCCTTCTTCTGATTGTGCAAGAACAATACCCAATGCTATACATGAAGCATCAACATGTACGTGAAATGGATTTTCCCAGTCTGGAAAAACTAGGATCGGCGCGGTGACCATTTTTTCTTTCAATGTGTCGAATCCTTTCTCACAGTCCTCATTCCAATTGAACGGTGCATCCTTTTTTAAAATCTTCTCCATAGATGCGCTTATCTATGCACACCCCTTTATGAATTTCCTGTAGTATCCGGTATGCCCTAGTGTAGTGCGCAATTGTTTAACTCAATTTGGTGTAGGCAAGTTTACAATAACTGCGATCTTCGCAGGATCAACCATCAATCCTTGCTTACACACGATATGTCCCAGTAGAATCCCATAAGGAACACAGAAAATACATTTCTTCAAATTCAATGAAACTTGATGTTGTCTGCATTTTTCTAGCATCATTCTGAGGTTCGCGGCATGGTTCTTCAGTAACCCAAAAATGGTCCAATCATCAAAGTAAACTTATAAAAATTTGTGGATGAATTCTTTAAATGCTGCGATCACCACTCTTGAAAATATCGCCCGTGCATTCTTCAAACCAAAAGGCATGACTGTATACTGGAAAGACCCCCATTCTGTTGAAAAAGTGGTTTTATGCCTATCGGCTGGATCAATTCTTATCTGATGGTATCAAGAAAATCCATCAGTAAAAGAGTATGCCTCATTTCCTCCGACGTTATCAAGTACTCCATTAGTAAAAGGCATAGGAAATGGGTCATGTATCGAAGCATCATTCAACTTTCTGAGATCAACACAGATCCTAATCTCACGCTTTGTTCTCTTGTCTTGGATGACCATCGGGCTTATCCATTCAGATTCTTCAACTGGTTCAATGATTCCTGCATCGAGTATCTTGTCGAGTTCTTCCTTAACTCATTCTTTGTAACGTGGATTCAATCTATATGACCTTTGTTTAATAGGTTTCACTCTAGGCTTAAGAGGAATTCTCATCACTCCTAAGTCTCCCAGAATGCCTTTCATCTTTGTGAACTTCGTCAGGAATACTTCCTTATATTCTTGTAATATAGTTTCGATCTTTGCAACTGTATCATCATCCCAGTAGTCTCCTAATGCTGTGAACTTCGTCTCTTCACTAGTACCGATGTTCACTTTATTTGTTTTAACCAGTCCACTTATATCAGGAATCTCTAATGGAGGTCCTTCTACTTCGCGCATTCCTTCAAATTCAGAGATCTTTATATTGCGCAGGTCCTCCTCATCGCTGTCTTCCTTATCTTCATCTTTTTTAGCTAATTTATAACAGCTCATGACTTGCTTTACTTGTTCTGTCCAATCTGGTTGTAGACTCGTAAGTACATTGTTTGCCTCAAAAAACTCTTTTGATGTTATGTTTTCCTCCATGGAATCTAGTGTAAATATATTTTCCTTGATAAGCTGCAGCACATCTTGGATAGTCGGATGGTTGTCTTCAAAGCTAAAGTCCTTTTGGAAACTCGCAGTAAGGACAAACCAATCCGTTGTTCCTCTACGCAGCTCCTCCTCTAGGTACCATTTCTGTGGAATAGGCTCCTCCAACGTATGCACAGAGAGATGTACCCATTCTGTCTATGGTCTTTCTTCCAAGGCTTTTGCACAGGTTGCGATATGATCCTTTGTATCTGTCTGGCCATTATATTTCTCAAATGGTAGTGTAACCTTATCAGTGAATCTGATCTATAGTTTGATTCTGCACTAGTCCCAATTTGTCAATGTCTTTTTATGCGTGGCCTGCCATCTAGCAGGTGTCTCACGGAGTGCCATGTCTAATGCTGAGACACGATGTTCATCTACAACTGCTGCAGTGTATTCTTTGATAAATGAATAGATGCTAGTTGTCCTATCATTAGTGGGGATTGGACTTACTTGCTTTCCAATCCAGTGGAGTGACTTTGTAATTGTCGCGCATGTCCTAGCAGATACTTCATGCATTCTATGTTGTCAGTTTTCTAATCCTTCCTCAGAGTCTAAGATGCAAGAACTATCGCAGCGCCAGTTGAGCATTCCATCCGTAGTAGGATGAGTATAATCCATAGCATTTGTTTTCATTTTATAGACATGGTTAAGGTCTTGATCTTTGTACTCTTCATGAATAGGTTCATCATATCGCTCTCCCTATGAAGGATCCAATGGTGCGATGACCCTTATGTCATTGCCTCCAAATATCATTTTCATTGTCTTCAGATTTATGATGTTGGAGTTTTTCATTTCCCAATCAATGCCCAACAGTGTTGGATAAGGATTTCTATCATCCACAATTTCAATTACTTCGAAGTCTGCATAACTTCGCACTCCGTCAATGTCAACAATGGTATTGGTTAACCTTCCTAGCGGTATAACTATGCCTTGATTAGCCATTCTTAACTGTATATGTGACCACAGTAACTTTGGTTTTCCCATCATTTGCCATGTATGCTTGGTCAAGAAATTCACTTCAGAGCCAAGATCAAGAATGATCTCATCCATCTCATAGTCTCCTATCTGTGTAGTGAACCACATTCCCTGTCGGTTCTTTTGGGACTCCTAATTTTATGTAATGCGCCATGTTGTATTTCTTTCTTACTGCATGATTCATACTGATTTATCATTTTTTCAAATTCCATTAGATTGTCTTTTTTTTAATAACTTGATACAGTTGTGTAGAAACTGTGCAACAAAAGCAGATGTATCTGGTGCAACGCGTGTCTGAGCATATGCTAGCGGCATGTCTTCTATTTGTGGTTCCTAACTGCGCAATAGGATCCTTGGGGAACTAGGTGGTGGTTGTTTAAACATGTCCCATGCTTCTTTAAATATTTCTTTATTTTTCTGTAAGTTCAACGGAGGTGCTTTCCTAGGATCTTTTCTAATTCCTACTGTTTCTGCAGGGTTCTTCTTAGTATCAGTTGTTGCAGAAGTCGAGGCTTCTATGATTTTTTATTTTCCTGTATCAGCGCCACATCGCGTTACTGCATTGATGCTCTAACCTGTAGGTCTTCTCTCTGATGCGATCAACTGGATGTTAGGGTTTGGTGTTTCTGTTCTTCTTCGCTTCTGCATTTCTACCTCAAGCACAGGGCAATCTTCAATCACATGATCAAATGATTTACAGTAATTGCATGTGGTGCATGGATTAGTACATTCTCTTGATACATGACCTGGATGACCACAGTTATAGCATATGACCTCGCCTCGTCCTTTTCCTTGAGCTTGGCCAGTATTTCTTCCTTTCCCGCAATATCCACCACCACAGCCTCTATATCATCCCTAATCATAGTGGTTATTCTCTTGCTTTGGTTGATTTTCCTCTTGGACACGTTACATTCCAGCACCTCATATTGCTTCCATATCTCGCTTTGTTTCATTCATCAGTTCATAAGCGCGACAGTTAGACTCATCATGTCCAACGGATTTACAGAAATTGCAGTACAATTTTTTAGACTTTTTGACATATTTCTGTATGAGGTAACAATCCTCAGGCCGATGTCCTATGGTTCTACAAATTTCACACCATGGCGCCTGGTTCTGATTCATATTTATTGGGTTTGGTGCTCCACTGTTACGATAATCTTGAAATAAGGGGCAATGTTCTCTAGTGTGGCCCTCTCCTTTGCATCGTGTGCACCAAACTTCATGTCTTTGTTCTTTTCCATTTTTCATAACTTGTAATTCTAATGTCAGGGTAGCCAACTGGTTATGGATCTGTATCATCTCATAACTACTTTCTCCAATTGGTGAGACTTCCAACTTCATTGTGATCTTCAAGGCCTCAGCTTGAGATACAACCTTCTGTTGCATCAGTGGTTGTCTGATATGGGGAAACAACGCAGCAATGAACCATTCTTGATGCTGTTGTAGAGCTATAACAAAGCTCACTTGGTCCAACAATGTTTTGAATTTTTGGTCGAATTCCCATACCGATTCAGTAGGTTTCTGCTTGATTTCTTTCAACTCTGTTATGCACTGTGATTCTGATTTGGGTTTTTTAAATTCTACTACAATCGCGGTCTTGATGTCTGCTAAGTTTCTCGGTTGTGCTTGAGAATACTTCATAAACCAATGCAGTGCTCTATCTCTAAAAGTAGTGATGAGTTGCGCTCTTTTTATAGCATCATCTGTAACTTGCTTGACACTCCACATGGCTTCGCATAGAAACCAGTGCTGATCAGGGTCTTCCTGACTCGTTCCTTTGAATATGGGAAGTTTTATTTCATTATCTATCATTCTCGGTCTGGATTGTGTATTGTTCTGTGACTAATTCCCTGTGACAAAAGTAGACACAGGCTGCTGGATTATGCTAGGGATAGTATTGTGCAAAATCGGCTTGAGTTGTAGTGCTGTGAGCACTCGGTCCTGCGGTGTTACTAGTATTACTAATCTGTGGGATGGGCTACGCAACAGTCGCAGCGGGTGGGTTCTGGAATGATTGATTCTGAGGTGTAATACGTTGGATTGTGGCTGATAACTGAGTGTTCTTACTATTGAGGCCACATGGAATTTCGGTATCTATACGGTTTCTAGATTGTCTGGGATTATTTTCGTTAGTAAGCTTATATCTCTTTCCACTTCTCAAAGTATGGTTTTCTTCGTCAGAATCAATGTGTGTATTCTCTACCATGACAGATTTAGATTTATTGCTGCATTCTTAAAACACCTTTCTCAGCTAAAAGAATTTTAATATATAGGCTAAGGTTTTTTAGGAACTTACCTCTGAATCCTTCAAAAAATTATGCTTCAACTTGGCTCTAGGACTTCAACGTATTTACAACAAACTCTGCCACAAATCCTTCTAGTATGCTATCAACCCAGAAGTCAACTGCTCGCGACAGTGGGCTGTCGATTGCTTTGAGTTATTTAGTAAGCTCCGGACTCCACTCTGTAGGTACTCCACCTTGGGAACAATTCTTTCTTTCTGCTAGGCGCGATATCCAGTCGTGTAGCTCGTTTGGAAATGAAGCCCAAAAAATCTTGTGGATGTCCCTCCACAGGTATCTGTTCAACCACTATATGTCAGATAGATGTGGATGTCTATTTTCTTTCTTTGTGAAATCACTTTCGATCTTATCGCATCAAGCCCAGATCTCATTCTTTTCTGGACGCCAACTGTCAGACATTACTTTTCTGAATACACTATCGCGTCATTGGTCTTAGTGCAACAATGGAACCATTTGTTGGCTTGAATTTTGATCTAGAGGTTTTCCAATGTAGACCCAGGTACTTTGCGGTACAAGATACCAACCAAACCCCTATTCACCGGCCCTTTCGGCAATAGACTGGAAGCAACCTGAGGTCTCACCCGAGGTGAAGTTGAAGGGGGTGTTTGTAGAATCAAGTTTCCACAACCTTGTGATGCGAGTGTTTCAACTGATTAATGCGCAGCGCAGTGCCAGACTCCGCGACTGTGGTTAGTGACTGCGTGAGGTCTTCTACTCTACGTTGAATGCCGTAGCAAGCAAGGTTGTTGTGCATCCAACGCATTCAATGACTGGGCATGGGGATCACTTCCACTCCACGACGATAAGTTATCAACATATTATTGTGTGACACTTCTTATGGGCTGGTGTGTCCACTAGACCTCGCGATCGTTTATGAGACCTAATCGCTTCTATTCAATCTCATTGGATAGTCCTTAATCATTCATCCTTACTTAGACTAATAAACATCTTAGCTTATGCAAATGAGTTGCATGCGCGGTGTTGTGTGCTTTGGTACTGCGATTCAACCTTAACAATTAACGATGTGGTTATCTCATAGATCCATTAATTCGAGGACTTATAGGTGCTTAACTGCTAACCTTCATCCATACATGAACTACTAACATCTTATTCCATCCCTTCCATGGTGAATACAGATAAAAGTAAACACATATCAGATAACAGTAACTTATGCATGCACTGTAAGTAATTTAATTAAACATAATGGAAATCATACACAACAATCACATAACACAAGGTTTAACATGGTTCACTCCCCCGGATGGGAAGCTACGTCCACAAGAATTATTGTTTTATTATATTAGGAAAGGATAGAA
Organism: Larix kaempferi; assembly: GCA_027924585.1. Lineage (NCBI taxonomy): Eukaryota > Viridiplantae > Streptophyta > Pinopsida > Pinales > Pinaceae > Larix > Larix kaempferi. Next base: position 4,840,973 of record BSBM01000792.1, read on the forward strand.
AAGTTCTTCGTCTGCGCACTCAGCTGTAGATGCTCTTCTCTCTCCCTCAAAATTAGGTCACTACGTTCTCAGCTGCAGATCCTTTACAATGCTTCAATCTTACAGATCTAACAATATTCAGTAATAACCAACAAAATGAAGAATTAACCCTTTCCTTTACAAAATCGCCTTATTTATAGATCAAGACCCGTAGGTCATGTCTTTACATTATGAAGGAAAAACCCTTAGGTTTTAAAAACTGTCGTAGTTTTCCCACAACCGGACTACAGGTATCTGGCAGCGGATCTTCTGTCACGCGTGTGCCAACAGGTTGCTTCCACCGAGATGTTCCTTCTTTCACGGCCTTAGATGATTGGTTCAATTAGTAGTAGTCTTCTATTTTTTGTGATTAGTCACCTACCTCCCGATCTGCACCTACCCACTGCTTGTTAGTTATCGATGATCTTTTCCAAAAATAGTTCTTCTATGACCTAACCAAAATAACTGTCGTCATCCATCCATGATCTGCTTAGTTGGATCTCTGTCGACATGGCACATCGCAGTGCTATACTCCTCGCAACACCTACCTAGCAGATCCTTCGACACTGTCCTATGCGCAACTTCGCAACATACCAAAACTTATCCCAAAATTGTTCAAACTTAACTATGCTTAGCTCCGTAGTTCTCAAAATTCTTCTAGCTCAAAAATGCCCCATCTAGGCCAGGCCCAACAAGGTGAGAAGAATTACCTTGAATCTCGTATCACTCAGTTAGAACCAAGTGATTCAGTCGCCAACCAACAGGTCGAGGGATTAAAGGATCAGGTGGAGGAGGTGGTTAAGGAGAAAGAATCGTTAGCAGGGCAGCTAGAGTTAGCAGACAAGAGAAAACTAGATATAACTTCGTTCTATGATCAAGCCTGCAAAATCCAGGAAAAGATATATCATTCTTAGGTAATTCTCGTAGAATAAATATATAAGATGAAGCTAATTATGGCGATAATGAATGATATATCTCATGAGTCACAGGCGTTCAGAACCAGACTGTTGGAAATTACAGGTAAGGTTGAGAAACATATGGCCTAGAGGGAGACCAACTCAGAGTGCCCTGATCATCTTCCCCAGAAGAAAATAGAAGAATTGAAGTCAGAGATGGCCCTTCTAGAATTTTGCAGGAAAGCCTCAAGGAGACTGAATAATGAAATTCCTAAGACCATTGAAAAATGCCATGACTTTTACAAGAGAATCCAACAAGTCCATGAGAAGTGTCACATTCCTTTATTATGAAAATAAGGGAGCTTCCAACAAAGGACCAACGCAAAACACAAATGCAAGATGAGCTTCAGGGAGACCTAGAATATATCAGGAAAGTATATTCTCTCACAGAAGAATATATTCATCACCTCATGGGGCAGGCTTCTAGAAATGCATATTTCCTGGAAGACAATTGCAAGGCTGCAGCAAAATGGGTGGTGCACATTGAGTCACAATTGTCAATTCATGAAGTAACTCTACAAGTATTGGATCACATCAAATATAATACCATATTTGAAGAAGCTAATGTATGGGTAGAGTATATTTATAGTGTGGTTGGGCCCACCTAATATTTAAATTGTAAATATCTTTTTTATTTTCCTATGTAAGCACTAGAGGACAAATTTTGGGGAATCTTAGGGTTAGGGTAGATGAAGAGACACTAGAAGACAAAATTTTACAAAGATAAATAGGGGGAAGAGAATAGAGAAAAGGACTTTTGCTAGCACAGTAGAGCTAGACCATTTTTGTAAGAGAACTATTTTTCTACTGAATAAGAAGGATATGTTGCCTTGGAAAAGCATGCGCAGATATTTTGCATGGAATGTGTGGAATGTTAATGTGGAACTACTTATTCTTGGATTCATAACTCATACTGTGAGATCGTTCTAACTTTCTCGAATTACTTCATGGCGATGAATGATTTTTCTTTCTATGAAAATGTTTATTTGCTAAATGAGTAATAAATTGCTTTATCATATCAGAGCTATCTTTGGTATTTTTTCTATTGTAAATGGGAATATTGTGTTTGAACAGTTATCTGTTAGACTTGTATCAGCATTTCTAGTATATTACTCTTAATTCAAACTTTCTCCCTGCAGGTATAAGATAGCTAGGTTAGATTAATTTAGAATAGAAGTAGATAATTGATAAGATGAGAGCGGTAAGATGGGAGGTAAGAACCTGCGAATCACTAGTATGGTTTTTGACTGTCAATTATATGCATTTAGTTAGGTCACTTGCATTTCATACCTAAAATAAAATACATAAATGGTGAACCGAGAAAAAACCCTTAAAATAACTTAAACAACCACACCTACAGTAGTTGGACCGTTAACTGGACAAATTCCCCACACCAGACAATTAGTGATCTAATTGGGCTTGCTTAACGGGGAGAATCCCTAACTGTTCGTGCTATGATTTCCGAGGCATCAACAGTTTTTGGCGCTAGAAGGAGGGCCACCAGTGCATGGCTAGTAGAGGAGACTCATTTGTACAAAAATATTCCTATGGAAACCCACTTGAAACAACTATACCAGATGATTTCATTCTGGAACCAAAAGATCAAGAAAATCTAAATTCTGGAGGTGAACATCAAGAACCTCTATACGATGTCCCCTTTGAAGAAGTAGACCACTTCTAGAGACATACATGTTCATATCTTAGAAAACTTGGGGGATTGAACGTAATTCCGGCATTTCCTAGAAGGCGATTTCCCATGAAAGAACTCCAATATACAAGAGATTCAGTGCTTATAGAAAATTTGGAAGAGTTGTTGGATTTATTTTTTCAAGAAATCACAGAGCCCCTTGATCATTTGAGACCCGAATCTCCTCCAGCTCAGGAAATTCCTCATACCCCACCACATTCTCCACCACACTCTCCACCACATTCTCCACCGTGAATTATGGCCGAAAACTAACTTGCATGGAGATCCAGGGGACTGTTTAATTTGGTTTCCCCTCTACATGATCTGCCCAAACATCCAAAGAGGGTGCTACCTAAGTTTGATCCTGGAAAATGCATCTTTACTGAAGACCACCTGAAGAGTTTCTACTTGGCTCTAAATATTTTAAATGTAGAACATGAAGATGTGGTCTGCAGAATTTTCCCTCACATTTGAGCCAAGGGAATCTTCTTGGTATTTCAGTTTACAAGCTAATTCTATAGCAGATTGGGATGGTTTTGAAAAATGTTTTTAAACAAATTTGGGAATCAAAAGACTATTGCCATGCTCATGAAAGAATTGTTATCTATGAGGATGGATAAGAAAGAAAAGATGCAAGAGTTAAATTAGAGATTCACTACTCTGTTAAACAATTTTAGTGCTGCAACAAAGCCCGCTGAGGAATCTTCGGTAGAATATTACACTACAACACTATATCCACCTATAGCCATGTTTGTCAAAAGAGCAATTAAGGATACTCTGATAGAAAACTATGAGGAAGCTAAAAAGGTAGAAGCTGAATTGGATCGTATCGCAAAACATGCATTAGAATTGGAAGCAAAACCAACAGCCAACAAGAACCTTCTCATATTATCTAGACCTAAAGAAGAACCATCGAATGAGTTAGAAAATGTGGTTAAAATGGTGCAAAAATTATCTAACAAAATAGTGGACTTGGAGAAAGATAAAGGGGCGAGTACATCTAGAAAACCATTTAAACCCTTCTACAATAAAAGGGAAGAAAGTGGGAAGTCTTTACCACCTATGACTAATTATGATATCCTAAATATGAATGAGGTTGGCATGGAACATTTTTGCACTTTTCATCAAGAACAACATTCTGAAAAAAGTTGCTCACAATGGATAAACTCAATGACTTTGGTGACGAACCAATTATTGGATGCTCAACTGATAGATCAGGAAGAGGTAGAAGAATATCAAACAAAAGAGAAAGAAGAGCCAATTGAGGAAACCACAATGGTGTTATGGTACTGGGCTCCCACCTTGGGGTTGAAAGAAGAATAACCAACTGAAGAAGTTCAAGTATCATTGGTGAATATTACCACTAGAAGTAAAGGACCGGTGGTAGATCAAAGCATGGTGTTTCCTAAGGTAAAGACCACAATAAGCTCCGAAAAGGAATATTTTCATCACCCATCCTGAACCCAAAATGAATTCTAAAGTTATAAAAGAAGAAATCCCAATAACAAATAAACAGGAAAAAGTCGTAGTGAATAAGCCAGGGAACAGTGGGAAAAGAATAGAAGAATACAATATGGGGTATGATATTGTTGAATAACTTAAGAAAACTAAAGCAAATATATCTTTATTTTAATTATGTCATATCCCCAAACAGAGAAATAAATTGTTAGAAGTTTTTGACCCACAATCAAGCAGTACATTAGAAACCGTTGAGTCTGATGCTGAGATTAATGAAGCAAGCATTGGTGGAAAATAAAAATCCTAGACTCTACCTTTCCTGTTAACTTTTGAAATTTTTAATCATAATGTACATAATTGCTTGGTATATTCTAGAGCTTCATCCAATGCTATGCCACTATCAATCTGTAAGAAAATTAATGGGAAGCCAATACCATCTCCTTCCCAGATCATACAATTGGACAGGTCTAATGTTAAAGTCATAGAGATGAAAGATGTGCTTATCAGATTGTCTGCAGACCCGAGGGTATGTCAATTCATAGATATCATTGCAGTAGATATACCTAAAGCTTATGGTCTAATTTTGAGCAGGGACTGGTCTACGTAACTAAACGGCTATTTTGCAACAGATTGGTCTCACTTGTGGTTTCCATATCAGAACAAGCAAAATAATATCAAGGTACTAAGGGAGCCTCATATGAAACAAAATGCAACTCAGTTGGAGTAAAAGAACAAGCCTGCTAATTTTTCATCTTCAGTGTTGGGGAATTATTTTTTAGAAATTGAACTAGGAAACTATCCAACGGAAGATGTTAGACATGATTCAGATAAACAGTCTGATCTCCTTCAATTTTCATGGACTGATGACATTGATTGTAACATAGTAGAACTAGTTACTGAATTAGGAAATAATACTCACGTAGTTAAAACATAAAATAAATATTGTATTTTGTACTTTGATGGTTCCAAAAAACAAGAGGGATCCAGAGCCGACTGTGTTCTAGTAGATCCTGAACGAAACAAGCAATTTCTCTCTTGTAGGATAGAGTTTGAATGTACAAACAAACGGCTGAATATGAAGCTCTAGTCCAAGGTTTACAAAGACATATTATTTTTGAATATCAAGTATTTAAAATTCTTTGGTGATTCAGAAATAGTTTTTAGACAAATAAGAAGTACAATTCATTGGCTATCTCCACACTTAAAAGGATATCAATCTGAAGTCTGGAATTTAATTTCACAATTTGATGCTTTTAACATAAATGCTTTTCCCATATTACAGAATGTTGCAGCTAATTTATTAGCTACTGTTGCTTCTATATTAGTGCCAACAAATAAAAAATTCTCTATCAAATTAATTTTCAGGCCATCTATACCTGAGAATGTTACAAATATCAGGGTGTTTGATGATGATGAACAAATCATCAGTTTCTTGACAAATGAGGAAGCCTTCAAAGAATCCATAATTGATGAAGATGAACACAATTTGGATTTGCGGGATAAGGATGCAAGTAAAGGAAATTTTATGCCGAAAGGAGTAAGAACTCTTGAAGGTCTATTTGATTTACATAACAAATTCAGAAGACTAGCCAATGCCAAGACCAATAGCTCCTTGATGTTGCATGAGTTGATAAACTTGGCTACAAAATCTTAGCCCAAATATATTAATCTGGGTAAATGTTGTTCACCAGGAAAAAGATGTAAGTTCATCAAAATTTTTAGCAATACAAAGATGTTTTCGCGTGGACTTATGAGGATCTAAAGACATATATGACACACACATTATACAGTATGTGATACCCATGAAGCCAGGTGTTAAACCATTTCAACAAAAATTACGAAGGATGCATCCAACACTCAAACCCTTGATACAAAAGGAAGTAAAATTTTTGTTGGATGATAAGATTATCTTCAAAGTTCAACACTCTGAATGGGTGGCTAATTTGGTCCCCGTATGGAAGAAATCAAGATAAATAAGATTATGCGTCGATTTTCGAAACTTGAATAGAGCGTCACACAAAGACAACTATCTTGTGCCACCAATGGAACAGATCTTACAAATGGTATCATGCTCAAAATTTTTCTCTCTATTAGACGGATTCTCTGGTTATAATCAAGTATTAGTGCATGAGCAAGATCGATTGAAAACTACTTTCTGCACGAAGTGGGGAACATTCACGTATCGAATAATTCATTTTGGCCTAAGGAATGCCGGAGACACATTCCAGAGGGCCATGGACATTGCATTCCAAGGATTAGTCAGCCACTATGTGTTCATATATTTAGATGATGTAACATTTTTCTCCAAGAAAATAGAAGACCATGTTTTCCATTTAAAACAGATTTTTTACCGTTGCAGGAAATATGGTATATCTTTGAACCCAAAAAAGAGTGTTTTTGGTGTTTTGGAAGGAAAATATTTGGGTCACATCATCTCGAAGAAGGGAATCTCGATAGATCCGGAGAGGGTGGAAGCTATAACTCAGATTCCCATGCCCCATATTAAAAATCTATGCAATCATTTATGGGAACAATTAATTTTGTTCGAAGGTTTGTGCCTGATTTTGCGCAAATTATTAAACCTTTGCAACAAATGGTGAAGCAAAGTGTGCAATTTAAATGGACTGATATCGAGAAGATTGCGTTCAAATACATGAAGGCTTCCATAGCTCACACACCTTCTTTGAGAAGTCCATATTTTGAAAAATATTTTATATATACACCTTTGCTTCAGATACTTCTCTCGCAGCGATGCTCACTCAGAAAGGAGAATCCAGAGACGAATATCCAATCTCTTTCATGAGCACCGGGTTACAAGGGGATGGGCTGAATTACCCATCCATGGATAAGAAAGTGTATGCAGTGTTTAAAGCAGTAAAACAGTTCAAGCCATACATTTAAAAAAACAAAATGAAAGTCATAGTACCTCACCCAACTGTCAGATATTTATTTGTGCAAAAGGAATTGGGTGAAAGGAGAGGAAACTAGGTAACTTCTCTTCAAGAGTATGATCTAGAATTTATTCCAGCCACTATCATTAAAGTTCAAGGCTTATGTAAGTTGATCACTTAAAATCCAACCAACGAAGATCATGATTGGGAGAATGAAGCTGAACTGGATCTAATTGAAGTATGTCCTATCTTCACTGCTTAGGAATCTTGGTATAGAGATTTGGTGCACTAATTACAACAAGGATACCTACCAGAACACTAGATTCCTAATAAAAGAAGGGAACTCCAATTAAAGTCAGCTTCTTATCAGATAATTGATGGGCTACTCTTAAAAAAAAATTGTGATGGGATACTTCTTAGATGTCTGGAGAAAGAGGACGTTGATAAAGTGGTCAAAGAATTACACGATGGCCCTACTAGAGGACATTATTCTAGGGATACTACTGCTCATAAAATACCAAGAGATGGATACTGTTGGCCTACTCTTTTTAAAGATGCTCATGCTCATGCCAGAAAAGGGGATGTATGTCAAAGGAGTGTTGGCAGATTACCAAAAGCAATAGGTCCATTGCAGCCAGTTATTATATATGAACCATTCGAGCAGTGAGGCATAGACGTTATCGGAGAATTTAATCCAAATTCTTCGCTGCAACACCAGTATATCCTCACAGCCACTGACTATTTCACACGGTGGACATAAGCCGCTCCTCTATGTAAAGTGAACGAAGATGCAGCCATCGGATTCCTACAAGAAAATATCATAACCAGGTTTGGGGTTCCAATTTCTTTAGTTTTTGATAATGCAACTTACTTCTCATCTGTTAAATTAACCGCATTTTCTTATGAAAGAGGAATTAAATTGCATTATTCAAAAAATTATTATCCCCAAGGAAATGGACTAGTTGAATATACAAACAAGAATCTCATCCGGATCTTGTAAAGAAAATTGTTATTTAGAGTCAAAGAAACTGGCATACAACTCTTCCAAACGCTTGATGGGAAAATAGAGTTACTCCAAAGAATTCCTTATGAGTCTCCCCTTATACTCTAGTTTATGGGAAAGAAGCTATACTCCCTCCTAATATACTACTCCCATCCCTACAAATAACCCAAGCCTCTCGAGGTTCCAGTAGTGAAATCCTACATTCACGAATTGGTACCCTACTGAAACTTGAAGAATCACGGCAAAAGGCCAAAGCTAGATTCCATCAACACCAAAATATTGTCAAGAGATGGTTTGATAAATGGAAGTCTAGTAAAAGAATTTTTGAGGTAGGTGACTTAGTTTTGAAGGGGTATCACCCACATGACGAAAAGGGGAAGCATACAAAATTTCAACAATTATTGCTTGGCCCTTACCAGATTGACGAAAACTTGGCTCGTCGACATACAAACTACAATATTTACAAGGGGAGGAAGAAAATATCCATGTCAACAACCTTGCTTTGAAACAGTACTTTACTTAGGTTTAGGAGCACTTTTTTACATAAATAAACTTTTCCTTTCTTTTTTTTCAAACTTTGTTGTTTTCTGAATTGATTAGTCTAGCTTGTCTTGTTTTCTTTTCATTAGCTTCTTTTGTTTGCTTATTGTTTGATTTCCTTTATTTCATTTCAAATAAACCCCAAATCAACATACTGGTGTATGGAAATATAGGACTCTGAACAATCTCAAAGGCATCTCTCGAAAGGTCAAAATCTACTTATAAAAGCAATTTTTCTCTTTGTGACATTGTTTTTGCTGATCAATTTTTAGAAAGGGAAAATTTGTTTCAGTTTCATAATTGAGTCATGTAATCCCCGTAAATTAACTAAGACTCATGACATTTGAATTACTATCTTGGGGCTCCATTCATCTCACATAGATAACCATATTAGGAAACTCACTATGATGGGTCCATGAAGAGGAAGCAGGCCTCATAGATGTATGGCATTTAAAATGATCCCATGCTGCAAATTAAAATCCAAAAGAGATTACCTCAAAGAGTCACATTTCCAGAAAACTTCATCTCCATCGAAGAAATGGTTGTGAAAAAATGAAGATATCTAATCAAGAAAGTTTCCCTAGTGGTCAGCTCAGCAAGGTCCTTCTCTGTCTATGAGCATGACAAAAAATTAACTCTCTTTCTCACACAAAAGGACATTATGGATGGAAGGACCCAAGTCAAATGCTGAAGGTTGAAGAAAAGTTTTCATGGAAGATTCAGACGACAAAATTCGTCAATAAAGAAAGCATCTAAAGAAATACTGACAGCATGGGAATGAGGAACAGACGAATACGTCTGTTTGATTTTGTTACGATCCTGTGGGGTCCTATTTAGTGGGCAACTGAAAGATGGAACTAAAATGAACTCCGCCTTTTGGCCTCAAGAGAGTGGTCAGGAAGTCTGGTTCAAAGTTACCCTTATTCCCCAAATTACCAATGTGATAGAAGTGGGACTTCTCCCCTGTATGAAATCTGGTCTTTAAAACGTTATGTTATATACGGGGTCAATAATATGTAATCTTTTATGAGCTTAAAGAGGGTTTATTCAGAGATATGTGTTCACCAGCAAATCCCCAATTGTTACTGCTGCAACCTGATCCCCAAAAAATTTCTTAAATTTGTAGGGCCTCTCCTTTATTTTTTAGAGTTTTTGCTTCTTGGAAGAATCCTCTTTTGACACTTAGTTTTTCCTAGAAAGTCTTGAAGAAAAGTGTTTTCATCTTAGGTGCAACTCAAGTTTTCTCGCTGAAATCATCACAACATTTTGATGAGTTTGTGCAGAGCAAGTCACAGTGATTTGGACAAACTACACTGACTTTTCAGAGTTTTTTGGTGATTTTTCGCCGACCTTTTGCTGCCTCCTGGCGGTTTCGTCCCGACATTCATATATTTTTGGTGAGTTAGCAACGACCCATCGGTACAGTTTGATGAGTCTTCCCCAGTCTTTGTTGCAACTTTCTAGACAGTTTCTCACCGAACGTTTCACTTCCTTTTGAGCAAAGTCGCCAACCATTTCACTGTCATCTAGTTTGAACGGCCCGACCCTTTCACTTCGACTGAATAATTTTTCATCGAGAGAAGTCGCTATGGTGTGGGAAAAATGCACCGACCGTTTCGCCGATCGTTTCACCATAGTTTGGCAAGTTAGCGGTGACCTTTTCACTCCAATCAGAGATTTTTCGTCGGTTGTTTTCGCTGCCTTTGGGAAAGATTCTCATTGATGCGTCGCAGCTTTTAAATGGGTTTCTGCTGAGTGTGTTGGGGAATTTGAAAAAATCCCGCTGAGCATTTCACAGCGACTAAGGAAGGTTCTCCGAAATGGTCGGGGGAGGTCATTTTGGTAGATGGTCCACATATCGAGGTGGGGGAATTAAATCCAATGGATAGAGTCATTAAATGACCCCACCCACCAAATCCATTCACATTTATGGTGGGTTTATTTATTTATATATAGAAAACAGGGGTTGTTTTATTTTGTTTGCAAAAATCGAAAGAGAATGGCATTTGAGCATCTTGAGCCACCACCAGTCGCAAGACGCCAAGTACCTATCGACCTCTAGGCTCATTTACTAGCCCAGCCACTCCACCGGTGATAGATAGGCAGTCTTGCACCTTTTCCGTTTTTAATTGGTTTCTTGTGGTTTTGTTTTAAAGTTTATTTTGGGCCTTTTCCTGATGGCTTCAAGCTTTTAAGGGTTTTTGGGAGGCAAGTTCGTTTAAGGTTCAGGATTAGTGCCATTTTTGTTGCTACTTAAGGCCACTGTGTCCAGCTAAACTTACCACTAAGTGTTACCCACCTTAACCTTTTATGCCTGGTTTCCCATCGTAGCCTGCGTACCATATTTGGTCGACATGACTATGTGTAATAACCAGTTGAGTCGGATGTAGCCATTGTCTTCTACGTTTTACCAGGTTCCCTACCACCGTAGGAATTACCTCTAGAAAAGGTTCAAACACCTAGCAATCAAAATTTAGTGGCACAAGTTACCGAATCTGGAGCTTCCGTGTTTGGTCTTCAGTTCCCATGATGCCGAACCTTTCATCTCCAAAACTCAAGTAGTGCTCACCTCTCGCTCTGTCACAGTGTTAAGCTGGTCGCGCCCATCAATTTATGTTTCTAGTTAAAGGAGAAGTCATCTTTTTCATTCGCACGGGGTTTCAAAGCATAAGTCACCATTACTTAAGATGTGCCGAAATGATTCTACTTGTCTAGATGTACCTTGTTTTCCACTTTTACGCACATCCCTGGGACGTCCCAAACCTTAATAACTTTTTATGCCAGCATGAAAATCAACATTTGCTTGACTTTTTGTGCTTTCTGTAGTATCTCCAAGCTGCATTTTTCTTTCTATAACTATTTTTTCATTAAGCAAAGGAAATTAATTTTGTCTTTCACCCTAAGTTTTAAATTTTAAATGAAAACAATTTTGTACCTGAAAACTTCATTGCAAGATAAAAAAAAACAAACACTCATAGCACATTGTTTCAGTTTTTCTCATTGACTGTACCTTGGATACTGAATTGTTTGTGATTCCTCGTTGGTTCCTTTTGGGTTTAATCAAGCTTGATATTCATAAACATTCCTCCAAGCAAAAGTCCAAGTTAGTAGAGCTAGGATTAAACGTCGAAGTATTATTGGATACTTCACTAGAGACGATGTTCATAGATACTCAAGCCATGACAAGGATCACCCCATAATTCAAATGGGGTGAACTATATAGAGCTGTTAGAGATGGGAATGTCCTTGACGCTTCCATTGAAGAATTAATGGTCTACCAAAACATAAAGAGGTCCGGCCTACATAAGGAGGCCACACGACTAGAATTATTCCCATGCTCGGAGGTTATCACGTGGATTTTTCCCTAGGCAGATGTTAACACCAAGATTATTTCAGATATCAAAGGTGCGGGGCTTTCATCTTTCCAACTGGCCCACATATATGCAGCATACAAGCGTCCCTCCCCTAAAGTCATGATGAACAATGACTGGTTGAATGGGGTCAAGATGGATCATTTTGATTATGCTAAAAAGATGGTGATCCCTGAAAGGCAGTTGACACCAAGGTCCAATGGAGAATACAAGAGTCAAAACTTGAGGACCCCATATAGGATCATTGTTCTAATGTTAAGCTAGATTTTTGGCTTTCCAAACAGAAATCTATATAAACTCACCTGGGTACCAATGATTTACCATATTGCCACACATGGTACGATTTTCAACTGGGCCGATATTATTTATGAGAGTATGATGTCACACATTGCTGCAGCACAAGGAGGTCTAACACAGAAAAAAGTTGTCTTCTTCATGTCCTCTTATCTCTTGGATTACATATTAGTCAGACTCTCTTTCCCTATTTTGGGATGTGTTTGGAAGCCGACTGAATCTCCCCTCCATGTATCCTATCAGATAACATGGGCTCACAAATACGCAAGTCACTACAAATTGATTTGTGAGGGATTAATCATGCCACTATACTGGCTAATATTTAAAGAAGAACCAAATTGTATGTCCGAAAACGCCTTATCAGTTGTAGAAGAACATGGAGATTATTACTTCTCCGCAGAGGGAACATATATCAGGATGTTTGGGGGAACCCAACCCCCTTCTCTATTTCCTCAGTATGCTACTGATTTTGTTGTGTACAAAGAGGCCGTAAGGAAGGTTTTCATTAATGGGGTTGGGAATTTTCTTAATGAGAAGAATAATGCCTCCTCCCCATCGCTTCCATTCAACATCGTCGCATATAAATTCCCCAAGGAAAATGGGGCCGAGGATTTTGTCAAATATTTAGAGGTTTTACATTTGGGAGAAAGATGTTTAGAAGGAACGATAGCGAAGGTAAGGTCACTTCCCATTGTGTTTCTTGCAGGATTAAATTTGAATAGGCACATGTCTTCTTGAAAGATGAAGAAGTGTATCAGAGCGCAAGAAGCATGACCGAGCTGAACATGCATTTTCATCACAAAAGAGGAGTTGGTTCCAATTCTAAGGCTAACACTCTCAAGGAAGCAGAGAGGAAGCAAAAGGAGGAAGTAGAGAAGTGACAACAAGATGCATTATATGTATAGTTGGAAGAAGCAGAGAGGAGGCTAAAGGAAGAGACTGAAAGAATCTAGAAATAAGAAGCTGAAGAATCTAGAAAGAAGAGGCCGAGAGACTGCAAGAAATGAGAGAAAGAGCGGACAAAGAAGCAGCTGAACAAAAAAAGCAAAAGGAAGAGGAAGAAAATTCCAAGGAAGCTGTGGAAAAGGGAAGCACGAATGTGCAATATATGGACATAGATCCACCTGAGATGTCCAACATAATACTCACCGGAGGAAACCTCCCATTGGCTGAGCTCAGACTCACGCATTACACCCCATCAAAACATCACACCGTGGCCAAACTAGGCACTATCATATTTGATAAGAAAATAAAGACTATCACAAAGAGATTAGAGCAGAGACTGAATATAGGCTCCGAACCAGATGCCGTCACTGTTTAGGAGAGCACCATCATGAAGGGTATACACAAACCTAAATTCATGTCATTGGTCAACGTAGCTGCTGCACAAGCAAATGCAGATAGTGTTGGCAAGTTGATGAATGATATTGAGCGAAGTAAAGAGAAGTTGCTCAAATTAAAATATAATCTGGTGAAGGAACAAGGTGAATCGATAGAGTTGAAAAGGAAACGTGATGCCCTTCTATCCAAGAATGAAATAATAACAAATGTATACCAGAACTTGGACATAGAAGAGGAGGCATTAACTCTATAGTTAATGATTATGGAAGGTGAGAAGAATGATCTTGAAGCTCGGATCACTCAGTTAGAATCAAGTGATTCAGCCTCCAACCAACATGTCGATGGATTAAAGGCTCAGGCGGAGGATTTTATTAAGGAGAAAGAATCATTAGCAAGGAAGATGGAGTTAGCAGATAAGAGAAAATTGGATATAACTTTGTTCTGTGATCAAGCCTCCAAAATCCAGGAATAGATATATCAGTCTCAGGTAATTCTCACATAAGAAATATATAAGATGAAGCTAATGATGGAGAGAATGAACGAGATATATGTTGAGTCACAGGCGTTCAGAACTGGACTGTTGGAAATTGCAAGTAAGGTTGAGAAATAGATGTCCTGGAGGGAGACCAACTCAGAGTGCCCTGATAATCTTCCCTAGAAGATGATAGAAGACTTGAAGTCAGAGATGGCCCTTCTGGAATTTTGCAGGAAATCCTCAATGAAACTAAATAATTAAATTCCTAAGACCATTGAAAAATGTCATGACTTTTACAAGAGAATCCAATAGGTCCATGAGAAGTGTCACATTCCTTTAGTCCTGAAAATAAATTAGCTTCCAACAAAGGACCAACGCATAACACAACTGCAAAATGGGTTTCAGGGGGACCTAGAATATATCAGGAAAGTAGATGCTCTCACAAAAGAAGATATTCATCACCTCGTGGGACAAGCTTCTATAAATGCATATTTCCTGGAAGACAATTGCAAGGCTGCAGCAGAAGGGGTGGCACACATTGAGTCACATATGTCAATTCATGAAGTAACTCTACAAGTATTGGATCCCATCAAATATAAGACCATAGTTGAAGAAGCTAACGCATGGGCAGAGTATATTTCTAGTGTGGTTGGGCCCACCTAATATTTAAATCGTAAATATCTTTTGTATTTTCCTATGTAAGCACTAGAGGACAAATTTTGGGGAATATTAGGGTTAGGGTAGATGAAGAGACACTAGAAGAATTTTTTTTGCAAAGATAAATAGGGGGAAGAGATCAGAGAAAAGGACTTTTGCTAGCACAATAGAGCTGGACCATTTTTGTAAGAGAACTATTTTTCTACTGAATAAGAAGGATCTATTTCCTGGGAAAAGCATGCGTAGAGAGTTTGCAAGGAATGTGTGGAATGTTAATGTGGAACTACTTCTTCTTGCATTCATAACTCATACTGTGAGATCATTCTAACTTTCTTGAATTACTTCATGGTGATGAATGTGTTACACCTAAAATATTACCATCAAGAGACTCAGTGTATACATCCCTAAAGTTTCATTGGCTAAGTCATCAACTTGGAAGAGATTCCATTGCATTCATGCTATGTTTTGAGAGGTCGTCGCAGGCTACACTCATGCAACCTGCGACGTCACATCTTGCTCTCTTGCAAGGTGCGACAATGTCAGTTAATGGGACAAATAGCTTCTTCGAGCTCATTCTCGAAGCCTGCTAACTTGGATTCTTATCCCTGACCTCTTGGGAGAGCTAGAACTCGGTTCTTAACCTCCTGGGAGGATCCCCTATATCTCTCCTACCATATATCAACCTACCCTATCCATACCCTATCCACTTAGTCGTATATAAATGAAGCTCTACCCCTCTCCAAAGGGAGGAAGTCTATAGTGTCTACATGCTGGTGAAATCATCATTGAGAGATATCTACTCATCCATTGAGAGACTCACACTTCCTTGGGAGGATATGGAATTTGGATTGGATGGAGAAGGGTTGCTTCGTTAATCTTTGGTTGTAGTCATTCGTCTATGTACTTTCCCTATTTATAGTAATATAAACGCTTTCCACCAATATTGTTGTACTGACAGTATTATGTAGTTTACCTACTTAATTGTTTACATAGATCTATTATTGTATAGATTATGTTTACTTGTTTTCATTGTTCTATGTATCTTGCTAGGTCTTGCAGTTCAGATATGACGACCACAAGGCGTGGAGCAACATCTAGGAGAAAGGACTACAAGTTTAAGGTAAGACATCTAGTGAATCGATCCTTAATTAGATCTAGGAAAGTGGTTTATAGCTTGTACTATTTGTTCTAGACTCACATTGAGCTAGGGAGATCCGACTCGCATCTGCTCAAGTGGATTGTCCATGGCGACCATACTGGGGAAGAACATTGCTTTGTGATGTCAATTTGAATGTTATTTTCAGTTGATTTCTTGCCAAGCCTTTTTCATTTGTCACTTGCCTCCTAAGCTGTTTTCACCTTCAGATCTTCACTTTGAAGAGTCTGATTACCTTCCTCTGAGTTTGTACTTTTCATTTTCAAACCATTTCATTGCTCATTACTTGGAGATTTAGCTCATTTTTTAACTTGGATCTCCCCTATCGCACCTGGTCAGTGTACTCAGAGTGACACTGTGTCTTTTTTTATCTCTTTTCTTTGTCTGTTGGATTCTCATCGCAACCCTTACATTGGTATACTGCGACATCGTCGCACTCCTCACATTGCTGAACTGCGACGTCGCACTGTGTACAAACACAGACTGCGCTGATCTGTCAGAGTTTCCATATAGGCACCCTTTCTCCATTCTGCTTTTGAGTGTTGGTTTGTATGCAAACTCTCTCTGTACTGCAAGATCCAGCCAGAGATCACATTTTTCTTTGTCTGATTGAGTTGTTTGGTTTTGTTTAGAGTTTTTTTGGGTTCCATATTGAACAAGTCTGAGATTTGGTAGTGGTGGACACTTTGGTCTCACCCACCTGCATCCACTCACCCTTTCATTCCCTCCTCTCCTTGCTAGATCTAGTCAAGTGTATTAGATCATTTACCCAGACCTCATTTGCATACGTTTGTGAGCTTTGATTGCTTTAGTGTTGCTTGTTACTGATTGAGTTTGAGTGTTTGTGTGTACTTGAGTGCTTGCTTTCTCTCAAGATTTTCCGAGTTGTTGGAGTGCTGCAAGTAATATTTTCAAATTCAGTACTTATGTTTAAAAGCATCATTGTTATCAAATTGTTATTTTGATGCATCCATTGAAAGTTCAAAAGTACTTTATTTCCATCATTTTTCAAGATCATTTGAAGAATTGTGCATGCATTGGAATGTCTCATTTATAGATCTTTTGGAAAAGTTGAAAGAAAATTGCGTATTTGTGTTTTTCATGAATTATGAGTTGCTCATCTTCTTGAAAAATTCGAATAGGTATCAAGTTTTGCAAAAGTAGTTCCATGCTTGGAAAGTTGCATTGCATCTTTTGATTTTTATGCTTTTAGGCCATCATAGTGAAAGTGAAAAGCTTGCATACTCTACTTAGGAATTCTCTCTTTTCATTACTTAGCATCATTTTCATTTTGAAAAGACAAAAGAAAAAGAAAAACATGCTTTGATTTGGCTTAGTAGTGTTGTGTTAAAAAAATTTGTGTTTCGCTGAAAAGGAAAAGAATGCTTCATTATCATTTTTCGTAGATTTGGGATTGTGTTGCATTGCATTGTTTTGGTAAAATTGTTGGAAAGAAAAATAAAGTTTCTCCCTCCCATACATAGAGTTCATCAAAAGAAAAGTATATTCTTTTTGCATGTAGTTAGGGCCTACATTATGTTTACGATTATGTACGCACCTCATGCATTCACCTAACCGTCTAGATAAAATTAACGGTAGAAATAGGGTAAAATTTTTAGTAACTTGTGTGTAAGTTACAAACGTGTTCCGGCATCGTTAAGCATGGAAACTGTCGTTATTTTTCATCACTGTATCCCGGGGGTATTGTAGTCTTCCACGTACTTATCGGTATATTGAGCTCTTTCGCGTACCCACCAAGTACCACACATACTTGGCGTATATCAAAAGGTGTTTCACGTACTCGGTAGTATATCGGAAGGTCTCTTGCCGAAAGGTTGTGCATTAGACATCACCACTATGATTTTAGCTCCCACGTACCTTGTGTATATCGGGAGACAGCCTTAGGATTCCTGAAACCAACTAAGTTAACCGTTTGGCCATCATGGAGGAGAAATACAACGAGAACAACACTTGGGGAGATTACTACACATGTACCATCCAGGTAATCGAGTATTCAGGATAGGGTATGGTCCCAATCCTCCTTGTCACGTTTTATTGTTGGACCCTGCGGTATATAGCGATTTGCAAAGCCTTGACAATCTTGTGAGATTCTAGACCTGTGAATCCACTCTTATAACATAAGTTTGCTTGTGGCCTTAGTTTGTGTAGGGTTTGTCTGGTCTGCTTTTCTTTTGTGTAGATTACCTTAGGAGAAACATTTTGTTTCAGTCACTCTGGCTGACTTTCCTTGGAGAAGGTCTCGTAGGATTTAGAATTTGCCACCCGAATATCCCCTTAACCAGGAGGTAATTTCGAGGGTAAGAATGGATCCAAAATCCAGGGTCGGGTCACATGAAATGGAAAACCCCCCTTCGAATGTTGGAGGACTTTCGTTTCCTCATACTCCTCCAGGTTCACCTGCCTCTCATCCACCACAGGGTGAAGAAGCACAAATACCCACTTCACAAGACTTAACTCCCATTTCGCTGAGAGAGCCTAGATCATTGGAATGGATAAATCAACCTCAGGATGACCTCGCAACAGCTGCTAGTCCTTCAGCATCTTATTGCACATATTCTACAGGCCACCCAATGGCCCATTTTTCCATTGCATCCCCACCTAGTTGGGCTAGTCCCGACGACCGCCTAGCACCTTATCGTGAGCAATTGGCTCATTTATGTGCTATGGGTGAGGAGTTTCGAAGTTGAAACTTTCAACTAAGGATCGATGAATGACCGATCCCAGGTCATTCTTTATCTTTCGAGTCACCGAAATCATCCACACAACATGTGACCACTTCTGAAACTGGTCAACCATCCATTCCTGCACATGCGTCCCCTAGACAGGAGACCAATTCAGTGCCTCTAATGAACCAACCTGTTGAACAACAATAGTCCAACACACCTGTGGTCACCACGGTTATGTTACCTGCTCCTCCCCCACCTTGAACTTCGAGGGGAGGCTACTCTTTACCCCCTACCTTCCTTACAAGTAACGTTAATCCTACGGTGAATAATCACCAACCAATTTTGGGTCAACCTTTACTTAGTGGTCAGTAAGTTGTTGCTGGGGGGAAACCCCCATCTCTTAACCATAATACTACAACAGGAGTTCCCATCGGGACTTCTGTTGGAAATTTCTTACCTTCCAGACCTTCCATGACAGGACTATCCCATGTTGGGGGACCGTCCAACGTAATTCAACCTCCATCAATTCAAGCTTATCCAAGGTCATCCTAACCCTGTGTCAGGTCAACTTAATCCCGAAAACGCACTCTACAGGGTACCTTACCCTCGTAATCTTTACACTCTATGGGGACAACAAACGTTTTTACAACATGGACCCGCACTTACAGTCCCTCAAGTCCCTCCAACCCCGTTTGGTCCACCCCCACCTCCCATCGGAGGCGGCAGGCCCCCACATAACTCTGGAGGAGGCAAACCTCTACCTTCTGGTCGAGGACCACCTCATTTCAGTCATCATGGCCCAACCCCCCTGGGGGAGGCGGTGGAGGACCACCACCCCCTCTTAGCAGTGGTGGCGATGGAGGACCATCCCACCCTAGTGGTGGTGGTGGAGTACCTTCTAATCTTGGTGGCATTGGTGGTGGTGTAGCTAGGGTTTTACCCCTAGCTTGTGCAAATGAGCACCTACTAAGGAGAATGGACTCCTTAGTAGCAGTTCAGTAAATGGAAATAATTAAGCTAAAACAGAAATTAAATTAATTCTAAAACATGCATGAAACATAAACAACAAATTTAAAGAATGGTTTTTTGTATTGATATTACCTCCAATGTGGAGGTTGATGAAGCTCCTTGCAAGGTCCAAGAGGATGCTCCAAGCTCCAATATGCTCCTTCTCTTTCTCCAATGGTGGGAATGGGCCAAAGGTGGCTCTCAAGGTGAAAGTAGTTCAATGGTGAACTAGGGTTTCGAGAGAGATTTTGGCAGAGTAAGGGTGCTTGTGATTGTGGATATGGAATAAGGGATCTCCATCACCTATTTATAGTTTTTTGGTGGTGGAGTGCTGACCCATGGTTTTGTGCAGCTGTATAGGGTTTTTTCCTCCTTTTCCTCATTATTTTATATATATTTTTATTCCCTTTTTAGGGAATTTTTGCTATTTTTGAAGAATTTTGGATATTTTTTGAGGAAAAAGGGGTTTTTTTAGCCTTTTTTAGGCTATTTTGAGGGTTTTGTGGCCTTTTGGAGGCATTTTAGGCCTTTTGGAGGCTTTTAAATGGGATTTTTTGGGATTTTAAGGGAAATATGGTAGGAAAATGGACAAATGAGCCATATAATGTGGTAGATGAGGTAGTGAACACTTTTTGGGTGTTAACAGATTGCCCCTTGATGTGCGAGGGAAGGAGCTTATCGTATGGCCGATGGACATCATAAGTCATGAATGGTTTTCCTGGGGAGTGGAGAGAAGAGAAGAAACAATCGGAAGCGCGGAACAACGATCCCGAACAACTGGAAGAACTAAAAGTACATAACCTCAATAATGGATGAGGAATCATCTGATCATATGGACGAGGCGGGCATACCCATGCTCGTATCAGGACATAAGATAACAATAACAATGGGGTCCAAAAAATGGGGACCTGAAATATACATGACCTCAAATACTTACTGAGGAATAATCTCAATATATGGACTAGGCGTGCATACCCATGCTCGTATCAAGATACATAAACAGAACTGTGAGGCCCGAAAAGGGGGACCTATAAGATACATAGAGAACCACTGTGTACATCATAAGGGTCCAGAGGGGACACAAATCTGGGACATACTGCTGGGCTGACCATGTCTGTGCTGAAGAGCTGATACACTGGAACAATCAACAGTGCTACTGAATGTGGTACCAAAGGAACTAATGAGCTGCTGGATCAGAGTGACAAGGGGTACACTCGCAATGGTACACTGAACTGGAACTGATCTGGGACTGAAACTGGGTTGAGGGAGACTCAAGCTAGTATAAAATGGCAGGAGACTGCAGAATACTCTGAACAAAGGCGATCTGATTGGGGGTGCTGCCGAGATGATCGATCATAGTGCCAGGAGGCACGGGAGGAGACTTCTTCATGGGTTAATGAACTAGAAGAAGTGTGTGTAAAATGGTACTGTCGTGTAGATTTTACGAGCCCAGGACAGTTCATGCTCGTGGTTGCTTTCAATTTTAAGGAGTCTGAAAGCGATAAGAAGACTCTGAAGTGATGGAATGGTACTGTCGTGTGTATTTTACGAGCCCAGGACAGTTCATGCTCGTGGTTGCTTTCAATTTTAGAGAGTCTGAAAGCAAATAAGAAGACTCCAGGGGGTTGCTTTTTCGTAGATTTAGTCTCCAAGGCCCAAAGAAGCATAAAATGATGCAATGAAGAACTCTTCTAGCCAGTGTGACTAGAGTATTCCTTTTTCGTAATTAGTCTACCAGGTCCGGAAAAGGGTTAAACTTATACCAGATAGACGCCCTTTCAGGTACTTTAATGAGCATGAAAGGAAGCAAGATTGCTCGGTGATCTTTTCATTCTTTTAGGAGTCAGAAAAGAGCTTAACGGAAACTCCCTAAGTGCCTTTTTCGTAAAGGACTTGTCAGGCCCGAAAAAGGGATAAAATTATACCGAACAAAAGGAATGGCCAGGCAAGGAGGAATTGTTCAATCAAGGATCAGTAATGATGATCAAGAACGAGGGTAGGGGGGAGCACTGGTGGGACTCCTTGCGGGGTAGATGAAATGGTGGCAAAATAACGAAACATTTGCAGTATGACAGGAGTGAATGGCTCATGTAAAAATGTGGAACAATCCGATAGCGACCGATGTGGCACGCAAACCGAGGTAGCAAGGTGTTTGAGACACAATGTTAAAATTGTACCAAGTGAGAGCGAGAAATGATCTCAAGCATCATCACGAGCTCGAAAAAATGAATCCAGCGATATAAAGGGTGTCAAAAACGGGTAACGGCTGATGTGGCACGCACACCGAGGTGACGAGGGCGTTTTTGGAAAAAATACCCAAAAAATTGGGGGGTGAGAGCGAGAAATGATCTCAAGCATCATCAGGAGCTCGGAAAAATGAATCCGACGATATAAAACATGTGAAAAACGGAGAACGGCCGATGTGGCATGCAAACCGAGGCGACTAGTGGCGTCTGGACACAATGTTGATATTGGTCCTGGTGAGAGCGAGAAATGATCTCAAGCATCATCACGGGCACGGAAATATGAATCCGGCGGTGCAAATGGTGCGAAAAACGGAGGTCATATAGACTCCGGAATGGTCAAAGGTGAGCCCACCAAGCCAAGGATGCAATGGTGGGGAGAAATGATGACCCGTGGGGGAAGAATACTCGGTGTATCAAATCAAATCAAATCTACAAGGAATATGTGACCTCAAAAGTGGTTGAGATCACAAGTGCAAAAAAGTGAGCAGGGTTAATGACTTGCCCCCATGCTATGTGCATGGGGTTTGTGATTATGGATCACATATGTGTGGGTTTGAACAATGGGTTCATTGACGTGCTGAGAGAGATGTGATGGGGATGGTTCAAAATTATTGATCATGCCCCCTATCCCAGGGTCGAGGGAATCTATTATGCCCCTTGACTCAGAGGTGTCAAGGTGGTGCTCTATGATGGCGACGTCAAGGCCGGGCACTTCGGTATAGGACCAGGAAAAGACATCACGGAATTCTCGGAAGAGTTTTCGGTACTCCTCAATCTCTTATTCACTGCAGGAGGCTCCTAAGGCAATGAATTCATTGACGCCAGGGGGGTCAGAGATATCTATGTGGATAACGGGTGAGATATTGGCCATGTTACCCTCCTCGAAGGCGTCAGGAGCAGGAATAGGGTCCTTGAACCAGTCGACCTTGGTGGGGAGGAAGTCTTTGGACTCAACTGTGAATTGGGTAGCTGTGCTAGAGGAGGATTCTTCTGGGATGAAATAGGAACGGTGGTGCATGTCATCCCAGGGATAAACCGGGGCAGTCAGGGCCTCAAGAACTTCCTCATCAGTACGGAAAGTTTGCGTCGTCAAATCGGTTGGCGAGGGGGTAGTGGTTGAAGAGATCATATAGATGATATTAACCTCTCCAGAAGGGGAAGAGACCGGGGGGTAGATCTCCTCAATGGTGGGTGGTGTCGTCTCAAGATCCAGATTGTTCATCTCATAGAGAGCCACTCTGTAATCCGGGAGATCGGGACAATGATGGGAGTAATGCCCGTAAACGCCGCATATGGCACAGGGGTGGTTAGTGCATAGGGACTTGTCTTTAGGCTTAGGAGTGGGGTTTAGTTCGACAGTTGGGATGTTGGGGTCATCGTCGAGCATCTGCATGTGTTTCTGTAGGGCTGGTAACTGTGGGCATTGGTGGGTTGCATGGCCCAACTCATCGCACAACGAGCATTTAGGAGGAGCGCAAAACACAGGAGGGTTTTTGACTGTCTTGGGAGGTGGTACAGCAGTGTAAGGTTGTGGACCTCTGCCCCCAGTGGTTTTGGTAGTAGGAGGTGGAGTCGTGGAGGATGAAGGGGTAGAGACACCGGGAGGTGGCTGAGAGGTAGTAGCCATGGGTTGCACCGGTTGGAGGACGACATCTGGTATCGGCGGGCGAACGGGAGGCGAAAGATACCATACAGGTAATCCCAAAGTTAACCCCGGGAGACTAAGGGTAGCCATGACCGGGGCGCATACGACTCCCGATGGAGGGACTAGGAAGAGGATCGTATGGATAGGTGTAACACCAATGTGGCTAGGTACCAATGGAGGTTTAGGCAACAAGGGTGGTTGATTGTTAGGTGGTTGGTTGTCGTGGGACAAGGTACATAAGTCAGACACGTCCGTGGGGGCCGAGGGAGGCGGAATAGATTGGAAGGTGGAAGTCATCGGCGCGTCTGAGTAGACTCCAGGCCCCGTAGAGGAAATAAACGAGGTGGTGGCACGAGAAACAGGTTGTTCAACCATGGGGAGAACATTTTCAGGTGCTGCGGGAGCACTGGGATCATAGTAAGTAAGTTGGTCGATCTTGACCACGCGTCCATCATGGGGGAACATCATGGTACGAAAGACCGAGGAAGCAACCGCCCGCATAGCATACATGTAGCTGCGACCGAGTAAGAGGTTGTAATCAAGCTGAGCATTGATGACCTTGATATCGATGAGGACGGTTTTACCACCTAACTGGACAGGGACATTAGCTAGGAGACCTTGGGGCTGAGCCGAACGTCCGTCGTAGGCGCGTAACGCAGTGGTTGACTGCTGGAGTGTAGGGGATCCCAACTTCTGCCATACGAATGTAGACATAACGCATGTGGAGGCACCCTCATCGATGATGCATCGATGGATGACAAGATTCCGAACGGAAACAGAAACTTGGAATGCTAAGGTGGAAGGCAGGCGCGGTTCGGACTGGTCCAAATCAAATGCCATCAAATTCGAATCATTTGGGTCAATCCCCCCAATGGCGGAAAGTAAAGTCTTGCGCTGGGAAGGGTAGGTATTCAAGACTTCTAACGCAAACATGGCTGCGGGAGATTGGGCTAGGTCGTCTACAATGCTGTAGTTTGACGTAGCGCGTGCATTGGGGTTATTGTTGATACGGCGAAGTGGGAAACGAGGGGCTTTGGAAGCGCCATCGACCGACGGGGGAGGGATACGTAACGCTTGATCAGTGGGATGAGCGTTAGCGGTTTTATCAGCGGGAAGGGCTTCAGAGGTGGAGCCATATTGGTTCCGACGGGTCTGTAGGTTGACATCATTGGAAGACATCATCAACAGGTGATGGGTACCTGAGTCAAACATGGGTTGATCAGGAGCGGCGTATGTGATCTGTTGTTGTTGGGGTTGCGCGTTAGCTTGAGGGGCCAACGGCTGAGTGTTCACCACGCCTTGGGTTGGTAAGGGGTTTTGCAGCACCAAAGGTTGCTGCTGAGGTTGTGGGGGGTTGGGCAGTGCTTGAGGAGCCGCATGCCCTTGGCGATGGGCATCATCAACCCAAAGTTGTCGAGTTCGCTCCGAATGTGGGCAAGTATGTGTGTAGTGGCCATAGACCCCGCAGATAGAACAAGGATGGTTTGTTCTCAAATTAGGGTTTTTAGCCTGCTTGGGCGGGCGATCAGGGTTTTGGTTAGCGGGGGCCGCGTTGTTGTTGTCGGGGGGATTAGCCGGTTGACCCGCTTGGTCTGCAGGTTGCTTGTTCCCACGATTATGGCCTTTGCCGCGGTTCTGTTGGCCCTGGTTGCGTTGGTTGTTCTGGTTTTGCTGCGGGTTCTGTTGGGCGTAAACTTGCCCTTGGGCAGCAGGTGGATTTTGGGGTTGCGCAGGTGCTGGAGCAGGCTGCAGAGGATGATATGCAGGTTGAGGCTGAGCAGGTGCAACAACTTGAGAGGGTTGCTGATATGGCTGCGGAGCTGGTGGTGGATTCGCCGCAGGGGCTACCTATGGCGGATAATAAGCGGGTTGGGCTTGTGAAGGCGCAGGAGTTGGGGCAGCCTGCTGATAGTAGTAGGGCTGAGGTGCGACTGGGGGGGCATAAGCGGGAGTTGCATGACCAAAGCACTGAGGAGGACATGAGGGTCCATGGTGATGGTGATGTGTCATGGGATCATATGAGTTGGTGGCCCCAGACTGTGAGGTGGCCCGCGAAAGGTCAGGGCCCGGGGTAGGACGTGCAATAGAAAATGGTTGAGGATGCGAAGAAACACGACCGATGATGCCGTCTACTGCGTGGGATGCCCCCGGCGCATCATGCTGGGAGGACTTGCCGCGAGGGGCGTCAGGTATAATGGTATAAAGGTAACCCGACTGGGCATAAATGAGGTCGAACTGCTGTGCCTTAAGGATGGCCTCTTCTTCAGACTGGGGTCTTTCTGATGCTACATCCTTAGCAATAACAGGGAGAAGGGATTTGAGGAACCAATCTAGGAAGATATGGTCGTCTAGTTTGATCTTGCATAAGCTACGGCGTCGACGCCACTCATGGATGTGGTCCGTGATATGGGTGGCCGTGTTTTGTCTGCAGGATAGGAGGATCTCAACGCCCGCGTCATAGCGGACAGGTAGCTGGAAGAACTGAAGGAAGGTCGAGGCAAGGGAAGAAAAGGTGGCGTGGGTCCCATGAGGTTGCTCGATATACCACTTGGCTGCAGAACCGGTGAAGGTGCGCTGTAAGAGACGGAGGCGAACAGAGTCATCCACTATGGAGTTAGAGGAACACCATAGGTGGAAAGACATGATATGGTTTTGTGGGTCCTCACCAGCCTTGCCCTCGAACTTAGGGATGTCAGAGGGGAGCTTGGTAGGCATATGAGGCCACGCAGGGTCGTGTCGAATAGGATTGTTGGTCAATCTGGCTAGGTCAGGTAGGTTGAGGCTAGCCATGAATGGCAAACTGGAAGGAGGATGTGACACAGTAGTGGGTTGTACCAAGTTGGGGCCAATGCCCCCAAGTGGAGGGACAGGATTTGGGATGGTGCCCCCAAGTGGGGGAACTAAGGTGGTGGAGGATGGTCCAGCACCACCATGGGTAGTGTGAGCCACTGATGTAGTGGGGATAGGTATTCCCGCTGCGGGAATAGGTACTGTGAGGGGAACAGTAGATGAGGGTCCCATGGAGGGCATACCCAAAACAGGTGTAGTAACTGGTGTAATGGTGGATGTGCCACCAATGGTCCCTATCACAAACGGAGTGGAAGTCGTGCCAGCCATGGGGCTAGTAGGGGCAGTGTAAATAGGGTTCTCAGACTCTTCGTCAGAATCAGAGGTAAAGTAAGGGGCGTCACTATCTGGTGACGGATTCCTACGTCGCTGACGAGTGGAGTCAAGTGACAAGGCTCTAGATCTGTGATGAGTGGTATCAACGGATAATGATCGGAATCTATGACGTGTGGTGTCAAGAGAACCGTGCTGTGGGGGCTCGCCCC
The DNA here is from genome assembly GCA_027924585.1 of Larix kaempferi. Classification (NCBI taxonomy): domain Eukaryota; kingdom Viridiplantae; phylum Streptophyta; class Pinopsida; order Pinales; family Pinaceae; genus Larix; species Larix kaempferi. The sequence goes on from BSBM01000792.1 coordinate 4,867,738, forward strand.
TGAGGCGCCGAGAATGTCTCGGGGACTCAATGGTGACGGATGGTGTCAAATCTCTATGGGTTGAGGTGAGTATAAAAACAGCTCAAAAAGGCCTAATGCAACCGAGTGTGCAGAAGGAGAGCTAAAAAACAAGGTACTCAGGCCAACAACCAACTCAAAACACCCACTACAACAGTTGTGCTACAATAGGTGGAGTGTCAACAAAGATGGTCAGAATACCAACAAGCAGCAGGTTTCCTAAAAAGAAAAAATGGTGGACTCACTAGACCAAAGGGAGGTAAAGGAGCATGCAAACACCTAACTAAAAGTATTCTGACTCAACTAAACATATCCTCTGCAAGGTGATGAAATCCAAGTCAGAGAATATGAGTAAGAAAGCCAAGTGGCTATGATATCCCCCTACCGGGAGGGACACCGGGTAGTCAATCCTATAAGAATGGAAACTAAGATACCCCGTTGATGACACGTCCAGAAAGGTGAATCTGCCATTTAGTTCGTTGACCGCAATACCCCTATACAGGGATATCCCGCGAACCGCGAAAGGTATGGAGTGCGGTATTCCACTCAGGCCTCCGGAACCAGTCTCCCGACTTCAACCCTCCTAAGGGAGAGGCCCTCTGATAAACTGGTCGTGACCGTGCCAAAAAGTACTAGGGGATTTTGGTTCCCTATTTGGACAACAACTATGTCTCAAGTGAAATAACCGAGGGGTGTTATTGGAAGCCTATCCCCCCGATCCTACCTAACTACAATGATTCTTTTGTGTTCCCCAAGTGGGGTTAGAATGTTGGTTCAATTAGGTACTTTTTAAGGCTCACTTGATTTATGTGACAGAGTGTGTGTTCGTGAGGTGATGAACCCAAAATAGAAGTGCCACAAGGGGGACAACTTCTAACTATCAATAATGCTGAAATTGAAACTTTTAACTTGCAAAATTTTCTGAATTAAAAATACTGAAATTTTAAAAAGATTCTGTAAAGGGAACAGAAATTATGTTGCAGAAAGGCTGTAAGGAAGTGAGCTGCAGGTAGGACAGGGGGCTGTTCAGATGCAGAAAATATTGCAGCAAAAGGGGCTGGGCTCAAAACAGGAAAAATGCAGAAATCAGACCGCGGGTCTGTGGTGAAACAGAACAGGCAGACCGCGGGTTTGAGAGAAACAGTGGCGGTCAGGTCGCGGCTTTCGGGCCAACAGACGCAGTCGGGACGTAGAAAATAGGGAAAAAGACGCAGTCGGGTCGCGGAAAAAGGGCTAACAGACGCAGTCGGGACGCCCGAAAGAGGCAGATAGCCGCAGTCGGGACGCGGGAAAATGGCCGACAGGCGCAGTCAGATCGCGGCAAACAGGCTGATTAGCCACGGTTGGATCGCAGGTAACAGACTTGAATCCGCCAGCAGGGCGTCGGAAGCAGTCTGAGAGCTGCGGTCGGATCGCAGGTAAAGGCCTGAAAGGTGCGGTCGGGATGCGACTGCAGAGGGAAAAGACGCGGTATGCGGCGGCCGAAAGGGACAGCCGAAAAGAAAAAATTAAAAACGAAACCAGAAATTCAAAATCTAGGGGAGTCACCAAAACTGTAGCTAGGGTTTTACCCCTAGCTTGTGCAAATGAGCACCTACTAAGGAGAATGGACTCCTTAGTAGCAGTTCAGTAAATGGAAATAATTAAGCTAAAACAGAAATTAAATTAATTCTAAAACATGCATGAAACATAAACAACAAATTTAAAGAATGGTTTTTTGTATTGATATTACCTCCAATGTGGAGGTTGATGAAGCTCCTTGCAAGGTCCAAGAGGATGCTCCAAGCTCCAATATGCTCCTTCTCTTTCTCCAATGGTGGGAATGGGCCAAAGGTGGCTCTCAAGGTGAAAGTAGTTCAATGGTGAACTAGGGTTTCGAGAGAGATTTTGGCAGAGTAAGGGTGCTTGTGATTGTGGATATGGAATAAGGGATCTCCATCACCTATTTATAGTTTTTTGGTGGTGGAGTGCTGACCCATGGTTTTGTGCAGCTGTATAGGGTTTTTTCCTCCTTTTCCTCATTATTTTATATATTTTTTATTCCCTTTTTAGGGGATTTTTGCTATTTTTGAGGAATTTTGGATTTTTTTGAGGAAAAAGGGGTTTTTTAGCCTTTTTTAGGCTAGTTTGAGGGTTTTGTGGCCTTTTGGAGGCATTTTAGGCCTTTTGGAGGCTTTTAAATGGGATTTTTTGTGATTTTAAGGGAAATATGGTAGGAAAATGGACAAATGAGCCATATAATGTGGTAGATGAGGTAGTAAACACTTTTTGGGTGTTAACAGGTGGCCCGCCACCCTACTATAATTGAGGTGGAGAAGGAGGCTCTTACCCTTCCGGTGGCGGCGGTGGCCCACCACCCCCTCCTGATGGAGGTGGTGGAGGCCTGTCCTATTCTAGTGGTGGTAGTTGACCACCACCTCCTCCCAGTGGAGGAAGTGGCGGTCCATCCTACCCTGGCGGTGGTGGAGGAACCCCACCATTTAGAGGTGGACCACCCCCTCCCAGTGGCAGAGGTGGGCCCCCACCTTATGGTAATGGGCCACCTTATTATGGTAATGGACCACCTTACTATCGTGGCGGACCTATATTTTGTCCAGGGGGCCCGTACCCCTATGGAAATTTTCCTCCTGGAACATCCTCTGGTCAGTTGATACAAGGTTCCACAGGTCCTTACACACCTTATCCGTACTATCAACACTCGCAGCCTAATCCGCAACTGCCCTTTTTGGCCACTTTGGACGTACCTGACCTGTCTCGCCTCACCAACGACCCCATCTACCACGGAACTAATTGGCCACCCATTCCGGTGAAACTTCCATCAAATATCCCAAAATTTGATGGCAAGCCGGGTGAGGATCCTAAAAACCACGTGATGACATACCACTTATGGTGTTTATCCAACTCCTTGATGGATGACTTGATTCGTCTTCGGTTATTCCAATGGACTCTCACTGGTTCGACTGCCAAGTGGTATATTAAACTACCACCTCATTCTTTTCCTAATTTTGGTTCTCTTGCTATGAACTTTTTGACTCATTTCCAGCTTCCTATACGGTACGAAATAGGTAGAAATCTTTTAACCTCGCTTCGTCAGAATACCGCTACTCATATCTCAGATCACATACATGAGTGCCGAAGGATATGACGTCTTACTAAGGCTCCCATTCCAGATCAACTCCTAGCAGACTGGTTTACGAAATCTCTCATTCCTACCATAGCACGGGATGTTTCCATGGGTGGCACTGTCACTGAGGAACAAGCCATCGCTCGTGCCCATTTGATAGACTTAGTCTATGCTTGTAATGTCCCCAGCTTGAGCCTATTGCATTAATATTGTAAATGATGTAAATATTGTTATTTAGTCATGGTGAGGAGCTCAAGGCCAAGGCCTTGCCATTGATTTATCGTTCTATGTATCGGCAATTAGAATGGATGCATAGAGTTCATGTGCTAGTAGTGCACAATGTAAAAACGGACATCATGTAAATATGCAATTTTAATGAAAAACCCACAACCAGCTACGCAATGCAACAAAGAGATGGGGGCATGATCTTTACAAGGAATAGGGGGGGGAATAACCAAACCCTTGAGCCATGGTGTTAAGCCATTTCATTGAGGAAACCCATGAGCTCTCAACTATCCATTTGGTCTCATGCACCCAATCATTTAATTCTTCCAAGAATTGGTTGATACAATTAATGCCTTGGGATGGGAGAGGTATGGCCGTCAATTTTCGTGTATGGGCAAGGCAGCAACCTGGGAAATCGAGTTTTGGCTTCCTGGGCAAGAAAACCCCCACAAAATTGGCCCAAAGCCATTCTTCACCCATGGCATTGATCCTCTCACGCAGTCTGAGCTTGTTGGGGTTTTATCCTTCACGTTTTTCACCATTTCCTGCATTTTTCCATGCCTAGAAACTCGTTTTTGGTATCTTGCAGCAGCTGGGGAAAGAGGGATGCGATTTTGGACTGAGGGAGAGGTCGTTTTTGCCCTTGGGGCATTTTTTTTTTGGAATGGGTTGCTCTCCCAGTCGATTTTTCCTAGTTGCCAATGCGTTTTGAGTCTACCCACGTTTTTCTGGAACTGGTAGAAACCCACTGTTGGGAACTTCACTGTATAGGCGTTTTTCTCATGCCCAACACTTATGCTTTTGATGATACATGCACCCATCTCTTAACAGCCTGAGAAACCCAATTGTTGATTGGCTTGGATGATTTTGATATACCTTTGGCTATGTGAGAGCCTGTTTTCCCCTTTTCCTTGTGGGGATCATGCCCAGCTCGGGGGTAGCAGTGGTGCTGAGAGATTGAGGAGCACACTGGCCTACGGTTGGGTGGAACGTTGCAGAAGCGTAGCTGGTTTCTCAGGAACTACTTGGTTTAAGATAAGTATTCTTGTTTGATAGTTTGATATTGCTCAATTGATGAATGACATGAAAATCTGGAATGTATGATGGATGTGTGTTAATTCTGCACATGAATTACCCCTGCCATGTTTGCTTAGATTGTCCATCTGCATGCCTGTCTTTTTATATATGTGGATGTTTTATTTTCTAAGCATTGGGGCCAATTTCCTGGTTTTAGCGCAATGATCCTCTCTATCATGCTGGGATGATAGGAGGGGACATTACAATGCTCAATCTGGAACATTGTTTGATATCCTTCTCGACGCGCCCCGCAATGCTTACGACCCCGCAAAACCACTCAAGGGACCCCAAGCCGATGGCATCATTGGATCCCCTCACACCCATCCTTCCTCTCAAACTATTGGTTCGTCGAACCCCCAGGGTTCTTCCCCATCACCAATACCAGCTGGTCATGGAACCACCAAATCATCCACTCCTGCTGTCACTGAAGAAGTGAATTTTGTTTCATCAGTTTCACCTCAAAAGTATGGTGGTAAGAAGAAGAACAAAGGGAAACCTAAGAAATCTTCCATCCAGCAAGAACAAAAAAACACCCCTGATGATACCATATAGAAAAGGAAGTTGAAGTATCATTGCCTACTGTGTGGTGATGATCACTTTTCTAAAGAGTTCCCCGATAGAGATGAAGTTCAAATGTTTCTTAAGGGAAGACCCACACCCGCAGTTCTCAACGATCCCTTCCCTGCTCAAAATCAGTAGTCGATCGCTCACACTTCTTCTTCCCAACAAGAAGCATCCACCACCGCACATGTTCTCATGATGCGTAGCGAAAATATCAACTTGAACACCCATTCTCGTTCGTATGACTCTTTTCCGTCCAAGGAACCCATTGGAAGTAATACTAAAAAATATTCCACTTCGATACCCGACATCACCATACCGACTGCTCCTCTCACCACTAAGAAGCCCTCGTTTGAGTCAGTATTGCATCCACCCAAGAGCACGATTAGAAAATAAGTTTTCAATCATAATGCTGGGGCTGCTCAAAAATACAACATTGTAGAGGACCTAACACAAGCTCCTTGTGCCATGTCGACGCTCGAGGTCTTGCAAAACTTTCCAAATCAGTGCAAGACTCTCCTCGCTGCCATCGGTGCAGTTGACCTGGATTCATCGAATGCCATCATGTTTCGGCTAGAATACCTCAAATCGAGGCTCTCCCATCAATTTCCATTTCAAGTTTCTATAAACATTGCTGGGAAAATAATCCATCGTACCATTTTGGACGAAGGAGCCTCTACATCAGTCATGTCGATCGCATGTTGGAGACCCATTGGCTCTCCCGATTTGAACCATTCTCCTAACACTTTGAGAGCCTTTGACGAATGTGGCTTTCAACCTCATGGGATGTTACAAGCTTTACCAGTCGAGCTAGGGGGAAATACTGCAACCCTTAATGTGCAAGTGGTCACTGCCCCGTTAGATTATAACATTCTGCTTGGTTGTAATTGGTTTTACACCATGAATACGGTCACATCATCTGTCTTCTGCATAGTACAATTCCCCATCAAGGTCGAATTGTCACAGTCGACGAACTAGATTTCTACACACCTAACACCACTACTTACCCGGGCGATAACGTTCCTTCGATTGGAAAATCTTCACAAAAGTATGAGAGTGTGGGGGTTGGCCTCCTTAAGGATTCATCCCTTATGGGCATCTTTCCTACTTCAGATTCTCCAAACCATGTTGCCACGGTGAACATGATATCCTCGCAGATTTCATCTATCCCTAACTCCACTAATCATGGCTTGTACCTGATGAATCCACCACAAACCGGATTGGAGATACCATGCCTCTGTCACACGCTAAACTCACATACCAATCAGCGCAGGAGGGCCACTTAGCCGTGGCCTCCACTTCATGTTCTCCGCAATGGACATCATCTGATCCTCTACTATGAAATTTTCACTTCGACGAGTTCATTATGGAAATCATGAGTGCAGATGATCCTCCGTGGGAAGACCTCCACCATCGTTTGTCTTTCCTTCCCTTTTTGGACATTGTGGAAAACAACATTTACACCATCTTTACATCGGATATCTACTCTGGCTCTCAGTCCTCGATACTCGCGTGTCGAACGGACTCTGAAGGCAACTTAGCCAACATTGAGCCTACCACATTGATATACATTTCGGTTACTCCTGGTGTAGTGGAACGCATTCAGTTAGGCCAAAAGTGTTCCCTTGAAGAAGTCATCACCGCCACGGCCTTATTCAAGCGATTCTGAGACGTGTTCACTTGGACCTATGAGGAGATGCCTGGGATAGACCCCTCCATTGTTTTACATGAAATTAAACCTATCTCGACGTCAAACCCATCCACCAAAAGTTGTAACCGGTACACCCTCGGAATACTATGGCAATCAAGGCAGAGATTGAGAAACACTTAAAGGCCGGCTTCATTTACCCTATCTCATTCACAGAGTGGGTCTCAAATGTTGTCCCTGTTAATAAAAAGCAGGGGACCATCCACATCTGTGTCGATTATCAAGATCTCAACAAAGCTTGTCCTAAGGACAACTTCCTGACCCCTTTCATCGACCATATTATCGACAATTGTGCTGTAAGTGTCATTTTTTCATTTATGGATGGCTTTTCCGGATACAACCAGATTAAGATCCACCCCACTGAACAACACAAGACTGCATTCATCTGTCCTTGGGGAATGTTTGCATATTGTAAACTTCTGTTTGGTCTTAAAAATGTTGGTGCCACCTTCCAGCGGGACATGTCGTATGCCTTCCATGATGTGAAGGATTTTTTGGAACGTTACTTGGATGACCTCCCTGCTCACTCAAAGCAGTGCGAGTTTCACTTAGATCATCTGATGGCCATTTTCCTCAGATGCAGGCGGTACAATATCCGTCTGAATCCTCACAAGAGTATTTTTGTGCCGAGTCCGGATGCCTCTTAGGATTTATCGTCTCGAAAGATGGGATCCGTATTGATCCCTAGAAAGTGGAAGCCATCATCGCTCTTCCACCTCCAACCAAAATTATGGAACTTCAAAGTCTGCAAAGAAGAGCAACTTATTTATGGCGCTTTGTTTGTAATTTTGTGCAAAAAATGCAGGGTTAAATGAGATTGATGAAGAAAGATGCCCCATCCATTTGGGATGACCAAGCTCAACAATCTTTTGATAGTTTGAAATATGCCATTACGCATGCCCATGTGATTCAACCGCCAAGTTACTATCAAGATTACATTTTATATCTCACTGCTTCCGGCACCACTATCCCCATGGTTTTGGTACAGGAAGACCAGAACACCCAAGAACATGTGATATACCATGCAAGTAAAGGTCTCATTGATGTTGAAACTCACTATTCACATCTTGAGAAGCTCGCTCTCGCGGCAGTCATAGCTGTGCAGAAGTTTTGACATTACATTTTTCTTTGCACCACCACCATCATCGTTGATTCGAACCCCATGTACCACTTTCTGACTCGTCAGGTACTTGGGGGCAAGTATTCACATTGGACCGTGATACTGCAGGAATTCGATCTTCTTTTCAAAAACGCCAAGTCGAAAAAGTCTAGTGTTTGTTGAGCTCATCCGCGACCTCCCCCGTACTGATGTAGAATCTGAGCCCAATGACTCTTTTCCGGATGAGTCATTGTTTCTTATCAGTATGCCTGATCCGTGGTATGGAGATATCACCTTGTATCTTCAAACCCAACGTTTCATCCTCGAATTTTCTCGTGATGACCGCCATCGCATACGCCACCATGCAAAGTATTTCCTAATCATCAGTGATACTTTGTACCATCGTGGTATCAATTCTATTCTTCGACGTTGTCGGAATCGTGAAGAGACTAAACACATTCTGAATGACGGTCACTGTTAACACCCAAAAAGTGCTCACAAGCTCATTTTCTTATTCACATGACCCATTTGTCCACTTTTCCACCATTTGAGCCTCTAAAGCCATCAAAAGGTCACCAAAAGACCATAATACACTCCTTTTTCCCCTCAAAATGAATATTTTTTTCTCAAAAAGCATAAAAAACCCTCAAAAAGAGTCCAGAATTCCCAAAAATATTAAAAAGGGAATAAAAATATTCAAAATATTCAAAAAAGAAAAAATGAGGGAAAAGGTACCTAAACCATGTTGGTCAATACCATTGGTTTCCTCAAAACCATAATGGTATTCCCCACCACCAAAAACTATAAAAAGGTGGTAGGGGCTCCTCACTTTCCATCCATCCATCATCCTATCCTCATGCTGTCAAAATCTCTCATGAGACTTTTGGCCATTTGCAGCATCTTGGAGAAGAGACCTTTGGAGCTTGTAGCTACTCACCTTCGGAGTTGCTCAACACAAATCCTCACCATTTGAGGTATCTTAATACAAAATACTTATTCTTTTATTTTTTGTTCTCGAATCATTTTAAAAAAAAATTATTTGTTATATGCACATGCTAGTTTAGATTTAGATTAAATTTATAATTGTTTTTGCTTTCAATATTGAAACTGCTATCAAATTGTTGATAGGTGCCCATTGCATAAATCTTAGTTGCAAAACCAAGACAACAGTTTTTGGCGACTCTGCTGGCTTCGAATTCTTAGATCTCAGTTTTTTGCTTTAGATCTTAGTTTTTGTTAGTTTTAATCCTTTTAATTCATAGATCTACCATCCTAGACAGCAGATCCATTGCTGTTCTAGATCTTGGCCCTTTCTATTTCCATTAACAGCATGAAATTTCCATTTTCGGGTTCGTTTTTCGGCGTCCGTTTTTCGGCTTTCGCCTCACGGCTTTTCGCCCGACAGTCGCGTAGCTCATCACGACCTTTTTCCACGCTACACGCCGCGGCTTCGCGGCCTTTTGTCGCGCTACACATCACAGCTTCACGGCCCTTTTCCATGCTGCACATCATGGCTTTACGGCATTTTGCCATGCTGCACATCGCGACTGTGCGCTCGAAACCCGCGATGTGCATCGCGACTTTTAGCCCAAAACCCGCGATGTAATTTTCTGGCAATGTGGCTCAACTTTCAAACGGCCATATCTCCCTCTCCCGGATTCCGTTTGAAACGATTTGTTTTTTCAAATTGGGTGTTTTCGATCAAGGAATCCAAATATCCTATTATATTTAAGAAATGTTTCATAGAAATTTATATAATCTTTTATTTTAGTGTTATTTATCACTTCAGTTCACCCATTTTGGCCCATATTTTCCAGCATTAATTTTTTTGCATTTTTACAACCATACTAAATCTTTTTCTATTTATATATGCTCCCTTAAAAGTCTTTTTAAAAGTTTTCAGTAATTGAAAGAAATATTTTACTGCATTTTTATTTATTTATTTTTTAGATTAAGGTTTTACTGTTTATTTGCTCAATACTTTGCCCAAGCAATTTTTTAAGAGATCCATTTATTTCTTGAAATATTTATGTTATTTGCTTCCCTTTAAATTATTTGAAAGATCCATTATTTTTGAATAGTTGTTTCAAGCATTTACATTTCAAAAAACGCATTTATTTTTTGCAAAACTGGAAGCGTCTTTTCTTTTATTTGTAATCAATCGCCCAAGCGAGGCAAATCAATTTCAGTTTAAATCTCACACTTGCACCCACTCTACCACATAATTTAAATTGAGCCTTAAAATTTACCTTAACTCAACAAACTTTTAATCCCACTTGGGGAGCACTTAAAAGAATCTTGTAGTTAGGTAGAATTGAGAGGATAGGTGTACCAATAACACCTCTCAATTATTTACATTTGAGACATAGTGGTTCTCTTTAGGGTCCAAAAATCCCTTATAATTTTGACACAGTTATCAACCAATTTATTGGGAAGGCCTCTCCCTTAGGAGGGTTGAAGTAGCCAGACTGGATCCAGAATTCTGAGTGGAATACCGCAATCCATTCAGTAACCGAAGGATACCTTTCAAAGTTCTCAGTGTACACCCAAGAGGGTGTACAACGGCGATAGAACCAAACTACAGATTCACCCAACCGAACGTGTCATGAATGGGGTATCCTAGTTGCCACTCTTTAGGATTGTCTACCTGGTGTCCCTCCCGGTAGGGGGATATCTAGCCGTTGATTCAACACTCTATATTGTCTGACTTAGATTTCATCACCTTGCAGAGAATATTGTTTGTTGACTCACAATACTTCTAGTTAGGTGTTTGCATGATACAATACCCACCTTTGGTCTAGTAACACCACTTTTTTCTAGGAACTGTTTGACTTTTGGTATTCTGACCAATTTTGTTGCATCCCCCCACTTATTATAGCACAACTGCTATAATAAGTGCTTTTTGAGGTTGGTTGTTGGCCTGAGAGCCTTTATTTTTTCACTCCCCTCTTGCATTCATTGTTGCATTAGGTTTTTGAGTTTTTTACATCACCACCTTACACTGAAATTTTTAAATATTTCTCACCATTGAGAATTTAAGATGATCTCGTCGTCTTTAGGGTCAACCCCCTCAATTCGGTACACTTGGCTCTACACGTCATAGACATAGAGCCTTATCCCTTGAATCAACACGTCATTGGCCAAACACACAGTCATTCGATTCTGACATGCCTCACTTCACATCTGATTTTGAGGCTGAATCCAAAAACCCTACTGAAATATCACCAACCAACCCCATGGCTGGATCACCATACGATCCCCTTTTCACCAGTACTATTGGAGATACATCAACAAACCCTACTATTACTGTGCCACCCATGGTAACAACAACCCCATTAGGCATTCCTAATATAGGGTCCATTCCCCCTTTAGGTATGCCTAACACAGGGCCACCACCTGTTATGGGTATGCCCAACATAGGGGTCACACCCCCTCTCATTACCACAACCCAGATCCTAGGAATTTCTGGCACTATTCCTAAACCCTTTGCAACCCATGTTGCACTTGGGAGCACTGGCCTTTCCCACAACACATCAGTTGGAGAACACATACCTTCCATACCTAGCATTCCCTTAGGGGCCACTAGACCACTACATAATGCTACCATTAACAGTTATGTCCCAGCCACTACATCACACCCCTCGGCTAGTCTACCATTTTTGGCAAGTTTGAATTTGCCAGACTTGGCAAGACTAACTAATGATCCTATTAGACATGACCCCACTTGGCCCCCCATGCCCACAAATCTTCTCTCGGACATCCCAAAGTTTGAAGGAAAACCTAGGGAAAATCCACAAAACCACATAATGTCATTTCACCTATGGAGTTCATCTAACTCCATAGTGGATGACTCCATTAGACTAAGACTGTTGCAACGAACGTTCACTGGCTCTGCAACCAAGTGGTACATTGAACAACCACATGGGACCCACCATACATTTACGTTCCTCGCCTCCAATTTCCTTTAGTTTTTTCAACTACCTATACACTATGATGCAGGAGTTGAAATACTGTTGTCTTGTAGACAAAACATAGCTACCCACATTACCGACCATATCCATGAGTGGTGCAAGCGTCGTAGCCTCTGCAAGATAAAACTGGACAACCATATACTTTTGGATTGGTTTCTCAAATCACTCCTACCCCTCATAGCCAAGGATGTAGCTTCTGAACGACCCCAGTCGGAAGAAGAAGCCATTCTAAAAGCCTAGCAGTTTGATCTGATCTACGCCCAGTGTGGCTACCTGTATACCATTTTACCTGATGCTCCCCACGGTGATTCTTCCCGGACTAACGCGCCGGGGGAATCCCATGTCGTCGACGACATCATTGAACAAGTTGTGTCCCACAACCAACCATTTTCCATTATATGTAATAATAACGGCCCCGATCTTTCGTGGGCCACATCTCACTCCAGAGCTACAACTTCATATGCTCCAATGGCCCACCCCCACCACACTCATGGACCCCCATGTCCACCACAGTGTTATGGTCATGCACCTTCAGCCTATCCACCTCTGGTTGCACCCCCTACGTATTACCATCAGTAGGCCACACATGCTCCTATTCACTCATAAGCCCCAACGGCTTATTTACCACCACAGGTAGTCCTTGCTACACCACAACCTCCAATCGCTCAGACTTATCCTCCAAACAACAACAACACTACCCCCACCAACCAAAACCCTGATCGACCACCGAAACAGGGTAAGAACCCCAATTTACGAACAAACCACCCATGTTCCATATGCGGGGTATACAACCATTATACACACACTTGCCCCCATTTGGGGCGAGCACGCCAACTGTGGTCTGATGACACCCAACGCCAAAAGCACGAGGCACAACCAACGCCACCTCCTCAACCACAACCCATGGTGCTGTAGAATCATTTTCCCACACAAGGAGTGGCGAACACTCATCCGTTGGATCCTCCTCAAGGAACCACAGCACCACAACAGCAAATCACATATGCTGCACACACAAACCAACAGATGGATTCATGTAGTCATCATCTCCTTGTGATGTCATCATCCGACATGAATCTCCAAACACATCGAAACCAATACGCCCCCACTGCACCTAAAAATCTTCTCCCTATGATTGAACATCCAGTTCAGAATGCACCTACATCGTTCATCTCCACAGTTAGACCCGGATTATACTCAGAATCACCTATGACTTCCACATTCCAATCCATCCCACCCCCTTTGAATATAACCGAGATATCTGATTTGTGCACCCTCTCGCAGAACACAAAGGTACCAAACCAACAGCCCCCTTTACTCCCGCAACCACCCTCAGTGCCAACTCATGTAGGAGCCACACCAATTCATACTATCCCATTCTTATTTCCCCATTTAGGCGCCATCAGCACACCAGTCATGGCTACACTTAATCTCCCAGGATTAACATTAGGACTACCTGTGTGGTACCTACCTGCCCCAACCTCTCCTTTGACACCGAATGTCATTTTACAACCGGTGCAACTCATCAATACTTCTAACCGTCCACCCCCTGCTGTAGCAAACATCCAGAATCAACCACCTCCAACATCGGCCACCGCATAAACATCCAATTATACTCCCCCACCACTTTGAAACACTGGGGGTAGAGGTCCACAAACCTACACCACTGGACCCACAACTCGCACCCCCCCAGCGACCCCCAAGTTGGCGAAGAATCCCCCAACAAACCGCATACCCCCCAAGTGCTCTTTCTGCGACGACATAGGCCATGCCACCCATCAATGTCCACAGTTACCAGCACTTCAATAACACATGAATATGTTGGATGATGACACCAACGTTCCAATAGTCAAACTAGAACTCCCCCCTCAAGCTTGTGATAAATCATTGCATACAAACCATCCTTGTGCAATATGCGGAATCTGCGGCCATTATTCACATCATTGCCCCGATCTCCGAGATTATAGAGCAGCACTGTACGAGTTGAATAACGTAAACCTAGAGATATCCCCTCTTTCCATTGAGAAAATTCATCCCCCACCATCTTCCTCCTCGGAAGAAATTAACACCATTTACACGATTTCCAATGGATACCCCTCTATCTAGTCGGTCCCTTCCATTGATCCTTTTGAGACACATGTTCAACCCTTTCAAATCGACGAGGAAACCACATGTCCACAACATGGGGGCAGGCCCAAAACCTTGCCTACTCATCATCATCATGATTATTGTCAAAGATACTGGGGGCATCAACCCCACAAGGGGAATCCCCCATCATCATATCATCACTTCAGTATGCCACCACAGCCCACAGCGTCATGGTACACCCCCCCTGCAGTAGTTGGTCAATGCCCTCTTGATCCCTCTCTAAGACAACATCTACACCGCTTTGACACCTCTGAGTTCAGGGACATAATAGATTACCTCGAACCTAGGATAGGGGGCATGATCAATCATTTTGACCCTACCCCATCAACTCTATCTCAACACCTCAATGAGCCCATCGTTCAAACCAACACATATGTGATCCACAATCACAAACCCCATGCACATCATATGGGGGCAGGTCATTAAACCTGCTCACTTTTTCACATTCGTGATCTCAATCATTTTTGAGGTCACGTGTCACTTGTATATTTGATTTGATTTGATACACATAGTATTTCGCCCCCGCGGGTCATCATTTCCCCCCACCACTACATCCTTGGCTTGGTGGGGTCACCTTCATTTGTAGCCATTTTTTAACCTAGTTATTTCCTTTGACCATTCTGGAGTCCTTATGACCTCCGTTTTTCGCACCATTTGCACCACAGGATTCATATTTCCATGCCCGTCATGATGCTTGATACCATTTCTCTCTCTCACGCCCATATTTTTCGGGCATTTTTTCAAAATGCCACTTATCGCCTTGGTTTGCATGCCACATCGGCCGTCCTCCATTTTTTATGAGTCTCATATCGCCGGATTCAGTTTTCCGCCCTTGAGATCATTTCTCGCTCTCACCTCCAGATTTTTTGGGCATTTTTCCCATGCCCCCTCGTCGCCTCGGTTTGTGTGCCACATATTGTCGGATTCAATTTTCCGCGCTCATGATGATGCTTGAGATCATTTCTTGCTCTCACCCCAAAAATTTTAGGCATTTTTTCAAAATGCCAATCACCTCAGTTTGCGTGCCACATTGGCCATTGCCCCATTTTGACAATCTCTATGTCACCGGATTCAGTATTCCGCACTCATGACGATGCTTGAGACCTTTTCTCGCTCTCATCAATCCCTTTTTGTTCAATATAGTTTTACCCCTTTTTCAGGCCGAGCAATCTCTTTTACGAAAAAGGCACTTAGAGAGTTTCTGTTAAGCTCTTTTCTGACTCCTAAAACAATGAAAAGATCACCGAGCAACCTTGCTTCCTTTCATGCTCTCTAAACGTATCTGAAAGGGCGTCTACATGGTATAAGTTTACCCATTTTCCGGACCTTGTAGACTAATTACGAAAAAGGAATACTCTAGTCACATCGGCTAGAAGAGTTCTCCACTTGCATCATTTTATGCTTTTTTAGGCCTTGGAGACTAACTTATGAAAAAGAACACCAATGGAGTCCACTTACCGCTTTCAGACTCTCTAAACATGAAAGTGACCACAAGCAATCACCATCCTAGCCTCGTAAAAAACCACAGGACGGTACTCACAACCACTACAGAGCACCCATGAGCACGAAAAGTCCTGGGCTCACAAAATCCACAGGATAGTACCATTTCAGAGAACACTTTTATCCCTTCTTGGAGCTCATTAAAACTACAAAGAAGGACCCAATGGTGCTTCTCAGCGCCACAACAGATCACGTCTACTCATATGGAAGCTTCCCCATTTTGGTCGCCTTTGTTCAGAGTATTCTGCAGTATGTCACCCTGAGAATCCCTCGACAGCACCCATCAGCTTGACCCCCCAATGTCAATACATACCCTTCAGTCCCTAAAAAGCTATGATCCCCACACCTACAAATCAGTTCCCTACACTGCCAGGTCAACCATGTCATCATGCTCTGAACAAAGGAAGTTTGATTCTACCCACTCTATGACCCGAGTTACTTCCCATCCCCACAAGTATGTCAGTCCTACCATCAGTACTACCACACATCAGTTCTACACCTCGTTCTCATATCAAGGAAACATCATTGCCTTGTTAATTGCTAGTCTCCCTCTATCGACGACAACCAAATTTATTCCAGAGGATAGACCTAGAGGTCCCTGTGTCTTAGACTCATCACCATTTATGATGAGTGCCTACGAATCATTTCGAGAAGAGTCCTCAGTACCTCTCCAAATGATTGTTTCTCACATGCTCTACTTCAACACCTTGATCGCATCGTTGAGACTCGCACAGGGTATTGGTCCTTTCAGTTATTGGTTGAAGACCCCGGATACCACCTGACTCTTCCACATTTGAGAGTCTACCTATGGAAACAACCAGTTACATTTTTTCTATAGATATCCGGGTTGCGCATGGCGAAAGTATTCAAATGTACCCCAGCTTTATACTCCCTCGAGTATACAGTTACATATACTCCTCAGAGTTGACTCAGAGTCATCGACTCCCTACAAATGTTGGACACCTTTAGATTCACCAGTTCATCAACCCTTCTGAGACCTTGTTCAGAATGGTTGTCGCTTTATTCCAATGTATCAGTTATTGAGATCAATCATGTCATGATCATGAGTACATCCCAAAATAGTGTCCCCTTTGGACCATCATGATGTACCAGCAGATTTTTTATGTATTATTCAGGTCCCCCTTCTTGGGACTAATTGTTATGTATATGTCTTGATATGAGCATGGGTATTCCCACCTCGTCCATTATCAGAGATTATTCCTCATTCATATTGAGGCCATGTAATATTGATTTTTTTGCAGCTTCCAAGGGTCGTGGAGCCAGTCTCCAACCGGTATCTTATCTTCCCCAAACCCCAGGGAAAAGACAAAAGAACTATGATGTCTATCGGCCATACGATGAGCTCCTGCCCTCACACATCAGGGGGCAATCTGTTAACACCCAAAAAGTGCTCACAAGATCATTTCCTTATTCACATGACCCATTTTTCCACTTTTCCACCATTTGAGCATCTAAAGCCATCAAAAGGTCACCAAAAGACCATAATACACCCCTTTTTCCCTTCAAAATGAATATTTTTCCTCAAAAAGGGTCCAGAATTCCCAAAAATATTAAAAAGGGAATAAAAATATTCATAATATTCAAAAAAGGAAAAAGGAGGGAAAAGGTACCTAAACCATGTTGGTCAATACCATTGGTTTCCTCAAAACCATAATGGTATTCCCCACCACCAAAAACTATAAAAAGGTGGTAGGGGCTCCTCACTTTCCATCCATCCATCATCCTATCCTCATGCTGTCAAAATCTATCATGAGACTCTTTTCCATTTGCAACATCTTGGAGAAGAGACCTTTGGAGCTTGGAGCTACTCACCTTGGGAATTGCTCAACAAAAATCCTCACCATTTGAGGTATCTTAATACAAAATACTTATTCTTTTATTTCTTGTTCTTGAATCATTTTATAAAAAAAAATATTTGTTATATGCACATGCTAGTTTAGATTTAGATTTAATTTATAATTTTTTTTGCTTTCAATATTGAAACTGCTATTACATTGTTGATAGGTGCCCATTGCACAAAGATTGGTTGCAAAAGGAAGCCAACACTCACGCTGGGGCGTGTGGTGGTCACCTCTCTGGGATGGCTATAGCACTGAAGATTATTCGCGCTTGATATTATTGATCGTCTATCTTCAAAGATTGCATCAAGGCCGTAAAAAAATGTCCTCCATGTCAACATTTTCATATGAAAAAGCACACCCATCCCACCCCATTACACCCGGTTATTTCCATTGGCCCCTTCGCTAATTGGGGCATCGTTTTCATGCATTGTAATCCTACCTCGGCCGAGGGGCATAGTTACGTCATTGTAGCTGTGGACTACTTTACAAAGTGGGATGAGGAAATGCCTACATACACGAATGACGTCAAGACCGCCACACTCTTCATGTTTAATCATGTAATAGCGTGGTTTGGAGTTCCTCAAGCGATAGTTACTGACCATGGTTCTCACTTTATGAACCATATGGTTGACGAGTTGAGCGATAGATTGGGTTTTCGCCATGAAAACTCAACACCGTACTACCCACAGTCGAATGGACAAGTCGAGGCCATTAACAAGGTCTTGAAAACTATGGTCCAACATATGGTGGGTACACACAAGGCCAATTGGGGTAACATGCTCTTCTCTGCACTTTGGGCTTATCGAACCTTCGTTAAAACCGCCACTGGATTTACTCCCTTCCAACTAGTGTGTGGATTGGAGGCAGTCCTTCCTATTGAGTCCGAGATTCTGTCCCTTAAGCTCGCCATCGAACTTCTCCCAAACACTACTGCCGAGGAAGAATGCTTCCTCTACCTAGCTAAGGTCGACGAGACTCACCGAGATGTCGCTCTTTTCAATGAGGATCATAACAAATTCATCAAAGAACAGTACGACAAGTCGGTAGAACCTCGCACCTACAACGAAGAAGATTTGGTCCTTACATATGAACAAAAACATGATAAGTTGGGGGCAGGAAAGTTTGAGTCCATGTGGCATGGACCTTACATAGTGAAACACATCTTAGAAAATGGAGCTTATGAGCTTGAAGACTACGACGAGATATCTTTGGGTGAGCCCCACAATGGGCTCTACCTAAAGAGGTACTATGCCTAAATCTTTCATGCATAATACTTTTGTATATACTGTACATGGCGTGTGTGTGTTTTTTGTGTGGTGTGACGCTTTGATTTTTTGCGTGTTTAGGTGTTGTTTCATTTCTTATACAATGTTCTATCTGCGTGTGCAGATGGAAATGTGCTATGGATTCGCGAACGGCGCCAGCCGGCATACCCACAACCTTGCCTCAACAGCCTGGGAACTCTATTCACCTACTGGAAAGCTCATCAGCTCAGGGCGAATGTGTCTAGGTTTTGCAACCAACAATGCTGCAGAATATCAAGCAGTCATTGGAACCCTAACCGATGCTATTTCTTTAGGTATGGACCATGTTGTCTTCCACTTGGATTCTCAACTAGTGGTCTCTCATATTATTTGAGTCTATGCCATCCACGATCCCACCTTACTTCATCTCTATAGACGAGTCCGTCTTTTGGAAAGGTCCTTTGAGTCCATTTAGTACCTGCACATTCCATGAGACATTAACAGAGTTGTTGACTCCATGGCCAACTTCATCTTAGATTGGTACATTGCACACACATAAGCATATTTATGAATTGTTAAAAGTAGACATAAGATGTAAATAACTCATTTCATAAGAAAACAAATAAACAAGATCACACCATTCATCCATTTTAAACACATATATGTATAAAACCGCCAAAATGTATGTATAAATATCATCATAAAAAGTAGTGCTGGTACAAAATCTGAAGCCTCGCGGCTTTCAGTAAGTACAAAAAATCTGAGGCCTCTAACCTCTCAGTACATGATAACAACATAAGTCCTAGTGCCTGGCATGTACACCCCTAGGTCTAACAGCTCTGGCCTGCTGAGTGTGGAAACAATCAACTGCTCTCGCCACTCTGTGAAGTAGCATGTTGAAGCGCGCAGATGCTCCAACCGTATACACCTGCATGGGCCGTGCTACCTCATCTACCGTTGGATCAGGAACGTCTAATGTCAACCCACTCAAGTTCGCGTAGACTCCATTCATCTCTGTGATGGCAGCATGTACGGCTGGAGCCATGACTACTCCTTCTCCTCTCTGTCTTTTCGCAAGAAGAGAGACTCCCACTAGTCATACAGGGCCGCAATCTGCACACACATGCTGTTAACGCGTCAACACTATAACAAAAAAAATCATAAAAATAAAAAACTAAAAGTACAAGGGTTATTGTTCTTACCTATGTCTCCCCGTGTTGCTCCCTCGAGTAGTGCCAAGTCTAGGTCATCTCTGTAGTCTGTACCGCTGTATGGGTAATCCTCTACCATAAGCAACTAGCCCTCTAGCCAGCTGAAGAACTCAGCACCATATGAGATGATGGGGCCCAAACAATGTCAGGCCATAACCTCTGTCCATCTAGCCATTTGAGGATCCCTAGGATCCCTGTCATCCAATGGCACCTGCGGGCACAGAAGGGGAACCCACTCCAATAAGAATGGGATCACTATCGACCCATAGCCAAACTGTTTGAGCTCTCCCTGCCGACACTTGGTTAGCTGAGCTCGCATGTTCGCAAGGATTCCCTCACACCAGTTGAAGATCTTTGGAGACATACAGTCCTCCGCATATAGCACCTGAGACTGAGTAGCCAAGTGAGGAGCATAACTCCCTACTATCCTCATAATGGTTAAGAGAATAGCACGCAACACATGCGCTCGCACATCTTTTATGGGAATCTTCCCACTAGAAGCACGAGCATGAGGAATGCAGTGTTGTAGGATCATGTCCTCTGTGGTTCGATCACTTCCCCATGATTCAGTAAGAAGCACATTGTCCCCCCTTCGGGACAATCCGGTCAGAAAGTAGATGTCCTCGACATCTATAGTAAGTACTGTCAAAATCCTCATAGCAGATCTAAGAGCTGATGTATACCTCACAATGACAGAATTTAGGAATAAGATTAAGAGTGGTCAATGCAGTAAAATGAGAAACATAATAATAATACAATAGAACTCAGATAGAAGCAAAATAAATTCACACACACTAATTCATTAATCACAAATGGACAAATAAACAATACAATGCATGAGGATTCGAAATTACAAGGTGGAAATTCGAATTATCCTTCATGGAGTGATCAAAAGATTACTGGAGTGTCATCGGAGCACAACTAGTAGTCTATCTCATCATCAATGGAGTCATCAATGCTCAAGTAACTGTCAACCATCAGTCAAACTGAGTCTAACTGAGTGTGGTAGGTGTAATTGAGTGTAACTGGAACTAACTGAATGATGGAGGCTCAGTGGAGGGAACATGAGGAGCTAGCTGAAGTTAGAATGAGCAGTCTAGTCACACTGGAGTTCCATCAGAGTGGTAAGATCAGTTAAGAGTGAATCAAGCCTAAAATCAAGGAGAGAACTCAATTAACTAGAGACAACTGGACTGGTAGGTGAAGAAGGGCACCTTTGTCAAGTGAATGGTGAGATGTGGGTGCATCATTGGCTATGAGGGCTCAATCTGAGTGGAAATAAGCTCCCGAGTGCTGGAAGACTAGGGACTAGGTGTTGGAGGTATCAACCTGATGACTGGGCAGCATGCATATGCATGCAGAATGCATCTTGCATGTAGGAATGCATGCAAGAATGAAAATGCAAATGATGAAAATGTTAGTAGGACTAGGATGGAATATATGAATATCCTAACACCCCCCCTTAATCCATCCTGGGCCCTGGTAACTAAGACCAAAGGTCACCCAATACAATGAATAATAATAACAGTCAATAAACTGAGGAAATGGGGAAAACCTCATGGGAAAAATACCCCCGCTCAAAATAGACTGTAAGGCACACACAAAAATAAATGCTCCAAACTCAAGTAGGTGTGATGCTTGGTCATATGTCTGGAGGTATCTTCTTCTTGGGAAGAAGTGGATCATGCTCAGAAAGCATGTGCTTGTACTTTCTCTTTAGATCAAATGTGATGAGAACAAATCCAAAAGTATGAGGATGATCCTTGAACCTGTGATTCCAATCAGCTGAGGTAGGATCGAATCTATGAATGTGCAGATAGGCTTTTGTCATCTCCTTCGAACCATCATGGGTGAAATTATTCCAAAAAGAACCATCACATGATTGGTTGAAATCCAAATCATATTGAAGACTTGAAGAATAGTTTCTTGAGATCTCCTTTGAACCAACAGGGGTGAGATCAAAACCATCATATGCATGAGAAATTATCCCCAAGTAGTGATTGCTTCGAATACAAATTAGATCCAAGACATGAATCATGGTTTCTTGAGATCTCCTTTGAACCATTAGAGGTGATATCAAAACCAGTAAATGCATGAGAAATTATCCCAAGCGAATGGCAATGGCTATCATCTTCAATAACCTTCTAAAAGCATGAAATAATGATCATATTGTAGTACATAAGAGGTGAGTGATCAAGGAGAGCGAATGCATTACCTCCAATAGCTGATTTTACCTCTGAAACATTAAATAGATCATGATGCAAACCAACAAACTCTGGTGCAAGAGAGAATTTAGGACCTTCTGCAATTTCTAGAGTGTGAGCTGGCATAGAATTCGAAATAGAAGAAATTTGGAGCATGAGTGTAGAATCTGCAAGTTCTTCTTCTTTGTGGCTAACTTCAATATGAGATATGTTTGAGACTGATTCATGATCAATGAGATCATCAAGGAGGACGGATGCATCACTGGGATTGCTCTCGAAATGGTTTGGACCAATCCCTTCATTCTGTTTGCCAAGTATTTCATCCAGATGGGCCCGTAGATCTTGTGGACATTTAGCATGATCAAGGGAATCGAGTACCATGCAATGAGACATTGCAAGCATCATTTCTCCAGAGGCACTATCACCTTTATTTAACCATTCATTCTCTTCTTCAGAGGATTCAAACTCTCTTTCAAAACAATAATCAAAGATACCATTTCTCTACAAATGTGCTATCATCTTTGGTTTACATTCATCATAGTTGAATGGAGAAAGAGGAGGGATTTCTTCTGAATACATGCAAGCTGTAGAAGACCTGCAAAAACAACAGATAATATCTGCAACTGCTACTGCTGCAAAAATGCAGAAACTATTGCAACTGTTGCACTCGAAATCTTGATAATAACCTGCAAAAAACACTCAGGAATGGAGATAAACAATACTCTCAACATGCTCTGATACCATGTGAAAATCCTCACGTCAGATATAAGAGCTGATGTATACCTCACAATGAAATAATTTAGGAATAAGATTAAGAGTGGTCAATGCAGTAAAATGAGCAACATAATAATATTACAGTAGAACTCAAATAGAAACAAAATAACTTCACACACACTAATTCATTAATCACAAATGGACAAATAAATAATACAATGCATGAGGATTCAAAATGCTGGTAGGACTAGGATGGAGTATAGGAATATCCTAACAAGTACGTGCTCGCCGATCACAAAATATTGTTGAGCCACATCCCAACATCTAAGCATATGCATCAACAAGGGGATTTGGGATCTCATGCCTTGGATTTTGAAAAACTTTAGAAGACCACAGTTTCTCGGCATCGTCACACACAATGGATCATTTTCAATTTGCATATCATCTACCTTATGCTCCCATTCACGCCACTCCAAGACCATTTTGGCTGCTTGTAACTTTCCAAAAGGAGAGTTTAAACATTGTTAATACTCACTTCAACCACTAAAAGGTATTTTTTTGGGCTGGGTTTGTTGTTTGGGTTGGATGTTTCCTTCGTCGCACCCTGTCATTTATGACAGTGTGACATCGTCGCAATCCACCTTTGCGGGATTTGCAACGACACAAGTTCGTCGCAGTTCCCATAAGGGCCACCTGCAACAACCCGAGGATGCAATAGCCCTCCACAAATCCACTCAAAACCCAAATAAATGAACAAAAATAAAAATTGTAAGCCACTACAATTATGCTGGAGGAATTTTAGAGTTACCTGCTCTGAAAGGTGGGTGAAATGGTTGCTCGTAGCTCCTGGAATCGACAAGTGAAGTTTTGGCTCCAAATGGCACTTCTCCTCCCAAATTTGGCAAATGAAACAATGGTGACTCTATTTGACCCATTTTTCTATTTATAAACAAAAAGGAATATTCTCTTTTCAAATATTTGATGTCTTTAGGTCATTTTCTATAGTTTAAATCATTTTTTATTGCATTTGAATGCTTGGTTGACCTTTTGACCTAGTTTTCGAGTGTACATGAGCCATTAAGTGTCTTTTTACGATGCTTTTTCATTGGAACGATTATCTCAGGTATGAACAGCCCTTGTGTATTTTTCCATTATCTTTTCATTCATTAGATTGTAATTATTTAATGATAATGATCTTACTCTTTGTTCTTTCTCGTGCTCTTGAAACTATGAGAATAAGTTACCGAGTTGTGATTTATCACTTTTTCGGGCTCGTTAAACTCCTATGGAAAAGGAACCCCTTGGAGTTTATCTTTAAGCTCTTTTCAGGCTCTCGAAATACGAAAAGATTGCCAAGCGAACTTGTCCTGTTCACGCTTGTTAAATAATTTGAATGGTTGTCTTCCTGGTGATAGTTTACCCATTTTTCGGACCAGGGTGCACTACTTACGAAAAAGGTATACTCCAGTCAATCATGACTGGAAGAGTCCTCTCCCGCGTTGTTTTACCCTTTTTCGGGCGATGAGGCTAACTTTATGAAAAAAAGACCGTTGGAGTCTTCTTTAGTTCTTTTCAAACTCTCTAAACATGAAATGACGACCGATTTTACCTTCTATGGACTCGTTAAGCTTTTACATTGAAGGGCCCACCATGGGACAAACCCATCCTATCCCAGGTTCGAAAAATATTTGAGATTGGACTCATCTATGAGATGAGCTATACCGAGCATCTGGTTACCCTCATCAAGCTCGTAAAAAACACATGAGGCACTCATCGTTCATGATGGGGAAAAAGGAAAGCTTTTATGTTACACCCTTTATCAGTGGGAGTACCTAGTTGTTTCTTGAACATGGCACTCGTTTGCATTTGCATACTGCACTTAGATCATCCATTTGTCCTCGAGTTTTCACCTATTTCTTAAGTCTTGTTACTCCTTTGAGTCATTCAAAGAATGCTTCCATCATCAGTTGCATTAGGAGTTGGTACCATAACTCGTCAAGTCAATACTGCCAAGGCATGACATGCCCATGTTCAAGAATACTCTCACTATTCATTATCTGCAGTCAGTACACCTTCCATCATGTCGGTCTACTCTGATTCAGTCTTGCATGTTACTGTACCATCTAATCTGCTCTACACATCCTTTGTCATGTTTCGTGTCGATGATGGGGGATTCATCATGGCCCTTCTTCGACGGATTCATCCTTGTTGACTTCAACACATCATCCGAGGATCGAATCTAGAAACCAACCAAGTACCTTGGCACTGCATGCCTCAATGGCAGGTTACCTCTCTTTCGACATGAGTTTACATCGTTGACTCTTGATTGAAATATTTCATCTTGCGTTCGAATTCAACTCATTTATTCACGCTTGATGATATGTACTATGATACCTTGGGAATCATTGACATCAATGGTGATTTCTCTCGCACTTGTTAACAGTATACATCAATGACCGGTAATCAAGTGGTTTCTACCATGTTCGATGTCAAGACATTTGTAATCACATGGATAGATTTGTATCATTACGGGTTCAGCTTGAAGACCCTGGGGAGTCATGTTTTACCCAGGTTGCGATGGAGTTTGTATTGAGTCATGTCACATGGATCCACATTTGTATTAGTTGTGGCTTTGTTACCATCTCATCATGGATCTATGCTTGTGTCGAGTATCCATGATTGTGTTCAGTCGGTCATTACTGCCATGGATCTGCATTGTATTGGTTGGCAGCCATGTTGTATGTCATATGAGATTGTGTACTCAGAGTCACTTGTACTACAGCAGTGTCCTTCGTCTGACAAGCCATTGTCATTTCCTTCTGTCAAAGCATTTCACCTGTCCAATTTTTCAACAGCTTCATGCTTTGGGGGGCATTCTGTTACACCTAAAATATTACCATCAAGAGAGTCAGTGTATACATCCCTAATGTTTCATTGGCTAAGTCATAAACTTGGAAGAGATGCCATTTCATTCACGCTAGGTTTTGACAGGTCGTCACAGGCTGCACTCATGCAACCTACGATGTCGCATCTTGCTCTCTTGCAGGGTGCAATGATGTCAGTTAATGGGAAAAAATAGCTTCTTCGAGCTCATTCTCGAAGCCTGCTAACTTGGATCCTTATCCCTGACCTCTTGGGAGAGCTGGCACTCGGTTCTTAACCTCTTAGGAGGATCCCCTATCTCTCTCCTACCATATCTCAACCTACCCTATCCATACCCTATCCAATTAGTCATATATAAATGAAGCTCTACCCCTCTCCAAAGGGAGGAAGTCTATAGTGTCTACATGTTGGTGAAATCGTCATTGAGAGATCTCTACTCATCAATTGAGAGACTCACACTTCCTTGGGAGGATATGGCATTTGGCTTCGATGGAGAAGGGCTGCTTCATTAAGCTTTGGTTGTAGTCATTCTTCTATGTACTTTCCCTATTTATAGTAATATAAACGCTTTCCACCAATATTGTTGTGCTCACAGTATTGTGTAGTTTACCTGCTTAACTGTTTACTTAGATCTATTATTGTATAGATGCTCTTTACTTGTTTTCATTGTTCTGTGTATCTTGCTAGGTCTTGCAGCTGAGATCTGACGACCGCAAGGCGTGGAGCAACATCCAGGAGAAAGGACTACAAGTTTAAGGTAAGACATCTAGTGACTCGATCCTTAATTAGATATAGGAAAGTGGTTTATAGTCTATACTATTTGTTCTAGACTCACATTGAGCTAGGGAGATCCGGCTCGCGTCCGCTCAAGTGGATTGTCCATCAAACAGAATGATTTTTCTTACTGTGCAAATTTTTATGTTCTAAATGAGTAATAAATTTCTTTATCATATCAGAGCTATCTTTGGTATTTTTTTCTGCTGTAAATGTGAATATTGTGTTTGAACAGCTATCTGTTAAACTTGCGTGAGCATTTCTAGTATATTACTCTTAATTCAAACTTTCTCCCTGCAAGGATAGGATAGCTAGGTTAGATTAGTTTAGAATAGAAGTAGATAATTGATAATGTAGCAGCGGTAAGAATGGAGGTAAGAACCTACGCATCGCTAGTGTGGTTGCTTCCTGTCAATTATATGCATTTAATTAGGGCACTTGAATTTTATACCTAAAATAAAATACATAAACGGTGAACTAGGCCGGAACCGGTAAAAGAACTTAAACAACCACATCTTTGGTAGCCAGGCCTTTAACCGGACAGATTCCCCACACCAAATGGTGAGCGATCTAATTGAGCTTGCTTACTGGGAAGAATCCCTAACTGCTGGTGCTGTGATATCCGGGGCATCAACACAACATCAACATGTCCTCAATCAAGCATTCATGTGGTCTTTTCTCAAAAAACTCTAGTTCTTTCAATAAAGTCTGATGATAGTCCACCATGAATTCCAAAGAATAATATTCCATTGAACTTTGTTAGGATATTTAGACACTTAGGAGTTAGTTAAGATCAACTTGTGTAATATATCCGTTAGGGATAGTGTGTTTCTTTAGTATGCATTAGTATGCATTTGTAAATACTTAATCCGACGGTCACGATATGTTTCCGACATAGAGTGATCCGACGGCTCAACTTCTCTTAGATCAAACCTAACCTTGATCCGTGGCTTAACACCCGATTGGTCCATGATCTCTATTTAAAGAGCATGGAGGGTCATTGTTTAGTTGATCGATTATGAGAAGCGCATTTGTAACTTTCTTTCTTTGCATAATAAATTGTCCCGTAGAAGCTATTTGGCCGGGGCCGTGGAGTGTTTCCCTCAAGAGGGTTTAAACCACGTCAAAACATCGGTGTGTTGATCTGTGATCTGTTTGTGTGAAGTGGTTGCTCTTGGTGTTCGGTCCTTTGGTAGTACCCTGTGTACCCGAACATGGTATCAGAGCTTTTATGAAGTGCCGCTTCCGGTTATGATCTAGATCTTGAACTGTTGTTGCCGAAAGTCGAAAGGGTTTCTAGTTCTGATATTTATGTGCATTTCTGGGCTGTGGGAGGTGTTCCATTGCGTCCGGAGCGTCGTTTCCATTGGGAAATAGTTTTCGTTTGATCGAAAACGGTTCCCGGTTGCTCCAGAAACACGTTTTTCATCAGATCTGAAGGTATAATGTTACAGTGACGCATTTTTTTTATTTCGTTTTTTGAAAAGAAAAATCTCATATTTCATCTTTTTTTACTGTTAGATTTTTTTTTGGTTCGGTTTGTTGCTTTTCCGTCTGCGTATGCTCTTTGCCGTGCACCTTGAGCGATCTCGGCAAATCAGAAACAGAAAGGAAAAGGGTTTTTCTCGGCTGCGTATGCTCTTTGCCGTGCACCTTGCGCGATCTCGGCAAATCAGAAACAGAGAGAAAACGTAAACTTTCCGGGCAAGCTAACAAGATCTAACTCCACAAGTGTGGAAAGGTTTTTTTTGTTTCGATTTGTGGTCTGTTTTGCAGGAAAAAGGGCAAGCACGCAAACCGAGCAAGAAGAGTTAAAAAAAAAAAAAAAAAAAAAAAAAAAAAAAAAAAAAAAAAAAAAAAAAAAAAAAAAAAAAAAAAAAAAAAAAAAAAAAAGCCCCCTTCCTCATTTCCATATTTTACATACCTTTTAAACTAGCTCACTTGGTTCAAAGTTGCTTTATTCCTTAATAGGTCTTGAGTTCAAGTCTTAGGAAGTTACTTTTAAAAAGAAAAGTGCATACAATTTCTATTTTCAAGTTACTTTATTGTAAAAGTGCATCTCACTTAAATAATAAAAAATAAAAATACAAGTGAGTCACTTAAGTTTTTTTTTATTGTTGCACTATTTAAAAGTAAATCATTGTAAAAGTGAAATCACTTATTTTACAAAAGTGATTCACTTAAAGCAACTTTTTTGTAAAGTGATTGTCAAAAGGTTCATCTTGGGAAGAGGGGGGTTCTTTTTTTAGCTGGACGTTCTATAGCTGCCACGTCACTATTGGGGACATCTTCAACAGTTTCTTTGTTCAAGCATAACTTCATCATACAGAGTCAGTTTTCAGTGCCGTTTTTTTTGAAACCGCCTATTTTTTCGAGCTCTTCACATCCAGACTATTGGTTTCTGCTTTTACAGCCATTAATTTACAAATATGGCCGCCCATTGTGATATTCTACTTAACAGTTCCAACTATTTCTCATGGAAATCTCGTATGGAGGATGTTCTACGAAGTAGGGGACTTTTCAGAATTACCACAGGGAAAGAAAAAGAACCCACTGATGATGATAAGAAAATAAAATGGACAAATAGATGTGATGAAGCTCGTGGATTGATTGGGATGTCAATCTCTACTGATTTGCGATTCCACATATCTGGAATTGATGAACCTAATACTGCTTGGGACAAGTTGGAAACTGTGTTTGGTAAACACAATGAAATTCGAGGTCACCAACTCGAAAATGAGTTGATTTCTTTAAATCCAAGTGACTTTTCATGCATTCAAGATTATTTATCTAAGTACAAAACTCTCAAGCTTTTATGTGCAGAATGTAAGATTGAGAGGGAAGACAAACAGTGCATTTATCATATTCTTTCCAAACTTGGACCTGCATATTCTGTTTTTGTATCTACATTTTACTCCATGAAAGCATCATTGAATGCAGCTAGCTATCAAGAGCCTAGTCTTGAATCCTTTTGTGATTCTTTGATTAGGGAACAAGATAAACTCATTCATCTTGGAATAATCAACAATGCAGATACATCTGGGAAAGCATTATTGTCCCAACAGAAAGAAAAGTCCAAGCCTCCCAAGAAACAAAATTTTCGCAATAATAAGTCAAACAAGGGTCCAAAACCCTCTCAGTCAGCTCCTTCTTTAAAAAATGACAAAGGATCCAAGCAAAAAGGCAAGAAGACTGAGCGTCATTGCAACTATTGCGGGAAAGATAATCATGATGAATCTAAGTGTTTCAAGAAGATGGCAGCCTTGGAAGCAGCAATGAAAAAGCACCACATCAGCCTAGATTCGCCATCAGAATCTACCTCTCATGGACATGCACTTTGTGCTTCTGGTTATTCTTATAATGCATCTTCTTCTTCTACTTCAAATGAATGGCTCATTGATTCTGGAGCATCTTATCATATGGCTAAGGATCAAGCCATCTTTTCTACTATGCATGAATGTAACACCAAACAAATATTTGTTGGTGATGATAGATCTCTAAATGTTGTAGGAGCTGGAACAGTTCCAGTAGATAATGGTCATTTTAGTGATGTACTATGTGTTCCAAGAATTTCCTGCAATTTGTTATCAGTCTATCAGATCACTCATTCTGGTGAAGGTAAAACTGTGACCTTTACACCTCACCAAGTTGTAATCAAGGATTTTAAAGATCCTCAACAGATTCTAGCTACCGGAATTGTTGATGATATTACCAGGTTGTACAAGTTTAACAACTTTGGGTCATCACCTTTCCCTTCAGTTTTTGTTGCTCATAGTGATAACTTGAGCAAACTTTGGCATGAGCGATTTGGTCACTTAAATTATCGCTCATTGCAACAACTATGTAAAGAAAATATGGTGACAGGTCTTCCGATGGTATCTTGCAGAGATGGTGTTTGCTCCGGTTGTGTACTCGGAAAACATCATCGGGACAGTTTTGACAAACGTGCCTCTTGGCACGCCTCGGTTCCCTTGGAGCTTGTGCATAGTGACTTGTGTGGCCCTCTTCCATCCGCTTCCTTTTCTGGTTTCAAGTATTTCTTAACTTTCATTGATGATTACACCAGACGCACTTGGGTTTATTTCCTAAAACTTAAGAGCGAAGTATTTAACATGTTCTTGGCCTACAAGGCCCTTGTTGAAAAACAATCTGGTCATCAAATTATTAAGTTAAGATCTGACAATGGAGGAGAATATGTTAACAAACAGTTCACTACTTTCTGCACTGAACAAGGCATCC
The DNA here is from genome assembly GCA_027924585.1 of Larix kaempferi. NCBI lineage: Eukaryota > Viridiplantae > Streptophyta > Pinopsida > Pinales > Pinaceae > Larix > Larix kaempferi. The sequence goes on from BSBM01000792.1 coordinate 4,898,297, forward strand.
AACAACAGCACACTGTTCCATATACACCACAACAAAATGGTGTAGCTGAGCGGAAGAACCGCACTTTAAAAGAAATGGCTAATTGTATGATCCAATCTAAGGGACTAAGTCTTCAATTTTGGGCTGAAGCCATTAATTGTGCAAATTACATAGTTAATCGCACCCCCACAAAAGCATTACAAGGTATAACACCGGAAGAAGCATGGAGTAAAATTAAACCTGATGTAAGTCACTTTCGTGTGTTTGGTAGTGAAGCATGGGCTCACATTCCGGATGAAAAACGGAAAGCATTGCAGCCTAAAAGTGAAAAGTGCATATTTGTTGGATATTCTGAAGATGTAAAAGGTTATAGACTTCTTCAACCACCTTCTCATGCTATAATCATTAGAAGAGATGTTAAATTTGATGAAAATATCTTGGCCTGCGAGCCTAACTCGGCGAGTGTGCCATCTTTGGCCTGCGAGCCTGATTCGGCGTTTGTGCCTTCTTCTTCTTCTTCCAACTTCCTTGACAGGTTTCCAACTCCAGTTGATGATGATGACAGTGAGGATGAAAATCCACCTCCGCCTGCTCATGTTCCTCCAGTTGCACCAGCACAAGTGCTTCCTCGATGGGTCCGTTCAACATGTGAAGCAGCTGGTGATCTTGCCGGTGATCCTAGAGATCAACGTCGAACACGTTCTCAGTTTCAGCGAGCCTCTTCTCTTTTGGCTCAAGTTTCCGAGAATCATGATCCAGAAACTTTTGCAGAAGCTTCAGGGAATCCAGATTGGGATGCAGCCATGGATGAAGAATATCGTTCCTTAATGGCGAACAATACTTGGGATCTTGTACCTCTTCCAAAAGGAAGAAAACTTGTCAGATGTAAATGGGTCTACAGAACTAAGTATGCATCAGATGGAAGTGTTGAAAGACTTAAGGCAAGGTTAGTTGCCAAAGGTTTTTCCCAAGTTGAAGGGATTGACTACAATGAAACCTTTGCTCCCGTCGCCAAAATGAACTCCATCCGCCTTGTTCTTTCCCTTGCAGCCTTACACAACTGGGAAGTCCATCAAATGGATGTCAAGTCTGCCTTCTTACATGGTGATTTACAGGAGGAAATTTATATGGAACAACCTCCTGGCTATGTTCAGAATCACTCTAGCCTTGTCTGCCGCCTTAAGAAATCCTTATATGGCCTTAAGCAAGCTCCCAGAGCTTGGTATGCCAAAATGGATAACTTTCTCCTTGACACTGGTTTTTCTAGATGCCATTCTGACCCCAATGTCTATACCAAGAAAGTAGGAAACCATCTCATCATACTTGTTCTATATGTTGATGACCTTATTCTTACTGGTAGTGACCCTAAGCTTATAACCCATGTGAAATCCAGTCTTAAACAAACCTTTGAAATGTCAGACTTAGGACATTTGCATTATTTTCTTGGTCTCCAAGTTCTGCAAACCAAAGAAGGAATCTTTCTTTCTCAGTCTAAGTATGCTTGTGACCTTCTTCGTCGCTTTCACATGGAAGATTGTACACCAGCCCCTTCTCCCTTCCAGCCTGGAGTCAAACTTTCTGCCACTTGTACTTCACCTGAAGTAGATGCCACCTTGTATCGTCAGCTTGTTGGTTGTCTTTTATACTTGACTCATTCCCGTCCTGACCTTTCCTTTGCCGTTGGTCGAGTTGCCCGTTATATGCAGACACCTCATGAAAGTCACTGGAAAGCAGCTAAAAGAATACTTCGATATATTCGAGGTACAGTTCAGTTTGGGATTCATTACAGTACAGGGGGGAAACCTTTGTTGGTTGGTTTCACTGATTCAGATTGGGCCGGCGATCCTGATGATCGAAAGTCTACTGCAGGTTATGTTTTCAGTCTGGGCTCTGGACCTATTACTTGGGCTTGTAAGAAACAACAAGCTCTTGCTCTTTCTTCAGCAGAGGCAGAATATCGAGCAGCAGTTAATGCCAGTCAGGAAGCTTTATGGCTTCGACAGATCCTTTCAGAGTTTGGATTCGAGCAGCAGCAGCCTACTCCACTTTGGTGCGACAATCAAAGTGCCATCAAGCTTGCCAAAGATCCAGTTCTACATCAACGCAGCAAACACATTGAGCTACACATGCACTTCATCAGAAATCTTGTTCATGATCGTGTTCTTGAAGTGCTCTTTTGCCCTACAGATGATCAAGTTGCAGACATCTTCACCAAGTCTCTTACAGAAGCGAAGTTTTCTAAACTTCGATCTATGTTAGGAGTTCAGGAACTTGTCATTAAGGGGGGATAGGCTCTAATGCCTCCTTCCTTCTCCTAATAGTGTCACTTTTGTAAATCCTTCAATCCTATCCCAAGTTGTTCTTAAGGGGGGATGTTAGGATATTTAGACACTTAGGAGTTAGTTAAGATCAACTTGTGTAATATATCCGTTAGGGATAGTGTGTTTCTTTAGTATGCATTAGTATGCATTTGTAAATACTTAATCCGACGGTCACGATATGTTTCCGACATAGAGTGATCCGACGGCTCAACTTCTCTTAGATCAAACCTAACCTTGATCCGTGGCTTAACACCCGATTGGTCCATGATCTCTATTTAAAGAGCATGGAGGGTCATTGTTTAGTTGATCGATTATGAGAAGCGCATTTGTAACTTTCTTTCTTTGCATAATAAATTGTCCCGTAGAAGCTATTTGGCCGGGGCCGTGGAGTGTTTCCCTCAAGAGGGTTTAAACCACGTCAAAACATCGGTGTGTTGATCTGTGATCTGTTTGTGTGAAGTGGTTGCTCTTGGTGTTCGGTCCTTTGGTAGTACCCTGTGTACCCGAACAAACTTTTCAACCAAAAGTCAACCACTTGGGTCAAATCATGGTCATCCAATTTGATCTTATGTACACATGGGTGTGTACGAGGTCCTTGAACTCTTGATGGTAAGACTACATATAGATTTTTTTTGTCTGATCAATAATAATAATATTCATAATGAACAAACATCTTACTTACGATACCTATATTCCTAATATAAAATTATAATTTTTTCAAGTTAATCATCAACTTTTAATAAATAAATTAATAATTATAATTGATTGTATATACTTGTAATTTAAAAGTTAAACATGATTAATTAGTTTATATTTAAAATTTAATTGTAGTTCTTCGACATTAATTGATTTTTTTAATATCAAATTTAGATTAATTAAAATTAGAATATAAAAATGGATAAAACTTTACTAAGTTAAAAAGGTCATTCAAACCCTTTGGTCAACCTAACATAACTTTAATCCATTATTGACACTTAACTTTAATTATATTAAACAACCCATTTACATGTAAACCTTGTTGCATACAAAATGAACACGTTTTTTAGAGGATTTAAATCCAACTTAAAACTCCCACTTAACGAATTAACAAATCTCATTAAGGCATTTGATACAGTGTTAAAAAGTTAAATGTATACATAAATTATTTAACTTGTCTCTTTCCAAATAATTTGTAATATTTTTAACTGCATGCATCAACTCAACAGCATCTTCACCTAAATTAAGTTCAACATAGATACAATATTATGATCATTATGGTCCTTGTGGACAGACAAAATAACAAGTACGCAAACTACCTCATTTTCTAATTAGGAATCAAAATAACAAGTACTCAAACTACCTCATTTAAATTTTGAAAAAATTAGTCAAAGTTCTTTCCATGATGAAACATTACCCAATAAAATAAGAGAGGAATGACGATGAAATTACTTATGAGTTTTTGTGGATCCCTATACATATTTCGTCACTTTTGTTAGTGGATCATGGGGCATGCTAGCATCTTGAATTCGTTATGTGGTCCAATCTATATAAATCTGTCAAATACTCATTGAAACCATAATTTAATATCGCAGATTTTTACTTTAGTTCCCAATAATTCCCTTATCATGGACATTGAAACAAATCAATAAAACAAGGGTTGAATTGTATATTCATGACTAGCGATCATTACTAAATATATTTATACATGGAATTTAAATTTCTTGACTTTTTTCCTAAAGAGTTTTGTTTTTATCAATTATTGTACTAATAGTTTCTTTATTCTTAACCACTTGTTTAAGATTGATCATGGATACTTCACTAGTAATGGACCTTATGGAGAAAGCTAGACTATTTATAAAGATATGGGTCCTTGCTTTTGATGTATATTCAAAATCGTTATTCTCTAGGATTGATCATGCATACTTTATTAGTAATGGACCTCGATTTATGGATAAAGATAGACTATGCTTACTAACGTGTGAAAAAAGAGTCCATTCTGTTGTACGTTGTTGGAAAAGCTCCTGTAGCATTAATTCATGGCTTCTCAAGCATTTATGAGAAAAAAAATAAATGGGTAAAGATTCCTACCTTTCCCAACCTCTATGCTCACCTAAAACCATCTCTTTTCTCTCAAATATGCAATTTCCCTTCACAATTTCAAATTTATGCTTATTGTACCATCGAGTAATTGTAATGGTAATGGAAATGAAAAAAAAAACTTTGGGTAATGTAAAATCTGGTGTAAAAATATGTATCATAAAAATGGATGATAGAATCCAAAGGAGATGAGAGGATGGGGAAAAGAAAACTAACATAAATTCTGACCATATAAGAGAGAACTTCTACAATAGTCATAGAAGTACATTCATCCTATGCTTCCATAACTACATGAGAATAGTTTCCCCACCGGCCTCACATATGCATTCAATGATTGGATTTTAAGGAACATGGAAACAATTAATGGATGAGTTCTAAGGTATACACTTGGAAATAGAGGATTTTATTTCCCATAGGATCCCTTTCATCTTCCCCTCTAGTGAAATCATGCCCCCTCTAGTGCTCCTTACACAACCATCTTGTACCATTTTATTATGTTTCCAACATTTACATCGCTTTCGCATTCGCATGACAAGCCAACCACCTGCTCCATATATAGATATTTGTATTATGCATGCATATTCATTCACTAGTTGGGCCTTGGCCTTGAGCTTCCCACTAGAAATACATACTATCATATTTACATCTTCCAAGTCAAAACTAGGGGTATTACAATTTACTCGATACAACTCATAATGCACAACCACTATAGTACCACTACATTTTTATAGTAGTGGGAATTTGTGGGGATCATGGTCAGTGCTTTGGTATATATCGTATATCTTGTCAGTTTCATTTATTACAAATGGGGTATCCACAGTACTAGTATATCTTTAAACCATGGAGAAATTATTGTACAAATTAAATTATATCTTATATAATCAAACATTATACCTCCTCCCTAGTATTCTTCTTCTATTTTCCCAACTCTTAAATATACTCGAGCAATGTCATCAACTAGTATTTAAACTAGGCCAATCTTGGGGCCAATTGTCAAATGGATTGTTTTGTGAGTTCATTGATGGACCAAGCTACATTGAAATTTCTAGTGATTCCCACTCTATAGCTAGTTTGTATTATAACAACAAAGTTTATAAGTTAGTTAATAAGACCCAAATAAACCACTCTTTACACTACACCTCCTATATCATCTAATTTAAATGGTTCATTAGACCAAACAACCATTGCACATACTCCCATACATTTTCTCCAATCTCCTACTTGAAATCTTGATCTCTTTTAACTCAACAATGCTCTACTACTCAGATTTGGCTTTTGAAATTCTTTAAAAAATCCTACCTAAAGCTTAACTAACACCACTAATTGGTTAGTGGGAGATATCTACTTACATTTCATGTGCCTCTTTGATGATTTTCCTTATATATTAGTTTGGAATGCTACTTGCTAGATATAATTTGTGAGTCTTCCGTGCATTCTATATTTCATTATAGAGGAACTAATGTTGTTCTACATCCTTTTTTCCTTGGTGGTGAAGCAACATAATTCATAGAGAGGACTCACTTAACAATGTCATCATTCTCATCTAGTGATTATGAACCAATAGAAAACCTAGAGGTCCCAACTATTTCACCACTACATATGCTCCTATAATACACTCACTAAAATCCATAATTTTGTGGACAAATTCTAGTTTCTTTTAGTGTTCATCCTCAAACTATTGAAATCCATAATAGTAGCAATATGTTGACTACAAACAACACAAATATTAGTGTTATATATTCCAACAATCACCATGTTTTGAAAAAAAAAAATGGGAATAAGGGTAGGATATAGGATGGACCAACATCCTTATCAATCCATTATGGCTGCTTCTCAATGACATGGATGTTTATATTGTTATTATACTAGAATGGCATGTACTCAATGGCATCTTCTTCTTGGCTCGATAATTCCATAGCATTTTCACACAGAATTTTTGGTGAGTTTCTTAACCAACCTCTATACACTTGCGATCTTAGTATCTACATCCTTTATTTCATTAGTCATATGTGATACCAAATCCTTATAGGTTATCTTTGTCTCTACTAACTCCTAAAATCACAGCATCAATACATCGACTCTTTAATTTAGGGGATGAACAAATCTATTTTCCATACTTCTCTCATCCTTTGCATCATTCAAAAATCTATATGCATCTTAGGATTATACCTTCTTATTAAGGAATATTTAATTGGTTTGGATATTTTCATGTTCTCCTTGCCACCGTCCTTTTGTATCCATTACATAGTTTTGATGTTGTGTATACCATTCACTTTAAAAATTCTCTATGTCCACTATCATTGATCTTGTAGGTAGCTTGAGTTTCCAACTCTACCATCAAGACATACCATTATATCCCCCCACACAAGGATTATGATTCCATCTCAACAGGGATGGAAGCATACGTGATTCCTCAACTAACCTATTTAACAACATCAACAAGTCCTCAATCATGCATTCATGTGGTCCTTTCTCAAAAAACTCTAGTGCTTTCGGTAAAGTCTGATGATAGTCCACCATGAATTCCAAAGAATAATATTCCGTCGAACTTTTCAACCAAAAGTCAACCACTTGGGTCAAATCATGGTCATCCAATTTGATCTTATGTACACATGGGCATGTAGGAGGTCCTTGAACTCTTGATGGTAAGACTACATATAGATGTTTTTTTCTAGTCAATAATAATAATGAACATACATCTTACTAATGATACCTATATTCCTAGTGTACATTTATAATTTTTTTCAAGTTAATTATCAACTTTTAATAAATTAATTAATAGTTATAATTTTTTGTATATACTTGATTTATAATTTTTTCAAGTTAATTATCAACTTTTAATAAATTAATTAATAATTATAATTTATTATATATACTAGTGATTTAAAAGTTAAACACAATTAATTAGTTTATATTTAAAATTCAATTGAGTTTCTTCCACATTAATTTTTTTTTTTAATATCAAATTTAGATTAATTAGAATCAGAATATAAAAATGGTAAAACTTGACTAAGTTAAAAAGGTCATTCAGACCCTTTGATCAACCTAACATAACTTTAATCCATTATTGACACTTAACTTTAATTATAATAAACAACCCATTTACATGGAAACCTTCTTGCATACAAAATGAAAACGTTTTTTTAGAGGATTTAAATCCAACTTAAAACTCCCACTTAACTAATTAACAAATCTCATTAAGGCATTTGATATAGTGTTAAAAAGTTAAATGTATACATTAATGATTTAACTTGTCTCTTTCCAAATAATTTGTAATATTTTTAACTTCATGCATCAACTCAACAACATCTTCACCTAAATTAAGTTCAAGATAGATCCAATATTATGATCCTTGTGGATAGACAAGGATAACAAGTACTCAAACTACCTCATTTTCTAATTAGCATTCTTATTTAAATTTGAAAAAAAATGATGGGAATCAAAATTACACCATAGTCAAAGTTCTTTCCATGATGAAACATTACCCTTTAAAGTTTTGATCCACTCTAGAACAATAAAAACAAGAGCCATGAGGTGGCAATGTCCTGCATTATTGCGGAGATCGCAGTTCCTGGGATATGGTTCCACCAAATGACTAAAGCATTTCCACATTTGGGAATAAAAGAAACCAAATCGCAGTTTCATAGTTTCCACGAATACTGGAATTTAGTTGCTAGTAGATTAGCTAGTTGATCAAATGCCATCAAATTGAAGGTTGAGATGAAGGGAAATCGAGTTATTAATATTTAACCTCCATGTTGCTAGTACAAGGATCAAACTGTCACGTTGCTAAAGCATTCGATGCCAAAGGCAAAATCGTTGATTTAGTTACACCAATTATGCATAAAATTACCATCAGAAACTATATGAAGAATTGGTCACAAATTGCTGCACCATATTGAAGAATTCAAAGGTCAACAAGATTAAAAGATTAAGGTTGCATTGATCAAAGCTATTTATCGAATACCATCTTCCCAAATGTACATAGTTGCAGGCTAGGACAGTTATAGCTGCCCATTTGCTTTTTCCATATAAAATTATAGGTAAACCACTCATTAACTAATAATACAGGGCTTACAAGGCCTCAACTTAGGCATACATGCTAAGATGGAAAACTCACATGGAGAAGCTGAAAAATTTTCATACAACATGACCATTTGTATGTCTTCTAGACACCACTGAAATGAATCTACATTGACTTGTTAAAGGGTTTAGATAATATAGACCTCTTAATTTTGTGATGGTTTTCAGTTCTGATCATTATTCACTGGCATGCTATCCATGCAATTTGATTTAATGCATGATTCGGTATTTACATACAACAGTTTGTGTGCTCATACCAAGTTATGTCCAACAATTTGCAGTCCTTATAAGTAAAACTATCGTACCTCTGAGATAAATGCCATCATAAAAGGACTTTAACGCAATAGCAGAAGATAACCAAACCAAGTTATTTGTGAATCGTGATGAGGACAGATAAACGATAAAGTTTGCATCTTGGACAGAATGCAAACGTGTTGTGGCAGATAAACACACCAAAGATATTAATCCAATATTCATAATAAATAACCTTGGTGAAGTGTCAGCAATAAGACATAAATATTTAATACACTAAGATATTTATCAACCAATCAATATAAGCGCTATTAGCAAAAGATCTGACGTCAGTAATATCACATAAAATCAAATTTCAATTTGCCATTTCATATTTTCTAATTCAGTTTCTACATACCAGTTAATAGATGACACCATTTTTATGCCTTATACAAATTCATGAAACCTTTAATTCAGTCGTTATCTCCCTCTAGCTTGATTTTTAAATTATTAAAAACTTTAACCAGAATGTAAGAATCAAAAGTAGTATAACATAAACCGGGAGTAGCCATTAGTGGCTGCCAGTCTATCAGCGCTTTCAAGCATTATTGGCCCCTTTTTTAATGGACCCAAAAAATAAATTGCGGTGACATAAATTCGAAAATTGCAGAAAGTATCTGGCAGCCTTCTCAGTGTACAACTATTTTCAAAAGAAGAGGATACCGGAATCAATATATAAGCTCATTCCAGATATGCATAAAGTATATTAATAAAAGAACCAAATATTGCAATAAAAAACCAGATCTCAATTTTCTGGTGCAATTATTCTTTCAATTTATATAGTTTTGTAACAAATATTTTTTTCTCGCACTATATATATTTGAATCCATTCAAATTTCAAATATGGAATAAAAAATTGCAAGGGCTTAATATCCATCAAATGTCATCTTATGGACCGCTAAAATATTATCCAGGATCAAATAACTTGATGCCCTGTGGTGACATAGTCTTAAAGCTTCCAACTCCTAGAATCAATAAGTAGGAAAATACAAAGAACGATGCACTATAATTCTCTAAATGCATGGAATAAGACTATGCTTCCCAAAATAAGGAAGAAGAGGAGAAATATGTGAGTTCAGCTACAGATAATGTAAAAGTATTTCAGATAGAAATAGTTAGAAATTTTAAAATTCCAAAAAAGCAATAAATTTTAATATCTTGAAAAATAATAAATATTCACAATTACAGATCCATTCTTGACTGATATATCATTTCTGAGTATATTCTTTATTTTCCATTTGACTAAAACTAAAAATCTTAAAATAAAATTCAAAACTTCTTACAGGTAAAGTTTTTTTCCATTTGTTCAAACAAAAAATTTGCAAGTCCATATTAAGGTTCATTGGTCCCTTTGTTCCTAACCATTTTTTCATATCATTCTGCTAGAGATAATTTAAGTTTCGTATCTTCAGCAAAATGCTATGGATATATCTTCAATTTTTGTAATTGTGACAGTTTGAACTCTAAGAAATGGTGTATGTTTTCTTGTTACTGTATATTGCATATTTTGCAAGCTGTCTTCTCACACAGGCACTATTGCTTCCAATTTTGAGTTGGTAAGATTCAGGATCAAACATGCCCTGTACTTTCCTAGGTGCCTATGTTGTAGCGTGGCCTAGCAGATATGGAGAACTGCTTAAGCTCCTCTATTTTCCCCAAAAGTAGTGCTCAAGCTCAAATTCTCTAAATGGCATTAAACATTTTAATATTTTGTATGTATGCATTGGATGAACCTCTATCAGTGCTTTATTGCACTATTCCATCTTCCTATTTTATTTTCAGGTAACAGGATTTTTTCTTTCCTGTCGCTGCATATTTACTTTTAATTCTCTTCCTCAATATTTAAAATAAAAATGTTTTCAATGAGGAACTAAAGTGTAGCTTCAAATATAGACTAGTGTCAATTGTTTACTAATTATGGGCCCTGAGGCTAACAAAGGCCATTCTATTGGTAATAGCTATTGCAAATGCATGCTGTCAGACCACGGCTATTGTATTAAACGTGACAGTTCAAAGGCAACTTGTAATTGCATCACAACAACGATTGCTGGATAGCTAGCTTAGGTGTGATCCAAGCATGTATTTAGATAATCACCATGCAACATGGATAATTTTTTCTACGTTTACTTTGGAAGTGCGGTCTAGAGGCGAACATCGAGGTTATCTGGCTTGTATTAATGCAGAGAACCAGCTTCAAAACCCCCTGAGTCGGTGCGGATGAGACCAGGTACAAGCCCTGGATGACTTTGACAGCATAGACATACCGGCCATAGTGTAGCAGCATAGGCAAAGAGATTCTATAAGACGTATTTCTGAGCAAACAAACAAAAATCAATATACTCCAAAGTCAACAACTTTGGAGTAGATAAAAATAACACTAAAATGTCACAAAGGAGACACGCATTTTAATCACCGATGTCTATATTGGGTGTCAGCTGCATAAAATCCTACTTGATCAACATCATGGAACAATTATTAAACTTAGTTTGACAATGTAGGAACATATTGCCATGTAGGAAATATTATACTATATATGTAAATCTGTGGTAAGTATATTTGTCTGCTTAGCAGATGACAAAAACTATGGAAATGTTAATCAGTAAGAGTCTTAGTGTATTTTTTATATTGTCTAAAGGCATTACATAAGCAAAAAAAAAGTTCTTCGATAGTTCTGTTAATAAAGCAGAGGACAAAAAAGGAATAAGTCCAACAGACTGAGTTTTGTTAATAAACCAGAGGACCAAAAAAGGCAATAAGTCCAACATACTGCAATTGTGCTTTTGCATGAGCAAATGGGTCTTTGCACTTTTTTTGTTGCAAAAATGTTATGTAATATCAACTTTTGTATTCGTTGTAGCCCCAGTGCCATTGTGGTAGTTTTTTACTGTTGTTGCACCTGCCAATAGCATTCAAACTGTAGTCAGAATAATTGAAAAAAAGTAGCAAGAATGCAAGTATTTGAAAAGACTAGATACTATTTCAAGTATAATATTGGAAGTACTCATAGTTTATGTCAATTTGCATAATTTCAAAGCAATAAATCTTTAGGAACAAATTTAGCAAGAGAGAAAATCTTACGAAGAGTAACAAATTATTGTATTAGGTTGTGTAATAAATTATAGTAAATTATTTTGTAATACAACTTTTATCAATAGTTAGAGTATTAGGCTACTGAAATTAGCATTTCACCAAATGTTAGTATTTAAATTGTAGCTATTTAAATCATGCCATTCTATGATCAGAGTTTCGAACTTTGCAACACATACTCAAAATCAAATGTGAATCAAAACTTTGTGAAAATTGTTTAAGCGAAAACTAACCAGGGAAAGTTTATAAATTGAAAAATGATTATATGTTAAACTAGATATACACCAAATGTTTTGAAGCTGCAAACCATTAATGTAAACTGAAGAAATGGCAAAGTGTTTCTGTTTGTAGCTAATGCAATTGAGTACAATTTTCAAAACACAGTTTGCAGAGGTCGGTAATATTGAATAAGAAACTTGAATTCTTTAGAACAAAAAATAGATTTGTGTACCTGAAAGTTAGTTTCTTTTCAAGTTGATGATTCTGTTGTCCAAGGACAATGTAAATAGCCCTTGCTGGGAAAACCTTCGCAGATTGAAAACTGTTGATGATATGTTTTTTGAGTATTCTTCAAATGAAATATTTGCTACTTCTGGACAATACACTTTTAGCTGTGGGTTGCGCAGTGTGCATTCTATCAATCCATCATTTGTGTCTAAATTGCATTCCATACTATGCTCATATATAATTTCCATTTCTTTTTTGCAAAATGCACAGACCACACAGCTTTGAATCAGTGGTTGTTTACATTCAGCGCAGATGCATCGATACGGAGGTGTAAATGAATGTCTTGCTTTCAGTATTCCGTGTATCTGTCAAAGTCACACAACAAATGACCATAGAAAATGCATATAATATTAGCATATTTTTAAATAGAATTATGCTTTTTTATTTGAATAATAATTAAACTTAGATTCAAAGCACTATGACTAATTACAATGGTAATGGGAAAGGTAGCCATTGGCTAACTGTTGTTATCCAAAGGGTGAAAACAAAGAGACATTGCAAAAAGAAATCCTTGGAAACTGATGAATAAGAGTGTTGTGAACAAAGTTATAGCTTTGAATATGAAATTTGTTGCAATGCAAACAATGTTTTGAACCACCCATAGGAAGAGAATAAATTGTACTTTTCCAACATGCAATAAATATTGTATGTGCAAAGAGGATTGCCATAATGGACATGCAAAGGTTGTATTCTCATAATTTTCCTTCTCACACTGAGAGTACAGACACACAATGCACTTTTGCAAAAAGCAGAATATCCAATCTGCAACGTCGCTGCAAATTCAATTTTGATGAGTTAAACAAATATAAAATCTGTCTCGTGGCACTTTAAGTGTCCTGCATCTATCTTCCGATCACAAAAATCTAATCATGCCACTGTCATCTTATCTAGCATTAATAATTTTATATGATGTAGATAATGTGAATTAGTTGGATGCACTTTTGGTACCTAAAAGCCTTCTTTGCAAAGAGAGCTCGATATTGATTACATCTCAAGATAAAGATGTTCTCAGAAGCTGGGGAGTGGAAACGTCATCAATTTATAAAGCAACTGGCCTCAATACACAATACTCCTGAGAGCTCTTGTGCTTTGATGCCTTCAACCAGTCTTTTCCAATCGTAGTATTTGAATCTTTCCATAAATTCTTAGAAGGTTGTGATGGATTGCCTTTATTTTTAAAAGTATTTGGGGTGCTTGTCTATGGCAAAAATGAGATGTCTTATTGGGAAGACCAATTGGATAGGCTTAAACATATGATTCCAAATGAGACTCAAAGAAGACTTAAAATTAGTTATGATGTGCTCAAATAAATCTAACAACTGGATTGATTTTATGGAAAAACAAATACTTCTGTCTGAATGGTTAAAAGAGCTTAAAATCCATAGCTTTAAGCAACATGTGCTCAAGAGATATAGTAGAGGAAAAGGAGATTTCTGATTGCAGGAACCAGATCTGCAGGTTTGTTTTTAAAACAGAGTTTTCAAAGTGGCCCTTTTTCAAATGGCTAAAACAACCTAAAAGAAATGACTTAGGCAAGCATGTGCTTGTTAGCCTTGAGGATAGAATTACAAATAGACAAGATTCTTGATTATAGGAAAAATGTGTACTCAAGATCAGAAACACCGATACAAGAGAGAAACCATGAGAACTCAAGGAGATATGAGAGGGTTTACCAATTGGGAAAGTCTAGCTACGAAATATTAACCCCATATTTATTTGCACAAATCAAGGGCTAATATTTAGCTAGACTACCTAATGTTGGTGACAATACAAGCACATTCAGAGTTTTACAGTGATTAAAGCTTGTTTGAGAATCAGTTTGACAAGATTTTGAGAACATTTTATCAACTTATTTTTAGCAATTTGGTTTTCTGCGGTTTGCATGTGATATGTTTAAATATTCTTGGTCATCACAAAGTCTATTATAGATAACAAAGGCAATGGAATTAGACAATGAACAAGAGACAAAAAAACAGCGAAAGGTCTTAAGCACTGAAACTAGTTTGCAGCAAAGTACATTGTGTTTGAGAAAGAAGCAATTTTTCAATAGACTTGTGTCTTTGAGTCGATAATTGGCAACAAATTTTGAATTGCATAATCATCATTAAGAGGGTCAATAAAAGTAGCTGCACAGGTCCGGAGCATGTGGCTTGTTTTAGTGTCATTTCGGACAATGTTTTTAAACAGATAGAATGGACGATTATCAAATGCAAGTTGTTCTTGAATTTGCAAGAACAGTTCTTTGTAGCCTTCACTGACCTGTAGCTGCAATAGTAGAAGACAACAGTCAATAAGCATAGGTTGCAATTAGAAATCGTTAAAGCTATTTGTGTTTGTTTTTTTCCTATTTTCTTGTTTATATAAAAAAGTGAAAATTTTATTTGCGTTTAAAAAACAACAATTCCAAAAGAACATTAGCTATGCAAGTAGCATATTTACTGTTGCATGGTCGTTTTCCATTCCACCGTCTTTGATATACAAGTCAAACTGCTTGTTATTGTATTCACACGCAACAACAATTGCTGCGACAGAGCCAACGGAGTAGGAGTCATTTGATGACAACAAATCACCAATTGTCATATCTGGAGCTAGCTTTCTGATTTTGCAAACTCGATCAATTGTCTCAATTATTGTATGTGGGAATATGACTATTGAATACTTGGCATCGCCTCTGTCGTACTGGCCTTTTTTTTTAGCCCAAATTGAGTGATTCTTAGACTTTTGCTGGTTGAGAAATAGCTACCAAAACGTTTGATCAAGTTGTCACTTATTCCAGCAGTGATTGTCATTAGCCCATCTCTATCAACAAAGTCTACATGCAATATTTGTGCCTTTACAGGAGAACTTTATATTTTGTTCTGTGCGGGCCCATATACGGCCAAGATGTCTCCTTCGAAAACAATTTTTGGTGTTGTTGTGCATAGCTCTATAATAGTAGCTGCTTCTGGAGGTGTTTGTCTGAACCTGCTATTGTTATAGTTAGAGAAAAATCCCAAGAAAGAAATTATCAGCAATCAATAGCAGAAATGTTGAAACTTAGATCAAGCTTGAGAAAATATTTGTCAATGCAATAGTTATATTCTGTTGTTTTCTGTGCTAGAAAATTGTAAAAGAAAACGAGGAAGTTTCAAGTGTTAAAAATGATGTAAAAAGCAATTAGGACGAAAATAATTGCATACCTTTTTGCACTTTCAGCAGTTGACATTGCTCCCATTGTCGGGCTGTTTGGTGCTGATATTGTTTTTGTTGTGTTGTGCACCGGCAATGAACTATTTTCCATTATTTTTCAATTTTGGATTTGAGTTTCAAAAGCTGCGCATGCGAAAAGTATTAAGCAAATCAGATGTAGCTGAGATTGCTAATTAGTGTAAAAAGTAGAAGAGATTTATAACAGATGGAAAATATGGCAACAAACAGATAGCATAAAAACAAGAAAAGCACAAAAAAAATGTCTATAATTCTTTGACTGGATTTTTGACATATGCATAGCGCAAAGTCTATGTAGTGTCAAGAATTTCAATTAAACAAGTGCTGAAAACGATGTTATTTACAGCCAAATATTGAACAAATTTTCATGTACAATTATCTCGAACATAAGAATTTGTTATTAAAACATTTTATGTAGCTTATATATGGTCTGCATTTTTATAAAATGGAGATAGCAGGTGAATACTTTTTGTAAAGAGTGTCTACATATGTTGTGGCATAATTGCTATTTTTTAGATCTGAACTGTGAACAAAATAAAATGTAAACAACTTTCAACAATAAAAAAAACCAAAAGTTGACATCACGAAATAGATTACAAGAATATGAGAAAGTTCGACAGAATTTAAACTCATAGCTATGACATCAATGTTGCAAATGCCCAAAGCTGATTTAAATCTAGCTTAGTGTGAGTATGAAAAAACCAAATTGCTGTAGTTTAAAGTGCATGAAAGTTGTAGAAGAAAAAAAAGTACCTGCTTTTGATTTCGTGCAAATATGCTATGATGGATCCGTCCATAGATAGCAAGACAATAAAATTAGATAATGCAAAATTGATTAGACTACGCTTTTTTATCAAAGGATTGATAGGAAAGTTGAATAGTGATTAGTCCAATAAGCATCTGAAATATTGAAAACAATATCTCTGTGTTTCAAATTTGTCCAGAAGTGATCAAGTATCGAACCGGTGTTTGTTGTTGCTTTTGTTGTTTTCAGTGTCAAGTCTTTCATTTTCATAAACAGTTGCAATTTTCTTTTCGATGTTGTTTCTTGCAACATGCCAATGTTCAAGTCACCAACTACTAGGATTTGAGTAGTTGGTGTGCAAGTTGACAAAATGCAACTCAGTATATGAAAGAGATCATCAAGCACACCACATGGTCTATTGTAAATGTTCACTATTTTCAATACATTGTAGCCTAATTCAAGATCTACGCAAATTGCTTCGGTGGAGTTTTTTGTATAGTTTTTAAAATCGATGATGGCAATGTCTTTTTTAATCAATGTAAGGATTCCATGCATTGAAAATGGTGAAAAGAAATTGTATTTTTCTATCATTGTTGTTTCTTTGGAAAGTGTGTGCATGTGAGTTTCTTGCAAACATAAAATGTCTGCTTGCATAAGTTCATGATCATTCAGAACATCGTCATAGTGCAAAAGCAAGCTGCGTGTGTTCAATGATGAAATGAGTAATTGCCTAGCATTTGGCATTGAATGCAGACCGTATTCAAATTGCAAACTCGCATGTGTTTTTAATCTATTTATTTCAGTCATGAATTTTGGACAAGTTATAAAATTTCTTTGTTCTAACTTGTTTAAAAGATAAAGACAATCAATATCTCTGACACATGACAACGCAGTGTAAACAAGGCCATGTCTCTTAATTCCTTTTGGGTCAAATGCCAATTTGTTCATTGTCAATCCTTGTGCTCTATGGATTGTCCTTGCACATGCCAACTGAATTGGGAATTGTGCTCGCATTAACATTCATTTTATTTTCAAGTGTTGTTTGTATCACAAT
Source organism: Larix kaempferi (assembly GCA_027924585.1). Lineage (NCBI taxonomy): Eukaryota > Viridiplantae > Streptophyta > Pinopsida > Pinales > Pinaceae > Larix > Larix kaempferi. The sequence continues at coordinate 4,915,647 of BSBM01000792.1, forward strand.
TCTTTTGATTGGTGTCCAACTGGACTTTACGGCAGGTGTATAAAGATGTTGCATAGTAGCACGTTGCTTGTCTCCAACTTTTGGATCTGCAAACTCAATCCAAACAATATCATGGCTTGTTTGTGTATAGTGTTTAAACACACCTTCTGCACCATTGACCAAGCCATCCTCAATTGAGTAGTTGCCTCCAACTAGTTCAATAAGCATATCCTTTTTTACTACTATCATAGAGGGAAGTCGCAATGTCTTTTGTCTATGGTCATTTTTTTCAATTGAATCAATTTTGCTATCATGTGCTACTAGTGTGAATGTTTCTATTTGCACAGTTGATAACATTTTTGAGTTATGTTGTTGAACATCCTTATTACTATGGAAAAGATAAGGAAACGTTGCATCTACTGGTGGTTGTTTGTAGCAATGTTGGTTTAAGTAATCTATGTCATCCAGTGTTTGAGAGCATGTTCTAATTCTATTCAAAATTGATATGAATTTTTTATTTATTTGACGTACAACTGTTGTAAGTTCATAGCATTTTATGGCATCAGACCAAATGTGTAAGGAAATGTTTGTTGTTGGAATCTTGGTTGTTCAAAAATCCAACAATCCTGAACAGGTTGTGCTTGACACAAATCACCACAAAATATGACATCAAGGTTTCCAAATGCATTTGTTGGTGTGTGCATGATTTCACGTAGTCGTTTGTCAATGTTGTATAGCATTCGAGACCCTATTAAAGAGACTTCATCAATCAACAATACTCGAAGTTGTTCACAATCTTTTTTCAAAAGATCTAGGGTGTTTGAATTTAGAGGAATCATGTTTGAACTTAGTGGCAGTCTGAAAGCAGAGTGGAATGTAATGCCACCTGCATTATATGCTGCTTTTCCAATAAATGCAACTATAAGACCCTTTTTCTTTAAAGGATCACTACCAATTTCCTTGTCATAGTAATGCAAAAGACCATCATAGATTGCTTTTGCGGTGTAAGTTTTACCTGTTCCTGCCCCTCCTGTCAAGAACAAGCGAATTGGAGTCAGGGGATTGTTTTTTTTCCTTGCAATAACTTCTTTCACGATTGATTGTTGTTCAGTATTTAGGTTTCTTCGAATTGCATGGTATTCATGCATGTCCAATAGAAATGGATTTTCTGTCAAGTTGCACCCACTTCCATCTTTTGATCCATTGGACATATTTTTGCGAATTAGATCATGTTGAATTTCATATTGTTCAAATGCAGAAGTAGTTGTTGTTTTGTTTGTTGTCAGAGGAGGCATAGTTGTGTCTTGCAATTCAATTGTTTCAACGGAATTATCAAGGTCACCCCACTTTGTCGTTGTTGGTGCCATAAATTTTTGTTCAACAATGTCTATTTGTTCTTTGAATGCAACATAGGCATCAGACCATGTTTTGAAATTGCTTTTTAGTTGGTTGCAGTTGTCTCTATGCGGCATAAAGAGGATGATCTTTTCTCTAAAGAAATTCTCAGGGTCTTTTTGTGTGTTATAGCGAATAGATCGTATGATACATGGTCTATTTCTTTTTCTTATAATTGAGTGGATACAAGAATAGAAAGATGCATATTCTGCCAAGGAGATGTTTTCAAGCTCAACAGGACGTGCAATGTATTTGTCCAAAATTGATGGGCAAATAATGTCGTTAGAGTCATCTGGTTCTTTTTCCAAAAGTGATGGTTTTTTCAAGACAACTATTTTTTTGTCGTCTGGAGCAGTGTTAATGAAAATAGTCTTCCTGGAGGATGAATGTAGATATAACGACAATATGACATGTACTGCTTGTCTAGTAGACATTTGTTGCATGTTCAGAAGCTCATTTCCAAGCTTACGTATCGTTTCAATCTTTCCATCATTCTCAAGAAGACATTGTTCTTTGATCTTTTTGAAAGCATTTGTCATGGATCTATCAAATTTGGTGATGTAAGAGATTACATATGTTGCTGTAGCATAAGCATCTAACATATATTGTGCATCTGTATTTGCCTGCCATAACTCTGGTATCGCTTTTGCAAATGAATTGATCCAAATGTCAGCAGGATCTCTTTTTAGTATTAAGGTAGAACGAGAAAGCAAAGACCGTAGTAGCAAAATGTATTCATCTCTGGTTAGTTCTAGCTCTAGGAGTAATTGTGCAAATGACATGTTTTTAGAATATTCCTTATGTTCAATAAGAGCAAATACTTTTTTTGCTCTTTGAATGAGATCATCTGAAGCATTTTCTAGTGGCTCTAGAATGATGGTACTATCCATAGGAGGCAATGGGAAATTGAATCTACATGTGGAATGTCGATGTTTTCTACATGTTTTTGTGTGACGATGTGTTTGAATTTGAATAAGATTTTGATCAAGTAAAAACGAGTCTGTGGATATATAGCGATCAACAAAACTAATAATCTCCTCGTTTGAATTTTTTCCATAAAAAGGTGCATTTTGAATCCAAATTAGTCCATGTTCATGCTCATTTCCTCTTTGTTGAAATTCGGTCGTAAAAAAAAAATCTTGTATTTTTCCAAACAATGTATTGTTTTTTAACATAAGAGACTTTAGTGCTGCTATTTTGTGTCTATAGTAGCGAGTACAAACCACTGGGTGTCTTCTTATTAACGTGTCAATATTTTCTTCCAATGCATTGTCTTGTAAGTTTGTCAAATGTTTTTCCTCAATTTGATTCAACGCATTGCATAAAGGTTCCCAAAGGTGTTCAGCACTTGTAAAGGTTAAAAAGAACGTAGGAGGACCAAGCTGTCGAATCATTGCAAATAGATCTTTTTCATATTTTCAAAGTAATCAGGTGATGTTCTAATTGCTTTCAATGTACGATACCCGATCGGATATTGGAGAATTTTTACAAGATTGTCTTTTGACTTGACATCTTTTGCCAATATTTTTTTGTCCTTTAACTCTCCCATGCGAATTGATATCCAAGTAGTGTTTTTTACTTGTTTTATTATGACTTTAATTGCTTTAAAGAAAATGTGCATGCCATGTGTTTCAAAGTCTGTACTTTCATGTTGTAGCTCCCACTGTGATACTTGTTGACAAGAAAAGTGATCGAAAATTTCATTTGGTCGACTAAATCCGTAGAAAAGTGTAGGAAAGTTTAGCTCTTCAGAGTATTTGTCTTGGAAAATGCTCAATGGTCGAAATTTCTCGGAAGGTGCAATCTCTATGATTTTGTTGTCTAAGTCATCTATTAGATGTGTTTCTCCATATCCATGTATCAATGTTTCGGATATTGGTTCTATGTTTATTTCATTTTCATCATCATCTATTTGTTCCGTTTTTTCTTGAGTATTTGACTGTTGTTTGGCTGTTTCACTAAATATTTTTTCCCAACTAGTATCGATTACAATGCCTTCAATTTTATAAAGTTCGGTTTTGCATAAGTCACTCAGCGCAGTCATAATGATCTTTGGCCGAATATTTCCAGATAGATATGCGTTTTTGTATTCCAATTTTCGCTTTAGCATAACTGCAACTGTCAAATTGTCATCTAGACTTCTAGGCAATTCTGTTTGAAATCTATCCAAGTCTGCAGGGACATTGATAATTGAGCCAGTTATCCCAATTTGTGCTCTTTTATAACCAAGTTGTCTTATCTGTGCAAAGGCTATTCTTGGTGACACCAATCGTTCTTCCAAAGGAGTCAGTATAGTTACAAATGGCAATATGTTATTGCGGAGGATTTGTGTAGGCGATGTAAACATAGGCAATTTCCCATTAGCAATTGCTTTCTTGCAAGGTCTACAAATTTGAACAAGTAGCATTGGGCATGTCACATCTTCTGTATTTGCTAGAGTTTCAAAAGCTAATTTAATTGAACCGTTCACACAACAAATGTCTTTTTTAAAATGCAGTTGTTTACACACAGAACATGCATGAATAGGTGTGTCTTGAATAACTTTTAAGTATCTAACAACTTCTTTCTTTGCCTTTGTACATTCCTTTTGCTTTTGACGAATGTCCATTCCTTGTCTACGCATATTGTGTTTCAACAAGCGCAAGTTTTTTTGTGTATTGTCATCGATGCATGTTTGCATGCTGATTTTGGTTTTTGAAAATTGCTTAGCTATGCGAGAGTTTTTTTTTCTATGTTCGTTATCTTTTGTTTTTTCCTCTTTACTTTAATTCCATCTATGTATATTGGTTCGTTCAAGGATCCCTTGTCAATGTTCTTCTCTACAATGTTTTCTTTCCCTATTGTCTGTTTGTTCTTTTCAAAATTATCCATTGCAATTGCAGTAGATGTATTTCTCTTGCAATTGAGCGAAAAGGGCATTTTATTTCCACAATGTTCTTGTAACAAAGGTTGGAAATGCGAATGCATTTTATCTATTACATGTTGCATTAGGCATAGAACTTTCGACGATCTATTTGTTGCATGGAATATCACAATATTTTCTTGCAAATTATTGCTCCATAGATGTATGTTAGTGCCTAGTAGCTCACATAACCATTGGAGAGCAAATTGATCTCCTTCTATATGACCAATGATATATGGCTCTGCCAAATGGATAATATAGGTTTCCCATCCAGAAACAAGAGATGTATCTGCTATTTTGTTTTTATCAAGATATATGTCCAAGCATTCTATTTCTCTAATATCGTTTGAAGCAATAGAATTATAAAAGCTTTTCGCAACTGCTTTTCTAACACTTTGTCCATCAGCGAAGAGTGTCAATTTGGAGATTGATTCAAACAAGGAGTCATGGTAATTGCCACGAAGTTGATATGACATTTCAACTTGCTTATATAGACATTGATTTACATTTGCGCTATGAGGAAGCATATCAATGGCTTGTCTATTGGCTTGCATTGTTTTATATGACAACAACGGTTCGAAGTGGCCAGAAGCTGGTGTGTGGTCATGGAACAATATATTGTAGCAATATTCAAATTTCCCAGAATTGAAATGAAGGTATTTTGTTTCTTTTGTTAATGACCAAACAGCGACTGGAACGTTCAACCATTTTGAAAACCACTTGATGCAAAATATATCACCCCATAGTCCATATACACTTTGATCATCTGGATGCGAAGCAGATTGTGACATGCGATTGAGATATTCGTTGACATTTCCTATGTTATGCAATTCTAGCAAATAGTCAACTGTCAATTTTGTGCGCATTGATAACAATGCAGAGGGATATTTTTGATCTAGACAAACACGAAAATAATTCACAATCCCTTCCCTTATCTCTATTGATGTATATTGGAAATGCAATAATATTGCAAGTGCATCAAACAGGCAATTTCCTGGCTCATAGTGGAAATTGTCTAGTCGAAACAGATTGCCTGTAGCCAAAGCGTGATCAATTTGTTTCCAGTTAGAATGTTTGATCCCAAGACCATCTCCCCTTAAAACATAGTCGCTTTTACTTTTTTCTTTTCCCATATTGCCTACAAAAACATTTGCAATAGCATATATTTCTTGCCTTTTTTGTTGTTCTTTTTTCTATGTCTCTGGTCGTTTGTATAGGAAAACCTGCAGGCAAGTGAAGAGAAGCAGATCCTAAGGAAAAGAAAATAAGCGAAGGGCATGGAATTTTTTCAAACCATGATGTTGTAAACATTGTAAATTGTTCTTGTCATTGCAAATAAGCAAAGCAAAGGAAGGAACATATTCACAACAAACTTTTTTCAAATGAAATGTATTTTTCCCTCTTAGTAGAATAGAAAAAAATGGCATGTTGATTGCTAAGTTGAAATTATTAAATATCCAAGATTTGGTATCAATGCAAAAAAATCCCAATTAGCAAACAAGAAAATTCTATGTCTATGTGTTCAGTCTTTTTTTTTTTTAAACGATATTTGAGTTTGTTATCTTACAACCACTAAGATGGATTTTTGTAGGAAACTATGCAGGTACGGTTCTGGTTAGAGCGAAAGGTTTCGGCACTTAAAAGGTCGGAGTCACTTTATGAAGAAATATGGATATAATGTTTCTCATCACACATCACTACACATTTGATTTCCTATCCTACTCGGGGGGAATCATTAGATTCAATGCAATATTAGATCCATTGGTGACCTATAACAAAGGGAATCAAAGCCAACGCATTACATTTCCTATTTAAGGTCGATGAATCATTCTACATAACCTTGTACATATATCTTAAGAAGATATGATGATAAATGTAAGCTCAATCTCATATATTAGCATAAGAATTTGGTTCTACCATTCATTAACACTGTACACATATCTAAGGTTGTGGAATTACATACATGTAGATCTACGTGATTTACGTGACATCACATATGCTAGTTACCTATTATAAGGTATGGTCTTCCTTCTCAGCTTCCATATAATAACAATGTGATAAGCTTATATGTGGTGCTGAGCTTAACCCATCAGCATAACCCTATGTGTTTATCCATAATCAATTGCACACGTTATTAATAATGCTTATACTATACTTAAGCTGAGAATCATAATAATCAATACAAGCAACTAATATCTACTAGTATAAACAACCTATACGTTTAATATGATCGTGATAAGCATTGCTTATTACGATATCTTAGGTATGGTTATTGCTATGGAGATTACACTCTTCTCTATCTTACGGTTGCACCAACATTAGGTAATTATAGCGAAAGCCATGTAATACAATCTCACCTATATGAATAATTACACATAATACATGAGGTTAAATAAATCACTTACAGCTTACATTGGTTACATATCAGTTATTTATGAGACAATTCACAACATACATATTATATTCCTTGATGGGGACTCCCAACAAGCTAGATGTATGTTCACCAGCAGGAAACTCAATAAGTTCAGCTTCTTCTTAATGCAAGCTTGGTGAACTTGCTGGGAATCCCCTAGATCCTAGTCAAACACACATATCTCTATTAATATAGTTACATAGACTAACTTGCCTTTGACACACTACACTTACAGTATCAATTCACTAGTGACCTATAACAAAGAGAATCAAAGGCAAGTCATTACATTTCCTACTTAATGTGGATGAATCATTCTACATAACCTTGTACAAATATCTTAAGTAGATAAGAAGATAAACTTAATCTCAATTCCATATATTAGGATAAGCCTCTGGTTTCACTATTCATTAAGATTATATGCATATTTAAAGTTATGGAATTACATACATGTAGATTTACCTAACATCAGTTACCTATTATGTTTATAGTCAAACACATAGATCTCTATCAATATAGTTATATAGACTAAGCTATCTTTGATACATGGCAACTATGTAAAATGATCTTGTTCGTTAGTCATCAGCTAATCTGAACCCAATAAGACTAGGAAAGTCGAGTGAAGTCAATGCTTTCAACCAATTACTAAACTACAAGCAATAAAAACAACCCCTCCTAAAATAGCACAAGCAATGCTTAACATCTCCTTCAAGTGGCAAAGTGCATGAACATATGTGCTATAGAACCCCACGGAAAGTAAAGGATTACCAAAGTGACTCAGCATGTGTGCCACTATGCCAAGTTAATATAACCATGCCTCCACATGTGTGGAAAGAGAGGGAGCTCAAGGAATATGATGTGTCAAATCAACAATACTCCTCGGGATCACCATCCTGCATAAAAATATGCAGCAACATGGCCCTTAAAACCAAGATTGGACGTTCGACAACTTGCACATAAGATGTCAAATAAATCGGGAAATTGATACTAGCACTTCTATTATGATATTTGCATTGTAATATTATCTCAAGTGGATGTAACAGGTTATATAATGTATAAAGCAGGTATGCTTGTAGGATTTTTTGGCTTGACCCTTGATTTGGGATAAGTAGGAACAAATGAATGTACTAACAAATGTCCCATAATATGGGAATGTAAGTGATGGTTGAAATACATTGTATTTTTCGTTTATATAGCAGACCACTCGAGCACAAGGTGACAAATCATTAATAACAAGTCAAAGACATGAGAATCATTTACAAATAAATAAATGTAAATAAATTGTATTTTATTTGAAAATGATCCAGAAATGCTAAATCTGTTGCATTTTCCAGAAATGCTAAATCTGTTGCATTTTAAAGAATAGTATTAAATACCACGGTTTTTCCCATTATCGAGATCTTGATAAAACTGGGTTTAAAAGGAAACTACATACTATTCTTTACAAATGGAAAGTCATTTGTATAGCTATCGGCTTCCTGAATTTATAATGTCTAGTTTTGTAGTGTGCGTGAAATTTTTAGAAATCTATTTGCCCTCACAAAAAAGTTTAAAAAAACAGACAGAGGTTTGTCCAGACTAACCTGTGTAAAGAAGTTTGAAGCTTGCAGCCGTTCTAAAGCAAGATGCCCAAAGCGTTTAACAAAAGCAATGTAACTCGCCTGTAACAGTGAGCAGAATGTAACGAAACCGTGGAACAAACCCGTTTCAGGTAGACAACAGCACCAGACAAATTCCTTTTCAAACCTCTGCGCAACCAAGAACAAACCCGTTCCAGATACAGAACAACACCAGACAAATTCCTTTTTAAACCTCTGGGCAATGCAACTCACCTATAACAGCGAGCGGAATGTAGCGAAACCGTGGAACAAACCCGTTTCAGGTACATAACAGCACCAGACAAATTCTTTTTCAAACCTCTGGCCAACTTGACGACAGTATAATAAGGGTGTGAGAACTCGGTGGGTTTCTGGTATCGAGACAGCAGCACATGAGCATCATGAGAAAAAGGCAGCAGCTAAACAATTGTAAACAAAACATTGATGGTGTAAATACGAAAAAGAAGACGGGTCTATGTCAAGTCTTCATCATTCAGTAGCCTCAGAGCGCTAGGTTATCATTACACTCTAATGCAACAATAAATCTCGACGTCACAGGTTGGTGACGAAATGCAATATGATAGCGTTAGCGCAGATTCCACCACACATCGGGCCATAGTGCATTCGCCCTGTCTCATGCTGAGCTAGGAAACCCACCTCAGGAGTTGTCGTTTCAAACTAAGATGAAACCATGGGAGCATCGTCACCCTGGAACAACTCAAACCTTATCGATTCATTTGAAGATTCACAAAATAAAATACGCTATGAAACCCTAAAACTGACTGAGGAGGTGACGCAGCAACTGTCTTTCATAACCGCTCAATATTTTATGACTTGAATGTTGGCTTCAACCTGTCTATTCACTGAAGGAATGGATTTAAAGTTATTATCAAAGCTTCCTCTGGCTATGGAGATAGAATGTAAGTGATTGGCGTATTCATTAACAGTAGTTAAACTGTTAACTAAGCCAGCGAAGATGTTGGTGAATTTCGATGGAAAACCTATTGTGAACACCTGCAATGTCCTATTCACTGTCATGTCAATTGCTCTAAGTTCTGTGATGCATTAAACTAATAACCAGACCCTGACGGCATCGCACCGCCGGCTCTTGGGGTACCCATTTCAAGACTTACGTCATCATTTCAGAGCGAATGAGGTTTGAAATAAATCATTTTTTATAAAATTTAGTTTATAACAAGCTCAAAGGCACACTGTATAACTCTCCATTACATTCCAGGCTCCACAACTACACTCGAACTACATAACCCTCCAAAGAAATTGTTGACACACAAATCAACCCCTGACCCGCACGAAAACACGCCATAGCAAGCTGAAATCAAAATCCCAAATTCAAGTCCGAACGAAAGCGCTCAAAATGAAAACCGAGAAATCGTTCTTCGTAAATTTCCCCTAAAAACGGTCCATAAAAGCTACAAAACCGGCGGCATTCCTTTATGCTGAGATCGTTCTCGATCTTAAGCAAACCGCGCTCTGAGCTCAAGGGTTTGCAACTCCATTTCTGTTATTTTCTTCGGCCCCAAGACCTTAGCACAGAATTTATCCACAACAAAGTTATTACATAAATAGCCATATGAAAAAGAACCATGTATGCACAGGGACAAAGCCTTTTCAAACAAAATACGAAACTAAAAACATGTAAACAAAGCATAGATGTATACATACCGAGAATGAGCATATATACACAAGTTCGTAGATAAATAAACCTTGAATCTACGTGAACTAAGGCAACAAAGGCAGAGGAATAGGAGATCCGCGACCTTGGACTTCTCCTTCTGCTACTGCTGCTGCCGCTCCTCTGTCTGTGTCTGTGTGTTTTGTTTTGTGTTCTTCGCCCAACTAAGATGAAACCATGCGAGCACCAATACCCTGGCACAAGCCAAACCTTATGAATTCGTTTGGAAATTCACAAAATAAAATACGCTATGAAAGCATAAAACTGACTGACCAGGTGGCGCAGCAGCTGTCTTTCATAGCCGCTCAAGATTTTATGACTTGAATGTTGGCTTCAACGTGTCTATTCAAGGTAGCTTCAACGCACTGTTCACTGTCATGTCAATTGCTACAATTTCTATGATGCATTAAACAAATGAGCAGACCCTAACAGCATCGCACCACCGGCTCTTGGGGTGCCTATTTCAAGACTCAAGTCATCATTTCACAGGGAATGAGGTTTGACATAAATCATTTTTTATAAAATTTAGTTTAATAAAAAACAGATTATAACTATGTAAAACCATATAGATAAAAAAAAAAATAAACTCGAGTGCAAGGTAAATTAAGTAGATTAATTAATAGGGTACGAGCGATCCATATATTTCCTGCCACGTAGGACATAATAATAATAATAATAGCATGAGTATGATTGTAACTTGGAAATGATACTCTAATTAAAACCTCATTGTTAGAGACAACCTGAAAGATGCTCTAGCATTGCTCGCAACCAGGCCTGGAATTTAACGGCCTAGAGAACGTTTTTCTAGTTCTTAAATGTATTTGACAGTAAAAAAAAATGCTGGCAGGTCAACAGCTACGTCCATTAACAATTTCAAACCGTTGATTTGACGTTTACAGGGTTAAGGTTCACGCCATAAATTTTAATAAGTGGCGATCACCGTTTGAAAAGACAATTCAAGCAAGCAGACTTGCAGTGACCCATTCCATGCACCAACACGATAGCAGCTACAAAGGTGAATGCACAACAATAATTGACATGCACCTGGATTTGGCAGGTGCATTGACATGCAAACATGTAGCAACAACATAGCAGGGAAGAACAGTAAGCACAAAAAATGCTAGCATATAGACAAACATAGAGCAACACGACGGGCTGTTTTTCCTTCCACTTAGAGAGGCCTTGTAAAAAAAAACTAAATCAGATACTGCTATGAAATTAACACACAAACATAGTTCTATTCGGGCCACAAGATAATGATAATAACATACACAAAATGCATAATGCATAGAACTAGCAGGCACACAAAAGTAAAAAATGCTACTAATAGTAATCTTATGCATGAATCAAGAAAAAATGCTAGACTTGTGAAAGAAGCATTTTGGTGCATATCAATGGCTGCCTGACGCAATGAAGATGCCTCTTCTTCCTTCAAGTTAGTGTTTGCAATTTAGAGCAATTTTGATCTTGCCTCAACAAAGAGAGTCAACATTTCAATATTGCTCTCCCTGTTTTTTAATTCTATAGAGGGCATCTCCAAACTAGAAATTCCTTTGAGAAGTCCAAAGCAAACAACATTGTTAAAATAATGGTGAAAACCCATGACAGCGGTTGTCGAGGTACCTCTCATCTCCTCAAGACTTTCATTTAATTTATTTTTTATAAAATTACTGCATTTTGTTAGTTTGTCCTCTCTAAGTTCATTGGTGAAACTTCATCAATTCGATCATTAGTGAATTACGTATGAGAAAATCCCTAAAATGATATATCTGTGGAAATCAACCATACTCCGGCTTTAAAAATATGAAAAGTTTACACTCAGATCAGTGGAAGTTTACATAATATTTGCATGCTTTTTAGGTTTGGCTATGTATACATAAAGCTTCGACAGAGAACATGGGATAAAAGTCCAATGGTCTCTAGGGTTTTAGCCTATTTTTTATGAATTTTATGGTATATTAATTTGACACTCTTTAAATTTGTTTAAAACGTAAACTGAAACGGATAGAAAATACAAGACCATCATCAAATTTCCGTTTGATACGCAAAATAAATTTGAATTTCCAGGCCTTCTCACAACCTCCAAGGGTTGCAAAGCGAAATATTCAGGGAACAAAACAAAAATGGTGAGTCTTGAGAGGCTTCTCCAAGGAGAAAACCCTCATTGCATCTATCGAGGTTGAAGTACAATATATTTAAATGGATATTAAGACCCATGAACTACCAACTTTTTCATACGCATTGAGTTATCAACCAGCTAGCTGGCTATATTAATGATCATCGTAAACATAAGCTCCACGATGGACAATATCAACGATACATGCAGTTACAATGCGACGTGGAAGCATAACTTATGGTTAAGCGAGATCATGCTAAGATATCCAGGTTCGAATCCATAACTTATGTAATCATTGAGTACCTGCAAAAAAATTTAATATGCTTTAGCTTAATGCTAAGCAAGCCACCCAACGTGGCATCATAAACAAGCTCAAAGGCACAGTGTATAACTCTCCATCATATTCCAGGCTCCACAAGTACACTCGAACTACATAACCCTCCAAAGAAATTGCCGACACATGAATCAACCCCTGACCCGCACGAAAAATCCCTAAAATGATATATCTGTGGAAATCAACCATACTCCGGCTTTAACAAGATGAAACCATGGGAGCACCGTCACCCTGGCACAAGCCAAACCTTATCAATTCGTTTCAACACTCACAAACTAAAATACGCTATGATCTAGCAGGTGTCTTTCATACCCGCTCAAGACTTTATGGCTCGAATATTGGCTTCAACGTGGCTTCAACCTGCTGCTCCCTGTCATGTCAACCTGCGATGCATTAGACAAATGACCAGACCCGCACCGCCCCCATTTCAAGACTTACGTCACCACTCAACGTGGCTTCAACATCCTGTCATGCATTAAACAAATGAGCAGACGCTGACGGCATCGCACCGCCGGCTCTTGGGGTGCCGATTCCAAGACTTACGTCACCATTTCAGAGCGAATGAGCTTTGAAATAAATAATTTTTATAAAATTTAGTTTAATAAAAAAAACATTGCAACTATGTAAAACCATATAGCTAAAAAAAAATTGAACTCGAGTATGAGCTAGACTAGGTAGACTAGGTAGGTGATAATAGGGTCCGAGCGATCCATTTATATCCTGCTACGCAGGACATAAAAATATGAAAAGTTTATACTCAGATCAGTGAAAGTTTACATAATATTTGCATGCTTTTTAGGTTTGGCTATGTATACATAAAGCTTGCACAGAGAACATGGGATAAAATTCCAATGGCCGCTAGGGTTTTAGGCTAATTTTTATTAATTTTATGGTATATTAATTTGACACTCTTTAAATTTGTATAAAACGTAAACTGAAAGGCGCAGAAAATACAAGACCGTCATCAAATTTCTGTTTGACACGCAAAATAAAGTTGAAATTCTAGGCCTGCTCGCAACCTCCAAGGGTTGCAAAGCGAAACCTTTAGGGAACAAAACAAAAATGATGAGTCTTGAGAGGCTTCTCCAAGGAGAAAACCCTCATTGCATCTACCGAGGTTGAAGTACAATGTATTTAAATGGATATTAAGACCCATGAACTACGAACTTTTTCATGTGCATTGAGTTATCAACCAGGTAGTTCGCTATATTAATGATCATCGTAAACATAAGCTCCACGATGGACAATATCAACGATACACGTAGTTACAATGTAATGTGGAAGCATAACTTATGGTTAAGCGAGATCATGCTAAGATATCCAGGTTTGAATCCATAACTCATGTAATCATTGAGTACCTGCAAAAAAATTTAATATGCTTTAGCTTAATTCTAAGCAAGCCACCCAACGTGGCATCATAAACAAAAATAATGATATTCAATACACGTCAAGGAATTAAATTACACTACCAACTTGTGTGAATGCGAGAGGAGTAAAACCATGGGCAAAGATATTATGCGCGATATGAGATGTAATTGTTACATCTTAGACAAGCTCAAAGGCACAATGTATAACTCTCCATTATATTCTAGGCTCCACAAGTACACTCGAACTACATAACCCTCAAAAGAAATTGCCGACACACAAGTCAACCCATGACCCACACGAAAACACGCCACAGCAAGCTGAAATCAAAACCCCAAACCCAAATCCGAACGAAAGCGCTCAAAATCAAAACCGAGAAATCGTTCTTCGTAAATTTCCCCTAAAAACGGTCCATGGAAGCTACAAAACCGGCGGCATTCCTTTATGCTCACATCCTTCTCGGTCTTAAGTAAACCGTGCACTGAACTCAAAGGTTTGCAACTCCATTTCTTCTATTCTCTTCAGCCCCGAGACCTTAGCAGAGAATTTATCCACAACAAAGTTATTACATAAATAGCCATACGAAAAAACAAACTATGTATGCACAGGGACAAAGCCTTTTCAGACAGAATACGAAACTAAAAACCTGTAAAAAAAGCATAGACGCATACACACAGAAAATGATCATATATACACAGGTTCGTAGAGAATGAGCATAGACGTAAGCCTTTTCTTCGGCCCCGAGACCTTAGCAAACAATTTATCCACAACAAAGTTATTACATAAATAGCCATACGAAGAAAATCTATGTATGCACAGGGACAAAGCCTTTTCAGACAAAATACAAAACTAAAAACATGTAAACAAAGCATAGACGTATACACAAAGAGAATGAGCATATATACACAGGTTCGTAAAAAATGAGCATAGATGTAAGCCCTTTCTTCGGCCCCGAGACCTTATCACATAATTTATCCACAACAAAGTTATTACATAAATAGCCATACGAAAAAAAACTATGTATGCACAGGGACAAAGCCTTTTCAGACAGAATACGAAACTAAAAACATGTAAACAAAGCATAGACGTATACACACAGACAATGAGCATATATGCACAGGTTCGTAGATAAATAAACCCTGAATCTAACTGAACTAAGGCAACAAACGCAGACGAATAGGCGATCCGCGACGTTGGGACTTCTCCTTCTGCTGCTGCTGCTCCTCTCTCCGTGCATGAACAGGTAACAAACCCTGAATCTACCTGAACCAAGGCAACAAACGCAGACGAATACGCGATCCGCGACCTTGGACTTCTCCTTCTCCCAACCAAGATGAAACCATGGGAGCACCGTCACCCTGGAACAAGCCAAACCTTATCAATTCGTTTCAACACTCACAAACTAAAATACGCTATGAGCTAGCAGGTGTCTTTCATACCTGCTCAAGACTTTATGGCTCGAATGTTGGCTTCAACGTGGCTTCAACCTGCTGCTCCCTGTCATGTCAACCTGCGATGCATTAAACAAATGACCAGACCCGCACCGCCCCCATTTAAGACTTACGTCACCACTCAACGTGGCTTAAACATCCTGTCATGCATTAAACAAATGAGCAGACGCTGACGGCATCGCACCGCCGGCTCTTGGGATGCCGATTCCAAGACTTACGTCACCATTTTAGAGCGAATGAGCTTTGAAATAAATAATTTTTATAAAATTTAGTTTAATAAAAAAAACTACAACTATGTAAAACCATATAGCTAAAAAAAAATTGAACTCGAGTACGAGCTAGACTAGGTAGACTAGGTAGGTGATAATAGGGTCCGAGCGATCCATTTATATCCTGCTACGCAGGACATAAAAAGAGAGGAATGACGATGAAATTACTTATGAGTTTTTGTGGATTCCTATACATATTTCGTCACCTTTTATTAGTGGATCATGGGGGCATGCTCACATCTTGAATTCATTATGGGGCATAGTCTGTCAAGTACTCATTGAAACCATAATTGAATATCGCAGATTTTTACTTTAGCTCCCAATAATTCCCTTATCATGGACATTGAAACAGATCAATAAAACAAGGGTTGAGTTGTATATTCATGACTAGTGATCATTAGTAAATATATTTATACATGGATTTTAAATTTCTTGATTTCTTTCCTAAAGAGTTATGTTTTTATCAATTATTGTACTAATAGTTTCTTTATTCTTAACCACTTGTTTAAGATTGATCAAGGATACTTTACTAGTAATGGACCTTATGGAGAAAGATAGACTATTTATAAGGATATGGGTCCTTGCTTTTGATCTACATTCAAAATCGTTATTCTCTAAGATTGATCATGCATACTTTATTAGTAATGGACCTCGATTTATGGAGACAGATAGACTATTAATAAAAATGTGGATCCTTTTTTTAATCCACATTCAAAATCATTATTAAATATTTTTATATGGGTAGAAATACAAAATCTTCTTCTTGAATATTGGACCATGAGTCTCTTTTGTCCATTTGAAATTTCCATGTAAATTAATTTAATTACTATATGTGAAAAATAATATAATACCTCAAAAACTTGGATCTACATATATGTTTATTTAATTAGAGAGATTTTAAATTAAAAAGTATTCGAGAGAGAAAAATGTAACCGGACACAACTACTGTATTATGAATATGATTCCTTATGCAATCCATATTTCAAGAATAAGCATGTATATATCTGTTTTCCTTAAGGTAAAGAACCTCAAGCTTAAAAACTAAAAGAAAAATAAATTTAGTTGGTTGAAAAACTTAGTGATGAACCATCATATCATAACATTTGGAAGAATACAAGGGAATTCCAACCAATATATATCCTACAAATGATATAGTGATATTATGTAGAGTGTTACATTCATATTGATATAAACATGACTAAATAGGTGTATTTGGAACTAGAATGTTTCACTAAAAAACCTTTGCTTTATATGGCTCACATTAAAAAACAGGATATTAACTGTTGATAATTTTATTAGTAGAGGGGGTATTTGACCGAATGTATGTTCCCTTTTCCTTCATGATGCCGAATCAGTAGAACATTTATTTGCTAACTGTCTGATCACACTTCAGTTGTTGTGTGCGGGATCCGAGTATTGGGGCGTAGATTTTAGTTTGAATCAAGGGACTATTGAAGACGTATTATCCAGATGGCATCGATGGCATAGAGATCACATATCATTCCCCATTTTATTCATATGGGGTATCTGGAAACAAAGGAACCATGTATTGTTTGATGCCTTTGTTTATAAATTTTCTTTCTCACTTCAATACATTTTGCATATTCTATCGGGTTCTATTAAAAAGAAGACTGTGATTAATGAAAAACTGTATCTTGCTCCTCAATTATCGGATACAAATCCTATAGGATTTTTTGATGGTGCAGAACAGTATGGAAAATGTGGGGCACATTGTGTCTTAATCATTTCAAGCAGCTGCCATTATGAGCTATCGCTTTCCTGTGGTTTGGGTAGTAATATGAGAGCATAACTCTTGGCGTTGTGGGTCCTTTAACACTTCACCAACACAAATAATATCTCTAAATTGCAAATTTTTGGTGACTCTACTGCAATTATTGATTGGGTTCTTCATAAGAGAACACTTTGTGTGGATTCCTTAGAGGATTGGAAAAGAAGAATTAGCACACTTCTGGTTCATCTTAACAATATTAATATACAACATGTCTCTCAAACCTTTAATCAAAGGGATAAAATATTATCCAAGAAAGGATTTCTTTTGGCGGAAGGTACACTACAGGTTACTTAATATATTGAACAGAGGCCAAGGGAGTGTGTACTTTTTCGACTTTATTAACTTTTTGGGTAGATATTAAGTTATTGCATATTGTATTTTGGGCATAACATGGGTACAAATAACTAACGTTGATTTTGGAGAAAATGACTAAAAGCTCTAAATTGAAAATTATATATAAACTCTCGGAGTATACTAAAGAACACAGCATTATAGATATATTTTGAAACATATTTAGAACTTATTGTAGAAGATAGTCATGACTGAATGCATAGTCACTATCCAAGGGATAGGAAATACTGTAAGTTTCTTTGATTCACCTTTATGAATATAAAGAAATTTTTATTTTTATTTTTAGTTGAAAAAAAAAGCAATGACTAAATAGTCATCCTCTCCCTCTCTATTGTTAATTTCCTCACTTAACTATTTCATAGGGAAGATGAAAAATAATTTGATTTATAAAGAAAACTTGTGTTAGTATTTTCATCAAATGATTTAATGTCTTTAGTTTTCGTAGATATTCTAACAACTTCACAGATATCTAATATTTTTTATATAAAGAAACAAAAGGAAGGAAAGGGGCATTCCATCATCTGAATGACCATCATCTAATATATTAATAAGGACACATTTATGCTATTATTGCACTGAGAGGAGCGAGGTTCTCTACAACTCAGTATGGGGTATATGTTCTCATGTAGCATAGCATTATGTCAAAAGTAAAAAGTAATTAAAAGTAAAATCATGTAGGATCATGAAATAAATGAAAAATCCATGTATGCTCCTAAAACAAAAAATTAGACAAGCATAGATCAAACTTATATCCGGATCTATCAAGTACAAATAGGTATCAAATTTCTAGAGGTGTAATTTTTTTGGGGGGTGTGTAAAAAATTTAAGATAAAAAAAAAATTACATCACAAGAAATTGGATCCCTCTCGGTACTTGATAGATCTGGATTTAAGATGGATCAATGTTGATTGTAATTAAATCAAGTTGGTATGTTACATTTTGTCATGCAAAATTTGTAATCAATCATTAAATCATTTTAATGTAAAAATGTTAAAATTTGATTATCTAACTCAAAATATGTAATTTAAAGTGTAAGGTTTAAACATTTAATATAAAATTTTAAATAGACTAAAATAATTTATAAATTTTCATGAGAATATAAATATTTTATAAAAAAAACTTCTAACTAATAGTTTTAAATTGTATATTCACATAATAAGTTATATGAGTAATTAAGTTAGACATCCATTAGTGAAATATTTCGATGTTTGTTTTTATATATATTTATGTTTATTATGTTATAATGAAAATGATTTTGGAATTGTAACATGTGTTGGTATAAGTTGGCTCATAATTCAATTCTATGCTCTTGTTTCTCACAAACCAGTATTTCATTCTAACTAGTCTCGATAGTTGTGTCTTGATATCATCCTTAAAACATATATTTTCCTGAACAACTCTTAGAATTTAGTGTTTTCCACCTTAATGTGACCATGGATAAAATAATAAGGATGCATGAATAGAATGGAAAATTTTACTAAGTTGATGAATAAGGATGCATGAATATAGTGGTAAACACCTAATGATAGAGTAAAAGTTCAAGGTCATGCATTAGTTGTTATTTATTCATCATAAGCCACATGGATTATTTATTTAGGAACCTCGAATCATATGGAATCATCATATGATTCCTTCACTTATTTGGAGATATGCACTGATCCTTCCATCTTGATGGGATATTATACACTTGTTGATGTTTTGGGGAAAGGGAGAATTGATTTAGAACATGGTCACTCTTCGAATGTGATGCATGTACCCTCAATGTCCATAAATCTTCTCAAAATATATTAAATCACACATTTGAGTGTTGAAAAGAGGGTTGAATTTTCTTCAAACTAAGTGGTAATATTGAAAAACTTTAATGGGACAATTTCTTTTGTTGGGGTTGTAGATCATCAATCTAGGTTAAATATAATTTTTACCATTTCATTCCTAAATCTAAAGCTACTACATTTTTAACCCATGGTATTGAGGGCAAAAGGTCGTGGCATGAGATATTTGGGCATCTCAATTATAGGTACTTGTAGCAGCTTAGCATGCAGTGGCATGGTAACAATGTTGTCAAACATAAAATTTCAAATGGAATTTGTTAAGGATGCATATTTGGAAAACAACATAAAGATAAATTCAATAAGGGGAAGTCTTGGAGAGAATATTTATCCCTTTAAATTTCCCATAGTTCCATCATAGGACCATTCCCTCACCTTTCCATGAGTAGGGAAAAGTATGTGTTAACCTTCATTGATGATTTCTATAGATTTAACTGGGTGTATTTTCCAAAATAGAAATCCGAAGTATTTGAGTGCCTCAAAGACTTCAAGGCTTTAGCATAGAATAAGTCAATGTAGTAGATCAATGTAATATGCATATATAAATAGGAATAATATTTGAATAAGTATGTAAAACAACAATGTTCAGAAGAAGGTATCGAATTGAAGCACACATTGACATATACACCCCAATAGAATGGTGTAGCTGAGATGAAGAATAGATCTATAAAAGAAATGGTTAATTGCATGCTTCAAGACACATATCTTACTCCCAAGATATGGGATGAAACCATTTATTGTGTAGAATACATGCATAACCATGTACCACATAAATATTCGAATGTAGTCACACCTTTTGAGGCTTGGACCAGTAAGAAATTGGAAGTCACACTTTTTTGGGTTTTTGGATATTATGCTTCATGGGAACACATACCAACAAAGAAGAAAAGGGATATTGAAACCTAAATTCAAGAGACTATATTTGTTGGGTATCCAAAATTCGTAAAGTTTTATATGCTTGCAAACCCTCTTACATAGAAACACATCATTGAAATAAGTGTTAAGTTCAAGGAAGGCCCCTTGCATGAAATTGAAGAGGACCCTGTTGCACATTCTTCCATTTCTCTTGATGTTGATTTCAATAATGATTCCTCAATTAATTTAGATCTTATTTCATATTATGATGGGGATTAGAATGATATTAATGGATATGTTATTATATATCCAACTTTGATACCTGTTTGGGTAAAGGAAACACTCCAAGATGATGGAGATTTATTATGTGATAGAGTGGATCCATAGACAATTAGAAAACAATTTTTGGGTGAACCTCATGCATTCTTGTTGAGGGAAAAATGGCCACAAGGGTGAGTAGTCTTCCCTGTTTGAGTTAATCCTTGAGGTTGCAACAAGGACCCAATATTTTGAATTGTAAGTTTGTATCCCAAACTCCAAATGGAAAAGCAAACTCTAAACAAGAAATAAAAAGAAACTAACATGAATTAAAAGGGACAAGTGGAAATCAAAACAAAATAACAAGAGTATTCCAAAGCAGTTGTTGATTTCCCAATAATCCATCTAAATACAATGGTCTCACCTCAGAGGTGAGGGATTCAGATGGAGTCCAACAATATCCTTTATGGAGGTCCTTTTTGTCAACACAATTTCAAGATATCTAGCGTAGAACAAACGACAAAAACTTACTTCTTAGAGGAAGAAAGAAAGGGAGTTTTTGCATGCCAACTTGAGGTAAGAAGTGGATTGAAAGATGAGCTCTCAATGCAATTTTTGCAGCATAAATTTTTCTATGATTTTATCCTATAGAATGCATGTCCATGGCTTCATTTTATAGGACAAATGTAGGCCAATAATCATCTATATCCAAATGTGATCACCCTTTCTATTGAACTAGTTATAAAAGTTCAAATTTTGGAGCCAAGGGAGCCATTATGAGCCTTGAATGTCCCATGGAAATAAGTGGTCCCATAATTTTGACAGTCGCAAAAATTTCAAAGGAGAATTTGTGTGGGTCATTGAACATATATTCACACTAGTAGCATAGGAGTTCAGTGCAAATAGTTGCACGATTTTCCATACCTACTGCCTTTGTCATTATAAGGTTCAATTTATCTTCTGGATCTAAGGAGGATGTCTTTAGTGAGATGCATGATGTATGTTGATCATGCCTTTTCGCAATATTATCCAAAATTTCACATGTGTGTGAAATTCAAGTGTTAACAGATGCCCCCTGATGTATGAGGTTTGGAGGGTACTATAGAGACAAAATGCATCATTGTTTATTTCTCTCCATGTTCTAATAAGTTATCAAGCACTTGTGGGTAAAAATACCTTCCCATCAGGAAGGATGTTGGTGATGATCATCGAAGGTGTAAAGAATGAATTTTGTTTTACACAAATGGGATAGGAATATGCTCATGAAAAAATTGTTAGAATAGATTACAATAAGAGGAGACTGAGGGTTCAAATCTTGATAGTATTGCTACAAGGATGAAGGTGGATTCAATCCTTACATAAGTAAATGGATCCTAGAAATGATGTTACCGATATCAAAGAAGAGACTCTTGATGACCATGAACATTCCACTGGGGTGGGGGACTTGAATAATAATGAAGTTTTTGGATGGAGGAATTTAGTATATCAGATGTGTTATTGCCATGAATCATAAATGTGAAAACTATTACCATCAGAATGAATGAATCCCCTTGATGTGCTAGACTTGTTGGAATCGAGGATATGGGATACCACTAAGTTAGCGAGAACTAATGAATCTACCTACTTAGTTCAAGGTGATCCCGCATATTGATGATAAGGGATCCCAAGATACAACTTGTAACTATTGAAACTATTAGAATTGGGTGATATAATGTTGATGAGAGCTGAAGCGACTGATAATACAAGGGACTTACCTCAAGAACCAAGATCATTTTGTAACCAACTGGGACATTAATAGACCTGGCACAAGACTGATTGATAAGTGTGGGGCTCATAACTCCGCTTAATTGATGTAAAATAGGTGAGTGGTTTATGGAAGCATTCTTCAAATGGTGATGCAAGGTGTAATAGAGGGAAATAGACTACAGATGAAGGGATTTATCATAGATGCAATACAGATGGGGTAAGATGAATGAAAAAATGAACAATGTTCGGATTAGGTAGAATCAAGGGAATTAGTCAAGGGAGGCTAGGGGGTGCTGCCAAAAGAATAATGTGATGGTGTTTCCATTGTTTTGGTTGAATTGAGGAACATTTATACATAAATATGGATGTAGTTCCCATGGTTTTGAGTGGTTTGGGGAACCAAATAATTATATCGGAAGGATTCCCATGGTTTTGAGGGAGTCAGGGAATCATTTTGTTGATGATGTAATGGTTTTGTGCAAACAAGAAGATGGGTTCCTTGTAAATAAATTTCATGCAGAATGTTCCTACATGAATAACTGAATTGGATTGGTGTCTCCAGAGGGTGGGGCTCTGTTGACAAAGCTACTTTCGATAAGGGTTCACTTCATACTATTGTCAACAAACCGTCACTAAACTCCCTTATGCACCGGCCAAAAAAGGTTTTACCCTTTCCAACAACACTCGCAGAGCGAGTGAGGTCTCACCCAAGATTCCCAAGGGGGCTACAGGAACCAAGTTTCCGCAGTGGATTTGAGGACATGCATTAAACACACATTTCACTTGCAGAAACCAGAGATTATGTCTTCTGCACTATACTAATATTTCATCATTTTCATATTCATCAATCGCAGCATCAACACATAATAAACATTCACATCAACATGATCTTACATGAACAACAATTACCAAACCCATAGAGCATTAAACATCTTAGAAACATTCGCATTCATCATCTCACAGAAACAAAGAAAAAGATAGAACCATAATCAAACATCTTCATTCATTAAAACCTGCAGAATGACCTTCACAGAAACAGTCAATACATCATATCGCAGATACAAAAAGGATCAACAACCGGATCAGAACTCAAAAGGTCGATTGTTCTTTTCATTAATGGATTCCCTTAGGATTACAATCATACTCCTATTTATACCAAACTAAGTGGTTACAAAATGGTCCACATGACCCTTATCCAACTAACTATCTACTTCCGTGCTTCCGCTTTCTTCATGAATGACCCTTCCTTCCGTGAATTATCCCTTTCGCAGTTGTCGGCTTCCACACTTCCTGCGGACTAATCTGGTGCCAACATGACCCCAGCACAAACTTGTGGCTCGCCATCGAGCCACCTCAGCTAGACATCGCTGGTATTGGTATCGCTTGTCACTTTGGTAAAATTCTTAAGCTATTCTTGACGTCTGGAGCTCGCTATCATGTACTTCTCGAACTCATCCTCGAGTCTCTTGAAACCTTGATCATCTACCTCGACCTCATCCTCCATTTCCTTCAAACCTTGATCATCTACCTTGAAATAATCCTACAATATCTTCAAACCTTGATCATCTACCCCTGCTGCACTTACTCAGGTGCTTCAGGCTTGCTGCGACCTGGGGACCAGTTTGTTGTTGTTGCCAAATCGTGAAACGGGCCAGCTGCTCTGGCACATCTGTTTCACACATTTGACCATCCACTACTGGAGCCAGCGGGCCTTCGCCATTGGTGTTCTAGTGGTCGGGGAAACTCTGGCCCTTCTAACTACTACCGCACTCTTAGACATCTCGGGTGATACCTCATATTTGTTCCACCCAAGTGTCTGCACTGCTTCCTTCACTAGTTGTTCATGCACGATCATTGTTCTTGCTCTTAGCGCACCTAGAGTGCTCCTGCTTGAAATGAATTGCACCATTGCAACTATCTCACTTCCCTTTTCCACAGCTTTTTTGGGGTTTCTCACCCAACTACCTATCTCCCTGCATCTAACTTACTGACTTGCATCATACAACCCACTAATATGCCGCTTCGTATTCTCCCTACTTCTACGTAGGTTCTGCCATTCTTACACCGGTATGTATGCTTGCTTCTTGAAACTTACTCATCATTTGAAAAATATTATCCACAATCAATCGAATTTGTCATGATAATTCTCCGATGTCTTCTGGTGATGCCGATCCATAGTGAGCCTACTCAGATTCAAATCCCCCTTGCTAAAACGTGTGAAGCATCGACGAGTGGCCTAGCTGGCCATGCCTCCCGCATGCTTTCCACTTTTTGTCATCATTGTTTTTTTTTTAACCTGTGTTTCTCAACCACTATTTTCCTGATCATGGCGATAGGGTTTCAACTGATTCCTTTTTACTATCTTAGGAAACAACATGCCATCTAAAATTTTCAACTGCACCACACCTTCGTCAGTAACAAAATCTATGATGTAGGGACCTAACCAATGCAATCGTAACTTACCTGGGTGCTTAGAAAACGTACTGTCATATAGAAGAACTGTATCCCCGCGCTGAAAGTGCTTTTGTTTAACATGGAGATCGTTCCAAGCCTTCTGTCGGTCCTTTTGTACCTTTTGATGAAAGCCTGTGATGAACCAGTCCTCATCAAGCTGCACCAATTATGCCAACAGTTCTTCTAATGCTCCATCATCACTCATAGTTGTGACAACTGCAATCTGCATACTGGGGGCGATATACTCCATCGGTATTACGGCTTCCTTCCCGTAGATGAGTTTGAATGGTGTTTGGCCAGTCAAGTGTTTACAAGTTTTGCGATATGCCCAAAGTATTACAGGGATCTTCAAATCCCAATAGTCCTGATTCGTGTTACATACCTTCATGAGTGCATGCTCCAGGATTTTGTTAAATGCCTCTACTGTTATGTTTGCTTCCGGATAGTAAGGGGTGTTATTTCTGTGTTGTATTTGAAATTCCTTTGTCATTGTTGCACTTGTTTGATTAACAAAATGAGTCCCTTGGTGACTCATCAATATTCTTGGACACCCGAACCAGGTGACCACATTGTCAAACAGGAATCTTGCTACCGTCGTAGCTGAGAAATCCTTCATTGGTGCTACTTCTTCCCATCGCGTCAAGTATTCCATCATTATAATTATGTAGCGCAACCCTGTTCTTTTTCCTGGTGATTTTATGGGTCCCACAAAGTCAATTTCCCATTTGTCGAAATCCTGCATTGTCAATTGAGGTACTAGTGGCATTTCATCCCTTCATGATGGCTTCCTTGTCCATTGACATACATTGCAGCTTTTAGCGTAGTCTGTAGCATCTCCATGCGTCGTGGTCCACCATAGTCCTACTCGCAGGATCTTCCTCGCAGTGGCACATCCTCCGTAGTGTCCTCCAACGATCCCTTCATGAGATTCCACAAGAATCCTCTGTTGTTCATGCATAAGGATGTATTGTCGAAGTATCTTGTCTGGACCCATTTTATACAATTGTCTTGCAATCAATTGAAAGTCTACAGCTCTAACAACTAGCTACTTCCCTGACTAAATCCATGACAAGAGGTCTGGGTCTTCATTTAGTTGTACTGGCTTTACAATTATCTCAAAATCAAATTCTTGAAATAGTAATAACCAGCGACAGATCTTCCCCCCCAACACATGCTTGTTCACCAGGTATTTTAATGTTGAGTGATCGATGAACATTTTAAAATGGCCCCCTAATAGGTAGTGTCAGAATTTCCATAAGGCGTAGACCATCACCAACCCTTCTCGCTCTGTGGTTGTATAATTCTTCTTCGCAGTAGACAACTTCCTACTTGCGAAGGCTATTGGGTGGTCGATGTCTCCTTCTCCTGGTTGGGCCAAGATGATGCCTAATGTGACTAAGGATGCATCCTCGTGAACGTGAAACTCCATTGTCCAATCGCGAAATGCCAATATGGGTGCAACAACCATATTTGCTTTCAATATGTCCAAACTCTTATGGCACTCTTCATTACATTCAAAATTGGTGTCTTTCTTTAACAAATTCTCCATTGGTGTTGTGATTGCTGCATATCCTCTGATAAAATTCCTGTAGTAGCCTATGTGGCCCAGCATCACTCTCAATTTTTTGATTGTCATCAGTAGTGGGAGGTCGACAATAATGGCAATCTTCGCCGGTTCTACCAGCATTCCTTCCCTGCAGACAATGTGCCTGTAATGTCCCCAGCTTGACCCTATTGCATTAATATTGTAAATGATGTAAATATTGTTATTTAGTCATGGTGAGGAGCTCAAGGCCAAGGCCCCGCCATTGATTTAATGTTCTATGTATCGGCAATTAGAATAGATGCATAGAGTTCTTGTGCTAGCTGTGCACAATGTAAAAATCAGACATCATGTAAATATCCCATTTCAATAAAAAACCCACAACCAGCTACGCAATGCAACAAAGAGATGGGGCATGATCTTTACAAGGAATAAGGGGGGGGGGGGGAATAACCCAAACCCTTGAACCATGGTGTTAAGCCATTTCATTGAGGAAAGCCATGAACTCTCAACTACCCATTTTGGGTTATGAACCAATTCATTTAATTCTCCCAAGAAATTGGTTAAGGCAGTTAATGCCTTGGAAATGAAGAAGTATGGGCAAGCCATTTTCGTGCATGGGCAAGCCATCAACCTGGAAATTCGTGTTTTTGCTTGTTGGGCAAGAAAACAACCACGAAATGGTGCCCAAAACCATTATGAAGGGGGAGTCTTCACTCACTCACGCAGTTGGAGTTAGATGGGCCTTTCCCTGCACGTATTTCATCCAAATCCTGCATTTTTCCATGCCTGGGAGTTCGTTTTTTCATATACGGTAGCCTGGGAGAGAAGGGCCACGATTTGGGGACTGTATGGAGGTCGTTTTTGCCCCGAATGTCCAAGGACATTTTTCTAAAAACGGATTGGCTTCCCATGGTTGTTCCCCATCTTCCCATTTCGTTTTTGTGTGTTCCTACGTTTTTCTGAGTGAGTTGAAACCCCAATCTCAGGCATTCCACTGTGGAAAGCGTTTTCCTCATGCCCAGTAATTGTGGTTTTGTTGTTAAGTGTATCCCGTTTTGGATTTGAACCTGTGAGCAGGAGCCTCAAGAGTGGAAGAGGACAAATTTGGCTTGATGAGCCAATGAAGTATCCATAGCTCCATGATTGAGCCACTAACCTAGTAATCCACCTCTTCCCATCTCTTAGCAGCCTGAGAAACCCAACTGCTGGTTGGCTTGGCTGATTCTGGCATGTCTTTGGCTATGTGAGAGCCTGTTTTCCCCTTTTTCCGTGTGGAGATCATGCCCAGCTCGGGGGTGGCAGTGATGCTGAGAGATTGAGGAGCACACTGGCCTACGGTTGGGTGGAACGTTGCAGAAGCGTAGCTGGTTGTTTGGGACTACTTCATTAAGATAAGTATTCTCTTGTGTTTGTAACTTTGCAATAGTTCCTTTGATGAATAGCTGGAATGGATTATGGATGTGCTAATGAATTTACTTCCGCTGTGTATTCAACGATTATGCATTTCCATATGCCCTTTATAATTCGGCAAAGGTCTTTATTTAATGACTGTCACAGGAATTTTGAATTTATGTTAGATATCAGCATCATTCATTTAATCTCTGTTGTGTTCTATAGCATGCACATATACATGTCTTTGTATCAACGAGTTTGATTTTAATTAATATAGGGCTAACTGCCCGGATTGAGCACAATGATCCTCTCTATCACACTGGTATGATAGAGGGGACATTACAGTGCCCAAACAACATTCCCAACGAAGCACAAAAGATGCACTTTTTCAAGTTCAATGAGATCTGGTACTGTCGACATCGTTTCGTCATTAGCCTCAGGTTTGCGATGTGATATTTAACCAACCCATACACTGTCCAATCATCCATATAAACGGCAAGAAATTTATGAATGTAGTCTTTGAATGCAAAAACTACTAATCTTGAAAAAATTGTTGGAGCATTCTATAGTCCAAATGGCATCACTGTATACTGAAAGCAACCCCATTCTATGACGAATGTAGTCTTATGCTGATCTTTCTTCACAATTTGATCTAGTGATAGCCTGAAAACCCATCCGTAAATGAGTAGATTTCCTGACCTCCTACTCCTTCAAGCACCTCATCCATGAATGGTGTCGGGAATGGGTCGTGCAAGCATGCATCATTCAATTTCTGCAAGTCGACACAGATGCGGACTTCGCCAGTTTTCTTGTCCTGGACCACCATCGGGCTGATCCACTCAGATTCCTCTACTGCTTCTATGATGCCTGCTTCCAACATCCTTTCAATCTCGTCTTGCACTATCTCCTTGTGCCTTGGATTCAATCGGTATGGCTGCTGCTTGACTGGCTTCGCATTGGGTTTCTGGGGGATCTTCATTTATCCTAAGTCTCCAGAAATTCCTTTCATCTCTGAGAATTTCATTGGGAACATATCCTGAAACTCATGCAATAGATCAGTCATCTTTGCAATAGTGGAATCGTCCTAATTATCCCCAACGCTTACAAACTTTGGGTTCTCCTCCGACCCAATGTTTACTTTCTTGATCTTCAGCGGTTGTTGGAATTTGTTGGAAGGTATTTCTGGTGCCTCGACACTGCGACTTCCTTCTGAATCTGGTACATGCGTAGCCCTCGGATCGTCCTCATCATTCGGCTCTCCTGTGATGTTATTGCACTCCATCATCATTTCTGGTGTCATTGTCCACCGGATTTTTAATGGTTTCTCTGTCGGTATTGTTTCAAATATTTTCTCTTGAATCACCTGCAATGCACTATGGATGAAGGGGTTCTCATCTGAGAAACAAAACGTTTGGCTGAAGCCAATTGTTAAATGCTCCCAATAATTCATTTCGCGTCCCAATTCTGATGCGACATACCAACTCTATGGTATTTCATCCAGTGTGTGAACAAATGCATGTACCCATTCCTCTTTTTCTCGTAATCCCCATTTGCTTTCACACTCAGCCAGATGCACCTTCGGTTCACCTCTTCCATCAAACTTCTTTCCGTCAGATCCTTTCACATCGCCGAACCTAACCTCCATGAGGTGTCGAAATAGTGGCTAGTTCGTGATATTAGACTTGTGCGCCGCCCACTAGTGCGCAGGAGTAGCCTTCAAGGCTTCCTCCAAGGCCAATAGACGTCGCGGTTCTGCCACTTTTTCCTCAAATTCAGTGAGAAAGGTGCTCAAATTGGGCATTCCCTCATATGTTAGTAGCGCACACTCTTTTGTGGCTACCTATTGCAATGAATGTGTGATCTGGGCACACCTTCTAAATGACACTTCATGCATCCAGTTCTGCCAATTCTCTAGTGCCTCATTCGAATCCGATGACGCCGAAATGACACTGCACCATCCTAATTCTCCGTCTACGGTAGGATTACTGTAATCCTCAGATATATTGTATACACTATCCCATCCCTCTATAAATTCATCTCTCACTAGTTCAATGTATCATTGCCCTTCCGCAGGATCCAGAGGTGCAATGACCCTCATCTCGCAATTCTCGAATGACATAGTCCACTTCTTGAAGTTGATAAGCACTAGATTATCGATTTCCTAATCAATCCCTAGCAGCGTTGGGTAGGGGCTGGTATTGTTCATGATTTTAATTACATGAAAATATGCATAAGTCTTGAGACCCTCAATCTCGACTGGAAGCTGGTACACTCAACCAAGTGGAATAACATTACTCTGATTTGATAATCGCAGTTGTACTGGTGACCAGGCCAATTGCGGTTTCCCAATTGTCTCCCATGTCTGCTTGGTCAAAATGTTGACGTCCGACCCCAGGTCCAAGATAATTGAGTCAACATCAAATGTTCCAATTTGTTCCAACATTCGCATCTCTCTCCCGGTCTTCCTCTTGTATATGCGATTGACCTTTGTTCCTGGCGTACACCCTCCCGTCGAGTCAACAGATTAGATATCTCCTTCAGTGCGTCCTGATCCTTTGCCAACTCCAGGAAAATATTCAAGAAATATTTTAAGGTGTTAGCCTTTCCCCATGACTTCATTACGTCGAATGTCATTGGCATGTCGTAGGTAATTTCTTCCTGAAGAGGTAATTGTCTCCTCTGTCTCATCACCTCCTGCGCTTCCAAGAAAACATCCCTTTCGACCTCCGCGTGAAAGGTGACATGCTTCTGTACTTTTGGTCAGACAGTAGCCCGTGACCCGTCAGCTCCCGTCATGGCTCCTCCTCCTGTCACTACCCCAATAGTCTCATGGTGTCTTCAAGCCTCCGTTGATATCATTTGTACAGCCAGTGGATTCTGATTCTGGTTCTGTGGAGGTGGTGGCAGATTCTTGGTCTACCATTTTGCAATGAGCTGTGGACAGTCTTCAATGCCATGATCCATAGCACTGCAATAAGTGCACTATGGAACTGGATTAAGGAAATCCCTCTGATAGTGCCCCTACTACCAAAAAATGTAGCATATAATCGGTCCTTTTCCTCGTCCTATAGCTCCTCCTCGTCCGGCTCCAGCACCTTGACCTCCGCCGAATCCTCCTCTAGCCCCTCCACATAGTGTTCCATATGGTGGGTAATGCGGTTTCCCATACTGCGGATGTTGTAGTGGTCCATATGGTGGGTACTGCAGTGCTGGATATTGTGGTGGTCCATACTGTGGTTTCCCATACTGTCCCTGATCATACTGTTACGGTTGGTGATTATACTGGGCTGACAGTTGATTATACTGCTGCTGTTGCTGACCCGGTGCCTTTTCTTCTCCTTCCATGAAATATGTAGTTGCAGTCCTCTCCTGGAGTAGGCCATAAGGTATGCATTTTTTTTCATCGTGGCCAACCAATTTACAGAACTTGGAATATAAGTTTTTTGGTTTTGACACCATTTTCTACAGATAAATAGACTCTTATGGT
This sequence comes from Larix kaempferi, assembly GCA_027924585.1. Taxonomy (NCBI): domain Eukaryota; kingdom Viridiplantae; phylum Streptophyta; class Pinopsida; order Pinales; family Pinaceae; genus Larix; species Larix kaempferi. Next base: position 4,946,869 of record BSBM01000792.1, read on the forward strand.
CGATGGCCTCTTGTTTGGAAGATACGACACCAAGGTAGGACTCCCTAACTAAGGGGATTTGGTGCATCGAATTGCAAATACTCTCAGAAGTCTGGGCACTGATCCTTGTGGTGTCCCTCTTTCCTACTCCTGGTACACCAGACCTCTTCGCAGGCCTCTTTCCCTTTCTTCATGTCTTGCAGTTGGATCATCAAGTATGCTAGTTGCACCTGTATTCAATCCATACCCAACCCTGTTTCACCGATTGGTGAAACCTCCAACTTCATCGCAATCTCCGATGCTTTCGCTTGGGTCACAATCTTCTGTTGCATTAGTGGTCCACAGATGTGTGGTACCAATCCTGCAATGAACCACTACTTGTGTTGCATATCATTTATCCCAAAAATTACCTTCGCTATCAATGTTATGTATCGCTGATAAAATTCCCATACCGACTCATTTTGATATTGTTTGATTTTTTTGAGCTCGGTGACATACTTCGATTCCGACTTTGGCTTCCTGATATCATCGATCATTCCTGCATTGATCTGCGCCAATGACTTGGTTAGTGTTCCCACCGGAACCCTTGTAAACTTCATGAACCAATCTAGCGCATGGCCCCTAAGGTTCGTTGCTAGTTGTCCCTTTTTGATATCCTCATCCTAGAACTACTTCAAGGTCCATACTGCTTCACACAGAAACCAAAACTGCTCAGGATCCTCAGTCCCCTTGTCTTGGAAAGTGGGCCTTTTTGTGTCGTCTTCCATTATAACATTCCTACTGTTATTGTTTACTGATGTGCTACTTTTACCATTGCACGTAGTGAAACTTTGCGAATAGCTTGTGTTTCTTCCTATAACATTCTGGGTAGTGCGCAGGGTTGCAGGTATGTTGTAACTTACGATCCATCCCTCTTCTGCTTCTGGGGTAGCCTGGTCACCGTCTTCGTCTCAATAGGGTCGCTTTCTCCCTTCTGGTCCTGTTTCATAGTCTTCTATTCCGGTCCTCTCATGAGACTCTCTCTCAGTCCTCCTCTTCTTCTCAGGACGCCGGAATATCACCCCACTCCTCAAGGAACCACACTCTTCGTCAACTTCTCTTAGAAACTCATCATCGCTCATGTCCATCTACCCCACATATTTCTATTGGATCCGCATTCACACGATACCCACAACCTCCGCACACTGATATTTCTACTCGTCGAAAGTCATCCTCAAAATTCCCTTTTCGCAGCCGAGCATCTTAATCCACAATTTTAGCAACAGTAAGAACCTTCCTCTCGGTCCCTTGAAGAAATTACTCTCTGCTTCGCTATATGATTTGATTGTGTCTACTACGAACTCAATAATATATCCCTATAGGATGATATCCTTCCAGAAATCGATAGCCCTTGATACTGTGTTGTCGACATGTTTCATCTGTCGAGTCAGTTCTGGTGTCCAATGGTCGGGCTCAGTCTTTTGGAAATGCTGCTTCTGAAATGTTAGTTGCGCTAACCACTCGTGCAACAGTACTGGGAATTCACAAAAAAACATTTCTAGGATATCTGAATAAATGTACCTCTGTAACCAACTGCTTACCGTCTGTTTGGGGTTTTTCTTTTCTCCTTCTGCGAATTCTTCTGCCTTTCTATGAAACCACTCTTGAATCTCCAGTTTTTTTGGGTGCCACAACATATCCTCTTCTTTTCCTCTTCATGGTCTTGGAAATGGAGCCATTTGTTGACACATCGACTGTCGATAGGGGTTCACTTCGCATTGTCGTCAACAAACCATCAACTAAACTCCCTTACGCACCGGCCTAGAAAGGTTTTACCCTTTCCAGCAACACTCGTGGAGCGAGTGAGGTCTCACCCGAGATGCACAAGGGGGATATAGGAACCAAGTGTCTGCAGTGGAGTTGAGTACATACATTAAAAACACATTGCACTTGCAAAAACCAGATATTATGTCTTCTGCACTATACTAACATTTCATCATTCGCATATTCATCAATCGCAGCATCAACACATAATAAACATTCACATCAACATGATCTAACATGAAGAGAAATTACCAAACCCATAGAACATTAAACATCTCAGAAACATTCGCATTCATCATCTCACAGAAACAAATACAAAGATAGAACCATAATCGAACATCTTCATGCATTCATTAAAACCTGCGAAATGACCTTCGCAGAAAGAGTCAATACATCATATTGTGGATACAAAACAGATCAATAACCGGATCAGAACTCAAAAGGTCGATTTTTCTATTCATCGATGGATGTCCTTAGGATTACAATCATACTCCGATTTATACCAAACTAAAATGGTCCACGTGACCCTTATCCAACTAACTATCTACGTTCTCCACGAATGACCCTTTCTTCCCAGATTATCCCTTTCGCAGTTGTTGGCTTCCGCACTTCCTACGGACTAATCCCGTGCTAACAGGCTCCATCATTTTCTTCTCAAGTGTTGTTGATACGAAGAAGAATGCAAATGGTATATTTCTCATGAGGGAATGAGATTCTATTTTTGAACCCTAATCATAACATATGTCGTGGAATCAAAGGGATGGGATGAGCAAAATGCAAGGAAATTATTTTTTTTAGCTTGGCAAACTAGTTGAGTTATCATATTTATCGGACTTGGGAGGGTTCGACATCATGGGTACCAAACTATGAATGGGTTGTAATGGTACGCACACCCATGGGGGAGCATGCTCTTATTGGTAATGAAAATGATGGTGTGTCACTAGTGAGAGTAAAGACCCTATTGTTAACACCCAAAAAGTGCTCACTAGCTCATTTCCTTATTCACAGGATCCATTTGTCCACTTTTCCACCATTTGAGCCTCTAAAGCCATCAAAAGGTCACCAAAAGACCATAATACACCCCTTTTTCCCCTCAAAATGAATATTTTTCCTCAAAAAGCATAAAAAACCCTTAAAAAGGGTACATAATTCCCAAAAATATTAAAAAAGGAATTAAAATATTCAAAATATTCAAAAAAGGAAAAAGGAGGGAAAAGGTACCTAAACCATGTTGGTCAATACCACTGGTTTCCTCAAAACCATAATGGTATTCCCCACCACCAAAAACTATGAAAAGGTGGTAGGGGCTCCTCACTATCCATCCATCCATCATCCTATCCTCACACTTTCAAAATATCTCATGATACTTTTGGCCATTTTCAGCATCTTGGAGAAGAGACCTTTGGAGCTTGGAGCTACTCACCTTGGGAGTTGCTCAACACAAATCCTCACCATTTGAAGTATCTTAATATAAGACATCTATTCTTTTATTTCTTGTTCTTGAATCATTTTTAAAAAATGTATTTGTTATATGCATATGTTAGCTTATATTTAGATTTAATTTATAATCGTTTTTGCTTTCAATATTGAAACTGCTATCACATTGTTGATAGGTGCCCATTGCACAAAGCTTGGTTGCAAAACCAAACCAACAGTTTTTGGCGACTCCACTGGCTTCGAATTCTTGGATCTCACTTTTTTGCTTTAGATCTTAGTTTTTGTTAGTTTTAATCATTTTAATTCATAGATCTTCCATCCTAGATAGCAGATCCATTGTTGTTCTAGATCTTGGCCCTTTCTATTGCCATTAATAGCCTGAAATTTCCATTTTCAAGTTCGTTTTTCGGAGTCTGATTTTCGACTTTCGCCTCGCAGCTTTTCGTCTGAAAGTCGCGCGGCTCATCGCGACCTCGCGGCTTTTTTTCGTGCGGCGCGCCGTGGCTTCGTGGCCATTATACGCACTGCACATCGTGGCCATTTCCCGCACTGCACATCGTGACTGTGTGATCAAAACCCGCGCTGCACATCGCGGCTTCGCAGCTGAAACCCGTGCTGCACATCTTGACTACGCGGCCGAAACCCACACTGCACATCGCGGTTATTTTCCAAAAACCCGCGATGCAATTTTTTTGAATTCGGCCAATTTTTTGAAAATATTTTTTGCTTTATTTTTTGCCCATTTAGCATATTTTATTGCATTTTTACAGCCATACTAAATCTTTTACTATTTATATATGCTCCATTAAAAGTCTTTTTAAATATTTTCAGTAATTGAAAGAAAGTTTTCTGCATTTTATTTAGATCAAGATTTTACTATTTATTTGCTCAATACTTTGCCCAAGCAATTTTTAAGAGATCCATTTATTTCTTGAAATATTTATGTTATTTGCTTCCCTTTAAATTAATTCAAAGATCCATTATTTTTTAATAGTTTTTTCAAGCATTTACATTTCAAAAACGCCTTTATTTTTTGCAAAACTGGAAGCATCTTTTCTTTCATTTTTAATCAATCGCCCAAGCGAGGAAAATCAATTTCAGTTTAAATACCACACTTGTACCCAATCTGCCCAATAATTTAAACTGAGCCTTAAAATTTACCTTAACTCAACAAACTTTTAACCCCACTTGGGGAGCACTTAAAAGAATCTTGTAGTTAGGTAGAATTGAGAGGATAGGTGTACCAATAACACCTCTCAATTATTTACATTTGAGACATAGTGGTTCTCTTTAGGGTCCAAAAATCCCTTATAATTTTGACACGGTTATCAACCAATTTATCGGGAAGGCCTCTCCCTTAGGAGGGTTGAAGTAGCCATATTGGTTCCAAAATTCTGAGTGGAATACCGCAATCCATTCAGTAATCAAAGGATACCTTTCGAAGTTCTCGGTGTACACCCAAGAGGGTGTACAGCGGCGATAGAACCAAATTGCAGATTCACCCAATAGAACGTGTCATGAACGGGGTATCCTAGTTGCCACTCTTTAGGATTGTCTACCCGGTGTCCCTCCCGGTATGGGGATATCCAGCCGTTGATTCAACACTCTATATTGTCTGACTTGGATTTCATCACCTTGGAGAGAATATCATTTGTTGACTCACAATACTTCTAGTTACGTGTTTGCATGATACATTACCCACCTTTGGTCTAGTAACACCACTTTTTTCTAGGAACTGTTTGACTTTTGGTATTCTGACCAATTTTGTTGCATCCCTCCACTTATTATAGCACAACTGCTATAATAAGTGCTTTTTGAGGTTGGTTGTTGGCTTGAGAGCCTTTATTTTTTCACTCCCTTCTTGCACTCATTGTTGCATTAGGGTTTTGAGTTTTTTACATCACCACCTTACACTAAAATTTTTAAATATTTCTCACCATTGAGAATTTAAGACGATCTCATCGTCTTCAGGCTGAACCCCCTCAGTTCGGTATACTTGGCTCTACACGCCATCGACGTAGAGCCTTATCCCTTGACTCGACACGCCATCGACCAAACACACAGTCATCCAATTCGTACACGCCTCACTTCACATCTGATTCTGAGGCTGAATCCGAAAACCTTACTAAAATATCACCAACCAACCCCATGGCTGGATCACAATACGACCCACTTTTCACCAGTACTATTGGATATAAATCCACAAACCCTTCTACTACTGTGCCACCCATGATAAAAACAAACCCTTTAGGCATGCCTAATATAGGGGCCACTCCACCTTTAGGAATGCCCAACACAGGACTACCTCCTATTATGGGTATGCCCAACATAGGAATCACACCACCTCACATTACCACAACCCAGATCCCAGGAATTCCTGGCACTATTCCTAACCCCTGTGCAACCCATGTTGCACTTGGGAGCACTGGCCCATCCCACACCACAACGGTTGGAGGACACATACCTTCAATACCCAGCATACCCTTAGGGGCTATTGGACCACTACATAATGCCACCATTAATAGTTATGTCCCAGTCACTACACCACACCCATCTGCTAGTTTACCTTACATGGCTAGTCTGAACTTACCAGACGTAGCCAGGTTAACCAACGAGCCTATTAGGCAGAACCCTACATGGCCACCCATGCCTACAAAACTCCCCTTAGACATCCCCAAGTTTGAAGGAAAACCAGGGGAGGATCCCCAAAACCACATAATGTCATTTCACCTATGGTGTTCATCTAACTCCATAGTGGAAGACTCCATTAGACTAAGATTGTTGCAACGAACGTTGACTGGCTCAGTAGCCAAGTGGTACATCGAACAACCACATGGGACCCACCATACATTTACGTCTCTTTCCTCCACTTTCTTTCATTTTTTCAGCTACCTGTACGTTATGATGCAGGAGTTCAAATATTGTTGTCTTGCAGACAAAACATAGCTACCCACATCACTGACCATATCCATGAGTGGCATAAGCGTCGTAGCCTCTATAAGATTAAACTGGATGACCATATATTTTTGGACTGGTTTCTTAAATCACTCCTACCCCTCATAGTCAAATACGTAGCTTCCGAACAACCCCAGTCAGAGGAAGAAGCTATCTTAAAAGCTCAGCAATTCGACCTGATTTATGTCGAGTCATGCTATCTCTACACCATAATACCAGACGCCCCACAAGGCGATTCTTCACGTGGTGACGCTCCGGGGGCATCACATGCCGCTGATGGTATTATCGGCCAAGTCACGGCATAAAAGAAACCTTTTAGCATGGTGAGCACCATAAATTCCCATACCTCTCTAGGGCTACATCTAATTCTGGAGCGACAACTTCGTACGCTCCAATGAATCAGACTCATCACACTCATGGACCCTCTTGTCCACAACATTGCTATGGGAAAGCGCCATCGACATATGTACCACCCACATACTATAACCAACTAGCCACCCAGAACCCAATTCATTTACCAGCACAACCAATGTATTACCCACAGCAAGCTACACCAGCTAACCCAACACTTCCAATAGCTCAGGGTTACCAACAACCCCAGCAGGCAACTGGACCAGCACCAGCCCCACCAGCTTATTATCCATCGCAACCTGCTACCACACCTGCGGCACCCCAAAATCCTCCCACTAATCAAGGGCAAGTGTACACACAACACAATCATCCCCAACACCAAAACAACCAACGCAACCAGGGTGGACAACAAAACCGTGGAAGAGGACGTAACCGCGGCAACAACCAACAACATAATCAAGGTCCACACCTCCCAATCCTCCAAATAATAACAATGCTGCTCCTCCCAACCAAAATCCTGATCGTCATCCCAAGCAACCAAAAAAAAATAACCTGAGAACGAACCATCCATGTTCTATATGTGGAGTCTATAGACACTACACTCACAACAGCCCCCATTTAGAGAAAGCATGTAAACTTTGGGCTAACGATGCCCAACGCCAGGGCCACGCTAGACAGCCAGCTCCACTTAATCAACCGCAGCCCATGATATTATAAAACCCATTTCCAATCTAGGGAGTAGTAAATGCTCACCTAATGGATCCCCCACAAGGATATGATACACCTCATCAGCAAATCACCTATGCCGCAACTGATTATCAACATACAGATCCAGGCACACACCATTTATTAATGATGCCATCCAATGACATTAACCTCCAAACTCACAAGAATCAGTATGGCCCAGCCCCAGAAACTCCTCCCACTGACGCATCCACCTCCCTTCCACCAGATCAACCACTACGCATACCAAATATGCCGTTGGACGGAGGACCTAAAATCCCTCACATCCCTTTGCGAAGGATTAACAACAATCCTAATGCTCACGCAGCATTCAATTATAATGTCGTGGAAGACCTAGCACAATCCCCCGCTGCTATGTCTGCCTTAGAGGTATTGAAAACATGCCCTACACAATGAAAACTACTACTATCCGCCATCAGAGGAGTAGACCCTGACGACACACACATGATGGCTTTCGACTTAGACCAAGCCGAACCTTGATTGCCATCAAATTTGGCCTTCCAAGTATCAGTAAACATTCGAAACCTTATTGTGCATCGATGCATCATCAATGAAGGAGCTTCAACCTGCGTCATGTCCACCCTTGTGTGGCAGAAACTTGGCTCCCCCACTTTACAACCATCCACCATGGCATTACGAGCTTACAACGGGCACTCAGATCAACCACAAAGCCTCTTAGCGAACGTACCCGTAGAACTAGGTGGCAAATTAGTTCTTATCGACATCGAAGTGATCAATGCCCAGCTCGACTACAACCTCCTTCTCAGATGTAGCTATATGTACAAAATGAAAGTAGTGGATTCATCTGTTTTCTACCTCATGATGTTCCCACATGAAGGACGTATTATCAAGATTGATCAACTCACATATTATGATCCTAATGCCCCTGCAGCCCCTCAAAATGTGCTACCAATGATTGAACAAACCATTCAAACCACACCAACATCATTTGTCTCGTCAATTGGTCCTAGAATCTACACCGAGTCACCTATGACTTCCACATTTCCATCGATCCCACCACCTTTACCAATAACAAAAACATCGGATTTGTGCACCCTATCGCACACCACACAGTAGCCTTCGTCACTACCACAAACACCCATAGTGCCTACTCATATTGGCACAATGCCAATTCATACTATCCCGTTCTTGTTCCCATTTTCCGGAGTTTTCAGTCCGCCAGTAACGGCTACACTCAACCTTCTTGGTTTAACATTAGGGATACCTGTATGGTACTTACCTTCTTCGAGCCCCCCGCCAACTCCGACTGTTATTTTACAACCGGTACAACCTATCCCTACTACCAACCACCCACCCCCTCCTGTCACACATCTACAAAACAGACCACCCCCAATAGTGACTACGACATCAACGTCCAGAAACGCCCCACCTCCGTTACAAAACACAGGGGGTAGAGGCCCACCAACTTATAACACTGGACCCATAACTCACACCCCCCCAGCAACCCCCAAGGTAGCTAAAAACCTCCCAACTATTCGCATTCCCCCTAATTGCTCGTTGTGTGACGACATAGGCCATGCCACTCATCAATGTCCACAATTACATGCACTCCAAGAACACATGAATATGTTGGATGACGACACCGGAATTCCAGTGGTAAGACTTGAGCCACCTCTTCAACCTCGCGACAAAACGCTCCGCACTAACCACCCTTGTGTAATATGCAGCATTTATGGCCATTATTCACACCACTGCCCTGATCTCCCAGATTATAGAGAAGCCTTATACGAGATGAACAATGCCGACTTAGAGATATCTCCTCCCCTCATCGAAGAGATCTACCCTCCAAATTCATCTTCTTCGGAAGAAATCAATACCGTCTATATGATTTCAACCACATACAAACCAGAACCCGTTGATTTATGGTCTGATTACTTTCGTACTGATGAGCAAATTCTAGAAACACTAACTGCACCGGACTACCCTTGGGACGATATGCATCATCGCTCATACTTCCTCCCTGAGGCGTCTACATCCACCGCAGAAACCAACTATCAGTTGAATCAAAATATTTCCTACCAACTAAGGCTGATTGGTTCAAAGACCCCATCCTAGCACCAGATGCCTTCGAAGAGGGGAACATGTCCAACATTTCCCCCATTATACAAATCGACACTTCCACCACACCTGGAAAACCTGAGCTCATCTCGCTAGGTGCATCATGCACTCAAGCGAAAACTCAGGCATATAAGAAACTCTTCCAAGAGTTTCGTGATGTCTTCGCCTGGTATTACACTGAGATGCCTAGCCTCGATCCTAAAATTTTGGAACATCACATCGACAAACATGTCCACCCAAGAAATTTTACTGAAGGGGACCTTGTCCTCGCCTATGATCAAGCTCATGACAAAACCGGAAAAGGGAAGTTTGTGTCCATGTGGCAAGGCCCATACATTATACATACTTGCCTCGGACAGGGGGCATACATTCTGACCGATTCAGAAGGAAACCCCCTATGCAACCCACGCAACGGGTTGTACCTTAAGTGATTTTACCCATAGAAAATTTGATGGACACCACTATCCATTATTGTACAGTCTTATTTTGTTTTTTCACAAAAAATTCAAAAAGGCTAAATATTTGTTTTTTCTGCATGACCACAGATGGATCCTATTCCACTCTGCTACTTTGGTTTCACTGATGGTGCAAGCCGTTGGTCCCCCAATCTGGCCTCTGCAGCTTGGGTAATATATTCCCCTTCACATGAGTTGATCCACATCGACGAAGTGTGCATAGGTGCCGCCACCAACAACCAAGCTAAATACGATGTCGTGACTGGTCTCCTGGCTGTAGCTCTCCAAATGAGCATAAGTCACGTTAACATGTTCTTGGACTCACAACTCCTTGTTTCCCAGCTCAACAATTATTAACAGGTACGCGATCCCTGTCTTTTCAGAAACAACACAGGAAGGAGGCATAGCAGAACTCTCCCACCTCCCGACTGACCTTGTCTAGATCTCTCCGGACACCAGCCAAAAACATATGACCCCACGCGTGGTAGGTCCCCCTCAGCACAGAATCCACCATCATCGTTTGTCCCCCCGACAATCGATGTGGCGCTGCGACACCCAACACCCGCAAAACACAAGCCCCAACAGCTCGCATGTCCCACTCCCGCAAAGATCTCAAGCTCAAAGCACTGTTCTGCACAATCTCCCCAGCAACACAAAAGGTCTCCAGGAGATCCTCAATATCCAAACGTGCTGTGATCCTCGGCAGAAGATCCCCTACCTCCCCTAAGCGAGGCAGCCTGGTAAGAAAGTATACATCAGTAAGGGTGATCTCTAACCTCTCACCCCCAATAATGAACGCACCCTCTGCAAGGACCCAGAGACTCACCAATTTGTTCAGTAGTGGTACTACTGAATGCATCGGTGGAATCTGAGCGAACCTCAAGAGCCCACTCACAGCCAAAGCCTGTTGGACCCCCTGATCGGTCCGAATCCGAATCATCAAGTCCTCCTCCATCCCCCACTCTCACCATGACACCAATGGTCTCCTCAATATCCTGCCAAAAAAAAAGAAAATTTTTTAGAACCATAAATTTTTTCAAAAAATTCCATCGTGGCTTTCATCCAAGAACCCACGATGAACATCGTGGGTATTGACCACACAGTCACGATGAACATCGCGACTATCAACCCCATGGTCGCGATGAACATCGCGACTTTCATCCCGACAGCCGCAATGAACATCACGACTGTCAGCCCCAAACCCGCGATGTTCATCACGGAAAAGGACGCGAAACCCGCGATATTCCACGTTGGAAGGCCAACATGGAATTTCGTAGCCTTCAAGGGCCCGCCGCTAACCAAAAAAGACATAGTTAAAAAGGCTAAGGCGAATAGGGTTACCTGAAACTCGCGGAATCGAAAACCAATGGTCGAATCTCCCGGAAATCAAGAAAGAGCTCTGATTGCTCTGCCAAACTCACACGTAACAATGACACGTCATATGGGCCCCATACCCTATTTATAGAGATTTGACCATTTTTCAAACAACCATTGCGGTATCATACATCGTTCGTTCCTCAAATCGTTGGTACCGTTGGAATCAACATAGCGAGAACTTCATGATAATCCTTTCCTTTTCCTGTTTTCACTAGATCCATTTTTTGACCATTTTTTCATGCCCTCGTTGTCTCGGTTTTCATGCCACGGCGGCCGTCGTCCATTTTTGATGAGTCTTATATCGTCGGATTCAGTTTTCCGCGCTCGTGATGATGCTTGAGATCATTTCTTGTTCTCACGCCCAGATTTTTTGGCCATTTTTCCCATGCCCCCTCGTTGCCTCGATTTGCGTTCCACATCGACCATTCTCCATTTTTTACAAGTCTTATATCGCCGAATTCAGTTTTCCGCACTCGTGATGACGCTTGAGATCATTTCTCGCTCGCACGCCTAGATTTTTTGGGCATTTTTTCCATGCCCCCTCGTTGCCTCGGTTTGCGTGCCACATCGACCGTTCTCCATTTTTTACGAGTCTTATATTGCTGGATTCAGTTTTCCGCGCTCGTGATGATGCTTGAGATCATTTCTCACTCTCACCTCCAAATTTTTTGGGCATTTTTTCCATGCCCCCTTGTTGCCTCGGTTTGTGGGCCACATCGGTCGTCGTCCATTTTTGACAAGTTTGATATTGTCGGATTCCATTTTCCGCGCTTGTGATGATGCTTGAGATCATTTCTCGCTCTAACCCCATAATTTTTGGGCATTTTTTCAAAATGCCACTCATCACCTCGGTTTGCGTGCCACATTGGTCGTTGCCCCTTTTTGACAATCTTTATGTCACCGGATTCAGTATTCCGCACTCATGACGATGCTTGAGACCTTTTCTCGCTCTCATCAATCCCTTTTTGTTCGGTATAGTTTTACCCCTTTTTCGGGCCGAGCAATCCCTTTTACGAAAAAGGCTCATAGGGAGTTTCTGTTAAGCTCTTCTCTGACTCCTAAAATAATGAAAAGATCGTTGAGCAACCTTGCTTCCTTTCATGCTTGCTAAACGTATCTAAAAGGGCGTCTACCTGGTATAAGTTTACCCCTTTTCCGGACCTTTTAGTCTAATTACGGAAAAGAAATACTCTAGTCACATCGGCTAGAAGAGTTCTCCATTTGCATCATTTTATGCTTTTTCGGGCCTTGGAGACTAACTTACGAAAAAGAACACCAATGGAGTCCACTTAGAGCTTTTAGACTCTCTAAACATGAAAGCGACCACGAGCAATCACCATCCTGGGCTCGTAAAAACCCACAAGACGGTACTAACAACCACTGTAGAGTCTTCTTATCATTTTCAGACTCCTTAAAAATGAAAGCACCCATGAGCACGAATAGTCCCGGGCTCACAAAATCCACAGGACAATACCATTTCAGAGCACACTTTTATCCCTTCTTGGAGCTCATTAAAACTACGAAGAAGGATCCAATGGTGCTTCTCAACGCCACAACAGATCATGTCTACTCATATGGCAGCTTCCCCATTTTGGTCTCCTTTGTTCAGAGTCTTCTGCAGTATGCCACCCTGAGAATACCTCGACAGCACCCATCAGCTCATCCCCCCCCCAAGATTTAATACATAACATTTAGACTTAAAAGCTATGATCCCCACACCTACAAGTCAGTTCCCCATGCTGCTAGGTCAACCATGTCGTCATGCTCTGAACAAAGGAAGTTTGAGTCCACCCACTCTATCACCCCAGTTACTTCCCATCCCCACAAGTATGTCAGTCCTACCATCAATACTACCACACATTAGTTCTACACCTCACGCTCCTATCAAGGAAACATCATTGCCTTGGTAGTTGCTGGTCTCCCTTTGTCAACGACAACCAAATTTATTCCAGAGGATAGACCTAGAGGTCCCTGTGTCTTGGACTTATCACCATTTATGATGAGTGCCTACGAATCATTTCAAGAAGATTCCTCAATGCCTCTCCAAATGGTTGTTTCTCACATGCTCGAATTCAACACCTTGATCGCATCGTTGAGACTCGCACAGGGTATTGGTCCCTTCAGTTATTTGTTGAAGACCCCGGATACCACCTGACTCTTCCACATTTAAGAGTCTACTCATGGAAACAAGTAGTTACATTTTTCCTATAGATATCCGGGTTGCGCATGGCGACACTATTCAGATGTACCCTAGTTTTATACTCCCTCGAGTATACAGTTACATATACTCCTCATAGTTGACTCAGAGTCATTGAGTCCCTACATATGTTGGACACCTTCCAATTTAGCAGTTCATCAACCCTTCTGAGACCTTATTTGGAACGGTTGTCGATTTATTCCAGTGTATCAGTTATTGAGATCAGTCATGTTATGATCATCAGTACATCCCAAAATAGTGTCCCCTTTGTACCATTATGATGTACCAGCAGATTTTTATGTATTATTTAGGTCCCCCTTCTTGGGACTAATTCTTATGTATATATATTGATACGAGCATGGGTATTCCCGCCTCGTCCATTATTCCTCATTCATATTGAGGCCATGTAATAATTTTTGTTTTGCAGCTTCCAAGGGCCGTGGATCCAGTCTCCAACCGGTCTCTTCTCTTCCCCAAACCCCAGGAAAAAGACAAAAGAACTATGATGTCTATCGGTCATACGATGAGCTCCTACCCTCACACATCAGGGGGCAATCTGTTAACACCCAAAAAGTGCTCACTCGCTCATTTCCTTATTCACATGACCCATTTGTCCACTTTTCCACCATTTGAGCCTCTAAAGCCATCAAAAGGTCACCAAAAGACCATAATACACTCCTTTTTTCCCCTCAAAATGAATATTTTTCCCCAAAAAGCATAAAAAACCCTCAAAAAGGGTCCAGAATTCCCAAAAATATTAAAAAGGGAATAAAAATATTCAAAATATTCAAAAAAGAAAAAAGGAGGGAAAAGGTACCTAAACTATGTTGGTCAATACCATTGGTTTCCTCAAAACCATAATGGTATTCCCCACCACCAAAAACTATAAAAAGGTGGTAGGTGCTCCTCACTATCCATCCATCCATCCATCATCCTATCCTCACGCTGTCAAAATCTCTCATGCGACTTTTGGCCATTTTCAGCATCTTCGAGAAGAGACCTTTGGAGCTTGGAACTATTCACCTTGGGAGTTGCTCAACACAAATCCTCACCATTTGAGGTATCTTAATATAAAACATCTATTCTTTTATTTCTTGTTCTTGAATCGTTTTTAAAAAAATTATTTGTTATATGCACATGTTAGTTTAGATTTAGATTTAATTTATAATCGTTTTTGCTTTCAATATTTAAACTGCTATCACATTGTTGATAGGTGCCCATTGCACAAAGCTTGGTTGCAAAACCAAGCCAACACCTATTGTTACCAATGGGATTATTGGGTGAATACAATGTAAACATAGGGTGTATGTTTCCTATACGCTAGGTCAAGATGATATACCTACGGACAAATTCCATGCACTATTGCTGTATGACGGGAGGGTATTTCTTAATGATAATCCTATACACATGATACAAGTACCCAAGTGTAATATTGATTATGAAAATAGTAATGACAATGCAAAAAATTGACAAGAAATATAGTGCACATGAGGTTATGGCCCTAAAAATAAGTGTTGGATGGAGTTTCATGTGGAACTCAATAAATGTTAACATGTTGAAGAGCTCACAATCTTAGTCATGGTGGTGTTGCTGGTTTATTGAATAGAGATTTGGTTTATCCATATGGGTCATTTGAAGATTGATTCAATTAGCTAGAAATATGGGTGGGGCCCTCTTTTCAAAATCATTTGTACTGCTCAACGTGTTGATTCCCTAGAGACATTTCCACTATTTCTAGGAGATTTGACCAACATATTTTGATTTTGCGAGCTTTTGGTAATCCTTGATCCCGTTCTCTTCATTTTTGTCTGTCCAGTTTTAGCTTAAAGGGCTAGACATCAAACCATATGATCAGTTGCAAGGGTTTTCATATGGTCACATGGGTGTTGAGGGATATATCCTGCATTTCCTTGTGTGGGTTTCCATCGATAGCCGCGCATTACATAGGATATGACCTGCTCTATTGTGCATTAATGTAGGATGACTATTTGATGAATAGTCACGTGCATGCATGGCCAAACCAACCATCTCATTTGCATACATATTGCATGGTTGTATAAGATACATTCGCACTAAGCGTGGAAACAAAGAGTAATTTCCCACATGGGTATACCATGTGGCTATTTGTGGGTATGGTTTTGCAGGTCGTGCAACTTTCTAAATGGAAAGTCGTGCTATTTTTTATCATTTTTTTCTTTTTAGGTGTTGAAACAGACTCTATGTTTTGGTTTTTTATGGTTTCAGGTGTCCCCGATTTGTGATGATGAAATTGGTAGAGTGGAAAGAGTATCATCATGACGAGTTGATGTAGCATATTGTAAGGACCTATTGGCGCAAAATTGAGACCAAGGTTCTTTCCATGGACCAACAAAAAGGTGTCATTGTAGTCTAGTATGTTAGCATTTTCAATCCCCTTAAGGGTAATTAGGTATCACCTAAATCAGAGCCAAAAATGACATAAGATAAGGATGAATTAACTATATGGTTTCGATTGAAGGATTATAGAAACAAATATTCCAACATCATGCAACCAACTATTCCCCAATAACACTTAGTTGTATTCATTATTCATTCATCCAAGCCATAATAGTAAACATAAATAAACAAAATCAAGACATTAGAAACACAAAAATTTAAAGGGCCCAAACAATCCTTTTCATTATATTATAATATCTTCATTAAAATAGCTTACATCATGGCTTTAATCCTTACAATCACCACAGAATTACCCTTTGTGGATAATCCTATCGTAGATATATCTGCTCTATCATCGACTAGCTCTTGTTTGGATGTTGTCTTATTTTTTGTTCTCTCTCTTTTCTTCTTTCTCACTTATCCTCTGCTTTCTTTTATACTTGCGGATAAGGTCCAAAATTGGTCCAAAAATTGTTTCAGTCATTACCTCTTTTCCTCAACTTCCAATTCCTTTCTGCAACTTCCGCTTCCTCTATCTTCTCTTCTTCCACCTTTTTTGGTCCTCTTCAAAACAAAGGAGACAACATGCCCTTAACACAAATTTTGACTCTCCCTCGAGTAAAATCTATTGCACAACTGATCCTTGTACATAATTCACTATTAGTCCTTCAAATGAAGGAGCTAACACTGGTACATGTGCAAAATCCTGTTGTTGGAGTTGTACGTACCCATCTAACTTTGTCTACCATTTTCCAATCAATACGTTGGTTCTATCTATGTATTGTTGATCCTTTTCCTTATCCCTAGATAATGTGTTTATAATGTTATAAATGTTGTACTTCTATGTCTGCAAGGGGGTGCAGTTGTTGTAACTCAGAATATGTGACCTAGGCAGTAGCCTTCAACTCCAATATATTCTATTTGGAGGCATAGGATTTTTCATGGATGAGATCCATTTCATTGTCAATCTCTTGGGATTCCTTATACTTGTGTTCTCTTTCCATGGTATTATCAGTAATGTGAGCTTCATGGTTCAATTGTTTGACTTTCTCCCATAAGGTTTCCATAGGTTGTTGTTTCCTCTTAAGGATCCTGACCCAATCAGTCAATGCTATGAAGAGTTCCTAACTTTTCCTTGTTGTCTGTTGGAGCTGAATGTGGACATATTTTGGATTATTGCTTACCTATGGAATGTCGGTCATTATCTGTGTTTGTTGTTCATTTCCTTGACTCTACATCTTGTTGATCTTCTGTTGGAAATCATCACATTGTGTATGGAGTTACTTCCAAGAAACACATAGATGATGTAAGATATATTGTATCATGACGGATGAGATATATTCTGGTGTTGCAGGTACATATTCCCATACTCCAGGACACATTGTGCACAAGTGATCGTATAATACAAAGATAATGTATTCTGCAACTGATTTCTATTTTTGTGTTGCTTCTTGGGAGGCCAGAGCATCAATTACTTGTATGCACATTTCATCATATGCATGCTTGATTGTGTCATGCTCTATTTCAACAAAGGCTAGCTATCATTCTACTTTTGATGTGGAAATCTATATCTATTTGAATAGTTGTTGGGTAGTCAAAGTAGTATGATCTGTTATGTGTATTCCGAGGGGTAACGAATGAAGGGGAAACCCATTGGCGACGGATTGTGTTGATTCAATGATACTGCAAATTGTTGTCTACTTCTTTAGGGATAGTTTTGATGCTTAATATCCTATACTACACTTCATTAAAAATAAAAGGGGTGATATCATGGTGTGTGTGGAAAAATTGGAGGATAACTTAACAGCTACCTGGATCTTGTGCCCAATGTTCAAGCTGGGCTCTGAGTGAGATAGGTTCATTTTCCTAGAGTGATGATTATGCATGGTGTGTTGTTTGGAATTTTTCCATCTGTTGGTATTGTTGCGTGTAATATTCCCTCCTATCCTACCAGCGTGATAGAAAGGATCGTGATGCTAAAACCAGGCATCTAGCCCCATGAACTTTTAACTAAGCATTCACATAATTGAAAGAACATATGGAGATGTATAATATATAGAAAACACAGCGAAAGTAGTATCAATTACACATTCATCGCACATTCAATATATTTATCAAATAAATAATTGCAAGTTAACACAGGAGAATACTTATCTTATAACAAGGTAGTCCCAAGCAACTGGCTATGCAACTGCAATGTTCCACCCAACCATAGGCCAGTTGTGCTCATCAATATCTCAACACACTGCCACCCCCCGAGCTGGGCATGATATCTACAAGGAATCAGGGAACAGCAGACTCACACATAGCCAAGCATACACCAAGATGATCCAAGCCAATCTACAATTGGGTTTATCGGGCTGCTAGGAAATGGAAAGGAGGAATTGCTAATCTAGTGAGCTCAACCACAGAGCTATGGATACCCCTCCCAGATCTATTTAGCTTGGCACTCACAATGCCTACATACCCAACACAAGGAAGTATCCTCTTCACTGCCACACAGTCCCTCAAGCCATACCTTCCTTTCTAGTGTTCTCAAGGTGTGCATAGAAAAGTAGCCAAAGCCCTCTTGATCTTCGTGGGAGGTTACTCCCTCCACTAGGTTTATCAAGCCAATTTTGTCCAATACCAGTCCAAGTTTCTTGCTCACAGGTTCAAATCAAAATAGGGATGCACATAACCACAGAAGTCTAAGTGTTGGGCATGAAGAAACGTTTTCACAGTGAGATGCCCAAAGATGGGGTTTTCATTAACTTCAGAAAAATGTGGGTAACCCAAAAACAAAACTAGAAGATGGGGAACAACCCTGGGAAGCCAAATCTGTTTTTAGAAAAATGCCCATGGACATTCTGGGGCAAAAACGACCTCCATAACAGTCCCAAATCATGGCCCTTCTCTCCCAGTTGTTGTCCAATGCAAAAACGAGCTCCCAGGCATAGAAGATGCAGGAAAAATGGTGAAAAACGTGATGGGAAAAGGCCCAGTAGTTCAGACTGTGTGAGAGAGGAGAGACTGACCGTTCAAAATGGATTTCGGCACCATTTCGTGGGTGTTTTCTTGACCAAGGAGACAAAATACGATTTCCCAGGTTGATGGCTTGCCCATGCACGAAATTGGCTGCCATATCTCTTCATTCCCAAGGAATTAACTGCTTCAACCAACTCTTGGAAGAATTAAATGATTGGGTCCATAACCCAAAATGGGTAGTTGAGGGTTTATGGGTTTTCTCATTAACACATGGATTAACACCATTGGCTCAAGGTTTGAATAATTTCCCTCCCTATTCCTTGTAGAATCATTGTTAACACCCAAAAAGTGCTCACTAGCTCATTTCCTTATTCACATGACCCATTTGTCCACTTTTTCACCATTTGAGCCTCTAAAACCACCAAAAGGTCACCAAAAGACCTTAATACACCCCTTTTTCCACTCAAAATGAATATTTTTCCTCAAAAAGGGTCCAGAATTCCCAAAAATATTAAAAAGGGAATAAAAATATTAAAAATATTCAAAAAAGGAAAAAGGAGGGAAAAGGTACCTAAACCATGTTGGTCAATACCATTGGTTTCCTCAAAACCATAATGGTATTCCCCACCACCAAAAACTATAAAAAGGTGGTAGGGGCTCCTCACTTTCCATCCATCCATCATCCTACCCTCATGTTGTCAAAATCTCTCATGAGCTTTTGACCATTGTAGCTATCTTGGAGAAGAGACCTTTGGAGCTTGGAGTTGCTCACCCTTGGAGCTACTCAACAATCCTCACCACTTGGAGGTATCACCATTGCAAGCACTTGCTTGCCCCTATTCTTAATACAAAATCATTTTTTACATATTGTCAATTGTTTTGCTTTCGATAATATTTCCATTGTTTGCTTATCTATTTCACATAGATCCATGATTAATATAGTTTAAAGTAGTTTGTTATTTACTTCAATATTTGAAACTGCTATCACTTGTTGATAGGTGCCCATTGCACTAAACTTGGTTGCAAAACCAAGCCAACAGTATTTGGCGACTCCGCTGGCTTCGAATTCTTAGATCTCAGTTTTTTGCTTTAGATCTTAGTTTTTGTTAGTTTTAATCAATTTAATTCATAGATCTGCCATCCTAGACAGCAGATCCATTGCTGTTCTAGATCTTGGCCCCTTCTATTGCCATTAACAGCCCAAAATTTTCATTTTCGTGTCCATTTTTAGGCGTCCGTTTTCGGCTTTCGCCTCACGGTTTTTTTCCTGACAATCGCGCGGCTCATCGCGACCTTGCGGCTTTTTTCCACGCGGCTCATCGCGGCTTTGTGGCCATTTGCCGAGCTACACATCGCAACTGTGTGACGAAAACCCGTGTTGCAGATCGCGTCTTCACAGATGAAACCCGCGCTGCCCATCACTACTGTGCGATAGGAATCTGCGCGGCTTCGCGGCCAAAACCGGCACGGCCCATCGCGGCTGTTTGCTCGAAACCCGCGATGCAAGTTTTTTCAATTCTGCCAATTTTTTGAAAAATATTTTTTGCTGTATTTTTTTCCCATTCAGCATATTTTACAGTATTAAATTTCCTGCCTTTTTACAGCCATAAGAAATCTTTTACTATTTAGAATGCTTCATTAAAAGTCTTTTTACAAAATTTTCAGAAATTGAAAGAGAGATTTTTCTACATTTTATCTAGATCAAGGTTTTACTGTTTATTTGCTCGATACTTTGCCCAAGCAATTTTTAAGAGATCCATTTATTTCTTGAAATATTTATGTTATTGGCTTCCCTTTAATTATTTCAAAGATCCATTATTTTTTAATAGTGTTTTCAAGCATTTACATTTCAAAAACGCCTTTTTTTTTTCAAAAACTGAAAGCGTCTTTTCTTTTATTTGTAAAATCGACCAAGCGAGGAAAATCAATTTCAGTTTAATTACCACACTTGCACCCACTCTGCCACATAATTTAAACTGAGCCTTAAAATTTACCTTAAACTCAACCAACTTTTGACCCCACTTGGGGAGCACTTAAAAGAATTTTGTAGTTAGGTAGAATTGAGGGGATAGGTGTTCCAATAACACCCCTCAGTTATTACATTTGAGACATAGCTGTTGTCCATTAGGGAACCAAAATCCCCTAGTATTTTTTGGCATGGTCACAACTAGTTTATCAGAGGGCCTCTCCCCTAGGAGGGTTGAAGTCGCCATAATGGTTCCGGAGGCCTGAGTGGAATACCGAAATCCATTCAGTAACCGAAGGCTACCTTTCACAGTTCTCGGGGTATCCCTGTATGGGGGTACTGTGGTAAAAGGACCAACCGGCAGATTCACCTTTTCTGAGCGTGTCATGAACGGGGTATCCTAGTTGCCATTCTTTAGGATTGTCTACCCGGTGTCCCTCCCAGTAGGGGGATATCTAGCCGTTGATTCAACACTCTATATTTTCTGACTTGGATTTCATCACCTTGCATAGGATATCATTTGTTGACTCACAATACTTCTAGTTACGTGTTTGCATGATACATTACCCACCTTTGGTCTAGTAGCACCTCTCTTTTCTAGAAACTGTTTGACTGTTGGTATTCTGACCAATTTTGTTGCATCCCTCAACTTGTTATCGCATAGATGCTATAATAAGTTCTTTTTGAGGTTGATTTTTGGCCTGAGAGCCTTTATTTTCACTCCCCTTTTTTGAACTCTTGGTTACATTAGGGTTTCAAGTTTTTTACATCACCACCTTACACTGAAATTTTTTTATTTCTCACCATTGAGAATTTTAGATGATCTCGTCGTCTTCAGGGTGAACCCCCTCAGTTTAGTCTACTTGGCTCTCCACGTCACCGACGTCGAGCCTTATCCCTTGACTCGACACGTCATCGGCCAAACATACAGTCATCCGATTTTGACACACCTCACTTGACATCTGATTCTGAGGCTGAATCCGAAAACCCTACTGAATTATTACCAACCAACCTCATGGCTGGAACACAATATGACCCATTTTTTACCAATGCTATTGGAGATATGTCCACAAACCCTTCTACTACCGTACCATCCATGGTAACAACAACCCCCCTAGGCATGCCTAATATGGGGGATACTCCACCTTTAGGTATGCCCAACACAAGACTACCTCCTATTATGGGTATGCCAAACATAGGAATCACACCACCTTTCATTACCACAACCGAGATCCCAGGAATTCCTGGCACCCTAACCCCGGTGTAACCCATGTTGCACTTGGAAATGCTGGTCCATACCAAACCACAGTAGTTGGAGGACACATACCTTCAATACCTAGCATACCCTTAGGGGATACTGGAGCACTACATAATGCCACCATGAATAGTTATGTCCCAGTCACTACGCCACACCCATCTGCTAGTTTACCTTACATGGCTAGTCTGAACTTACCAGACTTAGCCAGGCTAACCAACAATCCTATCAGGCACAACCCTACATGGCCACCCATGCCTACGAAGCTCCCCTCAGACATACCCAAGTTTGAAGGAAAACCTGGGGAGGACCCTCAAAATCACATAATGTATTTTCACCTATGGTGTTCATATAACTCCATAGTGGATGACTCCATTCGTCTAAGACTATTGCAACGAACGTTCACTGGCTCTGCAGCCAAGTGGTACATCTAACAACCACATGGGACCCACCAGAATTTTACGTCTCTCGCCTCCACTTTCCTTCAGTTTTTTCAGCTACTTGTACGTTACGATGCAGGAGTTGAAATACTATTGTCTTGCAGACAAAACACAGCTACCCACATCACGGACCACATCCATGAGTGGCGCAAGCGTCGTAGCCTCTGTAAAATTAAAATGGATGACCGTATATTTTTGGACTAGTTCCTTAAATCACTCCTACCCCTCATAGCAAAAGATGTCTCTTCCGAACGACCCCAGTTAGAGGAATAAGCTATCCTAAAAGCTCAGCAATTCGACCTAATCTATGCCCAATCAGGCTATCTCTACACCATCATACCAGATGCCCCACGAGGTGATTCTTCACGTGGTGATGCGTCGGGGGCATCACATGCCGCTGATGGTATTATTGGCCAAGTCACACTACAAATTAAACCTTTTAGCATGGTGAGCACCATAAATTCCCCAGACCTCTCTAGGGCTACATCTAATTCTGGAGCGACAACTTCCTACGCTCCAACGAATCAGACTCATCACACTCATGGACCCTCTTGTCCACAACATTGCTATGGGAAAGCGCCATCGGTATATGTACCTCCCACATACTATAACCAACCTGCCACCCAAAACCCAATTAAGTTCCCGCCACAACCAATGTATTACCCACAGCAAGCCACAACAGCTAACCCAACACCTCCAATAGCTCAGGGTTACCAACAACCCCTGTAACATCCCTCCAAAATTGACCTATTAATATTATTATAATTATGCATTTTGTAAATGTAATTGTGTAAGCGGCCCTGGTTAGGAGCTCAAAGCCAAGGCCCGACCAGTGGACCATGAAACTACTATTATGTCCTTAAGCGTTGTTTCAAACTTAGGATACTTTGAGATGACGCATCTAAAAAAAAAAAATGACAATTAAAATCACTAAGGGAAGAACGAATGATGATGATGGATCACCATAGTGGTATTAATACTTTAGCAAAAGTAAATCAGCTTAACGAGCGTCTTCGATGTTAAGGTCATCACTTATGTTGGGATAACGATTACCTATTTCAAGCTAGATTAACTTCAATAACTAAGTCATAATAGTAGATATTATAATCATTTAATCTCAGTACAAACTGCCAAAGAAAATATATACAAGTTCTTAATGGGGGAAAAACAAAAGTTAACTTGAGATAATGCATTCTTGTATATTCTATATATATGTTATATGAAAGTCAAACAGAAGGTTAACGAGAGAGAATACATATATGTATATTCTATATACATGTTATATGAAAGTTAACACTAGTATGCTACCTTTGATAGTATTTAGTGACTATCCTAAAAAAAAAAAAGGGGTAGTATTTTAGATATTTATGTTACTTAAGTCAAGGTCCTCTCTGTAAGGGGGAAGAGGGCGCATAAGGTGAGCATCCACTAAGCATTTGTTTTCTCAATAGAAATCATATTTGCTATAAATGTAAATATATTATACTTAAACGAATCAATTATAAATACTTCCATTGATAAATGACTTTTAGTTAAAAATAAAAATAAATGAGAACTGAAACTTTAATTGAGATTTGAGCCGAGCCTCCTCTTGGGGTTTTTTTTTAAAAGGATTTTCTAGTTTAGTGGGCATCCTCTTTAATGAACACCAAGCTTTCATTATGAAGAGGTTGAGAATCTTTATCATCATATTGTCCACGTGATAAATAAAGGATTGTGCTGATCGTTTTATTTGTAGTTAATAATTACTTACACTTATGTGTGTGATAGTTAGAAAGGGAACACCTTAATTATGAAGGGAGAGTTTTCAGGATTGTGTCTCCCACTATCTGCCAGTTGTGGGGATTCTGGTATGGTATTAAAAATCACGTAGGCGACTACCTTCCACTAGGGTAATATCCACTACAAAATAGGGAGAGTCGGAGTATTTGAAGGGGGAATCACCTCGGCTTTTGGGGATATCTTTCCACGTTAGATAAGAAAAGGAGGAAGTGATCTCCACTGAGAGGAGAGCTGGTCTGTATTTAAATGAGGAATTCAAGGTACTAAAGGAGGGACCTAGGTTCGAGAGGAGCGACATCTGCTTTGGAGGAGTGTTGTTTAGTCCAGAGGAGAAATGTCTGCACAAGCGGAGAGAAGTTGTTACCATATAGCGAGCTTGTGTTTCCTGGTAAGATTCGACCTCTGATTAAATCCCATATCTCTGTAATTTAAATGCCTATAATAGAGCAGGGTAGTATTGTGATAAAGAGACAACTCTCATAAAGTAGTTGGTAAGCGATAAAGCTCTCCACGGATCAGTGTACTCTTCCTTTTAACTCCGCAAAAGTTACTTAGATAGTGATTTTAGGTTAAAATCGCAGTAGGTTATGGTTTGCTTAGGGTTTGACGTAAAAGCATGTTTTGCTCTTCTGAGATTTGTTTATAGAGTATTTTGATCACAAGAAAGTTGACTCATGGAAATGCATAACGATTTTAGCATGTCCTCCTGCCTTTCAACACTGATCCGCTCTCTGTGGGTTATTTGATTCTAGTTTTATGTATGGACACACTGACCCTATACATCATGTTGAGTAACTCTGTCATATGATCTACATATACATAATGCCATGAACTCTGCTAACTTTGATCAGTTTTGTGTTAGCTATGTTCTAGTATTTTTTTATCATGCTTTTGTTGATCTGCGTGGATTTCAGTTTTGGAATTATTTATGATGCCAGTATTAATTCATTTTGATCTCGATGCCTTTTCCTAATATTCTTACTCTGCGGACTTCTATAAAGAGAACGATGCCCTCTTTCAGTATCGTCTTTGCCCTGTCGAGATTTTTGATGCTTCTTTTTGTTTTGCTTTATCCTGCTAAAGAGTTTACAGACTCATCCACGGTTTTGTTATTATACTCTGCCTTAAAAAAATTTCTAATCCATCCTGGTGTTGATTGAGACTCCATATGGTAATGATGCGTTTCTTCTATGGATAGGAACCAGCGAGATCTTTAGCTAACTGCTCATTCATTTTATGTGTTGATGTATTTTCCACTCCGTATACTGATCGGGAATAAATGGCCATTTGCATATTCATTTAATTGCTGATAAGTTTTCTTGCATAAAATGTTCAAACGCTTTGCTCATTTGTATTTTTGTGTGGATGCATACACCAATCCCCAATTCTAAGAAGAACGATATCTACTGTCTTTGACGGTGGTTCCAGTGATTATGGTTCCTGGCAGAGTTATATGTGTATACCTGCATTTAGGTAGTTTTGCATTTCTTGCGTGGATCCATTGGCCCTCTGCCATTTTTGTTTTCCTGTATTGATCGGTGCCTTTTGTGTTTAAACTATACCAAACTAGGTAGCTACGATCTAGACGAGAGTTGCCACTTTTATTATATTTATTCTCGCATAGAAACATAAAATCATCACTACATTTCTTCCGTCGTAAAAAGGCATTGCAAATATTTAAAAAATTACTTTGTTGAGAGAAAACCCTTATAGGGTGAATATATTTTATTACAAAGCTTTTTGCCTTCGATTTAGAAATGGTGGTTAGTAAAAAAAAAAGGGTTGTTCTTACTTCTCTTAATATGTAGATAAGAGCAAGAAACCGTCCTTTGAGTATTACGACCTCTATTACCTTCTGTGTGTAGTGACATAGTTTTCATGGTCAGCAGTAACTCTGACCTTGAGATTCTTTAATTAGAAGTTTTTCTCGTGTTGAACACTTTGGATGGGTCATTATAGATTCCAAAACATTTTAATATCAGCAAATTAATGGATCTATGGTTGGTCTCGAATTGATGTATATAATAATAAATAAAATACATTAATACATTTTAAAATATGGAAACATGCCTTTT
Source organism: Larix kaempferi (assembly GCA_027924585.1). Classification (NCBI taxonomy): domain Eukaryota; kingdom Viridiplantae; phylum Streptophyta; class Pinopsida; order Pinales; family Pinaceae; genus Larix; species Larix kaempferi. The sequence continues at coordinate 4,973,146 of BSBM01000792.1, forward strand.
AGTTCTTAAAAAGTGTACATATCCTTAAATAGGCAAAGATGCACTTCGGTTTGAATAAGTGGGAAGAAAAGATGTTAATATATGTTTAAAATACGGGAAGATGTCCTTAGTGGATTTATTAAAGTTATATATATATAGGTCCCATGCTATTGAAAAAGAATAGTTTTCTATTCTTTATTAGAGGGGGCTTCATTACTCATTCATTTGAGAAGCTTGGAAAAAGCTGGAAGATTCTTTAAGCAACCATTGGGTTGTAGTTGTAAATTATCTTTTGATGAATAATAAAAGCTGCACACACCTTTGTGGACTAGCCCGAGTTCGGGTGAACCACGTTATATTTTTTTGGTCTCCTGTGTTTGTCTTTGATTTCTTGTGGATTCTTATGATACTATGCTTCGTTATTATTCAGTTTGGGCTACTTTGAGTATGTGTATTTGTGCATTTATCTATTCTTAACTATGATGACCTTTTCCTTATACAAGTATATGTGTACTGAAATTTCCTCGTTATATTCTTGTGTAATTTTTTAAGTGTTGTTATTTGTTTAATGGAGTTAGACATGGTGACGATTCTGTAGTTACTTCTAAATATGGAAAATGGTTAATAAAGTATAAATTTTTATTGGTCATGCAACGTATTTGAAGGCCTATGTTGCACATGTTTTACATCCAAAATGTTGTAAGAATTAGATAAGTTATTGGTTTACATAGACAAATGTTGTTAAAGCAAATTCCTTGTTTAGTAGGAGGTGGTTCTTGTACTTATACAAATATCTAAAGGGTGAGAAAGAGGTAGCATGAAATAGGCTGTATTTCATCATTCAAAAATAGAATTATTGTTTTAGTTGAATGTCTTTCCGACATATAAATGTTGATGACTGTATATCTAAGTATTTCGATTTTTTATTATTATTGTCGTTTAGGCAATTAGATAATTAATGATAATATATAACATGTATGGGTGATTGGAAAAATTTTAAATTTTACGAAATTTTGGGTACGTGACATATGGTATCAGAGCCAGGTTACAACACTTGGGCCTAATGAGCTCAACATGCAATAAATAAAGTGTGAAGGTTGTTAAGTTTACTAATCGATTATTTTGTTTCACTTTGGATGCATGGAACTGGAATGGACGAGGGGCAATGTCATTCAAAAGTTCAAACTTCAAAGTTTCCCAAAGGAGTAAAGATGAGTATTTCAGTTATTGAAGCAAATTAGTTAATGTGCAAATCTAATTTGATATGTGAGTATTGTGTATCTTCAATTTGATCAGATTTGGTTGACCCTTGTTAATGAGATTTGGCTGACCCTTGATAATAAGAATTGTTTTGATGTTGGATGTTAATCTTAACCAAAAAATGCAGTATATATATTCTTATATATGTGAAGTTACATTTATGTACATTTGAAGTTACTTTATATCAAGGTGAAGTTATACATTCATATGAAGCGGTAGGATATCCCAAGCTATGGGCTAGATTATTGAGATATTGTAAATAAAGGCATTTCATTACCGTAGAATGCATAATATGGTCATCATTTAGGATGTTTATACTCCTGTAGATCATAACGTGTTTCAATAAAATGTGTCATGTTTAGAACTAAGCATGTTAAAATGAATATGAGGAATTAGAAAGTGAAGTTCAGAAATTACTTGAATACACTATTGATGAGTATCATCATTTTGTTAAAGGTTCGAAAAGTATTCAATTTGAAATGAATCTATGTACAACTAGCCGTTTTAAATTATGAAAACTAACATGTTTAATTGTTAAGCAAAAGAGTTTGCGTCAGGATGAAATGAAGAGGATGCACAAGTAAATGAGCATGCGTATAATGCTATGGAACTAATATGTTCAAAAGATGAGCAATTGAAGCAGAAAAACTTATCCTTATACTAACATTTTTGGGAGTGAACTTAATCCCAACTGATGACATGATCAAAAAGGGACGTTGACTTATACAGATAAGTTGAGCTATGTTGCTCAAAAGTAAGTAATGATTTTCTTTACATGTTATTTACAGGATTTTATGAATCATGATTGGTGATAAGACTACTTAATGAATATATTCATTAAATAGTCTGTGGCTATTTTGTCGATTGTGGAATACAAGAAATACTAAATGATTATTACTAAGTAAAATTCTCGGACTCAAATGAGAAGATTTGAGGGGAAAATAATATTTCCTGAACTCAAGTAGAGGCTGCATCTTGCACTCACTTACTAGCTGTTGCAGGGTGCAACTTCCCTAAAATTGTGGTCATGTTCCCCATGGAAGTGGAACAGAGCAGGTGGGAAGCTCGTTGAATGTTATACTGACCCAAAATTCCTAGGCAAACTTTATAACCATCGAATTGAGCAGAGGAAGGGCTCACGATTTTCCTTGTGTTGTTAGAACGGAGCACACAAGAGGTTCTCTGAGGAGACTAAATTTTTTCCTTGTGGTGTTAGAATTGATCCCACAAGAAGATTCGATGAGGGAAAGCTATGTAATGAGTTGCAGAGTAAGACTGTCATATTTCTGCTGTATGCAGAGGTTTTCCGGCTGAGTTACAAAAGACTCATGTTTTGTATGGCAAGTCTTCACGATTGCAGAAAATACATAAGAGTTTTGTATGCAAGTCTCCATTATTGCGGAAGTACAAAGAGGTTTGGGTGATTACAAAGTTCAGTTGAAAGAATTGTTTTATGATATGAGTTAATGATAATGATTGTCTTGTAGCCGGACTATCACATGTATTTATGTGTGAATGTTATGAATGCTAAAGTAAGCAAATATTTCATCAAGGATGAGGATGAATGATAAACATTTGCTATTTTGAAATTTTGTATACTTATGTTATACTGAAAAATACTGAAAAATATTGTACGAGTTGTACAATGTGCAGGTTACAATTAAAGAGAGCTTGCTGAAATCGCAAATATGTAAAGACGACCAAACCTTAAGAGCAAAAGTAAACGGAAGACGATGAATGGACGTAAAGGACAAACTAACGAACACCGAGGATGGTGTTATTCTTAAGGGGTGGAGTATGTAACATCCCTCCAAAATTGACCTATTAATATTATTATAATTATGCATTTTGTAAATGTAATTGTGTAAGCGGCCCTGGTTAGGAGCTCAAAGCCAAGGCCCGACCAGTGGACCATGAAACTACTATTATGTCCTTAAGCGTTGTTTCAGACTTAGGATACTTTGAGATGACGCATCTAAAAAAAAAATGACAATTAAAATCACTAAGGGAAGAACGAATGATGATGATGGATCACCATAGTGGTATTAATACTTTAGCAAAAGTAAATCAGCTTAACGAGCGTCTTCGATGTTAAGGTCATCACTTATGTTGGGATAATGATTACCTATTGCAAGCTAGATTAACTTCAATAACTAAGTCATAATAGTAGATATTATAATCATTTAATCTCAGTACAAACTGCCAAAGAAAATATATACAAGTTCTTAATGGGGGAAAAACAAAAGTTAACTTGAGATAATGCATTCGTGTATATTCTATATATATGTTATATGAAAGTCAAACAGAAGGTTAACGAGAGAGAATACATATATGTATATTCTATATACATGCTATATGAAAGTTAACACTAGTATGCTACCTTTCATAGTATTTAGTGACTGTCCTAAAAAAAAAAGGGGGTAGTATTTTAGATATTTATGTTACTTAAGTCAAGGTCCTCTCTGTAAGGGGGAAGAGGGCGCATAAGGTGAGGATCCACTAAGCATTTGTTTTCTCAATAGAAATCATATTTGCTATAAATGTATATATATTATACTTAAACGAATCCATTATAAATACTTCCATTGATGAATGACTTTTAGTTAAAAATAAAAATAAATGAGAACTGAAACTTTAATTGAGATTTGAGCCGAGCCTCCTCTTGGGGTTTTTTTTTTAAGGATTTTCTAGTTTAGTGGGCGTCCTCTTTAATGAACACCAAGCTTTCATTATGAAGAGGTTGAGAAGCTTTATCATCATATTGTCCACGTGATAAATAAAGGATTGTGCTGATCGTTTTATTTATAGTTAATAATTACTTACACTTATGTGTGTGATAGTTAGAAAGGGAACACCTCAATTATGAAGGGAGAGTTTTCAGGATTGTGTCTCCCACTATCTTCCAGTTGTGGGGATTCTGGTATGGTATTAAAAATCACGTAGGCGACTACCTTCCACTAGGGTAATATCCACTACAAAATAGGGAGAGTCGGAGTATTTGAAGGGGGAATCACCTCGGCTTTTGGGGATATCTTTCCACGTTAGATAAGAAAAGGAGGAAGCGATCTCTGCTGAGAGGAGAGCTGGTTTGTATTTAAATGAGGAATTCAAGGTACTAAAGGAGGGACCTAGGTTCGAGAGGAGCGACATCTGCTTTGGAGGAGTGTTGTTTAGTCCAGAGGAGAAATGTCTGCACAAGCGGAGAGAAGTTGTTACCATATAGCGAGCTTGTGTTTCCTGGTAAGATTCGACCTCTGATTAAATCCCATATCTCTGTAATTTAAATGCCTATAATAGAGCAGGGTAGTATTGTGATAAAGAGACAACTCTCATAAAGTAGTTGGTAAGCGATAAAGCTCTCCACGGATCAGTGTACTCTTCCTTTTAACTCCGCAAAAGTTACTTAGATAGTGATTTTAGGTTAAAATCGCAGTAGGTTATGGTTTGCTTAGGGTTTGACGTAAAAGCATGTTTTGCTTTTCTGAGATTTGTTTATAGAGTATTTTGATCACAAGAAAGTTGACTCATGGAAATGCATAACGATTTTAGCATGTACTCCTTCCTTTCAACACCGATCCACTCTCTGTGGGTTATTTGATTCTAGTTTTATGTATGGACACACTGACCCTATACATCGTGTTGAGTAACTCTGTCATATGATCTACATATACATAACGCCATGAACTCTGCTAACTTTGATCAGTTTTGTGTTAGCTATGTTCTAGTATTTTTTTATCATGCTTTTGTTGATCTGCGTGGATTTCAATTTTGGAATTATTTATGATGCCAGTATTAATTCATTTTGATCTCGATGCCTTTTCCTACTATTCTTACTCTGCGGACTTCTATAAAGAGAACGATTCCCTCTTTCAGTATCATCTTTGCCCTGTCGAGATTTTTGATGCTTCTTTTTGTTTTGCTTTATCCTGCTAAAGAGTTTACAGAGTCATCCACGGTTTTGTTATTATACTCTGCCTTAAAAAAATTTCGAATCCATCCTGGTGTTGATTGAGACTCCATATGGTAATGATGCGTTTCTTCTATGGATAGGAACCAGCGAGATCTTTAGCTAACTGCTCATTCATTTTATGTGTTGATGTATTTTCCACTCCGTATACTGATCGGGAATAAATGGCCATTTGCATATTCATTTAATTGCTGATAAGTTTTCTTGCATAAAATGTTCAAACTCTTTGCTCATTTGTATTTTTGTGTGGATGCATACACCAATCCCCAATTCTAAGAAGAACGATATCTACTCTCTTTGACGGTGGTTCCAGTGATTATGGTTTCTGGCAGAGTTATATGTGTATACCTGCATTTAGGTAGTTTTGCATTTCTTGTGTGGATCCATTGGCCCTCTGCCATTTTTGTTTTCCTGTATTGATCGGTGCCTTTTGTGTTTAAATTATACCAAACTAGGTAGCTACGATCTAGACGAGAGTTGCCACTTTTATTATATTTATTCTCGCATAGAAACATAAAATCATCACTACATTTCTTCCGTTGTAAAAAGGCATTGCAAATATTTAAAAAATTACTTTGTTGAGAGAAAACCCTTATAGGGTGAATATATTTTATTACAAAGCTTTTTGCCTTCGATTTAGAAATGGTGGTTAGTAAAAAAAAAAGGGTTGTTCTTACTTCTCTTAATATGTAGATAAGAGCAAGAAACCGTCCTTTGAGTATTACGACCTCTATTACCTTCTGTGTGTAGTGACATAGTTTTCATGGTCAGCAGTAACTCTGACCTTGAGATTCTTTAATTAGAAGTTTTTCTCGTGTTGAACACTTTGGATGGGTCATTATAGATTCCAAAACATTTTAATATCAGCAAATTAATGGATCTATGGTTGGTCTCGAATTGATGTATATAATAATAAATAAAATACATTAATACATTTTAAAATATGGAAACATGCCTTTTAGTTCTTAAAAAGTGTACATATCCTTAAATAGGCAAAGATGCACTTCGGTTTGAATAAGTGGGAAGAAAAGATGTTAATATATGTTTAAAATACGGGAAGATGTCCTTAGTGGATTTATTAAAGTTATATATATATATAGGTCCCATGCTATTGAAAAAGAATAGTTTTCTATTCTTTATTAGAGGGGGCTTCATTACTCATTCATTTGAGAAGCTTGGAAAAAGCTGGAAGATGCTTTAAGCAACCATTGGGTTGTAGTTGTAAATTATCTTTTGATGAATAATAAAAGCTGCACACACCTTTGTGGACTAGCCCGAGTTCGGGTGAACCACGTTATATTTTTTTGGTCTCCTGTGTTTGTCTTTGATTTCTTGCAGATTCTTATGATACTATGCTTCGTTATTATTCAGTTTGGGTTACTTTGAATATGTGTATTTGTGCATTTATCTATTCTTAACTATGATAACCTTTTCCTTATACAAGTATATGTGTACTGAAATTTCCTTGTTATATTCTTGTGTAATTTTTTAAGTGTTGTTATTTATTTAATGGAGTTAGACATGGTGACGATTCTGTAGTTACTTCTAAATATGGAAAATGGTTAATAAAGTATAAATTTTTATTGGTCATGCAACGTATTTGAAGCCCTAGGTTGCACATGTTTTACATCCAAAATGTTGTAAGAATTAGATAAGTTATTGGTTTACATAGACAAATGTTGTTAAAGAAAATTCCTTGTTTAGTAGGAGGTGGTTCTTGTACTTATACAAATATCTAAAGGGTGATAAAGAGGTAGCATGAAATAGGCTGTATTTCATCATTCAAAAATAGAATTATTGTTTCAGTTGAATGTCTTTCCGACATATAAATGTTGATGAGTGTATATATAAGTATTTCGATTTTTTTATTATTATTGTCGTTTAGGCAATTAGATAATTAATGATAATATATAACATGTATGGGTGATTGGAAAAATTTTAAATTTTACAAAATTTTGGGTACGTGACATATGGTATCAGAGCCAGGTTACAACACTTGGGCCTAATGAGCTCAACATGCAATAAATAAAGTGTGAAGGTTGTTAATTTTACTAATCGATTATTTTGTTTCACTTTGGATGCATGGAACTGGAATGGACGAGGGGAAATGTCATTCAAAAGTTCAAACTTCAAAGTTTCCCAAAGGAGTAAAGATGAGTATTTCAGTTATTGAAGCAAAGTAGTTAATGTGCAAATCTAATTTGATATGTGAGTATTGGGTATCTTCAATTTGATCAGATTTGGTTGACCCTTGTTAATGAGATTTGGCTGACCCTTGATAATAAGAATTGTTTTGATGTTGGATGTTAATCTTAACCAAAAATGCAGTATATATATTCTTATATATGTGAAGTTACATTTATGTACATTTGAAGTTACTTTATATCAAGGTGAAGTTATACATTCATATGAAGCGGTAGGATATCCCAATCTATGGGCTAGATTATTGAGATATTGTAAATAAAGGCATTTCATTACCGTAGAATGCATAATATGGTCATCATTTAGGATGTTTATACTCCTGTAGATCATAACGTGTTTCAATAAAATGTGTCATGTTTAGAACTAAGCATGTTAAAATGAATATGAGGAATTAGAAAGTGAAGTTCAGAAATTACTTGAATACACTATTGATGAGTATCATCATTTTGTTAAATGTTCGAAAAGTATTCAATTTGAAATGAATCTATGTACAACTAGCCGTTTTAAATTATGAAAACTAACATGTTTAATTGTTAAGCAAAAGAGTTTGCGTCAGGATGAAATGAAGAGGATGCACAAGTAAATGAGCATGCGTATAATGCTATGGAACTAATATGTTCAAAAGATGAGCAATTGAAGCAGAAAAACTTATCCTTATACTAACATTTTTGGGAGTGAACTTAATCCCAACTGATGACATGATCAAAAAGGGACGTTGACTTATACAGATAAGTTGAGCTATGTTGCTCAAAAGTAAGTAATGATTTTCTTTACATGTTATTTACAGGATTTTATGAATCATGATTGGTGATAAGACTTATAATTGATGATGTGTTATCATCAAAATGCATAGAATATGAGGGTAAATAGATGAATATATTCATTAAATAGTCTATGGCTATTTTGTCGAATGTGGAATACAAGAAATACTAAATGATTGTTACTAAGTAAAATTCTCGGACTCAAATGAGAAGATTTGAGGGGAAAATAATATTTCCTGAACTCAAGTAGAGGCTGCATCTTGCACTCACTTACTAGCTGTTGCAGGGTGCAACTTCCCTAAAATTGTGGTCATGTTCCCCATGGAAGTGGAACAGAGCAGGTGGGAAGCTCGTTGAATGTTATACTGACCCAAAATTCCTAGGCAAACTTTATAACCATCGAATTGAGCAGAGGAAGGGCTCACGATTTTCCTTGTGTTGTTAGAACGGAGCACACAAGAGGTTCTCTGAGGAGACTAAACTTTTTCCTTGTGGTGTTAGAACTAAGCCCACAAGAAGATTCGATGAGGGAAAGCTATGTAATGAGTTGCAGAGTAAGACTGTCATATTTCTGCTGTATGCAGAGGTTTTCTGGCTGAGTTACAAAAGACTCATGTTTTGTATGGCAAGTCTTCACGATTGCAGAAAATACATAAGAGTTTTGTATGCAAGTATCCATGATTGCGGAAGTACAAAGAGGTTTGGGTGATTACAAAGTTCAGTTGAAAGAATTGTTTTATGATATGAGTTAATGATAATGATTGTCTTGTAGCTGGACTATCACATGTATTTATGTGTGAATGTTATGAATGCTAAAGTAAGCAAATATTTCATCAAGGATGAGGATGAATGATAAACATTTGCTATTTTGAAATTTTGTATACTTATGTTATACTGAAAAATACTGAAAAATATTGTACGAGTTGTACAATGTGCAAGTTACAATTAAAGAGAGCTTGCTGAAATCGCAAATATGTAAAGACGACCAAACCTTAAGAGCAAAAGGAAATGGAAGACGATGAATGGACGTAAAGGACAAACTGACGAACACCGAGGACGGTGTTATTCTTAAGGGGTGGAGTATGTAACATCCCTCCAAAATTGACCTATTAATATTATTATAATTATGCATTTTGTAAATGTAATTGTGTAAGCGGCCCTGGTTAGGAGCTCAAAGCCAAGGCCCGACCAGTGGACCATGAAACTACTATTATGTCCTTAAGCGTTGTTTCAAACTTAGGATACTTTGAGATGACGCATCTAAAAAAAAAAATGACAATTAAAATCACTAAGGGAAGAACGAATGACGATGATGAATCACCATAGTGGTATTAATACTTTAGCAAAAGTAAATCAGCTTAACGAGCGTCTTCGATGTTAAGGTCATCACTTATGTTGGGATAATGATTACCTATTGCAAGCTAGATTAACTTCAATAACTAAGTCATAATAGTAGATATTATAATCATTTAATCTCAGTACAAACTGCCAAAGAAAATATATACAAGTTCTTAATGGGGGAAAAACAAAAGTTAACTTGAGATAATGCATTCTTGTATATTCTATATATATGTTATATGAAAGTCAAACAGAAGGTTAACGAGAGAGAATACATATATGTATATTCTATATACATGTTATATGAAAGTTAACACTAGTATGCTACCTTTGATAGTATTTAGTGACTATCCTAAAAAAAAAAAGGGGTAGTATTTTAGATATTTATGTTACTTAAGTCAAGGTCCTCTCTGTAAGGGGGAAGAGGGCGCATAAGGTGAGGATCCACTAAGCATTTGTTTTCTCAATAGAAATCATATTTGCTATAAATGTATATATATTATACTTAAACGAATCAATTATAAATACTTACATTGATGAATGACTTTTAGTTAAAAATAAAAATAAATGAGAACTGAAACTTTAATTGAGATTTGAGTCGAGCCTCCTCTTGGGGTTTTTTTTTTTAAGGATTTTCTAGTTTAGTAGGCGTCCTCTTTAATGAACACCAATCTTTCATTATGAAGAGGTTGAGAAGCTTTATCATCATATTGTCCACGTGATAAATAAAGGATTGTGCTGATCGTTTTATTTGTAGTTAATAATTACTTACACTTATGTGTGTGATAGTTAGAAAGGGAACACCTCAATTATGAAGGGAGAGTTTTCAGGATTGTGTCTCCCACTATCTGCCAGTTGTGGGGATTCTGGTATGGTATTAAAAATCACGTAGATGACTACCTTCCACTAGGGTAATATCCACTACAAAAGAGGGAGAGTCGGAGTATTTGAAGGGGGAATCACCTCGGCTTTTGGGGATATCTTTCCATGATAGATAAGAAAAGGAGGAAGCGATCTCTGCTGAGAGGAGAGCTATTCTGTATTTAAATGAGGAATTCAAGGTACTAAAGGAGGGACCTAGGTTCGAGAGGAGCGACATCTGCTTTGGAGGAGTGTTGTTTAGTCCAGAGGAGAAATGTCTGCACAAGCGGAGAGAAGTTGTTACCATATAGCGAGCTTGTGTTTCCTGGTAAGATTCGACCTCTGATTAAATCCCATATATCTGTAATTTAAAAGCCTATAATAGAGCAGGGTAGTATTGTGATAAAGAGACAACTCTCATAAAGTAGTTGGTAAGCGATAAAGCTCTCCACGGATCAGTGTACTCTTCCTTTTAACTCCGCAAAATTTACTTAGATAGTGATTTTAGGTTAAAATCGCAGTAGGTTATGGTTTTCTTAGGGTTTGACGTAAAATCATGTTTTGCTTTTCTGAGATTTGTTTATAGAGTATTTTGATCACAAGAAAGTTGACTCATGGAAATGCATAACGATTTTAGCATGTCCTCCTGCCTTTCAACACCGATCCGCTCTCTGTGGGTTATTTGATTCTAGTTTTATGTATGGACACACTGACCCTATACATCGTGTTGAGTAACTCTGTCATATGATCTACATATACATAACGCCATGAACTCTGCTAACTTTGATCAGTTTTGTGTTAGCTATGTTCTATTATTCTTTTATCATGCTTTTGTTGATCTGCGTGGATTTCAGTTTTGGAATTATTTATGATGCCAGTATTAATTCATTTTGATCTCGATGCCTTTTCCTAATATTCTTACTCTGCGGACTTCTATAAAGAGAACGATGCCCTCTTTCAGTATCGTCTTTGCCCTGTCGAGATTTTTGATGCTTCTTTTTGTTTTGCTTTATCCTGCTAAAGAGTTTACAGAGTCATCCACGGTTTTGTTATTATACTTTGCCTTAAAAAAATTTCTAATCCATCCTGGTGTTGATTGAGACTCCATATGGTAATGATGCGTTTCTTCTATGGATAGGAACCAGCGAGATCTTTAGCTAACTGCTCATTCATTTTATGTGTTGATGTATTTTCCACTCCGTATACTGATCGGGAATAAATGGCCATTTGCATATTCATTTAATTGCTGATAAGTTTTCTTGCATAAAATGTTCAAACGCTTTGCTCATTTGTATTTTTGTGTGGATGCATACACCAATCCCCAATTCTAAGAAGAACGATATCTACTGTCTTTGACGGTGGTTCCAGTGATTATGGTTTCTGGCAGAGTTATATGTGTATACCTGCATTTAGGTAGTTTTGCATTTCTTGCGTGGATCCATTGGCCCTCTGCCATTTTTGTTTTCCTATATTGATCGGTGCCTTTTGTGTTTAAATTATACCAAACTAGGTAGCTACGATCTAAACGAGAGTTGCCACTTTTATTATATTTATTCTCGCATAGAAACATAAAATCATCACTACATTTCTTCCGTCGTAAAAAGGCATTGCAAATATTTAAAAAATTACTTTGTTGAGAGAAAACCCTTATAGGGTGAATTTATTTTATTACAAAGCTTTTTGCCTTCGATTTAGAGATGGTGGTTAGTAAAAAAAAAAGGGTTGTTCTTACTTCTCTTAATATGTAGATAAGAGCAAGAAACCGTCCTTTGAGTATTACGACCTCTATTACCTTCTGTTTGTAGTGACATAGTTTTCATGGTCAGCAGTAACTCTGACCTTGAGATTCTTTAATTAGAATTTTTTCTCGTGTTGAACACTTTGGATGGGTCATTATAGATTCCAAAACATTTTAATATCAGCAAATTAATGGATCTATGGTTGGTCTCGAATTGATGTATATAATAATAAATAAAATACATTAATACATTTTAAAATATGGAAACATGCCTTTTAGTTCTTAAAAAGTGTACATATCCTTAAATAGGCAAAGATGCACTTCGGTTTGAATAAGTGGGAAGAAAAGATATTATTATATGTTTAAAATACGGGAAGATGTCCTTAGTGGATTTATTAAAGTTATATATATATAGGTCCCATGCTATTGAAAAAGAATAGTTTTCTATTCTTTATTAGAGGGGGCTTCATTACTCATTCATTTGAGAAGCTTGGAAAAAGATGGAAGATGCTTTAAGCAACCATTGGGTTGTAGTTGTAAATTATCTTTTGATGAATAATAAAAGCTGCACACACCTTTGTGGACTAGCCCGAGTTCGGGTGAACCACGTTATATTTTTTTGGTCTCCTGTGTTTGTCTTTGATTTCTTGTGGATTCTTATGATACTATGCTTCGTTATTATTCAGTTTGGGTTACTTTGAATATGTGTATTTGTGCATTTATCTATTCTTAACTATGATGACCTTTTCCTTATACAAGTATATGTGTACTGAAAATTTCCTTGTTATATTCTTGTGTAATTTTTTAAGTGTTGTTATTTGTTTAATGGAGTTAGACATGGTGACGATTCTGTAGTTACTTCTAAATATGGAAAATGGTTAATAAAGTATAAATTTTTATTGGTCATGCAACGTATTTGAAGCCCTAGGTTGCACATGTTTTACATCCAAAATGTTGTAAGAATTAGATAAGTTATTGGTTTACATAGACAAATGTTGTTAAAGCAAATTCCTTGTTTAGTAGGAGGTGGTTCTTGTACTTATACAAATATCTAAAGGGTGATAAAGAGGTAGCATGAAATAGGCTGTATTTCATCATTCAAAAATAGAATTATTGTTTCAGTTGAATGTCTTTCCGACATATAAATGTTGATGAGTGTATATCTAAGTATTTCGATTTTTTTATTGTTATTGTCGTTTAGGCAATTAGATAATTAATGATAATATATAACATGTATGGGTGATTGGAAAAATTTTAAATTTTACGAAATTTTGGGTACGTGACAACCCCAGCAGTTAACTGGACCACCTCCAGCCCCACCAGCTTATTATCCACTGCAACCTGCTCCCGCACCTGCAGCAAATCAAAATCCTCCCACTGCTCAAGGGCAAGTGTACACACAACACAATCAGCCCCAACTTCAAAACAACCAATGCAACCAAGGTGGACAACAAAACCGTGGAATAGGACGTAACCGCGGCAACGACCAACAACATCATCAAGGTCCACCACCTACCAATCCTCCACATAATAACAACGCTGCTGCTCCCAACCAGAATTCGGATCGTCATCCCAAGCAGCCTAAAAACAATAACCTCAGAACAAACCATCCTTGTTCTATTTGCGGGGTCTATGGCCACTACACACATGCTTGCCCACATTTGGAGCGAGCTCGGCAAATATGGACTGATGATGCCCATCGTCAAGGGAAAGCGACTCCCCAGGTGCCACCAAACCCCCCACCCCCTTAGCAGCAACCTTTGGTGCTGCAAAACCCCCTACCAACCCAAGGCGTAGTGAACACTCAGTCATTTGCTCCGCCTCAAGGAAATGCACCACCACAACAACATATCACTTATGCCGCTCCTGATCAACCCATGTTCGATTCAGGTACCCACTACTTGTTAATGATGTCATCCGCTGATGTCAACCTACAAACCCGTCAGAACCAATATGGCTCCACCCCTGAAGACCCTCCCACCGACAAAAAAACTAACGCTCATCCCACTGATCAGATGTTACGTATACCTACGGCTCCACTCGATGGCGCCTCTAAAGCACCTCACTTCGCACTTCGTTGTATCAACAATAACCCCACTGCTCGCGCTGCGTCGAATTACAGCATTGTAGATGACTTAGCCCAGTCTCCCGTAGCCATGTCTTCTTTAGAAGTCTTAAAAAATTGTCCTTCACAGAACAAGACTTTTCTCTCTACCATTGGTGCTATTGACCCCAATGATTCACAAGTGATGGCATTCAATTCGGACCAGTCCGAACCACGCCTGCCTTCCACTTTAGCATTCCAAGTTTCTGTTTCCGTTCGGAATATTGTAATCCATCGGTGCATTATCGATGAAGGTGCCTCTACATGCGTTATGTCCACATTCATTTGGCAGAAGTTGGGATCCCCTACTCTCTAGTAGTCCACCACTGCGTTGCGAGCCTACGACGGCCATTCAGCTCAACCCCAAGGTGTGTTAGCTAATGTTCCCTTCCAGCTGGCTGGTAAAACCGTGGTCATTGACATAGATGTCATCAATGCCCAACTTGATTATAACCTCTTACTTGGTCGCAGCTACATGTATTCCATGTGGGTGGTTGCCTCATTCGTTTTTCATACCATGATGTTCCCCCATGACGGACGCACGGTCAAGGTCGACCAACTCACCTATTACGATCCCAAGGCCCCCGCTGCACCCGAAAATGTTCTCCCCGTGGTTGAACAACCTGTTTTTGGTACAACTACCTCATTTGTTTCCTCCGTGGGACCCGGACTTTACTCCGACACGCTGATGACTTCTACATTCCAATCCATTCCACCCCCGTCACCAGCGCCCAAAGTATCTGACCTATGTACCCTGTCCCATAATACACAAACACCCAACAATCCACCACCCTTGTTACCTAAACCACCATTGGTCCCTAGTCACATTGGTTATACACCCATCCACACAATCCCCTTTCTATTCCCTCCCTCGGGCGTAGTAAGCGCTCCGGTTATGGATACCCTTAGTCTCCCTGGGTTAACCTTGGGATTTCCCGTGTGGTATATTTCGCCTCCCGTTCCTCCACCGACACCGAATATCGTCCTGCAACCGGTGCAACCTATTGTCACTACTACTCAACCACCTCCCGGTGTCACTGCCCCTTCATCTTCTCCAAATCCCCCTCCCCTTATCAAGCCCACTGGGGGCAGAGGCCCACAACCATACACTGCGGTACCCCCTCCCAAAGTAGTTAAACCTCCCCCCATGTTTCGTGCTCCTCCTAAATGCTCATTGTGTGATGAATTAGGCCATCCCACTCATCAATGTCCACAATTACCTGCATTACAGGAACACATGCAAATGCTTGACGACAACCCCAACATCCCGGTTGTCGAACTTGATCCAACCCCTAAGCCTCGTGATAAATCGTTGCATACCAACCACCCTTGTGCAATATGCGGTATTTATGGCCATTACTCACATCACTGTCCTGATCTCCCAGAATACAGAGCAACTCTTTACGAGATGAACAATTTTTACCTTGAGACGGAACCCACCACAATGGAGGAGATCTACCCTCCCGTATCACCCCCATCCGAAGAGATTAACACCATTTATATGATCTCTTCAACTACCACTCCCTCATCAAACGATTTGACCACTCAAATTTTCCGCAATGATGAGGAGATTCTAAATTCTCTTATTGCCCCTGATTACCCCTAAGAAGACATGCACCATCATTCCTACTTCCTCCCAGAACAGTCCTCCTCCACCACAGCCACCCAATTTGCAGTCGAGTCCAAATATTTCCTCCCCACCAAAGTCCACTGGTTTAAGGATCCTATTCCTGCTCCTGATGCCTTTGAGGAAGGGAACATGTCAAACATTTCCCCTATTATCCAAATCAACATTTCCACCACACCTGGAAAACCTAAGCTCATATCGCTAGGTGCATCATGCACTCAAGCGGAAACTCAAGCATATAAGAAACTCTTCCAAGAGTTTCGTGATGTCTTCGCCTGGTTTTACACAGAGATGCCTGGCCTTGACCCCGCCATTATAGAACACCACATTGGAACATGGCCTGATGTACCCCCCATTCGTCAGAAATAGCGCCCCATTCATCCTTCCAAGCTCCCCGCTGTTAAAGCCGAGGTTGAGAAACTTCGCAAAGCAGGATTCATTTATCCTATTGCTTATACCACCTGGGTTTCAAACCCCATTCCCGTTAACAAAAAGCAAGGCACCCTTAGAGTATGCACTGACTTCCATGATTTAAATCGAGCTTGTCCCAAGGACAACTTCCCCACGCCATTTATTGACCAACTCATCGATGCGTGTGCGGGGCATGAAGTCCTCTCTTTCATGGATGGTTTTTCCAGATACAACCAGATTCAGATCCGTAAGGAGGATCAGTACAAAACTGCCTTTACCACCCCTTGGGGCACCTTTTCCTACCGCGTCATGCCTTTCGGCCTTAAAAATGATGGTGCCACTTTCCAGAGGGCCATGACCTATTGTTTTCACGACTTGGTCCATATCTTGCTATTCTATCTTGATAACCTTACAGCTCGTTCCTGGAAACGATCCGACCACCTTAACAACCTCCGGCAAGTTTTGCTACGTTGTCGCAAATATAAAATCCACTTGAACCCACACAAGTGTGTCTTTTGTGTTTCGGTAGGCCGATTGTTGGGTTTCATTATTTCCCACAAAGGGATTACTGTTGATCCCCTGAAAGTCCAAGCCATATTAGACCTTCCCTCTCCTCGCACGCTTCGACAGCTCCAAAGTCTGCAGGGACGATCCAATTTCCTTCGTCGCTTCGTTCCTGATTACGCCACTAAAGTTCATGGTTTCTTATGCCTACTTCGTACCCACATACCCTTTGTTTGGGATGAGCAAGCAGAAGTTGCTTTCGAAGCCCTCAAGAAATCTCTCACACAATCCCCTTTGATCTCCCCTACGGATTTCTCTTAGGGCTTCATCCTTTACGTCTCAGCATCCCAACATGTCGTGTCTGGCGTCTTGGTTCAAGAAGACACCTCTCACCAAGAGCATGTCATTTATTACGTCAGCCAGACCTTGTCTGGCCCACCCCTACTTAACCCATACGAGGAAATATCAGCCCTAGTTGTAGTCTTTTCCGTCCAAAAATTGCGACACTACATTCTGCTCAGTCATACCACGGTTGTCGCCGACTCCAACCCTATGGTCTCTCCTAAACCGACGGCTCCTGCAAGGTCGTGTTGCTAAATGGGTCATTACCCTCCAGGAATATGACCTCACTTTCCAAACCCCTAAGAGCACTAAATCCCTCGTGCTTTCCTAGCTCATCACCGATCTCTCCTCCCTTCTACCATCCCCACAAATCTCCGATGAGTTACCCAACAATCATTTGTTCATCATCTCGTCTGATGACCCATGGTACGGTGATATTTTTCTATACCTTCGCACGCAGAAGTTCAGACCCCACATCAATATTGACGGACGCCGTCGTATCCAACACCACGCCCCCCGATACCTCTTATTAGTCGATGTACTTTATCGACACGGCGTCGATACCATCCTACGATGCTGCCTATCTCATAACGAGGTAGAACAAGTCCTTAATGATTGCCATAGCGGTGCCTGTGGAGGCCACTTCTCTGGCATGGCCACCGCCCAAAAGATCATCCACGCAGGTTACTTTTGGCCTTCATTATTTACTAATTGGATCACCGTAGTCAAACATTGTCAAAACTGCCAACTTTTTGCCCCAAAATCAAGAACCCCACCCACCCCCCTTCATCCAGTCGTCACTGCCGGACCATTATGCAAATGGGCCATCGACTTCTTCGATTGCAATCCCACGTCAACTGGCGGTCACAAACACATTATTGTGGCCGTCGATTATTTCACCAAGTTGGCGGAGGCCATGCCAACTTACAATTGCAAGGCCGACACCGCAGCACGGTTTTTTCTCAACCATGTTATCGCTCATTTTGGAGTGCCAAAGCAACTCGTCTCAGACCACGGATCTCACTTCGAAGACGCCGTTTGGAGAGAACTATCAACCTTACTAAAATTTGAACACCATTTCTCCTCTGCCTACTACCCCCAAGGAAATGGCCAAGTCGAAGCGATCAACAAAATTTTGAAAACCATCCTCCAGCGCACTGTAGACAAACACAAATCAAATTGGCACCACATGCTCTTCCCGGCACTATGGGCATACCGCACGTCAACCAAAACCACCACCGGTTTTACCCCTTTCCACTTAGTTCACGATGTCGAGTCCGTCCTCCCCATTGAGTGCCAGATTCCAACCCTACATATGGCCATTGAAATCCTACCGGACACTACCCCAATTGAGCAATGCTTACTACTCCTGGAGCAGGCTGATGCAGATCGGGGCACTGCCCTTCAAACCATGGAAGAAGCCAAGAACCGATCCAAACTAAATTATGATAAACATGTCCACCCAAGAAATTTTACTGAAGGGGACCTTGTCCTCGCCTACGATCAGGCTCATGAAAAAACCAGAAAAGGAAATTTTGTGTCCATGTGGCAAGGCCCATATATTATACACACATGCCTCGGACAGGGGGCATACATTCTGACCGATTCAGAAGGCAACCCCCTACGCAACCCATGCAACGGGTTGTACCTCAATCGATTTTACCCATAGTCAAGCTGATGGACACCACCGTCCATTATTGTACAATATTATTTTGTTTTTCACAAAAAATTCAAAAAACCTAAATATTTGTTTTCTCTACATGACTACAGATGGATCCTATTCCACTCTGCTACGTCGATTTCGCTGATGGTGCAAGCCGTTGGTCCCCCAATCTGGCTTCCGCAGCTTGGGTAATATATTTCCCTACACATGAGTTGATCCACATCGACGGAGTGTGTTTAGGTGCTGCCACCAACAACCAAGATGAATATGATGCCATGACCGGCCTCCTGGCCACAACTCTCCAAATGAGCATATGTCACCTTAATGTTTTCTTGGACTCACAACTCCTCGTTTCCCAGCTCAACAATGATTACCAGGTACGCAATCCCTGTCTTTTCAAAAAATTATTGCGCACTAAACAGATGGTTCGACAGTTTGAATCCATTTAATTTACACATGTCCCAAGGAACCTCAATAGTGTAGCAGACCATATGGCCATTAACATTCTTGACTGGCACACCAATCAAATCATTTCATAAACAAAAATGCATCCACGTGCATAACATGTTCCTCCACATGCACATATATAAATATGACAAAAAATCATCCACATGCATAACATGTACCTCCACGGGCATATACAAAAAATCAAAAATGTTGCATCCACATCCATAACATGTGCCTCGACGGGCATACAGAAAATCAAACACGAATCCACGGGCGAACAAAAAGACAATGAATGCATCCATGTGCATACAGGACTATATACCAACATCATATATATATATATATCATCATAAAGTCAAAACATGTCATAGGTGCCCTCAGCACCCAATATACAAAAATATATCAGCCGTACAAAAATGGCTACCCCATATGCTCATCAGCATTTGGGGGAAGATACAATATCATCTAATCATCACAGTCCCTAGGCTCCTCTGACCCCTCCTCCGCTGGCCCCGCCGGATCATGCCGAGCCCGGACTCTCCTCTCCGATGGCCCCGCTGGAGCATCTCGTAAACGAATCCTCCCCTCCACCGGCCCTGCCTGATCCTGCCGATCCCCCTCCCTCCACTCAGCCGCCAACAATGCTACTCTCAGCAGGATCGAGCGCCACTCACGAGGCACATCAAAAAATCGCTCGACGATGTCCCGATCCAGATCCCTCCACCCATCCTCTAGGAATCCTGCTAGAATCATATCAAGTGTCTCTCAGATACCCTCCACAGCATCGTCTCGAGGGCCAGCCCCTCGACCGCGAGCCCCAAATCCCCAACCATGCGGCGGCGGTACAGCTACAGGAGGTGGAACAACCAACATCGCCCGCCCCCTACGAGCCACATAGTCGGCCAGTGGTATAGGACCAACATCTGCACAATCACGCAAGTAACCATCATATAAATATCTAACTATAATCATAACAAACACATCTAGAAAATGATATAGTATAGAACAAAACAAAAAACATACCATCTAAACCCCAGGCCTGTCCCTGGGCTTGAGGCATCTCCAGATCTCCTTGATAATCCATACCAACATATGGATAGTCCTCAATCAGCAGGGGGATCTGCTCCCACTGCTCGTACATCTCATACGAAAAGAACCCGTGGATACCACCACCACCGCGAGGCATCATCTGCCCCCACCGCACCATGCGCGGCTCGCTCACCAAACCATCCCGAACTGGCACCCGTGGCCGCAAAGTCGGTACCCGCTCAAGGAAAAAACAACACAAAAGGAGGCATGGCAGAACTCTCCCCCCTCCCGACTGACCTTGTCCAGATCTCTCCAGACACCAGCCAAAAACATCTGACCCCATGCATAGTAGGTCCCCCTCAGCACAGAATCCACCATCATCGTTTGTCCCCCCGACAAACGATGCGGCACCGCGGCACCCAACACCCGCAGAACACAAGACCCGACAGCCCGCATGTCCCACTCCCGCAATGATCTCAGACTCAGAGCGTTGTTCTGCACAATCACCCCAAGAACAAAGAAGGTCTCCAGAAGATCCTCCATTTCCACACCTACCGGGATTCTCGGCAGAAGATCCCCCACCTCCCCTAAGCTAGGTAATCCAATAAGAAAATATACATCAGTAAGGGTGATCTCCAACCTCTCACCCCCAACAATAAAGGCACTCTCTGCAGGAACCCACCAACTCACCATTTTGTTCAGTAGCGGTCCTACTGAACGCATTGGTGGAATCTGAGCAAACTTTAGGAGTCCACCCACCGCTAGAACCTGCCGGACCCCCTGATCAGTCCAAATCCGAACCATCAAATCCTCCTCCATCTCTCACTCTCACCATGACACCAATGGCCTCCTCAACATCCTGCCAAAAAACAAAGAAACTTTTAGCACCAGAATTTTTTTTTCAAAAAACACCAACACGGCTTCCATACAAGAACTCGCGATGAACATCGCGGGTATTGGCCGGACAGTCGCGATGATCATCACGACTGTCTCCCCCATACTCACGATGAACATCACAACTTTCAACCTAATAGTCACGATGAACATCGTGACTGTCATCCTCAAACCTGCGATGCCCATTGCGGCAAAAAAGACGAAACCCTGGATATTCCACGTTGGAAGGCCAACATGGAATTTCGTGGCCTTCGGGGGACCCCCGCTAACTCAAAAAGACATAATTGAAAAGGCTAAGGGGTTACCTGAAACTCGCGGAATCGAAAACAAACGGTCAAATCTCCCGAAAATCATGAAAGAGCTTTGATTGCTCTGCCAAACTCACACGTAACAATTACACGTCATATGGGCCCCATGCCCTATTTATAGAAATTCCACCATTTTTCAAACAACCATTCCGGTGTCATACGACGTCCGTTCCTTAAACCATTGGTACCGTTGGAATCAGCACAGTGAGAGCTTCATGGAATTTCTTTCCTTTTCCTATTTTCATTAGGTCCATTTCTCGACCATTTCTTACACCCCCTCGTCGCCTCAATTTGCGTGCCACATCGATCGTCGTCCATTTTTGACAAGTCTTATATAGCCAGATTCCGTTTTCTGCGCTCGTGATGATGCTTGAGATCATTTCTCGCTCTCACGCCCAGATGTTTTGGGAATTTTTACCATGCCCACCCATCACCTCGGTTTGCATGCCACATTCACCATTGCCCCTTTTTGACAATCTTTATGTCACCGGATCCAGTATTCCGCACACATGATGATGTTTGAGACCTTTTCTCACTCTCATCAGTCCCTTTTTGTTCGGTATAATTTTACCCCTTTTCGGGCTGAGCAATCCCTTTTACGAAAAATGCACTTAGGGAGTTTCTATTAAGCTCTTTTCTGACTCCTAAAACAATGAAAATATCGCCGAGCAACCTTGCTTCCTTTCATGCTTGCTAAACATATCTGAAAGGGCGTCTACATGGTATAAGTTTACCCATTTTCCAGACCTTGTAGACTAATTACGAAAAAGGAATACTCTAATAACATCGGCTAGAAGAGTTCTCCATTTACATCATTTTATGCTTTTTCACGCCTTGGAGACTAACTTATGAAAAAGAACACCAATGAAGTCCCCTTCCTGCTTTAAGACTCTCTAAACATGAAAGCAACCACGAGCAATCACCATCCTGGGCTCGTAAAAACCAACAGGATGGTACTCACAACCACTGCAAGGTCTTCTTATTGTTTTCAGACACCTTAAAAATGAAAGCACCAATGAGCACGAACAATCCTAGGATCACAAAATCCACAGGACTGTACCATTTCAGAGCACACTTTTATCCCTTCTTGGAGCTCATTAAAACTATGAAGAAGGACCCAATGGTGCTTTTCGGCGCCAGAACAGATCATGTTTACTCATATGGCAGCTTCCGCATTTTGGTCGCCTTTGTTCAGAGTTTTCTACAATATCTCATCCTGAGAATCCCTCGACAGCACCCATCAGCTCGTCCCCTCAGTTGATACATACCCTTCAGTCCTTAAAAGCTATGATCCCTGCACCTACAAGTAAGTTCCGTACGCTTCCAGGTCAACCATGTCATCATGCTCTGAACAAAGGAAGTTTGAGTCTACCCACTATATGACCCTAGTTACTTCCCATCCCCACAAGAATGTCAGTCCTACCATCAGTACTACCACACTTCAGTTCTACACCTCGCGCTCCTATCAAGGAAACATCATTGCCTTGTTAGTTGTTGGTCTCTCTCTGTCGACGACAACCAAATTTATTCCAGAGGATAGACCTAGAGGTCCCTGTGTCTTGGACTCATCACCATTTACGATGAGTTCCTACGAATCATTTTGAGAGGATTCCTCAGTGCCTCTCCAAATGGTTGTTTCTCACATGATCGACGTCAACACCTTGATCACATCGTGCAGACTCGCACATGGTATTGGTCCTTTCATTTATTAGTCGAAGACCCCGGATACCACCTGACTCTTCCACATTTGAGAGTCTGCCTATGGAAACAACCAGTTACATTTTTTTTCTATAGATATCCGGGTTGCGCAGAGCGACAGTATTCCGATGTACCGCAATCTTATACTCCCTCGAGTATATAGTTATATGTACTTCTCAGAGATGACTCACAGTAATTGAGTCCCCACAGATGTTGGACACCTTTAGTTTCAGCAGTTCATCAGTTATTCTAGTATATCAATTATTGAGATTAGTCATGTTATGATCATGAGTACATCCCAAATTGATGTCCCCTTTGGACCATTATGATGTACCAGCAAATTTTTTATGTATTTTTCAGGTCCCCCTTCTTGGGACTAATCGTTATGTATATGTCCTGATACGAGCATCGGTATGCCCGCCTCGTCTATTATCAGAGCTTATTCCTCATTCATATTGAGGCCATGTAATGTTTTCTATTTTGCAGCTTCCAACGGCCGTGGATCCAGTCTCCAATCGGTCTCTTATCTTCCCCAAACCCTAGAAAAAAGACAAAATAACTATGATGTCTATCGGCCATACGATGAGCTCCTGCCCTCATACATCAAGGAGCAATCTATTAACACCCCAAAAGTGCTCACTAGCTCATTTCCTTATTCACATGACCCATTTGTCCACTTTTTCACCATTTGAGCCTCTAAAACCACCAAAAGGTCACCAAAAGACCTTAATACACCCATTTTTCCACTCAAAATGAATATTTTTCCTCAAAAAACATAAAAAACCCTCAAAAAGGGTCCAGAATTCCCAAAAATATTAAAAAGGGAATAAAAATATTCAAAATATTCAAAAAAGGAAAAAGGAGGGAAAAGGTACCTAAACCATGTTGGTCAATACCATTGGTTTCCTCAAAACCATAATGGTATTCCCCACCACCAAAAACTATAAAATGGTGGTAGGGGCTCCTCACTT
The DNA here is from genome assembly GCA_027924585.1 of Larix kaempferi. NCBI lineage: Eukaryota > Viridiplantae > Streptophyta > Pinopsida > Pinales > Pinaceae > Larix > Larix kaempferi. Next base: position 4,997,250 of record BSBM01000792.1, read on the forward strand.
TCCATCCATCCATCATCCTATCCTCATGCTGTCAAAATCTCTCATGAGATTTTGACCATTGTAGCTATCTTGGAGAAGAGACCTTTGGAGCTTGGAGCTGCTCACCCTTGGAGCTACTCAACAATCTTCACCACTTGGAGGTATCACCATTGCAAGCACTTGCTTGCCCCTATTCTTAATAGAAAATCATTTTTTACATATTGTTAATTGTTTTGCTTTTGATAATATTTCCATTGTTTGCTTATCTATTTCACATAGATCCATGATTAATATAGTTTAAAGTAGTTTGTTATTTACTTCAATATTTGAAACTGCTATCACTTGTTGATAGGTGCCCATTGCATTAAGCTTGGTTGCAAAACCAAGCCAACAATCATGCCCCCATCTCTTTGTTGCATTGCATAGCTAGTTGTGGGTAATTTTCTTTAAAATTCGTATTTACATGATGTCTTATTTACATTGTGCCTATCTAGCACAAGAACCATAGGCATCTATTTTTAATTGCCAATACATAAAACGCTAAATCAATGGTGGGGCCTTGGCATTGAGCTCCTCGCCATGATCAAATAACAATATTTACATCATTTAGGATTTAATACAAAGGGGGTCAAAATGGGGACATTACATTCCCCTCCCCTTACATTAGCACTGTCCTCAGTGCTCATCAAAATTGAACAAAAATGGATATGCCACCCTCATGGCATCCTCCAGCTCCCATGTAGCCTCATCGGGAACGTAGTGCTTCCATTGCACCTTTACCTGTCTGATGGCTCGGTTCTGGAGCAATGTTACCTTCCTGTCTAGGATGCACAATGGATCGGTTTGGAATTCTCCCTCGGGTTCCACCTGGATCACATCCCAATTAATCACATGGTTAGGATCATGTACATATTTCTTAAGCAAAGAGACATGAAAAACATTATGAGCTTTAGTGCTAGCAGGCAATGCAAGTCTATATGCAACTGGTCCTATTCTTTCAAGAACTTCAAATGGCCCACAATATCTGGGTGATAGCTTGGCACAACTCCCAAGCTTCAGGGAACTCTTCCTTGATTTCACTGTAAGATACACATGATCCCCAACACTGAATTCCCTATGTACTCTTTGTTTATCTGCATAGCTTTTATGTCTATCCTGTGTTGTTTTTAAATTCTGTCTGATCTTTGCAACCTCTTGTTCCATTTCCTTAAGCAATTCTGACCCAAGTACAATTCTGTTCACTAGATTGTCCCAAGTCACTGGTGTCCTACACCTTCTTCCATACAAAGCCTCATACGGACTCATTCCCAACGATGCTTGTTGCCCATTGTTATATGCAAATTCTACCAAGTGTAGATAATCCTCCCACTTGGATGGTTTGTCTGTTACATACATGCGGAGCATGTCTTCAAGCACCTGATTTACCCTTTCTATTTTCCCATCTGTTTGAGGATGGTATGTAGTATTGAAGCTTAGCTGTGTACCCAAATTTGCAAATAGACCTTTCCAAAAATTGGAAGTGAACTTGGTATCCCTGTCAGAAATTAATGCCTTAGGAAACCCATGTAATCTGAAAATTTCCTTCATGAAAATATTTGCAATGGCATCGGCTTTATGTGTGGACTTAACCGGTATAAAATGTGCTTCCTTTGTTAACTTTTCCACCATAACCATGATGGAATCATGTTGTCTCACAATCATTGGCAATCCTGTAATAAAGTCCATGGATATTACTTCCCATTTCCATTCTGGAATTGGCACTGGAAGCAACAAACCTGCTGGATGTTGGTGTTCAACCTTCACCTGCTGACATTTCATACACTTAGAAATGTATTCAGCGACATCCTTCTTCATCCCTGGCCAGAAATAATATTTTCTTGCTGTAGCAATTGTTTTCTGATATCCTGGGTGACCAGAGTATGGAGCTTTATGGATTTCATCCATAACAATCCTCCTCAAGTTTGTCGCATTTGGAATATAGACTCTATTCTTATAAGTAAGAGGTCTATCTCCTTCCAAATGATAGCCCTCATACTTCTTTTCAAGGTTTTGCTGCTGCAATTTGTCCCTTATCTGCCCGTACACTTCATCCTCAACCATATGGTTAACAATTTGCTTCCTCAAATCTGGTTGGCAAGTACTAAGTGCTTCCACGTGCATTTATTGTACCTTCCTGCAGAGTGCATCAGCCACCTTGTTTTCCTTCCCTTTTATGTGTTTGATTTCAAAATCAAATTCACACAAAAATTCCAACCATCTAGCTTGCCTAGCATTTAAAGTTGGCTGATCAAACAAGTATTTCAGACCACAATGGTCTGTTCTTAACTCAAATTTTCTTCCCATTAAGTAATGCCTCCACATCTTTAAGGCATGCACTATGGCTGCAAGTTCTATATCATGAGTAGCATAGTTCTTCTCATGCTCCTTCAACTTTCTTGACTCATAGCATATCACGTGGTTGTCTTGCATAAGAACTCCTCCAAGTCCTTGATTGTATGCATCGGTACATACCACAAAGTCTTTTTCTGGGTCTACAATTTTTAAAATTAGTGCACTTGTAAGAAGATTCTTCAACCGTTGAAAACTTTCCTCACATCTTGGTGACCATTCAAACTTTATCCCCTTCTTTTGCAAATAAGTGATCGGGTTTGCAACCTTGGAGAATCCTTCGATAAACCTCCTGTAGTAACCAGCAAGGCCCATGAAAGATCTCACATCAGTCACATTCCTTGGAGTTGGCCAATTCATAATGGTTTCAATCTTCTCATGGTCTACTGATATTCCTTCGTCGGAGATGATGTGACCCAAATAATGAATTCTATCTTTATAAAAGTCACATTTGCTCAACTTTGCATACAGCTTATGCTCCCTTAGTAATTGCATTGTCATTCTCAAATGTTCTTCATGCTCTTCTTCATTCTTAGAATAGATGAGAATGTCGTCTAGGAATACAAGAACAAACTTGTCCAAATACTTGCTAAAAACATTATTCATGAGACACATGAATGTAGCTGGTGCATTGGTGAGACCGAATGGCACCACTACAAACTCATAGTGTCCATACCTCGTTCTAAAGGTTGTCTTAGGAATATCTTCTTCTTTGATTCTTACCTGATGGTAACCAGACCTCAAGTCAATCTTTGAAAATACCTTTGCTCCTTTCATTTGGTGGAAAAGGTCATCAATTCGGGGAAATGGGTATTTGTTCTTCACAGTAATTTTGTTCAACTTCATGTAGTCAATACATAACCTGAGTGTTCCATCTTTCTTTTTCACAAATAGAACAGGTGCTCCCCACGGGGACACACTTGGCCTCATATATTTCTTTTCCAGCAACTCTTGTAATTGCATTTTTAATTCTAGCAATTTCGGTGTACTCATCGTGTAGGGTGTCTTAGACACTGGTGCCGCTCCTGGCACAAGTTCAATTGTAAAGTCAATGTCTCTCTTTGGATGGAGTCCCGAAATCTCATCAGGAAAAACATCCCTGAATTCTTGCAATACATGATAGTCCTCCAATTTCAGAGTTTCATTCTCTGCTGCTTCTAAAATGTGGGTTGCATACAATTGACATCCCTTCCTACAGAACTTCTTCAGTTGCATGGTTGAAATCTGTCTAACAGAAGTCACCTTTGGAATGCCTTTTACAACCCTTGGGTTTCCTTCTTCGTCCATGCATTCAAGTGTCTTATTGTAGCAGTCAAGTTTAACTTTGTGTGCTTCTAACCAATCCATTCCAATGAGAATATCATAGGAACCAAGTGGTAAAATATTCAGATCTGCATAAGTGAATAGCCCATCCATCTCTAATGGACATTTCTCTACTATTTCACTAACTTTTCTCTTGGTTCCAGTAGCTAGTTGAACTAACCATGATTTACTATGCTTTAATTTCTTGAAAGCACAAATCTCAACAATTCTAGGAGTGACATAACTGTGAGTAGATCCAGGATCAATCAAAATAGAAACAAATTGCTTAGCAATCTTACCTTCAACTTCAACCACAGTTGACTGAAGATCTACCTGGCGGTTGTCTAGTGCTACATAGATTCTAGGGATTGTCCTCACCACTTGACCCACAGTTTCAGCTCCTTGGATGTTGTGGATTTGATTTGCATTCCCATTCTGATGTGGATAGTTCCTAAGCATGTGGTCTCCTCCACAACCCAAACATTGAAGTGGTTCTCTTGGTTCCTTTGGATCCCTTGGCTTGTCTCCCATCATCCTAGTTGGCTTAGTCACAACATGTGATCGTTCCCTTTGCTGATTCCGAAATTGAGGAGGCTTGAACCCCTTCTTCCTTTGATCAAAATTTTCGTTTTTCCTATCCTTCCATGCCTTATGGAATTCTGGTTTGCTTCTGTTTGGATCAAAGCAATACTTGGCCTTTCTTATGGCCTCCTCTAGATTTCGAGGTTCATCAAACTCAATTATATCTTTATATGACTGGGGCAGTCCACTTAGGAAATGCTGAATTTTCACCTTATCATCTCGAATGTACCTGACATACCTCAGTAGCTCCAAGAACTTGTTTGCATATTCTTCCATGCTCAATTGTCCCAATCTCATCTCATGGAACTCTTTGATCTTATCATCATAGTACCTGTCAGAGAGGTACTTCTGCTTGAAGTATTTCTTGAACTGCTTCCACACAATCTTCCTTTCATTGATCTTCTTCACTTTCCTGATGTGTTCCCACCATATAGATGCTCTTCCATTCAAGTTGAAGATGGATACCCTTGTATTCATATTTCCCAAGTAGTATTGGACTTGGAAATACTTTCTCATCCCAAGAAGCCAAGCTTCAGCTTCTTGACCGGACTTTACCTCTCCATCAAATGTAGGAGGTTTTTCCTTCTTAAATTCCCCATGTGAATTGTTCTTGTAGTGCTTCTTCCTCTTACTTCCGCGAGATAAAGAGTTTGAACCCTCAATGGATTCTTTCGAGTCAGATGATTCATTAGAAGAGATTTCTGGAGTATATGTTATGTCTGTAGAAACTCTTCTTGAGCTACTAGCCCTCTTACGAGAATTCCTTCTAGAACTGCTCCCACCCCTTTCTGGATTTGATGTATGATTCCTAGAGTTTATTTTCCTTTGGATGTCTGTCAAACTCTGTAGCATGGCTGCATTCAACTGATTTTGTTCTTCCTGAGCTTTAATCATCCTTTCATTATCTTCCCTACAGCTTTGCAACTCCACCCTTAGGCTTCTCATGGTGGCTGCAATACCTGGAGGGGTCTCTTGATTTCTTCTCCCATTAGACTCTGTTTCAGCATTTTCAACATGTATGTTCTCCCCCATGGCATCTGTCTTAGGCTCATAGGGATCCTGTGCATCATCCATGATGTTAATTTTCTTGGCCCAACTAAGATCAAAAAATTTTCCAACTGTACTATCTAGAGTGCTGCCCTGTAACTGTGATTCTGCAGAATCTGTTCATCCACACAATTGTTAGCTGCATTATATTCTCATAATTCATAACTTACTTTCATGCACGTGGGAAAAGGTTATATTGACAATTTGTCAAATCATAGAATTTCCTCACAATCAACGACATATGAGGGGGAAAAAAAGCGGGGGGGGCAAGGGGGCTTGCCCCCTTGTTCCGCAGTTGCGAAGCAATTCATCGAATGCTTCCGTAGTTGCAGAGCGATTCGGTGAATGCTTCTGCAATTGCGGAGCCATTTGCGGAATGCTTCCGCAGTTGCGGATCCATTTGTGGAATGCTTCCGCAGTTGCGGAGCGATTCGGCGAATGCTTCTGCAGTTGTGGAGCGATTCAGCGAATGCTTCCACAGTTGCGGAGTGATTCGCTGAATGCTTCCGCAGTTGCAGAGTGATTCGGCAAATGCTTCCGCAGTTGCGGAGCCATTCGCGAAACGCTTCCGCAATTTCAGAAGACATTCTAGAATTCTTTCCGCAGTTGCGGAAGACTTTCCGGAATTCTTTTCGCAGTTGTGGACGGTTTGCAGAACCCTTCCGCAATTTCAGAAGACATTCCGGAATTCTTTCCGCAGTTGCGAAAGACTTTCCAGAATTCTTTCCGCAGTTGCGAAAGACTTTCCAGAATTCTTTCCGCAGTTGCGGGGTGGTTCGCGGAACCCTTCCGCAATTTCGGGCCCACTCCCCGAACTCTTCCGTGTTGCGGAATGATTTGCCGAATCCTTCCGCAATTTCGGAAGAGAATTCCTTCCGAAAATTTCCTTTCGACGCTAAACACTTAGAAAAAAAAAATTTCGTTGTTTCGGAGCAGTTTGCCGAATTCTTCCGCATTGCGGAACAACTCGCGGAATCCTTCCGTAGTGTGGGGCTGTTCGCGGAACTCTTCCGCAAATTTCGGAACGATTTCCCGAACTCTTCTTGAAACAGACTTATACAAAAATTTCCAAAAACTCTTAAGAAAATTTTTGAAATCTTCCTTTCTTTCAGTGATGACTGCTGCTCAGCATGAGGTGATCTTACCTCTGTAATCTATCCAACTTAGCCTGTTTAGGCCCAATGCTGAGACCTGTGGTGATCAGGAAGGGACCTTCCCATGTGGTTGTGATTGGATTTGGCCCATAGAGGCCCAATGCTGCAACCAGCAGCTCTGATACCAAAATGTAACATCCCCTCCTATCCTACCAGCGTGATAGAGAGGATCGTGATGTTAAAACCAGGCATCTATCCCCATGAACTTTTAACTAAGCATTCACATAATTGAAAGAACATATGGAGATGTATAATATATAAAAAACACAGCGAAAGTAGTATCAATTACACATTCATCGCACATTCAAGATATTTATCAAATAAATAATTGCAAGTTAACACATGAGAATACTTATCTTATAACAAGGTAGTCCCAAGCAACTGGCTATGCAACAGCAACGTTCCACCCAACCATAGGACAATTGTGCTCATTAATATATCAACACACTGCCACCCCTGAGCTGGGCATGATCTCTACAAGGAATCAGGGAACAATAGAGTCAGACATAGCCAAGCATACACCAAGATGAGCCAAGCCAATCTACAATTGGGTTTATCAGGCTGTTAGGAAATGGAAAGGAAGAATTGCTAAGCTAGTGAGCTCAACCACAGAGCTATGGATACCCCTCCCAGATCTATTCAGCTTGGCACTCACAATGCCTACACACCCAACACAAGGAAGTATCCTCTTCACTACCACACAGTCCCTCAAACCATACCTTCCTTTCTAGTGTTCTTAGGGTGTGCATAGAAAATTAGCCAAAGCCCTCTTGATCTTCTTGGGAGGTTACTCCCTACACTAGGTTTATCAAGCCAATTTTGTCCGCTACCAGTCCAAGTTTCTTGCTCATAGGTTCAAATCAAAACAGGGATGCACATAACCATAGAAGTCTAAGTGCTGGGCATGAAGAAACGTTTTCACAGTGAGATGCCCAAATATGGGGTTTTCATTAACTTCAGAAAAACGTCGGTAACCCAAAAACGAAACTAGAAGATGGGGAACAACCCTGGGAAGCCAAATCCATTTTTAGAAAAACGCCCATGGACATTCTGGGGCAAAACCGGCCTCCATAACAGTCCCAAATCGTGTCCCTTCTCTCCCAGCTGCTGTCCAATGCAAAAACGAGCTCCCAGGCATGGAAGATGCAGGAAAAATGGTGAAAAACGTGATGGGAAAAGGCCCAGTAGTTTAGACTGCGTGAGAGAGGAGAGACTGACCGTTCAGAATGGATTTGGGCACCATTTCGTGGGTGTTTTCTTGCCCAAGGAGACAAAATACGATTTCCCAAGTTGATGGCTTGCCCATGCACGAAATTGGCTGCCATACCTCTTCATTTCCAAGGCATTAACTGCCTCAACCAACTCTTGGAAGAATTAAATGATTGGGTCCATAACCCAAAATGGGTAGTTGAGGGTTTATGGATTTTCTCATTGAAACATGGATTAACACCATTGGCTCAAGGTTTGAATAATTTCCCTCCCTATTCCTTGTAGAATCATGCCCCCATCTCTTTGTTGCATTGCATAGCTAGTTGTGGGTAATTTTCATTAAAATTTGTATTTACATGATGTCTTATTTACATTGTGCCTATCTAGCACAAGAACCATAGGAATCTATTTTTAATTGCCGATACATAAAACGCTAAATCAATGGTGGGGCCTTGGCCTTGAGCCCTCGCCATGATCAAATAACAATATTTACATCATTTATGATTTTATACAAAGGGGGTCAAAATGGGGACATTACATTGCGAACTACCCTCATTTTCATTGTGCTTATGTGATTGGATAGATGGCTCTGAATAAAAATCAATAGGAATTTCCATCGACTGAACATCTTGTAGAAAGAGGGGATATGCTATGGTATCTTCATATTCTGAGGCCTCATGCATTTCCATATTTTCCTACTGAATGGGGACTCTTTCTACTTGACTAATTTGGTTTAGGGGATCATCAAGGTCAATGACTGAGGATTGGATTGGGTTTGATTGGACGGAATATGCCAAAATTGTTGAAAGAGGGGGAATGGTTAAGGGTGTTGTCGTGGCAGAGGTGTAACCATGGATGGAAGTGGTGGAGGTTGTCGTGGATTTTTTTATCTACTTTTGACTGGGTGGTGCGAGCATGCTCATTTGGGTAATGGAATAAACGACTTGCTTTAGGAGACTGGTGGGTACCATAGCGGTATCAGGGAGTGACGTGATGGATTGGGGGATGGGATGAGGTATGGATGTAGGAAAATGAGTATCTTCTGAGGAGATATCATGGGATTCTTAAATATTTATTTTCTACTTAGATGAGGGTTGGGGGAATAAATAGGACATACTTTAGGTTCTATTCACAATTTGTATGACTAGGCAATTGTTGATGACCTTGTGGAATGCTTCGGGAACTAATAATAATGGCATGGGGTAGGGTGGGAAGGATTCTGAGTCTATCTCTCAAGTGGTCAAATTAAAGTGTTTTCCCAGTTAATTCCAAACCTTACTTTGAAGTATAGTTCCTGAGCATGGTATCGAACATTCTCTCCATGAATATTTCTTCAGATCATGGTACCATTCTTCAAAAGCATTCTTATTGAGGAAATATTGGTAGGGTCCCATGGATATTTCCATGCTGCATAATGCTAGAAATAGGCTGGTGTAATTTGATTTGTAGTAGTTTTAGACCACGGGGTGGCTGAAATTTCCACATATCTAGAGAAATCACTAGATGCCTGAAAATGAAGCATCCCCCAGAGTTTTGCGCATCTATACATTCCTAGAATAATTCATCCATTAGAAATTTGTATGAGTTGAACTAGATGCCTTGAATGCAGAACTCAACTACTAACAATGTATCCAGGGTGCACACCACCTTTGTGTATTTCCCCATAACTTTACTATTTATAATTTGGCAAACCATATTGGTTGGTAGATCACTAATGTTTGTGATGATGACACCTTTATCGCCTCTATTGTTACCATACTTGTCATAGAGATTCAGGTTCGTGATACTTTTTTATCTCTTATGGTTTCCCTGGAACCCACTGGCAATGTGCTCCCATTCCATGAAGATCCCTATGAGCTTGCAAATGTCATCCACATGGATAGAATATTGCTTGTCTAACTAGAGAGAATACTCGTGCATATGGTTGATCATGAACTTTGTGCATTTTTTATCTTCCAGTGTGGTGTCGTCAAATAATGGAAGGTCTCTTAGGTACATGAGGGTCGAGTTTCATGAGATATGCAAAATGAAACTCCCATTCTAGTCAGACTTTCCCATTTTCTTGTCTGAAGAATTTCATGTATTCTATGAGTTGCATATCAAGATACAAATATCCATCTGAAAAATCAATGTCTACAAGCCATGCTTGTTCCACATTCACATGGAGGTCACCCAGGATGTGAATCCTTGGGTCCACATGGTTTGGTTTTTCTACTTCTTTCTATTTATCTTGGACATGACTAGATGCATTGGTGAGATCCTTATATGGATTCCTAGTGAGGGATGATATACCAACAACCTACTTTAAATGTCAACCCGGGGAACGTACAAACTTGAGAGATGCATGCACTATCTGTGCTCTTTATAGGATAATCTCTTGTCACAGTTAAAGGGTGGTATCGATGTTGTAAATATTGTCTACTAAATGTGAAGATTGTCTACTTAATGTGAAAACTGATTATGCTATGAAATTGAATACTAGCAAGCAATGAATGTGATTAAAAGAATTAAAGTGTTGAAAGCAGTGATTTGAGGAATAAAGCAGGGAATCTATTCTAAGTAATTAAAATGATGAAGTAATTAGATGTTGATCTGTTCTAAGAAGTGAAGATACAAAGACAGTAAATCTATTTGAAATAATTAAACTACTGAAATAACTAAATGTTGAGAATGAAAATAATATAACAGAGCTATTCTACTATTGGGGAAACGAAGTCTGTAACTACTGTCTGCGCACACAATTTGAGTCTTGATCTATCTTATTCTACCAATCTAGAATTGAAATACGATCATTCTATGCTTACCCATCCACTACTAAGAAGTTAAAAGAAATTAATCACGATGAGAAACTGCAGTGAACTCCAGAACTAAACCATGACATTGAAAGCAAAGCTATTACACATGTAATCGTGGATAAAAATATACGTTGCAAGAAAGAATTTACAAGACTACTGAAATCGTTTTACTGTACTACGGAATGCATTCTAAACTACTACAGAAAACAATGAATCATTCAACACTACCATATATCATAGAACTTTTCATCAATGTAAAACACATACTTGGAAAAATACCTGCAAATAGGAATCTCCTGACCTACGTGTTGGAGGGGCCCTCCCAAACCCGTACTTAGGAGAGAATAAAAACTCAGAAACGCTTGCTGGAATTAATCATCAATCTTTCATTAATATGTAAAATCCATGTCAAAATAGAAGTCTATACTTCAGTATCTCAATAGTGCAGAAAACGTTAACAATAATGTCTTTCACAAAAATAACAGCAGGGGCCTCTCGCTTCCCGAGAGGTCCATATTTATACGATTTAACTCTAATCCTAACGGATTTTTAAAGTGCCGATTCATCTTGAAAGTGGGAGTGTGTCCTTTATAAATCGGGAAACAGGGTGCCAAGCTTTGTGATCCTTTAGTCTTCTACATGTCCTCCCTTTAATAAACCTGAACCTGCTCAATCACGCTTGGTTTCCATATAATCAGTTTAATTGACAAGCAGTTGGACATACAAGATTAATCATAAAAAAAATTCATTAAATTATTAAAGTAAAACACTTTTCCCACAATTGAGTGCGTTTTGTTACCATTGCTTGAGCTAGACTGTGGAAAAAGGGTTATCAAAATACCTGAAAAATGGACCCATCATTCTCTCCCGTACGTGAAGTATTCACCCATCCCTGGGTGGCTTATTCCTTTCACCGGTGACCTCCTTGATATCCCATGCTACCACCTTAGGTGCCCCTGCCTATCTGAGATACCCAAAATTATGATCCTCTCTGGCCCATTCCTTTCTCTCCTCCTCTTCATTAATATGTTCTTTGAGGATTGGGGAAAGAACGAATGGAGGGTTCAATCTCATCCCAATCCACCTTAGTTGGTTTCTTTCCAGGGATTCTTTATAGAGTATGGTTTTGAAGAGAGCATCCTTAAGCCTGAGGGGAGAGTGGAGTTCTCTTCGTTTTAGATCATTTTCCACCCTGCTCCACCTTTCTCTGATGGACTCATCCACTTCCTTTTGTGTGCTGCGGAGTGTAATGTTGAAGTGACTCACCACCTCCTGTTGTTTTGCAAGGAGAATGGGTATCAGCTCCTCGTCCTGAGTGAGGATCCTATGATTATAAATTATTCCCTCAGGGTGAGTTGGCTCAGGTCTGATCATTAATGGAGTTTTCCATTTGGATGCCACATAGAGATGATAGTCCTAGGCTCGCTCAATTTCGTGGTTCATCCACGAACACAATTCCCTTAACTGGAAATCACCCACATATGGGTTTGTCGACCAGTTGGGCGATCCAGATACTACGAAATTGTGCAAGAAGAACTCACTCAATCGATCTTTCTCCAGCTCTGTGGAGTTCAATGATGCATCAATAAATTCCTTAGGAGTGCTTACCTCTATAGGGAGATCTTTCTTCAATCTCTGAAGCTGGAATTCACCCCATTTCTCTTGTAAATAAACTGCATAGACAACCAATGGTGGTTTGAGGTCACGCATTCTCTCATATATGCTGATAGTAGTGGCAAGAACATCCTTAATTTTGATAATTTCCTGGTCCTTCCTTGCCAATTTTATCTGTTCTTCGGCCAAATTTTCTTGTAGCTCTAAATTCTTCTGTTTGGCCAGTCGGAGCTCTTCTGCATGGTGCATCTTTAGGATTTGTGTCTTCTCGGCTGAGAATGGGGGAGGTGTGGCCTGGCTTCCTGGCCGAGTTCTTAATGTGGCCAACTCATTTCTGAGCCTTTCCAATTCTGCTCATGCTTCAGCAAGCTGGGAAACGACCTCGGGGTCTTCATTACGTTCTAGAGGGTTTTCTTGAAAGTTATCTTGCTCCTGAAAGCTCTGCCCTTCTCCTTTATCCATCTCTTCATCTGTATCTTGTTTTTCCTCTTCATTCCCTTTCTCTTCTTCATCCTCTTATTCTTTTTCTTCTTCGTCCTCTTCTTCATCCGTAGTGGGATCCTTTTGATCTATAAAAGGATCAATGTCATCATTAGACACATTGGTAATCAGGGGGCTAGGTTCCCTTTCTTGGAGACTTGGATTTTAGATACCTGTGTGAATCTCTTACTGCGCCTCTTCGACCCTTGACTACTGGTAGGAATATCTGGGTCTGATTTGGGGGAGTCCTATTTGGAGTGTTTTATTTTGACGAAGGTGTCGACCACACTGTCCAAGTCAATTTTTCTTTTTTCCCTTGATACAGAGGTGGTCTTACTTTTTGATTCAGGTGGAAAGGGTGTAGTCCTCATTCTCTGAACGTCCTCAGCAGAGACCATGATGAACTCCTCCCAGGAGAGCTATGGAATCTGAGATTTTAGCTCCTCCCCAACTATTAGTTTGATCATCCCATGATGGGACAAAGCATCATCTTTTCCCTTAGCCACCTTCCTGCTCATCTTTGCTAGGGATTGGAGCAGTAAAAATGGAATGCTAATATTGTTATTTGATGAAATGTGACTTCTGTGCCTGAGAAGCTCTAAAATACGAAAATGGAAAATGGGAACATAGCTTAATCTTCCGATGCATGTAATATACCTTAACACAATTGTAACCATTTCATCCCATGGTGCTGGCATGGAGGGTATCTTGACTCCATTTTTGTCCTCATCATAAACTTCTCCACACTCAAAGAATGTTGCTTTTGCTGTGTGGTTTGCCTCTCGGTCGTTGCTGCTCCAATGCAGGCTTATTGGAAGACCAGTGTGTTTGGATATCATGTCCTCATCCACTTTTATGCGTAACCCCTTCACCCGGGTGACGTACTGTTCATCTTTTATATGCTTGAAGTTTCTTGCGAACTCCTGGGCTACCCCTGTATGGTATCCTCTCAATCCAAGGATAAATGGAATCCAGCCTGAGTTGCAAATGATCTGCAGGACTCTCAGGTTTTGATAAATGGAACTGTGATATTTCGGTTCACTCTTTTTAAAACCCTTCATCATTTTTGAATCTTCTCTATAACCATACAAACCAAGGCTTTGGAATGCAGTTTTATACTTTTAACTTGGTCAGACTCTGCCTACAGGCTCAAGGAATACAATGGTGGCTGCTTCTCGGGAGTTACGGGTGGTAATTATATGCAAAAATAGTGCAATATGCTGCACCCTAATTCACTGCCTTTCTGCACCTATTCTTTTTATCATACCTATACTTGCCACTTCTAATCCCCTATGTTTCATGATCGACCTCTACCTTCTTATGATCGACCTCTGTACTTCATGTGGTGAAGGTTGCAATCATGTTTTGCTGAGGTGGACGGGAATTTGATAGCAATCATGAGTTATGAAGGTCATTCCATCATGCCGCCGATTTGAAATTGAAGTTGTCCTCAACTGACTAGAAACGACTCTATTGTGGGAAAGTGATTTACCATAAAAATGAAATAAAATCGTTTTAGAGATTACCTTGGTATGTATGCGTACCTGGATTGATGATCTGGTCCATTTTTCATGCGTGGTGGATTCTGTAGTATATCTTGGCGGTGTCTGTAGTTGATTTCTGCATGTCAATAGTTACGTGCGTAGGGTGCTTTTTCCGTTTTGCACGTTTTGAATTTGTTGAGTATGTGCTTTTGAAAATTGTTCCAGTTGTTGATACCACTCAGGCGATTGTGCTTTATATTTGGATGATTGCATTGTTGGATCTGATTGGCTCCCTTGAATAACTTTGTAGGCTCTCTTGAATATGTTTGAAAAAGGTTGGCGGGGTGTGTCTTCGATGAATTCCATAGTAGATGAAGACTTATTTTTCATGTCGACATGGCTGGCTCGCGTGAATTGATTGCAGCCTCACTTGAATATATGGCAGCCTCGTTTGATTTATTTTTCAGGCTCGCTTGAATTGATGGCAGCCTCGCTTGATATAAATTGTTTCTTGGATGAATTGATGGCAGCCTCGCTTGATATATTTTGCAGGCTCTATTGAATTGATGGCAGCCTCGCTTGAATTGTTGTGCAGGATCGCTTGAATTGGTTGATGATCTGTACTTACTGTTATCCCTTTGTTCTCTTTTTTTTTTTCCTTTTTTGTGTTTTTTTTTCATGAAATGTGCTGAAGCTTACTGTTTTGGAGCATGCTCTATCAGCATCAATTGTTGCTAGTAGAGTACTTGTGTAAATTCGTCTTTGGAATTTGGTTGTTTGTAGAGTTTTAGGTGGTTACCATTCACGATCATGGGGAACTCATCATCATCAATTGTAATAATTCTCACAGCCCCATTGTCATAAATTTTCTGTATACTGTAAGGTCCAAGCCATCTAGTGGTTAGCTTTCCTTTGAATGTGTGAAATTTGTAGTCGTAGAGTAGTTCCCAATCACCCTCTTTGAATTTCTTATCCTTCAAATGTTGGTCATGCCATTTCTTTCTTTGTTGTTGGATGATTTCAGTATGTGTCAGTGCTTGTTGGCAGTGTTCATCCAGTTGATTTAGTTGTAGCATGCATTCTTTTTTAATGTCTGATAGGTTCATATTTAGATCGACTGCAATTCTTAATGTTTTTACTTCAAATTCGATTGGTAGCATGACCTTTTTCCCATAGACCGGCTCATAAGGTGTGAATCATGTTGTTGTTTTCCATGTAGTATTGTAAGCCTAGACTGCTTCACTAAGTCTATCAGCCCAGTCTCTTTTGTGAAGTTGGACAGTTTTTGTCAAGATTCTCTCTAATTCCCTGTTGGTTACCTCATCTTGACCATTTCCTTGAGGGTGGTAGGAGGATGATTGTATGTGCTTTACATTGTTTCTTTTCATCAAGTCTTCAATTAAATTTGATGTGAATTGTGGTCCTTGATCCGAAACTACTTCTCTTGGCACCCAAAATCTGTGAAATATATGCTCGGTAAAGAATTTGGTAACACTGGTTTCATTTGCAGCAGCCAGTGCTGCTACCTCTGTCCATTTTGTAAGGTAATCAGTGCATACAAGGATGTAGCTCTTCTGATTGGATTGTGGGTTGAATGGGCCAACAAAATCAAATCCCCACTTATCGAATGCCTCTAAAGAGATTTGTGGATGAAGTGGCATTTCTTATTTTTGTGTTGACTTTGCCATTCTCTAGCAATCATCACAATGGGACACATACTCATAAGCATCTTTGTGGAGTGTTGGCCAATAATACCATGTTTGCAAGAACTTGTAGGCTGTCCTTTTTGCAGGGTAGTGTCCTCCACAAGGTTCATTGTGGGTGGCATGCATTATGTCATGTACCTCATCTTCCCTAATGCGCCTTCTAAGTACTTGATCTGGTCCATGTTTAAAGAGCATGCCCTCTATCCATGTATATGTGGCACTTTGTTGTAACGTCCCCTCCCGCCTTCCAAATGCAGGGGAGAGAACATTACCCATCATACGGGGCTTTTGGCATACTTAGCCCCAATATTCTTTCTTTACTCATAAATTCATAACAATTAAAAACTTCTGTGTGCAGATGAAACTCAATAAAACACAGCGTAAATAAACATAACAACACACATAAGCATAGATTCACATCAGCATATTTATCTCAAGCAATCAACAGGTAGAGAATTCAATCCCCTTCTTATGCTACTTCATATAGATTTCATTAACATGCAGAATAATCATTCAAATACCACGTTGTAGAACACAGATTATATATAATTTAATCCACAAAGAATACTTATCTTGCAACGCAAATGTCCAACGACTGGCTACGTGAGAGCAACGTTCCACCCAACCATAGATCTCTGTCCAACCTATATTCTTTCAGCTGAGAGATCACCCCCGAGCTGGGCTGTGTATCCACTAAGGAAGAACTAGCTGGGCTCACTCACATCCATGGTTTCGGTCATCAGCTATGCTAAGCCAACACACCGTTGGGTTTATCAAGCATACGGATGACAAATGAGGAGGATGCTAAGCCAGTGAGCTCAGCCACAAAGCTACAGGCATCTCAAATGAACTCAGCAGTAATGGCACCCACAATACCTACCGCACCCAACACAAGGAAGGTACCCTTCTCTGCTGCACAGTCCCTCAAGCGTCCCTTCCCTCCAATGATCTTCAGGGTGGGCATAGAAAGGTCCAGTTGCTAATTCCTTGAGATTCTATCCTTCACTGGGTTTATCAAGCAAACCAAACCTCTACTGAGTCATTCACACTTGGATTTCTCACAGCTCTGTCACACATAACTCCAAATCCGTCACTGATTTTCTGGGCAGTTAAAACTGGGTTTTCCCATGGATTTTTGGGTAGCTATTTCTCCCAAATTCGCCCCAAGGTTCATACCAATGGATCCCCCATTGGATTTCACTGTCCAATACCAACTCTAGGGGTTTTTGGCTCTTCAAAATGTGGGTTCTTTCAAAGTCGCGATTTCTGGTTTTTCACTCTGCTGGAAATTCGTTTTTGGATGGAAAATGGTGCTGGTAAGTTTCACAATGGAATGGGGATGAGGAAGAAGCAACCTCCCATGAGTTTGAGTGACTTGTGGTACAAGAAAACAGAGCCCATACTCTGCCATACGAATTTTTGGGCTGCCCATGCTTCATTAAAGCCATGGACTGAACTCCTCAACCACTTCCTTACAACATAAATAAATGTCAGCAAGGTAAGTCAAATGGGTTCTCAAGGTGACATATGGAAGCCTATGGTTCAATCCCTTAGCCCCTCACCACTCCCTAGTGGATACACATGGCCCCTTCTCATTCGTTGCTCCCATAGCCAGTCTTGAAATTTTATATTGCATGATGTTTATTTACATCCTATTACAATTTCCATGGCTTAAGAGCACATGGGCATCAATATCAATGCTTGCCCTTTAAATTAAAATTCAGGCTTTCACTAGCGGGGCCTTGGCCTTGAGCTCCATGCTAGGAAAACATACATCACATGTACACATTATTTACATTAAATGCTAATACATCCTAAGAGTCATAATGGGGTATTACATTTGTCTTATTACTTTTGTCCTTTCTTTATAAATCTAATGTTCTAGAAACTTCCCGGATACCAAATAGTTTGCTATGTCAGCAAACCATGGACTTTTTATTGATATGGCAAAAATGTGCTCATCAGGGAAGTTATCTTGGACCAATTCATTATCTGTCCCATGTGTTACTCTTGATAAAAAGTCTGCTACGACATTATGCTTTCCTGGTTTATCTATTATAGTGATGTCGAATTCCTGTAGAAGTAACATCCATCGAATAATTCTTGCACTGGTATTAGGCTTGTTCATAAGATATCTGATTGCTGAGTGGTCAGTATGGATAAAACTTTGGTATCCTATAATGTAATGCCTAAATTTGTTGATTGTATGTATGACTGCGAGAAATTCCTTCTCTATGACTGTGTAGTTGAGTTCTGCCCCACCCAAATTTTTGCTTATATAGTATATGGCATAGGGTTTGTTGTCTTGTTCTTTCCCAAGCACAGATCCGATTGCTTTATCCGATGCATTGGTGTGAATGTGAAATGGAATTTCCCAGTTTGGTCCTTGAAGTATTGGTGTTGTGATGGTTTTATGTTTAAGACTTTCAAAGGTTGACATGCAGTTGCTTGTCGATAGGAACTCATTCTCTTTTGTGAGAAGTGCAAACATGGGGGCAACAATTCTGCTATAATTCTCAATAAACCTTCTATAGTACCATGTCTGTCCAAGGAAGCTTCTTACATCCCTTTGTTTGACAGGTGGGGGCAGTGTCTTGATTACTGATACTTTGGATTGATCCACCTCTATACCTCTCTGTGATATATGATGTCCTAGAACAATTCCTTCTTCCATTAACATCCTACATTTTTCATTGCTTAGGCACAAGCTCATCTCAATACATTTTTTTAATATTAATTCAAGGTTATCCAATGCCTTCTCAAAGCTCTATCCATAAGGTGTGAAATCATCCATGAATACTTCCATTTTTTTATTAGGAAAATCGGAGAAAATACTCAGTATGGCTCTTTGAAATGTTGTTGGGGCATTACATAGACCAAAGGGTAAGACCCTATAGACGTAAGTTCCCCATGGGCACGTGAAGGTCGTCTTATCTTGATCAACTGGGTGTATTAAAATTTGGTTGTAACCACTGAAACTGTCTAGGAATGAAAAGTACTTGTTTCCAGATAATGTATCCAGCACCTGGTCTATAAATGGAAGTGGAAAATGATCTTTCTTTGTTGCTTTATTCAGCTCCCTGTAGTCCACACAAATTCTCCATTTGCCTCCTTTTTTGGGCACTATGACTAGTGGTGAAACCCACTCACTATCAGATAGTGGATAGATGAACCCTACGTCTAATAACTTTTTTAATTCCATTTTGACTATGTCTCTTAGTGCATGGTTCAGCCTTCTTTGTGGTTGCCTGATGGGAGTAGAACCTTCTTTGATGTAAATGTAGTGTTTGCAGATATCAGGATGTATTCCTTTCATATATCTATATGTCCAGGCAAATGCTTTACTTTGTTGTGTTAGTATCTTCATCAATTTCTCTTCTTGCTCTGGTTTTAAATTGGAATTTATGTTGAATTTCTTGCTAGGGTTAATTTCCATGAGTTTCACCTTCTCAATCTGTTATGGCAGCACTTTTGTCCATAAGTCATCCATGTTCTGTTTTGAACTTTCACCTGTTTCTGTAGAAAAAAATTCTTGAATAACATGATTGTTAGGAGATATATTTTGTATAAATCTATCTATATGGCCATATTCATCTATTGCTTTTAAAGATATTGCAGCATCAATTGTTAGTATAGGTCGGAGGTTTTGATTTGGTGTGTTCTGGTAATCATCAGTTCAATTTTGATATTCTAACTCTGAGGATTTCATTGCTGGTGGGTAGATTGTTATCTTCTTCCTGGTATGTCCACTGGTGATTGTCATATTTCCTGGTCGGCAACCTATGTAAGCGTCCGCAGTTGCTAACCAAGGTATACCCAGGATAATTGGATAGCCACTAAGTTTGCTTTTTATTTCTATTATTATAAAATCAACTGGGTATTCCCGGGACTCAATATTTATCATGATGTCTTCTAGCATTCCTTCGGGCTTCACAGTGGACGTGTCTGCTAGTTGGAGTACTGTTGTAGTTGGTCTTACCATTGATTGGAGTCGTAGTTATAACATGGTTTCTTTAGTCATGACATTGATCGCAGCTCCTAGATCGATTAAGCTTTTATTTATTTGCTTGTTATTTATGGTGACCCTTACTACAGGACTACCAGGATCAAGATATTTTGGATTTATTATGACACCTAGCATCAAATCGGCCAATTGTCCCACTACATTAATAGTTGGTGGGTCACGCTTCCTCCTTCCTGGCTTCTTTAGGCAATTCTCTCTAATGAATTTGTTGCAGATGCGCACATCCCTTATGGCTTGTAAGATTGGGATTTGGATGTTTAAGTGTTTGAATTCGTTTAAGATTATATTCTCTTCCTCTTCTTTTGTATTCTGGACAAGTTTTTCTGGAAATGGAGGGTTTATAGTTCGTGTGAATGGTATAATTTCTTCCTCAGGAGGTTCTGGTTCATCAGGATGCTGAACATAGGGTTCTGATGTATGGTCTTGAGCTTCAGGTATAGGTTGTTGGATGTTGTGTGGGGGTGTATTCTACAACGTTTTTCCAGATCGTAGGTTTATTTCATTTATTTATATGGTGTCTACAACATAAGTTGGGAATTGTGTGATATCAGTGTTGTAAGCCTGCTGCTGTTGTGGGGATCTATTATTATTAGGATTTGGAATTGGTTGGGCTAGAATAGGTGGAGGTCTGGGGGGTGGTTGAGGTTGTGGGGGTGGCATAATGAGTGGTTGTTGTAATGGTGCCCTCCAATTTTATGGATGCGGGTACTGGTTTGCATAGTTTGTGGTGGATGGAAACGGTGGGGGGTATTGAGGATAAGACGGTGGATAATATGGTTGTTGATAGGATGGTTGATATGCTTGCTGGTTTTGTTGCCATTGGTTTTGATTTTCCTGTGCTTGCCATGGAGTCGGTGTAGAGTTCCAATTTGGTTGTCCTTGATTGTAGTAAGTTTGATTGCTCTGCTGATATGGCCTAGCAAAATTATTGCTCCTCTGATTTATAAAATAGAGTTGTTCTACAGTTCCTTCAGCTGCTGGGTCTTGAATGGCTTCCTTACATGAGGGTAAGAGGGGACACTTATCAGTGGAATGGTCATCAGTGCAGAGACCACATACTTCTATTGTGTTTAAGGTGCACTGCCCCTTCTCATGCTTCTTCCTACAACGAGGAAAAAATACTTCCAAGGCTTGGTTAATTTCATCATGTTTCTTTTTTATTTGAAGAGCATCAAGTTGCATGGCTAGGGATTGTAGTATGTCAGTTTTCATGTCATCCAGCAGGTTTCCTAAATCAGATTTTGTAAGTGACGACGATGCTCCACTGGTGGTTGTATGTGTATCCCTCATCCCATTCTTAGTTTTCCTAGATCTTGAGTAATTTTTTAAGATTTGCAGGATCTGGTCAAAAGATTTTTGGAATATGTCTCCATCTCCAAGGAAATTTAAGACTTCAAAATTCTCCTCTTTTACACCTCAGAGAAGGACAAGCTTTAGTGATTCAGGATCCAATGTGCAATGGCTGGCTCGTTTGTAGCTGAGTTGAAATCTTTGGCCATAATCTTCTAATGACTCTCTATCTCCTTGTTGCATCCTAAATATTTCATCCCTAGTATCTTTGGCCTTGCATTAGTCCCTATATTTTTCTAAGAATGACTGTTTCATTTGATCCCAGCTAAAGATACTATTTCCTTCAAGGCTCATGAACCACCGAAGTGATAGGTCTTTCAGTGTGGAAGGAAAAATCCTAAGCTTTTGTGCATCAGTAGTGTAATCAAATGATCTGCAAACTACCTCAAATTCAAACAGGAATGTGTCAGGATCCTCTGAAGTCAACCCATGCAAGTTTGGCATATTATTAGGATTGATGTTCTTTATTCTGGAATCTAGGAGAGGTATGCTAATGGGAAAAGTGAAAAGCTCCCTAGGTTCTTCCTCTTCATTTTCCATTGAGGTGTTTGAGTTGGAATTGGTAGTGAAGTTGCTTCTGTTTGGATCGTATGTGGAGTCAGTCTTGTTTTCAGAGTGTAGAAATTCAAACTGAGAATGGTCAGAACTGTTATTACCGTTGTTGCTCATGGAATGTTTGGGCAGAAAGCAGCCAAACCTATCCCTTTGCCAACGAGGCATTCATTGGTAGAAGATATTTATGTTTTTGTTTTATGTAATTTTTGTTTTATTTTTGTGGTTTTTAAGTGATGTCTCCTAAAAGATTTAGCACCTCCTCGGCATTGGCACCAAAAAGTGTTGAGATCCTTATATGGATGCCTAATGAGGGCAGCTATACCAACAGCCTACTTTAAATTTCAACCCGGGGAACGCACAAACTTGAGAGATGCATGCACTATTTGTGCTCTTTATAAGATAATCTCTTGTCACAGTTAAAGGGCGGTATCGATGTTCTAAAGATTGTCTACTAAATGTGAAGATTGTCTACTTAATGTGAAAACTGATTATGCTATGAAATTGAATACTGGAAAGCAATGAATCTGATTAAAAGAATTAAAATGTTGAAAGCAGCGATTTGAGGAATAAAGTAGGGAATCTATTCTAAGTAATTAAAATGCTGAAGTAATTAGATGCTGATCTGTTCTAAGAAGTGAAGATACAAAGACAGTAAATCTATTCGAAATAATTAAACTGTTGAAATAACTAAATGCTGAGAATGAAAATAATATAACAGAGTTATTCTACTATTGGGGAAACAAAGTCTGTAACTACTGTCTGCGCACACAATTTGAGTCTTGATCTATCTTATCCTACCAATCTAGAATTGAAATACGATCATTCTATGCTTACCCATCCACTACTAATAAGTTAAAAGAAACTAATCATGATGAGAAACTCCAGATCTAAACCATGACATTGAAAGCAAAGCTATTACACATGTAATCATGGATAAAAATATATGTTGCAAGAAAGAACCTACAGGACTACTAAAATCATTTTACTGTACTACGGAATGCATTCTAAACTACTACAGAAAACAAAGAATCATTCAACGCTACCATATATCATAGAACTATTCATCAATGTAAAACGCATACTTGGAAAAATACCTGCAAATAGGAATCTCCTGACCTACGTGTTGGAGGGGACCTCCCCAACCCGTACTCAGGAGAGAATAAAAACTCAGAAACGCTTGCTGGAATTAATCATCAATCTTTCATTAATATGTAAAATCCATGCCAAAATAGAAGTCTGTACTTCAGTATCTCAATAGTGCAGAAAACATTAACAATAATGTCTTTCACAAAAATAACAGTAGGGGCCTCTCACTACCCGAGAGGTCCATATTTATACGATTTAACTCTAATCCTAACTAATTGTCAAAGTGTCGATTCATCTTGAAAGTGGGAGTGTGTCCTCTATAAATCAGCAAACAGGGCGCCGAGCTTGGTGATCCTTTAGTCTTCTACACATCCTCCCTTTAATAAACCTGAACTTGCTCAATCACGCTTGGTTTCCATATAATCAGTTTAATTGACACGCATTCTAACATACAAGATTAAGCATAGAAACAATTTCATTAAATTATTAAAGTAAAACACTTTTCCCACAATTGAGTGCGTTTCGTTACCATTGCTTGAGCTGTACTATGGAAAAAGGGTTATCAAAATACCTGAAAAATGGACCCATCATGCATCTCTCATTGTGGTGACCTTACCCATTGTATATGATCAATGTAGATATACAAACTGTATCACGGGCATATGGTTTCATGAGAGTTCTTTTTTGACAGGTTTTCACAATCAGTGCTATGTAATGAAAATCACGATCCTTTCATAGTAAATATTTGCAGAAATGTGACATTCATGGTGGGACTTAGTGGATTGGTTCCATAAATGAATTCTAGAGATGATTGTCGTGTTGACATGAGCAAGCTTCTATTGGAAGGATTCAATCACTAATACTCATAAATGGTAATAGGAAATTAGCTATATTACTTTTTCAAAGTGATTGTGGCAACTAAGTGCATGGTGGGTCCCTCCTCGACCACAATGGTGAGGATTATCTTGCAAACAAAATAAACTTCATAAACCAACTAAATATTAAAAGAAACACCATTGAACTGAAATATAAAGAAATTGTAACTTCTAAATAATTCACTCCCAATAGCAAGAGTGGTCTCTTGCAAAATTACTAATAAGAGACAATATAGGGATTTAGGAATGTGCCATTCACCCATCCTAGATCATAGATAGCATCAAGCTGCGAAAGCTTAATAGTGCCCTAATCTTTGATTTTTGCAACAATGAATGGTCCCAACCAATGCATCCATAATTTCCCCTGATGATTCATAAACTTGTTGTCATACAATAGAAATTTGTCTCCTTTGGAAAATTGTTTCTTCTTGATATGGTGATCATGCCATGCCTTTTGTCTCCCTTTTTCAACTGTGGCATGATATTATTCCATAAAATGAGTTTCTTTGAGTTCTAGGAGTTTTGCAAGTCATTCCACAACTAATTCTTCTTCTTCCATCTATGTTGTGTGTGCAATGATAATACTTGGAACTATGAATTCAATAGGAACTACTGCTTCTCTACCATAGACCAACTAAAATGGAGTCTTCTTATGACTATTCTTAGTAGTAGTCCTGTAATCCCATAGTACAGTTGGAATATGCTCATCCCATTCATCCATGTTTACACAGTAGAGTTTGGTCAATCCAGTCTCCAAAATCTTGTTGAAAGCTTCTATGGTTGCATTCTCCTAAGGGTAGTATGGACTACTCTTATGATGTTGAATCGGAAATTTAGTTGTCAATTCTTCAATTATACTATTCATAAAATTATTTCATTGGTCAGTTATCAGGATTCTAGGGCACCCGAATCGAGTAGCAATGTTTTTATAAATGAATTGAGAAGTTGTATATGTGGAACAATATTAGACTAGTGTAGCTTTGAACCACTTGGTTAAATAGTCTGTTGCAGTAATAATATATCGATATTTTGAATGCTTCATCGATGGGTGGATAGGTCCTACAAAGTCAATCGCCCATTTCAAAAATGGTTCCAGTGCTCGTATGGGATTCAATGGGAGTCATCTTTGTGAGATGGTCGACCAACAAATTGGCAGATGTCACATTTCTTTACATACTCCTTGGAATATTTGAATATTGTAGGCCAGCACAATCTTACTTGTAGAACATTTCTACCTATATCGTTTCCGTCATCATGACTTCCCACAACTATGGCATGACATTCCCATAGAATAATTTATCTCTTGTGATCTAGAATGCATCTATGCAAGATGCCATCAATCCCCAATTTATACAATTGTCTTGCGATTAGCTCATATTCTGCAGCTCTTACAACTAAGTGTCCTTTCTGGGTGGGGAGAAATCATCTGGAGCCTTTCATTTTGTGAGGAACAATAAAGTATCTTCTAGGTGATCTGAGATGGCTTCCACTCTGAATAGTGTGGCATCTAGTAACTAATCATCTACCAATTTGCTAGCTTCACTTGATTCTTATATGTGAGAAAGGCGATCTGGTCCATGATTGTGTTATATGGGATTTACTATAACTTCAAAAGAAAATTCCTAAAAAAAAAGTAATCATTTACAAATTCTTCCTTCTAGCACTAGATTGTTTACTAGATACTTCAAGGTAGAATGATTTGTGAAGAACTTGAAATTTCCTCTTAAGAGGTAATGGATTTTTTTTTGTAATGCATAAATCATATCCAATCCTTCTCACTCTGTTTTAATATAGTTGTGATATGCTTGTGATAGATTTCTATTGGAAAAGTAAATTGGATGTTCCATCTCACCTTCTCCTGGTGGGCTAGTATAGCGCTAAGAGCGATTCCTGATGCATCTGCATGGACATGAAACTCCTTCTACCAGTCAGGAAATGCTAGTATTGGGGCATTTACCATCTTTCTTTAAGCATTTTAATGCTTTTTCACAGGCTTCATCCCATTGAAAAGTCTCATCCTTATTCATAAATTTATCCAATGGTGTAGTAATAGATGCATGGTTGTGGATGAATCTTTGATAGTAACCAGTATGAACCGATGTGGATTGGAATTGTTTTACTATCATGGATGCCAAGAGATTTACAATAGCTGCAATTTTTCACAGGATCGACCAATACTTCGTCTTTGCATACGATGTGTCCTAAAAAGTTACCAAAAGGTACACAAAATATGCATTTTCATAGATTCAATGAAATCCCCATCTGTCTGTTATGGTCCAACATAAGTTGAAGGAGAGAAACACGGTCTTTGAGTAAACTATACATTGTCTAGTCATCCAAATATAATTATAAGAACTTATGAAGGAACTCACAGAAAGATGCTATCACTATCCTTGAAAATATGGATGGTGCATTCTCGAGTCCAAATAGCATAATATTGTATGAGAATAATCCCCATTCAGTGTTAAATGTAGTCTTATTCTTATCTTCTTTAGTGATTCCAACCAAGTGATAGCCTGAGAATCCATTAGTGAAGGAGTATGCTTCATTACCCACCACTTGGTCTAATGTTTTGTCACGGAATAATGTCAGAAATGGGTCATGCACGTAGGTAGAATTTAGGTTGTGATAATCAACACAAATTTCCATTTCCAAGTGAGAAGGGGGATCTATAAATCCATCTATAGTGTTATAATTTACTAAATTTTAACACTACAGATGGATTCAACGACCCCTAAATTTTAACATTGCAGATGTATTTGCAAACCCCATAAACACTAACAAACCTCGATACATGAACACTAGTCCTTCTTCATATCATCTTAATCAAGGAACTATGGATAACTTAGATGAACCTAAATTAAGAACATGATAGGGAACACAAAAGTATGGAAAAACCATAAAGGTAGGGCCAACCATGCTAGATTGGAGGATGAACAAAATCAGATATAATATACATACCTCTACTTCTACTTCTCACTGTGTGAATATTTGGTATTCAGGGGGTAACCGAATTTTTAAGTGACAAAATTTTTGAGACCTAGCATTCCTTCGAAGTACTATTGATCATGCTACCTTTGTTGATCCAACTCTTAAAGCCTCTATGCATTTTTCTTCCTCTACTTGGGTTGTTTTGTTTTTGTAAAAGTTGCAAAAAAAAAAATCTTTGGTCTTGACGTTTTTGACATGTATTCATTTTTTTCATGAATAAATGCTAGAAAATTACAGTGTATTAATTCTTTTACTCTTACTTGCTTTTGCAAGAAAATATAGTCTTGTCCTGGTAAATGCCATCTTCCAAATTTTAGTTTGGAATTAGCAGTTTCCTAAAGTTTGGGTTGTGCTTGTTCTTTGAGTTTGGTCTCGAATCTAACATAGTCACAATAGTATTATGTCTCAACATTGGTATGTAAATCATAATTGTAGCTTCTAAATCAGAAACAACATATGTAGGGATTCTAGTAATGTCTTGGCTTTGTATCCAATGATTTGACTCCCCATTTGTTGTCCAGTATTAGTTGGTTGCTAGATAACATTCTAACATTTTTACTTTTGAAATTGTCGAAATCACTCTCTTAGCTATGAAAGCCTTACCTTTGGTAGCTTTGAAAGTGTTACATTTTGGTTTCTTCTAAATTTGAGGAAAAATCAACCAAACTTGTATAACTGGAAAATGTTTTTCCACTTACTAGTGGGTATAGTTGCAGGACCATGATTCTTATTGTGTACTAGCTTGCACAATATTTTACTCAAATATTGATTGCTATTAATTGCCCCTCGTAAACATCGACATTAGATTTACTGCTCAGGTTGCATAGTCCTTTGGAATCTTAGTGTCCAATATCATCAAGATTTTATCCAATGTTGAAAGTTAGAGGACATGGAACTTGCAAAGTGTTGGAACATTTAAAAAACCCATCCATACTTAGGATATATTTCACTAGTCATCTAGATTAATTTCCTATGTTTTGACTAGCTAAATAGGGCTAGTTTTGTCTTTTAGTGGACCAAGTCAAAAAACGAATTTGGAAAATTTTGGATAAGATTTCCTTGGATTCTATCTAATTTTATTCCATTCCTGAATTAGAAAGACACTTTCATTATTTAGACAGCTTTATCCTG
Organism: Larix kaempferi; assembly: GCA_027924585.1. Taxonomy (NCBI): domain Eukaryota; kingdom Viridiplantae; phylum Streptophyta; class Pinopsida; order Pinales; family Pinaceae; genus Larix; species Larix kaempferi. The sequence continues at coordinate 5,025,002 of BSBM01000792.1, forward strand.
TTTTTTCTACTTTCTAGTGGATAAGGTAAAGCTAGTTAACTTGGAAACTCTCTCCACTTGACCAATTCAAACTCCACCAATTTATCTCTCCTAAGGTCATCATTACATTCCATTTACATCAATCATGAGCTTCCGTACCATATCCATCCAATTCGTAAGCCTTTAGATAGTTTTGGAAACGATTTTTGACGCCTAGCATTTTTTATGTTTTTAGTAAGCCTTACTTTTTGTGCTTTACAACTTTCTTTTAAGGAATTCTATTTTCTCTCTTGATATGTATTATATATTGTATTCATATTGAGGAATAATATATGAGATGATATGTCCATCAATTGAGTTTCTTCTCTTATGTTTCTGTCTCAATGTTTCTTCTTCTTATTCTTGCATATCTTTGAAGAATTCTTGTGAGGACTTCTTTGCTTCAATATTATTGGCTATTAGAATTATTGCATGGTATTCAAACTATATAGAATTCTCACATGGTATCAGAGCCTTTGGAGTTCTTAATTAAATTAGTCTTCCAATATAATTTTCAGAGAGTTTGTTTTGCAGGTAATGAAGATCAAATAGCAAAAATTTATTATTGAAGAAGAACTCAAATATTTCCATCTATCATCATTGTTCTGCTCTTACACTTCAGATATTGAGGATCCTTTGCTGGTCATTGGTATCCAATAAGGTGATATATAGTTTTGAAAGTTAGTATACAGTTGAGGTTGTTGGTTGCACCTTCACTTCCTCTGTCCATGCTCTTGCCAGTTCCTACATGATTGCCAACACGTTTTACAAGAAGTTGGAGACATCTCTCAATTCTCTCATATGTCTTTTGATTTGAATCATCAGCCATTTTTTGCAGCTCATACACACTCAGAACCACTCTTTGATTTGATTTTTGGTGTGGTATTGAATACTATGGAGGAAAAATTACAGTTTGGAGTGACTGGTTTCGCTCTCTCTGTCATGCTTCTAATTCACTGCATGGTTATTGGCACCTATTGCACATAAGATGGAGGAAATCATCAAGTCTCATTTGGATCTGATCTCAAGAAGCTCAAGTCTAGTGATCACATTCCACTTCTTCCCAAGAAGAATATTCCTCCATAAATTTGACCAAGTTATCACCTTCTTGAAGTTTGGAGAGCATTATTATGGTGTATTCCATGATCTTGAGGGGAGGTTTTCTTCCCAAGTGGTTTTCCTTCTTTCCTCACCTACATGGACTAATAATTTTTTGTATTGGGGTGACCATAAGCCTTGTTGCTTGGGCCCCATATTTCCAATATTTTACCACATACAATTAGGCTTAAGGGGGGGTTTTGGAACATTTAAAAAACCCATCCATACTTAGGATATATTTTACTAGTCATCTAGATTAATTTCCTAAGTTTTGACTAGCTAAATAGGGTCAGTTTTGTCTTTTAGTGGACCACTTGCCATCCTAAGTCACAAAAACAAATTTGGACAAATTCTGGATAAGATTTCCTTGGATTCTATTTGATTTTATTCCATTCCTAAATTAGAAAAACACTTTCCTGATTTAGACAGCTTTATCTTGTTTTTTCTACTTTCTAGTGGATAAGGTAAAGCTACTTAACTTGGAAACTCTCTCCACTTGACCAATTCGACCTCCACCACTTTATTCTCGCCTAAATTCATGATTACATTACATTTACATCAGTCATGAGCTTCCATACCATATTCATCCAATTCGTAATCCTTTAGACAGTTTTAGAAACATTTTTTGACACCTAGGGGTTTTTATGTTTTTAGTAAGCCTTACTTTTTGTGCTTTACAACTTTCCTTTAAGGAATTCTATTTTCTCTTTTGATATGTATTATATATTGTATTCATATTGAGGAGTAATATATGAGATGATATTTCCATCAATTGAGTTTCTTCTCTTATGTTTCTGTCTCAATATTTCTTCTTCTTATTCTTGCATATCTTTGAATAATTCTTGTGAGGACTTCTTTGCTTCAATATTATTGGCTATTAGAATTATTGCATGGTATTCAAAATATATAGAATTCTCACATGGTATTAGAGCCTTTGGAGTTCTTAATTAAATTAGTCTTCTAGTATAATTTTCAGAGAGTTTGTTTTGCAGGTACTGAAGATCAAATATCAAAAATTTATTATTGAAGAAGAACTCAAATATTTTCATCTATCATCATTGTTCTCCTATTACACTTCAGATATTGAGGATCCTTTGCTGGTCATTGGTATCCAATAAGGTGATATATAGTTATTTGGAAGTTAGTATACAGTTGAGGTTGTTGGTTGCACCTTCACTTCCTCTGTCCATGCTCTTGCCAGTTCCTACATGATTGCCAACACGTTTTTCAAGAAGTTGGAGACATCTCTCAGTTCTCTCATATGTCTTCTGATTCGAATCACCACCCAGTTGTTGCAGATCATACACACTTAGAACCACTCTTTGAGTTTATTTTTGGTGTGTTATTGAATACTATGGAGGAAAAATTGTAGTTTGGAGTGATTGGTTTCACTCTCTATGTCATGCTTCTAATTCACTGCATGTTTATTGGCACCTATTGCACATAAGATGGAGGACATCATCAAGTCTCATTTGGATCTAACCTCAAGAAGCTCAAGTCTAGTGATCACATTCCACTTCTTCGCAAGAAGAATATTCCTCCAGAAATTTGACCAAGTTATCACCTTCTTGGAGTTTGGAGAGCATTATTATGGTGCATTCCATGATCTTGAGGGGAGATTTTCTTCCCAAGTGGTTTTCCTTTTTTCCTCACCTACATGGACTAATAATTTTTTGTATTGGGGTGACCATAAGCCTTGTTGCTTGGGCCCTATATTTCTAATATTTTACCACATACAATTAGGCTTAAGGTGGGGTGTTGGAACATTTAAAAAACCCATCCATACTTAGGATATATTTTACTAGTCATCTAGATTAATTTCCTAAGTTTTGACTAGCTAAATAGGGCCAATTTTGTCTTTTAGTGGACCACTTGCCATCCTAAGTCACAAAAACAAATTTGGACAAATTCTGGATAAGATTTCCTTGGATTCTGTTTGATTTTATTCCATTCAGAAATTAGAAAGACACTTTCCTGATTTAGACAGCTTTATCCTATTTTTTCTACTTTCTAGTGGATAAGGTAAAGCTAGTTAACTTGGAAACTCTCTCCATTTGACCAATTCGACCTCCACCTTTTTATTCTCCTCAAAATACATTACTACATTCCATTTACATCAATCATGAGCTTCCATACCATATTAATCCAATTCGTAAGCCTTTAGATAGTTTTGGAAACGATTTTTGACACCTAGGGGTTTTTATGTTTTTAGTAAGCCTTACTTTTTGTGCTTTACAACTTTCCTTTAAGGTATTCTATTTTCTCTCTTGAGATGTATTATATATTGTATTGATATTGAGGAATAATAATGAGATGATATTTCCATCAATTGAGTTTCTTCTCTTATGTTTCTGTCTCAATATTTCTTCTTCTTATTCTTGCATATCTTTGAATAATTCTTGTGATGACTTCTTTGTTTCATGATTCTTAGCTATTAGAATTCTTTCATGGTATTCAACCTATATATAATTCTCACACAAAGTTGATCGATGTATCATCCTTGCGGGAGAGTGCACACATGCTAAGAGAAGTTGTAGGATATTGTTGGATATGCACTAGCAACTAATGTGTAAGTAAAGAGAACAAAATCACCTCTTGTTCTCATTTCTTACACATAAGTTGTTGGATATGTACCAAAAAATTATGTGTAACTAATGAGAATGTGAGGTGTCCCATATCCATTACTTACACATTAGTTGTTGGTTCATATTCAACAATATCCTACAACTTCTCTTAGCATGCAAGCACTTACCGCCAAGGATGATACATCGATCACCTTTGCAAGTTCCATGTCATCTAATTTCCAACCTTGGATAAAATCTAAATCGCCATGGACAATAAGATTCCAAAGGATGGGTGCAACCTGAGACATAAATCCAATCTAGATGTTTAAAAGGGGAATTCAATAGTAATCAATATATGATCATACAACGTACGTTGTAATTCCGATGTCCTAGCGACATTAGTGCGTGTACACCTAAGACATCCTACCAATGCACTTGCAACGGTACTGACAAACTAGTTATCAACACCTCGTTGATTTGTCAACATCCTAACGACATACACATGACCTTATTAACGAATTGCGTTGTCAAGAGGGCATCGATCGACTGTAATACCCACATCTTCTAGACGTTCTTCAACTGTCACGTAAGTGATCGATATGTTGTAATACTATATATACATTGTTGACATACATCATTAGAATAATGTTGGAATAAGGTCTATAGGACGTTTGCATACCAATGTCTATGAGAAGATCTTCAACTAACATGTAACTAGAAGGAATTTCATCAATATGTCGTAATAACGATGCCATAAGTGCAAGTCAAATATTTGACACAAAATTTTTGATGTTCGAGTTCCACTATTTTCTTACATTGGGACATTGGATGGGTTTCCAATTGATTATCGTCAAATGAGCCCTTTGTGGTGGTCATTTATTGGATTCGTGGGTAATCATGCCTCTTTCCTATTATCGTTCCCACCATTTGTTTTGAATCCTAATGTGGTTCGAAATAAATGTTATGAATTATCCATTATGTCAATTCTAGTGTTGAAACCTTGAAGCATTATTATACCTGCCAAAGGTAGTGTATATAGCAATTAGTTTGTTGTCAATTTTATTTGACTTTTAATTAACATGCAATGTGTAAAATAAATTTTTCTATAGTTTTCCAAAGTTTTGTAGAAATTAACATATTAAATTAAATATTATAAAAAATAAAAAATAATTTCTGAGTTTCTGAAATACAAATTTCTAATTTTTTATTGGAGTAGAACTCTGATATGACAAATATGACAAATTTGCTCTGATTTTCACTTGAATTGTCAGAAATAAAAAATAAAACAAAAACACACCTATTTGCCACCTATATTGTTCATTGTTCATGTGCTGAGAATCATTATAACAGTACTAATCTAATAAATGTAAATTAACCCATTTACAGCAATCTCCTCCTGCTGCTGCCACCCTAAATCCCCATTTCTCGGCACATTCCTGGCGGATTCGGGTAACAATAAATTAGCTTTGAATAGCTAATTTCTTGGCACATTCTTGGCGGATCCGGGTAACAATAGACTTGAATAATGTTAAAGACCGCAAATATTACCCTCTCACCTTACAACGTTTCAACAATTACGACTTAGGAATTCGAAAGGTCAAATTAAAAGTTCATTAATGCATTGTACCTATAAACAATCACCGCTCATGAATTCGAAAGGGCAAATGAAAATTTTAAAATGATTTTAAATATTTTCATTGTTTTATTACAATGTTGTTTTGCATGGTTGAAGAATGCTTTGAATTATTCCACTTTATTTTTGTGAGCAGTTCGCTTAGCGTTATTGAGCATGTTGTTGGCCGAGTTCTATTTAAACTGACTATTTGCCTTGGCAATTCCAGCTCGTTGAAAGGATCTAGAGTTTGGAAAATAACTCATACAGTCAAACTTGAAGAAGTTATAAGCTTAGAACATAAAAGTTTAGATATGGCGAACTTACACGTGTGCATACAATTGCAGATCCAATGTATAAACACCACTGTAATCTCAATTAACAATCCTTTACATTATGCTTAGCCTCATTCTGATACTATCCCGTCATTATGTTAGATTAATATTTTTCATATAATTACGTTTCTAAAGATTTTGAGGTCTGAAATTGCAAGCAGGAATCAGAGGGCAGAAAATGGTAGCCGTAAAACACCACCGCCAAAGAATTTATGAAGTCGTTACGTACCGCTGAAGAATTTTGCGTGAGGTTTGTATTAAAGACATTACTAATTTATTCCATCCAATTTATTGCGAATTATGTAATGTTCCTCAAAATAATTTCTTGAACATAATGCTGCGATATCTATTATTTTTAAACTATTTCTATCTTAACTTCTACTTTTGGACTATATACAATTTTTAATTAAATTATATATAAACTATCTTCAAAAGACAGGTATAAGCTGCTTTGTTGCTATTTTTACTTATTTAAAGAAAGTTCCCAAATCACGTGTCTCTTGAGTTTGATTAGAGCGATATCACCATTCCACATTGAGTTTGATTAGAGCGATATCACCATTCCACATTTTGTTACACCCTGTGACTAGCTACATTGAAGTTCAAATTGAAGACCAAACATCTCCTCTTCACTACAGACATTGAATTATGGGTTGATCAAGAGTAGTTCATAATGAGCTCGTAGGAATTAAGTTTTTAAAATCCTGCTTAGGTTGCAAATGTATGTTCAAAGATGCACGATGGTTTTAGTTTTTCAAGAAATTTCAAGGGAATAATAATAATTTCATGCAGGTATTTGTTGAGAGTTTCCATGGAACCAAAGCTCAGATAGGAAACTTAGCACTATAGGTATCAGAAGCATCGATCACTAATTCCATCGGGTTGTCACAAATGATGAGAAGTGGTTCAATAATATGAGATGGTGGAAATAATTTGGACATATTTTTTACAAGAATCAAGGAAAAACCCCAATTAGGAAAAAGGGGTGCCTTGGACATGGCTCAAAGTGATTCATCATTCAAAAGTATGTCACTTGAGAGGAGAGGTATGGTCTCATATTTCTCTACTGCATCAAGTTATTATTGAATTTCCAAGTTGGTAAGAGAATGAACTTCATTTTCTGCTTATGAAGATGTCTCAAAAAGATGGAAAAGGGTATTCAAGGAAACCCTAAAAACTTAGAAAGTAGCATGTACCACCATGGTCTAATCAAGATTCTTGTTGAGTAGGAATTAAATAAGAGGAATTACACCTCGACACATTTTTTTATTCAAAACAAGTTCCAAGAGGGTCCTGTCACAAAATTTCATGACAGAGGTGATGAGAACCTTGGCTCTCATAGAGATAAGGGTTTGAACCCACATCTAAGCAAACCAAAGATGAAATTGTCAAAGAAGAAAAAGAGAAAGGCTATTCCTAATGTATGTACTCCTCCTGATTGTAGGTATAAATGAAGTATGACTAAGCTGACCTATACAAAGAAAAGGTGTAGTCATAATGCATAGGAGAATGCAATTGAGGTCGTTGAAAATTCGCACAAGAGACCAAACCATGAAGAATAAGAAGATGAAGCCATTGTTCCTATGAGGAAAAGTAATGAAGAACCAAGGGATTAGGTTTTCATTTAAAATCCCACCTAGGAAACCGAGGACTAAATTATTTGTTACGAGTTCTCTCCCAAATCCTGAATCTGAAAACATATAGCCCATATTTGATGATGATATGTCTCTAGAACCAATGGATGTAGAAGTAGATCAAATTTTGTACCTACTTCTTCAAATCTACAAAAAATAAATAAAAAGATTCAAAGGTCACTGGAAGCAAAAGTTAGAGATCCTGAGCTCCTAGACCAATATGCCAATAATGAGAATGAATATTTGAAAAATAATGTTTCTAGGCTTTAAAGGGAAAATCGACAACTTGAGTTTGAAAATACGTTGTTGGGAAAACATGCCAAGAAATGGTATAAGAAGAGTTAGCAAGTTAAGATACAAAGCATGCCGCTAAAGATCAATGTTATGATAGAGGAAAAGGAGCAATATCCACCCTCAACACCTAACCTTGACATCTGGATTAATGTAGCAACAAGTAGATGAGATAGCTCAGAATCAAACACAATTTTGTTCAATTTTGGAAAAACTTTGGGAAGCAGTGTTGTACTAAGGTCATGAGAAGATTATACATTATGGTTGCATGAGGATATGCAACACCTTCTATGTGAGGATGATGTCGGGTCTTTGTTTTGACACTTTCACCACTGCTAGTCACACCTTTTTCCTCCCCTATATGCCTCAATATTATCCTTGATTTTGCCACATTATTCTCATTTGTTATAGGGAATGAATCTCAAGGATAATTCCAAGGTAAACATTGTCTATTTTATATATTTCCTACTTTTGGTATGAAAATGGGTTGAATATCGTTCTACTAATCTACTATTACATGAATCATAGATCTTATAACAACTGTAGAAATCATGTAACAACTTTGATGTTTTTCACGGTTACACCATTCAAAATGAAGAACCAACACTTGGAGATTTTTTCTAATATTCTAGAGATGGTTATGAGTTCTTAAAACAATTCTTAGACCAAACAGGGAAAGCAATGGAGCATGGCCAAACATTTAGTCAACCTATGTTATAATAGGGGCATTTCAAGATCAGTTTTTTTCCATGCCAATACCCTCATCGATTCTGCAAAGGCCAACAAATCGAATGGATAATTTCATGCATTCTGTCATGAAATTTTTAGCATGAAAAGATTGGTTAACAAATTCCTTGGGCGAAGATCAAAGAGAGATGGTAGAATGTAGATCCCCTGCTCTAGAATTAGTAAGATTGTTATCCTCTGTTTTGATCAATACCAACTTTTTTCAGATGTTAGCTCTAAATAGTTAGGATTGGTTGGAAGGTATGCAAGCTATGGGATTTGATGCTACCTTAGATAGCATTGCTCTTTGTATATTGTAATCATTGTATAAACCTTGTCTTAGATAGCTCAAGTGTGGAAATTGATGTATGTATATGTAGATGAATGGAAATTTAAGGAGCTGGATGCATATTAGACATAGAGGATTCATAAACATTGATGTTATGTACTGTTAAACTCTATTTTTATTTTTGAATACAAGACTATTGATAACCAATGGCGTGATCATGATCATTTAATTATTGTGACTTTTCTTATAGCATAGCCCATGCTAGGAAGTCCCCCTCAAGTCTTGGTATGAATTACATTATCATTATGAGAGTAGTTTCTTTTATACTTGGTAGTTTGGCTTAATTAATTATGTGTCTTTTGTTTCCTTTACTATGATGATTTGATTCCATATAATCTCTTTAATGAATTTGAGTATTAAAGTGAATTTATAAAATTGGAGAGAATGTGTATGCACCAATTGTCATTGAACAAGGTTGCTTACATTGTTGTTATAGGATCATTCTTCTTTTGAGATAATGAAAGACTGTGAAATGGTGCTCTAAATTGTGATTCAATAGATGACAATTCAAAATGTTTAGAAATATTAGTGTAGCATAGTAGTTCCCTTTATTTATTTTCCTTTGAGTTGGTTCTTGAGTTGGTTCTTAAATAGTTAAGTGTCCTTCATAGTGGAGTTATTTCTATTGAAATGGAAGTTGTTAATGAGCTCCACCACATATATAGTGCCTTCATTTCACAAAGATACATCCCTGGTCAATAATTAAATGTAAAAAGATTTAAAAGCATATAAATCACTTAATAATAATACTAATAATAAACAAACATCTTATGTACAATGCCTATATTCCTAATGTAGATTTATGATTTTTTCAAGGTAATTACAAACTTTTAGTAAATAACTAAATGATAATTTATTGTATATAATTCTGATTTAACAGTTAAACAACATTAACTAGTATATATTTAAAGTTTAATTATAATTCTTCTATATAAATTGAATTTCTTAATATCAAATTTAAATTAATTAAAATTAGATAATAAAACACTGATTAAAACCTTACTAAATTAAAAGATTTAAAATTAAATTTAACTAAATATTTATGATACCAAAGTAACTATGTAACCCTTATACCAAAGTAACTATGTAACCCTTATTAGTCCCTGCCCGCAGGTGCAGCAGGGACTCTATAAATCGTTTGAGTAGAATTATATTAATTTTGCACTTTTTTTTAGGCATTTTAGCCTAAGTTTCTAGGGTTATTTTCCAAGACGACCAATCAACTGCTTGAGAGACTTATTTGGCCTCAACTCGAGGCCAAGGCTGTAGGTGGCAAGACTGCATGAGCATGGCAAGCAAGGAATGCAGGTGGCAAGACTGCAGGAGCATGGCAAGTAGGGAACGTCAACCACTGCATGATACTAGAGCGTGGAAAGCAGGGAAGCAGGGAGGGAGGCAGTGGCACGCTATTCTTAAATCGATGGATCCAGAGAATCCATTGACGCTGCAGTGGGACTATATCAATGATGCGTTCTCTGTTGCTGCTCAATATCGATCTTATCAATATGGAACTAGATCCACGGCTATTAAATCTGCCTCTGGAGAATATGCTACTCGCTTTGTTGTTGGTACTCGCTAGGATGCAGCTGTTTCAATAGTTGGACGATAAACTGCTCTAGGAAGTGAGACATCCTGTCTATTCTGAAGCTAGCAGTAGTGAAGGATTTGGGCAAAATTTTGAGGCTGGGCCAAGGGCATTTTCCAAAACCTCTGGTAGTGTCACTTTATCGTTCCAACTACGCAATCTGCAAATTGGACCCACTGTGGCCATAAATGCTGCAAAGTACCTGAATCTTCTTCGCCCTTCTTCATACCGCATCTTCGGCTCTTCGGCTCTTGACAATTTCTCCGTAATCATCTTGTATTCTTTCCATTCTTACCATTTTGTTCAGCATTCCTGATATTGATGATTGAATATTAGCAACTGAGACTTGCAATTATTTCGGGCCGTTTGTGATTACTATCAAGAGGTCTGAGGTTGGATTTGCAGTGTTTCTAACTCTAGCTTTAGGTTGTTCTCTTCGATGCCATGGATTAATATCATCTATTATGTTTAATTTACAGAATACTCTAGAAACAATGCACATTTCTCTATTTTTTTAACACAGTTGCATGACATAAAAGGAGCCTGCACATTTTATGTTTATTGCTCATCCCTTTAATGCTCAATCTGAGCATATTTGCAAATGGAATGCTCAACCAACAATTCTAATCCAACCAAGTAATAACTAGACTCAGAGTTTCATGCTATTAACAAGAAATAGAGCAACTTTGAAGAATTATACATACCATGAGAAAGCATACCCAGATTGTTCAATCTGGATAAAAACCTGCTCTCAAGTGAGAATAATCTCATTAGGGCACAAAAATAAGGGCAAGGGCCAAGCAAAGTCTTTGCATTCGAATGGCCAAGGCTGCTAGCCTGTCAAGTCTCCTTAGTTTTTGTTAAAACTGATAAAGAATGCAGTCTGGAGAGAATGAACATGGCAGTGCAATGCAGTGTATAACTCTGGAGCGTGTGAAGGTATCCATTATATTCATGAAATATGGAGTGATGGCTTTTCCTGTGAGAAGGTGCAGAGACGGCTTCTACTCTCAGAGGTTGCCTGGTATTCACACAGTTCACATTGGTATAGTTTATTCCACCTAACGAAATTCTGTGTATATCATGTGTTTTTTTGTTGTGTGATCCAAACATTCTACTTTCCTCCCTATTGAACATCACTTGTCGTGATTCCCTCACCTAAGTTGTTCCGTTCGTGCTTGCCCATTTTTTGAGCCTATTTACCAACATTTGCTGGGTTTTGGTGGATTCGTGTCTAGTATGGATAGAATCAACTCTGCTTCTATCATAGTCTGCTATGTTCATAGCAATATTAGGTATCTAGTTAGTAACATTCGTTTACAAGAATACAAAGTTACAATTTCCCTTTTTAAATATAAAAATCAAGTATCATTGGATGCTAATGCAGGAATGGTTCTCAATGTTCTATTGATTGTTGGTCTCTTCATTTTCCGCAAGTACCTGACATGGCTGGTGATCAGCTGGTGATATTTTGTAATTCTTGTAATAATTAGTAAAAACTACATAATTTTTTTAATTTTTTTTAATGTCCAATGCTTTTTAAAACAAAAACCTTATTTAACCTATTTCATGTTGCAAGCAGGACAAAATAGAGAACAAATCAGAGTTTGAGACTTCATCACATCTTCTCTGTGTCTTTTATAGCGATGTTTCAGTTAGAGAGGGAAAAATTAAGGTACAAATACTTTGGGTTTTAGCATCAATATCCTTTGAATTCCCCCTTCTTGTAGTATGTCTATGCATTAATGCATCAATATCTTACTTGCTTTAGCCCTCTTGCCACTTGCTTTCATTGTTCAACAATTTTCCTGCAATTCTTATGCTGTTACTGCTTTAGCCCTCTTGCCACTTGCTTTCATTGTTCAACAATTTTCCTGCAATTCTTATGCTGTTACTGAATTTCAAACTCAAAATGACACTCTTCTGATTCAATGCAATCCTACCTTTTTTACAAAGCCTCCTTCCGTTAATGGCATTTTGATTCTTATTTCATGTTCATTTTAACAAACCTTAATGCTGCACAAAGCTTGCTTCATAATAGGATAGTATAAAACATTGTCTATAAAGGTGATTTTCTTATAGCTAATACAAAGATATGATGCATGGAAGACTGCAATCCAAGCAAACAAGCAACAAAACAAAATAAAAATATTTAACCTTATTCAGCAAAAAAATCCACTTCCTCTAACTATAAGTCTTCAATTACCCATATTAGTATACAAGCAAAAAAACTAGATCTTTTCTTGGTTCAACTAGATAAATAGATCCATAGTCTAATACTATGGACACTGTGAACTTAATATTTTGCATTCGTTTATTTATTGACAACTTCAACAATTGTTTTTTGCAGGATAGGTTTCGTTTGCTTCTAGTGCAACAATTGGGTAGAATTGATGCTATTTTGTCCAATTGCACCTATATTTTCAAATATGTTGTTTATTGTCTATTACTGTCTCTCTAGCTAACTTTTTTATCAAAGCAAATCTATATGCAAACATTTCCACACATAGAATTATGTCCTTAAATATTTTTTGGCTTATATGTAAACAGATACCAGACACCAATATACAGATCCACAAATCTGCAGGGAAACTACACCAACACTTCCTAAGAAACTAAGACCAGTTCAAATAATTCTTACCCATGACAATTTGAAAAGAATAAATAAATTTGAATATGCCTCTAGGTTTCAATGACAAACGTCATTCATATAAGATCCAATCACCCCAATTAGTTACAAGTAAACATGCAAACCTGGTGATTTTTTGACTTAATATCAAGGGTAATATGAACACTTGGAGGTCTCAAAGAGTTCCATTGCTCACTTGGTTGTCTTGTATATATTCTACTAAGTAAACTAACCTCCCATGAAAACAAATTCAACAATCGGAACCTTCATTAGTAGATTAATCACTTAGAGAGGTCATGTGCCCTCCAAGCCAATGAAGAAACCATTCACAAGCCCAAGCCAACGATCTCATCAATCCTTTGTTTATCTCTTTATTGCAAAAGAAAGCAACAATGATTGTCCAATAGTTTCCCTGGTCCTTGAGATTCATTGGATGTCATTCATATTAGTCCCTTGCTACAATTTTTGAGTTTGTTCTTGTACTTGAACAGGAAATCTTGTACTTGAACAGGAAAGCATTATCTAATTAATATATAGTTTCTTGGAAATCAACTTTAATAAAATCACTAGCCTAGAAATCCACGTCAGTATTTGTAATTTGGCCCAATATCCAAAATCTTCCTTAGATGAAATAATCTAATGAACCAATCTAGGGTTTTTTGGGGAGACAAAGACATTTTGTTCACCACATTGGAAGCGGCCAGACCTTGGAGTATTTTGACAATGTTCATATAGATATTGGTATTTAGTTTAAACCGAGAAAATGTCATTACTTGCACCATATTTAAGCTACTTTTGGATTAAAACATCCTTGTCTTCTATTTAGACAATGAATGAATAAGTAAATATATTTATTTACATTATATTTTTGTTGCTTTTGGCTTAAAACAATATTTCCTGGTTACTTATGTTAAGGATATGTCTTAAATAAAATTAAATGGCTAATGTGCCATACAAAAGATTGATAAAGAGGATCAACTTACCTTGGCTCAGTGCTGAGAAAAATGTTTTCGAGGTCTGTTTTGGATTTTTTTGTGTCAGGCTTCGAGTCCAACAATGTTTGGTGACCATAGGTAGTGATCTTCAAATTAATTACCATATTTTATTAAGTAGAAAATGTATCTTTAACCTCTTAGCTATTTAAGACCTGTCTTATCTTTAAACTTTACGGGTTTCCAAGATCAGTGACTTCCATCTTATTCCTTTGTTTGTCTTCAAACTTTCAAACTTTACATGTTTCCAAAGTGACTTCCATCTTATTCCTTTGTTTGTCTTCAAACTTTCAAACTTTGCATGTTTCCAAGATGGGTTTGAGTCTCATGTTTTTGTGATTTAGTAGGATTTTAAATGTTAGGATTTTCACCTTTTCTTCTCTGTAATGGTCTGAAAAGGTCATCCTTATTCTTTGTGTAGGAAAATTTAGGAATCCCGCTCCGAGACCATGTTACACCAATAAAACAAAGTGTGATTTGTGTGGCAGTGCAGATAATGAAGGGAATGCTTTGCATAGCTTCTGCAGCGATCCAAGTTTGGATTAATGAAGGGAATGCTTTGCATAGCTTCTGCAGCGATCCAAGTTTGGATTTATTTTGGGATTCATTTTCTTATGCTGCATGTTAACATTTCTGAGTTAGTTATTCTAGCGGATATATGCTTAGACTAAGTCATACACATTACAATAAGTTAAAAAGTAAATTATTTCAATTGATTTTACCTTATATAAAGTACTAGGCAGAGACTTGAAGCTTAACTTCTATCAATCTTGTTGTAATAAGCAACCAATTTAAATATACACCTCCCCATAAAAGAAGAATACATAGCTTTACAAATATTTAAATCCTACTTAATGTACCCACTCTCTCTCTATATAATTTGTAATATTTTCAACGTATTGCATCAACGCACCACAATCTTCACCAATATTAACCCACCCATCACTATGTCTACGTTCAACATACTCGATACGATATTCTTGTAGAGAGAGGGACAACAAGCACTCAAACTACCTCATTTTCTAGCTAGCCTTTTTGTTTATATTTGTTAAAAAATAGAGAGGGATCGAAATTCCACCCTAATAAAAAAATCATAGCTAGCCTTTTTGTTTATATTTGTTAAAAAATAGAGAGGGATCGAAATTCCACCCTAATAAAAAAATCAAATCATTAATGTTTTGATCTTAGTGAAACAACGAAATCAAATCATTGAGAACCCAAAAAAAGGAGAATAATAATTTTTCGTCGATCCCCATACATATTTCGCCACCCACCTTTTGTTAGTGGATCATGGGGAATTCTTGCATTTTGAATTCTTGATGTGGACCACTACATATAAATATGTAAAAATTCATTGAAACCATAATTGAATCCCTCAAATTTTTAGTTGGACTATAGAAAATTTGAGTTGGACTATAGAAGAGAATCAGAGACTCATACTTAGACGTTGAACTTTCAAGTTATTGTTTTAATGCCATACATTATTTATACTTACTTTATATATAAGTAGCTTTTAATAGTATAAAGAAATAATATTTATATATATTCAATTAACATGGTTGAATTTTAAGTTTTTTGTATATGTGATATTAAGAAAATGTATATTCACCCAAGATGTGAGTGAAATTCTTCATATAAAAAGAATATGTGTCAAACATGTGGTTAAGTAAATATAAATCTATAAAAGTCATTAAAATCGTAATTGAATTTCTTTAACTTTTAACTTTTAATCATATCAAAATTAATATTTATATATATTCAATTAACTTGATGGGATTTTAAGTTTTTCCTTAAACGTGGTATTGAAACAACATAATTCACTCAAAATGTAAGTAAGATTCTTCATATAATAAGTGTTCAACATAATCATCTCATGGAAAAAGGTGGTCAACGTTCCATGCCATGCTCATTACTATAAAGAATCTTCTTAATGTGTCCAATGTTTCTTTTTCTTTTAAAAGTCATCGTGAGTGGATCTATTTGTATGAATCAAGAATTGATCCATTCAAGATGGCATATGCTTTCAAATATTCCAAAGCGTATCATTAATATGGAACAATTAAAAAACCTTTAATGTCCTTGGAGTTCAACTTGTCTTCCAATGACAAGGATAGCAATTATGTAAAATATTTTCGAAATACTAAGGATATGAAATATTAATTTCATGATTCATGACCCATATGTCATTTTGGTCTCTGGACACAAGCTAGAAATAATTATTAATTGAGTATGGTGGGCAGCTTTTGAATGCCCTCCACCACTTCCCTCTCGTTCACATCTTGTCTCATAAAAGTTGCAGGGAAAAACCTTACATTGTTATCATCCAATGTTTGTCCAATTCAGCTATGTATGCCCTTCCCCAGGTAGGCATCACTCTTATTAGTTTGAGTGCAAGTACGTTTTAATTCATTATGAGCATGCATATGCATCATATAAACATAACCATAGTGACAATAAAAGTAAATTAAATAATGTTAAAATACCTTCACCATCCAGAACTTAAGCTACTACATGGTCAATTGACACATGGTATTCCCTAGCATCTTCTCTCTACATACCTTTTTTCTCTTTACATGCTGTATAAAAATTTTCTTTAAGGCTTTGAATCAATTACATTGAGAGTTTTTGTTTGAATCAATTACATTGAGAGTTTTTGTTGTAATCATTGTGAGGTTCTACAATGGTTGTTTTAAAACAATGTTTACCAACTCATCTTAGGGTACATAGTTTCTATAAGGTGTTCTTAGATCAAGTGCTCAATTTTTTATGCCCACGTGTCTATAAATAAGTGCAATGTAGTGGTAGATCTAAGAAGAGAAATTTGTGTTAATCTACAATAACAAAAATATAACCTTTCAATAGAGTTATTCTAGTTAAACCAACGATATCTATCAAAGATATAATAATGCCTATTGGTTTAGTTCCCAATAATTCTCCATGACCTAATAATGAATCCTATCATGCTTTTCTATGTGGATAACAAAACATCACTTATGATGTTGAAGATTAATCATATAGATCAAGAAGAAAGAGGATCATCTTCTGAAAACACGGGATAGATTATATATTCATGATTAATAGTCATTATTAAAAGTCTTTAGACATGGATTTTAAATTCCTTGAGATTTGTGTTTTTATCCATTATTGTATTGATAGTTTATTTATTCTTAACTACTTTTCTAAGGTTGTTCGTGCATAATTTACTAGTAATGGGCCTTGATTAATGGAGAAATCTAGAATATTTATGAGGATATTGGACCCTTCTTTTAATCGACATTCAAAATCATTATCAATGATTTGATATGGATATAGATGCATAGCCTTCGTCTCAAATATTGAACTATGAGTCTCTTTTGTCCATTATAAATTCTCTACGTAAGTTACGTTAACAAGGATAAGTGACAAATAATGTGGTACATCAACATAAACTTGAATATACATATATGCATATTTAAGGAAAAGGGTTTTAGATTAAAAAGTGTTGGAGAGTGCGAGCAATAGCTTGGCCGCATAAGAGGAGGTAGGTGCATTGGGGTCCTTCTTAACCCCAAGGGAAAAATAACATTATTCTTTTCCTGGGGTACATGAAGCGGGACTTCTAAAATCCAAGGAAGTGGGGATTACAAACCTTATCGTCATTGTGTACTTTTTGACAATTATTAGATATGTGAGGAAAAACAGATTCCTAGTGACTCCCAGCTGAAGAGAAGCATGTACATAATACAAAACATCATTTGATCCTTTAGTCAAGTGTTTTCATATCATGTTTTAAGAGAAATCAATAATCAAGTTGACATCTTAACAAAGAAATGAATTAATTTAAGGCGGGGTGAATATAAGGAAAAGGGTGGGTCATTATAATGAGTTTTATCCCCTAAGTATTTTGCTCTAATATACCCTTCCTCCATTAATTATGATGCATACTAGCAATTATAATTCTAAGGGGGAACTAGATTACATCCATGCACCCTCATCTTCTCTTCTAGTAATTATTTCCCTATATGGAGGGTACACCCTCCCTCCTATAGTGCATGTGGTATCTCGTACCAGGTCTCATACCTTGGTGGTTTAATTGTGATTCAATGTCCGAGGAAGCTTCAATTTCTCTTTGGCTCTACTATCACTTGGGGATTATATTATTGTGTTTGTGTCCTTGTGGATTAAATGGAAGATGGCTAGTAATCCCAAGTCCTATCTCCTCTCCTTCCATCATAAGACTATTGCTTAGAGTCCTCATCTTGTTGTTTCAATGGTTTTATAAGGTTGACTATGGTTTGTGGTTAGTGGTTACAAGGAGTACGAAAAGGTTTTTGAGGCTCGTTGTCTCTAGATCCAAATCTCTTTGATGGGCTCTCCAGGTTCCTCCCTCTGGTAATGCTTAGACCCTCTACAATCTCATGCTTCATATATTATCTTTTAATGTTGCAATTTCATATTTGGATTATGCTCTGCTCCTTTGGGTCGTTTGTTTATTTTCCTAGAAGTTGTATATGCTTCATAGAACTATTTTGGACTCCTCTATGTAACACCTTGATTTTGACCCCATAATGTAATTATGTAATTATGATGGAAATGGATAGAATCCAAACATGAATGGTCCAATGTGAACAAAATAATGTAATTATGTACATTTTATATTTAATATAAAAAGACACGACTATAATAGACCAAAAAGAATGAAGAAGAGATGGGGGGCTATCAGTCCACAAGGGGGAGAGTGATTATCCCTAGCCTAGGATTAGAGGGGAAACAATGTCCAACCCCAAGTATGCCACTTGTCCAACTCTCCTTAGAAAACAGGGAAAAGTGTCCATCCCCATGTATGCCAAGTGGCTATTTCTTATCAATCTTGGCCCCACTTGGATAGACTCAACTATGCATATAAATAGTGAGAGCTAGCCCATTCTTCCATCATTCCCCTAGGATTGAACCATCATTTTGGTTGTAAAATTTGAACCACCAAGGACTAGACCACCATTATTGTACTGTAGATAGGGAGCATAAAAATCAGTACATTCTTGTGGAATGGTATCCCCAGCTCGGGGGTGGCCTATCAAAGAAAGATATGGCGTGATAGAAAATATAGTTGGGAGGAATGTCCTTGATCTGTATTTAGTTGGACATATTTTCATAAAAGTTCCATATGTGTATAAATGAATGGTATTTATATCTAATTATATTAGGTATTGTCATTGTTAATCCCTAAATGGGGGGACATTTCCCCCTATATTGTGGTGCACTACATTAGTTTTGATGTTAGATTTGGTCCATTAGTGGTAATTTTTATTAGTATGGGTCTATTAGTTATGTCGACTCGGATTAGTGAGTTGTAATTGTACCTCTTAATCGCATATATATATCGGAAGGAGATCTTTTCATTTGGGGTCTTATCATGTCTTGTGTACTCAGTACATTGTATAAGGATGTTTCCCCGTCAAAGAGGCTTTCTATTCATCCCCGTTTTGCATTATTAAGGCATCGATTACTCTCTTCTCATCTATTTATACTCTTTTTATGGTTTTTCTGGGAATTATTGGATAACATTTGGTATTAGAGCTCTTTCCTCAGGACTAGTTTCTTGAAAACAAGTCATATTGGAAATTTCACTATATTTTTTTTCAAGAAGGTTTCATCCTATGAGACTCAAAAGCCATCTCGAAAAAGGGCTAAGCTATCATCATTCCAATTTTCATATCCTAGGACATTACAGGTTTCGAGATATTTTCCTTGGAATCTAGGGTTTTTTACTAGTCCAAAAACTAGTCTAAAACAAGTGTTCTCGGAAAAAGGTGATATTTGGGGCATGCAAGATCCAAATTGAGTGATACCTATTGCATCATAAATAAGATAGACCTCAATATATTTGGTAGGTTTTTCAACCGCGTATCTGAAATAGTGGACATACGGTAGACCGTACAAGTTCACTCTTTTGGAAAGACCAAAAATAAGAAGTGTTGGGAAGTCTGAAATAACTTCTTATTGGTACATCAAAATTAGGTCAGACCTATGGCATTGGAAAAATGACACATCAGGATACAATAGAACAAAGTTTCAAACCCATAGGGGCAACAATTTCAAATTTACCTTAGTTTCAAGTCAGCCATAAAACAATCTTCCAATCACGGTTTGAAAAAGGTACACCATTTTAAATTTGAATAACTTTGAGTAGAAGGATCTAATTGTGGTGAAACTTAGGGTGTGATATCTATTTATATTGTTCAAAATTCCACCAAAAGGAAGTGTAAAAGCTCATGCTTCACTCAAACCACCAAAGGATCCATCCCCAACATACGATGAAAGGGAAGACCTATATTTTTGAGTGTCACAGTTGGAAGATATGATTAAAGGGTCAATGAAAAATGTTGGTTTAGTTCATTTAGAGGATAAGTTGAATAAAATGGAGGAAACTATGAAAGGTTTAGTGAGAACAACTGATTTACTCAATTTAGAGGAGAAGTTGATGGGAAATATGAAAAATATTGCTCATCTCATACAAAATTCAAGGGATACTCTCCCTACAGGTGGTGATGTGTTCCAAGATACTCAGGAGGATAAAGATAATTTCCATGTTGAGAAACATTCCATGAATAAGAATAGTCCAAGAGGAAATTATTCTAGTAATGGAAGTCATCTAGGATGGTCACCAGGGGGTACCCAACTTCCCAAGATTGACATGAGAAATTTTTATGGAAACGATCCAAAAACATGGATATTCTAGATGGAGAAATTCTTTGATCTACACCAGGTTTTAACTTTGCAAAAGGTAACTATTGCATCATTATATTTAGAGTCTGATCAATTTGTATGGTACCAATGGTTTCGTGACCATAAAAATGACTTTATTGTATCTTGGTCTATATTCACTGAAGAATTGTTTGCACATTATGGGGATATAAATAGAAACACCTTCTTTAGTTAGTTAATAAATATCAAGCAAAAAGGTCCAGAGCACATCAAGCAATTTCAAAATATAAGTCTTAGAGTGAAGAACATTTAAGAAGATAATATGATATATATCTTTATTGGAACCTTGAAGGATAACATTTAACATTAGGTGTGTCTCTTTGAACCAACATCCTTGGAGAAGGCCTTCATGATGGAAAGGAAGGCTGAAAGTAAAAATACGACGATGGCTACTAGAAAGGCCACTTCCAACACATTCCAAGAGAATAATGTTCCTTTTTCTAACCCACCTTAAAGGTTTAAACCTCAACAACTAAAGGAAAGAAGAGCAAAAGGATTATGCTTTAATTGTGACAACAAGTATAGTAAAGGACAAAAGTGTGGTGAGAAGAAATTATTCTACATAGATTGTGAAGAGAAAGAACAAAAGAACAGGAACTGTCTTAAGATGCAGAAATATAAGATACTACTTCCGAAGAGATTAATCGCACCATATATTATCATGCATTGGATGGTATTATCACTCATAAAACTCTCAAGATCGAAGGATATATAAAAAAAGAAAAAAGGTAACAGTGTTGATTGATTCTGGTAGTACTCATAATCTCATTCACTGTAAATTAGCCAAAGCTCTCAATTGATTTGTATATCAAGTACTAGAGTTTCAAGTAATGACTGCAAATGGAGGAATTCTCAATTACTCAGGGAAATTCCATAATATAAATCTTACTATGGGGGAATATGTATTGAATAGTCCAATGATTGCTATTCTAATAGGGGGTGTTGATGTCGTCTTAGGAATTCAATGGTTACAATCATTGGGAACAATGGATTCTAATTTTCAGAATCTTTTCATGAAATTTTTATGGGAAGGAAAATAATATGAGCTAAATGGTATCATAGGGAAATCAATAAAGGTGATAACCTCTAATGATATGACAAAACTAATGAAAAGGGACATTAAGGTGTAATTGCAAAATTATGCTCATTAGATGTTCAAAAATCTAAGTCTCATATTTCCCCTGATCTCCAAAAGGTCATTAATAATCATTCCAAGGTATTTGAAGATATTCCAAAAGGAATTCCACATGTTCGAGATTTTGATCATGTTTTTCACTTAATTCTAGGAAGTGTTCCTCCTAACATCAAACCTTACAGATACCCCTATGGCCAGAAGAGTGAGATTGAGCATATGGTTGAATAAATGTTAGAGGCCGACATAATTAGGCCTAGACAAATTTCTTACTCTGCACCAGTGGTAATGGTACACAAGCCTAATGGATCATGGCGTATGTGTCCATATTATATAGATCTCAACAAGATTACCATTAAAGATAAGTTTCCCATTCCTTTCATTGATGAATTGTTAAATGAATTATATGGAGAAATTTTCTTCACAAAGTTGGATCTCCATTCCGGGTCTCATTAGATTATAATGAAGGATGAAGACATCTAAAAACAACATTCAGAACTCATGAAGGTCATTATGAATTTCCGGTCATGCCATTTGGTCTCACGAATGTGCCTTCCACATTTCAAGGTTTGATGAATTCCATTTCCAATCCTTTCCTTAAAAAATTTGTGCCAGTGTTCTTTGATGATATACTAATCTACATCAAGTCTTGGGAAGAACATGTTCAACATGCTGACAGGGTACTATAACTACTAAAGGAGCAACAACTATATGAAACACCTTCCAAATTTTTCTTTGGGGTAAAGGAGGTAGAATATTTGGGGCATATTGTATCTCATGAAGGTGTCAAGATAGACCCTAACAAAATTAAAGCCATGATGGACTGGTTGATTCCCAAAACCCTTAAGCATATTCGATGATTCCTAGTTTTGACAAGGAACTACCGTAAGTTTGTTCAGAAGTATGGAAGAATAGAAGCACATCTAACAACATTATTGAAGAAAGATGCATTTTCTTGGACTCCAGAGGCAACTCAAGCTTTTGAACAACTTAAAGAGGCAATGTGCAAAGCTCCTGTTTTAGCCACACCAAAATTTACAAAAACCTTTATAATGGAATGCGATGCTTAAGGAAATGGCATTGCTGTTGTTCTATTGCAAGAAGGACACCCACTTGCTTTCACAAGTCATCCAATCAAAGGAAATGTTGGAAATACTACATGCTCTTAAGAAATCACATCCTTACCTAATAGGTAGGCACTTCAAGGTCAAAACAAATCATGATAGTCTTAAATACTTCTTGGAATGGAGACTATCTTCGGAAGAGAAACAAAAATGGTAACCAAGATGTTGGGATATGACTTTGAAATCATATATTGAAAAGGGAAACAAAATGTGGTGGAATATGCACTTTCCATAAAAGATGAAGATGTTGGGGCATTACTTTGTGCAATTTCCATTCTACAACCCGATTGGGTAGTAGCAGTAAGGGAAGAATGGAAAAGTGATCTATCTTTGTGGATGCTCATTCAAAAGCTACAAAATGATCCCAATGTATCAGATACTTTTGTGTGGAAAAATGTTTCACTATGGTATAAGGATCGCTTATATTTATGCAAAACCTCCCAACTCAAAAAAAAGTTCCTCTCAAAATTACACACCCCTCCTATAGGTGGGCACTATGGATTACTGAAAACTTACCATAGGGTCAAGAAGGAATTTTTTGGGAAGGTATTAAATCTTATGTTCAATGGTTCATGGTTGAATGTTTGGTTTTCCAACATAATAAGGTTGAAACTGTTAAGACCCCATGAATTCTACAACCATTAGACATACCTTTCTAGTGCCGGGAAGAAGTCTCAACGAATTGTATCATCGTTCTACCAAAGTCAGAATGAAAAATATGTTATTATGGTGGTTGTTGATACACTCACGGAGTATGCACATTTTTGTGCACTCTCTGGCCCTTTTAATGCAAGTACAATACCTGCAACATTTATGGAAACAGTTCAGAAGTTACATGGAAATCTGAAGACTTTTGCAAGTGATAAAGATCCAATTTTCACTGGAAAATTTTGGACTGAGATGTTTTCTTGTTTGGGTACGCAATTGGCTCACAATTCATCTTATCAACCTCACTTTGATACCAAATGTTATGCAATAAATTCCCAGAAAAACCATAAAAAGAGAAAAATAGATCAGAAGAGACTAATCCACCCCTTAATAATGCATAACATATATGAATAGCAAGCCTCTTCGAGGGGGAAAACTCCTTATTTCATACCTAGAGGAGTAGAAATTTCAAATTTACCTTAGTTTCAAGTCGGCCATAAAACAGTCTTCCAATCAAGGTTTGAAAAAGGTACACCATTTTAAATTTGAATAACTTTGAGTAGAAGGATCTAATTATGGTGAAACCTAGGGTGTGAGATCTATTTATATTGTTCAAAATGCCACCAAACGGAAGTGTAAAAACTCACACTCCATTTGTGAGACCAAATCGAATGACTAGAAATTCATAATGACCTTCATGAGTTCTGAATGTTGTTTTTGGGATGTCTTCATCTTATCATCCTCAATCTGATAGGAAAACTAAGATAGTAATGTTTGGAAGTCTATCTTCATTTCTTCACATATGATAAACAAACAAAGTGGGTGGAATGGTTATATTTGGAAGAATAGTTGTACAATAATCCCTTCTATACATCATAAAAAATGTCTCCATTTATGGCACTTTGTGGGTACCAACCTCCCTCTATCACATCTCCCTTAAAATTAAAATCTAAAGTTCAAGCCATGGAAGATCACATAGAGAACTAGAAAGAAGTTCTCTAGATACTTAAGGACAACCTGGATATGCCACAAAAAAGGTTGAAACAACAAGCTGGTCAACATTGTCAATTATCACTAGATCATTTGGTTAAGGTGTGGGTCTCGTCAGTAGGGTGTGTGAAATTCAGTTCACACCAAGATCTGATCAAGAAATTACACACTCTCACAAAAGATCCCACACAACTAGTCAAGAACATAGAAAATTACTCACAATAGATACAAACTGTATTTCTCTCATGAATAATAATACATCAACCAACCTTGGGAAATTAAATGGCTATCAATATATAATTTTTACATCAGAGATTCGAATGGCTAAAGATTCCATTTGAATCCTCACAAAAGTAGACTTACTAAACTGATACAAAGCCCCATTGGGTGGCAAGTGGGTTCTCCAAGTCACACCGAAGGCTCACAAATTTTCTGATTTAGTGATCAGATAGTGATGTGTGATGAAAAAACATGCTAAATCCCAAAAATGGAAGGAAGAAACATCAAGGAGTGAAAGTGGTCCAAAAAACACTTTCCCTAGTCAACTAGCTTTTCACCTTTCACCCAAAAGCAGTAAAAAGCAACATGTGTGCCTTTCTCACCAGAATCTTATCCAAAATGATCTGAAATGCGCCCAAGTGACTTAAGAAACTTGTGGTCCACACCTGGAAGGATTGTGGTCCCCCCAAAGATGCCTTGTTGTCCACACAATTACTCATATGCCAATTATTTAGTCTAATACAATCATAAAATGATTAATTAATGTCTCTAATGTATTATTTGGCATAGAAGTGGGTTTTAATTATTCCAACAAGGTGACTTGAGTTCAATTCCCCTTATGGGTGAGGTTATTGGGAGGAGACACCCAAAAATCCATTCATCATAAGGGTTGGTGTGGCCCAGGCCGAGTGCAATCCCCGGGTGACTTTGACGGCTTAGATGCCTATGGGTTGCGGTTCTTAACCAATGGTTCATTACTACCAGCCCTGAGTGATGAGCAATCGAACAAAAAAAAATTGATCAACATCATAGTGAAAGGATCTTCGAAGAAGGGGTTAGATATTTTTTAGGCTACAACCTTGCAAGTAGATGTCCCTCAAGCAACTAAATAAGGACAATAAATTACACCCAACTATTACGGTCCTTATAAAGTGTTGCAAAATATTGGTATTATGGCTTACAAATTGGAGATCCCTTAATCTTCAATAGTGCATCTAGTTGTCCATGTTTCTTGCTTAAATAAGGTAATAGGAGACAAGATCCCAATTTAAAAAATCTTTCCTAAACTTGATGAAGAAGGAAAAGTCATATTGGAACTTGAACAAATCATTGAAACAAGGACCAAATAGCTACGAAATTGGGCTATTACCAAGAACTATTGGGGCTAGTATATTTTGGGTACCATTTTTGGCAAGATGGTTTTGGTGTGGACAAAGGCAAAGTAAAAGTGGTTTGGTGAAGTAGTCAATTCTGATGAAGAGGCCAAGAAACCAAGAAAATGGTTATGTTGATTATCTCAAAGGGAAAAGTTGAGTCAGTTAGTTAGATTTTGTCACTTACATTAATGAGTCGAGTAGTTAGTTAGTGGGTTAGTGGAAGAGGGGTAGGCTGTGTGTGCCCTATAAATATGTAATAAGAGAGAAATTTTTGAGCTGTTAGTTAGTTGGTTAAGAGAGTAGTAAGCTTTCGAAGATCTTATGTTCATATATTGGAGAACTATTCTATGTTTTGGCATGTCGAATATGTTGTGAAGATCCAAGTCGTATGATCTGCAGGCTGTGTGCACAGGCCTGTTGTAAATCAAAGGAAGAATCTGTAAGTCATAAACATGAAGTGCTTATTTATTGGTTGCGACTCATAATAAATATAAAGCGCTTATGTGGTTTCTCCCATCCTGGGTTTCCACGTTAAATCATTGTGTCATTTGTGTGATGTGTTTGTTTCTTTTTCTTATGAGTTACTTGAATGAATGGATGATTATGCTTAGATGAAGAAACCTATGAATGCAAAGTATAATGCACGTTATATAATTTTTTGTTAACTCATGAGTTATGTCAAAGTGGATGGTTTGTTTAAGTGCTAGATCTATCAATGGTGTATATTTCTCGATGTTATGGTTTTTTTGAAGTTATGTGTAGTTGGATGAATGACTTGTCTATTGAGCTATCCCCCTTCTGCGCTGCGAAAACCTGGTTCCTGCAATCTCCATAAGTACTTCGGGTGAGACCTCATTTGCTTCGTAGGTGTTTCCAAAAGGGCTAAAACCCTTTCAGGCCGGTATCTATGGTGTTTCTTGGTGTTGTGTTAGATGTTTGAACCCTGGTCAAAGTAAAAGTGTGCCAACAAGGACCTCATCAAGTGGAAGAACCTGCCAGTGGAAGATTCAACATCGGAAGATGAGTCTTTCATACAGAAGCATCCACAACTAATCAAGCATTGAGGACAACACTTGTTTGATGGGGAGGGGCATGTTAAGCCTTAAATAGGGGCACATTTCCCCTATATTGTGGTGCATTACATTAGTTTTGATGTCGAATTTGGTCCATTAGTGCTAATTCTCATTAGTATGGTTATATTAGTTATGTTGACCTGGGTAAGTGAGTTGTAATTGCACCTCTTAATCTCCTATATATAGGAAGGAGACATTTTCATTTGAGGTATTGTCTTGTCTTGTCTTGTGTACTCAGTACATTGTTTAAGGAGGTTTCCCCCTCAAAGAGGCTTTCTATTCATATCTATTCTACATTATTAATGCATTGATTACTCTCTTTGATATATTTCTGCTCTTTTTTATGGTTTTTCTGGGAATTTATTGCATAGCAGTCATCATAATAATTATGGAATTGAATTAATGGCAATGCGAATGCATTATTATGGAAATAGCCATCAAATAATTCATGTATGTTTAATGCGAGATTATATACATAATTATTTCCAATGTAAATGTTTAATTGAAGTCAAGAGAAAAACTAAATTATATATTAGAGGAAATTCTAGTTTGCAAATTCAGTACCCCGTGGCCCCAAAGTCACCATGAGGTCACCAAGTATGTGACATTATGGGTATGATTTTGTGCCATTCGATATGGATGAATGGTGTCATTGTTAATGGTATCAAACTATTAAAGGGTGTTTGCTACTTTTATTGCCACTCTCACCTTCGAAAGGATGCATTTTTCTCTGAAATTGGCCTTTTTAAATTCGCTTAGTAAATGCATCAATTTTGTTTCTTGTGTCTCCCCACTCATTTTAAAATAAAATTTTTCCTATGAGACTAGGTTTATCCCTCGCATGGATAATAGAGACACTTCTATTCTCAAGCTATATCCTCTGAGTTTCTTCTTCTCTTAGGATTTTTATTAGACCCTCATGTTGTGAATTTTTCCTATTCTCGATTAGGCCTGGCATGGATTGCTATCACTCATGAAAGGAGGAGTATTCATAAGTGTTTTTATCTAGGTTACGATAAAGGAAAGGTAGGTAGGTCCCATCAAACAATTTGCAAGGCTACAATTTTATTCACAATTGAAGCACCCATAATATTCTTAGAAAATATATCTGTAACAACTCCAACTCTTATTTTTGATGTTTTGTAAATCTATGTTGTTCATGGGAATTGTTTGGAAGTTATTCACCGGTTGTTTAGTAGAACAATGTAAAAAATGTCTTGAATAGGAAATAGTTGTGTAGTGTCAACATAGGAAATATGATAATTCAAGAGCATCTAAGGACAACATGTATACAATTTTGTACAAGAAGGTTGTATGGTCTTGTTGTAAAACATCCTTTTTAAATTAATACAAATATTTGTTATTGTGAAAAAAAGTAGTTTGGCATAACTACTAGTTTATGATTGTGTTTTCTTCTTATGTAGGCTATGTTTCAAGCATGGGAATGCCATATAATTTTTATTAAAGGAAAAATACCTCAATCCTTAAAAATGGAAGCATAACAAAGCTAATTAGTTGAAAAACCTAGTGATGAACCATTAAATGGTAAAATTTAGAAGGATATAGGGGTATCACAACTGATATATATCCTACAAATGACTTTGCCACATTATGTAGAGTGTTGCAGCGATATTCATATGATCATGACTAATTGTCCATCCTCTCTATTTCTATTTTTCTCACCTAGATAATTCCTAAGGAAGATGAAAAATAATTTACATCTATGAAGGGAAATTGCCATCAAATGATGCAATGCATTTAGTTCCTACAGAAACTCTAAAGACCTAAAAGAAATCTATTATTTTGGTTGAAATAAAGAAACAAAAAGGAAAAACAAAATTCCATAATATAAATTACCATCATCAAAAGTATCAAGAAGAAATACACCTATGTGTTATTATTGTAACTAAATCAAGTTGGTATGTGACATTCTAGCCTGCAAGATGATGGATCAAAAGGATCAAGAAGAAATACACCTATATGTTATTATTGTAACTAAATCAAGTTGGTATGAGACATTCTAGCATGCAAAAAATTGTAGTCGATCATTTTAAAATGGGAGGGTTAAAATTTAAATAGCCAACACAAAATATGATATTTAAAGTGTAGGGGTTAAATATTGAATACCAAAATTAAATAAGTTAAAATAATTTGTAGATTTTCATGACATCATAATCATATTATTTATAAAAAAATTCTTCAATTAATATTTTTAAGTTGTATACTAGCATAATTAAGTTATATGATTAATTTTGTTTTATAAAATTTTATTTGTGAGAAATCACCCATTCAAAGAAAGTCGAATTGAAATCAATAGCACATAAAATTTTAAGGATTAGTCGAATTAAAATCAATAGCACATAAAATTTTAAGGATCCATAATTTTTTTAGCATGTAGAAATATTAGTGAATCTTATTAATTTTTATATATCAAACCACGAAACGTTTAACCATATTTTTATACAAATATTCAAATTTTTAAACATTTTATTTATAGTTTTTAAATAATTTTAACTATATTTAAAGTAAAATATTTTTAACATATAAAATTTGAGATAATCATTAAAAAAAATACAATTATTTTTTGAAAAAAAACCATCTACTACACTTCACCCCTACATTTAATCTCATCATATTCTTATTTTTAAATAAAAGTCAATTGGTTGAATATAAGCAAATATTCCTATCTCTTTTATATATATATATATATATATATTACATGAATTTATATAAAATACCTTATTAGAAAGAAATGCAAATATAATTAAAAAGATTGCAAAGTTACGTTGTGAAGGACAAGGGTATACTTCTTTAAAAAAAATCATTGTTCTTAGTTAGCAAAATTGTTAATATAATCACTTACTCCGTATAATTATTAATAATATATGATGGGACTAAAAGGATTACTTGGAATCAAATAATCCTTAGCGATGTGAAGCTTTGTCATTTCTTGTAAGAGGACAAATGAAGCATCTCCATGTTGTCCAATAACGAAAGTGGAAAAGTAAGAGTATCGATACTGCAAATAAACGACATTTTGTTTTGGACATCTGGTAAGGAACTTTCATTTTGTTTTTGGAAAATAATGTTTAAAGATTTAAATATGAATATAATTCTTTAGTATGTTATTAAAGGCGAGAATCACATTAGTTGAGATTGTAAAAAAAGAATTTGTTTTATTTATTAAAGTGATGTGAGGAAATCATAAAATTGAAAAAGGTGAATTGGATATTACAAGTAATCTTATTATGAAAATGAGACGTATATCTTAGTTTTTATAATAATAATAATAATAATAATCTATTTTTAAGGTCACCATTAAATGAGACACCAATTTGGTGTATGAGATTCTCATTGTTTGTGAGACAAGGAGCCTGTTTTTGTGCAACGATTTAACTGCTAAAATTTACAGAGATGTACATACCCTATCCCCTCCGGATTTGACCCTATAATCTTCTAGGAAGAAACACATGCTCTTAAACAATCCACTCCCAATTACTATGTGCTTATTTATTTATTTATAAGATTTTACTTTACTTCTAATAAGAATATGTAAAGATAAGAAATTCGGCCAATATATTTGAGAAGGGTGTTAATAGTAAACATTGATATCCAATATGTTGCATAGAACAATATTGTAACACGATTGCAATTACAAAAGCATAAAAAATAGAAGGGGGTTCAAAATCGTTCATTAGTAAGTAGTTGAGAGTTATTCTTATGTAAATATTGATGGCCATCTAAATGTAATGTAATTATATTACAAAGTTTGATTCCATCAACTTGTGAAGTATGTGCATTCATTTATGTTTATTATGGCATATTGAAAAGGGTTTGGGAGTTGTAGCATGTGTTAGTAAAAGTTGGCTTATGGCTGAGTTTTATAATTTTGTTTTTCACAAATAATTATTCATGTTGACTAACTTTATAGCTATGTTTTGATATTTTTTTTTCTTGAAGATACCTTTTATTAATAATAACTTTTAAATTACACCATCTAATGTGGAATTAAGGTTAGTATTATGTTTAAATTTGATTTTGGGTCAATTATTTTTCACTACAATGGTGGATGTCTCATGTTAGACATGTCACACCCTTGGAGAAGGGAATTCATCCATATCTAAAATCATAGAAAGAAGTTCAAATAGGGAATTGGAAAGCTGTTAAAGTTTCTCCTTCCCTCATAATAATTTGGAGGAAACCATCATTTTACTTGATTGTGTGAATGTGGAAGGACTTATAGTATTTTACCTTCCCTTAAATTAAACGTTGTATCCATATCCTCCAATGTTGTGGAGAATATCTATGGGGATTTTGTTAAGGAAAATTTCCTATGATTAGGGCTACGTCACCAATGTATTGGGTTGAACAAGACTGACATCTAAGAGTCATGTACTAGCGTAGAATAATCTTAAACCTAGATCTATCAAGCACCGAGAGGGATCCAATTTCTTGAGGTATTAATTTTTTTAAATTTAAACTCAAGAAATTTGATCTTTCTTGGTTGATAGATCTGGGTTTAAGTTTTAAGTTTTTATTTTATAAACGAACATCCATTTTTTTAATTACTTTACATAATTTTTTATTTTATGAGCCAACATGGATTTTTTTAAAATATTTTACATAATTTTTTATTTTATGAGCCAACATTAAATTTTTTTATTATTTTTTATTATTTTGTTATGCAAGAACGTTACAACATCTACGCCATACTGGGCTGTAGAGAACCTCGCTCCTTTCGGTGCAACAAGCATAACAAAATCCTAATTTCCATTTAACATCAAGCAAATCTACACTAAAGGATAAAGGAGAATAACTTTGTGTACCTTATTTATGAAGGTTGATCCTAGACACTCCCTTACTTCCTTCAAATTTGCTCCTTGTTATCAATCCAAGAACCTACAACACAAACAAGATACTTTCCTCAAACTAATTTGGCAACAAAAATATATTATTGAAATAAAAACATGAAATGAATATGAAACTAGCAAATCAAATTCAAATCAAGATACAATTGTTGATGTATATGTAACTTCAGAATGTATTTCACCCATGTATTTCATATATGTATTTTGTACTCCTATAGAGATGGTATTATTCCTCTATACGGAAGTGTTTGTATTCCTATAGAGATGTTATTATTCCTCTATATGGAAGTGTCGTCATTTATATTGTAAGTGTTGTAACTTATACTTGATGGGTTATTAGACCACCCTGTTGGGGTCGGCCTTGTATAAGTAATGTGGGTCAAAGGGTTATTAGACCACCCTATTGGGGGTCGACCATGTGGGTCAAAGGGTTATTAGACCACCCTAGTGGGGGTCGGCCCAGTCAGCATTATGTTAAGTGGTTAAGTTGAGGCCAACCTAGTTAAGTAAAGGTCAAGTCAAGTTAGTGTATAAATAAAGAGTGTGTCTCTCTCATTTTACACATTCTATTCTCTCATTCACACTTGGGAGAGTGACGCACTTTTGGAGGAGGGGGCTCTGCTGCTAGGAGAAGACTATCTCTTGTATTTTAGTTGTATCATTTCTCTATCTATCTCTTAGGAAGTTATTGGGGTTTTTCACCTTTATGGTTTTCCCCAAGTAAACTATGTGTCTCTTGTGTGCTTGCATTATTGTGTCCATGATTGATATGTTGTAGATTTGCTGTACATGTTGTTCTCTCAGTTAAGATCCTAGATCAAATTGAGGTAAATTATGAAAATTTAACAACAATAATTACTTATGCCACGTATCATACAATGATTAGCATAGAATGGAGGGAAGGGAAAGATGTTCAATCCTTATTAAGCAACATAAATAGTAGAAATCATACCTTCTTATGTTCAACACCTTATCGAAATTAGAGCTCCAAGTCACTCCTGCTCACATAAGCTCCAAGAATCCCACTCCAAATATCGGTATGCATAAGAGGTAGAACCACATGAGGGTAGTATTTTCAACACACAGGTATATAAAGATCAATGATAAAGATCAATGACAAAAAGGGAAATGAGAATAAAAGGTAAGAAACTCCTCTAGCATAACATTACTATGAATGGTCCCCCCATTTGGCTCATTCCAACCTTTCTTATAGTTGAGGAAGGCAATTAGGAACATATACCAAATGGTTGGGGAAGTTGTAACTGAGCAGGTAGTTCTCAAAAATACCATAACTCTTTTTTTTTCAAAAATGATCTATTTTTCAAAATTTCTTAGGGAATTCGCACCTAATACAAGGTAATGTAGCGAATGATTTGTTTCCAAATAGTGTGCAACATGTGAAGACAACTTTTTATTGCATTTACACCCTAACAAAGGAGAAAGTATAAATGATTCCCAGTCTATAGGATCATTAGGTGCAAATATGCTCATTTTTAAGGGTTACAACCTTTAGGATTCCTAGGGTTGGTTGATGTTTCACTTGAATTTTTAGGTCCATAACAACAGGTCAAATCGTAGGCTCTTCAATCCATAAATTCCCTTCTTTGTGAACAAATAGTGACACTCAAAGTGTCATCTTTTGGAGTATTGTCACGGACAAAGAAGTGCCAATTTGATATATAACAAGGGAAACACTAAGTTCAATTGAACAATGGTTATAAGATACCATAGAGGGTGTAAGGAGTACATTATATTTCATAAATATATGTAGTGTATAAAAATGTATATGATGTGAATATTTGGTCTTTTTAAGACAGACATGTTATGAGAGGTAAGGATTACAAATCATTTTTTTGTATTCAGGTGTGATTATAATGTGATATTATTGAGAAACTCATAGTCTGATTGATATGCACATTTGATTTTGTTAACAATCACAAAATAAATTGATCTCATAGATCAATTTCATATACAAAGTCATTAATTTATTTAATTGGATTTCAATTGGAGAAATAAGCCTTTTCAACCATAAATATGGGCCTTGACTACCACTTTGAAATCAACCCTAGTTGGGGTCATGATTCACCATTACGTTGCTAGTAAACTCATCCATCAAGTGCCTTAATCATTCTTTGGTTTGCAATATTGACCTAAATACCATGACTATCAATCAAAGTATTTAGTTGTGTTAGTAGTCATTTGATTGCTTGGGATAGAAAGATAATGCCATTTGTGAAAAATAAAATGGTGATTTAAGTTCCTAATGATTTTGAAATAAGATATTATACTTCATCAATATAAATTCCAAATAGTGTGGTTGAAAGTGAGCATCCTTCTTTAACTCCCTTGATGTTGACTTTGTCATTTATGCTTCACATCTTGGTAGTATAAAGAGACTTTGCATCAGTCTCTCAGGATTTTGTAGGAAATCATTTCTACTTATTTGAATACAATGAATCCAAACCCTCCTATTTATTCCCAACACCGATATTTTGGTGAACATTCAAGGATTAACCTCATGTCCTATATAAAAATGAATAGACATATATCAATTTGGGAAAAAATAAATATATCATAGTTAAAATTAATTAGTTCAAATCACTTGAGTTACCATCAATAGGTTTCAATGTGAGGCTCTTATCCTAAAGTTCTTCCAAATGGTAATGAATACCTTTCCAATCATCCAAATATATTCTTTATTACATTACTAAGATTATTGAAATCATGTTGAAATTCATGCATACCGATATATAATTTATTGTCATGTTCCAAAATTTTGCATTGGGTCACAATGGCCTAAGCCCCTTGGCCATATTCATGATAGTTTGTCAAATGGATGCTAAGGGTCAAATAAATGCCAAGAATGAAGTCCAAGTTATTAATAATGTGAAATTATATCCAAATGGACAAGGTGGGTCACATTAAGAGAAATTCCCAATTCAAAATTGTAATATACCCATCCCAATGAACTGCCATGGAGGAAAATTACTAGTTCCCTAGGATGGGGGGTGGAAGCTTTGGGATTTGAATTAAGGGGGATAATAAATGATTTTTGAACATTAGAATGGAATAAATATTTAATAAAGGAGATAAATCAATAAATACAAGGTAAAATCAAAGTGGAAATTGATCATGAAGACACATGGAGGATGTGGGACCCACACAAGCTAGATTTTCTATGCCGCATGGCATCCTCCTATTGTCATTTCGAATCCATAAGAAGAACAACATTCTTGGGATGAGTTGGAAGGTCAATATACTTGGCATGGATCAATTAAGGTCGAATTGGAGTTGAAGAGTAACTCCGATGGAAGAGGAAGAGGCATTTTGGAGCTAGTGAGACACTTGGACTAGATTCCCTATCTCTATGACAACAATGATGAAGATGATATGAAACCTATGACACAAATCAGACCTGAAGGATGACATCTGACATATATGAAATGTCAGGGAT
Organism: Larix kaempferi; assembly: GCA_027924585.1. NCBI lineage: Eukaryota > Viridiplantae > Streptophyta > Pinopsida > Pinales > Pinaceae > Larix > Larix kaempferi. Next base: position 5,060,244 of record BSBM01000792.1, read on the forward strand.
AAGAATAGCCTCCAATAGGGCGCTCAATTGAGTTAGGGAAGCCAAAGAGACACCAATTTGAATTTGGAGAAGGAGAGGGCTAGAATTGGAAGGACAAGTGGCATACTTGGGAATCTCTTCCCAACTTGAGTTGGAATGAAGCTCTTGGGAGAAATTTGACCCATGTAGGACCTTAGAAGTTTATAAAAGACAATAACAAAGAAGGATGGTAGCTTTTTATCATTTTATAATTTGCATTTTGCATTTGGAGAGCAGCGCTAGTGGAGTGCTACTCTACTTGCCTTAGCACCAATTTCGAGGGTGAAAGATTCCCATCCTAGTTGGTAATTAGAAAGGCCATTCAGAACTTTCATTTGGAGCTTTAATGGAGTATTTTGTTACAGTTGAATCTATAGGGAATATCATGTTCACATCTCTTTCAGCTTGCTTCTACAACCATTCTTCTATTCCTTGGCATATTCATGATCCTTGAAGAATTGTGCACTTAGTGAGATATTGTTCTATTTGGGGGAGATTTTAGTGCTTAATTATTTTATCATATGATTTAAATTCTCTGTTATTGATGTTCAAAATTTCTTCAAGTCTATATTCCAAGTGGAACTATGTAAATCTGATTATTAATGAGCAAATGGTGCCAATTTCCCCACTATGTTGATGTATGCCAATGATATGTTGATGTATTCAAATAGACCAGTGAAATATTGATTATTTAATGATGTATGGACTGTTATTTATCTTTTATACAAGTTTCATGTTAATTGCATAAGTTTTTGGAGTCATATTGTCCACTTTTATATCATTTTGAGAAGATTGCCTATCATTTCCCCAAGGTCGAAACTAGTCTTTTTGCATCTAATTGGAGAGGGTTGTAGTAGACTCAATAAACTGAATGGTGATGCATATGATACCATATTGATGTCCCCTATATATCCCATGCCTTTTTTCAGAAATTCGAGAGGGTCCAATAGCATTTGGAGATCCATTTCCACCATCTACCCCATGGGGATTTGAACACCAAATTGCTAGTCAAACTCCCTACTTTAGAAAGAATTTAAAGGAGAGTTGTAGAAGACTTTTGAAGATTCTAAAGGATCCATTTACCTCATAATGATGCCCTAATATAATCCATACACCTTCTGAAACAATTTGGGAGCAATTGGAGTCATTTGGAGACCAAGAGACCAATACTAGTCAAAGGTCGAACTAGAGGAAAAAGTTGAGCATTTCACCATTTTAATAAATTTAGAAAAAAAGGACATTACAGTGGTATCAGAGCCGTGATCAGAGCATGATCTTGTCACCTGATGTGGATTTATTTTCACAAGGACAGGAATTTAGGGACCACCCTTAGATATTGAAACCAAAAGCACTTTTGTTGAAGAGGAAGAAGTAGGAGAAGAAGAGTATTTTGTTGAAACCATGACTAAGGATGAGAAGGGGACCTCAAAGCATAATAAGGAATTTATTACACTCATGAAACCATTTTTTGAACACATGAACAAACAGATGATGAAAGGATTCGAATTGATGGCTGGCCAACTTGGGAGAAAAGGAGTAATAGGAGGCAACAACAGTTCTCATGGTGAGGAAAAGAAGCCAATGGGTGAGCATATTTTCTCAAGCACAGGACCCCATAATAGAGCAAATGAATTTCAAAGAACACCGAGGCCTACTACACCAAAATTTCTTGAGTCCAAAGCAAATATTAAATCCCCAAATGATGTGGAATAAATTCTACTTGAATGGAAAAATTTGAGTGAAGATTGCAGAAACACTTTACCATTTGATCAATACGTCATTGTCTCAAACAAGATCAAAATGAAGGAAGGTAATAATAATCCATTTCAAAATATAGAAAATAATATGTGTGTGAGTGAAAAGAGCAATGAAATATATGAAGCTTCAAGGAATGCATGTATGTCCTACTTGAGGAAAGTTCTTGGGATTTCTTCAAAGAGAGATTCCAAATATATTGATCTTAAGAAAACCAAGGGGAAGCATGCATCAACTTGATTGGAGGAGAAAAAGGAAGAGACACATTCTACCTTGGACATGAATCAAAGAGAATCTACTGATGGATGCTTAAACTATGAAGGAGTACCTACTAATGGGTGTTCACACCTCTATGTTGGTGACATAGAGATAAAATTTTAAAGTGTTGCTGCAAGCCAAACTTCCATTAAGCATGAAAATGAAGACCTTGTAGCAGTTGAAGAAGAAACAAGATCAACTTCCCCATCACCACATGGGCTTCATGAAGTTGGTCCAAGTAGGAAGGAAGAATATGAGGAGGTTGATTTGCAAGAGGCTATTTTTCTTGAAAGGTCATTAAAGATGAATGAAAAGAAGATACAAGAGACCATTAGCATGTTCCATGACACTCAAGCATTAGTGTCAAATTCTTGTTGGAAGGATTCTTCATTGAAGGATCCATCCTTCCTTGAAGACATGGAGAAGATTCAAAGAGCAATGTGCAACATCAAAGGTAATTTCATGTCTTTTCCTTTTGATAGAAACAATTTGGTTGAGTTTAATGAATTGTTACATGATGCATACTTGAAGAATGATGAGAATATTAATAAACTCAAAATTCAAAATGAGCAACTTCTTGAAAGGTTGCAATATACTTGTTCTTCCTCCTATGTTTCAAATTGTCATATTGTAGATTGCATGGAGGATTCTCATTACATGGTAGATCATGAGAAACATGGAAATTTTCATGTGCTTGATATGTTTGAATATTAGCTTGATGATATCCAAACACTTGATGTGGTGGAAGAGGAACTTGAGTTTCCTCTTGGAAATGGTGACACAATTTTTGAAGAAGTGTATGATTCCACTACCTTGGAACCAACTGATGAGGAATTTTTGCACTTTTGAGGGAGGTGCATGATCCTACCATTATGGAGAATTCACATGAGGACACTTTTTCACTTTTTGATCATTTGGGTGAGTTGGTTCATTCTTCTACATCCTACACTTCCATATTTTGTAGCATTCATCCTAATGAAGTATGGGTGAAAGGTTTATTTTTGATGGTGCCACATGAGGAGCATGAAAATACTATCTCTCCTTTATATGATGACATTATGAGAGCCATTTATTATTTACAATTGAATCATCATTCCTTGTTACCTTATGATGAAACACATCTACATGGATGCACTTATGATGTTCACTTGAGCCACTTGAAGACTCATGATTTTCCTCGCTCGTTGTTTAGTTCAATTGATATTGGAAGAAATTCATCCACTACTTGGGTGAAGAGATATATGATTGGAAAAAATTCTTATTGGCAGCAACATCCTTTGTTATTTCTTGATGACACACATGTTCATGGATGCACAAATTCTACTTATGTGAGCCCCTTAAAGGATTATTGTTTTCTTTGCTCCCTACTTGGTTCAGATTTTAGTGGAGGTTCTTCATTCACTTCTTGGATGAAAGAACACATGGATGATTATTTTGATGCATATTACATCCTTTTGGAGCATCGTTATAGGACATGGGATCCTCACCTATGTCATTGGAGCATATTTGGTTGGTCACTTGAAGCTTGTATGCACTTGGCAAATGGTGGTCTACTTACTTGGAGGTATAAGCACTTTCATGATTCTTTGATGAGGCACCTCCTTGATGTACATTTTTATTATGTTGTTATGTACTTTGATGATATATCTTTTGTACTCATGATGTTTGGAAGAATGCATACAAGAAAATGGGATCCAGGAATTCTCTTTCCTGATGGTATCAGTTGGAGAGAGCTCTTAATTATTGGAGTGCAATACAGGCAATGGGACCTTGGGATATTTTTTAGTCCCATTGATTTAAATTTTTTTGGGAAAAAAGTAGTATGGGAGATGGATTCCCCACTTAATAAAGTGATTTTGATTAGAGTAGTGCAACAGCAAGCATGGTGGTTCCTCTCTAAAATATTAATGGGATCTCGAAGGCTGAAAGTTGGGCAACTCAGTGGCAACTTCAAGGATTACAATGGTATCATAAGGGGTTTCCAAAATATGAAAGAGGTAAAGAGTAATTGTGAAAAAATGGTTTTGATGGATTTAATTAACATTTTGGTGTTTAGTGGTGATGTTACAGGGGATATCAAAATGAAAAAGAAAATCCACATCTCCTTGATTTTGGAAACACACAATTGTAGTGCATGGGTGGCTCTACTCAATGTTCCAGAAGAGAAGTTTTGGGAAGCAAAATTTTGGAAAGAAAGCAGGTTATTCCACATACATGTGTTGAAATTGCTTGAGGACAAGCAATATTGGGAAGGTAGGATTTGTCATGTCCCAAAATTTTGCATTGGCTCACAATGGCCTAAGCCCCTTGGCCATACTCATGATAGTTTGTCAAATGGATTCTAAGGGTCAAATAAATATTTTCCAAGAATGAAGTCCAAGTTATTAATAATGTGAAATTATATCCAAATGGACAAGGTGGGTCACATTAAGAGAAATTCCCAATTCAAAATTGTAATATACCCATGCAAATGAACTGCCATGGAGGAAAATTACTAGTTCCTTAGGTTGGGGGGTCGAAGCTTTGGTATTTGAAATAACAGGGATAATAATGTTGATGTATTTGTAACTTCGAAAGACATTCACTTGTATATTGTCTTTGTACTTTATTGTATCCCCAACGGATATGTATTATTCCTCTGACTGGAATTGTCCTCAGTTGCACTTGCATGTGTCCCAAGTTATATTGTAAGTGTCATGACTTATACTTGATGGGGTCAGCCCTGTATGAGTCATGTGGGTTAAAGGGTTATTAGACCACCCTAGTGGGGGTCGGCCCAGTCAACATTATGTTATGTGGTTAAGTTGGGGCTGACCTAGTTAAAGTTAAAAGACAAGTGAAGTAGAGTATAAATAGAGAGTGTGTCTCTCTCATTTTACACATTTCCATTTTTCACTCACTTCGCATTAGTGAGAGAAGAGGAGGATACACACAAGTGGAGGAGGAGCATGCTGCTGAAGATATCTATATCTTGGGTTTGATCATGGTGATCCTTGTATTCATACTTATTCTATCTCTGAGGAAGTTGCGAGGTTTTTCACCTTCTTGGTTTTCCCTAGTGAAATGTTTTGTGTCTCTTGTCTCTTATGCTTGATATGCTGTACATGTTCTTCTTTCAGTTAAGATCCTAGATCTATTGAATTAAATGATGAAAAAATAACATGGTATCAGAGCTATCCTGAAGGAAGGCATGATATGGCATTTATGAGACTTGTTGCACTTGCGAGAAAATTGCAAGCTAGGGATTGATATAGCAAAAACCCGTCATCATAGAACTTTCTCTATAACTCTATTTTGGAGAAGGTTTAGGATCTAAAAAATTTACAGGTTGTATATAACATCCCCATGTACCTTGTGTTCGAAGCACAACATCTAATTCGTTGTACTTTTTGTTTTATGATCAGTACAATCTAGCGTCTTTCCCTCTTCTAGATCTCATTCATAAACATGTGACCTAGGAGAAAATCTCACAACTTGGGCTAGGAAGTTCCAAATGAAATTCTGTAAAAAGTAACAGTAAGAGAACGAACTTTTGTTTCTCAGGTAAGGTTTTCAAAGGCCTAAATTGAACCAGTGACACTTGGCATAACTCTCTCTCAGAGAATCCAATTGAGGTCAGACCTGTGGGGTTGGAAAGATGACAGGTCAGGATACCACAGAGTGAAGTTTCATACCCTGTGGATTTGTTATTTCAGAGATGCACCAGAAACAATCAGGTGCATATTTCTGTCAAAACAGATTTGGATTCTGAGCACCTCCATTCTTGGCTTGTCACTGCTGCGGGAATTTAGGGATTTGGAGAAAGTTGGAAGTTTTGGAATCAGAGATCATGGCTGAATGCTCCTCATCAAAATTGAAATTTAGAGACCAAGATCAAAAATTTTGGTTGGGCAAAAGGCCTGGCTTGATCAAAACCTAGTTTGGGGTTTTGATCCGAAAGATGGAAAATTAGGGCTTCTGCAAAAGTTGGAATTTTTGAAGTCTGTCACCATGACTGGAAGCTCCTTAGAAAAATCGAAGTTTAGAGCTTTGGATCGAACCTTTTGGATAGGAAGAAGGGTGGGATTTATCAAACCCTAGTTTGGGGTCCTGTCCAGTGAATCCGAAAGTTTCAAAGACAATTTTGAGGGGTCAAATTTTGCAGATCTAAAAATATGAGTATACCAGCTTGACCAGCTCAGTAAGGCGCATCTTTCTATCCTTTCAGAATTTTGAAATTCAAAGTTTGAATTTTTAGGGTTTCTCTGACAAACCCTAATCCAACTCCAAATCCAGTTTCAACAAATCAAAGTGGATTGGTTTAATCCTAGAAAAGAATGAATTGGACACTTGCATAAGTGAAGTTCCAGTTCCAGAGGGAGATGAGGCTGAGGATTTACATGAGAAGGCTACAAGCAATCCCGACAGGTATGACTTGAAGAAATACAGGTATGTTTTGAAATCTGTTCATCAGTAAGTTTATGATATCTTTGTCTTCATAATATTGAGGTTAGTACAATCTTGATTAATCTTAGACTTGTATCATCACCCTACTAAAGTATGAATGCATTCATTAATTAGGGTTATGACACTTATGATTGTACTAATGCACTGTGGTGTTGTATGAGGTTGATGTTGTCCGATAACATGAAATGGACATCAAGAAAGACAAATCACGTTCTAGATCAAGAACATATGACCATGGTGACATGAAGACAAGGACTCATTTATAGCCATTATAGAAGCTCTACTAACAAGGTATGCATATTTTGGTTCTACAATGGTTAACTTAGGAGTTATGCAGGTTACTAAGCACAAGTCATCGAAGAGAACAAGAAGAAATTGTTTGGGTATGTTAGACATAACTAGCAAACATGATAACTAGGTATGTTTTTCCTATATCAAGTTAGAATCCTATCTTGTGTTAGGATCTTACATTTTTGTATGAATGATTATTCTTGAAGTTAGAAGTTTAAGTCATCAACAGTTTATGCATATTATGTTTCTTAATTTGATTGATGATATGACTGACCATAAGAGTCCTATGGTCAATAAGAATATGCATAAGTAATAGAAGTCCTCCCTAAAACCTTGAATACTAACACTTATTGCCTATGTGTGAAATGATCATGACCATACATGTTAAGATTATTTAGGATCATAATGTGTTGATAGTATTGAGATTACACTACTATATGTATGGCTATGTATGAGATCTTGAGGATAACACAATGATGACACTAGTGCACACTTAAGCATGCCTAGTGGTCCAAGATGGATATAAGTTCAAGGACAGATAATCTAGGAAGCAAAGATTGAAAGGGAGCTCACTCCAGTAGTTCCTGCAAGGAAGCAAATATTGAGAGGGAGTCCACCCTACAACTAAACAAAGATAAGTATTTGAATTGTTATTTCCTGTATATATGATTACTTAAATGATGTTATTCGATGATGTATACACTTATGTTCCTAGACTTAGTTTGTGTATTATGCATATTAGAATAATTGCATTAATGAACAATATACTAATAATATGCATATGATGGGTAAGTGGCCTATGGCATTGTACAACCTTCCATTGCTACTTATCTAGAATGAAACCTCTTTGCTGACATGTTGGGAGTAGTGCAAACTCTTAATAATGTTATGGTAGAGATGTACGACATCTAGAAAGTTATGGGATATGGATAAATGTTGTATTGACGCATTGGCTAAGATAATTGCATGACTATATGAAATACATTCTTATGTGTAAAAATTTGTTTTTGAAAAAACTATGAGAAGTTTCTAATCATGCAATTGAATTTGACTTATAGGAAATATCATGTACAATCACCTACAAAAGAAGGACTACAACATTTGTTCCAGGAACGAAGTTCAAAGAAAACTATCTAATAAAGATATTGAAAAATTTGAAGTTCTCAGGATTCGGGATGCAGTAATGGAAGAATGCCATGATCGAGGAATACTAGTCGATCATGAAGAATGATGTTTGGGATGTGGTCCCAAGACCTGAAGGGAAGTGTGTTGTGACTTCCAAGTGGATCTATAAGATCAAGCATGCTACAGATGGTAGCATAGAGAAATACAATTGATGAAGTGGAAGATACACCAGCTGGATGTTAAGGAAACTTTCTTGAATGGTGTAGTCGAAGAGGAAGTGGAGAAGCCACTCGGATTTGAGACACATGGTGTTAAGTTTTAAACCAAATAGATTAGCAAGATCACTGAAAGAAGCATAATCACAAGATAGACACAGAATATACCCTGGGAAACCCTCATGGGGTAGAAAACCCAGCAAAGCTTTCCTCAATAAGATGATCAACCAAAATACAAGATGTGCTCCCTCCTTATTTTTCTCCTTAGCAAATCTCCCAGACAAGTGCGCCTCTTTTCACAAATGAGTGAGTGTGTCTAATGAGGAGTTCACCTCCTCTATTTATACTGACTCCTCACTGACTAAAATACCTAATGGGGCCGACCTCTCCTGGATAATTCTAATAACCCCTAAAATATTAACTCAGGGCCGACCCCCACATGGTGGGTCTAATAACCCTAGTTACCACAACTTCTCAGAGGAATAAACATCTCCGGATACATAGTAGAAACACCTCGGAGGTATGGAACATCTCCGGAATAAATAATATACAAATATAATATTATTAGAAGTTACAATATTCAACACATGGCAGGGAGTCACATGTGTGCAAATTGAAGAAATCCATGTATGGTTTTGGTACGACAGGATAGACAGCTTCCTGTCCAGTTTGGGCTTTACCAAGAGTAAAGCAGATTCCAACCTTTACTACAAGGTTGAGGAAGGAAATCCAATGATACTACTATTGTATGTGGATGACCTGTTTGTGATAGGTGAGGATAGGTTGATTGCCGACATGAAGAGGAAGCTTGTTGTTGAGTTCGAGATGAAGGACTTGGATATGATGCATTGCTTTCTAGGTATGGAGGTGTGGCAGAGTGCGGATGGAATCTTCCTTGGACAAGGGAAGTATGCAGTAGAGATCCTGAAGCGGTTCGAGATGATGGACTGCAAGGCCATGGCCACACCCATGGCATCGAACTTGAATCTTCTATGTGATGCTTCATCTAAGCCGATTGATGCCATAATGTATCATTAGATGATTGGGTCATTGATGTAACTGACGAATACAAGACTAGATATTTGCTTTGCTATCAACACCTCTAGCCAGTTCCTGATGGATCTGAGACATGTTCACCTGATTGCTGCAAAGCATATTCTGAGGTACCTGAAGGGTACAATTGACTATGGGCTCAAGTATGATGCGGATCAAATGTTTAACCTAGAGGGTTTTGTTTGTTCGGATATCCAAATCATCATTTTTAGGATCTTGCATGCAATTAGGGTTTGCATGCAAACTCTAGGGTTTTCATGCATTTTGCATGCATCCCGGTCACCACGTTGATGCCTCCAGCACCTTATCCACTTCATTCTAGCAACCTGGAGCTCCTTCCATCAGAGTTTTATCCCTACTAGTTAGGAAGGCACCCACTTCTCACCTACTACCAGAGAAGGGCACACTTCTTCACCTACCATTGCAGTTCCACTTCAGCTACACTTAGTTAGCTCCGATTCTCCTTGATTTGAGGCTAGTTTCACTCCCGACTAACTATTTCAATCCGTTGGACCTCCAGATTGACAAGATGACTTGTTCTGACTTCAGTTAAGCTCCCCATGCTCCCTCCACTGAGTCTCCTTCCCTATATCAGTGCTACACACTTCAGTTACACTTGTTACACTCAGTTAGACTCAAATTCATACCTGGATGACTGGTTCTTGTGCATTGATGACCACCAATGATTGATGATGAGGACTCCTAGTTGGAGTCAAGCTACACCATTTAGTAATTTGAATGACCTTCTTAGTCAATTTGAATTGCTCAGTCATTGTTACTGAATTGTATTGTAATTATTCACCCTCATTGGGATATTGAGCACTGATGCATGTTTTGCACAGTTTTACACCATATTTTCTATGTTCATCTGTTGTGATTGATTTACTTGTTCATTAGATCTGCTGTGACTAATTTTACATGGTATCAGAGCCATGGCAGGGACAATATCTCTCTTCTATAAGTCTTCTACATGAAGATTGAGCAATTTTTGCTCACTTTGCAGCAGTTTTCTGCAGTTGCAGCTATTGCTCCATAATGGTTCTTGTTTGCTTGTGATTTGCAGGTTTCTTACTTCCTCCATTTGCATTCGCTATTGCAAAGATGGAAGCTTCTTCTTCACAAAATTTTCTTACTCCATTAAACTATGATGAATGGAAACCAAAGATGATTGTATGCTTGAAGAGACAATGTCTTTTTTATATGTGCATTGGTAATACAAGAGATTTTGATTCCGATGAAGAGGAGAATGATTGGATCAATGATTGTGACAGAGCTTTTGGAGCAATATGTCTTGCTATGTCTCCTTGTATGCGCTATCTCAGTAAGACTGCTGAAAATCCAAGTGATCTATGGGTCCAACTTGACAGAGAATTTGGAAAGCAGGAAGAAGAGGATCATGCTAGCCTTTTGGAGAACAAGCCCAGTGAGATCTCCTTATGTGTTCTTTCCGATCATGTCTTGGCCTCAACAATTGTTCAAGATGAAGAAGAAACTGTAGATTCAAAACTCACTCTCTCAAAGTATTCTATTTCGAATTCTGAGCAAGATAAACAAGCTCATACTCTAGATTTCAAAGAGGTTCCCGAATCCTCTCTTTCACTTGAGTTTGTCGACATGCAAAATAATGATCTACTTGAAGTTTTGGAGGTAAAATCTGATTTTGGAGGTGAAGCCTTCGCCCTACTTGATTGAATGCCTCCTATAGACTTATGTTCTATCATTTGAAAAGTTTCTCAGATTCTTAATGAAGATGAAGAGCACTACCATTTGCTTGAGTTCAATTCTCATGCACTTTTTGCTGATTTTGGTTTTGATCTCGCCCTTGTTGGTTCAAAGGAGATCTCAAGAAACCATTCATCTATTTTTGGAGCTGATTTAACTTCTATTGATAAGAAGTTCAAATTTCAATATCTATTTGATCCGATTGGAGCTATTCCTACCTCACTTGGTTCGAATCACAGTTTCCAGGATCATCCTCATATTTTCAGATTTGTTCTCACCATTTTCGGTATGAAGAGCAAGTTCATAAAGTCTCCACATTCGCTTGCATCCACTGATGGAGAATTCAAGCACATGTTTTTGGAGCATGATCCATTTACTCCCAAGAGTAAGATACCTCTAGACATATCTACTTGATTTTGGAATAGTTAAATCTTTTGGTGTGCTACAGTCTATTTTGAAGGGGGGTATTTTTCCCATGAGGTTTTCTCCATTTCCTAGGTTTATTGACTGTTATTAGTTTGGATTATTATTGTATTAGGGTGACCTTTGGTCTTAGTAACCAGGGCCCTACATTATTTTATTTTTTTTACATCATAGTCTAGCTTGAGGGGGGGTGTTCGGATATCCACATCATCATTTTCAGGACCTTGCATGCAATTAGGGTTTGCATGCAAACTCTAGGATTTGCATGCATCCCGGTCACTAGGTTGATTCCTCCAGCACCTTATCCACTTCATTCTAGCACCCCAGAGCTCCTTCCATCAGAGTTTTAGCCCTACTAGTCAGGAAGGTGCCCACTTCTCACCTGCTACCAGTGAAGGGCACACTTCTTCACCTACCATTGGAGTTCCACTTCAGTTCCACTTAGTTAGCTTTGATTCTCCTTGATTTGAGGCTAGTTTCACTCTCGACTGACTATTTCACTCCATTGGACCTCTAGATTGACAAGATGACTTATTCTGACTTCAGCTAAGCCTCCTATGCGCCCTCCACTGATTCTCCTTCCCTATATCAGTGCTACACACTTCAATTACACTTGTTACACTCAGTTAGACTCAGATTCACACCTGGATGGCTGGTTCTTGTGCATTGATGACCACCACTGATTGATGATGAGGACTCCTAGTTGGAGTCAAGCTACACCATTTAGTAATTTGAATGACCTTCTTAGTCAATTCAAATTTCTAAGTCATTGTTACTGTATTGTATTGTAATTATTCACCGTCATTGGGATATTGAGAACTGATGCATGTTTTGCACAGTTTTACACCATATTTTCTATGTTCATCTATTGTGATTGATTTACTTGTTCATTAGATCTGTTGTGACTAATTTTACAATGTTGATTCAGATTGGGAAGGCAATTCCATTGATCGGAAGAGCACTTCGGGGTGCTACTTCAGTATGGGATCCAGTATGATCTCTTGGTTTAGCAGGAAGCAGTCCCGTGTGGCACTGAGTACAGCCGAAGTAGAGTATGTTGCAGTTTGTTCGGCTAGTTGTGAGGCAGAATGGATTAGGAAGCTACTATCTGATTTGTTTGATCTCCAGTTGGATGCTACTTGTATATATTGCGACAACTAGAGTTGTGTGAAGTTGTCGGAGAACCCAATGTTCCATGACAAGTCAAAGCACATTGAGATCAAGTATCACTATATCGGGGATATGGTGCAGAGAGGAGTAGTGAAGCTCCTGTATGTTGCAACGGATGAGCAAACAGCTGATGTGTTGACCAAGCCACCGACCAGAGTGAAGTTTGAGTACTTCAGAGAGAGACTTGGTGTACTTCATATCAAGATTCCCTCTAAGGGGAAGTGACTAGTCCGGAGACACAAATGCACATGAGCCATTCTCACATGGTGGTGAGATGTAAGGGCTGAGTGAAGCGTTTCCCGGATGGTCAGAGGAAAGTCCTTCCATGCCGGTGATTGTAAGTGTTGTGTTATGTGCATCTGGGATGTGTTGTGCGGACTATGAGGTGATCTGAAGATGATGAGGTAATAGTAGAGTACACAGGTTTTGCAGAAGCATGTAATAAGTCTTGAGATGCTCTTGACAGGTTTTCTACTGACATGTAATTAGTCCTGGGAGATCTTGACATGTTTTGCAGAGGCATGTAATAAGTCCTGGGATGCTCTTGATAGGTTTTGCAGTGACATGTAATCAGTACTGGGAGATCTTGATAGGTTTTGCAGAGGCATGTAATAAGTCCTGGGATGCTCTTGATAGGTTTTGCAGTGACATGTAATCAGTCCTAGGAGATCTTGACAGGTTTTGCATAAGCATGTAATAAGTCCTGGGATACTCTTGACAGGTTTTGTACTGTCATCTAATTAGTCCTGGAAGATCTTGCAGGTTTTGCAAAGCAGTGTAATCACTCTTGAGATGTACTTACTTGATGGCTTGATCGCAGAGATGATGAAGATCTACATGGAGGCTAGGCCTAAATCCAACATGAAAAAGGGATGGCTCTGTAGAACTTCCTATGATGAGTAGATTGGAGATTGATTGAGATAGCAGCAACAGTGATGACAATGCTCCATGATCCATTGATGATGATCCATCTCCAGAATTGAAGACTTGTGCCTATATGTATTGATGACTTGTGTCAAGAGAATACCTTCCTAGTTAAGAGGGAGTGTTGATGTATTTGTAACTTCGGAAGATATTCACTTGTATATTGTATTTGTACTTTATTGTATCCCCAACGGAGATGTATTATTCCTCCGATTGGAAGTGTCATCAGTTGTACTTGCATGTGTCGCAAGTTATATTGTAAGTGTCGTAACTTATACTTGATGGGTTATTAGACCACCTTGATGGAGTCGACCCTGTATGAGTCATGTGGGTTAAAGGGTTATTAGACCACCCTAGTGGGGGTCGGTCCAGTCAACTTTATGTTAACTGGTTAAGTTGGGGCCGACCTAGTTAAAGTTAAAAGACAAGTGAAGTAGTGTATAAATAGAGAGTGTGTCTCTCTCATTTTACACATTTCCATTTTTCACTCACTTCGCATTAATGAGAGAAGAGGAGGATGCACACAAGTGGAGGAGGAGCATGCTGTTGAGGATATCTATCTCTTGGGTTTGATCATGGTGATCCTTTTATTGATGCTTATTCTATCTCTGAGGAAGTTGCGGGGTTTTTCACCTTCTTGGTTTTCCCCGGTGAAATGTTTTGCGTCTCTTGTCTCTTGTCTCTTAGGCTTGATATGCTATACATGTTGTTCTTTCAGTTAAAATCCTCGATCTATTGAATTAAATGATGAAAAAATAACAAATAAATGATGTTTGAGCATTAGAATGGAATAAATATTTAATAAAGGATCTAAATAAGTAAATACAAGGAAAAATGAAAGTGGCAATTGATCATGAAGACACATGGAGGATGTGGGACCCACACAAGCTAGATTTTCTATGCCACATGGCATCCTCCTCTTGCCATTTTAAATCCATAAGAAGCCCAACGTTCTTGGGATCAGTTGGAATTTTAATATACTTGGAATGACTCAATTAAGGTCGAATTGGAGTGGAAGAGTAACTCCCATGGAAGAGGAAGAAGCATTTTGGAGCTAGTGAGACACTTGGACTAGATTCCCTAGCTCTATGACAACAATGATGAAGATGCTATGACACCTATGAAACAAATCAGACCTGAAGGATGAAATTTGACATATATGACATCTTAGGGCTAAACTTAGCCTCCAATAGGGTTCTCAAGTGAGTTAGGGCATCCAAAGAGACACCAATTCGAATTTGGAGAAGGAGAGGGCTAGAATTGGAAGGACAAGTGGCATACTTGGGAATCTCTTCCCAAATTGAGTTGTCATGAAGCTCTGCGGATAAATTCAACCCATGGAGGACCTTAGAAGTTTATAAAAGACAATAAGAAAGAAGTATGGTAGCTTTTGATCATTTTATAATTTGCATTTTGCATTTGGAGAGTAGTGTTAGTGGAGTGCTACTCTACTTACCTTAGGACCAATTTTGAGGGTGAAAGATTCCCATCCTAGTTGGTAATTGGAAAGGCCATTCATTCCTTTCATTTGGATATTTAATGGAGTCTTTTGTTACAGGTTGAAGCTACAGCTCAACTCATGGTCACATCTCTTTCAACTTCCTTCTACAACCATTCTTCTATTCCTTTGCATATTCATGATCCTTGAAGAATTGTGCACTTGGTGAGCTATTGTTCTCTTTGGGGGATCTTTTAATGATTCATTATTTTATCATATGATGTAAATTATCTTTTATTCATGTTCAAAATGTCTTCAAGTCGATATTCCAAGTGGAACTATGTAAATTTGATTATTAATGAGCAAATGGTGCCAATTTCCCCACTAGGTTGATGTATGCCAATGATATGTTGATGTATTCGAATGGATGTCATGTCCCCTCCCACCATACCAGTGCGATGGAGAGAACATGATGCTAAGGTTGGGCACTGTTATATTTTCAGAATTTACTTCAATCTGATCTAGGATCTTAACTGAGAGAACAACATGTACAGCATATCTACAGCATATCAATCATGGAGACAATAATGCAAGCACACAAGAGACACAAAGATTTACTTGGGGAAAACCATAAAGGTGAAAAACCCCAATAACTTCCTCAGAGATAGATAGAGCAATGATACAACCAACCAAGAGAGATAGCCATAACCTAGCAGCAGATCCTCCTCCTCCATAAGTGCGCCACTCCTCCTTGAGTGCATGTGTGAGAAGTGAGTGAACAAATAGAGTGCCTCCCGCACTCTATTTATACTTGACTTGACTTGCCTTTTTACCTAACTCATGTAGGCTCGAACTTAACCACATAACATAATGCTGACTGGGCCGACCCCCAATAGGGTGGTCTAATAACCCTTTGACCCACATGGCCGACCCCCAATAGGGTGGTCTAATAACCCTTTGACCCACATGGCCGACCCCCAATAGGGTGGTCTAATAACCCTTTGACCCACATGACTTATACAGGGCCGACCCCAAACAAGGTGGTCTAATAACCCATCAAGTATAAGTTACGACACTTCCGTATAGAGGAATAATAACATCTCTATAGGAATACAATATACATATATGTGAAATACATTCCGAAGTTACATATACATCAACACTCCCTCTTAAATAGGAAGGTATTTCTCAGCACATTTCTTCTAGCACAAGTCATCTTCTCTGGATCATCGTCACTGGATAATCGCCATCGAGTCATCATCATCGTCACTGCTGCTTCTATCTCAATCAATCTCTGAATCTACTCATCATAGGAAGTTCTACAGAGCCAGTCCTTTTACATACTGGATGTAGGCCCACCACCTGCAGGTCTTCATCATCACTGGCCATACTGTGGAATCCTCAGGACTTATTACGTGCGTCACAAAACCTCGAAAGAGCATCCCAGGCTATTACGAGCACACAGCTCTACCTATAGGATCTCCCAGGGCGCTATTACATGTGACCCCACCACCAAACCTCGAAAGAGCATCTCAGGATGTTACGGGTACACAACTCCGACCTGAAATCTCCGAGGGCACAAATTACATGTGGTCCACCACAAAACCTCGCAAGAGCATCTCAGGATGTTACGGGTACACAACTCCGACCTGAAATCTCCCAGGGCGCTATTACATGTGGTCATGGCAAAACCTCGCAAGAGCATCCCAGGACTGATTACGGGCACACAGCCCAACCTATCAGATCTCCCAGGGTGCTATTACATGCCATAGGACAAAACCTCGCAAGAGCATCTGCCAGATATCCCAGGGCGCTATTACATGCCATAGGCAAAACCTCGAAAGACTATCTGTAGATCTCCCAGGGCACCGAATTACATGTCCTCCCAGAGCAAAACCTCGAAAGAGCATTTGCCAGATGTCCCAGGGCACCGATATTACATGCCATAGGCAAAACCTCGAAAGACCATCTGCAAATCTCCCAAGGCACCGGATTACATGCTCATCTGGACAACCTGATCCACGACCATAGAGTATCATCCTGATACTCACCATACATCATCCTGATGCATCCATGATCATCCTGATCATCATCACTGCAACGTCCTGCTGCATGTCATCTGGAGCAACATCCTGAAGCTCGTCATCTATGATCATCCTGATCATCACTGCAACATCCTGCTGCATGTCATCTGGAGCAACATCCTGAAGCTCGTCATCTATGATCATCCTGATCATCACTGCAACATCCTGCTGCATGTCATCTAGAGCAACATCCTGAAGCTCGTCATCTATGATCATCCTGATCATCACTGCATCTACCTGATGCATACCAAGTATCTACCTGATACATATCATCATACATGATCCTCCTGATCATCAATGTATCCACCTGATACAAATACAAATACATGATACATATCACCATACATGATCCACCTGATCACACAATGTATCCACCTGATACATATACAGATACATGGTCCAAGCATCCAACATGATGCATACATACATACATAAAATGATCCAACTGATCATATCCAACATCCACATGATGCGTACATACATACATAAAATGATCCAACTGATCATATCCAGCATCCACATGATGCGTACATACATACATAAAAATGATCCAGCTGATCATATCCAGCATCCACATGATGCGTACATACATACATAAAAATGATCCAACTGATCATATCCAAGCAGAAACCAGAACATCATCCTGATGCTCATCATCCAGCGCTTACATCCACAGCCATGTGAAGGATCCTCCTTCCAACATGCTTGGAATGGCTTCAGCAAATATGTCCATCACTTCTTCCTCGAAGTGTCCTCGATCTGAAGAATGCCAAGCCTCTCTCTGAAGTACTCGAACTTCACCCTGGCTAGTGGCTTCGTTAGCACATCTGCAATCTGCTCGTCCGTCGCAACATACAGGAGCTTCACAGCTCCTCTCTGCACCATATCCCTGATATAGTGATATTTGATCTCTATGTGTTTCGACCTGTCATGAAACACTGGGTTCTCGGACAGCTTCACACAACTCTGGTTATCACAGAAGATACCAGTAGCCTCCAACGGGAGATCAAATAACTCAGACAGTAGCTTCCATAGCCATACTGCCTCACAACTAGCTGAACAGGCTGCAACATACTCTGCCTCAGCTGTACTCAGTGCTACGCAGGACTGCTTCCTGCTAAACCAAGAGATCACACCTGAAGCAACACCCAGATGTGCTCTTCCTATCTGCAGCACTGCCAGCCCAATCTGAATCAACATAACCCTGCAGGTTAAACTTTTGATTCACCTCATACCTGAGCCCATAATCCACTGTACCCTTCAGGTACCTCAGAACATGCTTTACAGCAACCAGGTGAACACTCCTTGGATCCGTCAGGAACTGGCTCAATGTGTTCACAGCAAAGCAAATGTCTGGTCTCGTGTTCGTCAGGTACATCAAGGACCCAATCATCTGATGGTACATGGAGACATCAACCAGCTCAGATGAAGCATCACATAGAAGCTTTAGATTCAATGCCATAGGTGTGGCCATAGCCTTGCAGTCCATCATCCCGAACCTCTTCAGGATCTCTATTGAATACTTCCCTTGTCCAAGGAAGATTCCACCACTCTGCCACACCTCCATGCCAAAAACAAATAGTGCATCATCCCCAAGTTCTTCATCTCGAACTTGGCAGAAAGCTTCCGCTGCGTGTCGGCAATCAATCTATCTTTACCTGTAACAAACAGGTTATCTACATACAAAAGTAGTATCACTGGATTGCCTTCTGCTTTACTCTTGGTAACGTCCAAACTGGATAGAAAGCTGTCTATCCTACCATATCAAGTTCTGCACACATATATGACTACACCATGCTATCTTGAAATCCATCTGGTGCATCTTCTATTTCATCACTTTTGTATTTCTCAATGCTGCCATCTGCAACATGCTTGATCTGATAGTTCTATTTGGAAGTCACAACAGACTTCCCTTTAGCTCTTGGGATCGCATCCCAAACATCATTCTTCATGATCGACGGATCATGGCATTCCATTTCTTCATCCCAGATCCTGGGAACTTCAATATCTTCAATAGATATCTTTGTTGCTGGAACAAATGTTGTAGTCCTTTTGTAGGTGAAGATATACAGTCTTTCCTACAAAATAGGTTAAATTGCATGATTAGAAACATCTCATAATTTTCAGAACAAATTCTTACACATAAAGAAATATGTCATACAGTCATGCAATTATCTTAGCCAATGCTTCAATACAACATTTATCCATATCCCGTAACTTTCTAGATGCCTTCCAATCTCTACCAGAACATTGTTAAGAGTGTGCACAACTCTCAACATGTCAGCAAAGAGGTTTCATTCTAGATAAGTAGCAATGGAATGTTGTACAGTGCCATAGGCCACTTATCCATGCATATTAGGAGTATACTGTTCATCAATGCAATTATTCTAATATGCATAATACACAACCTAATTCTAGGAACATCAGTATATACATTATTGAACAGTATTATTTAAGAAATGATAATTCAAATACTTATCTTTGTTTGTTCGTTGGGTGGACTCCCTCTGAGTCTTCGCTTCCTTGCAGGAGCTGCTAGAGTCCTAATCTGAAGTAGCTTCTTCTACACCTTTCTGTTGTGGGATGTAGAGAGATGGTCAACTCCCTCTGAATATCTGCATCCTTGCATAAACCACTGGAATGTACTCCCTCTTGATCTTTGCTTCCTGGATTACCTGTTCTTGAATCTCATATTCATCCTTGGTCCCTATGCATGCTTATTAGTATCATGAATGTGTTATCCTTGTGATCTCATATAAAATCATACATTCATTAGTATACTATTAAAACACAATAATCTCAAGCATGTATAGTCATGATCATTTCAAACAGAAATAATAAGCATTAGCATTCAAGGTTTATGTAGGATTCTTATGGTTAGTCAAATCATAAGAAACATAACATGTCTAAACCTGTAATTACTCAAACCTATGACTCTTCAGGTTAGTTGAATCATCAATCAAGATAAGAGATATAAAATGCATAAAACCTGTGATTATTCAAACCTATACCATCACAATTCTTCTGGTTAGTCATATCATCAATTATGGTAAGAAACATAATATGCATACAATCATGATTATTCAAACCTATGAATTCATGAATAATCATTATCAACAACAGTATAAGATCCTAACACAAGGTAGGATTCTATCTTGATATAGGAAAAACATACTTGGATTAGCATGCTAGCTATTTATGTCTAACATACTCACATGATGTCTTCTTGTTCTTCTTCAATGACTTGTGCTAGTAACCTGTATATCTCATAGGTTAACTATTACAAAACCAAGTTATACATACCTCGTAAATGGATCTTCTATGAGATCCATGACAATGGATGAATCTTTGTCCTCATGTTATCATGATCATATGTTCTTGGACCAGAACATGATTTGTCTTTCTTGGTGTACCTTTCATGTTAGTAGACAACATAAACCTCATACAACACCATAATGCATTAGTACAATCATAAGTGTCAACACCCTAACCAATGAATATCTTCTATCATGCATTCATAATTTTGTTAAGGTTATACGACAAATCTAAAATCAAAATTGTACTAACCGTAATAACATGAAGACAAACATACCATAAACTTAATCATGGACAAATATCGAAACATACCTCGATGAGTCATACCTGTCGAGATCGCTTGTAATCTTCTTATGTAAGGCCTTATCCTCATCTCCCTCTGAGACAGGAACTTCTTCACTTATGCAGGTGACCAATCCATCTTCTTCTAGGATTAACCCAATCCACTTGATTTGCAAGAACTGGACCTGGAGCTGGATATGGGTTTGTCAGAGAAACCCCAAAAATTCAAACTTTGAATTTCAAACTTCCGAAAGGATAGAAATATGCGCCTTGATGAGTTGATCAAACTGGTATATTCAGAATTTGAAAATTGCAAAGTTTTACTCCTCAATTTTGCCTTTGAAACTTCCGGATTCACTAGACGTGACCCTGAACTGGAGTTTGATGAAGCCCACTCTTTTCCCCATCAAAAGGTTTGATCCAAAGCTCTAAGCTTCTATTTTTCTGAGGAGCTTCCAGCCGTGGTCACAGATTGCAAAAATTCCCATTTTTACAGAAGCCCTAATTTTCCACTTTTCTGATCAAAGTCCTGAACTAGGGTCTAATCAAGCCCGGCCTTCTTCCCAACCAAAAATTCTGATCTTGGTCTCTAAGTTTCTATTTTGATGAGTAGCATCCAGCCGTGGTCTCCGATTACAAAAATTTCAACTTTCTCCAAAGCCCTAAATTCCGGAAAGCATGAATGAAGGTACTCAAAAATAATTCTGTTTTGACAGAAATATGTACCTGATTGTTTCTGGTGTAACTCAGAAATTTTTGATCCAAAAGGTCTGAAAAAGTTTCCTGAGATAGCCGGACCTGTTATCTTTCCATCCTGACAGGTCTGACCTCAATTGGATTCTCTGAGAGAGAGTTATGCCAAATGTCGCAACGTGACCTGTTTTGGGATAAAACAGAAGAGCAAACTTGTACTGCGTTCCACGTGTCACTGTTTCAACTTCGGCCTCTGATAAACTTTATTTAGATATCTAGGCCTGTTATCTTTCCATCCTGATAGGTCTGACCTCAATTGGACTCTCTGAGAGAGATTTATGCCAAATGTCGCAACGTGACCTGTTTTGGGATAAAACAGAAGAGCGAACTTGTACGGCGTGCCACGTGTCACTGTTTGAACTTCCGCCTCTGAAAAACTTTCCTGAGATAGTACAGACTGTGTGCTACCTGTCACTTTTTACGAAATTTCATTTGGATCTTCCTAGCCCAAGATATGACCTTTTTCCCAAGGTCACCTGATTTTGACTCAGATCTGGAAGAGGCAGAAACCCTATATTGTACATATCATAAATCACAAAGTACAACGAATTAGAGGTTGTCCTTTGGACACAAGGTACCTAGATATTTAAGCTTCGTCCTGTAACAATTTCAAATCCAAAAAATTCGCCAAAATGGATTTATAGAGAAAGTACTACGATGACTGGTTTTTGCTATATCAAGCCCTAGCATCGTAAGTGCAACAAGTGTCATACATGCCATATCATGCCTTCTTTCAGGCTAGCTCTGATACCATGTTATATTTTCAGAATTTACTTCAATCTGATCTAGGATCTTAACTGAGAGAACAACATGTATAGCATATCTACAGCATATCAATCATGGAGACAATAATGCAAGCACACAAGAGACACAAAGATTTACTTGGGGAAACCCCAATAACTTCCTCAGAGATAGATAGAGCAATGATACAACCAACCAAGAGAGATAGCCATAACCTAGCAGCAGATCCTCCTCCTCCATAAGTGCGCCACTCCTCCTTGAGTGCATGTGTGAGAAGTGAGTGAACAAATAGAGTGCCTCCCGCACTCTATTTATACTTGACTTGACTTGCCTTTTTACCTAACTCATGTAGGCTCGAACTTAACCACATAACATAATGCTGACTGGGCCGACCCCCAATAGGGTGGTCTAATAACCCTTTGACCCACATGGCCAACTCCCAATAGGGTGGTCTAATAACCCTTTGACCCACATGACTTATACAGGGCCGACCCCAAACAAGGTGGTCTAATAACCCATCAAGTATAAGTTACGACACTTCCGTATAGAGGAATAATAACATCTCTCTAGGAATACAATATACATATATGTGAAATACATTCCGAAGTTACATATACATCAACAGGAACCTTTCCCCATGATCACTAAATAAAGATTCACATAATATAAAAAGACATATGCAAATGTATAAATGTAAGAAACACAGTGGAAGTAAACTCAATTACACATCTATCATACATTCAAGATATTCATGGTAGTCATCAAATAGAACATTACATAATTAATACAAGAGAGAGTACTTATATTAAAACAAAGTAGTCCCGAGCAACTGGCTATGCAGCTGCAACGTTACACCCAACCATAGGCCAATTGTGCTCCTCAATCTCTCAACACAACTGCCATCCCCGAGCTGGGCATGATTTCTACAAGGAAAGGGGAACAACAGACTCACACATAGCCAAATATACACCAAAATCAGCCATGCCAATCCACAGTTGGTCTTATCAGGCTGCTATGGAAATGGAAGGAAGAATTGCTAAGATAGTGGGATCAACCACAGAGATATGGGTACCCTCTACAAGATATATCTAGCTTGGTCCACACAATACCTACACACCTGGAAAAAGGAAGTATTCCCTTCACTACTACACATCCCCTCAGGCCATACCTCCCCTTCTAGTGTTCTCCAAGGTGTGCATAGAAGAGTAGCCAGCCATTTTTATCTCCTTTGAGAGTTTACCTTCCTCACTAGGTTTATCAAGCCAATTTTGGTCCACTTCCACTCCTAATTCTTGCTCACAAGTTCAAACCAAAACATGGATGCACCCAACAACAAAAACACAAGTGCTGAAAATGTGGGCAACCAAAAACGAACTGGTAGATGGGGAATCAACCCTGGGGAAGCAAAATTCGTTTTCAGAAAACGTTCATGGGATTTCAAGGGGCACGAACGACCTCTCTAATCCCCCAAATTGTGACTCCCTTCCTCCCAGCCACTGTGCAATACAAAAACGAGTTCCCATCTATGGAAAATATAGGAAAATGATGGAAAACGTGAGGGAGAAATCCCCAACTAGCGTGAAAGAGAAAATACCATGGGTGAAGAATGTCTTTGGGCACCATTTTGTGGGTGTTTTCTTTCCCAAGAAGCAAAAAATACATTTTCCCGGGTTGATGGCTTTCCCATGCACGAAATTGGATGCCATACCTCTTCATTCCCAAGGCATTAACTACCTCAACCAACTCCTAGAATAATTAAATGATTGGGTGCATAAGTCAAAATGGGTAGTTGAGGGTTTATGGGTTCATTCATTGAAATTTGGATTAACACCATTGGCTCAAGGGTTTGAATAATTTCCCTCCCTATTCCTTGTAGAATCATGCCCCCATCTCTTGTTGCATTGCCTAGCCAATTGTGGGTATTTCATTAAAATTCATATTTACATGATGTCTTAATTTATATTGTGTATGGCTAGCACAAGAACCATATGCATCGATTTTTAATTTCCGATACATAAAATGCTAAATCAATGGCGGGGCCTTGGCCTTGAGCTCCTCACCATGATTTAATAACAATATTTACATCATTTTCGAGATATTACAATGGACCAGTGAACTATTGATGATTTAATGATGTATGAACTATTATTTATCTGTTTACAAGTTTCAAGTTCAGTCCATAATCTTTTGGAGTCATATTTTCCACTTTGATATCATTTGGAGAAGATTGCCTATCATGTCCCCCAAGGTCGAAACTAATCTTTTTGCATCTGATTGGAGAGGATTGTATCAGACTTAATAAACTGAATGGTGATGCATGTTATACTATGTTTATGTTCCCTATATATACCATGCATCTTTTCATAAATTCGAGAGTGTCCAATAGAATTTGGAGAGCCATCTCCAGCATCTACCCCATGGGGATTTGAACCCCAAATTGCTAGTCAAACTCCCTACTTTGGCCCAAATTTAAAGGAGAGTTGAAGAATACTTTTGAAGACTATAAATCATCCATTAACCTCATAATTATGTCATAATATAATCCATACACCTTCTATAACAATTTGGGAGCATTTGGAGACCAAGAGACCAATACTAGTCAAAGAGAAATTGCTAGTCAAACTCCCTACTTTGGCCAGAACTTAAAGGAGAGTTGCAGAAGCCTCTTGAAGACTCTAAAGAATCCACGAAACTCATAATTATGTACCAATATCATCCATACACCTTCTATAACAATTGGGGAGCAATTGGAGTCATTTGGAGACAAAGAGACCAATACTAGTCAAAGGTCGAACTAGTGGAAAAAGTTGAAAATTTCACCATTTTAATAAATTTAAAAAAAGGACATTACGTTTTATCAAAATCTATTTATATTAAAATTACGTTATATCCTTCATGCTTTATCTTCACATAAAAATTAGTTACTGAAAATCATGCAAGTAGACTTCCACATCCCTCTAATGTCCATACACAATAATCAATAGGTATGACTCAAATTATATATCAATAATTGTGGCCTTTAACCTATAACAACAACACAAATATCGCTCTAGGAATCTTGCAAATTGTCCAAACTATTACTAGTCATACTTTGCTTAACAACATTAGTAGTAATTCCAAGTATCAAACAATATTGCATGAATAATCACATAAAAAATATGAAAGAACATGATATAGATGTTATTCATATTATAAAATAGAAATAGAAACATATCACATTCTTAGAGAACATCCCATACATCACACAGACAAGTAATTGTTCACACACACACACACACACACACCCACACCCACACCCACATCCACACCCACACCCACACCCACACCCACACACACACACACATGTGTGCGCGCACACACACACACGCACATGTGCACACTCGTGTGCGCACACACACGCACAAGCCCACGCACACGCACACATGCGCACATGTACGCATGCGTACGTGCACACACATGCACATGAACACGTGCATGTACACACAAACAGATGGATAGACAATCTATACAATGTTCAAAATAGTATATTCAAGTCATATATCACATAAACCATGAATTCAACTAAGTGAAACCCTCTTTATTAGATACAAAAAATAATCATGCAAAATGAGGCATTACATACTCCCCTTCTTTGGAGAAATTTAATTTAGTAATTTTCTATGTAAAAAAATGGATACTTGAGGAAAATAAGAGTTGCATCCTCCCAAGTGGTAGAAATTTGGCTATAAAGGTCCTATTGGGACTTTGCTACTCTAACATATAGTTCCCAATATACAAAGTATGATAATCCAATATGCATATGGAACTTTCTCTCAAAACCCTATCAGCCGAACTTGAATCTATCTCAAATCAAGAGTATTAAATTCACAAAAATTATAGTGCCACAAAACTAACACATGAAAGGAATCATGCCTTCCATGCAATGCTAGTGGTAGAGAATGGTGATATGACATAAGTACATTATTCTACAAATTGAAGAGAAAATTTTGGATCCCTTCCCAAATTTTATGGATATCTTCTTGGGCCTAAATTGAAAAATACTCTATCACCAACTGAATAGTTATGATCCTTCCTATTCACATTCACATACTCTTTTCACAATCATATGCTTGTTTCAATTGTTGTCTAATAAAAAACATTTTCTACTCCATTTCATAAATGGCATAAGATTATATCAATATTATGTCTTCAATTTTATCCCAACTAAGAGAATTACTTTTATAGGTATGTCATACAATAACTCAACTTGTGACATACCAATGGATCTATACTAATTTTTATTATAGGAACATTTCACCAAAGGAATATACTCTTCCCACTTGGTCTAATATTCCATTGCATACATCTGAAGAATATACTTTAATATTTGCTTCACCCTCTCCATCTAATAATCCATCTCTAGATGATAATTTATACTAAAATTATGTCTTTCGAGAAACCTAAATATTCTCCAAAAATATCCTAGTAAACATATATTCTCTATTACAAATAGTCTTCTTTAGAAAACATGAAGTCTCTCTATATAATGTTTCTAAATCTTCAAATCTTGAATAACTATTGAAAAATCCAAGTCATGAGTGTCATAGTACTCCTCATGTAGTCTTAGCTTCCTAAAAGTAGAAGATACCACTTTCTAATATTGGTAAATAACAAAACCCAATCATACCTTGGAATAACATGAGAATATTACGCTCAAGGAAGAGTTAGCTAATGATTCCCCAATATCCCCTCAATGAGAATATTATTCTCGAGGAAAAATTGCCCATTTTACCCATCAACATAATTACTAATCTTAAGGAGGGGTTATCCAATCCTGCCAGTATATTTCCCCGGATGATAATACCATTTTTGTATCCTATTTATTGATCTTCCCCATGATCCTCCATGATGAGAATAATATGCTCAATGAAGTGCCAACTAGTCAATATTGGTGTCCCTCTTGATTATAATATGATGCAAGAGAAAGATTCATCTAATCCTTCTACATTCACCTCCTTGACAATAGTACTATGCTCAAAGAAGGGTCATTCAACCTTTTGGTATTCCCTCTTTAATGAAAATACTATTTTTAAAGAAGGATTATCCAACCCTTTCCTGGTATCTCCCATGAAATGAATGTTAATCTCAACAAAGGGTTAGTCAAACCTTCAATGATCTACCTATTGATAATAATACTATACTAGAGGAAGTGTTATCCAACCCTTCCTTGCAATCCCCCACAATGATAGTACTATATTAGAGTGAGGGTTTTTATCAATCCTTCCTAAACATCCACCCTAAATAAGAATACTTTTCTTGAGGAAGGGTTAGATGATGTAGTAGATGAATCCCTACGAGATTCTTATCTCTATGTTTCCATATCCTTTACAGTATATCATTTGCACTATACTTGTCATTTTCATTGATATTATAGTATATAAGTACAAATTATTTAGCATTAACCAAAGTTGAATTCTAACAGTTTACTTGATTACAACTTGTAAATAAAACAATCAAATCAATAATAAATCATACAGGATTATCTAGTTTGATAAGTCCCACGATTGATGCTTCCATCTCTTTGGAATAACTACCCAAATAGGGTTAACCACCCTACCTACTCGGAACAATATCTCTAACTCCTTATTCTATAAAACTCATAAGAGTTTTTTTGGCCCAAAAACCCAAGAATAGTGTGCAAGTTCTCTTGATAGATCCTAAATTATAGATTTTCATATGTTGTTCTCCAACCAAACAAAAACCCCTCAACTTCCCTTGAGATAATACACCCCTTCCAATCATTTTCTCAGAGAGTCCTCTTCGTATCACATAAACATCAATTGTGTATCCCCCTCAACCTTAATTCTCCCCTCTATTTATCATGGAGGTTCCTTCCCTTAGAAATGTTTAAATTTGGTTGTCATTGATGCCAACTAATGTCAAAGAGAATGTCAATTGATTTAGTTTGAGTCATTGATTTCAACTGATGCCAAAGTGGATACAACATTCCCATGACAACTTAAAGAAGTATATGGAAGCCACTTTGAAGAGGTATATGTCGAAGATGGTTAAGGACATGGATTCTAGTGTGAAGAAGTATATCTAGAAATTGCATTCATTCTGAAGATGTGTGTCCAAGGATACATCATGCATGATCAATATGAAGAAGAACATAAGGAAGTTACATCATGCATATCTAATTCAAAGAAGCACATAACCAATGTATCCTACTACATGTCGTACTAGCGCAGAATTCAAGTCCACCAAGTCATACTCACTCAAGGTAGACACAAAATAATTGGATGGACAAAGGTACATGTGCACACACAGTCAAGAAGTTGGTTAATCAAATACACAAGTGTGCTAACATGTTGAAAGAAGACTCAGGAATGCACAAGCATTGCTTTTTCAAGTATTGGGAGTGCGCAAATAGTAAGAAACTGGACAGTCATGAAAGTGCACAAGTATTACCAATCAGAAGATGCTTTCAGTTAGAAAAAGTTGCATAAGTTCCAAGAAGGGTACGTCAGTTGAGATTTGTTTATGCACAATTCCCAAAAGCAGATGATACATCAGGTGCACAATACCCACAAGGGATGATACTGCAAGGGTCAAAGTACCACCAAGGAAAATTTATTTTATGCACTGATTCCACAAAGCATTGATACATCAGTTGCACAATACCCACAAGGGATGGTACAGAAAGGGTCAAAGATTCATCAATTTGAATATAAAGGATGCACACATACCTCAAAGCAATAGTACATCAAGAGAGCAAGAAGTACACCACTAATGTGTAAGTCCCACTAAGTCGTGGACCATGAATGCACAAGACCCACAAAGGATGACACTTCAAAAACACATATGATGACATGTGGCAAAAGCACAATCCGTGAAGTATGGAAGAAGGGATTCCAAAACCAACTTGTGGATAGACAATCCATGCAGGACATGTATAACTAGTGATGCAGGTTGGAGATTAGAGTAATCTTGATGGTGATATTGTAGAGCTTCAGTTGGAAAATATATATTTATATTTGGGGAATCAAGGGATCGAGGATAGAACAACATGATCTAGCGAGGAGCTGAGTGCCCAGAGACAAAGGAATGATACAACTGATGGTGTGTAAAATGATGTTGTAGATCTGTGACAATTGCGCAAACACTGAAAGGAAAAAAAATAGAAGTATGCACAACTGTGTGAATATTGAATGACAAAATTGCAGATAGCACAAAAAAAATAACATATGTTGTGAGTAAGGAAGAAGCACAAAAACAGAACCGACGTATATCAAGTGATGCACGGATGTTTAGCTAATGCAAGAATATTGAAGTGAAGTGTCTGAAGTTGAGAAGTCCATCTGATGCGCAAGGACGTAGAAAAAACAAGATCCAATAAGCGCATCATGATGAGGAAGATCCGAGAGAAGTGCGTTAAACCGAAAGGACAAATCCATTGATGCACAACATGTAGCAGATTGTCTAAAAGACTATGGCACTTAGACAGAACAGACACATCAGTAAGTGCACAGTTCCATATATTATTGATGCTTTATCTCATAGAAACAAACTATCAATTGAAAAAACAATATCAGTTGATGCGTGCAGTTGCATAGTAGAAGATCGACAGAGCATATATTGGCATAGAATGATGAATCAACAATCACATAGTACATGAAGTAAGACATCATAAGAAGTGTAGAATTGAGGGGAATGAGAATTAAAGTGATGTATGCATCACAGTGACAATGAAATGTTTGCATACGAAGATAGAACACAACAAAATTAATATCAAAAGATCATAAGTGTGTACGGTTTATAAGTTCAGTAAGTTAGAATTACATCTTGAATATGTGGGCAGAAGGACGGTGCAAGGAGAAAGGGGGATGCAGCCTCCTTCAAGTTGGTGTTGGAGAAAAGCAAGGAGTTGAAGCTTCCTTCACGTTGGTTCCTGTAAAACTAGGGGGTTGGTTCCTCCTTCCAGTTGGTGTTGTTAAATATAGGAATTTGTTGCTTCCTTGAATGTATTATTTTCATTACAAAGGAGAATTTTGTGGTTTTCTCCTGATTGGGTTTACACGTCAAAATTCATTTGTTATGTGTTCTTTGTCTTGGTGCATATATGGATGAATGATTTTGTTTATATTGGATGCATAACTAATCATCAAGATTATTTTAAGACTAATATGTTAAAGAAGGTAAAAACTATTGATAACTTCTCTAATACTGATTCACCCCCCCTCTCAATATTAAATCGATTCCAAAAAGAAATAATCCCCCCTCTCAATATTAAATTGATTCCAAAAAGAAATAACCCCCCCTTTCTCCTCTTGACACATAATAAAATTCATAATTATCCAATATAATCTAGGCACACACAATAATATGATAAATCACATCTGATCATGTATATAATATAAAATAATAAGCATTTAATCAATTAAATGGCACAAATAATAAGATGATATAATCATATCCGATCTTGTACACATAATACAATAAAGTAATCATTAAATCAATTTATTAGCACACACAATAAGATGATATAATCATATCCAATCTTGTACACATAATACAATAAAATAAGCATTAAACCAATTAATTCTTGATACCCATTTCTAAATCACGTCAGAAATAAAACCTGATATGCTTAACTTGTTTTATGAGAAATATTCAATTAAATAAAATATTATTTATTTAATTTCCCTTGGTTTCTCTGAAATATTTGTTATAGATCAAATCAACACTTCTACATCCATAATGATAGTTCAAAAGAAGACACTCAAAAGTGGCATTGTTCGCTAACAAAAAGGGAACTTATGGATGGAAGAGCCTATGATTTCACCCTTATTGATGGCCTTGCTCATTTAAAATGAAATCCTAGCATCATTCCAGTTAATTATGAGAGTTTCAAACCCCAAAAAAATCAAATTCACACCCTACATGATGATTTGGAAGGAACCATTTGCACCTTGCTCTTTCAAAGGGTGTGAATGCATAAAAATACAACCTTTCACACCTTGCACATTGAAAATAAGTGAATCATTTGCATGTTTCCTATGAATTGGACATGGATTCCTGATAATTTCATGAAAAAATATAAAAATTTGAAATGTGGGAGTTAAAGATGTTTTCAAATCAATTTTCCTGTTTGTGACCCCCCAAATCACCTGGTAACCATTTACAATTATTTCCTTCTCACACAAAAAGGAAATGAAATGGACCAGGAGGGGGACCTTGGTCAACCAAAGTTATGCCAGTGTAATCACTCACACATCTTTCATCCATTTCCATCAACAATTATTGTTGTTGACCCTTTGTATCCTTGAATATTGAAGTGCCTCCGTCAAGTTAGTTCATCACTCATTTACATCTAGTGGATAGGATTTGGATTGTCAGAGAGCATGACCAGAGAGACTATAATATTTAGGCTCGATAAGGTGCTAAGCAATGATAAGGTAATATTGTACTTATTTCACTATTATAATTGAGATTTGAAATATTTCCCTCCTCCAATTCAATGTTCTTGTTATTGTCGTTCGACATAAGGAATGTTTTGTCACTTATTATTAATTTGATTAGCTAGTTAGTGTTCTACTCATTTTCATTTAATTTACATTCTTTATTAAGTTTCGAATTGGCTTGATAAATGTTGACTTTTGTTGTTTCTGTAGGTCAACATTGGGAATGAAGGAGTAGATTGAGATAAAGACAAAGAAGTAGCTAGGATAACCTTCTAAAAAGGTACACACTTCTTATCTCCCTAATCTCTATTTTAGTTAGATTTTATTTTTTTAGTTCGTATAGGATCATATGCATGTGCAAGAGTTTAAATCCGCATGTAGACATAGTTAATTAAGTTAGTCTCATTTATTTCAGTACATTGATGATCTTACCCTAGTCATAGGATTTATTTCTAAACAATACAACTAGCAACTCCACTAGGGATCAACCAAACTCTATAGGGCCTTGTTGATTGATTTTTTTAGTTTATTTTTGGTGCATCAATTTCTAATAGCTAGTCTTAACCATATCCAAGTTGCCTTAAAATTCCCAAAATTTTGAATGTTTTCTAAGTTTTTTTCTCTTTTATTCCAGTTCAAGAGCTATTCGCACATTGTAGTACTTATTGGTGTGAAAGGTAGGAGCTATTCACACCGTATTATGGTAACAGGAGCAAATGTTTCACACCCAACCTTCTAGATAGGTGCATATTACTTGAAATTTGAAATATTTTTTGAGTTCTCCCCTATTTTTAATAAAACTCTTGAATTTGTTTGATTGTCTAAGTGATTTAGAAGCTTTTTGGGTCCTATTGGATAAGTTTGAGTGGTATTTGAGTGTGTCATTCTTGATATTGAGTCATAATTTCATGAATAGAGTGTTAGGGTGTTTTGTATCTTGTTCACTTTTCATGTCTTTGAGTGATCGATAGGCCTTGAATGTAACGACTTGGAGCATAATCAAGTTGTTTGTGCTCTTCGTTACCCTCACTTGTAATCTAAATCTGGACTCCAAAACCTTGTCACCTACTAGACTTATTAACCTATTTGATTCTAACCGGTTAATAAGTTCTTAGACTCAAATAGGTTAATAATTCTAGACTCTTTGACCACCAGCCAAAGAGTCTAGTGTTCGAAGTTGTTTTCACCATAGTGATAAGCATACCATCTTATATTTTGTTGCTTGCAATAGTTTAAGTTGTCATTCAAAAGTTGTGTTTTCATGAAAAAACAAAAAAGGTTGGATCTAAAAAATTCTATTTGGTTGGCAAAACAAAGACAGGTAGATTGCATTTGCATTGAAAGAGTTGATTCTATGGTTTGGAAAGTTATTCACCATTCATTTTAAAGATAGTGAATGAGTGTATTTTCATTGGTATATTTTTAGTTTCACTTAACTTCTTATTTTTTGAAAAGTATTTGAAATTTCTATTTTTGGGAAGCAGAAAGCATTGTAAAGAATCTAAGTGATTTCCTGTTAATAGAAACTCATCTAATAGTCTAGGTTCTAAGACCTTGGAGATTGGTGTTGTGATTTAAATCCTCCAAGGCCACACAAGATTGAGGATAGGAACAATTAAAGAGTGATAAATACATTAGTATCATGAAGTACTTGTTGGGAAAGTGCCTCTAACAAAGACATTAAGTTGTAGGTAAAACTAGTCCAAGTGAGAAGATTGTTCCTTGTTGCTTGGATTAGTGGGGTTATGCGAGTTTTGAATTTGTTCCGGCCTGGAAAGTCCTTGGGGTGACACCATTTCTCACTAACATATTTGGGTCTAAGACTTGTGTACTATGTTCCCTACCCATTCACAGAAGCTATTTCAAATGACCATTTTTCCTAACTATTAAGTGTGAAATGGTTTCTTTAGTTTCCTTTCCTAGCATCCTCACAGATAACTGCAAGGGAAACATATTGAGGCATTTGAGATAGACGTAGAACCTATGTCTCACTTCCTTGGGAGGGTATTTTCCTAAGGAAAGTACTTGTACCCATGATGATTGTTGTGTGAGGGTTAGCATAATTATCTCTTTCAATATTCGTTTGTTGGACTTGGGCCCTAATCATCCTAGGCTAACCTCGAAAAGAACCTTATTTGTATATCTTCACTAAATAGAATTTAGTCCTAAACAACCAAATTCTTGTCATTGGAAGAGTATTTATGCTTGTGTAAATATTTTTAGGAACTTTTAGCACCTGTGTTTTGTTTTATTTCTCAATTTTCAATCTCCTTCTTTTGTGTCTTTAGTATCCCACCATGGACAATCAACATTTGTGATCAACATATGCGTAGGTCCAAAAGGACTTATTAACTTCCCCTAAAATGAGAGAGTTACCTAAAACAAGGAGAACACTGGATTATATTGACCGGCCCCTTTAGGGGGCATATAAAGAAAACTACAAACAGTAATAGAACACCAAGAAGAATAAAACCATTCAAGTTCTAGTAAGTATGAGATTTCATCCGAGGAAGGACACCTTAGTGACAGTAAGGGATAGTTGAATAACTCCCCCAAATATGCATCTCTTTATCTCGAGGATAAATTAGGTCCCATTTCTATAGAGTATCTTTCAGACCCCAAAGGGTTTTAAACCCACAACATAGTCCTAATTTTGTTCATAACCAAGAACTTGAGTTACATACTTCTATACTTAATAACCCACTACCCGAGTGGGCTAGTATAGAAATAACATGAGAGATACTGATCACTAGAGAGGTTAAAACCCTAGTCAATTATGTTCACATAAGAGAATGAAATGCAAATGCGTCATCTATAATAGCATCCAGATGGTTCCCACCATCCTCTATGGTGTTTACTAGAGGGGATACATCTATTCCACAAGGAACCAACCCCTTCTCCTTTGTAATGGCATTTCTAGGTTTTCAACCTCTTAATGCTAATATCCCTCTTAGTTCAACAAACACTATTTTCCTTGGAATTCATCCATCAATTCCATCATATGCCTTCCCACCCTAAAGTGGACACATATCCATTCCCAATCCATCCAAAATAACTGGGGTTATTTCTAGTTCCAACCTACCTTAGATGATAATTCCTTTCCAAGGAATGGGAGGTATGAGCATTGGTTCTCCTTTATGAAAAAATGTGCCGCAAGGAAACAAAATAATTCCTAGAATAGGGGGCTCTAGTGTCAGATTTCCCTAGATGCATAATATGCACCATGGAAATGTTCCTTCACTAGGGCAGAAGGGATTAAAACGATCAATCATGCAAATGTTAACACCTCTCAAGGTAGCCAAACACCCATGGGGGCCATACCTAGAGGAAATATGATGCCATTTATACAAACTCAATTAAGTCATAATAAAAACATTGAACATAATAGTCAAAATTTCACGATTCCTAGGAATCCCTATATACCAGGCCAATCTTTTTCCATTATGAACCAATGGGTAGAAAATGATCTTCGGGCTTGGATTTCTATGTCACATACAAATCTAGCATTCTTGTCCACTTTGAATTTTCTAGATATCATGAAGCTAACCAATGACCCAATGTTACACAATCCTATATGGCCTCCTATTGCTACCAAAATTCCTTCATACATATGTATGTTTGAAGGGAAGCCTAAAGAATATTTGACAAACCATGTGATGACATTCCATCATTGCTGTTCTTCAAATTCCTTGATGGATGATTCCATTTAGGTTGCATCTCTTCGAAAGGACCTTAAAAGGGGTAGTAGTGAACTGGTACATTGAGTTACCGTGATCTTCCTTTCATAACTTCAATGCGATTGTAATAATATTCTTAAATCATTTCCAGTTACCAGTCTGTTACAAGACTGGCACATAACTCCTGATTTCATTTAGGTATGATAATTCTATGCACATATTTGATCACATACATGAATGGGGAACGAGACATAGTTTAATAAAGGAACATATTTGTTGTGGAGAATTCTCCCTTGGATCCTTTCCCTGATCCAAGATGAACATGAGGGTATACCAATGTA
Source organism: Larix kaempferi (assembly GCA_027924585.1). Classification (NCBI taxonomy): domain Eukaryota; kingdom Viridiplantae; phylum Streptophyta; class Pinopsida; order Pinales; family Pinaceae; genus Larix; species Larix kaempferi. The sequence continues at coordinate 5,095,718 of BSBM01000792.1, forward strand.
CTTTCAATCCACAGATCCAATGTTTTACTACTTAGATATAATAATCCATTCACACACTCAATATAAGATGAAGAGGAAGAGCAGGGACATACCTTGGCTTATTAGGGGGCCTTTGGTGCAGATCCAACCCTATTATTGTAAATATGATAGAATTTACCCTAGATCCACCTGTTAGTACCCTACACACAAAGAAGAAAACCAATACCTTCATCAAAACCTTATAACATATAAAATATAACAAGTAAATGAACATAAAGTCATAGAACTAAGAAACATATAATCATATCTAACTTAATATACTTAAGCAATATTGGATCCACTATAGGACACCAATAAAATGTATAGATCCAAAACAAGATACCATGAATAACAACATGATGTAGAGGGGGGAATAAATGCACATGTCTATATCATATAAATGAGAAGGAGTACATCAAAGAAGCAAACCTTGAGTGAGTTGATGTAGATATCCTCCAATATTCCTACTCCAAACCTTCCATGACTCAACCAAGATGATCATGAGGTTGTGGGATGCACTAGGGATTCCAACAACATAACAATAATAAGCAGAGAGTCCCCTTCCTCATGAAATGGCCACAATATATAGGTGAATGAAGGATGAAGGGAGGATTATTATAAACTCTATAGACAAGTAGACGTGATCTAGTGTGTGAGTTCCTATGTCCAAATGAGGTGGAGTCTATTCATGCATGTGATCCTCTCAAAACCCATCCAAAAGGAATATTTGGAAGCACCATTTTCTCCCCAAAGCCATGCAAGGAGTGATGGTCTCATCCCCATGAAGGCATGCAAGGAGTGATGGAAGAGTGACCATCACCCTCCTCTAGGCATGCAAGGGGTGATGGTGGACAAAACTAGTCTAGGAGAAATGTATAAGAAAGAGATTTCAACTAATCAAAGATATGTCGTCTCTAAGGATCCTCTAGGTAGGAAAATAAGGGTATAATAGATTGCTCCTATAGTGTTAGATTAGAAGAGAAACCAATGGCCAAAACACTTTACAATAATAATATGTCAAGGTAAGGAAATGGAAGAAAGAAACTGGAGAGTACCTATAATCAATGATGTAATACCCCATTTTGACCCTTAGGATATATTAGCTTTTAATGTAAATATTGTATACATGTGATGTATGTTTTCCTAGTGTGGAGCTCAAGGCCAAGGCCCCGCTAGTGGATGCTCGAATTTTATTTAAAAGACAAGTATTAGATATTATGTTATCCATGTGCTATTTAGCCATGGAACATTGTAAAAATGATGTAAATAAACATCATGCAATAAAATACCAAAACTGGCTATGGAAGCAACTATTGAGAAGGGGCCATGTGTATCCACTAGGGAGTGGTGAGGGGGCTATGGGATTGAACCATAGGCTTCCAAATGTCATTTTGAGAACCCATTTGACTTTCCTTGATGACATTTATTTCCATTGTAAGGAAGTTGTTGAGAAATCAGTCCATCGCTTCAAGGGAGCATGGGCAACCCAGAAATTAGTATGGCAGAGTATGGGCTCTATTTTCTTGTACTACAAGTCACCCTACCTCTTGGGAATGGGTTATTCCTCATTCCCATTCCATTGTTGAACATCCCAGCTTCAGTTTTCATCCATTCCACATGCCCAGCAGCGAGGAAAACCATAAATCACAACTGTGAAAGAACCCACGTTTTGAAGAGCCATAAACACCCAAAATTTGGTATTGATAGTGAAATCCAATGGGGGATCCATAGATATGAACCTTGGGGTGAAATTGAGAGTATTAGATACCCAGAAATCCATTGGAAAAATCAGTTTTTATAGCCAAGAAATCCAATTACGGGATTGAGTTATTTTGGTAACCGAATTGTGAAACCCAAGTGTGAATGTTTGAACAGACGATTGGATTGCTTGAATTTAGCTAGATATGTCTATAGCTCTGTGGTTGAGCTCACTACCTTAGCATCCTCCTCATTTGTCTCTTTCATGCTTGATAAACCCAACTGTGCGTTGACTTAGCATGACTATGTGTGTGAGATCATGGCTGTGAGTGAGCCTGTCTAGTTCCTCCTTAGTGGATACACATCCCAGATTGGGGGTGGTCTCTCAGTTAAAAGAATACAGCCTAGACAGATACCTATGGTTGGGTGGAACATTGCTCTCACATAGCCAGTTGTTGGATAGTTTCATCATAAAGATAAGTATTCTCTATGGTTTAAATTATGATCATGCTGTGCTCTGTTATGAATGTTTATTATTCATGTTAATGAAATGATTATCTTAATATGGTTGATATGAAGCTTGTGCATGGCATGAAGATGGGATTGATTATTGTATGATTGTTTCATTATTCTGCCTGGAAGAAATAGGCTGATGTATTCCCTTCTGTGTGCATGTTATTATGGTTATTCCGTTGTGTTTATATTAAGTATGATTCTGCACTACATTTCAAGATAAGTATTCTTTGTGGTTTGAGTTATGTTAATTATGTGCTCTGCAATGTTTTAATTAATGATTGTTGTTTATATGATGAATGCATGATGAAATGGTGTGTGGATAGTTTTATAGGAAAGGTTGTCAATTATATGCATTTTGTATACTATAATGTGTTAATTCTGAATGATAATTGTTCATGTTGATGAAATGAAAGGCATCATGTTTTATGCAATATGATAATTGATGACTGTTATATGAAGGATGAAACTATGTATATATATAGTGTTTAATTCCGTTTTGTTTGTTGAGTATGAATATGTATACATAAGTTTTTATTTATCCATGAATTTATTACTAATGAATGGGGCTGAGATTGTCAAATAAGCCCGGTATGTTTGGTCTTGTTTCTTCCCTTGCATGAAATTTATGGAAGGGGACGTGACTGAGTGGTATCAGAGCCCATGTTGCAGCACCAGGGTTGCTTGGGCCAAATTTTGAGTTTGTAGGCAAGTAATAGAATGTTTTAACGCAGTATTGAAGAAATTGGGGCGTCATTTTGATTTGGAAAAATGGTAGGATCAATGTTCTCAGGTGTGGGATAGGATCACACAATTGCTTAAAGCTTTGCAAGAGATTTCCAACGGTACCATACTCATATCATTTGGTTAAGGGACGAAGGAGTTATGAGCCCCACAAGTTGCAGGAACAAAGGTGTTTCCGTAATTGCGGATTGCAGAAACGTAACTTTTCAAAACATGCGTTTTGGCATTCCGCAATTCCAAACCCGCGATTGTGGATTGCGGGGTTGCGGAAACATTAAAATTTTGGATTTGCATTTTGACTTTCCACAACTCTGAACCCATAATTGCAGAATTGAGGGTTGCGGGATTGCAAAAATGGTAAATTTTCATGAGTGCGACTTGGATTTCCACACTTACAATTGCAAATTGCGGGTTGCGGGATTGCGGGATGGAGTAGTTTTGGGTTGGAGGATTGGCATTTCCGCACCCGCAGTACGGATTGTGGAGCTGCGGGATTAAAAAAAAAATTGGATTGCAGGAGCATGCAGAATTATAATTGGATGAGTTCAGTGGTGTTCTGAGGCCATTAACGAATGCCATGAAAGGTCCAGTGAAGATCTCGAGCCCATTATGCTTCAATTTGGCATAAAATTTGAATTAATGGCTTTTCTTAATCAGTGTCCCGACGCTTAATAGAAGGTCAGATTGAGCTGAAACTGATATGGAGTGGCCATCGAGTAGGAACAGTGTTCAGTTTGGAATCTTGGAACCAAACTCCAAAGTATGTGGAGTCGGGGTGAGTAAGACGACCAAAAAGCACTATTCCGGGCCATTTTTGGGGAATTTTGAAAAGCTGCAGTGGGTGAAGCAGACCTTAGATGAAGGATTCAAGAAATTTATTGAACTCAACATTCCTTATTCTCATTAAAACATACAATTAATGTTAGATAGAGATTTTCCAGAAATGCACCATTTGGGAGATAACCATATTTGGCCCAAAATTTGAAATTTTGGAAAATGTTAAAAGTGAAAAGTAGTCAAACCAAAAAATTAATAGAAGATGAATTGTGCATTGGAACGGAGATCCAGAAGTTGTTGAGTGTTCCTTGCTGTATGGACTAACTTCGCCTAGTAGAAAATTTTTCTTGAATCTTTCTAGATTTGCTTCTATAGGTGGCTGAAGTTGGCATCCCAGACCAAAATACAGCTGTGAAACTGCAAAATTTTGGTGAAAATTGTCATTTTTTAAGTAGTGTAATTTTCACACCCGAAGTCAGAAGGGAGCATGTGGATAGGAATTGGAAATCTTATCCAGCAGGGAACAGTGGTGCATCAACAGAGTTTGAATGAGGTTTTCACATATCATAGATATTTAGAGCAGAAAAGTGGCAGTGGTTGTTTTGACAAAAAACAATTGTTGTCAATATGGACAATACCTAGAATTGCAAGCCTGGAAAGTAGCAAGTTGGAATATTATGCACGAGTATATGTATTGAATTGATGCTTGGTGATAAAATCATATCTAATGATTCCTTGTGTGTTTTCTAGAGGCCATGAAATCAGACCAGCTATGATGTGGAAGAGGAATTCCATGCTATAATGAGGGATTGGAAAGGGAGAATTCCTTAACCCCTGTCTTGCTAATTGTATTTATATTTTATGAGCTTGATGTATAGAAAATTGATGGCATGGGAATGCTAAAATACAAGAGAATAGAGGGATGGCATGAATATGCATTGGCTGGCATATTAATAAACATTGCACGATGCATGAGCAGATGTTTGTGCACACATACAATATTACATATTGGTAAAAGTAGTGAGGTTTTACATATGCAATGAATTATTAATGGTAAATATTGTGATTGATAATCACTACTGGCAATGGTATTGGTTGTAGGACCAAAGACAATAGAAGCATGGCTAAAGATGTTGATGAAGTTGTTGCATGTGACCAACAACCTTATGAAGAAAAGGTTGGGGTAGCAAATCCATGATCAAGAGGTTGGTGGAAAAATTATGTAATCCTCTATAAAAGACCAACCGATCAGGTAACATCAAAAGTGTAAACGGGATCCATATAGGTAATGGTTCAATTATAATGATTGCATATGTGCTAAAAGGGGATTGGGTAAGAATCCATTGAACCATATTTAGTAATCATAAAATGGTATGCATTTAGGGTTGAAATGCATTCATGTGAATGCCATATTGCCATAGTATGGTGGAGTATGGAGTGGTGAAGGAAAGAGGTCTCATACCATGTGACTATTTAGAAATTTAGACTGCATTCATATTAAATATATCATGCCATGTGTATGTTGGTTATGAGCTTAATAACCAAAACAAGTGAGGATTGGTGGTCTTGATTATGGTAATGAATCCTATATGAGATAGTCATGGTTAGGCCATAATATGTTTGAATGCATAGTATTCATGAATCAATATAAGGTAGCATTGAATGGATATGCATTAAGAGATTTTACAAATCTTGTAGTTATGCATTGAGTGGATGCATATGAAAAGTTTGAGTAAATGTTGTAAATGTGCATGCATAAGTGTGGGTGCACATGTTTTCATGCATTGCATGAATGCATAGGGATAGTGCGTGTGTTATTGCAAACTAAATAATGAATTGATGATAATTATAGGATCATTTTATGGTCTGTTATGAATGCAAAATAGTAAGTGCATGAAGAGGGAAGTCATGATCGATGGGCTACCGAAATGCTCCCTGGAAGGGAAAAGTTGTATAAATGATATGACTGTGAAATAATGAGTATCTAAAGTTTCATTTAAATTGCATAAATTATGTGAATGTACCTTGCAATTTTAGTATGATAATGATTCACAAGAAGTAAATGAGTTTTGGTGATATTGATATGTTAACAACTGGAAGTGTTTGAATTCTAGAGCGTTACAATTCTGAAAAATGCTTCAGTGACTGTTGCAACAATGAAATATTATATGCATAGAAACTTACAAAGTGTTTGGCTGATTGAAGTTTCAGATTTCAGGTAGATTGTTCTGGGCATGGTAAGGTGGGTAAGTCCATGATGAAGGCTAGAATCTACCATGTAAAAGAGCCAAACCTCATGCGAAGGATCTCATGGTTGTGAAAATAGTTTATGTGCAGAACAAATTGTCAATTTGGACTTGTAGATTTCAGATTTGAGAATTTGTTGATAATTGCTAATCATCGTTGGCTTGCATAGAATTGTGTCAGGAGGACGTGTTGTAAGTGGATATTCATGTTATTCTAGCAAGCATAAAATCCTAAAGGGAAGAGTGGTGCCACTTACAAGAGACAAACAATATGAGGATAGCCTCATGAATAAACAAATTGATTTCTGCAGTAAACAGAATTGCAAATTCATATTGAATTTAATTATTAGTGCCATTGATTGGTTATGAAACAATCAAATTTGAATTTTATTGTTAAAATGTTGCTGAATGTTTGGCTATTTAATAAGTGTGCCAGGAAGACACATTGTAGTAAGGCCATGAGAGAGGGCCTGCAAAAGCCAACTTCATGGGAAGGATCCCATATCTTGGAAATGGGTTTCAGGTGAAACGCCATTGGATATTTTGATAATGTCCCATCTGCACTGCATGATTGGTAAACAATATGACTGAGATGGTAAATATTATGTCAGTAAGACATATGAGGGTTATGTAACATCAAAACGAGTTGGGATGGAAAACCGAGGGATTGTCAACTCAGAGAAGGAGCCCCATTCCTCATTAATGAAGAAAGACTACATTTGAAAATGGATAAGTGTTCTGTGACTCTAGCTAAGAATATGCATGCCTAATTGTTAGATTCAATATGCAAAGCATGTTTTGATTTTATTTCCATTATGGAAGACTACTTGAGTATGAGTGGGGCCTACATGTCTCACATCAGAAAGGGGTGCACACTTCCCTGATGTCGGGTCATGATAGGGTTTTCAATATTGACTACACCGTAGGGAGTGGATGCATTCTTGGTGTTTCAATACTTGATAGTGAATGATATGAATTATTGTCACCTACCCAAATTTCTGAGAATTATTATTTTATTTGCAAAATACTTTATGTTAAATTTAAATTACAAAGTTTTGTAATTATGATCAGTTTTGATCATGGATGAGTGTAATTACTGAATATTATTATTTAAATAAATTAATTAGGAGACACACACGCAAGAGGACTGTTGAATGAGTGTTCACTGACCCACTAGGAGGAATGGAAGTTGTTGAAAGGTATGGGACAGATGGAAGCAATTGCATCACACCACTAGCTATTGGTTATGGGACAACAACCCCTAAAAATACGGCATTATCCCCCAGGTGGAGGGAGTGAGCAGGCAGCTCATTTAATGACCCAGTAACAACTAAAAAGGCATAGGCATCCTATAAAGGAAAATTCGAATTGAGCAAGAAGCTCTTAATCAATATTTCTGCATAATATTTTTCTCATGTGCATCAGGTGATCACTGAGAGATTTGAATAGGGAGGTTAGTGGTGACTGAAATCTTAAGTCTGCATATTGTTGAGAAGAAACAGAGTTGTTGATGCAAGTCTATTGGACTGCTACCTATTGAAGATTCAGAAGTTAATTGCTACAACAAGAAGAAGTCCTAATTACTGATTTTCTTTCTCCTGGTGGTTCAGTGAACAGGCTCGAGGGTCCTAAGGTAGTTCTAGACTGTTTTCAGGAATTGGTTGGGTGGAATAGTCTTCTTGGGTTGTTTGTTTCCCTATAGATTTATCCAGGTTCTACAAATTTTCTACTTTACTTCAGCTAGAAATTTTGTTCTATATAGTTAGTATTTTATGTTTTTTGTTTCAGAAAGGAATTTAATTCTAGATTTAATTACAGTCTGAAAGTTCAAATTTAAATGATGAATTGGAATTGATAAACCAATATCTATATTTTTCCCCATGTTGTTTGTTCATTGTACTCTAGTATAGATACACAAATTAAAGATAGATTAAAAGATAGGTAAATTTCCATTTTGAATTCGATAGATAAATAGAGTAATTCATATGTTTATTGTTTCCTTTCCTATAGTTAAATAATAGTAGGAAGTTCTGTATAATATTGAATATAGATATATTATACATGTTCTCTTTAACTATGTGAAAAGTAAACAATGTTTAATTTTATGTATAGTTGTATGGAGTTATTCTTATCATTACTGTACATAGATAATAGATAGAAATCATATATTTTATATATCATATTTTGGTGGCATTATAACAACATAGCAGCAAATAAATGATTATGATCATCATATCAAAACTGTATCAATAGTCATCAAACAGTATTTTCTCAGTGCACATTTTCATACTGTTATCGTTTCTTACTATCACTATTTTCCTTTAGTTTTATAGCTTATACAAATATTAGAATTATTACAAACAATTATTTGCTATCATATCATTTCATTCCTTAGATAGACGAACTGTAAGTTTCGATTTTCTAATCTGAGTTCATTTTTCAACCCTATCTACAAGTGTCTTTCCATTCTATCGTTCTTACATTTTGGAGTAAAAACAATCAATACTACTACGAATCGAAATCCAAGTTTGGTTTTCATAAAATCAATTTAGGGTTTGACCCTGGTTTCATTTCATTCTTTCTAAACGAAAAAGAAAAACCATTGCAACTTTTCGTACTCTACTTTACCATCTACACAGACAATGAAGCAAAGCCAAAGTTCTGTTGAGAATACATTCATTATCTTTTACAAACAAAACACAAATTAGGTTATAGATTGTTCGTTACACTATCAATGAATTAATACCATTGGATCACTATTCATTTCAGTGCTAGCAGTTGAGATAAGTTTTCACAAAATCCTAAAGTTTAAACCAAAATCATGCTGTCGATTTTACAGCATCAAATCATATCATATAGACCTTCTACATAGAGTTAAATATCAAAAGTTTTCTTTTCTAAGAAGGAAAAGATCGTGTTTACATTAGTTAAGCCTCGACTCTATCTTTTTAAAACAACCTAACTTAAAACAAAAAGCCATGATTCATAGTTCTTAAACCTTTACACAGTCCCAGCTTCAAGAAATGAATTCGTTCTGTTCAAAAAGAGAATTACATGTTTTTTCCAAAATGAAACATATAGGGTTCATACCCAGGTTCGTTTTGAAAACAAGTTCTTGAATCCTCAGTATCAACGAGTTTTTACATTGCCAAATCGGTGGACATAAGTATCACACAATCAACGAGAGTCGCAACTTTAAACAACTTTGATTTTTAACATTGTTTCGAAAGTCTTCAAATAATAACCATGATGGGTCATGGCAGGACCAGCTACACACCCTTGAAACTTCTTCAACCACAGTCAAATCACCTACGAGGGTTTTTGGAAAGACCCGAATCTTACCTGAAAGAAAGCTTGCCAACTTTCGAAACCCTTGCTCAATTCCCTGCTTTATCACCTGCAACTGACATAAAAACGATGGCTTAGAATTAGTTGATTGATATCTCTTCAAAACTGAAAGATGAAAACACATTGATTGAATTATTATTTGTTACATGAAAACTTACATTACTGTAAGTACTAAAGCTTTCCACTTTAACTATCTACAGGATGTTTCCACGCTGAAGATGAGACATGAAACCCTTAGTCTTTTTACAACAGGCGTATCTTTTACTCAAACCAAAATGACAAGTTCCATAGAATTTCTATTACTCTAACATCTTGGCAAACTCACTCAATTCACAACGAAGAATTTGGAAACAACAACGCTTTAACAACTCAAACCAGAGGAACGGTCTCTTTTGACAATGCCATAGCCATGGCTTAAAACCTACAACTCTGAAAACTATCTATGGGATTTGAAGTCGAGATTTCCTGCCATTTTGCTAACCCTAGAAAAATTTGGCAGCCTGTCGGCCACATACCGAAACAATAGAGGTAATAAACCACTTTTCAATTTCTTAAGCCAACTCAACGACAACAGCTAGGGTTACAAATCTATGGCTCAGACTCCATGCCATCAATGATCATCATGTTGCCAGCGAGTTAACTTTGGGACAAGCAACAATGGCATTTAATACCATTGTACAGGATAGGCTCGGTAATGCCACCTTGGAAAATAGAGAACCAATCAAACAAACTAGTTTCGAAGACGTTCCAAACATTTAAACTATTACATAGTGGCAACTGCTCAAATAACTATATCCAGCTTTTATTACGTAAATAGTTGGAGATCCTTGTCAGCAAGGGTGTCTACTCAAGCCTTTATTGCAGGCCCAATTCACAACCAGCAACGATGATTTCGTATCAGTGGTGGAATCATTAACCTGTCCACCACAATAAATGACTGTCAGTATTCATACTCCAACAACGAGTTTTCAAACATCACCTTATAACTTTATAACATCATAGATTTTGGTAAGTCGAATTCCCAAGTTTCGTATGGGATTTAAGTTATAACTCATATCATATGTTATGGTGTTGGTAGAATCATGACGATGCATGGATTCATATAGTATCAAGTCTAAGTTACCTACTAGACTCATATAGTATAGCAAGTTTCAAGTTATATTCTTCCAAAGGTAGGCTTTATAATATTTAAATACTTAATTTATGATTTTTGTAATGGATGATAGGGTGACTATAGCCATAAGTGGCATAGTTCTTATTCACTTGTAATTAATACTTTATTTTGATACTCTTTATAATCTTAACAAGCTTATAAGCCATCACATCTAACTCATAGAATCACGATAGTATAGATTATACTTGAGAAGGCTTTAATATTATATTTGCAAATTGGTTGTATTAACATAAATTCTTTTATCATAGTTATAGATAGTCTAATTGGTAGATATTCAATGAACTCATTGATATTTTGATCATATTTTAGATAACTGAATGATAAATGTATTCTCTCATTTCAAACATTTTAATTATTTATGCGATACATTGTTACTTCAACCTTGGAAAGACGAAGATAATGACAAGACCAGTTATAACCACGACTAGGAACACAACAACAAAACATTTAGCAGGATCATGTATATAGATGACTCTATTTTAAACATTATGGAACCATAAGCCATACATCCGGAAGTCATTAATCCTATCGATGAATTTCATACCTGTGTACTTGTTGAGTCGCAACTGATTTCCTAACATTTTATTTAAATTTTGACGTTGAATTGAATTACACTCGTACTGTTAGACTATGTAGCCATGAAACTTCTTACTTGTCGTCTACACATTAGAACATTCAATTTTCTTTAGCGTTGCAACTAAGTAAGCTCCATGGTACCTCGTAGGATACCCTTATGCAGCAAAGTCAAACTATCAGTATCATCGCAAAAGAAAAAGTGTCGCATCTTTTATCCCAACCTGTTTATTTCATTGTCATCATAATCATGTTACTAGTTATGGATTAACAACTGTCATTATCTTATTGTTGTTAAAACAGAAAATAAAGAAAGCTTAGTACTAAAAACTATACAACTAATGCTTTCATAATCTCAATATTTAATTCCACAATTATAATTATCATAATTATTGTTGTTATCAAAAATTTTAAATTTTTATGAAAATATGGGATGTTACAATTATGGTTACAATTTTAGAGCAACAATGCTAATGAGTTTGCCTATACTACTTGTGCTGACAGCTTAAACATATGCAATTTGGTGTTACACACTAAAGAAGCAAAGTAAAAGGTTGTTGTGAGGCATTGTGGTGGAAGTGTTGATGTGTATGAAGGGATGTCGTGGAGGTTGTGCGGATTTTGAGGAAGGGTTTTTATATGCCTAATAAATCGAGTCGGTGTATTGGTTTGGAATTTTTTACTTGGATGATTGTGAAGGTGTTGATGAAAGGGCTGTTATATGCCTATGGCTCCATAGTTGATCCTTGACCTAGAAATGGTCGTGGTGAATTTTCCTTCACCACGAAGGTGTACTAGTTGGACATTAATTATTTGATGTTGTGGAGTAGCTTGCGTGCTGGCCGAACATCCAAGTCCATATGCGATCCCAAGGCTTGCAAAGCAAAGAAGGACCCTGTGGACCAGAGAGGAACGCACAATACAGATAAGTATTTGGTTATATTGCAGCTTCTTTCTTATGAATATACTTGTGTATATGATTTGGTTATGATTTCCTAAACTCTTTTTTTTTTAGATAAACCCTATAAAAATAAACTAAACATGTGAATTGATTCAATGTTTGAGTGTAGGTATTGTTGGAAGCAAGGACTATGAAGGAATCCTAGGGATGCATGTGGACATGTGACCATCCTAAAGAGCTCAGCATGAGCAGTAATGAAAGATGGTGCTAGTGGGACTATGTGGGTCCTAGCAGCCAAGAGTTGTAGACAAACCATGTGGAGGGACTCCATGGTTGAGAGGTTTGGAATAGACCATGGACACTAAGTGTCATAGCCAAGATGGGCAGGTCAAGCATCCACGTTGAAGTGAAAGAGGCTAGGAACATGAAAACCACAGTGGTGGTGTGGGTTCCAGAATGGAACAAGATTAAGAGGATAAAAATCTTACTGCTCTCTCTTTCCTTTTTTATTGATGCATTTATAAAAAGAGAAAATGGTTTGATACATGTCATGACTTGAAATGATTGTGTTAATTGCTTGAAATAACTGTGAATGTTGAATTAATGAATTTCTTGTGAATGGATGAACATGAAGGAATTCATGTGTATGTTGGGAAAGCATGGAAAGTGTGAAAGTCTTATGGGTAAATCATGGACTACATATGTCAATGGGGCAATGAATTGACTGATCTTAATGTTTATATTATGCTTGGCCTAACATAAATTGCAATGATGTATTTCACAGGCGAGAAATTGAAGCGACTAGTTGTAGCGGATATAAGCAAGTGTTGCTAGTAAGAAAAGCGTGGTCAGCTGTGTACATTTCCATGGCAACAAACCAAAAACTAATGGATTTGGATGAAACTCTTCTTCAAACAATTGCCAAGACCAAAGAGAATCTTGGAGAACTGATCAAGCTACAAAAGTAGCAGAATGAGATGAACCATAAGGTTTTGTAGGACTCTGTTTGTCTGCATAGATAAGTAAAAATAATTCTAGAAACAATCAACAGAGGAAAGGACAGGATCAATGCGGATACATTCATCCAATCAGTCCACTAAGAAACGTTCCAGGTGGGAAGACTCAAAGTAAATTGAGTAGGAAAAGATAAAGTAGCCAGTGAAATGTTGGAAATGTGGAGGGAATCATTGCCTCCGCAACTGCCCAACAAAGGAACATCAAGAGGGTAGCAGTCATAAAGCTTTCAGAATTGTGGATGAGATGGAAGGTTAGAACCAAGAGGAGCAGTTTGTGGAAGCCAAAGGACTTGGTCCTGTAAGTTCAAAGTAAAGGATAGAATGTAGGGCAGATCTGCAAAATTTTTGAAAATTTTGGATGTGTAAACGGTATATGTATTCCTAAGTATTGGAACACCGAGGGCGGTGTTATTCTAAGGGGGAGGTGATTGTAATACCCCATTTTGACCCTTAAGATATATTAGCTTTTAATGTAAATATTGTATACATGTGATATATGTTTTTCTAGTGTGGAGCTCAAGGCCAAGGCCCCGCTAGTGGATGCTCAAATTTTATTTAAAATTCACGTATTAAATATTATGTTATCCATGTGCTATTTAGCCATGGAACATTGTAAAAATGTTGTAAATAAACATCATGCAATAAAATATCAAAACTGGCTATGGAATCAACTAATGAGAAGGGGCCATGTGTATCCACTATGGAGTGGTGAGGGGGCTATGGGATTGAACCATAGGCTTCCAAATGTCATTTTGAGAACCCATTTGACTTTCCTTGCTGACATTTATTTCAGTTGTAAGGAAGTTGTTGAGAAATCAGTCCATGGCTTCAATGGAGCATGGGAAACCTAGAAATTCGTATGGTAGAGTATGGGCTCTGTTTTCTTGTACCACAAGTCACCCTAACTCTTGGGAATAGGTTCTTCCTCATTCTTATTCCATTTTTGAACATCCCAACTTTAGTTTTCTTCCATTACACATGCCCAGCAGTGAGGAAAACCAGAAATAGTAACTGTGAAAAAACCCATGTTGTGAAGAGCCATCAATGACCAAAATTTGGTATCGACAGTGAAATCCAATGGGAGATCCATATATATGAACCTTGGAGAAAAATTGAGAGTATTAGATACCCCAAAATCCATTGGAAAGCCCAGTTTTTATAGCCCAGAAATCCAATTACGGGGTTGAGTTATTTTGGTAACCGAATTGTGTAAACCGAAGTGTGAATGTTTGAACAGAGGATTGGATTGCTTGAATTTAGCTGGAGATGTCTATATCTCTGTGGTTGAGATCACTGGATTAGCATCCTCCTCATTTGTCCCTTGCATGCTTGATAAACCCAACTGTGCATTGGCTTAGCATGACTATGTGTGTGAGATCATGGTTGTCAGTGAGCCTATCTAGTTCCTCGTTAGTCGATACACATTCCAGCTCGGGGGTGGTCTCTCGGCTAAAAGAATACAGGCTGGATAGAGACCTATGGTTGGGTGGAACGTTTCTCTCACATAGCCAGTTGTTGGACAGTTTCATCATAAAGATAAGTATTCTCTGTGGTTTAAATTATGGTCATTCTATGCTCTGTAATGAATGTTTATTATTCATGTTAATGAAATGATTATCTTAATATGGTTGATATGAAGATTGTGCATAGCATGTGGATGGGATTGATTATTGTATGATTGTTTCATTATTTTGCTTGGAAGAAATAGGTTGATGTATTCCCTTCTACATGTGTGTTATTATGGTTGTTTATATTGAGTATGATTCTGCACTACATTTGAAGATAAGTATTCTTTGTGGTTTGAGTTATGTTAATTCTGTGCTCTGCAATGTTTTAATTAATGATTGTTGTTTATATGCTGAATGGATGATGAAATTGTGTGTGGATAGTTTTATAGGAAAGTTGTCAATAAAATGCATTCTGTGTACCGCAATGTGTTAATTCTGAATGATAATTGTTCATGTTGATGAAATGAAAGGCATCCTGTTTTATGCAATATGATAATTGATGACTATTATAAGTGGGATGAAATTGTGTATATATATAGTGTTTAATTCCACTATGTTTGTTGAGTATGAATATGTATACATAATTTTTTATTTATCCATGAATTTCTTACTAATGACTGGGGCTGAGATTGTCAAATAAGCCTGGTGTGTTTGGTGATGTTTCCTCCCTTGCATGAGATTGATGGAAGGGGACATGGAAAATGATGAACAAAGCATGCATATATCATCCCCAAGGTAGGAATACCCATGCTCAGTAATAGATGTATAAATCATGGCTTCTAAAAAAGTACATTTCAAATCCATGAATAAAGTGCAAGATCATGGCCACAAAAAATACGCAGTGGATCCATGTCTTAAATAGGATCATAGCCACCAACAAATACAATGTGGATTTATGTCGAAATATACAATTAGGATGATAGATAGCACCAATAAAAGTGCTCAAATGGTCCTCATACATAGTCATTAATGGTGATATAAACTTTGTCGCATCATGGGAGTGGTAACAAGGCTGAGTGATGCAACCCCTAATGTAATATCCTGATTTTGACCCTATTGCATTAAAATTGTAAATGATGTAAATATCGTTATTAACTCATGGTTAGGAGCTCAAGGTCAATGCCCCGCCATCGATTTAGTGTTTTATGTATCGACAATTAAAAATAAATGCATATGGTTCTTGTGCTGGACATGCACAATGTAAATTAAGATATCATGTAAATATTAATTTTAATGAAATACCCACAACTAGCTATGCAATGAAACAAAGAGATGGGGGGCATGATTTCTATAAGGAATAGGGAGGGAAATTATTCAAATCCTTGAGCCAATAGTGTTAAGCCAAATTTCATGAGAAAAGCCATAAACTACCAACTACCCATTTTGACTTATGCACCCAATCATTTAATTCTTCCAAGAGTTGGTTGAGGTAGTTAATGCCTTGGGAATGAAGAGGTATGGCAACCAATTTCATGCATGGGCAAGCCATGAACCTGGGAATTTGTATTTTTGCTACTTGGGCAAGAAAACACCCACAAAATAGTGCCCAAAGCCATCTTTCACCCATGGACTTTGCTCTCGCATGCAATGTGAACTAGCTGGGCTTTTCCCATCACATTTTCATCATTTTCCTGCATTTTTTCATGGCTGGGAGCTCATTTTTGTGTTACACAGTGGCTGGGAGAGGAGGACCACGATTTGGGGTTGTTATGGAGGTCATTTTTTCCCTAGAATGTCCATGGACGTTTTTCTAAAAATGGATTTGGCTTCCCAGGGTTGTTTGCTCATTTTTCCATTTCATTTTTGGTTTCCCATGTTTTTTTTGAAATTGATAGAAACCCCATTTTGGGCATCCCACTGTAAAAACACTTTTCTACATGCCCAGCACTTGTGATTTTGCTGTTATGTGCATCCCTGTTTTGGTTTGAACCTGTGAGCAAGAAATTTTGGAGTGGAAGTGGAAAAAATTAGCTTGATAAACCTAGTGAGGGGAGTAACCTCTCAGAAAGATCAAAAGGGTTGGCTACTCTTCTATGCACACCTTGGACAACACTAGAATGGAAGGTATGGCCTGAGGTACTGCATATTGGTGAAGGGGATACTTCCTTGAGTGGGGTGCGTAGGAATTGTGGGTGCCAAGCTGGATAGATCTTGTAGAGGTATCCATAGCTCGGTGGTTGAGCTCAACATTTTATCAGTTCTTCCTTTCCATTGCCTAACATCCTGATAAACCCAACTGTGGATTGACCTGGCTGATTTTGGTGTATTTTGGCTATCTGTGAGTCTGTTGTTCCCTTTTTCCTTGTAGAAATCATGCCCAGCTCGGAGGTGGTAATTGTGCTGAGAGATTGATGAGCACAATCGGCCTATGGTTCGGTGGAACGTTGCAGTTGCATAGCTAGTTGCTCAGGACTACTTTGTTTTAAGATAAGTACTCTCTTGTGTTAAATTCTGCAATGTATTTATTTAATGACTATCATGAAAAAGTTGAATGTATGTTAGATGTGTAGATGTTTTTAATTCCGTTGTGTTTAATTACTATATGCATATGTATATGTCTTTTATTATCAATGGGTTTTGCTTAATGGATATGGGGCTAGATGCCCAATTTTAGTGCCATGTTCTCTTCCTGGATCGGTTTGATGGGAGGGGACTTGACACCTAAACCCAAGTTCTTCATCTCAAACATTGATGGTGTGATTTGACGACATGTGAATATATGTGTTGAGGTCGAACATGTGAGAATCTATTTGATTACCGTTCAATGACGTTTACTATTAACAGATGTGAGAGAAACAACCGATGATGATAATCGATCCCAAGACACCTAGTACATTCTAGTGAGTGTGAATAGATGAGTTGAGGTTGAACACTCATAGAATCACTCAATTAGGAGTCAATGGTGTTTTACTCTGCCTTGAATGCACGTAACACATACCACTAATGACTCCAAACTCCAAGGTACTATGGTTTCTAGATTCACTTCCTAGATAATGACTTGGATTCAATAGGAAGGAACCCATTGAATGAGGGCCTTAACATATCCCGCATCAATCAACATGAAAAAAACATTAAGAGATGTGATAAAGCTATAAAATGTCTCCAGGTATAACAAACAGACATAGGGATGGCTAACACACAAGGTCAACAAGGCTATAGAATGGTTGACTTAGGTTGAAACACCCTTGAACATATAGCATGACGACTATGTGACTAGGAAACATAGAATCAAGAACACCAGATAGACCATAGTGCAACAATGTAGGAGGCATCAAAGCACCCTCCATAGTGTTTGGAAGAGTAGCCAAATGGAGGAGTATTGTGACTCAAGAAAATGGTAAGGATATTAGGCATGCTGATAGCCCAAATGTAAGAAAAAGACGCAAACAGGTGCCATGTTCGAGGGTGACATATTGGACAGTTGCCACTTCTCAAAATATACAATTTAGTCTCCCCCCCAAATTTTCTCTTTTTCAATTACCTTTTTCATTTTTTAACAAGCTCGAACAAGAGATAAAAGTATATTGATAAATCTTCTCCGTAAGAGTTTAACGAGCTCGAAGAAGTAAAATCAAAGTCTTATTCATTTTTAATGAGATTGAATAAAGGATAGAATAATGCTCGATATGATACCATCCCATGGATTTTTTTCGAGCCTGTGTTAGTTAATGCTCCCCAGTGTTTTCAATTTTAAGGAGTCTGAAAAACTTAAAGAAAAATCCATATGCACCTTTTTCATGGAAGTTTAATGAGCCTAGAAAAGAAAACATCAATCTTCCTAATATTTTTAATGAGATTGAAGAAGAGATGGAATATTGCTCGTAACTGTAATTTGTACATGGAAGTTTAACGAGCATAGACATGTCAACTTGGGTCCATATTTATTTTTTAAGGATCTCAAAGAAAAGAGAAAAATGCTTCAGAAGGTGCATTTTTCATTTAGTTTTAATGAACCTGAAAAAGGATAAAAGGATACTCGATGGGAGAGAATGAGCGGTATGAGGTTCCCTTATGCATGAAACTAAGTGGGTGATACATGGAACAAGTATTGAAGTATGAAAAAAAGGGGGACCACTCACATCAGCAGTTCTCTCCCTCGGTAGGAGTGTGAAATATGAAGTGAAGCAAGGCATTATGTTAATGAGTACGATGTTGATAGCATAAGCATAATGGTCCAAGAAAACAATCGAAAACATGAAATAAGAGACCAAGCAAACATGACCATATGAGCAATACAAATATGGGAACCCCATGGGATGTCCACAATAATAATGATGAGAGGAAAATGATGCTCAATCATATGGGATTCATGGACTATTGGGGCTCTTGGACCTTCCATAATAGTAGCATGGGAACCAAATAATGATATAGGTGCTACTTTAGGATACTCATGTGGGGAATTCACTACCACAAGTTATGACATATATGTAAATGGAATTGATAAGGTTGCAAATCGACGGGACCAACCCCGTGGAATAATCAAGGGAATAATGATGGATATATAAAATGCAGTGTGCAAGGGTAATAATCCTATCCTTATATGCCATTGGTAGAAATTACATACCATAAGGGGATGTCGCCAATAAAAAGGTCCGAATGTGCCCCTATCTTGCATGAAACATGTCAAAAAACCTTGAAAATTGATTAAAAGCCATAAATAAATATAAGAAATTTCCATACAAATAGAAAAATCTTGAATTATACTAGTTTCCAATGTGAACATGGATATTTTGAAACTCCCTTACTCTGGGTGAAAAAAGTTGTATAAAGGCCAAAAATAGAGTCATTGTGTCATTTTACCTTGGTAAATGTGGATATCTTGTTGGAGACCTCTCTTACCAAATATTTACAGGGAAATTGCAGTATATCTAGGGCATCATTCCATATTTTGTTACTTCCAAGTAATAGATAAAGCCCTACTCTTTTCATTTCATCCATTTTTTATGTAGATATGCTTAGATTTGAGTTGTAGGAGTCTTCCTTAATATGGGAAAATTGGCCCTTGCCCCCCCTAAGGAGAAAATAGGGAAGTGGAGGGAATCAATAACCCTCTACTGGGATCAAGGGGGCGATGTGAATATTCCTCCTTTCCATGCTAAGGAGGTGATGGGCACATCTCTTGAAAAAAATACTAGAAGTAGCAAAAATGAAGCATTTTTGGCCAAACTGATGACATGGGTCATTTTCTATGCAGGGAAACATGTTGGAATGGAAGGAGAGGGAGCATGAAGATAATGATGCTAATGCACTTCAGGATGACGAGAGCTTAGAAGTGTTGAAAAATGTGGTCTTTTGAAATTTTGTATGATTGAAGCCATGAGACAGTAGGTACCATTGCTAGAGAAGCTAGTATCCATATGGGATAATGATGCAAAATATTTCAAGGTGGGAAGTGAAATCCTCACAATAGAAGTGGAAGATCTATACTTCTTGACAGATCTCTCAAGGAGAGGTTCCCCTATATCATTAGTAGGGCCACAGGCCGTCGGTGAGAATATAGACAAGTTCATCATGAGATATTGCTACCTAGGGGCTAGGAAGACAAGTAGTAAGATCCCCATAAAAGATGTGCTTACTCTCCCACTCTACATTGTATTGGTCACTATCACTCAAGTAGTATGGATTACATGTTTTCATTTGGAATCAAAGAGCCAGATGCAATATGCCATAGAGTGCATTAACTTGACCGTCTTCAATTGGTGTGAAGGGATGCTTGTGAACCTTAAATATCAACTGAAAAACTGTAACGTAGGTAAAAAGAAACAATTTTGGTATGGTTCCATCCTCATGTCATTCTTATTAGAGAATATCCCGATTATGAGACCTCAAGAGGAAGTTTCCCCCTCGGCACCATCAGAGTTGCATATGAAGTAGTGCACTGACTTGATGACATGATTAGGTGGATGTCCTCAAGTATTTTCATTTGGGCCTATATTTTTTAGATGGTGGGACCAATAAATAATAGTGATCAATGATTGTCCATATGTAGGGTGGAATTTCAGGATGATGAGGATATGGTGCTTCCTGAGGGGGAGATGTAGGGTGACCTCAGTAAGAAAAAACAACTTCACGTGTGTTTTCAATGAGATGTAGGATCCCACATTTTGGTTTTTTGTTGTTGTGTGCATATTTAAATGTTTTTCCTAGATGCACGATGACTAACCAATGGGTAATGTAATGACATAGATGTGGGATCATTATTTCCACAAAGGATGTCACCCCTAGTGAGGCGCAAAGGAGACACGAGAGCTTCCTTTGGTGACACTACAGAGAGTGAAACACAACTTCAACTAGTGCAGTCGAACTTAGAGGGGTTGAACATGGGGGTGCCACCATGCAGATAGATGATAATCCTAAGCACCTCTAGAATCACACTATTGGAGTATTTCATTTGGGGCCCTACTGCATCATGTAGTAGGAGTAGTAGTTTGTTACCATGAGTACCATGCTACTTGTGATTAGAACATGGCCTTGAGCCAAATTTTGTAATAGAGAAATATGTATGCGGCTAGTAAAGTGTCATTTATAGGTTTATGAATCCTATTTTGGATACTTGCATCTATTTTTGGGATGTAACTGCACTCTTTGATACACACACACACACACACACACACACATATATATAGATAGATAGATATAGATATATATATGTTGGTTTTATGTGTGAATGGGTTCAAATGTGATGAATGCTTTGATGTAACTATGTACATAGATGTAAAAATGCTTAATGAGATAGATGCCAATCTAACACATAGTTGGACAATGAATTATGTAACGTGTTAAATTCTCTTGGAATATGTTGATAAGTAATGTAATCAAATGATTGTTCCAAAAGATGTACCTGAAAATATTTTCAAAAAATGAGAATGGCATAGTGACCTTTCAACTATGCAACAACTAAATGAAATTCCAATCTAACCACTAAGTTGCGACTACCCAAAGTATAAGCATGGGATAAGAGTTTAATGATGGTGCTATACTCAGCAACATTATTAGTGGTGGGGCCTAAGTTGATGCCCAAAAAACTCAGAAGTTCATCCATGGGTGAAAAGAGAACACAAGTAGTAGATGCTATGTTCCGTGTACCATGAATGGAACCATCAACAAACCCTATATAAGGTTGGGAAGAGGTTGACATATGAAAATCAAGCACAGAGCATGATCAAAACATAAAATAAGGAAAATGATGCACTCAAAGAAATCAAAATAACACCACACCAAAACTATAATACATTATGTACAAATCATCATGCATGTGCAATACTTGTGCATAGTACTTCTTAAAGTAGTGCCTATTGAGAATCTTCACCAAGGGGTTTCCCTCATAATCCACTAACTCATAAGCACCTTTTTTAAGCACACGTGTAACTATGTAGGGGTCATGCCACACTGGTTAGAAAATGCCTACCCCCAACTTATCATTGTCCTGATCATAGACCAAAACTAAGTCACATTTGGGAAAAACATGGGGTCGAATGGTTGTCATATTGGGATTTGACTTGTTTTTTATGAGTTTGATTAAACAAAAAAAAATCACGACATTCTTCATTGAGATGCTATAAATACAAAAACCATTCTTACTCAATAGAGGTATTGGGTAGGAGTTCGATGGATAATCTCCCATTCAATGTGAAGGCCTTCTTCTAGACCATAAACTAATTGGAAAGGGGTAAATCCAGTCCCAATTTTAACGAAGTACGATAATCCCATAATGCAAAAAAAAAAAAAAGGTGCAATTTGGATTTATGCACCCCCACCATTTGTTGGATCCTAGTTTTAAAGACAAGATTGATGACCTCAACTTGACCATTTTATTGGGGATAGAAGGGGCTTGATTTATCATGAAAAAATCCCAAAATACATCTTGATTGAATCATCATCTTGTTACAAAAATGAGATCCATGATTAGTGACAATGGTTTGTGGCACATCGAACCTTACAAGAATGTGATTAAACATGAACAATGCAATGGTTTCACCGTCATTTGAAAAGGTTAGCAAAGCCTATTCCCATTTAGTGAAATAATCCACAACCATAATGATGTACCCATGAACATTAACATATGTAGGATAAAATTCCATAAAATCAATCCCCCATTTGGCAAAGGGACCAACGACAACAACTGGGTGTAAGGGAGCAGAGTAAGCATCCATTTTCTGAGTAACAACTTGACAAGGGTGGAATTTTTGGACAACACTAATACAATATTTGAATATAGTGGCCAAAAATATCTTGCACATAATATTTTTTGAGTAGTTTCCATGCCAGAAAGATGACCATCAAATGCCCCCACATGAAAAACATTCAAAACTCACATGGCTTCCTCATGGGTGAGACATCATCATAAAACTAGAAAAACCTTCGGTAATTGTTGGTGCAAAGTGGGAAAACCCAAGGTTGGACACTAAATTACAAACCAAAACCATTATATATTGACCATTTCGATATCATCTAGAAGCAGATAAATTCTCACCCAAGGAATCTATGGGGACTGCAAGAGCCAAGTTTTTGCAGTGATGAAGAGAAGGGAGGAATATTAACTAACCATTCACTCATCCTCATAACATGTGTTCAAAAACAAATAATACATTTATATAATTGGATATTTCATTCACAAAAATAGATCACATGTTCATATCAACAGATAACACATTCATATCAATAAACATAAAATAGAGTAAAACATATGTGCGCAGTAAACAGAGCATTCATCATATCAGAACCCATAGCCATTTCATCCACAACATGCTCACTTATTTATTATCATCCAATTTGTTTTGTACAAAACAAGCACACTGCACTCTTACATCAAATCTATGTCTCTAATTCACAAAATAACCCATCTATGCTCTCATTCCTATAAGACTTTTACAATAGATTGAATCCAAAAGAAACATCCAAAATTACATCTCGAATTCTCCCCCATTTACATATTTATACGTTTCAAAATGGGTATTTAGCACAATTAATGGACCAAACTGTCTAATGGATTCTAACTAACTTCTCTCTTTTGCATGCGCTCATCCCTTAACCAAATTTTCATGTAGTCCACTCCCTGCATGCAGCTCCCAAAATTGGTCCTGAAACCCTGGCCCCATGGGCCCCCAACACTTACCTATGGCTTATCCCGAGCCACTCAATCCTACTTCTATGCTATCTTTAATAACATCTCGATGAACTTGTAAAGAGTTTCCTTCAGAGTTGTAACTGTCTCCTTTTCCCTTGATTCTTGTTCCAAAATTCCTTCTATCATTTGCATTGTAATAGAGGTTTTCAACTTTTCTCCATTGTCTTGTACTACTTGATTCACTACTCCTTGTACAGTAGAAAGTTTTTATGTCACTCAAAAGTATTCCTCGTATAGTGGCTCAATATTCAACATGATATCCTTCTATTCAAATCTAATATGATTTACCTCCATATACTGCTATCTATTCTCAACCATTGCATCCATTTGTTCTTTTGGTGGTAGAGTACTCATCATTTCTTTGAGATTTTGCATATTCGCGTTCGCAAACCGTAACCTTTGTTCTATTTCTTGCAGTTTTGCTTCCTCCACTAATTGAGTCCACGCGTGTGTGCTTTATTTATACAACTTGGCACATTCTACATCCAACTACCTTATACTTTTGACTGATTTCATCGATGCCTTCTCCATTTGTTCCCTTTGATCTGGTGGAGTACTCGGCAAGGTGCATTATTCTAGATACACTATCTTTGCATGGAATCCTTGAATGGATTTTATTATCTTCATCATTTTTTCTTCTACAGGGGTTTCTACTTGTACTTGTACTTCCAGGATGTTGTTTCATACCTCCTCCACTTCCCTTTTCAATCTCTTGTTTCTCTGCGTAGGCTCTTCTCTTTCATGATGTATCTTACTATATTCTTCTTACAATGCTTCCTTGCCTACAATGGCTTTGGACCACTCCTTGGAATTTGAATCTTCATGCAATTAAATCTCATGTGCAACACTTGTCTGCAAGATATGAAGCACATTTATGGGTAATTGCGATAAAACTAAATCAATGGAACTTACCGCTTGTGTGCTCTCCTGCACTTTTGTCTTGGGGAAATCTAAAGCTCTTGCTGATATATTTAAACCTCGATGTGTTATTGATGTTGATGACGGGTGAGAATCTATATTCCTTTGATTTGTGCTATATATTTTTTCTTCTTATATCCTTCCTGGTGTGATTCTTATTTCATCCAAAATTTGGTGTAGTGAAGCTAACTGTTCCTGTATCTTTGCATGCATTTCATCCTGCTTCTTTACAGCTTGTTGCAATTCTTCTTCTGTGACTTCCTTCACCTAATCGCCAGTCTTCTCTAAGTCATATTTAGTCAATTCCTAAATAACTTGTTCCTCTATTTCTTTCATCTTCTTTTGTTTTTGTGAAAATCCCACCTTGTCATGCTCCTTTTTCTTTTCTCCCGTGCTTGGTTCTATTTGTTGCATGGTGTCACCTGCACCATTCCTTTGTTCTCCTTGTTTCTCTATTTGTTGTGTTTGCACCTGTGTCTCTTTCGGTACTAGAATTTCCACTCTGCATCCTAATCATTCACAATAATATTGACTCATTTCTTTGTTAGTTTGAAGTGTGTTGACAACCATTATTCTTCTAGATCCCTCTTTGCTTCAATGTACATGTGATGCATCACCACCTTAAATCTCACAATTCCTTTATACGCTTCAATGATTAGAGGTTGAATGCACAATATCTTCTCAATAATATGTCGGATTGTCTCGTTATAGATGTAGAATGTGATATGGTTGTACATCTATCTATTCTTGTGCATAGTATGCCACAATCTACCATAATGTGCTTTCAAATATCGTTTATGTGCACTATCCATGAACTGTGTATCCTTTTGGCTCCCTCCATGCAATAAATGCAATCAAAATTAAAATCCATTCACAGTGAAACTTTGTACCTTTTTCCTGCGCTTCTTTGCAGTCAGCTAAGAACTCATTGACCAAAAATGTTTCCCAATTCATTTTCACTCATTCTATGCACTTTTGTACTGCTACTATCACTCCTACTGGAACCTAGTCTTTGCTAAATTCCCTTAGTAGTTTTCAATCCAAATATTGCATCACAAACCTTACCGTATCATCGTTTATACTGGTGACATCCAATCCGTGATGTCCTCTGTGTGTCATATGTGTCCTTCATTCTTTCTACCAGTTATTTTTCTTGTTTCATATCCCTGAACAACAATTTTGTGTCTTCCCATTATGTTGGTAATCCAATGATATACACAATAAGTTGGGTATCAATTGATACTAACCTATCCAACCATATAAACCCTTTGTGAAGACAACGCAATAGAAATTGGACACAATTGTTGATCTCTAGACATTTTTCGAATTGTGTAATTTATAATAAGTTCAAGATGCATGTTCACTGCAATCCCATCACCCACTATTATGGCTCGAACATCATTGCGAGTGAGTCTAGGATGGTTCTTCTGATGCATAGATACTTCTCCCCCGCTAGATCTAGAAACTTATTTTTCTCTGTAATGTCATGATCTGCATACCAAAGATTACCTACTTCGCCCAACATATCTCCCTCGACAAGGACCTCGCATGAGATCATTGGTGTCACCAAGTCATACTTTGGCACCTTGGCTAGGTTGATTGGATTTGTTAATGGATTACTTGGTGGCACATATTCCCTTGTAAATATTTCTTGTCTTGAACTTGATGCTTATGTTCTTAGGGTTTCTTCCTATACTGGTATTGATTTTTTTTTAGTGTGTGATTTCTTTGTCTATGAGACGAATTCAACTTCCTTCAGTGGATCTATGCCTCTGCAACTTAGATCTAGAACTCGGCTCTGCAAATTAACTTTTTTACACTCTAGTCTTGAATGTCCAAAGAAATATGCCCTTTTCTCACTGCTTCTCGTCTTATTTATATCATATTTGTAGCTATATCATTCCTCTATATTCCCTAGCATGCATTCAATGCTTTCCCTGATCCTATGGATCTTGGTATGCATTTGGTCTAGGATTTCCAATATTTCAAAATCTTGTTTTTGATTCTTTTATTTATGACGCTGTGTTTTCGTCGTCTCACCGTCATGTTTGCTCTTTAATGCTTCTATTTGTCTATTGCATAGGTCTTCATCTTGTCTTTCTTTGTGCATTGTTTGATTCTCCTTCATGTGTGGCTTCTTCTTGATCTCAAGCTTCTTCTCTCCTTCTGTGACATTTTTTCTTTTTGATATCATCACCATATCCGTGTGTTTCTTTCTTTTGATATTTATTACCATCTTTATTCTCCTTATCTTTTGTTTTTACTCCCTCTCTCTCTTTTTAGATTACTCATGATACTGAGTAGAAGGATGATTTTCCCTATACAGTTGTAGCCAACCGCTATTGAAAAATCCTTCCACGATTTCCCCATTCAGTTTTCCCAACTAAAAAACACCTAGGTCCATAAAAAATTCTACTACATACAGACCCAACCAATGCATTTGGAACTTGACTGGGTGTTTCCTAAACTTACTTTCATAGAGAAAAACTAGATCTCCTATTTGAAATTTCTTATGTTTAATACGTTTGTCATGCCATTCCTTTTCATGCGCTTTATGAACATGCTTATGAAATCCTACAATGAAACTTTCTTCGCCCAATTCCACTAGCGTTGATAGTCTTTCCTCTACTGTGCAATAATCTATGAGCTCTGCCAATGCAACAATGCATAGACTTGGCACAATGAGCTCGATGGGAATGACTTCCTCTTGACCATTCACTAGTCAGAATGGTGTGTCTTGTTAACTTCTTACATGTTTTATGGTATTCCCATAATACTGCACCAATCCTCAATTCTTAGTCATCTCAATTTACATTGCTTATCTTTGTCAGTGCAATCTCTAGGATTTTCTTAAATGATTCCACTATTCCATTTTCCTGAGGATGAAATGGTGTGCTATTTTTGTGACTTATCTGAAATTCTCTTATCGAGGCCACAATTTTCTTATTTAGAAAATGGGCCCCATAATCGCTCATAAGGATTCTCAGACATCCAAACCTTGTAACAATGTTCTCAAATAGAAACCGCGCAACTGTCTATGAGATGCAATATCTAATAGGTTCTTCTTTATCATATGGGTTCAAGTAATCGGCCATAGTGATTATAAATATTGCTCCTGAACTTTTTGTTAGTGGGTTGATTGGTCCAATGAGATCAACTTTCCATTTACCAAAAACCTGCAATGTGACTTGCAATGTTAACAACATCTCATCTCTTCTTGATGGCTTCCCAACTCGCTGATGTACACCACATGTCTAGAAGAAATCCTTCACATCCTTATGGAGGGTAGGCCAACAAAGTCCTATGCAAAAAATATTTTGAGGTGTCGCTTTCCTTGCATAGTTTCCTCCCAGAACACCTTTGTGTATCTATGATAGGACCAAAGGTATTTGTTGCTCTAATACACTTCATAACAGAATAACATCTGCACATAACTTATAAAAATTCCCTGCTATAAGCTGGTAATTTGTTGCCTTAACTACTAATGGTTTCTTCTGCGCCATTGTAAATTCAAGTGGGGCTACTCTTGTGCTCAAGAATTGGTAAATATATGCAAAGTAATCATCAACCATCTATACTACAAATAAATGTGCATCTGGTAGGATGTCATCCAAATTTCCTACATCTTATCCCATTACTATGTGTGAAAAATAGTCAAGTCTTGAATTGAATTTTCATAGTTTCACAATCACTTCAAAGTGATACTCCTGAAATAGTAATAGCCATCTACATGTCTTCCCCCACAACACTGGCTTGTTGACTAAATATTGTAGCATAGAATGATCAATTTACATCTTAAAATGTGATCCGAGCAGATAATGCTTAAACTTTTGTAATGCATAACACCATTTCTAGTCCTTCATGCTCCGTCTTAGTGTAATCATGTTCAATAGTTCACAACTTCCTACTAGCAAAGAAAATGGGATGATCCAAATCTCCTTCCCTTGGATGAGCCAAAATTGTGCCAAATACTACCAATGATGCCTCTACATGGACATGGAATCCCTTCTTCCAATCTATAAATACTAAAATTAGCACAGTAACCAGTTTTTGCTTCAAGGTATCCAAACATTGTTGACATTCCTCGTTGCATCGAAACTCAACCTCCTTTTTCAACAAATTTTCTAGTAGGGTCGTAATATATGCATATCCCCTAATAAAGTTCATGTAGTAACTCTTATAACTAAAATTTTCTCGTAGTTGTCGCATTTATGTTGGTGTTGGAAGATCAACAATAACAACACTTTTTGCAGGATCCACCAAGAGTCCTTTTCTACACACCACAAGACCCAACATGATACCAAATGGTGAACATAAAATATGCTTCTTCAAGTTCAAGGAAATCTAGAACTGTTTACATCTTTCCAACATTAAGCGTAGAGTTTCAATATGGTCCTTCAACAAACTAAACATTGTCCAATCATCCGAATATTCTTCTAGGAACTTATTAATAAACTCCTTAAAAGTTGCAACAACCAATCGGGAAAATATTGTTGGCACATTCTTTATTCCAAAAGGCATAACTATATATTGATATCATCCCCATTATGTCGCAAAGGTTTCCTTATACCTATCTTCCTATGCAATCTTGATTTGATGATTCCCAGAGAATCCATCGGTAAATGAGTAAGCTTCTTGTCCTCCTACATTCTTCGTAACTTCATCTGTAAATGGGGTAGGAAACGAATCATGAAAGCAAGCATAATTTAATTTGCAAAAATATAGACAAATTCTTATTCCACCTGTTTTCTTTTCTTGGACCATCATTGGGTTCCATTCTGACTCCTCAACAAGTTCTATTATCCCATCTTCCAACATCCTATTTATTTCTGCTTATATATTAGGATCAATTGGTATGGCCTCTACTTTACTAGCTTGGCATTTAGCTTCAACGGTATCTTCATTTCTATGAGGAACATGCAACAATTAATTAATGAAAATGCACGAGCTAGCAGAAATAACAAAACTCAAAATAAATTTATTGATCGCGGGCCACTTCGAGGGGGAAACCTCCTTTGAGAAATATCAATACAAATAACTTCATGGTGCCTTCATTGAACTCAACACGCACTTATATATTAAGTCTATATGTTAATACTATGGATCAATACCATGGAACATATAATACTATGGGATGACTTACAAAGCATATGTGTCCAATAGTATGGATCAATACCATGGAACAGATAATACTATGGGCTAATACAAACCAAGGATCAATACCATGGAACATATAATACTACGGGATGACTTACAAAGCATATGCTTCCAACAAAAATATACTAACAATGTAAAGAGAAGGGTTGACACAGGTTCCTAACATCCCATCTCCCTTAGAAAAAAATTTGTCCTCAAAGCTTTAGATGTGGAAATTGATGTTGAATTTGAAGAATTGGTTCCCATGTAGCATCCTCTGGTTGCATTCCATTCCATTGAATTAATACCCTTGTGATATATCAAGAGAGAAGATGGGGACTACACCTATTTAGGATGGTATTTGGTTCCAAAAGTATGGATCCTTCATTATCCAGTTCAGGTAAAATAGTTTGTCCTCTGATGTTGGTGCCAAGAAATTTCTTCAGACTAGAGACAAGAAATATTGGATGAATGCAGGAAAAAGGAGGAAGTTCCAATTTATAAGCAACAAAACCAATATTCTGAAGAACCTTATAGGGCCCATAGAACTTTGGAGCGAGCTTATGATGCCCTTTGAGTTTTAGGGAGGATTGCTTGGAAGGCTGTAGATGAATAAAAACCATATCACCTACTTGAAAAGTGCGCTCAGAATGGTGCTGATCAGCTTGTTGTTGCATTCGAATTCTTTCCATGTGAATATTGTCCTGCAAAATGCAAAGAATATGATCGTGGTTTCGAACAACCGAGTCAATTGCATGAACTGGTGAACTGTTGAGGGTGTATGGAAGAAGAAGTGGCGGTTCCTGACCATAGATTGCTTCATGTGGAGTCATTTTAGATGCATTATTGTACCACATGATCCCTTCAATGAAATCCATAGAAATATATGTCCAAATCCGTGTAGGGATCGGAAAGGGTTCGAGAAATCCTAAAAGGAGTGTTGTTTCACCCTTGTTGACTTGTAAAGTATCACATTCAACAACCATCTATTGAATTTTCCTTTTATTTCCCCACCAAAGGAAGTTACACTGTGTCTGGTCATACGTTTTGAGAAATAGATTGCAACCAATTTGGAACAGGCATAGAAATAGCTGAAAGAAAAACTTGCTCATCAAATGTGTGAGAAAGCGCATCCACCACCAGATTGTCCTTACCCTTCTTAGGAGTGATTTCATAGGAATAACCCATGAGTTTACTAACCCATTTCAGTTGTGCTGGGGAGGAGACCCATTGTTCTAGGAAATGTTTTAGACTCTGGTGATCAGTCTTGATGAAGAAATAATTCCCTAATAGGTGTGGTTGCCACTTCTGTACTACGTGAAAAATAGCCATAATTCCTTCTCAGATGTAGAGGTAGCTAAATTATTACCGGAAAGGTCTCTTGAAGGAAACACTCCCATTGGTTCAACGAAGACACCTGCATATCTATACAAAATGTGGTGTAGATCCAAGAGAGTAGTGGAGACTGTTGATGGGTGCATGGGAATGGAATGGGGCTGAGCAATGACACAATGTGAATTCGTCTTAAGGATGTTTTCCAGGCAATGTGAACTGATGATGCAGAGAGACCCTAGTTGTAAGCCCATAAATGTGTCTTTTTCCCATTGACTAAAAACTACATCCAAAGTTTAGCAAAATCCCATAAGATGGGGCCAAGTGCATGTAACCATTGAACGCCCAAAACCACATCACATCTTCCTAAGGACAAGGAAAACATGTTAGAGTGCAGGTTATAATATTCCATGGAGATACACACATTGTGACACTTCCCCTTACAAGGCAAGGTTCCCCCATTGGCAATCATGACTTCAAAGTTGGAGCAAGGATGGACAAAACAATTAGCTTGTTTGGCGATCTGAGAGTCAATGAAGTTATGAGTGCTACCAAAATCAATGAGTATTGTAAGAGGGAGCTTCTTGAAGTAACCTCTGACCCGCATTGTTTGTGGGGTGGTGACTCCAGCTAAAGCATGGAGAGATATCTATGGGTGTTCGTCTGAAGGCGAAGGGTCAACAAGCGGCTCATGAATGTCGACCTGATCATATATTGTATCTGGAGCTTCTTCACCAAGTTCAAAGGCAGGCAACGAATCCACATCCAAGAGATAGAGCTGTTTCTCAACACATCTATGTCCCCGAGTGAATTTCTCATCACAATTATAAGAAATCCTTTTTTCTCTACGTGCCCACATCTCTGCTTCAAAAAAATGCTTGATAGGATTTGGGAGAGGAGCTGGTGTGATGGGAGGTCATTGAGAAACCATATTTCTGAATGGGACAAAAGTGGATTTGGAGTGTTGTTGGGCTGTGATCTTGTCCTCTACCAACTTAGTCAACCCTAGGACTTGCATCATTATGTTGGGATAGAACATTTTAAACTTTGATCGGATTTCATCCTTGAGACCAATGATAAAGAAACTCCTGTAGAATTCATCAGACAATCCTTCTATATGATTGGCCAGTTTCTCAATTTCTGTCGGATACTCTCGCACAGTGCCAATTTTGTGAAGTGTAGTGAGTGCTCCTGTGAAGTCATCAAAAGCACTAGGACCAAATCGTTGCAAAAGGAGTTGGCAAAAATATGTCCATTTTGGCTCGTCATGAGCCTTGATGTAGCAACGGTACCATTGAATGGATTCTTGTTCCAAACGAAGGGATGCAAGTAGAACTTTCTAGACATCAAAAGTATTATGCAGACTGAAATATTGTCGTTCCTAGTATATCCATCCAGTCAGATCATTACCATTGAAGCGAGGAAAATCAAACTTCGGCCCACGAAAATTGCTAGAAGAAGAGAACCCAGTGTGTGTAGAATATTCTGGCTGCCGTTTCTTGTTCATAGCTGAATGCTGAAGATAGAGGCTGATAAATTTTTCGTCCAGATCTTGGAGTTTGGTTTTGAGGGCTGCAAGTTCTTCCTCCATGATTTGTGCTCCTGAGCGGGTGACAACCATAACTATAAGTTTTTTTTTTGTGAATGGGTAGAAAAACACAAACAAAAGCTTATTTAGTAAAGGGAAATTTGGATTTGGTAAAAACTCTTATGGGTAATTGGGGTTTGACTAGGTTTTGGACACTTTCTGATGGATAGGGAAGCAAAAAATGGGGATTTAATAAGCGGGGTGAAAGAATGTGAAAATTGGTCAAAGAGGAACAAAGAAGCAGAAATAGGAAATGAACACTGTAGCAAAATTTGAAGGCGATTGGGTGAAAATCGAAGAAGTTATGAAAAACCCTAAGAATAGACAAATGTGGGATTTCTAGCTTCGGGAAGTGGAATTTGGGATAGGGTCCTGTTGGCCCCCAACAAGTCCCATTAGATTTTTTAAAATCCAAGGGACCCCATGTAAATTTTTATCAATATTTAGCTTTTAGTTTTATTTTATTTTATCTTGCTTGGTTTGATAGGTGATAGGGACCCCTCACCCTCCCTGACTTCAATATCCTCCTCTTCCTCCTTGATTGTAGTCTATCCAAGTATTATATTGTGGTACCCCTCCTTCCTATCCAGGTTCCCCTTAAACTCTATATGCATCCAAGGTGTGTTCTCTTATTAGGTCGAGTGCACGACAATCCTTTTCGTCATGTCCCACAAACTTGCAAAAATTACAAAATAAGTTTTTGGAAGTGCTATGGTACTTCTTCATTAAAGGACAGGTGATTGGGTGATGCCCCCCCATCCTAGATATCTCACACCATAGCCCTCCTTTGACCAAGGGATTCGATGATTATATAACTAAATAATTTTTAAAGTCTAGACACTCGTTCTTATGATGACCTTCCATTCTTCATGTCACACATAATACTTCTTTGTTATTTTCCTTCCCTTTAGCGATCTCCTACAGCTGAATTGTCAATGCTACTAACTGCGACTGAACCTGATCCATCCTTGTGCTAGTATCTCCTATAGGGGATGATTCTATATTCATGGCAAGATATAGTGCGTCAAACTACGATGGAATCTTTCGTTGCATCAATGGTCAAAGTACATGTCTTAACAATCCTACAATGAACAATTCCTTATGTTGTTCATCTAGAATATGGAAGGTCAGTCGATCCATCAATATCTTGAATATATGAATAGAATACCATACATATTCATTCTGCAACTACTTGATCTCTTTCAGTTTCATAATATACTACGAATCAGACTTCATTTTATGGATTTATTTTAATAGATATTTCATGATGTCTTCAAATGTTTTGGGTTGTTTTGTAGGAATGGTGTATTGATACTTCATATACTAGAGTCATGTGTGGTCTTTGAATGTCATTGCTAGCTGCATGATTTTCGTATTATCATATTGGACCTGCTTCATGGTCCATATTTCTTCACATAGAAATAAATGATGTTGAATCTAAATCTTTTGTCCGCGCTCTATGGAAGATAGGCATTCTCAAAGTGGGATCTAGCCCCGCTATTGTGTACTACGTAGTGTTCATTCCTAGTGTTGTTGATTGTTCTTTTATTGTCGTACTATTTCCACTACTATAACTACTTTTACTTCTATCCTTGTTTCGTATACTAACTACAATGTTTTGTGACAAAATTCCAGTTCTTTCCTTAGATCTTGGGGACACACATGGGGTCGTGGGTTCAACACATGAAACAACCTGAGAAAAAGCCTAAGGGTAGCTACTAGGATGCAGTGGATGTTATACTACTGAATTGGGATGAGGGTCCTCTTGCTTCCTTTCTATGTGCAATAGTCCTTCAATCTGAAATACTATGTTGGTGTCTCTCTCCTCAAATTCACTATGTTTCCCTTCTCTATCAACCATAGTCCTCTTCATAATGTACCAAAATATTTTTCCACTATGAAACACTCATATCTCTTCTTCCATTGAAACTTCTTCTTTTCTTGACATTCTCATCCCATCCATGCCATATTTATTCTTTCTTGAAACCCTCCCATACTCTTAGATCATCCCTATTCAACACTCGATCCCCTATGCATGCGAAGGCCATTAACTGCTAGAGTAATAAGATTCCAACCTCATAGCCCCCTTATCACATAGGAACATATTGATCCAAGTAGATAGTGCTTGCAAATATCTTCCACGTGGTCATTTAAGGAATTTCCTTTTAGAAGTACTACATGATTGGGTACAACTTATAACAAACTTGGTAACATAACCCCCTAATACACTATCTAACCAAAAATAAACTATGCACAAGATTTTATTGCTTACTATATTAACTTGTTGAATTTCATGTCCCCACAACAATGAGCATTGGAACAAGTTCCTAACCTAACCAATCCCTTGGGTTGAGGATGCAGTTGCATAACCATAGGGTTAATTTTTGAATTCCTAGGCAATTAATTAATTATACTTTGCAATAAATGATAAGGCTCCACTTGGGCGCATAGGAGGAAGCAAAGAGAAAAGATGCCAAAGCTAATAAAATAAGAAAGGTGGAAAAAGCTCATCAAAAGCAGTACAAAGCATAAAGAACGAAAAATCAGAAAACCAGGAAAGATTAGGAAAGAAGGAAAGTTCATTAAATTAGGAAAGTCAAGATAATCCAGAAAAAGAAGGAAAATCAAAGGCGGAAAGTGGAAAAGCAAGGAAAAGCAGACAAAGAAGAAAAGAAGGAAATCAAAGCAAAAAGGAAAGCAAGAAGGAAACCTAGCTTTCCTCATCCACTCAAGGAAGGTGCACTAGTTGGTTAAATTTCTCCACAAGTCACACTCTCTCCATAAATAACCCAGTGCTCACCACATTCACATTTTTTTTGCAGTTTGAAGAATTCTATGTGTTATAGGTCCAATCTGAACTTCTCCATCCTTGATCACATTATGCTGTCGATCACACAAAAGGACAACATGAATTCAAGAGCTAGATTGCCTTGGATGATGTATGGACTGAACCTACCCTCTTCAGCTGGGAATTTCCCTAATTTACCTGATCTTTTGACATGTGCACTACTATGTGGGTAGAAGACTAGCGCACATCTGCTAGTATGCCCTGCTTTTCTCAAGGGAAACTAGCGCACACCTTGGAAAAGTTGTTGGCGCTTATTGCAAAACACTAAAGTTGTGTAATGTGCGCTACTATGCCTTAAGGAAACTCACGCACATCTTAAGATGTAGTAAAAAATATATTAATTTGATGAATTGGGATTAGTTGAAGTTGGTTCTGCAACTTCCCCAACCTCCCAATTTAACCACCTCTCGATTGCAACTACCTACCTTGTCCCATAAATACAAGGAGGATCCATGAGAGAGTGACCTAGAAGAAAGGCTTAAAGCACTGTTATGCCGGAGGAAAGTCCCAAGTCATTGTGAAGAGCAAGAGCCTAGGACTCGGTTGCAGAAACATCTCAACACGTCAGGTATATTGTATTGATTTCATGTTTCTTTGACAATAAAAAGGTCGAAATACCCTTCCTGTCCCAAATCAGATATCTATTGGATTGCATGTCTATTTGGCTTAATGCTTGATTATATTTGATGTTAATTTGCTTTATAATTTCATCAAATATTCTATGCTCAAGATAAGCTGAGGAAGGTATCCTTTGTATTGCAGGTTCATCAAGAGGGAGATCAAGTGAAAGCTAGGACCAGCCGTCGGTTAAAGGTATGTATTTTGATATTCTGATCTTTGTCATTTGTAAGAACTAGTTGTAATGCAAATAATGTATTTACCTGTCAACCCCGTTCAGTTGGTAGTGCCCATCTCCTCACTATAAGGTAGAAATCCTGAGCAACGAACTAGCGACTCCACTGGGGAGTAACCACTTAGTTATTCTGCTCTAGGAGACTTAATTTTGGTTTTGTTCTAGCCCCTTTTTCAGTTCTTGATTCTTTGAGAGGTTTTTTAGGTCTGTGTTTACTGTTCCTTGCTGCTTGATTCATGTCAGTTGGCTGTTGCAAAGCCTGTTTCTGTCTTTTTGACACCTATGCACTAATATTCCCTAGTAACAATAGCGCATATCTCTTTATGGGAGTTACTCTTTACACTGCACAGTAGCGCACATATCCAAGTGTGCGCTAGTTTCTACACTGCATAGTGGTGCATTTTCCTATAGTGTCCAGTTTTTGGTTAGGGTTTGATTTTTAGTGGTTTGATTCCACTTCCAGCCTATTGCTTTGCCTTCTTAACTGACCCTTGAGACTTCCATGTCTCTTTCGAGTCTTGTTGGCCTCTCTTGAGTCTTTTTAGCTTGTTTGCTTGCCTGAGCACTCGTTTAAGTGTCTCTACCATTTACTAGCCCTTTTTGAAGTTCGTGCACTATTCTCTTTTTGACATAGCTGCATACCTTCACCCTAGTTGCTGTTGCAATCATACATACTTGCGTTTTGAATGTTCGTTGTCTGTTGCAACGTTTAGCATGATTTCACCTTGTCTTATCCTTTCCATTATGGTTTGACTTCAAAGTTTGAGTCCTTAGGGTTTCTTTCGAAAGGTTGCTTCGTTCATATACTTGTTGATTGTCTTATCAGCTCAGTCCAAGTAAGTCAAGTCTTTATAAGCTTACTTTATGTTGAGTCTGTGTGTTGTTAGAGTCATTCTTGGTTCACTTGCTTACTTTTTACTTGGCTTAGTGTTTTCTTAGGGTTTTGATACTTAGGAGCAACCTGTTTAGGTCTACCTTTCCATCTCAAGTGTCTCTTTTCCCTGGTTCTTTTTCACTTTGTTTCCAAGCCTCAAGTTTTTCCTTTGCAAAAACTTGGTAAGCCAAGTCTTCATCGAGTCTCTTGATTCGTTTTCTTTGAGCCATTTAGATGTTTGTCTTACACGCGCTTTACATTTATATCTTGCTTGCTTTTGTACAAAGTTCTCTTTCTTTTACATTTATCAGAAAAGACAAAAAATTGTTCAAATAGCTTAGTAGTAAGCTCTTGCATTATTTTGAGGTAGCATAGTTTACATTGAAATATTAAAAAGAAAATACAAAAATATTTTGTTTTAAGATTGCTTAGGTTTCAAGTTTTTGAAATAATTATAAATGAAAAAAGAAAATTTTGTGAATTTGAAAGCATCATTTTATAAGTACTTTACTTTCACAACAAACCATTCCACACACCGCACTACAACCCTTGAGTAACAAGTAGCCCTTAAAAAGAAATTATTAATAAAATTTATTAGCAACTTTTTTCTTTTTAGGAATACACAACATCAACTAGCTTAGGCTAGAGTTTCGAGCTTAAATCACCTTAAACTGCTTAGAACTGGCTTCATTACTCAACAATTGTAGTATGACTTTCATTTAGGTAAATCCATCTATATCAAACAGTCCTGGGAAACTCTACTTAAACCAGAGCTAAGCACGAGGCCGTGGGAGATTGGAATTGTTGAGGATATCCCCTCACTTTCCTTTTGACCATAAACTAGAGTTGACTCGCGTACGGGGGTCCTTTCGGACTTCGAGCTTTGTTACCCTGCCCATGCGTTTCGACTAGGCTGACCACTGTCCCCCCAGGTTATTTCGTATTGATGGTAGCCTTAGTAGCAGACCTTTAGGATTCTACATAGGTAGAGTGAGCAGTTATTCCCACTTCACCTCGGACAGATGTGGAAGGTAACCCTCTGGTAGTAATCCCGAGAAAGCGGTTTGGTGATTCAAGTGCTTGCACCCAGTGGAACTCTGAAGGACGCCACGTAACTGACCGTCGATACTCTGTTAGTCTGTTATGGGCCCTGATCATACCAGACTTGCTTCCAAGAGTATTTTCCATCTGTTTGATTGGTTTGATTACTTAGGAAATTTTTTTAGTGGTATGCTGTTTTCCCCTTAGTTGTAGTGGCCACTAGGTTTTTACTTAGTTTTATTTTTTCATAGTTGTAGAGGACCAATATCTTTGTTAGTCTCGGAGGTTGCAAAACCTTCCCCCACTCATAATGGAGCCTCCATCACCACCACGATGTAGGAGAACAAATTCCCGTGGTTCTTTTGAACTTACGGGTGACACAGAGGTTCTTGGAGAACCACAGCCTAGAACACCAGATCGACAATTCCTTGACACTGTCGAGGTTGAGGATCTAACTGCTACATAGTTTAGTACTCCTTTTAACCCTCCTCTTACAGGACCCAATGATCCACTTCTGGTACTTGTTGGTTTCCAACAACTTGAGTTTAGTGCTTACCTTTTTACACCGGGTTATACCATGGTTAACCCAAGAGACGAGCATGGAGTTCCACAAACTCCCACAACTTCTATGAATGGAAGGATTCTTAATCATTCTTTCTCAAACACTTCCCAATCGAGTTCATTGAAAAATGCTTCGGCCTCGACCCCGTCCTTTAGCTTCAATGTTGGCACTTTAGGCATGCCGGGCTCATTAGCATCGACATCAGCCTTAGCCTCCACACCCACTTTTGGAACCATTAATGTACCTCTATCGGGGGTAACCGCAGTGAGTTTCACTCAGTCTTCTGCCATAGAACCATTACAAGGTGTAGCTTAGAACATTGCTTCTTCATCCATGGTCGGATCTATCCCTTCTACATCCATGCCCACCACGGGTACGATGACGACACCATCCACTACTACAACACCAGGTTTCAACCCCTATCCAAGTTATAACATTAAACCTTTGAATATACCTGTAGGGAGTGTCCACTTCTCTCTGTTTGCTGGATGAGGGGGTAATATCATTAACCCACAGTTCGGTGGGGTTAACCCCTAGGCACAATGGATTGCTGCCCAACGTTTTAATCCGCTTACTTTTGGATGGAACAATTTCAATCCTTTCATTTCACAGTACACAAACCAGGCCATGGGTGGTCCCCAATACCAGGTTCCTATTTACCAGATGCCATCGGCTCAACCACATTTACCGTTTCTGGAAACTTTAAACTTGCCAGATCTTTCAAAACTTACGAATGATCTCGTGCATCATGATGTTGCATGGCCATCCATTCCCACCAAATTTCCCTCAGACATACCAAAGTTTGAAGGTAAGACTAGTGAGGACCCTAGTGATCATGTCACAACTTTCCATCTTTGGTGTTCCTCCAAATCACTGAACGACGATTCCATAAGATTGAGGCTCTTCCAAAGAATTTTGACAAGTGTTGCGGCCAAGTGGTATATTGAACTACCTGCGGCTTCCTATAGCACCTTCCAGGATCTTTCCATTGTGTTCTTGAACCACTTTCAACTTCCTGTTCGATACGATGCCGGTAAAAACCTTTTGTCGACCTTTCAGCAAAAAAAGGCCACTCATCTATCTAATCATATTCAGGAGTGGCGAAGGAAAAAGAGGCTCATGAAGGCCAACATCACCCCAGCATTCTTGTTAGAATGGTACCTTAAGTCTCTTCTTCCTTATGTTTCTAAGGAAGTTGCCACTTCAGGGGTGTCTTTTGAGGAGGAGACCATTTTGAGAACTGGGTAGCTCAACTTAGTTTATGCTCAGTCTGAGCTGTTGTACGCGATTATTCCTGATGGGACGAGGTCTAATATAGACCTAGATAAGCCTAAACCTGGACCACATGCCAATGGCATTGTAGGTTTAGTCGATTTTGCAGTGTTTGACGCCCTAATAAAGCAGGTTCACGCCTTGTCAGTCAAACAATATGCTGCAGAAGCAACTTCTGTTGCGTCCTCCCCTTCTATAGCTGAATATGTACAGCAAGTGCAGACAAACCAAAAGGGCTCTCGGCAGCCCAAAAGAAATGGCAAGAAAGGGGAGGGAAACCATCAAAAGCCCAAAGATAGACAAAATGCCGAGGAGGGAAAAAAAGAGAAAAGGAAGGTTAAGTTCCCTTGCAAACTGTGTCAAGAGGATCACCTTACCCACCAATGCCCTCTAATAGAAGAAGCCCAGAAGCTAATCTGTGAGAAGAAACCGACTGTCTTGAAGATCCTTTTCCTCATGGATAGAGTTCAACTTCTAACAACTCTAGTGGTGCGGGAACTATTCGTGTCGCTTCAGATGATCAATCATTCATTAACATGGTTAACTCAAATGCTCTGTTGCAAACTAGAGAAAGAAATTGTACCCCGGATCCGCAGCAGAAGGATGTCCTTGAATCATCTACCCCTTTCCACATAGAGAGAACGGTGGATCCACTGTCGAAGATTCCGAAAGGTGTCTTCAAACGGGTTGTGCACAAACCTAACGTGAGGGCTACTTCCAACTACAATGTAGTGGAGGATTTATCCCAAACCCCTTGTGCCATGTCCACCCTGGAGGTGCTACAAAGTTTCCCATCGCAACACAGTGCTCTTCTGGCATCAATTGGGATTTTTGTGTTAGAAAAACAGGATCGCAGAGCAGTAACAATAAACAGAAATGCAAATATAATCACACACACATTACAAGAGAGACACAGATATATCATGGTTCACCCAACTTGGGCTACGTCCACATTGAAGTTGCCAGTCCTTATTATTATTCCATCCAGCAAAGTGAAGGGATATAACCTACAGCACAACCACTACACTTCCTCTTCACTATCTCATAGTCTCTCTTCACAGATCTCAGAGATCTTTACAATGCATAAAACCTAATACATCAACCCTATCTGTATTAAAATGTCTTTCTTTTATAAGGGAGATACAATGGGAAAATACCACGGGTTACCCAAAACCATGGGCCTGTAAAACAACCCCAAAAATTTCCTTCAGGGGCTTCACCCCTGGACCCCCCAGCCAGAGGGGATGGTCCCCCCTAGAACCTGTGGGGGGGTTCTACCCCCCCACACCCCCCCGCTGGGGTGAGTGTACAGTCCACCTACATATCATATAGTACTGGGGTACAAACATGGCTGAATAATAATAATATCTCTGAATCTGGAGATCAAGCTCCACAACCAACATTTTGATTCGTCCAACATGCTTGCATGCTTTGATATGAAAGATATCAAGTTCCAGTAGTCGTATCATGTCGCTCTCTAGATAGAGGTCGTTCATGGTTCCATGACCATTCGACGAGATTTTGTAGATGAGGGTGCGTCCACATGCGCAATGTCTATTTCTTGCTGGAAATATTTAGGTGAGCCTCAGTTAGCTCCCTCGAACATGATACTCACTGCCTTCGATGGAAGATCCTTCCATACACATGGATTATTACCATCCTTTGATGTCTAACTTGCAGGAAAGTTAGTATCAGTAGAGGCCGAAGTTCTGGATGCCCCACCCAATTACAACTTGTTGTTGGGTAGGAGCTAGACATATGCCATGTAGGCAGTGCCATTAGTTGTCTTTCGGGTCATAATGTTCCCACACAATGGAAAGATCATCACAGTTGATCAACTTTACTTTACCCGGAGGAATAACCAAACTTCATCGGATTCATCTATTCCGTTGATTGATCAGTCTAGTCCAGTCACTGAGAGTTTGGGAGAAGATCTCTACAGGTCATTAATAGGCACTTTTGACCTACCTACTCCCACTTTGTTTATTGGTTCTGAAGAATGTTCATCTCTTGAGACTTCCACGACCCGTTTAACGACAGATCCGTGAATTTTCCTAACTGAATCATAACCAATTGTGCCTGTATCTATTGCAGAGGTAACCCACTTGGATTCACAACAAACTGCAGCATAAGAAATCACGACTCCATTGGTCTCTGCTGAGTCAAATATGGACTTTGCTCCTGTATGGTCAGTAGAATCCACCCACTCTCCCAATTGTTTAGACATGGTTTTTCCTTCTGACGAAACATTCTTGGAAGCCATTATACGCTTGGACTGTTCTCAAGAAAATATGCACCCCAGGTCCTATTTACTTCTCGTTCTGAACTTGATAGAGAGAGGTGAGTTCCCTCTGAGACCCAGTGAGAATGTTGATTGGTCCTCTATCCCTTCCACTTCACAAGCTATTTTTGCTGAAGGGAATAGGACAAGTACAGCAAGAACCATCCTGATCAACATTTCCACTAAACCTGGGGTCACAGAAAATATCTTTATTGGAGAGGACTGTTATCTTGATGAGATCATTCCATACACCAATCTTTTTAATGATTCCCGTGACATCTTTGTTCGGCCTGATGAAGAGGCCCCAGGAATCGATCCTACTTGAAGAAGTACTAATATTAGGAACTCATGTGTTTTCATATATTTTTAGCTGTACATTCTGTAGAGTTAGATTTGTTTACAGTTGTAGTTACGTCTTATGCATCTTTTGCTTTTTTGGTGTTTCAGATGTCAACTGAACACTTTACAGGGTTTGCTGATGGCGCTAGCTGCCACACCCGTTAGTTGGTCACTGCCGCTTGGGTTATTTACTCACCCACTAGTCAAATTATTTACTCACCCACTAGTCAAATTATTTACTCACCCACTAATCAACTAGTGTCTTCGGGAGGGGTTTGTTTAGGTCCCACAATGAACAATGTGGCTGAATACAGTGCAGTCATTGAGCTACTCTGAGATTCTCTGTTTAATGGCATTTCACATTTGGAGGTATGGCTTGACTCGGAGTTAGTTGTTTTTTAGTTATTGGGTGTTTATTAGGTTAGAGATCCTACTTTTCTACATCATTTTATGCACGTTAAGCTACTTTAGAGACAATTTGATTATATCACATATCAACATATTCCAAGGAACTTGAATGCATTAGTTGATTCATTTGCAAACTACATTCTAGATTGGCATTTGAATCATTCACATACATAAGTAATTCATGCATAAAACACAACAACACACATGTAGATAACCGATACTATATATATATCTGATACTGTATCAAAAAATAATATGAGTTTAGATCACAAATATGTCACAGAGTCATGTCATAAGATACAAAATTGGGCTCAATGGCCTCAAAAATATACATAGAATATCCTTATCCTATGGAGAAGGTGGGGCCTCATCTGCCTCCGCTGCCTCTCGGTAGAAAATGACCAGCCTAGCGACTTTCCGTAGCATCCTAATCTAGGTTGGGGGCACACCAACCACATCCTCCTGCATATCAATTGGCATCCACTCAATCTGATATGTAGGAATATCATGAGTCAATCGACTCATCTTCCTCTCTATGGTCCCCAGCATGGCATCAACTGCACCCACTTTCACTGGTCTCACGGAAGTATATGGGTGTCCTTCAG
This sequence comes from Larix kaempferi, assembly GCA_027924585.1. Lineage (NCBI taxonomy): Eukaryota > Viridiplantae > Streptophyta > Pinopsida > Pinales > Pinaceae > Larix > Larix kaempferi. The sequence continues at coordinate 5,139,418 of BSBM01000792.1, forward strand.
GGCGCACTGGTTCAACATCTGCATTTGACACTTTGTTTCAGTACTTTGAACTCATCATAAAAATCATATATGCAAAAATTGAAAAAATTAAATAATTTTTCAAAAAGCATAAACATACCTATCTCTCCCCAGGCTTCACCTGAAGGAAGGATCAGCTCAGGATCACCACAGAAGTTCATGCCAGCATATGGAAACTGCTCAAATGCTAGCACCTGTCTCTCCCACTAGCCCCAGAAGTCATCCTCATGATAGCAAAAGTTGCTCTCACCTCCACCTTGACGGAGAAATATTTCACCCCAATGAGCCAGCCTTGGCTCATGAGGGTTAACTGGGGACAAAGGCATGCCCAAACTGATAGCAGGCACTCTCGAAGCAGAAGAAAGTGCAAAGTATGCTCTCGTATCCAAAATTCTTCATCCTCCCAGTCTTACATCCCTAGAGTTGAAGTTTCATGTTTTCCAAAAGACTAGTACACCAGTCATATACATGACCCTGCAAGCATTCAATACCAATATGCATATAGTGTCTCGAGGAAAAATGTTGTGTAGCACTCCCTCCCATCCGATTCAGTATACTCACAATAACTTTGAGAGGGAGGCTGACAATGGTCGAGATGAGCACTTGACTACCGGATTTTTCTGTTCCTGGTATGGTGTAAGTATTCACATATTCTTGCATAGATAAGGCACCCACATTGCGTGAGGACCCCTTCAGATTCACTTCACCTCCCATTCGAGAGAGAGCCGTGATAAAATAAATGTCCTCCATGGTGAGTTCTAAGGTTTCTCCCTGGATATTAAATACCATGGCATCTACATCCTAATACTGAACAAGCCTTTGAAGCAAGCGGTTTTGTGCCCTCATGTTAACGGTTCTATAGTATTTCAACAACCCACACCTTCAGAGCATATGAAGAGTCCCTGGATCTTGCAAATCTATCCAATCCATATCCTCATGCTCTCTTTCTCTCCAAACAAGTATCATCCTGCCAAGAAAAGGTCAAATTTTAGCCCTCAACATTTTTTACCTCATCTTCAGGGGTGTGCACTACTGTTGAATCTACACAGGCACGCTTGAGCGCTACTTTCCTTGAAGGAAACTAGCGCACACTACCAGTATGCCCTACTTTCCTTCATACACAACAGCGCACATGTAAAATACGATTTGTACATTGCTAGAAAATGACTTTTAACCATAAAAATTGACAAAAAATGCGTTAAATTGCAAGTATTGGCAGAAATAACTTACTTGGTGGAGGCAGAAGGTCGATTGATTCTCCAGTTTGATCGCAATGAGTGGAAGAAGATCAAGGGTTTGCTCCAAAATTGCCCTACAAATTTCCAAAATGATATTTGAGTTTTCAATTTGAAACTAATTATACTTTAAATTTTTACCCACTTTTTTCAAAAGTGTATAGTTTCAAGTTGTGCAGAAAATGTTCTATTTAATCACTCATACTACGACACTTTGAAGAGGTAAATTTAACCTAATTTTTCACTAGTATCAAACCGAAAATGACTTATTTTCTTATTGAGAGATCATATAGGTATTATATCATTATTATATTATTGAGAAGGTTTGTCGATCATTACTAATGCGATTGTTGAGATCCTATTTCTTGGCAAGTTATGAACATACGATCCTAGAAATTGTCTTTTAAGTCGTTTTAAGCTCTTGTTTTGACTATGAATAACTAAACAAGATTGTCGAGCAAACTTGGCCTCTTCAAGCTCGTTAAAGGAATTGAAGGTCCATCCTCTTAGGTATAAGTTTAACCCTTTTTCATATCTTTGCGGATTAATTACGAAAAAGGAATACTCTAGTCATCTGTGGCTAGAAGAGTTCTCCTCTCATTGTTTTATACTTTTTTGGGGGAGGGGACTAAATTTACAAAAAAGGACTTTTGGAGCCTTTTTTAAGGTTTTCAGGCTCTCGAAACATGAAAACACCAAGCGAGCACTCACCTACTCGATCTCGATGTGAAATCCCCGAGAGGGTAAATAGAGGATTGTTTAAGTTTTTCAGACTCTATAAACAGGAAAACACCGGTGAGCATTAACCTACTTGGGCTTGATATTAAAATCCACGAGTAGGTGTATGGAGTTATTGTTTAAGTTTTTTAGAATCCTTAAAATTGAAAACACCGGCGAGCAAGAACAGATCTCGGCTCAATATTAAAATCCAAAGATCAATACTATAGAGTATTCTTCTATTTTCTTCTTCGAACTCTGTAAACAATGAAGAAGGTACTGTGTCTTCCTCCCATGCTCTCGTTAAACTCTTTACATGGTTGGACCTATTGAGTTTTCTTTTCTTCTTGGACTCATTAAAAAAATAAGAAGGATATTCTTTTATAAAAAAGAATAAGGGATAAGAAGGGTATATCACATCTTTTTTAGTTTCAAAGGCAGTTATGTCAGTCATGTCCTTGAACACAGTACCTACTTGAGTCTTTCATGTTAGTTGGGTTTTAGTTTCTGGCCTTAGGGTGAACCTGATCTCCGAGTTTTTACTCCCCCGGTTGGTTATTCTTCCAACCATATGGAGGGTATGTTATGTCTCCTACATTGAATATTTATATCATTTCCCCGCATGTTGAAAACTGCCTAAGTCACTTTGTGACGTGCTCACTGTTCAAGGATACAGCCTATGTTGGCCATTCTGCAGTTTACCTTGATTTCATGTGTTGGCCATCCTCGTGTCAGTTTGTTTCATCTTGTTATTTGTCCTACTCCACATCAGCTCATACCTGTGATTGTTCCTCGTGTTGGATGTTGGAGGATGCATTAAGGCCTCCCTTCCAGTGGACTTCTTCCCATCGACATCAGCTCATCATGCTCTGGGAACGAAGTTTAGAGTTTCGTTTAGTACCTTGGGGATTGCAGTCATCAGTGGAAGTTTCCCTCGCTGTTGAATAAATGGGAATACATCAATGTCTCTTATTCGACAGGTTCCTCAAGTGTTCGTCTTCAAGTCCTCTTATTCACACTTGTTGGATCGTACTAGGTACCTTGGACCCCATTATCATTAATGTTGGAAGTCCTCGCATTTGTTAACGATATACATCAATGACCGGTAATCAAACGATACCCCCCATGTTTGACTTTAGCTCATTTATTCACATGGTTAGGGTTTGTACCTTGGTTTGTTTTGGATGAAGACCATGGGATTATGATAGCATCACCTTATTTATGTTATCCCCCAAGTTGCACAAGACTGAGCCTCACTCATTTTGGCTCTTCATGAGACATAGATCCAGCTTATTGTTATGGCTATGATCTCTCTTTTGACATGGATCCACGCTTGTATTTCAGTGGCCATGCTCTATATATACATCTCCTAGTTATGTATCTGATATCATGTTACACATCTATATGATGTCAAGATTATAATTGCTCGCTAAACTTGATTGTTGTTTCAGGTGTTTTTTATGACTCGGTTCTGCAGTTTCTTGCTCCTCCTCTGACTTGGACTTATAATGTATTTCGGCCATCATTTACCTCTGACCTCACACATTAGGGGGCATTTGTTATAGGTCCAATCTGTACTTCTCCCTCCATGATCACATTATGTTGTTGATCACACAAAAGGACAACATGGATTGAAGAGCTAGATTGCCTTGGATGATGTATGGACTGAACCTACCCTCTTCAACTAGAAATTTCCCCAATTTACCTGATATTTTGACATGTGCGCTACTATGTGGGAAGAAGACTAGTGCACATCTGCTAGTATGCCCTGCTTTGCTCAAGGGAAACTAACGCACACCTTGGAAAAGTTGTTGGTGCTTGTTGTAAAACACTAAAGTTGTGTCTTGTGCTCTACTATGCCTTGACGAAACTCGCGCACATCTTAAGATGTAATAAAAAATATATTAATTTGATGAATTGGGATTAGTTGAAGTTGGTTCTGCAACTTCCCCAACCTCCCAATTCAACCACGTCTCGATTGCAACTGCCTACCTTGTCCCATAAATACAAGGAGGATCCATGAGAGAGGGACCTAGAAGAAAGGATTAAAGCACTGTTATGCTGGAGGAAAGTCCCAAGTCATTTTGAAGATTAGGAGCCCAGGACTCGGTTGCAGAAACATCTTGACACGTTAGGTATATTGTATTGATTTCATGTTTCTTTGAAAATAAAAAGGTTGAAATACCCTTCCTGTCCCAAATCAGATATTTATTGGATTGCATGTCTATTTGGCTTAATGCTTGATTATATTTGATGTTAAATTGCTTTATAATTTCATCATATATTATATGCTCAAGATGCACCAAGGAAGGTATCCTTTGTATTGCAGGTTCATCAAGCAGGAGATCAAGCAGGAGATCAAGTGAAAGCTAGGACCAGCCATCGGTTAAAGGTATGTCTTTCGAAATTCCAATCTTTGTCATTGGTAAGAACTAGTTGTAATGAAAATAATGTATTTACCTATCAACCCTGCCCAATTGGTAGTGTCCATCTCCTCACTATAAGGTAGAAATCCTAAACAACACTATGAGAGCATTGTTTTCCTCAAAGACTTGGGAGGTGTGCCCCTAGTCGAGGTTGGGAGATGTGCCCTAGCTTCATGTGAGAGGATGATGGAATTCAGCCATTATCACTGATATTATTTTCAGGTCCTGTAGCTGAACTAATCTCAGTTCGAATTTCATAAAGCTTCTTCAAGTCTGTGGTTCAAATCTTAGAACCATTCATTGATTTATAGTATTGTAATGTTCAGTAGGAATGGAGAGAATTTTTTGTAATGATATGAGGATCCGATTGGCCCACATATGATGTATTAACAATGAATTTAGTCCTCTGATATTATTCATCTTGAATAAAATTACAGAACTCATATTTCTCTACCCTTCCTAGATTTAGCTAGAATTTGACTAGTTTCTAGTTTGCAAGTAATAAATGCATGAGAACATATCCAAATGAAGTAATTATTGTTTTTGTATATCAACAGGATACCAAACATAACATCCCATGTTTCAGTTCATGAATTTGTGAGCCTTTAAATCCTGTTTGGAAATCTTGAATTCACCCTAGTTGAGCTATCTTGGAAGGAAATTTTATGTGTGTTTATGTGAGACTTGATTAGATCTCTTTGAAAATTTATGGAATGTTTTTTTTTATTTTTAATGAATATTATTAATTTATAGTTAAACTTTGTAAGCTCAGAAACAAGGCATCCCCATCCTCTAGTTAAATATATCTCCCATACTATTATGCATATGCTGAGTGGACCAGAAGCGTTCGAGTAAATTGCAACTTGATGATCCTGAAACATCAATGGCCTCATTACTTTTTGCAAAGGTATCATACCACATCAGAACCTTCCACCCTTCCATATCCACTGTTCTTTCCCATCCCCAATAATTCTAGCTTTCGTAGCCATTGTTTTAATTAAATTTGAGAAGAAATTAGTTTTTGTATCACTGACATAAGTTGGTACATTACAGTGGTATCAGAGCATGGTCCTCTGAACCCGCTCTTAATTTGATTCTATGAGTCCAAGGAGATATTCGGATTCCAAGAAGAAAATTACTTTTTTAGAAGGAGAAGAGGAAGAGGAGATCAATTCCACTTAAGGAAAATTACAAGAAGAATCAGGTATCTCTCATGATGAGGATAAGGAAGAGTTCAAACTCTTTTCTCAAAGCATGATGAAAGGCTTGCAAGACATCTCTCTCAATATTTTTCAATCAGGAAAGGAATCCAGAGAGTTATTAGATCAATAGCTGGGACGAAAGGTACAAAAAGGGAGTAGCAATGGCACCCCAAATGGCGAGAAGAAGAGCAGTGGTGCCCATATTTTCTTAAAAATTGGGCCTCACAATCTCCCTGGTGAATTCAATATGGAGACTCCATCTTACTCAAGGCCTACTATGCCTAATTTTACTGAATAACAAAGAGAAGAACCTGAGGGTCAAAATGGAGATCTTGCTTCATGGGAGGACAAGTACATTGAGTACCTTACATTGAAAGAAGAATGCATAAGTGCTCTACCATTCAAAGACTTCTGTGATCTACAATTCAATTCCAACCGAAGAGGAGGATTCATAATGCAAAATCATAATTTTGAAGTCAGAAATGTAATTGGTAATATTTCTTTACCCTATTTCGATGGTTCTATAAAATGCACTGCTAACGCTTGGATTCAGAAACTTGACACATATTTTCAGTTGAATCCTATGGCTGGAAGAGATTCCATCAAGATGGCTACTCTACACTTAGATGGAAAAGCAAATGATTGGTGGTTTCATGGCCTAAAGACTCTTGGGCGTGACCAAGTAACCACATATGATTATTTCACAAGAAGGTTGGATCAAAGGTTGGAAATAAGGGATCCTGATATCACCTTCAGGGAAGTAGCACATGTAAAACAAACTAGAACTCCAGAAGCCTACATCTCTGAGTTCCAAAAATTAGTTGTGATGGTCTCTAAAATTTTAGAAGATGGGCTGATTTTATTGTTCATTGAAGGGTTGTCAGAACCTTTGAAAGGCTTGGTGAAATCCTACAGACTTGACACCTTGCAAGATGCACTAAGTCGAACCAAAGGCTTGCAAGACTCTCTTCCAAGGACCAGATTTCCACCAAGGAATGTTGGTCCTACTCAGTTCAAGAACCAAAGTCCACCCATGAAGATTCCTTCTGGAAATTTCATAAAGGATAACTATGCTAAGGATCGAGATGAGTTGAGAAGAAGGAAGTTGTGCTTCACTTGTCAAGAGCCATGGGTTCCTAGGCATAGATGTGCCAAAGGAAAGGCACACTACATTGAGGTTTACTTAGAGAGAGAAGATGAGGAGATAGAAGAAGAGGCCCCAATAGATGCAAAAGTGGCCTATGACACTGCAGAAGAAGAACCTACTCCAGAGGTGAGCAATATTAAAGTACTCTCAAGAGTGCCTCGCTACCATACACTCAGATTCAAAGGAGTGGTTCAAGGACAATCATTCATTGTGTTAGTGGATGTAGGAGCAACACACAGATTCATTGATTCAACTTTGGTTGAAAGAAGGAAGTTGCACACTGAAAAATTTGGAGGCTTCACTGTTATTATTCTAGGTAATCATCCTATGAACTGTTGTAGATGGATTCCTAAATTGCTGATTTGTATAGGAGAAGATACCGCTACATATAGTTTTTATGTTGTTGATGTGGCTGATACTAACTTGGTTTTGGGAGTCCAATGGAAACACTCCATTGGTAAGAATTAAGTATATTACCAAGGCCCTTAAATGACATTCAAAGGAAAGAATGGTAAAGAGATAGTGTTGAAGGGAATCAACACTTATCCCAAACAAGTGGTAAGTGCACACAGTATGAGGTCCATTCTAGGGCATAGACACATTTAGTGGGTTGTTGAATTCCTAATCACCAGTAAGGGCAACTCATTCGAAGTATCTCATTTCCCTAAATACATTCAAAAGCTGCTCCAAAAGCATAAGAAGGTATTTTGGGACCTTCCTCACGGTAGGCTTCCAGATAGAGGAGTGGAGCATAGGATTGAGTTGGAGATAGGAATTTCACCTATCAAGGTGCATCCCTACAAGAACCCAAAGATATTTAAGGATGAAATAGAGTTAACCATTAAGGAGCTGCTTGACTTGGGGTTCATTAGGCTGAGTTCAATTCCTTTTGCCTCATCAGTAGTTCTTGTAAAGAAGAAAGATGGAACCATGAGAATGTGCATAGATTACCGAGCTCTTAATAAGAAGACTATCAAGAATAGATATCCTATTCCAAGGATAGATGAACTTATGGATGAGCTCCATGGGGCCAATTATTTTTCTAAGATTGACCTTAAATCTGGCTACCATCAAATCAGCATGAGAGAAGAAGACATACAGAAGACAGCCTTTCGGTGCCACCATGGGCACTTTGAGTTTTTGGTTATGCATTTTGGCCTAAAAAATGCACCCACAACTTTTCAATATTGCATGAATAGAGTGTTTACAAAAAATCTTTGTAAGTTTGTACTTGTCTTCTTTGATTATAATTTAATCTATAGTAGGAATTGGGAAGAGCATTTTGATCAGTTGGATATTGTACTATCAATCTTGGCAGATCAATGTTTTTAAGCAAAGCTAACCAAGTGTGAGTTTGGAATGATTGATATTTTGTATCTTGGTCATGTTATTGGTCAAGATGGAGTTAAAGTTCACATGGGAAAGATCCAAGCCATTCTAGATTGGCCTAGTCCTAAAAATCTCATTGAACTAAGAGGGTTCATTGGGATATGTACCTACTACCAAAAGTTTGTCAAAGGATTTTCCAAGTTGACATATCCTTTGATAGATCTCACTAAGAAAGGAGCCTTCCATTGGACAAAAGAATTTGAACAAGTGTTCAACACGATGAAAGAGGTAATGAGCAGTTGTCATGTTCTTGCACTTCCATATTTTTCTCAACCTTTTGGTCTTGAGTGTGATGCTTCAGGGAATGGGATTGGAGCACTATTGATGCAAAATAAGCATCATTTGTCCTTTGAGAGAATAAAATTGCAGCCACGTGAAAGGTTTTATTGATTTTATGACAAAGAGATGCTAGCCATCATGAATGCGTTAGTCAAGTTCAGACAATATTTGGTGGGAGGTAAGTTTATCATCAAAACTGACCAAAACAATTTGAGGCACTTCTTAACCCAAAATGAGCTAAATGATAGGAAACATAAGTGGGTAATCAAGGTCAAAGAATTTGAATTTGATATTAGTATAAGAAGGGTAAGATGAACATTGTGGCTGATGCACTTTCTAGAAAACCCACACTTGCATTGTTCAAATTTCAAAATGATTGGAAAACACAGCTTGGAGTAGAATATACCAAGAATCGGTTTGCTTGTGATTTATTTGATGGATTAATTCATGATGATGCTTATAATATACTTAACGATGTCATTTATTGTATTGATAGGATCTTTATAGTTCTAGAATCCATCCTAAAAAGGAATATTCCTGAAACTACCCATGATTTTCCTCGAGTAGGACATCCGAGGTTTGTGAAGACTTATAAGAAGGTGAGGGAAATGTTCACATTGAAGGGGATGAAGAAGGAAGTGATGTAATATGTCAGGTCAAGTGTGGAATGTCAGAAAAATAAAGTGGAGCACACTCATCCAACAGGTCTCCTTCAACCACTCCCTATCCCAGATAAAAAATGGGAGAGTGTATCAATGGATTTGATCACAGGACTTCCCAAGAGCCAAGGTAAAGACAATATTTTTTTGTGGTTGATAGGTTGACTAAATATGCACATTTTTTTACCATCACCACTAATATTTCATACATACAAGTGGCTGAAATTTTCATCAAATAACTTTTCAAACTTCATGACATACCCAAGTCAATTATCAGTGACAGGGACAGTAAATTTACTAGCAATTTTTTGCAAGAACTGTTCAAATTAGTAGGGACAAGTTTGTACATGATTACTAGCTACCATCCAAAAAATGATGGCCAAACAAAGAGAGTAAACCAGTGGCTGGAAGGGTACCTAAGAAACTATGTCTCTGGCCAATAGAAGTCATGGACCACTTGGCTCCATTTGGGAGAATTTTGTTACAACACCACTTTTCATCTTTCGATTGGTATGTCTCCCTTTAAGGCTATTTATGGATATGATGCACTTACTTTTTCTGATATGATATTTGGTGATTGTAAGACAAAGAAATAAAATGATTGGGTCCAAGAGAGTCAATACATACATAGGACTCTTAAGGACAAGTTGCAGGTAGCACAGAATCGACAAAACGTGCAAGAAGACAAGCATAGAGTTGAGCGAGCTTTCATAGTTGGAGATCTAGTATATTTGAGGTTACAGCCCTATAGGAAATCAACATTGAAGCCCAAAGGGGCTGACAAGTTGCAGCCAAGGTTCTATGGCCCCTATCAAGTCTTGAGAAAGATCGATGAAGTGGCTTATGAGCTAGAGTTACCTCCAGCAAGCCGGATTCACAATGTTTTCCATGTGTCATGTTTGAAGAGAGAAGGAGGGAAGCAAGTCAAAGCTTAACCAGAATTTTCACCATATGATGATGAAGGGAATTTGGTGTTGATACCTAAGAATATTTTGGAAGTCCTAGAAAAGAAGTTAAGGATCAAAATCCTTAAAGAATTTTTGGTGCAGTGGGAAGGACTACCTAGTGAGGATGCTACTTGGGAAGGAGAACATATCTTACAACATCTTAGTTTGAAATTGCTTCAGGACAAGCAATATTCAGTGGTGAGAACTGTCATGTACCCACAACAATGAGCATTGGAACAAGTTCCTAACCCAATCAATCCCTTGGGTTGAGGAGGAAGTTGCATAGACATGAGGTTAATTTTGAATTCTTAGACAATTAATTAATTAGACTTTGCAATAAATGATATCCTAAGTTAAATTATGCACATAGATTATTTAATTTATGCATTTAATTTTTTTATGTGGAATAAAAGAGGATAAGGCTCCACTTGGATGCATAGGAGGATAAGTTTGACTAAGAAAGCTTGAGGAGGAAGCAAAGAGAAAAGATGCCAAAGCTAAGAAAATCAGAAAGGTGGCAAAAGCTCGACAAAAGTAGTACAAAGAAGAATGCATGCAAAATCAGAGAAGCAGGAAAGATTAGAAAAGTAGGAAAGTTCAGTAAATCAGGAAATTCAAGAAAATCCAGAAAAAAAGTAGGAAAAGCAAAGGCATAAAGTGGAAAGCAAGGAAAACCAGACAAAGCAGAAAAGAAGGAAAGAAAATAAAAAAGGAAAGCAAGAAGGAAAGCTATCTTTCCTCATCCACTCAAGGAAGGAGAACTAGTTGGTTAACTTGATCCAAAAGTCACACTCTCTCCATAAATAACCCAGTTATCACCACATTCACGTATTTTTTCAATTTGAATAATTGTATGAGAGCAATATTTTCCTCAAAAACTTGGGAGGTGTTCCCCTGGTCAAGGTTGGGAGGTGTGCCCTTGGTCAAGGTTGGGAGATGTGCCCCAGCTTCATGTGAGAGGATGATGGAATTCAGCCATTATCAATGATATTATTTTCAGGTCCTGTAGCTGAACTAATCTTAGGTCAAATTTTAGAAAGCTTCTTCAAGTCTGTGGTTTGAATCTTAGAGAGCCATTCATTGATTTCTAGTATTGTAATGTTCTGTAGGAATGGAGAGATTTTTTTGTAATTATCTGAGCATCCTCTTGGCCCACATATGATTTATTAACAGTGAATTTAGTCCTATTATATCAGTCATCTTGAATACAATTTCAGAACTCATATTTCTTCTCATATTTCTCTACCCTTCCTAGTTTTATCTAGAATTTGACTAGTTTCCAGTTTGCAAGTAATAAATGCATGAGAACGTGTCCAAATGAAGTATTTCTTGTTCCTGGAGATAAATAAGATGCCAAAAATAACATCCCATGCTTCATTAATGAATTAGTGAGCCTTTAAATCTTGTTTGGAAATCCTGAATTCGCACTAGTTGATTTGTCCTTGAAGGCAATTTTATGTGTGTTTATGTGAGACTTGATCATATCTATTTGAAAATTTATGGTATGTTTTTTTAATTTTTAATTAATTTTATTAATTTATATTTAAACTCTGTAAGCTCATAAACAACCATTCCCATCCTCCAGTTAAATATCTCTCTCATACTAGTATGCTTATGCTGAGTGGCCCAGGAGCGTTGGAGTAAATTGCAGCTTGATTCTCTTGAAAAATAAATGGCCTCAGTACTTTGTGCATAGTTATCATACCACATCATAATCTTCCACCCTTCCATAGCCTCTGCTCTTTCCCATCCCCATTAATTCTAGCTTCCCTAGCCGTTGTTTTAACTAAATTTGAGAAGAAAGAAGTTTTTGTATCACTGACATAAGTTGGTACATTACAGTGGTATCAGAGCATGGTCTTTTGAACTTGATATTAATTTGATTCTATTATTCCAAGGAGATATTCATATTCCAAGAAGAAAATTCCTTTGTCAAAAGGAGAAGAGGAACAGAATATCAATTCCACTGAAGGAAAATTACAAGAAGGATTAGGTATGTCTCATGATGAGGATAAGGAAGAGTTCAAACTCTTTGTTCAAAGCATGATTAAAGGGATGCAAGACATCTCTCTCAATAGTGTTCAATTAGGAAAGGAAACCAGAGAGTTGTTAACTCAGCAGCTATGAGGCAAGGTAGGAGAAGGGAGAAGCAATGACACATCACATGGCGAGAGGAAGGAAAGTGGTGGCCATATTTTCTAAAATCCTGGGCCTCACAATCTCCTTGGTGAATTCAATATGGATACTCCATCTTACTCAAGTCCTACTATGCCTAAGTTTACTGAAGAACAAAGAGAATAACCTGAGGGTCGAAATGGAGGTCTTCTTTCATGGGAGGACAAGTACATTGAGTACCTTACATTGAATGAAGAATGTAGAATTTCTCTACCATTCAAAGACTTATGTGATTTGCAATACAAGTCCAACCCAAGAGGAGGATTTAGAATGCAAAATCAGAATTTTGAACTCAGAAATGTCATTGGTAATATTTCTTTACCCTATTTCGATGGTTCTAAAAAATGCACTACTAACTCTTGGATTCAGGAACTTGACACATATTTTTAGTTGAATCCTATGGCTGAAAGAGATGCCATCAATATGGATACTCTACACATAGATGGAGAAGCAAATGAATGGTGTTTTCATGGCCTAAGGACTCTTTAGCATGAACAAGTAACCACCTATGAAGAGTTCAAAAGAAGGTTGGCTCAAAGGTTTGAAACAAGGGATCCTGATATCACCTTCAGGGAACTAGCACATGTAAAACAAACTGGAACTCCAGAAGCCTACATCTTTGAGTTCCAAAAATTGGTTGTGATGGTCTTTGACATTTTAGAAGCTAGGCTGATTTTATTGTTCATTGAAGGGTTGTCAGAACCTTTGAAAGGCCCGGTGAAAGACTACAGACCCAATACCTTGCAAGATGCACTAAGTCAAATGAGAGAATTGCAAGACTCTCTTCGAAGGACCATATTTCCACCAAGGGCTGTTGGTCCTACTCAGTTCAAGAACCAAAGGCCACCCATGAAGAGTCTTTCTGGAAATTTCATAAAGTATAACTATGCTAAGGACCGAGATGACTTGAGAAGAAGGAAGTTATGCTTCACTTATCAGGAGCGATGGGTTCCTGGCCATAGATGTGCTAAACGAAAGGCAGACTACATTGAGGTTTAATCAGAGAGAGAAACTGAGGAGGAGGAAGAAGAGGCCCCAATAGATGCATAACTGGCCTATGAGACTACAAAAGAAGAACCTACTCCAGAGGTGAGGAAGATTGCAGTACTCTTAGGAGTGTCTCGCTACCATACACTTAGATTCAAAGGAGTGGTTCAAAAACAATCATTCATTGTGTTAGTGGATGGAGGAGAAACACACAACTTCATTGATTCAAATTTGGTTGAAAGAAGCAAGTTGCACACTGAAAATTTTGGAGGCTTCATTGATATTATTCCAGGTAATCATTCTATGAACTGTTGTAGATGGATTCCTAAATTGCAGATTTGTATAGGAGAAGATACCATTATAGATATTTTTTATGTTGTTCATGTAGGTGATACTAACTTGGTATTGGGAGTCCAATGGCTGCACTCCATTGTTAAGCATTTAGTAGATTATCAAGTTCCTAAAATGACATTCAAAGGAGAGAGTGGTAAAGAGATAGTGTTGAAGGGAATCAACACTTATCGCAAACAAGAGATAGTGTTGAAGGGAATCAACACTTATCTCAAAAAAGTGGTAAGTGAACACAGTATTAGGTCCATTCTAAGGCAAGGAGACATTGAGTGGGATTATGAATGCCTAATCGCCACTAAGGGAAGCTCATTCAAAGTATCTCATTTCCCTAAAGACATTCAAAAGCTTCTCAGAAAGCATAAGAATATATTTGGGACCTTCCTCATCGTAGGCCTCCAGATAGAGGAGTGGAGCATAGGATTGAGTTGGAGATAGTGTTTGATGGACAATCTACCGAGAATGGACTCAAGGCTTGATCTCCCTAGCTTAACGTAAGTCTAGAAAAAATAGGACAGAACACAAAATACTTTCCTAGATCAAATAGAAGTGCAAATGGAAGGATAGATCGTTTACCTTGGATTTGCAGATCCATTTCTCCTTTCAAAAATCCATGCCAAAGATCCTAGAAAGAAGTGGATGTCTCTCAAGCTAGAGTGCTAAATCTATTAAGCCTAATTTCACCAGTGTAAGAGTATCATAGACTTCCTCTCCCTGGAGAGGGGTAGGGCCTCACTTATATATGGCTAAGTGGATAGGATATGGATAAGGTAGGTTGAGATATGGTAAGAGAGAGATAGGGGATCCTTCCAACAGGTTAGGAACTGAATGCCAGCTCCCCCAATAGGTCAAGGATAGGGATCCAAGTCAGTAACCTTCAAGAATGAGCTCGAAGAAGTTATTTTTTCCCATTAAATGACTTCGTCGCACCCTATAGTGGAGAAAGGCATGACGTTGCAGGTTGCATGAGTGCAGCCTACGACGAGCTCTCAAAACCTAGCATAAAATCAGTGGTGTCATTTCCAGGTAAATGAATTAGCCAATAAAACTTCAGGGATGTATACACTGAATCTAATGGTGGTAATATTTTAGGTGTAACATAATGCCTCCCAAAGCATGAAGCTGTTGAAATATTGGATCGGTGAAATGCTTTGACAGAAAGAATGGCAATGGACTTGTCGGATGAAGGATGTTGCTGCAGTACAACAGAATCTGACAATGACGTACAACATGGCTTCCGACCAATACAATGCAGATCCATGGTAGTAATGACCGACTGAACACAATCATGGATACTAGACACAAGCATAGATCCATGATGAGATGATAACACAGCCATGACCAATACAAATGTGGATCCATGTGATATGACTCAATACAAACTCCATCTCAACCTGGGTAAAACATGACTCCCCAGGATATTCAAGCTAAGCCCGCGATGATACGAACATATCCATGTGATTACAAATGTTTTGACATCGAACATGGTAGAAACCACTTGATTACCGATCATTGATGTATACCGTTAACAAGTGCGAGGGAAATCACCATTGATGTCAATGATCCCCAATGTATCTACCTACATATCATCAAGCGTGAATAAATGAGTTGAAGTCGAATGCAAGATGAAATCTTTCAATCAAGAGCCAATGATGTAAACTCATGTTGAAAGCGAGGTAACCTGCCATTGAGGCATGCAGGGCCAAGGTACTTGGTTGGTTTCTAGATTCAATCCTTGGATGATGAGTTGAAGTCGACAAGGATGAATCCGTCGAAGGAGGGACATGATGAATCCCCCATCATCAACACGAAACATGAAAAAGGATGTGTAGAGTGGATTGGATGGTACAGTAACATGCGAGATTGACTCAGAGTAGACTGATATGATGGAAGGTGTACTGACCGCAGAAAATGAATAGTGAAAGTATTCTTGAACATGGGAATGGCATGACTTGGCAGTATTGACATGATGAGTACGACACTAAAACCTAATGCAACTAATGATGGAAGCTTTCTTTGAATGACTCAAAGGAGTAACAAGACTCAGGAAGTAAGTGGAACTCGAGGAAAAATAGATGATCCAAGTACTGTATGCAAATGCAGATGAGTGCCATGTTCAAGAATGACTATGTACTACCACAAATAAAGGTGTAATACAAAAGCTTTCCTTTTTCCCCATCATGAACGATGAGTGCCTCATGTGTTTTTTACGAGCTTGATGAGGATAACCAGATGCTTAGTATAGCTCATCTCATAGATGAGTCCAATCCCAAATATTTTCCGAACCTAGAATAGGATGGGTTCGTCCCATGATGGGCCCTTCAATGTAAAGATTTAACAAGTCCATAGAAGGTAAAGTCGGTCGTCATTTCATGTTTAGAGAGTCTGAAAAGAACTAAAGAAGACTCCAATGGTCCTTTTTTGTAAAGTTAGCCTCATTGTTCGAAAAAGGGTAAAACAATGTGGGAGAGGATTCTTACAGTCATGATTGGCTGGAGTATACCTTTTTTGTAAGTAGTGCTCCCTGGTCTGAAAAAGGGGTAAACTACCACCAAGAAGATGACCATTCAAATCCTTTTACAAGCGTGAATGTGACAAGTTCGCTTGGCAATCTTTTTGTATTTTGAGAGCCTGAAAAGAGCTTAAAGATAGACTCCGGGGTGGGGGGTTCCTTTTCCATAGGAGTTTAACGAGCATGGAAAAGTGATAAATCGTAACTCGGTAACGTATTCTCATAGTTTCAAGAGCACGAGAAAGAACAAAGAGTAAGCTCATAATCATCAAATAATTACAATCTAATGAATGAAAAGATAAATGACAAAATTCACAAGGGGTGTTCATACCTGAGATGACCATTCCAATGTGAAAATGGCATAAAAAGACACTTAATAACTCCTGCACACTCTTAAACTAGGTCAAAAAGTCAACCGAACATTCAAATATGATAAAATTGATCCAAACTATAGAAAACGACATAAAGGCATCAAATATTTGAAAAATGAATATTCCATTGTTTATAAATAGAAATAAAAACCAAATATAGTCACCATTGTTCTATTTGCCAAATTTGGGAGGAGTTGTGCCCTTTGGAGCAAAAAATTCACTCATCGATTCCGGGAGCTACGAGTAGCCATTTCACCTGTCGTCTAGAGTAGGTAACCCTAAACTTCATCCAGCATAATTGTAGTGGTTTAGATTTTTGAATTTCGTTCATTTTTTTGGGTTTTGGCTTTGTTTGGGAAGGGCCACTGCACCCTCGGCTCGTCGTAGCTTGCCCTTTTGGGAACTACAATGAGACCGAGTCATCGCAAAGGTGGCATAGTTGGACTGCGACAATGTCACACTGTTTGCAAAAATGGGGTGCGACGACGGAAACATCTATCCCCAAACTCAAGCCAAGCTCAAGAAAAGAACTTTTGGTGGTTGAAGCAAGTTCTAACAATGTTAAAACTCTCCTTTTGGCAGGTTCCAAGCATCCAAAATGGTTTTGGAGTGGCGCGAATGGGAACATGCCTTAGATGATGAACAAGATGCAAATGATCCACGTTGTGTGCAAGCATTGAGGAATTGTGGGCTTCTCAAGTTCTTCGAGATTCAGGGGATGAGGTCCCAAATCCCACTACTGATCCATATGCTTCGATGCTGGGATGCGGCCCAACAGTACTTCATGATCGGTGAGCACATGCTTACCATAGATGTCGATGACATCTATTTCTTGACTGGATTGTCCCAAAGAGGGGACAATGTGCTTCTGACTGGATCACGTGGGAGTGATCGGACTGTGGGTGACATGATCCTGCAGCACTGTGTTCGCAACACCTGCGCTTCTAGTGGGAAAATTCCCATAAAAGATGTGCAAGAACATCCATTGCGCGCCATAATTTTCACCATTACGAGGATGGAAGGGACCCAAGCTCCTCACTTAGACACCAGGTCACAGATGCTTTACGTGGAGGACTGCATGTCTCTAAAGATATATACCTAGTGCGAGGGACTTCTCGCAAACATGCAAGCTCAGCTGACCAAGTGTCGGCGGGGAGAGATCAAACAGTTTGGCTATGATTCGATCATATTCTCGTTCTTATTGGAACGGGTTCCCCTCTTATGCCCTCATGTACTACTGGATGATAGGGATCCTAGGGATCCACACATGGCCATATGGACAGCGGGGATGTCCCGTCATGGTGGGGGTCACATCCTCTCATATGGCACTGAGTTTTTCACTTGGCTGGAGGGATAGTTACTGATGGTGGAGGACTTTCTATACAGTGGTACGGAGTTTAGAGATGACCCGGACTTGCCACTACCGGAAGGAGCAGCATGGGGAGACCTTACTAAGAACAAATAACCCTTGTACTTTTTAAGTTTTGTGCATTTATGATTTTTTTGGGTGTAGTACTGACAAGTAAACAACATGTGTGTGCAGATGTGGGACTTGTACGACCGGTGGGAGTCTCTTTTCTTGCTAGGAGAGAGAGAGGAGATGGAGCAGTCGTGGGACTTGTCATTCATGCCACTATCGCAGAGATGGATGGAGTCTATGCCAACCTGAGAAGGTTGACACTAGGAATCTTTGAGCTAACGGTAGATGAGGTGCCACAGCCCATGCAGGTGTACATGGTTGGAGCGACTGCGCGCTTCAACGCGTTGCTTCGCAGGGTTGTGAGAGCAGTTGGCTATTTCCACACTCAGCAGGCTAGAGTTGTTATACCACCTAGGGTTTTATGGGCTAGGCACAAGGCCTTATATTGTTACTATGTACGTACTGAGAGCTAGAGGCCTTATATTTTGTACTATTGAAAGCTACAAGGCTTTAGACTTTGTAATACTGAAAGCTGTCGTGCTTCATATTTTTGTACCAGCACTACTTTTTGAGATATATATATATATATATACAGACATTTCGGCGATTTATACATTATGTGTTTCAAATGGATGAATGATGTGGTCTTGTTTATACGTTTACTTATAAAATAAATTATTCACATGTTATGTCTACTTTTAAAAATTCATGAATATTTGCTTATGTGTGTGCAATGTACCAATCTAAGATGAAGTTGGCCATAGAGTCGGCAACTGTGTTAACGTCTCACAGAATGTGCAGGTACTGAATGGACTCAAAGGACCTTTCCAGAAGATGGACTTGTCGATAGAGACAAAGTAAGCTAGGATCACGGATGGCGTAGACCCAGTTAAGATGAGAGACCACTAGTTGAGAATCCATGTGGATGACAACATGGTCCATACCCAAAGAAATGGCATTAGTTAGGGTTCCATCGACTGCTCGATATTCTGCAGTATTGTTGGTTGTGAAACCTAGACACATTCCCCCTGAGCTGATGAGCTCACCGGTAGGTGAATAGAGTACCCAGTCTTCCTAAGAAAGGTTGTGGGTATGTCGACTGGCGCCGTCTACGAATCCATAACATGTTTCCATCTACACACGCAGACAGAACATGGTATAAGAAATGAAACAAGACCTAAACACGCAAGAAATAAAAGCGTCACACCACACAGAAAACACACACGCACGCCATGTACAGTATATACAAAAGTACTCATGCATGAAAGACTCAAGCATAGTACCTCTTCAGGTAAATCCCATTGCGGGGTTCACCCAAAGATATCCCATCCTAGTCTTCAAGCTCATAAGCTCCCTTCTCTAAGGCGCATTTCACTATGTAAGGTCCATGCCACATGGAATCAAACTTTCCTGCCCCCAGCTTATCATGCTTTTGGTCATATGTGAGGAGCAAATCTCCCTCGATGTAGGTGCGAGGTTCTATGGACTTGTCGTATTGTGCTTTGATGCGTTTTTTATGATCCATGTTGGCAAGAGCGGCATCTCGACGAGTCTCGTCGATCTTAGCTACGTAGATGAAGCATTCTTCCTCAGAAGTAGTGTTTGGGAGAAGTTTGATGGCGAACTTGGGAGACGGAATCTCGCACTCAATGGGAAGGACCACCTCTAATCCATACACTAGTTGGAAAGGAGTAAATCCAGTGGTGGTTTTAACGGAGGTTCTATAACCCCAAAGCGTGGAGAAGAGCATGTTATGCCAATTATCCTTGTGCATACCCACCATACGTTGGACCATACCTTGTAAATGGCCTCGACCTATCCGTCCGACTGAGGGTAGTACGGTGTTGATTTTTCATGGTGGAAACCCAATCTATCATTCAACTCGTCAACCATGTGGTTCATAAAGTGTGAACCGTGGTCAGTAACTATCGCTTGAGGAACTACAAACCGCACTATTACATGGTTAAACATGAAGAGTGCAGTGGTCTTTCCATCGTCCGTGTATGTAGGCATTGCCTCGGCCCACTTTGTAAAGTAGTCCACAGCTACAATGATGTAACTATGCCCCATGACCGAGGTAGGCTTACAATGCATGAAATCGATGCCGCATTTAGTGAAGGGGCCAACAACAATAATCGGGTGTAAGGGGGCGGGATGGGTGTGCTTTTTCATATGAAAGTGTTGACATGGAGGACATTTCTTACGGCCTCGATACAATCTTTGAAGATAGATGGCCAATAATATCCTGTGCGCAAAATCTTCTAGGCTGTAGCCATCCCAGAGAGGTGATCGCCACATTCCCTAGTGTGACAGTCATTCAGAACACATTCAACCTCATTATGAGTCAGACAACGTCGAAGGATATAATCGATGCCACGATGGTACAAAGTATCACTGATAATCAGATAATACTTTGCATGGTGGCGTATTCGACAACGGTTGTCTCGAGACAAATCAAGGATGAAATGTTGGGTTTGGAGATATAATGTGATATCTCCATACCACGGATCAGACGTATTGATAAGAAACAATGACTCATCTAGAAACGAGTCATTGGGCTCAGATTCTATATCAATACGGGGGAGGTCGCAGATGAGCTCAGCGAACAACAAATACTTTTTCGACTTGGATTTTTCAAAAAGAAGATTGAATTCTTGTAGTATCATGATCCAGCGTGAATACTTTCCTTCAAGTACTTGATGAGTCAAAACGTGGTACATGGAGTTCAAATCAACAATGATAGTGGTGGTCCGGAACAAAATGTAATGGTGAACATTTTGCACGGCAATGACTCTCGCGAGAGCGAGCTTCTCAACATGTGAATAGTGAGTTTTAGTGTCAATGAGACCTTTGTTGGCATAGCATATCACATGTTCTTGGGCGTTTTGTTCTTCCTGTACCAAAACCATGACAATAGTGGTATCGAAAGCTGCGAGATATAAAATGTAATCTCAGTAGTAATTCCGTGGTTGGATCACAGGGGCATGCGTGATGGCATGTTTCAAACTTTCGAAAGATTGTTGATCTTGATCATCCCAAATGAATGGGATGTCCTTTTTCATCAATCTCATATAACCCTGCATATTTTGTGTGAAATTACAGACAAAACACCTTAAATAAGTCGCATGTCCTTGCAGACTCTGAAGTTCCATAATGTTGCTTGGAGGTGGAAGAGAGACAATAGCTTCCACCTTCAAGGGATCAATGCGGATCCCATCTTTCGAGATGATGAACCCTAAGAGGTGTCCAAAATCGACACAAAAAATACACTTATGAGGATTCAAACGGATATTGTACCACCTGCATCTGAGGAAAATGGTCGTCAGATGATCTAAGTAAAACTCACGCTGCTTTGAGTGGGCAGGGAGGTCATCCAAGTAAGGTTCCACAAAGTCCTTCACATTGTGGAAAGCGTACGACATGGCCCACTGGAATGTGGCACCAGCATTTTTAACACCAAACGGATGTTTATGATATGCAAATGTTCCCCAAGGGTGGTTGAATGCAGTCTTGTGCTAGTCAGCGGGGTGGATCTCAATTTGGTTGTATTCAGAAAAGACATCCATGAATGAAAAAATGACACTTCCAACACAATTGTGGATAATCTGGTCGATAATGGGAGTCGTCTAGTTATCCTTGGGAGAAGCTTTGTTGAGATCCCAATAGTCAACATAGACGTGAATGGTACCCTTTTTTTAGTAACAAGGACAACATTTGAGACCCATTCTGTCAATGGGACATGATAGATGAAGCCGGCCTTCAAGAGTTTCCCAATCTCTGCCTTGATTGCTGCAGTCTTCTAAGGGTGTACCAGTTGCAGCTTTTGGCAGATAGGTTTGATGTCGGGATAGGTTTTAATCTCATGTAAAACAATGGAGGGGTCTATCCCAGGCATCTCCTCGTAGGTCCAAGAGAAAATGTCTCGAAATCGCTTGAATAAGCCCATACAAGCAATGACTTCTTTTGGGGAACACTTCTGGCCTAAATGAATGTGTTCCACTACACCAGGGGTGACCGAAATGCCTATCGAGGTGGTGGGTTCGATGTTGGCAAGGTTTCCTTCAGAGTCCGTTTGACACGTAAGTATCACGGACGAAGACCTAAAATAGATATCCAGTGTCACGATGGTGTGAATGTTATTCTCCATAGTATCCTACATGGGAAAAGAAGACAAACGATGTTGGAGGTCTTCCCATGGAGGATCATCTGCGCTCATGATTTCCATGATGGACTAGTCAGAATGAAAAGTCCATAGCAGAGGATCAGATGATGTCCATTGTAGAGAACAGGAAATGGAGGCCACAGCTAAGTTGTCCTCAGGTGCTGATTGGATAGCCTCATACATGAGTTCAGTGGGTGATAGAGGCATGGTGCCTCCAATCAGGTGTGTGGTGGCTTCATCAGGTACAAGCCATGAATCGGTGGAGTTGGGGATAGATGTAGTCTGCGAGGAGATCATGTTCACCATGGAAACATGGTTTGGGGGATCTGAAGTAGGAAAGATGCCCATAAGGGATGAATCCTTAAGGAGGCCAACCCCCACATTCTCATACTTCTACAAAGATTGTCCAATCGAAGGAACGTTATCACCCAGGTGAGAAGTGGTGTCAATTGTATAGAAATCCAGTTGGTCGACTGTGACAATTCAACCTTGATGGGGGAATTGTACTATGCGGAAGACGGATGATGCGACTGCAGTCATGGCATAAAACCAATTACAACCAAGCATAATGTTATAATCTAATGGGGCGGTGACCACTTCCATGTTAAGTGTTTTGGTCTTGGCCCCTAGCTCGATTGGTAAAGATTGTACAGCCCATGAGGTTGAAAGCCACATCCATCGAAGGCTCTCAAAGTGGTAGGAGAACGATTCAACTCGGGAGAACCAATGGCTCTCCAACAGGTGATCGACATGACTGATGTAGAGGCTCCTTCATCCAAAACAGTACGATGGATTATCTTCGCAGCAATGTTTGAGGAAACTTGAAATGCCAATTGATGGGAGAGCCTCGGTTTGAAATATTCCAGCTGGAACATAATGGTGTTCGATGAATCCGGGTCAACTGCACCGATGGCAGCGAGGAGAGTCTTGCACTGATTTGGACAGTTTTGCAAGACCTCGAGCATTGACATAGCACAAGGAGCTTTTTCTAGGTCCTCTACAATGTTGTAGTTTTGAGCAGCCTGAGCATTAGGATTAAAAACCGATTTTCTAATCGTTCTCTTGGGTGGACGCAACACTGACTCGAGAGAGGGCTTCTCTATGGTTAGAGGCGCAGCCAGTACAGTGACGTTGGGCATCGAAGTAGAAGCTTTTTTCAGTATTACTTCCAAAAGGTTCCTTAGCTAGAATGAAGTCATACGAATGAGAATGGGTGTTCAAGTTGATGGTCTCGTTACGCACCATGAGAACATGTGTGCTGGTGGATGCTTCTCCTTGGGAAGAAGAAATGTGGGCGATCGTCTGCTAATTTTAAGCAGTGAAGGGATCATTGAGAACCGGGGGTGTGGGTTTACCCTTAAGAAACTTTTGAACTTCGTCTCTATGGGGGCACTCTTTAGAAAAGTGATCATCACCACATAGTAGGCAATGATACTTCAACTTCCTTTTCTATTTGGTATCATCAAGGGTGCTCTTTTGTTCATGCTGGGTGGAAGATTTCTTAGGTTCCCCTTGTTCTTCTTCTTACCACCAGAATTTTGAGGTGAAACTGATGAAACATAATTCACTTCTTCGGTGACAGCAAGAGTGGATGCTTTGGTGGTGTCATGACCATCCTATGTTGGTGATGAGGAAGAACCCGAGGGGTTCGACGAACCAATAGTTTGAGAAGAAGGCTGGGTGGTAAGGGATCCAATGATGCCATTAGTTTGGGGTCCCTTGGGAGGTTTCGTGGGGTCCTAAGTGTTGTCGGGTGCATCAGGAAGGATATCAAACAATATGCCAGACTGAGCATAGACTAAATCTAGTAAGTGGGCATGTGCGATGGCCTATTCCTCAGTGACTGCACCTCCCATGGAAACATCTCGTGCTATGGTCGGGATGAGAGACTTCGTAAACCAGTCTGCTAGGAGTTGATCTAGAATAGGAGCCTTATTGAGACATCGTCTCCTCCGCCACTCATGTATATGATTTGATATATGAGTAGCGGTATGTTGGCGGAGCGAGGTTAAAAGCTCTGTACCAGTT
The DNA here is from genome assembly GCA_027924585.1 of Larix kaempferi. Lineage (NCBI taxonomy): Eukaryota > Viridiplantae > Streptophyta > Pinopsida > Pinales > Pinaceae > Larix > Larix kaempferi. The sequence goes on from BSBM01000792.1 coordinate 5,163,440, forward strand.
TCATACCATATAGGCAGCTGGAAATGAGTCAAAAAGTTCATAGCAAGAGAACCAAAATCAGGAAAAGAATGGGGTGGTAGTTCGATGTACCACTTGGTAGCCGAACCAGTGAGAGTCCATTGGAATAACCGAAGATGGATCGAGTCATCCATCAAGGAGTTGGATGAACACCATAAGTGTTATGTCATCACGTGGTTTTTAGGATCCTCACCCAGCTTACCTTCAAATTTTGGGATATCTGACAGAAGTTTCACCGAAATGGGTGGCCAATTAGTTCCATGGTAAATGGGGTCATTAGTTAAACGAGATAGGTCAGGTAGATCCAAAGTATCCAAAAAGGGCAGCTGCGGATTAGGGTGTGAGTAATGATAGTACGGATAAGGCATGTAAGGACCCGTGGGACCTTGTGTCGACTAACCATAGGGTGTTCTAGGAGGAAACTAGCTGTAGGGGTACTGGCTGCTCGGACCAAATGGAGGTCCACCACCATAGTAAGGTGGTCCATAACCATAATAAGGTGGCCCGTTACCATAAGGTGGGGGCCACCTCCGCAGCTGGGAGGGGGTGGGCCACCTCCAAATGATGGAGGTCCGCCACCACCGCCAGGGTAGGATGGACTGCCACCACATCCACCGGGAGGAGGTGGTGGTCCACTACCACCACCGAAATAGGACGAGCCTCCACCACCTCCAACAGGAGGGGGTGGTGGGCCACTACCACCACCGAAAGGGTAACAGTCTCCTCCACCACTTCCACCATAGTAGGGTGGGGGTCTACGACCACCACCACCACCAGGAGGGGGTGGTGCTCCTCGACCATCACCGGGATGATATGGTCCTCCCCCACCTCCGCCGAGAGGAGGGAGTGGTTCTCCACCACCGCCACTAGGGGGGTGGGCCATGATGACCGAAGTGGGGTGGTCCTCTTCTAGACAGTAGAGGTCCGCCTCCTCTAGAGTGATGTGGGGGCCTGCCGCCTCCAATGGGAGGTAGGGATGGACCAAACAGGGGTGGAGGGACTTGTGGGACTATAAGTGGGGATCCATGTTGTAAAACATTTTGCTGGCCCCATAGAGTGTAAAGATTACCGAGGTAAGGTACCTCATAGAGTGTGTTTTCGGGATTAAGTTGACCCGGCACAGGGTTAAGATGACCTGGATATGCTTGACTCGATGGAGGTTGAATTACGTTGGATGGTCCCTCGACATGGGATAGTCTCGAAAGTGAGGTCCAAGAGGTAAGGAATTTCCAATGGAAGGTCTGATGGGAACGCCTGCTGCAGGATTATGGTTAAGAGACGGGGGTTTCCCCCGAGTAACAACTTGCTGACCACTAGGTAAAGGTTGACCCAACACTGGTTGTTGATTATTCACTATAGGATTACCACTACTCGTAAGGAAGGTAGTGGGTAAAGAGTATCCTCTCCTCGAAGTTTGGGGTGGGGGAGGAATAGGTGATGTAACTGTGGTAGTTACAGGTATGTTGGATTGTTTTCCCTCAACAGGTTGGGTCGTGGGAGGCATTGAACTGGTCTCCTGTCTAGGAGAAGCATGTGCAGGAATGGATGGTTGATCCATTTCAGTAGTGGTCACGTGTTGCATGGATGATTTCGGTGACTCGAAAGATAAAGAGCGACCTAGTATTGGTTTGTAAGGGGATAATGATGGGTCTTCAACCGTTTGTTGGAGACTTGAATTATGACACCTCTCAGCCATAGACCGAAAGTGAGTCAATTGGCTACAAGAGTAGGCCAAGGGATCATCCGGAGTAGTCTCACTGGGTGGGGGTACAATGGAAAAATGGGCCACTGGGTGACCGGTAGAAGATGTACAATAAGATGTTGCAGGACAAGCAGCTACTGTAGGGTCATCCTGGGGTTGATTTATCCATTCCAATGATCCAGGATATCTTGGTGAAATAGGAGGTGAGTCTTGTGAAGTGGGTATGTGTGCTTCTTCATCCTGTGGGGGATGAGAGGTAGGTGAATATGAAGGAGTATGTGGGAACAAATGTCCTTCAATATTCAAAGTGGGGTTTTCCACTTCATGTGACCCGACCTTGGCTTGTGGATCCATCCTTACCCTCGAAATTACCTCCTGATTAAGGGGAGATTCAGGTGGAAAATTTTGAATCCTGTGAGACCTTCTCCAAGGAAAGTCAGCCAGAGTGACTGAAACAAAAAGTTTCTCCTAAGGGAAAACTAAAAGAAAAGCATACCAAACAAAACCCTACACAAACTAAGGCCACAAGCAAACTTATGTTATAAGAGTGGATTCAAGATCTAGAACCTCACAGGATTGTCAAGGCTTCGCAACTCGCGATATACTGCAGGGTCCAACAATATGATGCAACAAGGAGGATTGGGACCGTACCCTTTCATGCATACCCGATTACTTGGATGGTACGTGCGTAGTAGCTCCTTGAGTGTTGTTCTCGGCGTATTGCTCTGCCAATACGGCCAAAAGGTTAACTCAGTTGGTTTCAGGAATCCTAAGGGTGTCTCTCGATATATGCAAGGTATGTGGGAGCTCAAATCTGTAGTGGTGCTGTCTAATGCACAACCATTCGGAAAGACACCTTCCAATATACTACCAAGTACGTGATACACCCTTCGATATATACTAAGTACTCAAGGTGACTTGGTGGGTATGTAAAGGAGCTCGATATACCAATAAGTACATGGAATACTACAATACCCCTGGGATACAATGCTTGCAAATAATGACGGCTTCCATGCTCAACGACGTCGGAACACATCTCTAACTTACACACAATTTTCTAAAGATTTTACCTTATTTCTACTGTTAATTTTATTTGGATGGTTAGGTGAATGCATGAGGTGAGTACATAATCGTAAACATAATGCAGGCCCTAACTACATGCAAAAAATACACTTTTATTTCAATGAACTCTATGTATGGGAAGGATAAATTTTCTTTTCTTTCCAACAATTTTACCAAAGAAAATGCAATGCAAGACAATCCCAAATCTACCAAAAAATGATAATGAAGTATTCTTTTTCCTTTTCAACGAAACGCAAAAAAATTTCACAACACTACTAAGCCAAATCAAAGCATGTTTTTCTTTTCTTTTATCTTTTAAAAACGAAAATGACGCTAGGTAATGAAAAGAGAGAATTTTTAAGTAAGTTATGCGAGCTCTTCACTTTCACTATGATGGCTTAAAAGCACAAAAGCCAAAAGATACAATGCAATTTCCAAAGCACGAAATTACTTTTGCAAAACTTGATCTATATTCAAGTTTTTCAAGAAGATGAGCAACTCACAATTCATGAAAAACACAAATAATGCATTTTTCTTTCAACTTTTCCAAAAGATCTATGAATGAGACATTCCAGTGCTTATGAAATTCTTCAAATGATCTTGAAAAATAATGGAAATAAAGTATTTTTGATCTTTCAATGAGTGCATCAAAATGAGAATTTGACAACAACTATGCTTTTAAACATCAACAACGAACTGAAAAGATTACTCGCAGCACTCTAATAACTCAGAAAATCTCAAGAAGAGATGAGCACACAATGGACTGAAAATACACACAAACACTCAAAATCAATCAGCAACAATCAAGACTAAAAGAAAGCAAAACTCACAAAATGAATGCAAGTGAGGTCTGGAAACCGATCCAATACAATGATCAGATCTGGGAAGGAGAGGAGGGAATGCAAGGATGAGTGGATGCAGGTGGGGGAGATGAGAGTGTCCGCCATTACCAAATCTCAGACTTGTCCAAGATGGAACCCAAAAAAACTCTAATGAAACCAAACAACCCAATCACAAAAAGTAAAAATGGGATCTGTGACTGGATCATATAGTACAGAGGGAGTCTGCACACAAACCAAACTCAATACAAAACTGGAGAGGGCATGCCTGTATGGAAAAAAATGGCATATCAGCACACTCTGTGCTTATACACAGTGCAGCATCGCAGTTCACCAATGCGGGGAGTGGGACAATGTCGCAGTAGACCAATGGAAGGGCTCCGACGACAGACTAACAGGCAAAGAACAGATATCAAAAAACACATAGTGTCGCTCTGGGTACACTGTCCAGGTGCGACAGGCGAGATCTAAGTTAAAAAATGAACCAATTTTCCAGATAGTGAGCATAAAAGGGTTTGCAAATGAGAAGTACAAACTCAAAGGAAGCTAATCAGACTCTTCAAAGTGAAGATCTGACGGTGAAATCCACTTCAAGAAGGAAATGACAAAATGATATGTCTTGGCAAGAAATCAACTGAAAAACGACATTCAAATTGACAACTATAAAGTAATGTTCTCCCCAGTATGTTCGCCAGATTTGTTTGATGGACAATCTATTCAGAGCGGACTCAAGTCCTGATCTCCCTAGCTTAACGTAAGTCTAGAACAAATAGGACAGGACACAAAATACTTTCCTAGGTCAAATAGAAGTGCAAATGGAAGGATAGATTGTTTACCTTGGATTTGCAAATCCCTTTCTCCTTCCGACAATCCATGCCAAAGCTCCGAGAAAGAAGTGGATGTCTCTCAAGCTAGAGTGCTAAATCTATTAAGCCTAATTTCTCCACCATAAGAGTACCATATACTTCCTCTCCTTGGAGAGGGGTAGGGCCTCACTTATATAGGGCTAAGTGGATAGGATATGGATAGGGTAGGTTAAGATATGGTAGGAGAGAGATAGGGGATCCTTCCAAGAGGTTAGGAACCGAAGGCCAGCTCCCCCAATAGGTCAGGGATAGGGATTCAAGTCAACAACCTTCGAGAATGATCTCGAAGAAGCTATTTTTTCCCATTAACTGACTTCGTCGCACCCTATTGTGGAGCAAGGCACGACGTCATAGGTTGCATGAGTGCAGCCTGCAACGACCTCTCAAAACCTAGCATAAAAGCAGCGGTGTCCTTTCCAGGCAAATGACTTAGCCAATGTAACTTCAGGGATGTATACACTGAATCTAATGGTAGTAATATTTTAGGTGTAACAAATAGGAACTTCACCTATGAAGGTGCATCCCTACAAGCACCCAAAGAGATTCAAGGATGAAATAGAGCGAACCATTAAGGAGTTGCTTGGCTTGGGGTTCATTAGGCCGAGTTCAAGTCCTTCTACCTCATTAATAGTTCTTATAAAGAAGAAATATGGAACCATGAGAATGTGTATAGATTACCGAGATCTTAAAAAGAAGACTATCAATAATAGATATCCTATTCCAAGGATAGATGAACGTATGGATTATCTACATGGGGCCAATTATTTTTCTAAGATTGATCTTAGATCTGGCTACCATCAAATCAACATGAGAGAAGAAGACATACATAAGACAACCTTTCGGTGCTACCATGGGCACTTTGAGTTTATGGTTATGCCTTTTGGTCTAACAAATGCATCTGCAACTTTTCAATCTTGCATGAACAGAGTGTTTAGCAAACAACTCCATAAGTTTGTACTTGTCTTCTTTGATGATATTTTAATCTATAGTAGGACTTGGGAAGAGCATTTGCATCATTTAGATGTTGTACTAACAATATTGGTAGATCAATGTTTTTATGCAAAGATAACCAAGTGTCTGTTTGGAATGACTGAGATTTTGTATCTTGGTCATGTGATTGGTCAAGATGGAGTTAAATTTCACATTGAAAAGATCAAAGCCATTCTAGATTAGCCTAGTCCTAAAAATCTCATTGAACTAAGAGAGTTCATTGGGCTATGTACCTACTACCAAAAGTTTGTCAAGGGATTTTCCAAGTTGACATATCCTTTGACAGATCTGACTAAGAAAGGAGCCTTCCATTGGACAGAAGAATATGAACAAGTGTTCAACAAGATGAAAGAGGTAATGAGCAGTTGTCATGTCCTTGTACTTCTATATTTTTCTCAACCTTTTGTTCTTGAGTGTGATGTTTTAGGGAATGGGATTGGACCAGTCTTGATGCAAAGTAAGAATCCTTTGGCCTTTGAGAGCAAAAAATTGAAGCCACGTGAAACATTGTATTCTTTTTATGACAAAGAGATGCTATCCATCATGCATTCGCTAGTCAAGTTAAAACAGTATTTCGTGGGAGGTAAGTTTATCATTAAAACTGACCACAACAATTTGAGGCACTTCTTAACCCAAAATGGGATTAATGATAGGAAACAGAAGTGGGTAAGAAAGGTCCAAGCATTTGAATTTCATATTGATTATAAGAAGGGCAAGATGAACATTGTAGCTGATGCACTTTCTAGAAAACCCACACTTGCATTGTTCAAATTTCAAGATGATTGGAAAACACAACTTGGAGTAGAATATACCAGGAATCGATTTGCTTGTGATTTATTTGATGGATTAATTCATGATGATGCTTATAACATCCTTAATAATGTCATTTATTATAAGGATAGGATATTTATAGTTCCAGAATCCATCCTAAAGAGGAACATTCTTGAATTTTCTTGTGATGTTCCTCTAGCATGACATCCGGGGTTTGTGAAGACTTATAGGAAGGTGAGGGAAAGGTTCACATGGAAGCAGTTGAAGAAGGAAGTGATGGAATATGTCAAGTCATGTTTGGGATGTTAGCAAAAAAACGTGGATCACAGTCATCGAGCAGGGCTCCTTCAACCACTCACCATCAAAGAGAAAAAATGGGAGAGTGTATCAATGGATTTTATCACAGGACTTCCCAAGAGCCAAGGTAAAGACAATATTTTTGTTTTAGTTGATAGGTGGACTTAATATGCACATATTTTTGCTGTCACCACTAATATTGCAGCCATCCAAGTGGATGAATTTTTCATCAAAGAAGTTTTCAAACTTCATGGCATACCCAAGTCCATCATCAGTGACAGGGACATAATTTTACCAGCAATTTTTGGCAAGAACTATTCAAATTAGTAGGGTCAAGTTTATGCATGAGTACTAGCTACCATCCACAAACTGATGGGAAAACAGAGAGAGTAAAACAATGGCTGGAAGGGTACCTAAGAAACTATGTCTCCAGCCAACAGAAGTCATGGACCACTTCGCTCCATTTGGGAGAATTTTCTTACAACACCACTTTTCATCTTTCAATTGGTATGTCTCCCTTTAAGGCTCTTTATGGATATGATGCACTTAATTTTTATGATATGATATTTGGTGATTGTAAGAGACAGAAAGCAAAGGATTGGGTCCAATATAGTCAAGATATACTTAGGACTCTCAAGGACAACTTGCAGGTAGCACATAACGACAAAATGTGCAAGCAGACAAGCATAGAGTTGAGCAATCTTTCTGGGTTGGAGATCTGGTATATTTGAGGTCGCAGCCCTATAGGCAATCAACATTGAATCCTAAAGTGGTTTAGAGGTTGCATCCAAGGTTCTATGTCCCCTACTAAGTCTTGAGAAACACTAGTGAAGTGGCTTATGAGATAGAGTTGCCTCCAGTCAGTCGGATTCATAATGTTTCCATGTGTCCTATTTGAAGAGAGCGCCAGGGAAGCAAGTCAAAGCTTCACCAGATTTTCCACCCCTTGCTGATGAAGGGAATTTGGTGCTGATACCTAAGAATATTTTGGAAGTCCGAGAAAATAAGTTAAGGAGCAGAATCCTTAAAGAATTTTTGGTGCAGTGGGAAGGACTACCTAATGAGGATGCTACTTGGGAAGAAGAACATATCTTACAGCATACTAGTTTGAAATTGATTGAGGACAAGCAATCTTAGGTGGGGAGGACTGCCATGCTTCCACAAAAATGAGCATTGGAACAAGTTCCTAACCCAACCAATCCTTTGGGCTGAGGAGGTAGTTGCATAACCATGGGGTTAATTTTGGAATTCCTAGGCAATTAATTAATTAGACTTTGCAATAAATGATATCCTAATTTTAACTATGCACGTGGATTATTTAATTTATGTATTTAATGTTTTTATGTGGAATAAAAGAGGATAAGGCTCCACTTGGATGCATAGGAGGATAAGGTTGACTAAGATATCTCAACGAGGAAGCAATGAGAAAAGATGCCAAAGCTAAGAAAATAAAAAAGGTGGCAAAAGTTCAGCAAAAATAGTACAAAGCAGAAAGTAGAAAAAATCAGAAAAGCAGGAAATCTCTGAAAAGAAGCAAAGTTCAGTAAATTAGGAAAGTCAAGAAAATCTAGAAAAAAACAGGAAAAGCAAAGGTGGAAAGTGGAAAAGCAAGGAAAAGCAGACAAAGCAGAAAATAAGGAAATCAAAGAAAAAAGGAAAGCAAGAAGGAAATATAGCTTTCCTCATCCACTCAAGGAAGGTGCATTAGTTGGTTAACTTGATACACAAGTCACACTCTCTCCATAAATAACCTAGTACTCACCACATTCACATCTTTTGTTAGTTTGAAGAATTGTATGAGAGCAATTTTTTCCTCAAAGACTTAGAAGGTGTGCCCTTGGTAAAGGTTAGGAGATGTTCCCCAGCTTCATGTGAGAGGATGATGGAATTAATCCATTATCACTGATATTATTTGCAGGTCCTTTAGCTAAACTAATCTCATGTCGAATTTCAGAAAGCTTCTTCAAGTCTGTGGTTTGAATCTCAGAGCCATTCATTGATTTCTAGTATTGTAATGTTCATTAGGAATGGAGAGAATGTTTTTTAATGATATGAGGAGGCTCTTGGCCCTCATATGATGTATTAAAAATGAATTTATTCCTCTGATATCAGACAGTTTGAATAAAATTTCAGAACTCATATTTCTCTACCCTTCCTAGATTTAGCTATAATTTGACTAGTTTCCAGTTTGCAAGTAATAAATGCATGATAACATATCCAAATTAAGTAATTCTTGTTCTTGGAGATGAATAAGATGCCAAAACTCACATCCCATTCTTCATTTCATGAATTCGTGAGCCTTTAAATCATGTTTGGAAATCCTGAATTCACAATAGTTGATTTTCTTTGGAAGGAAATTTTATGTGTGTTTATGTGAGACTTGATCATATCTCTTTGAAAATTACTGTAATGTTTTTTTATTGTTTAATTATTGTTATTAATTTATATTTGAACTCTGTAACCTCATAAGAAACTATCCCCGGCCTCTAGTTAAATATCTCTCCCATACTAGTCTACATATGTTGAGTGGCTGAGGAGCGTTGGAGTAAATTGCAGCTTGCTTCTCTTGAAACATAAATTGCCTTAATAATTTTTGCATAGGTATCAGACCACATCATAAAATTACACCCTTCCATAGCCTCTGATCTTTCCCATACCTAGTAATTCTAGCTTCCCTAGCCATTGTTTTAATTAATTTTGAGAAGAAAGGAGTTTTTGTATCACTGAAATAACTTGGTACATTACATTGAATTAAATTAGGGGTCCAATTCCTTGGAACAATGTGGTGGAATTATATATTCATTTAAACTAAACTTTTTAACCACTAAGCCAAAATTATCAGGAATTCACCAATGAAAATCACATGTAAATTTGTAAATATGTACCTGTTGTTAGGATATTCCTATCCCTCATCCTAGTCCTACCAGCATTTTAAGTCATGCATGCACTTTTAGGGTTTGCATGCATTATATAGGGTATGCATGCAATTGCATGCATCCCAGTCATCAGTCTAGCACCTAGCCCTCAGTTACCCATCCCCCGGGAGCTTCTCTCAGAACAGTTTTAGCCCTCCTAGAGCTTAGTGCCGCCTTCCTCCTTGATTTAAGGAAGCCACTCATCCTCCCTCACCTACCACTTAGTTGCACTTCAGTTAATTCAGTTATCTTTAGTTGTCTTCAGTTATTTCCTTGATTTAAGGCTAGACTAACTCTCAACTAACTATATCACTCCGATGGACCTCCACTGAGACTTGACTGCCCATTCGAACTCGAGTTAGCTCCTCATGTGCCCTCCACTGAGCCTCCTTCATTTAGTTAGTGCCAGCTACACCTACCACACTCAGTTAGACTCAGTTTGACTGATGGTTGACAATTACTTGAGTATTGATGACTCCACTGATGATGAGATAGACTACTAGTTGTGCTTTGATGACACTCCAATGATTGCTTGATCACTCCATGAAGGCTAATTAGAATTTCCACCTTAGGAATTCGAATCCTCATGCATTGTATTATTTATATGTCCATTTGTGATTAATAATTTAGTGTGTGTGAAGTATTTTTGCTTCTATCCGAGTTCTACTATATTATTATTCTGTTGCTCATTATACTGCATTGACCACTCTTCTTCTATTTTCCTTCATAATCATAATTATTCTCTTGTGAGGTATACATCATCTCTTAGATCTACTATGAGTATTTTCACATGGTATCAGAGCATGTTGAGAGTATTGTTTATCTCCATTCCTGAGAGTTTTTTGCAGGTTATTATCAAGATTTCGAGTGCAGCAGTTTCTGCATCTTTGCAGCAGTAGCAATTGCAGATATTCTCTATTGTTTTTGCAAGTCTTCTACATCTTCCATGTATTCATCAGGCATTACTTCTCTTTCTCCATTCAACTATGATGAATGGAAACCACAAATGATAGCACATTTGAAGAGACATGGTCTCTTATATTATTGTTTTGAAAGAGAGTTTGAATCCTATGATGAAGAGTATGACTGGTTAAGTGAAGGTGAACAAGCTTGTGTAGTCATGAGTTATGCTATGTCTCTACGCATTTTATATGACCTCCCTAATATTTCATCTCCAAAAAGGATATGGGCTTACCTAGATGAAAGATTTGGCAGACATAATGAAGGAATTGGTCCAAACCCTTTCAAGAACAAGCAAAGTGATGCATTTTCCCTCCTTGATGATCTCATTGATCATGAACCAGTATCAAACATATCTCATATTGAAGTTGTCCACAAAGAACTTGCAGATTCTACACTCATGCTCCAACTTTCTTCTCTTTATGTGCCAGCTCACACTCTAGATATTGTAGAAGGTCCTAAATCCTCTCTTGCACCAGAGTCTGTTGGTTTGCATCATGATCACATGATTATTTCAGAGGTAAAATCAGCTATTGGAGGTCATGCATTGTCCCCTCCTCAAGCAATCACCTCTTATTTACTACAATATGATCATTATTCCATGCTTTCAGAAGGTTATTGAAGAATATGGCCATTGCCATTTGCTTGGGATAATTTCTCATGCACATCATGGTTTTGATCTCACCCTTGTTGGTTCAAAGGAGATGTCAAGAAACCATGGCCATTCGCTTGGGATAATTTCTCATGCATCTACTGGTTTTGATCTCACCTCTCATGGTTCAAAGGAGATCTCAAGAAACCATGATTCAAGTCTGGGATCTAATTTGGATTCTAAGCAATTACTACTTGGGATAATTTCTCATGCATATGATAGTTTTGATCTCACCCCTACTGGTTCAAAGGAGATCTCAAGAAACTATTCATCAAGTCTTAAATCTGATTTGGATTTCAAGCAATCATTATTATTTGATGGTTCCTTTTGGCATAATCTCACCCATGATGGTTCTAAGGAGAAGACAAAAGACTATCTGCATATTCATGTTTTTGATCCTACCTCAACTGATTCGAATCACAGGTTCAAGGATCATCCTCATACTTTTGGATTTGTTCTCATCACATTCGATTTGAAGAGAAAGTACAAGCACATGCTTTTTGAGCATGATCCACTTCTTCCCAAGAAGAAGATACCTCCAGACTATGACCAAGCATCACACCTGCTTGAGTTTGGAGCATTTATTTTTGTGTGTGCCTTACAGTCTATTTTAAGGGGGGGTATTTTTCCCATGAGGTTTTTCCCCATTTCCTCGATTTATTGACTGTTATTATTCATTGTATTGGGTGACCTTTGGTCTTAGTTACCAGGTCCCAGGATGGATTAATGGGGGGTGTTAAGATATTCCTATACTTCATCCTAGTCCTACTAGCATTTTCAGTCATGCATGCACTTTTAGGGTTTGCATGCATTATTTAGGGTATGCATGCAATTTCATGCATCCCAGTCATCAGTCTAGCACCTAGACCTCAGTTAGCCAACCCCCGGAAGCTTCTCTCAGATCAGTTTTAGCCCTCCTAGAGCTTAGTGTGACCTTCCTCCTTGATTTAAGGAAGCCACTCGTCCTCTCTCACCTACCACTTAGTTGCACTTCAGTTAATTCAGTTGTCTTCAGTTCTTTCCTTGATTTAAGGATAAACTGACTCTCAACTGACTGTATCACTCCGATGGACCTCCACTGAGACTTGACTGCCCATTCTGACTCCAGTTAGCTCCTCATGCACCCTCCACTGAGCCTCCTTCATTCAGTTAGTGCCAATTACACTCAGTTACACCTCCCACACTCAGTTAGACTCAGTTTGACTGATGGTTGACAGTTACTTGAGTATTGATGACTCCACTGATGATGAGATAGGCTACTTGTTGTGCTCCGATGACACTCCAGTGATATTTTGATCACTCCATGAAGGATAATTCGAATTGCCACCTTAGGCATTTGAATCCTCATGCATTGTATTATTTATATGTCCATTTGTGATTAATAATTTAGTGTGTGTGAAGTATTTTTTCTTCTATCCAAGTGCTATTGTATTATTATTATGTTTCTCATTATACTGCATTGACCACTCTTCTTCTATTTTCCTGCTTAATCATAATTATTCTCTTGTGAGGTATACATCATCTCTTAGATCTGTTGTCAGGATTTTCACACCTGTCTAACCATTCCTATGAGATTTTCTGTGGGCTCTTATTCCGATCTATGAAAAATTCATACTCCTTAATTTCTAACCACTAGTTAATCTCTTTCGTAGTCAACTTCCACACCATCTTCAGTCACAGATCCTAGTCCCAACAATGAAACCATTTGTTAGCGCATAGTGGGAAAACTCGAGGTTCAAGATTAATCTACTAATAAAACCATTAGATACCTGCCCTTTCAGCATTAATTGCAAGAAAATGAAGTCTCACCCAAGGGATCTATGGGGATTTCAGGAACCAAGTTTCCACATTGATGAAGAGAAGGGAGGGAAATCCACTAACCATTCTACTCATGCTCATAACATGCATGCAAAAACAATTAATGCATTCATAGAATTGTATATCACATTCTTGAAAACATATCACATGTTCATAGAAACGGATAACACATCCATATTAATAAACATAAAACATAGTACAACACATGTGCACAGTAAATAGAGCATTCATCATATCATAACCCATACCAATTTCATCAACAACAAGTTCACTTCTTTATTATCATCCAAACAATATCTTACAAAATAAGAGCACTATGCTCTTACATTAGATCTTTGTCTCTAATTCCCTAATACTCCATCTATTCGCTCATTCCTCTCACACTTTTACAATAGATTGACTCCAAAAGAAACCTCCAAACTCACTTCTTACATTCTACCCCTTTACATATTTACACATTTCAAAATGGGGCTTTGGCCCAATTAATGGACTTCCAACTAACTTCGTTCTTTTTTGTTTTCTCATCCCTTGGTCGACTTGTCACATGGTCCACTCCTTGCATGTATTTCCCAAAACCATGGCCCAATAGTGATAGAAAGTGTCACCAACGATCAGGTACATCTTATCACTATGAGGGATGCGATGACATTTGTCATGGGAAATATGTGGGTGGTATATTTGAGTTTTGAGGTACACAATGATATCTCCATGCCATGGATTAGACGAGTCAATAAGGAACACAAATTCTTCTAGAAGATGATTGTGGTCCATAACTCCTCATTAAATTGGGGAAGGTATCACAGTAACTCTGAAAAGACCAAATATTTCTTAGATTTAGTCATCGCAAACTCTAAATCAAACTCTTGGAGGATGGAAATCCACTTTGTGTATTTTCCCTAAACGATTTTTCATGACAAAATATGTCGCATGGAGTTGGATTCATCAAACAAAGTGGTATTATGCAAGAGTATATAATGTCTAAAATGTTGGATAGCATATACTAATTCCAAGGAAAGTTTCTCCACATGTGAATAATGAAGCTCATTTCCAACAAGGCCTTGCTAAGATAGTTAAATCACATTCTTGTGGTGTAAATCATCCTCTTGCACCAAAACCATCTCGATAGTGGATTCATAAGAAGCGAAATAAAGCACGAAATCATGCTCATAGTCAGGAGGACTGAAAAGAGGGGTAGACGTGAAAGCCATTTTCAAAGCATCAAAATAACATTGGGATTAATCATCCCATACATAAGGGACCCCTTTTTTAAGTAAACACATAAAACCTTTGGTGATCTCGACACAGATAGCAATGAAACACCATAAGAAGTTTGATTTCCCTTGCAAACTTTGGAGTTGGGTAACATTTTAAGGAGGATGTGATTGGATAATCACCTCAATATTCAATGGATCAACCTGAACCCTATAATTAGAAATCATGAATCGAGGCAAACACCCATATTCCACACAAAATATGGACTTATGTGGGTTCAAGGGAATATTGTAATATCGACAGCAAAGAAAAATATCAATTTAAGTGAGTGGGATGATCAATGCGGTGCCTTGATTGGGAGGGGAGATCATTGAGATATACTTGTACAATATACTTGATACCATGGAAAACATAGGTCATATCCTACTAGAAGGTGGCCCTGACATTTTTAAGACCAAATGGAAGTTTACGTTAGCCAAAAGTTCCCTAAGGACAAATGAAGGTCATTTTGTGTTGGTCAGCTGGTTTGATTTCAATTTTATTATAGCCAGACAAACCATCCATAAATGAAATAATTTTATAACCGACACAATCATCAATTATCTGACCGATTAAGGGGCTGGGATAATTTTCCTTTGGAGACGTTGCATTAATTTCCCTATAATTAACACAAACAAAGATTATACCTTGTTTCTTGGTGATGTGAACATGATTGGAAACCCATTTAGTCAAAGGAATAAGCAATTTCTCAACATATGCCTTGATATTGGTAGCATTTCAAGGGTGCATCAGTCAAATCTTTTTATGAACATATTTGGCTCTGGGGTAGGTCTAAATCTCATGTTCAATGATTTGAGCATCGATTCCAAGCTTTTCTTCGTAATACCAAGCAAAAACATCATTGAATTATTTAAATAGGCTTGTATATATGGAAACATCTTCAGGAGAAAATTTGACACCTAGATGAATATGTTCCATGACACGTGGATTCACTGAGATATATATAAGGATGGTCTATGAAATTTTCCCTAAGTTACCTTTAGATAAAATATCATGACGGAAATTAGTCAAAGAGGAACAAAAGACATCAAGAGATTAAATAAGTTTTTGGAGTATTTCCATCATATTTTTTGAATCTAGAAGGAAAGAGACATGATGATGCATATCCTCCCAACACCTATCACACATGGCCATGAATTCCATTATTTCCTCATTTGATGGAAAAAAATCCGTCAGAAAGTCATGTGAAGGAGATGGGAAAGTGGCCCATGAGGGCATGACATAATGATCAATATTGACAACTTGGTGGGGATCACATTCATAATAAATGGAGGTTCACTAAATAACTTGGTAAACATCCTTGGTCACTGACAAGGGAATATAACCTCCGTTAGAATCAACTTCCATAGGTGCAAGTAGAACCCAAGGATCAGATGAACCAAGGGAACTGTTAATCATGGAACTGATCATGAAAATATGAGCTATTGGGTGTAGTATGTTAGACCCAAGGTTTAGATTATACAACCAACAAAAACCCCATAGGAATCGGGATCTTTGAATACTTCATGAACATAGTAAGGTCTCACCAGATATGCACATAGGAAATTACACAGAAATCTGAATTAGTGTTGTGCAGGGAGGACTAGGTTCTTTCCACTAAACATATTATCAGTTCTTCCTTAAAAATTCATTATATTATTTAATGCACAAGCATTAATCATCCAATTGATAAACAATCCATAGACAATTACTCATAAAGACATTGCACAAAATTTCGAGGAAAAAAAAACTTCACTCTATTATTTGGAAAATTATGGGTATCACCATACAAAATAATAAAACTTAGCTCAAAAACTTAAAATTATTCATACATCCATTCTTACTATCAAAACATAATTATATAATGATTATAACTACTCATAACTAGCATGAAAAAGATAGAACATAGAACATAACATATAGAGAACCCCAAACCTTTACAAAAATGAGCCTTATATAGGCTAAGGTTCATGAAACTACAAGTTGTTACTGACACGTAGTTGCTAATTGCTATCTATTTGAGCACAATTGATACTGACTATCTAACTCGGTGTGTAGTGACTGATAAAAAATTGGACACCAATAGGCTCCCAAAACTAATATGTGGCTCATCCATAGATACGTAGATCATGTTTCCAACGTTGCTACTAAGGGCATGTGCATGCACAGGTCATTGAGAAACTCCCGAAAGCTTGTCTGGATCGTATATAATTCCCTAGTAATATCCTTGAGCTTCCCAGTGAATGTGTTGATTTGTTCCTTATTACTCTTCCCAACTTCTATTTTTGCTTTGTCTTCCATGGGAAGAAATTTAATAGTCTTCACTTGGAGTTCAGACAGGATGTCAAAATGTCTCTGTGCTTGTTCTCAGGCCTAAAAAACAATATTTGTGATAGTATGATGGTATGCTCTTCTTGTTTCAATCTACTTGTTCAACAAACTGATATGTGGCATGGCCTCTTTCTTTGCAAAAAGCGATAGTTGCACTAAGATTTGCTTCTTCACACTTACTTGTGCATCGCAGTTTCTAATCCATTGTTTTGTCTAGTTGATACAAATATGGTACATCCTATAAATTCTTCGATATGTTGAAGCTATAGTCACAGACCCCTCCCAAGGTCACGCATCCCTCCTTCGTCTTGTTCAGGTCTTGTGCTCCTTGGTATTGTTTAGGGCCTGCACTACATCTTTAATCTTTTGTGCAAGATCCAACTCCTCTAGGGATGGTTCTAGCTTGATTTGCACCCAGAGTTCTATGGTTTCCTGCTGGAGTGTAGTTACTATATATAAAATATGTGTGATCTTCTCCAGAGGCTATATCTAATTGGGAGGTGGATAACTATGAGATGGCATTGTTTTGTATGCTTTATCTAACTCAACCTATAGTTTATCTTGTGCAACAATAAATTCATTGTGTGCCTACTTGAGCCTGATATAGGAATTTCCAAGCTACACATGTCTATAACCGAGCTCCACGAATATCTCAGTCACACAATACTATAGATCCGACGACAACACCAAATGAAAATTCAACTCATTATATTCTAAACAATCCATCTCTAAGGTTACCCTTGGATGGAACACCATGATGGCCAAGGGGTTCAACTTCATCTTCCTATGTAAATCCCTCTTAGCTTGCTTCTATAATTCATGTTCCTAGGTAGCGTCGACAGCTTTAGTTGTCTGCACCACCTTTTTTCTTGGTGCAATATGCAATACTATTCACAGCTTGTCGAGCTTCTCTCTACTATCTTTCTGGAGCAGTTCCTCAATGTTAATGTTGGACTGTAGCTATTGGAAAATCTCATAGAGTGTTCCATCATTAATTCCCACCTCTTTCTGCTACTCTGGAGGACTCAAATGTACTTCTTCTTGCTGTGTATCCATAGTTCTATCATGTGCGCACTCTGAATTTTGTTGAGGTGAATTATCTGGTGCATTCATGACATGATAAAAAATGTTCCAGTGAATAGACCCAGTTGTTATGGTTCTCAGTAAATTTCTTGAAGGATTGATATCTCCTTGACCTCTTCCTCCTCCTCTAGCTCTTGTTCCAATCATAGGGAAGGATACATCCTCTATTTATTTTGGTTGTCCTCAGCCGGCTACAATTGAAGTGTCTCGTGCTTATGATTCTCTATTAGGTGTGGTGATTTCCTCGATGTAAAATGGGATTAGAATGGACATGAGTGCAATATAAAACCATTAAAAAATGTCATAATGTGACATACCATTTGTTCAATTTTGTAATATACCATAATGAGACATCTCACTAAATTGATATAATTCGATATAATGGATATCATAATGCAACATAATCATTGTGGAACATAAAAAAATCATAGTTAAACGAACATAAATGTTAAAATGTGATATAAACAAATGAAATATTTGTAAAATTCCAGTGACCAAGTTATTGTTTAGTGCATCTTGGTTTTGCGTGTGAAAATATGATCACAGTAGGATCTTGCAACAAATAACTCCTCGCAATTTTTTAAGCAAAGATACACAGAGTAGAGAAGAAAATTCACAGAAATTGATAGTTGAATCAAACTTCTATTAATTAATTGTTCTACATCCAACCTTCACAAATGTGTTGGTTGTCCAAATATATTACAATGGATGAAATTCAGAAGACTTTAAGGCCATTCCAGAATAACACAAGTGTCAGGATTACAAAATAGTAAGAATCCCCATAAGGAAACATTAATCCCCAACTCATGCAGGGTGGTCCTGAATTGGTTAACTGGGCTTAGGTAGACCATGAGTAACTAAAAGGCAGCATGTTGGAGGCTTTTCAGGATAAAATCATGGAAGAGATTGTAGCAAAAAGAACATACTTGTGAAAATCATCCTAGTGCCTTTTCCTTAACATTATCTAGCACAAAAGCATAATAAACCAGGATAAAGCTTCCAGTGCGCTCTAATTGAGAAAAGTAGAGTAAAAGAAGGATTAAAAGCAACCATTAGGGTGCACTTGTTTATAAACATCACAAGATGTGGGTGAAGTATGTACTAGGGTCTAGGGGCCAATTCACCTAGTCTAAACACCTAGGATCATAACTTAAAGAATAAAAATTATATTCTAAGGTCTATATGGGGTCAATTATTCTAACACCCCCCCTTAAGCCTGACATAGGTGAGTATGAGAATTATTATGAGGGCCCCCAAAAGTAGGGCCTACAGTCACCCTTTACAATTTTATTTGTCCATGTAATCTAAGCTAAAAGAGGAAAACCACTTAAGAACAAAACCTCCCCTCTAGTAAGGACATGAAAGAGAAACCAAAATATTTACTTCAGACTGTAGTTTCTCCCAATTGTGCCAATGCTGATCTTGAAAATTGCACCTTGAGCCATGAGAAACTCCAATAATGTATGCCAACATGATGGGATTGTCATGAGGATCCTTTAACTTCAAACTAGTAGAGGTGAGATCACATCCAAATGAAACTTGATGTGATTGAGACTTCAAACCATGTGAGGTAAAACCAAGCAACTGTGAATGCTCTTCAGACTTGAACATTGAACTATGGAGGGTAAGATCAGGTCCAAAAGAGACTTGATGCTCTTGAAACTTGAAATCCAAATCATAGGAGGTTAAATCAACTCCAAGAATGTGGAACATAAGTTCCAGGTTTTCCAATGTGATGGAAAAAACATGAGGTTCTTCATCTTCAATGAAACTCTGAGAATTGGTGCTCGAAATCAAGTAGGAGTCCATAAGAAGCATAGGACCAAGGAGATAAAATAAATCACTTCCAAATTATAATAGATCTTCCAAAACATGCAATAGATTAACATTTTGCACACCATTAGACTAATTGGAAAGAGAGGAATCGGATTCCTTTAGCTTCCAAAGCAATAATTGGCTTACTTTGCTCAGAATTCGAGGTAGAAGAATCATAGGAGAACATGATAGAGGAATGGATGTATGTCTCTTCAACAATAGAATCTCCATTAGTCACTTCTTCTTCATCATCAACATCATATAAAGGTAAGGATTTAGGATCCTCTTCATCTTCTAGTGTCACAAGAGAAGATTTCTCTTCAATTACTACATATCGACTTGTAGAGGAAGCATTCAAATCAAGGAGAATTCTAGCAACCGAAACTTGTGTTGAAGAATTTTCTACAATTTATTCTTTTTCTTCATGAAAAAATTCTTCAGAAAGATTTGAGGCCGAGACATCAGGAGGGAGAGAACATGATGAGGTGCAAGATTATCTCCATGCATTAACTTCTTCTTTCTACACACAAAAAAATCTATTTGGATTTCTCTAGAGCTCAAATGGATACTCAACATAATCAATGAGGTAATGCATATTTGGAGACATGGCCAAGCACATAGCTTTGAATTATCTGTCAGAGTCATTTAGCCATTCATTCTTCTCTTCAAAGGACTCAAGCTCTCTCATAGCACCAATAGACACAACATAGAGATATTGCATCTTGATATATGCACACATATTTGGCTTCCACTCAACCTCATTAAATGGAGTAATAGTAGGAACAACTTTCGAATCCATGAACTTGTTGTACCTGCACAATGAAAAAACACTAAGGAGGAAAATTTGTTAGCATAATCACACTCTACTTCAACACTAAGCACATTCGGGGGTGCTTCATTCCTAGGTAGACCCCAATGGACAAGTCGAACGAATCAAGGAAATTTCCCTAGGACTTTTGTGGAAAATCCACTACTTCTGGTGCTTTAATCGAAGTATCTAACAGAGATTGTAAACCTAATGCAATCTGGTACCATGTGAAAATATGATCAAAGTAGGATCTTGCAACAAATAACTCCTCACAATTGTTTAAGAAAAGGTACACAGACTAGAAAAGCAAATTCACAGAAATTGACAGCTGAATCAAACTTCTTTTGTTTAACTGTTGTACATCCAACCTTCACAAATGTGTTGGTTGTCCAAATATATTACAATGGATGACATTCAAAATCCTCTAATTCCATTCGAAAAGAACACAAGTGTAAGG
Organism: Larix kaempferi; assembly: GCA_027924585.1. Lineage (NCBI taxonomy): Eukaryota > Viridiplantae > Streptophyta > Pinopsida > Pinales > Pinaceae > Larix > Larix kaempferi. The sequence continues at coordinate 5,184,075 of BSBM01000792.1, forward strand.
CTTAAAAAATAGTAAAATCCCCATCTAAGGCAACATCAATCTCGAACTCATGCAAGGTGGTCACGAATTGGGTAACTAGGCTTAGCTAGGCCATGAGTGAATACAAGGAAACATGTTGGATGATTTTCAAGAGAAAATCATGGAATAGGTGGTGGCCAAAAAGAAGCATACTTTCCAAAATCATCCTAGCATGCTTTCCTTAACCTTATACAATACAAAAACAAAATAAAGTAGAATAAAGAAAGATAAAGTTGTCAGTGCACTCTAACTCAGAAAAGCAGAGTAAAAGCAGAATTAAAAGCAGCCAGTGGGGTGAACTTGTGGATAAACATCAGAATATGTGGGCCAAGTATGTACTAGCAACCAATTAACCTAGTATAAACTCTACTAACATAACTTAATGAGTAAAAATGATATTCTAAGGTCTAGATGGGGTCAATAATTCTAACACCCCCCTTAAGCCTAACATAGGTGAGTATGATAATTATTATGAGGTCCCATGCAACTAGGGCATATGGTCACCTTTTATAATTTTATTTTTCCATGTAAGCTGAGGTAAAAGAGGAAAACCACTTGGGAACAAAACCTCCCCTCTAGAATGGACATTAAAGAGAAACACAAATATTTACTTTAGATTGTAAATTTTAACATAACAATCCAAAGAAGGCCAATGAGGCCAACAATTGGAAATTTGAATATGAGGAGGTACTTTCCTCTTTGCAAGAAGAGGTATTTTTTCCCAATTGTTCCAATGTTGATATTGAAACTTGAAGCTTGAACCATGAGAAACTCCAAGAATGTATGTCAACATGATGGAAATGTCATGAGGATCCTTGAACTTCAAACCAGTAGAGGTGAGAGTAGATCCAAATGAACCGTGATGTGCTTCAGACTTCAAACCATGTGAGGTAAACCCAAGCAACTGTGAATTCTCTTCAGACTTGAACATTGAACCATGGAAGGTAAGATCAGGTCCAAAAGAGACTTGATGCTCTTGAAACTTGAAATTCAAATAAGAGGAAGTTAAAGCAGATCCAATATTGTGGAACATAAGTTCCAAGTTTTCCAATGTGATGGGAAAAAAATGAGGTTCTCCATCTTCAATGAAATTCCGAGAATTGGTGCTAGCAATCAAGTAGGAAGCATAGGAAGCATAGGACCAAGGCGAGCGAATGAATCACTTCCAAAACATCCACTAGATCACCATTATGCACACCAATAGACTCATTGGAAAGAGAGGAATTGAATATCTCTTTGTCTTCTAGAGAAATAACTGGATTACTTTGCTTAGAATTCAAGGTAGAAGAATCATAGGAGAACATGACAGAGGAATGGATTTCGATCTCTTCAACAATAGCAGCTCCATTAGTCACTTCTTCTTCATCGCTAGCATTATAGAAAGGTAAGAATTCATGATCCTCGTCATCTTCTAGCACCACAGAATAATATGTCTCTTCAATTACTCCTTCTTGATCTGTAGAGGAAGCATTTGAATCAAGGAGAATTCTAGAAACAAGAACTCGTGTTGAAGAAATTTCTGCAATATCTTTTTTTTCTTCATGAACAACTTATTCAAAAAGAGTTGAGTCTGAGACATCAAGAGGGAGAGCACATGATGAGGTGCTAGATTCACTCCAGGCATTAACTTCTTCTTTCTGCACACTTGTTGTAGTCTAGGGGATTGCATCAGTTACCAGTAGTACGTTATACCAATATAGAGAAAGAGTCAAATGCATACACACATCATACAACCATATAGGAGAGTAAGTGGGACAGTAGAAACAAGCTTTATATTAATGAGACCAAAGAAGAGTACAATATCAATGGAGAGATATATTTTGTTGTCGACTCTATAGCCTATTTATATAGATTACATATAGCTATTTAGTTAAAACTACCCAGTCGATCGACCAACCGACTGGCAGATTTGGACTGATCATAGTCGGCGGAGGACCTAGTCAACTAGTCAAATAGGGTCCTCCAACATCTCCCCCACCAACAAAGTGGTTCTTTTTCTCAAAGAGATCCGAATCATAACTGAGAAATGGATCAAAATTGGAAGTCTCTGCTACTTATGGTTGCAAATGAGTGAGTGCAGTTGCTAGATCTGAAATGACATAGGATTCTGCAATACTGGGGTTGAGGAAGAAAGTCATTGTTTTAAGTATTCCCAAGTGTGAGAATTCGTCTACATGTCTACACTTAGCGCAGTAAGTCTGTAGAGCCAACTGATGTTGTTGGGAATAGAAAGATGTTTAATATTGCGAAGACATTAGGGGAGTTTTGAGTTCTAAAATGGGCCTCCTAAGGGAAATAATAAAATAACAGTTCTAAATTTTAGAGGGGAAAAAGAAACACTACTTTTTCTTATCGTATTTTTGGCATATCTCCTTAAAGGTTTACCCAAATTTCAAGTTTGGGCACTCGTTGGATGCAGATTTTAATTCCGCATCCAACCCATACCCACACTGCATACTTCTAAAGTGCCCACGGCATGAAAAAATGAAAAATTCAATAAAAAAATGCATTTTAATATTCAAATATGTTGTGGGCGCCTCAGAAGTATGTAGTGTGGGTATGGGTTGGATGCGGAATTAAAATCCGCATCCAACGAGTGCGCAAACTTGAAATTTGGGTAAACCATTAAGGAGATATGCCAAAATATGAAAAGAAAAAGTAGTTTTTTGTTTTTCCCTCCAATTTGTTTTACAAATTTTACCCTTATAGTTGACATCATCATCCTGAATCCTATTGGTTCTTATAAAGTGAATTTTTAATGGTACATTTTTTGTTTTGAGGCCCATTTTTGACCTCAAAACTCCCCTAATATCTAGTCCGAGGATTAGATGTTGTGGTTGGCTACCTAGAGGAGACAGTCAATTTGAAGGCTAATTGATTCGACTTCTGTCTTTTCAATCTATGCTTGGGGATCCCGCTGTGCCTATTTCTCTTGAAGTTCAAATAGGTGACTTTGCTACATTTGAATTTGTTGCTCAAGGCAGTATATTTCTGCTCGAATATCTATGCTAATGTAATTTTTATCCTTCCCATGTCGATAAAAAATTGGCCATAGGATATATACCAATTATTAAGTACAACAGTAGATTGTTGTTCCTAGTTAGCATATTCCTTCAGCTGCTTATGATGGTGAATAAATAAGTGATATTGATTTGCAAGCATAGAGAATGTTTTCTTGATGTCTTCTTGGTCTTTCCGTTGAACATATTCCTGATACAATGAGACCAAGGACCCTACCAAACTGGTGATTTATTCTAAAGGATTCTTGGATGGGGGTCCATGAAGAGTTGGTGCTACTTGAAAATCGAATTTTGACAGGTTTGTAAGTCTTTGGTCTGTTCATCGTTCAACCTGTCGACTTTTTGTTTATCTAGTGTCCAACGTTTCTATTTTTCCTGGGTGATGACATACAAGAGTCTATCTAATTCATGATCCTTTGGTACTGCAGGGTCAAATGTAATTGGTGATTCTTCAGGGTCCTTGGTGATTTTTAGTTTTACTTTCGACGGATTCCTCTTATTATTTGTATTCTTCTTTTTCTCAGAACTACTGCTTGGTGTCATGATACTAGGGGTCACTAGTATAGAAGATGGTGGTGGTGTAGGTGTTTTTGGTTGAACAGGTGACCTGGGTGAAATGGTTGACTAAAGAGGGCCATTCAACTTAAGAAGACCAGTTGATTGTGATGGAACGGTCGAGTCGGGAGAGATGGTCGACTTGGGAGGAGCGGTTGACTCTGGATCAACAATCAATTCAGCTAGAGTAGTCGACTCGGGTGAAATGGTTCATTTAGGGTCCATTGACTTGTTAGGAACAATCAGTGTAGGAATAGATGATTGAGGAACATCCTTTAGCTTTCCTGGATTATTTTTTCTATCAGTGGATCATAATTAGTAGGTGATTGCGGTGGTTCCAGACTGTCTATGTGTTCGAAGAGGGTGGTATAATTAAGGAGTGGCGGAGGGGTTCGACAATGTAGCCATGGATTGTTCAGTCAAGCTTACTCTAGGTGGGGATACAGGAATATCAGGAAATTCCATAGCATTTTGGACATTGCGTCTGGTAACAATATTTTTCCCGTTAGGAAAAAGGTTGGGAAGATTGGAAACAAATTTCAGGAAATCAGGATCTTGCATATAGTTGGGTCTCGATGGGGCAACTTCCTCAATAATATTTGGATATAGGGGAGGTGAATTGTCAAGAGCCTGAACAGGATCTTCAACTTGTGTTGGTATTCTGATTTTAGGATTATTTACTGAGTTTGATTTTACCTATACCGAGACAGGGAAACTTGCGAGAAGTTAATCGATTTGGTCATCGACTGTGATGCGGCGTGGAGATGCATCTCGAATGACCTGCTTAGCTTCCTCTTGAAGTTCTTGGAGGTCATCTTTAGTTGACGCATTTAATATCATTTTATGTTTTGCTAACCCTTTTGATTTGAACAGTTTTTCATTACTGAAGATATTTTTGACTACAATATCAAGTTGTTCTTTAGTTATGTCGGGCTCAGACTGCTGTTCATCAAGTACATCATTGTCTCTATTTTCTCTTGCAGGTCGTTAAGCTTCAGATGGATATTTTGTCTTGTTTTTTTGGGCAAATTAGGTATGGGAATGATAGCGAGAGGATTCTCTTCTTCCTATGCAAGCTCAAAAAATTGAAGGTACAACCCCAGCTTGTAAACTTCTTCTTGTTGTCCGTTGGTGAAGGGTTCTTGTAGTTGATCTGATACATTCCATTTCAATTCAGGAATTGGATGCACAATGTTCGACTAAGCACTAATATATAAAAAAATAGCTTTTATAGAAAGGTAATACTCTAAATCGATTGCATTACCTACAGTGCCTTACATATACCAAACTTTAGTGTAGTCAATTCTTAGCTAAATGTGGAAAGTTGGTGGTATACTTCGATGAACTTTGTGTGGAACTCACCACCTAGAGCATGTTGTTTAGATGTTTTCAAGCCACATCTTGGTTGTTGTAGGGCCCTTATTACATCCACGAAGCTGGAAAACCCATAAATTATTTATTGTTGTTGGGTATTCTACAGTAAAGGAAGTATCACCTATGGGTGTGATTCTATACATTCACATCCATATTAATAAGGAGGGGTATCGAATCGTTGACCCAGTTTCTTTACATTTTTGACAAGTCGATCAAACTATCTCTACTAAATAATCTGCCCAATAAAATATTTTTCCTTCTGCTACAACTGCTTTGGCTTGTAAAGGTTAGACAATTTGAAATGATAATTGCAGCAAACTTATAGTTATTATATTGAATTTTGCTAATAACCAATCCTTCGGAGTTCTTTCCCTATGGTGATCCTATGAATTCTTCAACAAGCTTTGGATTGACCGGGACCGAAACATCAGGTCCTTTGGACATAAGTCCTATGACTCGAGCAATTAGTTCATCATTAATCTCAATGGATTGGTCCAGCCATAGTTTCCCATTGTGATATCAACTGACTATATATTGCGCAATTAAATCTTTGATTCCATTGAAATGGTCCAACAACGGAGCTTGTAAATAGTGTCGAATTTTGGCAATAGAAAATTTGTTAGTTGCTTCACTCCATTTGTTATTTTTCAAACCCCAATTATGAATTCGTTTCCAGTAACGACTTCATTGATGTTCTTTCGTTCGTTCTTTGAGGATTCCGAGGAGGTGGGATTTCAGAGGTGAAATTGAATTATCCTCTATGTCAGGTAAATCCTTCTCACCAAGCTTCATTGATCTTGTTGTAAAAGTGGTTCTTTTTGGACCCATTGTATGCATGGATACCAGTAGAAGAGTTGGATTGCTAAGGACATCTGGAATTGGTGCTAAGTAAACTTGCTCGATTTCTTTGCAAAAGTGTTCCCAATCTTGCTCAAGGTCTATATTTATAGCAGGAAAGTCTGTAGTGTATTCAATTCAATTAGGTGAATGAATTAACTACGGATTTTGTGGGAGACATATTCTTGGTACATGCAATGATCCTTCTTGGTCATGCTTTGGTCGAATTTATTCAAGTGACCTTCATTGGGGTCAGTCATGCCAATGTCTATTATGAGTTGGTTGACTCATTCTTGAAGTTCTTTTGGTCGATATTGAGTTCCTTCTAATCGATGATCGATAGTGAGTGTATTTTTATAGTCAACTCTCCAATCTACTGCCATTGTGATGTATTTGATACATGTCGATCCTTCATGCTTTAATGCCTTTTTATACAAGTTTTTATTTGAGTGCAAGTTAGTTTTATGATAACTAACTTTATCTTGACAAATGTAATTAAACTTGGATAAAAGAGTAACTAACTTACAAACCTAGGACAAAATGGTTGACCGAATGGGGAGACAACCATTCAGTCCATACTGTGCCCATGTTATGCTTGTATAAAGTTTTAATTTTCCACCTTTGATCATTTTGGCAGAAACTTTCCCTTATAGCATTCTTAATCGATTGGTCCATTCTAATGTATTTCTTTGACTTTAACGGTCAGTACGGCTGTGACTCAAAATAAAATATCATCAGATAAGTTGTTACCAATATTCACGAGCTTTTCCCTTATTTTTACTTGTCCCATATGGTCGGTTAGTGTCTCTTTATTCAGTCTTCTAAAATCGACAAAAATTCTTAACTTTGTTGGGTCGTGTTTCTTAATGTGACGGACTAGATCTTGACCTTACAATATTCTAACTTGTGTTGTCAGCTTCATATTTTCAAACTTTTTTGTAGAAGCAATAGTCCTAGTCTAGTGATAAGATTGATGCATATCCCTCGATCTTGTTGCTTGAGTTGTAATTGTTTTGACTGGAGTTTGTAGGCGACCTTGATTATTGAATTTTTTAGATACTTGCTGGATATGATCGGTTGGAGATTCACATTCTTTGTATCCCAGCGTTGGGGTGCTCGTCGATTTCCTCTTGGTAGGAAAAATAGTCGGATCTTCTCTTATTTTCTTCTCGATGATTTTTGGAATGATTGATACAGTGAAACAATGTTGTGTCCTTTTTCTAGGAATGACTTCAAAAAACCAATAGTCATGAGCTTATGCTTAATAGTTTTCGATTTTCTAGTCTTATAATTCTAAATCAGAGTTATACCCAACAGACATAGGACTCCCCAGTCGTAGTTCTCCCTGATTATTAGGTTCGACGAAATCTTTAGTTTTGTGGACTATTTGATATAGACGTTGAATGTCTTCATCGTGATGATTAGGTTCCGCCCAGGTTTTCCCTTGAGATGGATTGATAGGTACAATTAATTTGTTCGCATCTCCTTTAAGTTTAATCCGTTCTTTTTCCAATGAAATGTAAGCTTTCATTTTTCATCCCCACTGTCGTCCAACTAGTGCTAAAAAATATTTGGCCCCTTCTCTTGGATTAATGATTTTGAAGTCGATATGTGTATTGATGCCCATGATTGAATTTTTTACTTTTTTCCACGCGCCAATGGGTTCAATCAGTCCTTGGTTCTCTAATTTGAGGTATATCCCTGATCCTTCAAGTCATGGTCGACCAACGCTTTCCCATGTTGATCTGGTCATGATGTTTGCTTGTGATCCAAAGTCGAGGGTGACTTATGAAATATGAAATCCGTCGACTTCCAGATTAACAAGAGGGTTCATATCCGATTTGTCTTTATGGTTTAGATTACATAGCATTTTGGTATTCTTTTCCTTTTGGCCATTATTTTTGATAAGATGCATTAAGTCGATTAACCTTGCCATAGCTTCTTATTTTTTTAATAGATGAAGTAAGTCATTAAGCACTTTACTTTTATTTTCTTCCTTACTTTTGTCAGATGTTATTTGTGAGAATATTTCTGAGGCATTGCGGAATATATATTTTTGTTGTATCGGGTTAGGATAATATTCATGTTTATTGTGCAGTCGAGTAACATGAGGGCTATCGCCCCCAGTATTTGTGCTTTGTTGAGTAATTATATGCATATTTTTAGTGCTACATGCTTCATTTTTAGATACACACGATAAAATGTTAACAATTTTTCTTTTATTAAGGGTTTCTAACATGATGGGGCACTCTTCAAGATTGTGCTCCCTCACTCTACACTTTGTACAAAATTTTAAGTCGGTCGTGTCCTTCCACATACAATCAAGACTCAAATTTTCTTCGCTAAGACATACATAACATCGTGGTCGAGTCTGACTTGGTGGTTGGTATGCCTGATTATTGTAGTTTCTGCCTTGACCATTGTATCCTCCTCCTCATTTGTTTTCGTAATTGCGATGGTCAAGACTACGATTATCCTGTCCTCGTTGATCAATTTTCTACGTCCGATAGACTATGTGGTGATTTTTTTTAGATTTTAAATTATTTATGCACTCTGCAGTTGAGTGTTGTTTCATCCGAAAAATTCCACACCACTTTGGCTTGACGTTATCAACATTATATGGGCATTTGGTAGTCTTATGTGGCTCAAATATTTCACATATATCACAAAAATGAGTCATTTGCGTCGTGTGGACATTTTTTGGACTCCTTTCTTCAAGAAAGATATTAAGTCTTTCTTATGGTATTCTCATTTCTCTTTGTTAAACATTATAATTATTGTGATAGGTTCTCTTATCATCGTAAGGACAAGTGTCCTTAGTGTGCCCTTCATCAGAGAATTTACTACACCATAGATCATTGTGTCGAAGATTCAAATGATGCATCGATTTCACCATCCTCTCAATTCTATCTTGTAGTTCTTTGTCGATGGTGAGACTCGAATGATTTGTGTTTGATTTAATTCTTAATTCTTTCTTTAGGGTGTCTTCATAGGCTGTGTAGTCGTGCATAAGCAATGGAAAACTGATTCTTTTAGTTAGACTATCGACAAAAAAATTAACGACTACAGTAGGGACTATTTTGGCGGGAATTTGGCTTAGGAGATGTTTAAATATTCTATCATATTCTTAGACAGATTCTTCCACTCTTTGTTTAATCTGATTTAGGTGGTATCCTACCAAATTATTTGAATCACCGACCTTGAAATGGTCTAGAAAGGCATATTTGATCTACTTCTGTATTTTCGGATGTTCTTCCCAAAAAATCATATACCACGTGAGTGCACAGTTTTTGAGCCCTCCTGTAAACTATGCAAGTTGATGATTTTCATCATTGATTACGTTAGCTTGCCATAAGGCTTCACACACAAACCAATGATTTTTAGGATCTCCATCTCCTTCAGAAATAGGAATATTAATTGGAAGATGTACAACCATATTGCTACTCTTATGATATTTTGGACTTATCGACTCATTATTGAAATAAATTACTATTAGATGACTATTGGTGACTTTAAATGAATGAAACTGATGTCAAGACAAACGTATTTCATCTACAGACTCCTCTTTATCAGTTTCAAACTTCGATGAGTTGGAAGGTTCTATTAATAATGTTGCTGGTAGGGGGGTACCTCGATGAGTTCTGAGTAAAATAAATTCAAAGAGTTTCTCTTGAACTCAAGAGTGAAGGTAATCCAGTTACCTCGCTCTGGTCACTAGATCATCAATCTGTCTGCGATTCTACCACATTGGTATAGTCGGTTCCAAATTCTAGTGTTGACTAGTCTTAATCCCATGTCACACTCAATGATCTGCCTAATAGTCGGTCCATTCATCATGATCATAGGTATAGAATTGACGGGAGTTGAGACATCTAGAATTATTATGCACATTTTGTGGGTGGTCAACACCATTGCGTTTTATCGATCTTCTGATGTCGATGCCTCACCTTCTTCTTCAACTGGTCAAATTTCCCTCAACTCAGGTATGAATTTTGGCTACTCGACCATCTCCTATTACTTATTCAATCATCTCTTATGATGTAACGGGATGGAAATATCCCTCAATTTCTCTTGTTTCTGTATCTTTTTTCCCTCTCTTGTATTTGGATATCTGTTTTTTTCTTATGGAAGATCAGACATTTATTTCGTCGTTGCAAACTCAAATTTTTATAGGCCTTCATTGTTTCGTTGACTAGCCTCCAAATTCATTATTCAAAACAAATCTTCAACGAACCCCCCCATAGCCGACCTAATTCTTATTTCCCAAAGGATGTGAGGTTAGCAACGGTAATCATTTGTTTAAAAAGTATTCCCGATGTCGTTCGTTCACGAACCGTTCCAACTCTTTTTGTTTCCTTTCCCAATGTGTTGTTGCATGCTCTTCTAAGGGTGGCTGGGGTTCGACGATGTGTCTGGAACCGTTCTCAATAAAAAAATTGTATAGAAGGTTGGGTATGGAGTAGAGGAAAGTCTCATGGATATCAATGTAAAAGTTACATCGGATTTTATTGGTGGAAAATCCGTCCTCAATGGCTTGTTCTTCACAATAGTATTCACATATTTTCTCTAACCATATGTACAAATTTGTTCTTCCACCATTAAGGTTCTTTTGCATCAACAAATTTCCACTGTGGGTGTCCAATCTAGTCACGGATATGTTGAATATTGTAACTTCCAAGAATATTATATTTATACATTATTTATTCTAGAGATGTTCCATCCCTCCGAGGTGATTTTATTATGTATCCGGAGATGTTTATTCCTCCGAGAAGTTGTGGTAACTAGGGTTATTAGACCCACCATGTGGGGGTCGGCCTAGTCAGTTATAATAGGGTATTTAACCTAATGGTTAAATACGAGCCTACATGTACTTGTGTAAAATATATGTCAGAGTAGTGTATAAACAGAGGAGGTATGTTCCTCATTTGATACACACACTCACTTGAGAGAGGCGCACTTGTGGAGGAGAGGTCTGCTATGGTGGAGGAGGAGATAATGTCTTTGGTTTGCATCTTTGTATATTGCTGGTCATCTATATTGAGGAAGCCTTGCTAGGTTTTCTATCCCATGAGGGTTTCCCAGGATAAATCTATGTCTCTTGTGTTTATGCTACGCTTGTTGTTTCTTCAGTGATCCTGTATATGCTATTATTGTGAAATGGAATGTAATGATGCTATTTTATGACCTAGCATATTAAATGTTAGCATGGAATCAGAGCTAACCTGAAGGAAGACAAGGTATGGCACTTACGACACTTGCTTTACTTACGACAATTTGAAGGTTAGGGTTTTATATAGAAAAAACCAGTCATTGTGGAACTTTCACTATAAATCCATTTTGGAAAAGGTTCAGGATATGAAACCTTTACAGGTCGTAGATAACATCTCCAGGTATCGTGTGTCCAAAGGGCACCCTCAGTTTCGTTGTACTTTGTAAGTTATGATCAATACAAGTTAGGGTTTCTGCCTCTTCCAGATCTCAGTCAAAATCAGGTGACCTAGGAAAAAAGATCATAACTTGGGCTAGGAAGATCCAAATGAAATTTCATAAAAAGTGACAAGTAGTACACAGACTGTACTATCTTAGGAAAATTGTTCAGAGGCCGACGCGGAACCAGTGACACATGGAACGCCATACAAGTTCGCTCTCCTGTTTTATCACATAAATATGTCACGTTGCGACACTTGGAATAACGCCCTCTCAGAGAGTCCAATTGAGGTCAGACTTGTCAAGATGGAAAGATAACAGGGTGAGCTATCTCAGGAAAAGTGTTCAGAGGCCGAAGTTCAGACAGTGACATGTGGCACGCCAGACAAATTCGCTCTCCTATATTATCCCAAAACAGGTCACGTTGCGACATTTGGCATAACTCTCTCTCATAAAATCCAATTGAGGTCAGACCTATCAGGATGGAAAGATGATAGGTTAGGCTACTGCAGAAAATGTTTTTAGAACCTTTGGAGCGCAAATTTCGGAGTTATAGCAGAAACAATCAGGTACATATTTCTGTCAAAACAGAATTATTTTTGGAGCACCTTTATTCATGGCTTCCGGAATTTAGGGTTTCGAAGAAGTTAGAATTTTTGGAATCGGAATCCAAGGCTGAATGCTACTCAGGAAAATCAAAATTTAGAGACCAAGATCGAATTTCTTGGTTGGGTAGAAGACCGGGCTTGATTAAACCCTAGCTCAGGATTTTGATCGGAAAGATGTAAAATTAGGGCTTCAGCAAAAGTTGGAATTTTTGAAGTCTGTAACCACGAATGGAAGCTCCTCAGAAAAATAAGAGTTTAGAACCTTGGATAAAACCTTTTGATTGAGCAGAAGGGTGGGCTTCATCAAACCCTAGTTTGGGATCCTGTCCAGAAGATCCAGAAGTTTCAAAGGAAGTTTTGAGGGGTCAAATTTTGGAGATTTCAAAATTGAAGTATGCTAGTTTGATCATCTCAGCAAGACACATCCTTCCATTCATTCGGAAGTGTGAAAGTCAAAGATTGAATTTTTAGGGTTTCTCTTGCAAACCCTAATCAAGCTCTAGATCAAGTTTCAGGGGGAGTTGAGGCTAAGGCCTTACATAAGAAGACTACAAGAAGTCTCGACAGGTATGACTTAAGGAGGTTCAGGTATGTCTTGAAATCTGATTCTTGATTAAGTTCATGATGTGTTTGTCTTCATATTATTTATTAGTACAATCTTGATTAATGTTAGAATTGTCTTATCACCCTAGTAACAGTATGAATGCATGTGAATGATCGAAGACATTCATTGATTAGGGCTATATGATTGTACTAATGCAATATGGTTTTGTGTGAGGTTGATGTTGTCTGCTAACAAGATACAGGTACATCACCATGACAACATGAAGACAAAGACTCATCCATAATCTTTGTTCTACTTACGAGGTATGTATGACTTTGTTATATTATGCTTAACCTATGAGACATGCAGGTTCTAGCTCAGGATCTCTAAATCATTGAAGAGATTGTTTAGGTATGCTGTACATAACTAAGAAGGTATACTAATCTAGGTATGTTTTCCTATGTCAAATTAGAATCTTACCTTGTGTTAGGATCCCCTATATAAGTATACTTGGTATGAATGGTTATGCTTATTAATAAATCAAGGGTTTATGCACATTAGGTCTCTTATCTTGATTGATGATTTAACTAACCAGAAGAGTACTATGATCAAACAATAATAAGCATGAGTAAAAGAAGACTTCCTTGAAACCCTGAATACTAATGATCATGACTATACATATTCAATATTATTTAGAATTAGAATGTTTTGAGAATATATTAATGAATGTATGTTTGAGATCATGAGGATGACACTAGTGCACACTTGAGCATGCATAGTGGTACAGAATGAATATAAGTTCAAAAGACATACAGAAGATCAAGCGGGAGGAAACCACACGAACATAAAAGATAAGTATTTGAGTTGCTATTTGAAATAGTAAATGATATTGCCTGTAATAGGTTGTATGCATAGACTATATGATGCTGAGTGTAAACATTCATAGAGCATTGAACAGTATACTACTAATATGCATATGATTGGTAAGTTGGACAAACATTCCATTGTTGCTTGTCTAGAATGAAACCTCTTTGCTGACATGCTGAGAGATGTGCACACTCTCGATAGTATGTTCTGGTAGAGATGGAAGGCATCTAGATAGCCACTGTATGCATACAGGATATGGGAAAGTGTTGTGCCAAAGTATTGGTAAAAATAAGTTGCACAAATATGTAAATGATATCTGTATGCATAATAGGTTATCATGTCAATATGATTTGATGATTATGAAGTATTACTAATCATGTACTTAATTTTGATTTGTAGGAAACATCATGATGAATGATGAACATTGAACAAGCGATGGATGTTCAACAAAAGGATTTACAAGTCAAACACACTATAGAAGGCTCGCGGCTAGAAGATTCTCTTAGAAAGAGGAAGAGAATCATGACAAGATGTTTGCTCCAAGTGGCTAGATAAGACCATTCTCTTAATGGTGTAATTAAAGAAGAAGTGTGAATCAGGTTCTGTATGGGTACCCATGATCGATAATCAATTGATGAGCTTAATGATCACCATGGGTAATGTGGATCTCAACCTTTGCTACAAGGTTGAATATGGTTTCTAGACACAGATGGCATGGATGCAAGAAGGAACTCACCACAGAGTTCGAATGATATTGAGGCCCATATCAGTAATGAGAGATGGCACAGATAGATATGCAGAAGATCATTCAATGCAGAGTGTGAATGGTGTTCAGTCACAAAGGGAGAATTGACAGTTTCTTGATAAGCTTGGGCTTTACCAAAAGTAAAGTTGTTCCTAACCTTTACCGTAAGGTTATGGATCATACTATTATTGTATGTAGATGATATCTTTCTGATAGGGAATGAGAATCATATCATGAAAAGAAAGAAGAAGATGGCTGTAGAAATGAAAAATGAAAGATCTCATATTGATGCATTACTTCCTAGGTCTGGAAGTATGGCAAGGATTAGAAGGAATCTTTCTCAAATAGGGAACATATGCTGAGAAATATTAAAAGGACTTGATGTGTTGGAATGATCACTCTCATGAATTCCAACTTGAAGTTCTTAGCAGATGACTCATTAGAATTAGTGGATATAACTCTATATAGACAAATTATTGAGTCATTGATGTGTCTAACGAATACTAGGTCAGATATATGCCTTGCTGTAAACACCTTGAGTCAGTATCTAGTGGAAACTAGAAGTGTTCACCTGTTAGTTGCAAAGCATGAGATAAGGTACCTAAAGGATACAATAGACTTTGATCTATGGAGATCATTAATTCAGATGGCTACACAGATATTGATTGAGAAGAAAGTGTATCAGACAGGAAGAGCACATCGAGAAGATGTTATTGTCTAGGATCAGCCATGATCTTGTGGTTTAGCAGGAAGCAGTCTAGCACAAGCGGAATATATGGCTGCTTGCTCTGCTAATTGTGAAACGACATGGATTCAGAATTGTTTGACTTAGAGATGGACCCAACTGTGATCCTATGTGACAAACAGAGTTGTACTAAAATGGAAAAGAATCCAGTTTTCCATGATAAGTCAAAAGCACATAGAGATCTGGCATTTCTATATACGAGATATGGTGCAGATAGGAATTAAAGTTTGAATTTGTAACAAGTTACCAATGTAATAACCAAACCTCTATCGATCCGATGTACTAACCAAACCTCTACCTCAAGTAAAGTTTTTTGATACAAACTTAATATAGTCCAGAAGGACCCTCCTCCAAAGGGGGAGTGATGTGATCACTTATGATGAGATTGCCTGCATCGACAGTGAGGTCGATGATGTGAATACCTATATTGGTGATGCCTACAGAGAGGTTGGTGGATGGTCCTTAGATAGGGTCTAAGGTGACAAGGGGATTGCATCATCCTAAAGAGAGCCGTAGACGTATGTATTTGAGAATGAAGTTCTTGGTGAACATGTGAGGGGATTGGATCATCCCTGGACTTCAGTCGTAAAGAAGAGCCGTAGATGTATGTCTTTGAGGATGAAGTTCTTGGTGAACATGTGAGGGGATTGGATCATCCCTGGACTTCAGTCCAAAAGAAGAGCCGTAGACGTATGTCTTCGAGAATGAAGTTCTTGGTGAACATGTGAGGGGATTGGATCATCCCTGGACTTCAGTCCTAAAGAAGAGCCGTAGATGTATGTCTTCGAGAATGAAGTTCTTGGTGAACATGTGAGGGGATTCGATCATCCCTGGACTTCAGTCCAAAAGAAGAGCCGTAGACATATGTCTTCGAGAATGAAGTTCTTGGTGAACATGTGAGGGGATTGGATCATCCCTGGACTTCAGTCCAAAAGAAGAGCCATAGACGTATGTCTTCGAGAATGAAGTTCATGGTGAACATGTGAGGGGATTGGATCATCCCTGGACTTCAGTCCTAAAGAAGAGCCGTAGACGTATGTCTTCGAGAATGAAGTCCTTGGTGGATGGTTGAGGATTAAGTCATCCTTGGATGTGGTCCTAAATGTACGGTGGAGGATTAAGTCATCCTTGGACATGGTCCTAAATGTACGGTGGAGGATTAAGTCATCCTTGGACATGGTCCTAAATGTACGGTGGAGGATTAAGTCATCCTTTGACGTGGTCCTAAATGTACGGTGGAGGATTAAGTCATCCTTGGACGTGGTCCTAAATGTACGGTGGAGGATTAAGTCATCCTTGGACGTGGTCCTAAATGTACGGTGGAGGATTAAGTCATCCTTGGATGTGGTCCTAAATGTACGGTGGAGGATTAAGTCATCCTTGGACGTGGTCCTAAATGTACGGTGGAGGATTAAGTCATCCTTGGACGTGGTCCTAAATGTACGGTGGAGGATTAAGTCATCCTTGGACGTGGTCCTAAATGTACGCTGGAGGATTAAGTCATCCTTGGACGTGGTCCTAAATGTACGGTGGAGGATTAAGTCATCCTTGGACGTGGTCCTAAATGTACGGTTGAGGATTAAGTCATCCTTGGACGCGGTCCTAAATGTACGGTAAGGATTGGATCATCCTTGGACTTTGGTCCTGTGAACTGAGCCGTAGACATGAGGTCTCCAAGAATTGATAGGACTGGATTGTCCCTGCACTTTGGTTCAAAAGGTACATGTTAGGACTGGATCGTCCCTGGACTTCGGTTCAAAAGGTACATGATAGGACTGGATCGTCCCTGGACTTTGGTTCAAAACGTACATGTTAGGACTGGATCGTCCCTGGACTTCGGTTCAAAAGGTACATGATAGGACTGAATCGTCCCTGGACTTCGGTTCAAAAGGTACATGATAGGACTGGATCGTCCCTGGACTTCGGTTCAAAAGGTACATGACTGGATTGCATCATCCTTGGACATAGGTCCTAAAGAGAACTGGATTGATCGTGTGATGATGATGTTGTTGATCATGTGATGACGATGCTGCTGATCGTGTGATAACGATGCTGCTGATCGTATGATGACGATGCTGATGACGATGCTGATGATCGTGTGATGACGATGCTACTGATCGTGTGATGACGATGCTGCTAATCATATGATGACGATGCTGATGACAATGCTGATGATCGTGTGATGACGATGTTGCTGATCATATGATGACAATGCTGATTATGATGCTGATGATTGTGTGATGACGATGCTAATGATCGTATGATGATGATGTTGTTGATCGTGTGATGACGATGCTGATGATTGAGTACTATCAACTCTGATGATGTTCATGTTCCAGTAACTAGTCAAGTTACTGATGATGATGAATTGAAGAAAGCTTTCGATGATATATAGATGATGTAATGAATGACTCCTTGCTCCTACAGATGTTGTTATAATATCCTTCTCGTTAAGGGAGAGTGTTGAATATTGTAACTTCTAAGAATATTATATTTATACATTATTTATTCTGGAGATGTTCCATCCCTCCGAGGTGATTTTATTATGTATCCGGAGATGTTTATTCCTCCGAGAAGTTGTGGTAACTAGGGTTATTAGACCCACCATGTGGGGGTCGGCCCAGTCAGTTATAATAGGGTATTTAACCTAGTGGTTAAATATGAGCCTACATGTACTTGTGTAAAATATATGTAAGAGTAGTGTATAAACAGAGGAGGTATGTTCCTCATTTGATACACACACTCACTTGAGAGAGGCGCACTTGTGGAGGAAAGGTCTGCTATGGTGGAGGAGGAGATCATGTCTTTGGTTTGCATCTTTGTATATTGCTGGTCATCTATATTGAGGAAGCTTTGCTGGGTTTTCTACCCCATGAGGGTTTCCCAGGATAAATCTGTGTCTCTTACTGTATATGCTATTATTGTGAAATGGAATGTAATGTTGCTATTTTCTGTCTTAGCATATTAAATCTTAACAGAATAATGGTCACGAAATTTTTTATCTCACCAGGAACAGTCTCTATAATTTTCTCATGGGCCTTAGTGAAGAATTTATTCCTTTCCTGTGCTAACATCAGCTTGTTCCATCATGCATAATTTTGAATATAGTTTGCTACTTTCTTGTCCCACCACTCTTGGATTTCTCTCTCTATTAGAATTTATGCATCTTTCTCATTTCTTAATGATGTGTACTACTGGCAACATAACCAATGTTGTAGTCTAGGGGATTGCATCAGCTACAAGTAGTACATTATACCAATATAGATAAAGAGTCTCATGCATACATACATCATACAACCATATAAGAGAGTAAGTGGGACATTAGCAACAAGATTTATATTAATGAGACCAAAGCAGAGTGCAATATCAGTGCAGAGATATATTCTATTGTCGGCTCTATAGCCTATTTATATAGATTACATATAGTTATTTAGTTACAACTACCCAGTCAGTCGACTAAACGACCGATGCCTTTGGGCCAACCATACTCGTAAAAAGACCTATTCGGCTAGTCGACTAGGCTCCTTTAAGAACAACAAAATCTCTATTCAAATTGCTCTAGAGCTCAAATGGATACTCAGCAGAATCAATGAGGTAATGCATATTTGGAGACATGGCCAAGCACATATATTTGAATTCTCTATCACAGTCATTCAACCATTCATGCTTCTCTTCAAAGGACTTGGGCTCGCTCACAGCACCAATAGAAACATCATGGAGACATTGTCTCTTGAGATATGCACACACATTTGGCTTCCACTCAACATAATTGAATGTAGTAAGAGGAGGAATGTAGATTTCGAATCCATGAAGTTGTTGTACCTACACAATAAAACAACACTCAAGAGGAAAATTTGTTAGAACAATCACACTCTACTTTGACACTGAGCACATTCAGGAGTGCTTTACGCCTAGGTAGACCCCAATGGATAAGCTAAAGGACTCAAGGAATTTTCATTGGGACTTATATAAAAATGCCACTGCTTCTAGTGCTTCAATGGAAGTATCTCAGAGAGATTGTAACCCTAATTTTCTCTAATACCATGTGAAAATATGATCATAGTAGGATCTTGCAACAAATAACTTCTCACAATTGTTTAAGCAAGAATATGCAGACTAGAGAAGAAATTTCATAGAAATTGATAGCTAAATCAAACTTCTATTGATTAACTGTTGTACATCTAACCTTCACAAATGTGTTGGCTGTCCAAATATATTACAATGGATGAAATTTGAAATTCTCTAAGGATATTTGAAAAGCACACAAGTGTCAGGCTTACAAAATAATAAAAATCCCCATCTAAAGCAACATCAATCTCCAACTCATGCAAGGTGGTCACGAATTGGCTAACTGGGATTATGTAGTCCATAAGGGACTAAAACGAAGCATGTTGGATGCTTTTCAGGAGAAAATCATGGAAGAGGTGGTGGGAAAAAAAAGCATATTTTCCAAAATCATCCTAGCGCCCTTGCCTTAACCTTATCCAACACAAAAGCATAATAAAGAATAATAAAATAGGATAAATATCTCAATGTGCTCTAACTCAGAAAAGTGGGGTAAACGTAGGATTAAAAGCATCTAGTGGGGTGCACTTGTGGATAAACATCACAATATGTGGGCCAATAATGTACTAGGGGCCAATTAACCTAGTCTAAACACCTAGGAACATAACTTAATGAATAAAAATCATATTCTAAGGTCTAAATGGGATCATTTATTCCAACATTACGATATGTACTTTGGGATAATATTCGGGGGGAATTTAAGCCCCAATTATTTAATGGATCTTAGTGTTTCGATCATGGGATCATCTTCTAGAGACATTTAATATTACAGTACAATAAAACCTTCAAGTAAAATTGCAAATATGAACATCACAATGTGACATAACCATGGAGAAACGCCGCAATCGAACATAGCACTTTATGAACATCACAATGTGACAAAACCCTTGCAAAACCTTCAAGAAACATTGGAAAATATGAATTTCAAATTGTGACATAAACATGGAAGAATGTCACAATTCAACATAAATATTAATAAACGTCAAAATGCGACAAAACTCATGTAAAACATTACAATTCCATATAACCCTTGTTGAACATCATAGCATGACAAATTGATTAAGGAACTTAGCCAAAATGTGGCATAACAATTGATTAATGTACTAAGCCAACATAAGTAAAAAATGACATAATCATTGATCTATGTATCGAGCCAATATAAATAAAATGTGATTATAATGAAAATGAGCGCGACATAAAACCGTTGCAAAATGTCACAATGTGACATAACCTTTATTCAATGTCATAATAGACAAAATCCATCGGTGAAAGTTACCAATGCAATATTAGAGTTATGTCATATTGCAACATTTTGCAAGGGTTTTGTTGAGCAACATTACTCTATCATTATTGATAAATATATGGGAGAAACTTTATATAATAGTGAAGTTGAACATATTAAGTATGGAATATAAATGAAATGACAATTGAGGTAGTGATGAAGATCAATAATGTTTCACACTATATTATTATAGAGAATATCAAAATACAAGGCACTAAATAAAAATGATACACCATATCAATAAATAATGATTTTAAGGGTTAAATAATAGAAATGTGATCACTTAATCACTATACACAAACATCCCCATTTACCAATCAAACTACAAAGATTATTGAATATTTATAACTTAATAGTGATGTGACTTTGAGCATTACAATGGCTTAGGGAGTGGAGTGATTGGGAATTGATAGGTGGTCATTTACATCAATGCTTGGGAATTGTGGCTATCCATTTTTTTATTTTGTATTTTTTTTCTTAAGGTTTTTATTATAACTTGAAAGGACATTATGTCATTAAATTTGATCAATTGTTTAAATATTATGTGATCCAGATTTATGTGGGAACGAAACAAAAGATAGAATATACAGAATCATATACAGAGATATATTGCAAATAACACAATGATACAGTAAACACATATTCTATTAAATAGCGGAAATAGAACAGACTGTAAAATACAATAGCTAGAATGGTGGTAGCTATCTCTGAGAAGAGATGTGGCCGCTATGCTCATTCGTGCTAAGATGAATGCAAAGATGAATGCAAAGAGAGGCCGAAAGGGCCTATTTATCATAAGAATGAGGGAAAGAATCCCAAACATCCAAAAACCTAACCCTAGAAGATGAACTGTCATAAAGTTTGCGGCCCCAAGGTAGTTAGTTGAACAACCAACTTCCCGGGGTCATAACTTTTGCATACGATCTCCGTTTGGGGCGCTCGGTAGCTCGTTGGAAAGGTCTATCTGAGATTTACAACTTTCAAGTGGGCCTAGATGCATCCCATTGGAAACCATTTGGTCCCCCAAATCGCCAAAAAATGTCGTTTAGGGCCTCAAAATGGCTCCGGAAGTTCAGGACCCGAAAAACTACTAAAAATAGTAATTTACAAAAATTGCCAGAAGACCGTTTTGAGCTAGTTGGAAGAGGTGGGCCGCCACAGATATCCACCTGGATCAATCCTCCCTCCTTAGGAAGCAATGGTCTCCATTGCGTTAAATCCCTTATCATATGTCGAGTTGTGTGTCGAGTTGAGCTCTTGGTGCGACATTTGCTGAAGTGGAAAGGTTGCCTTACCTTGACATCTTCAGAGGGTTGTAATTATTGTTGATGGATGCACTGGAGCTGTTCAACCGTTTTGGTTGTTGTGGTATCCTTGGTATGCACCGGTGTGGATGGTTTCTTTTTGGAGGGGCCCCTTGAATGCGTGGCGTAGCACTGTAGAGGTCCCCGAATAGGCGATGATGCACTAACTTTGTGTTTTTCTTATTTCTGCTGAGTAGAAGGATAATCTGCAGAGGTTTTGGATGTCTCCACGATCTGATGTTCACCTTTAGTGGCAATTGTGAATAGGGAAAATTTCCCAGTGTGGGAGATTATCTTCCTTCCCTGCTCGTTTGGGGTAGGTGTAACTATCTCTGGTATCTGATAGAGTTGTCCTCCCAAAGTGACAATGACACTACGAGGTTGTGATTCATATATAGCATGATGCTTCCACATATATGGTTGTCCTAAAATAACATCACATACTTCAAGTGGGGCGACATCACATAATACCTCATCTTTGAAGGGATTGATGCCATATGGTAGGCGACATTGGTGACTGACACGGATCCTTCGTCCTTGGCTTAGCCATCCAATAGTGTATGGTTTTGGGTGTGGCGTTATTGGTAGCTCCAATCTCTTGATGACTTCTTCTGAGATCAGGTTCTTCTGGCTGCCGCTATCCACAACAAAGTGTAGGGGAATTCCCTTCACCCACATCTGTGAGTGGAAAAGGTGCTCCTCTGCCTCCGACTCTTCAGGTTCCTCTGGATGAATCTGTGTGGTGGCAACAACGGCACTGGGTTCTGCATCAATGATCTATTTCCCTTTTTGCCCAGCTGTGAAATTAGGTTCTGAGTCAGAATCGAAACTGGGATCTGATTCTGAAGCTTTGATCTCAGCCATCAATGACTGTTTTGAGCGACAATCATTAGTGTTGTGCCAGGGGATTTTGTGGAACTCGCACCACTTCCCGGTGTCCTTCTTTGTCTTTCCTTTACCCTTATTCGTCTATGGTTGGGACAGGTTGTCCTTTTCCTTCCCTGTGTTCTGCGAGCCATAGTTTCCCTTGCCCTACTTCTACGCAGGTCCAAAGTCATGCTTGTTCTTTTGCTAAAATTTCTGCTCAATTTTGACAGCATATCGATAGGTGATTCCGAGTGAAGAGATTTCCAGGAATCCATCTCTGTTCGGATGTACCGGTGTAGGCCACTGCAATATTTCAGTACTAGGTGCCGCTCGGAGTCCTTGATACCCAGCTTTGTGCGCGAGGTATGAAAGTTGTTGGTGTACTCCAACACCATTTGGTCTCTCTCTTGGTGCTGAATGGTCCATTTTGTGTACTAGTCATCATAGTTTCCAACGGGGTAATATTGTTCCTTGACGACATCTATAAAAGAGGCCCAAGTGGGATTGGAATATTCAAACAATCCAGACTCGTCTGATGAGTTTTGCTCACAATAAGTTTCCCACCAATTTTTGACATGGGGGACGGCCTTAAGGAGCGCAAAGATGATCTTTTCCCTGTCGAAAAATTGGTAGACAGAGAAATACCCTTCTAGTAAATTCAACCATTTATCTAGGGCATCGGCATCGATTTGGCCTTCAAATAAAGGGATATCAAAATTAACTTGTACCTTGAAGGGAGTCGTATCTCCGAAATGGCTGCTCGTTGAGGGTGCATTTGCCGTTGTTGGCATGCGTTGAAGGATCTGAGCGAAATTATCCATCATCTCATTCCTCTGTCGCGCGAGGGCTTCCTCAAGCAACAACTTGATAGGATCTACTGCTCCATCGTCTCTCTTTTCTTCTGCCATGGGAGGCCGTTTGGGGCGGCGAGAGTGGTCTTCCCCAAGTGAAACTAGTTTGAGACCCAACTCTCTGTATCCCGACCTCGTCAGGGACATGCACCGAGAAACAATCAAAGAGCAGACCACTCTGATACCATTGATCCGGATTTATGTGGGAACGAAACAAAAGATAGCATATACAGAATCATATACAGAGATATATTTCAAATAACAAAGTGATACAGTAAACACATATTCTATTAAATAGCGGAAATAGAACAGACTGTAAAATACAATAGCTAGAATGGTGGTAGCTATCTCTGAGAAGAGATGTGGCCGCTATGCTCATTCGTGCCAAGATGAATGAAAAGATGAATGCAAAGAGAGGCCGAAAGGGCCTATTTATCATAAGCATGAGGGAAAGAATCCCAAACATCCAAAAACCTAACCCTAGAAGATGAACCGTCATAAAGTTTGCGGCCCCAAGGTGGTTAGTTGAACAGCCAACTTCCCGGGGTCATAACTTTTGCATACGATCTCCATTTGGGGCACTTTGTAGCCCATTGGAAAGGTCTATCCGAGATTTACAACTTTCAATTGGCCCATATGCATGCCATTGGCAACCATCTGGTCCCCCAAATCGCAAAAAAATGTCGTTTAGGGCCTCAAAATGGCTCCGGAAGTTCAGGACCCGAAAAACTGCTAAAAATAATAATTTACCAAAATTGCCAGAAGACCGTTTTGAGCCAATTGGAAGAGGTGGGCCACCACCTATATCCACCTGGATCATTATGTCATTTAATATGATCAATTTTTTGATATTTTCATTTGTGGTTTTTTTAATCATGTCGCGTGCAGTTAGATTCTTCACACTAGCTAGTACATAAATATACTTACTAAGAGTTATGGAACTATTAGTAACATTTCATGAATGGGAGTGTGTGCGTGCAAATAGAAATGGTAAAAAAGTAAAAATGTTGAAAGTTACTGCAGTAAAAATAAGATCTAAACTAAAATATTAAGCACCCTAGAATCAAATATAAGCGATGTGAGTTAAAGAATTCATTTGTATTATAGTAAAAATGTATTTACAACATGGGTTTACATCAAAATGGTGAGAATGTATGGGCCCTTGCAGACATAGAAGTGATGGTGCTCTAGGTCTCTGATGTCTCTTGCTCTCTACCAAATGCTAACAGGTGGCCAAAACTCAATTAGAATGGGGAAACACAAGCTCAAAGGGAGGCTCGGATTTTAGTAGGAATTTTGCGAGAGTCTTTGTAGGGAAGAGTGGATGATGTGAAATGGGGGGCCTCCACCACCTTTTTATAGCAATTTTGGATGGTGGTTTATTGTCTCGTGGTTTTGGGAAGCCACTAGTATTAGCGTGTGGTATTTGATGTTTTCCCTCATTTTTCTTTTATTTTGAATATTTTTCCCTTTTTCTTTTTCTTTTATTTTCTTTTTCGGAGATTTTGACCTTTTTTGGAGGAATTTAATTAATGTTTTGAGGGAGATAATGATTTTTTCCCATTTTCTTACCAACTTAGGGACTTTGGGTTTTTAGAGGCCAAATATGTAGGAAAAATGGATAAATGGTCTATGTGACTAAGGGAATGAGCTAGGTGGTCAAATTTTTGGTGTTAACATAGACATATAAATTAATTTTATAAAAATATTTGAAAATTCATTCACTTAATTAATATAATACTATACTAATATGATAATTCAAATAATGATAGTAGAAAATGAGAGTAATAATAATGCAGGTAAATAACACTTCCAATACATAATTTATATTTTCTAATAACTATAAGATATAATTATAAATATAATATTTATTATGTTATTAAATGTTAAAATTAGAAGTTACTATTTATAAAATTATATTACAAAATATCGATAGTAATTATTTATTTATTAAATTGTTTTTAATAAGATTAAAGACAAAATTATAAACTCAAAGTAAAAAAATAAAAATTATAACTAACATTATCCTCAAAATGAAAATGCATTTTAGCAAATTTCAAGATAAAATGTATTATAAAAATTATCACATTATCTTGAAAATGAATGTATTTTGACCAATTTCAAGATAGAATGTATTTTGAAAGCATTTTAGCAAATTTCAAGATAAAATGTATTATAAAAATTATCACATTATCTTGAAAATGAATGCATTTTGACCAATTTCAAGATAGAATGTATTTTAAAAATTTGTAAAGGCTAATACATCCTAATTTTTAAATAATCCATTTTTAAAAGTTTATTTTATTTATAAAATTTTACTTTATAAATTTTATTTAATCCCACATGTATAAAATCTAAATGATATAGGTAGATTCATTCAAGTTATTTATTTAATATGCATTTTATGGAAAATATTATAGACAACACACTCATATTAAGACTAAGATTAAAGTGTTAAATATGCTATAACAATGAAACAAAACTAAATACAAAATTTAAAAATAAATAATAATACTTTTATTTAAAAATTAACTCTATTTCACTGTGACAAAATGAAGAGAAACTTAAATTTGCACAACCCCATCCAAAACCTGTGTAACGAAAGGAGTGTTTGAATGGTCAAAATGGGTTCCATGAATTATTAATGTTCTTGATTTAACTACTTTATCACGTTGAGGAAAATTGTATAAAATCATCTTCCCAATAAACCACTTCATTTGGTGCGGGTTATTATTTCTTAATTAACCAAATATAGTACTGGGTTCTTTGCTTTGGCCTTCGTCACTTTGTTGTACATTACAGCTTTGGCTTTCACCACTTTGTTGTACATTACATGATTTATTACCATTTCATTTGCTTTGCTGTGTGGGTTGCTCTTTCTTGATTAACCAAATATAGTAGTTGTTCTTTGATTTGACATTCATCACTTTGTTGTACACTACATGATGAATAAATCAAACATGATTTATTATAATGGAAGTTGAGAAATAAGCATTCAAATATGTTGGTCCTCATTTATTATGAATTTGAAAAATAAGTATTCATTTTAGATGGAAAATATGGATGGTACACTACATGATTTATTAGAATGGAAGTTGAGAAATAAGCATTGAAATATGTTAGTTCTAGGTGGAAAATATAGATTAATTACCCGATGAAGACATGGTGCAAGGCAAGGTAGGTTAGAGTTTTAAGTTCATACATTACATAGTAAGTGATTATGTATAACATATAACCACTTGACTTGAGACTTTAGTCTCTTATTTTGATGCATCTACATTTTGTAACTAACCTTGTACTAATGTGGAAAGGCCTATTGATTATAACATTATTTTTACATGGCAGTGTCCTATAATAAAACATAAACCTATTACTATATAATTTACTAGATCCACTTCCTTTTACAATACTATATAAACATTGTATCTACTAGATCCACTCCATGAACCTTACTACTTTGTTAAGTTCCTTTTGAAAATGGGGAGACTAGCCTATGCAAAATGCAATGTTACGTAGGAGGGAAGGAGAAAATTTGAACACATGTACAAAAATGCACTTTTAATAGAAAAATGAATGGTCTTGCTGTAATTAAGCATAAGTCCAGCTAAAAAAAATTATTTTTCATTTGGTTTTAATTTTTTATTTTATGAGTGGATATAATTTTACTTTTAATTACTGTAAAAAAACTTTAAGTAACAACATCTTCGACTATTGAACTGTAAAGCATTTTGCTCATCTCATCTTAGCGCAACTAGCTCTCATATCATGTACATGGATACTTGGAATTATAAATAAAGAAAAAAACAATAATACTTGGAATTATAAATAAAGAAAAAGACAATATGCCCTAACTAAGCTAAGCTAGCTCTCATATTATGTCCATTGATACTTACAATTATACATCAGGAGAAGATGCTATCACCCTCTAGATTACCATTCTTTCTTTGATCATGTGAGTGGAAGATCAGGTTAGGTCGATCATGAATCAAAGGCTGAGCCAAAAGATGAAGATGACCGAGAATTTTCTATCTACATTTAACACATTGGTCTTCTAAATATTACAATGAATCTACACATACTCTAATAATACCTTATTAAATATAACTTGTATTAAGCCTACCTTGCAATAGCATGCAGAAGGTTTCAGCCAATACATCTCCTTCATAGCTTCGATAAACCAATTCATGTACTTCGATACAGTGTAGTTAGGATATTGCATGAGTATCTAATAAATCTCAGTCGTATACATTTTAGGAATTGCACCATAATAAAACATAAAACACTACACGACAATAGTTTAAGCACCGCAGTTGCAGAATATGAACCCTAAACCTGGAAAACATCTAAAAATTAAGGAGACATTCCAGCGCTATGCTGGTTCAAACGATCTTTCAAATAACAACCTTCGAATCTCCATAATGTATTATCTTTTCATGTTTAGTTTATATACAATTCAATCAAAGTAAATTTGAAAACTGACGGAATGTGAACGAGATCAAATCCGGAACGGGCTGAAGCAGAGGCCGATTGGCATTTATATGACTTTACCGAATAAACACCAACCAAAGCCGATCAATGAGAGATGCATAGTGTTTTAGTATGCAACATGGGAATATAATGCGCACTAATTGTCATATTAAATTAGTATAGATCAGTCTTAAATCCATATCTATCAAGCATCTAGAGCAATCCAATTTCTTGAGGTGTATTTCTTATAAATCGAGGTTTAAATTTTAAGTTTTTATTTTATAAACTAACATCCATTTTTTAATTACTTTTCATAATATTTTATTTTATGAGTCAACATGAACTTTTTTTTAAATACTTTCCATAATTTTTTATTTTATGAGCTAACGTGAATTTTTTTAATTATTTTATTAGGAACAAAGAATAACATCCCTCCACATCCCTCCATTCTGAACTGTAAAACACTTAACTTTTCAGGATACAATAATTCTGAGAAGCTTGACTCTGGAAATAGAGGAAGTCAATATATGAAGAAACAATATTCAGCCAAGGCAGCCTACAGAAGCTCCACCAGACTGACCAAGGTCGTATTGGAAGGCAAAAAATGTTGGGTTTAAGAAGCTGCTGTGATGTATTGATTGTGTCCACTTCGTGGGTTCTACTGTTTTAATGTCAGGGCACCGATTTGTATTGCTGGAGACTGTATAACGGACAAGCACCAACACCCCAACATCGCGGTTGTCAACTCAGTGGGTTCTACTGTTGTAAAGTCAGAGCACCGATTTCTATTGCTGGAGACTGTATAGGAGACAAACACCAACACTCCAACATCGTGGTTGTCCGGTCAGTGGGTTCTACAGTTGTAAAGTCAGAGCACCGATTTCTATCGCTCGAGACTGTATAGCAGACAAACACCAACACCCGAACACCGTAGTGGGTTCTAATGTTGTAAAGTCAGAGTGCCGTTGACTTTTGCGCAAACAAAACCAAAAACATGGTTGTCAAACACAATAAAACCTAAAACACAATAATTACACTATTTTAGAATTTGCAATATTTTTTTTATAATTACACTATTTTAGAATTTGGGGTGGACCAAAATCTATTCTTTTTTTAGATTGTACAAGGATGAGACAAGTGTACTGATTGATTTTATGGCTATCATTCCAAATTCGAAATAAATAATTATAAAAAAAAACTAGTAGCTATGCATGAACACATAAAGGGTAAGTTCTTTCACCACAACATATCATAGACGGGTTGCATTTTTTGATGGGGCTGCTGTTAATGGTTTTTGTATTGTGGGGGGTGTGATCTATATCAATAAGGATCATTATTTCACCTTAAAATTGAATTGTGAAAGAGGCACTAACACTAAGGCTGAATTACTTGCACTCTGGAGTGTGCTCACTGTCTGGAGTGTGCTCATTGTCTCTAGTGCATTTGGGCTATATGATCTGGCAGTATTTGGTAACTCAAGGGTGACAATTAAATGGGCACATGGGAAATACAATCTTAATGTTATCTCATTATATCAATGATGCTGTAGAATGAGGGAGAAAATTCAGCAGTTCATGGAAATTTCATTTGAACATATTTATAGACAACACAACTCGATGGCTGACACACTTTCTAAAGATGCATATGCTGGGGAGGTGGGAGTTATTATATGGGATGAGTA
This sequence comes from Larix kaempferi, assembly GCA_027924585.1. Classification (NCBI taxonomy): domain Eukaryota; kingdom Viridiplantae; phylum Streptophyta; class Pinopsida; order Pinales; family Pinaceae; genus Larix; species Larix kaempferi. The sequence goes on from BSBM01000792.1 coordinate 5,213,332, forward strand.
CGAGGAATCACAGATCTCTTGTATTTGAGGACTAGTTGTGTTTCTGGTTTTTTTGGTATTTTGTAAAGACTATCTCGAGCATATTTTTTGATCATAAGTTTTCTCAGAGACCTATATTGATTGTACTATTTGATTCACTCTATGAATACCAATAGTATGGGTTTTTTTCCGCTAAAAAAAACTGGTAATTGATACAAAAATGATGCATGAATAACTCTTAAGTGATGCATGGATAACTTGCAGTTAGTACAATTAAGCATGCAGTACAAGTAACTTGTTCATTGTTCATAACACTTCACTTATAACCTGTAAATGTTCACTAAATATTTACCAACCAAGTTTGGTTTCATAATGGATTCAGTTTTGAGTTTTGATTCAGATTTGTAGCGTGTGTTTCGGCCTAAGTTTTCAGTTTGCATTCTGTTTCAGATGAAGAGTTACAGGTTATAGGTTGCAGTTTTCATGTTGGGATCAGCCCATGGGTCAGACACTTGGTCTACGAGGTTCTTTGCTACCTCGCTAGGAAGATAACATCCCCAGTTAGAGCTAGTTGTTAACACAGTATCATTTTTGGGCTAATGAACTAGGTCCCTATCCTATCCTATCTTGTTAGTTTTCCCGTCTCCCTTTCCCGCTCCCCTCTTTCCTTTCTTTTCCTTTTCTGCTGGTCTTGGTTTATCTTTCAACTTTCCCTTCCATTAGCGTATCCGTTTCTCGTCCTTGTCTCCTCTCTTGTTCTTTAACTTGTCTTGGTTATTGAATGGGTGCGCTATTATCATATCTATACTCACAACCACACAATACCTCCATAGTTGACCTATTTCTCTTCCTGCCATGTATCGCACTCACGCGGGAATTATTCCGCGTCGTCTGCTTTGTCTTCTGTGCAAAAGTGTCTCTACTTTGCAAAATGAGTGTCTCTCTGTTTTGTTGTCGCAATCTATCAATTCCCACAATTTCGTTACCACTTGCAACCATTATACCTGGGAGATGTTTTGATTCTTGATAGGTAAAAGTGGGTACCTGACGGAACAGTGATACAAGTGCTGACAAAAGTTCGATAGAACTTTTCAATTGAGGTTCTGTTTCCCTTTTCTCTTTTGTTTGCATTTCAAATAATCACTAGATTTGTCTTTTAATGCTTTTAGATAAAAGTAGAAGGCAACCCTGTTTCATTACTGTAGGTATGTCTTATATTGTGGTTAATTTCAAATTTAAACAAGTTTTAAATATCATTCTTGTTTTCAGTTGCATGTTATTCAAACCAGCCTCTTCTGGAGGCAACCTGTTCGGTTGGCATGTTAAGAAATTTCCTATTATTTTTTCACTTTGCCAGCACTGTCAGAATTGCGTCAAATGTTTGACATTGTGAACAAAGTTGTGAACTTTGTGTGCAACCTCTTTCTTTCTCGTCTCAAGAAAATTATTCCTATTGTTGTCACTTCACCAACATTTTGTGTAGAGAAAAAATATATTTTTCTCAATGCAGCGCTGGTTGGAAGGACGGCTCCTCGTCAGCATTCTCTAACTGTTCGTGCCACATAATTTAGCTAATTATCTATCAAAGGTATTATCCTATTATCCTAGAGTATGGATACAGGTTAATTTTTTTTACATGAATGGGCATCTCAATCTTTCTCATTGTGTTTTAAAACATGGTTTATATATGTGCATAAATGGAAGGAAATTCCTTGCTTTTCCTATTGGGAGGTATGGAAGCAAAGGAATTAGTTTGTTTTCGAAGGAAGTTCTTAGTTTATACTGAGAATTGGTAACAAAGCAGTGGTTTCTTTCAGGGAGGTTTCTAAGTCCAATTTTTCTCTTTCAAATAGTAGGATAAGTTTTGATAATGAGAAACTCATGGATTTTTTTTGTATGGGGCTTCATAAAACAACAATCTGACTTCTGGGAAGAGGTTGTGTTTTTTGTGGATTCCAGTAAATCTTATAAGCTTAAATTTAATTGTGGAGGAGGTTCTAATATCATAGACCAACATAGATCCATCTTAAACTCGTATCTATCAAGCATCGAGAGGGATCCAATTTCTTGAGGTGTATTTCTTTTTTTAATTTAAACTCAAGAAATTTGATTTCTCTTGATTGATAGATCCTAGTTTAAATTTTAAGTTTTTATTTTATAAAGAAACATCTATTTTTTAATTACTTTTCATAATATTTTATGAGCAGGCACGAATTTTTTTAATTATTTTGTTAGTAACAAACTTTACATCACAAACGTTACAACATCTCCCTCATACCAGGCTGTAGAACACCTCGTTTCTCTCAATGCAATGAATTGCTTGCATTATAAAGTTTATTTTTCTTTACTTGATCAAAAGACATGTCCATTTTATAAGTGGTAAAGGATTCAAAAGTTATTATTAATTGGTGCTTATCCAATTGTTCGTTACAGGTTCTTTCTCTTGATAATTAGATTCACAAAATTTTATAGGTGGTAAAGGATTCAAAAAATATTATTAATTGGTATTTATCCAATTGTTCGTTCTTTACAGGTTCTTTCTCTTGATAATTAGATTCACAAAATTAGAAGTTTACAAGATATATTTTTGGAGATCTTTTATCAACTAAACTTTATAGTAATTACATTTATTATAATATATTTGAAGAATTAGATTTTCTTAAGGCTTTTTAGAATAATAGTTAGACATTATTAATAGAAAATCTTATTTGATGATATTAATATAAAATTTTAAATGAAAACTAATTAAATTTATATAATTTATATTTATTATGTTGGATTTGAATATAAATTTATATTTATTATGTTGGATTTGAAGAATTATATTGTTTATATTTGTTATGATGGGTTTGAACAAAAATACATCAATTTATTACTTCACGTAAATAATTTTATTCATTAATGGTGTAGTTGTAATTCAATAAATTGTATTACATTTTATATTGTTGTAAAAGGTTATGTTGTTACAAGAAAACTGTATTTCATTTGGGATTATAAAGTTATTGTAAATTATGTAAAAGTTCTCGAAAACTTCATTGAATGAGATTTATTTCGATATCAAAAGTGAAAGGACATATGGTCCCAATTCCATCCGTAAAGCCCCTTATGTTAAATTGACAAACAAATATATCTATGACCTCAAAAAACTAATCGTCATATAACAAATAGAGAATATAATAAAATCCAATATCATACATTATTATATATTATAATATTATATAAATTATAATATATATATGTTATATATATATATATATATATATATATATATGTTATTATGAAATATTAGATTTTCTATTGTTATTATTCATTTTATATATGCTAACAAATTATTAAATATTAGTTTACAATTAATTAAATTATAATTTATATAATATTATAATATAAATATCCAATCCCTCAATGGGGTGATTGGGGTGACCGGGACAAAATATTTCAACTCGAAACTGTGCTAACACTTGGCTGCTATGGAAATACCTAACGACTGTGCTTCCACCACTAGTATGAAGTCTATAGTGTGTGATTTAATGGGATCATGCATGGTGAGGGGTGATATGAGGACGGATGGGAAATTAATGCGTGAGGACACAACTCGGGATGGAGGTGATTTGAGACTATTAGCTCTCACTTCCATCATGCCATGGAATTTGATGATAGTCCAAGTGCAGTTAGTGCAATGCATGGGTAATAATAGTGATGGGCATGACAACATTTAAAGGAAACTTCTAATTTGGATTTGGTGTGTTATTTGCTTGGTCATTTGGAGCCACTTTGGAGCTATCCAATTCTACATTTGGACTTCACAGGGTTTCTTCTCTATCCTTCCACACTCACATGTCCTCCCTCCTCTTGTTTGCTTGTTCTAGGTAAGGATTGGCCTCCCTCTGACCAATATTCTTTCAATATTTGTTTGGAAGTTACCTCTAGCTTTTCTAGTGCTTTGTATTTGTTTTCTCTACCATGGGATAGCTCTATTGGCACCTCTTTGTGGGTTTTATTTATCTCTCCATGTGGTTTTTTTTCACTTCCACTTGCATCTATAATGGAAGGCAAAGGTCATGGCCTCTAGGTGAGAAAGGGATGGGGAAACACTTTGCATCCCTACATGCAATAGGATGCTTTGGAGGTTGAAGCTACTTACCTTCAACAAATCCCCTCCTATATATGAGGAAAATACCAGAGGCCAAATATTTAGTTAAAATGGAGTAAGGTTTTATTTTTAGCAATGAGATTGAATTGTAAATGAATCCATGGGTCCCTAATGTGGGATCCTAGCACTCTAGAGACACAAACTACTACAAAACAATTATTTTACATTGGAAAGTTAAAATACTCCTTGGAAAAGTACTGATGGGAAATAAAAAAAAAGAGTTGAACATATACTCTTGTAGATGGATGATCACCAAGACTAGCTAAGGAAAATGGAATCCAACCTGAACATCCTTGTCAAAACAACATAAGGTTTTGATTTTTCCACACGAGAATCAAATTCCTGCTAAGCCCATGAGGTGTCATTGATATCCATCACAGATGATGAACCTACTGCTTAATTTTGTTTCAGTTAAGATAGTTATTTTTATTTCTTATTAATCTAGTTTAGCTTCATTTTTTTATAGCTATTTTTATTTCTTGTTATTCTAGTTTAGCTTCATTTTTTTTTTTTAGAATCCTATTATTACTCTTTTGTCTTAAGAAAATCATATGTGACTCTAGGACCGACTCGGTTTTAGAACTCCCAATCATAGAACAAAGACTCGATCACTACAAAACTCTTAACTCTAAATTTAACACACAAACCTTTGAGAGTAACACATTTTCGAAGTGCGTCAAGCATAGGTAGACTCCAATGGATAAACCAATGGATTCAAGGTAATTACCTTGGTATTTATGTGGAAACTTCTCAGCTTCTGGTGCTTACTGGAGGGTTCTGCAAAGTATAATATGTCTGATCGTCTTCAGATAATAGAGATCATCACAAATGACACACTAGAAGATCCACAAGCTTTTGGTCCCAGCTGGTCACACTAAGCAGATAGGGAGAGAATGCACCACTAACTTCTTATTACATTTGAGATATATGTTTTTGTATGCCAGGTCACAATAAGTGAGGGAAAAGAGGATACACACACCTCGACTCAAATACTTACAACACTCTCAAATCCCAAACTTTGAATGAATATAATGAGGAGGGAGGCATTATTTATAACATCTTAGCCGGTTAAGACGGTGAGATATGAATGACATCTAAAGGCCATAAAGAATATTCGAGGCACTAGTGGGGAAAACTGCTAATGTTATATTGTCCCTTAAATGGTCTTGAGGACATATGCGGAGCTAAATAATCTAAGTATGGCCGACAATACTTACATAAGTATAATTATTCAGATTATAAGAATATTTACACAATGGAGCATACAACGGCCCACGACGCTTCTGACTAATTGTCACAACCCACTTGATAGATACATGGGTCTTCACCACAAGTACAACCAACGAATATTTCATTATCGATGTCAGAGGATTCCATCTCAGATTTGGTATTGGGAAAAATATAGAAAGAAAAGCAATGTTCTACATCAAATCCCATCATGGTTGGATTTGGTACATAACAATATTCTCCTGCAAAGGTGGATTCTACTTTGTAATTAAGTGGGATCCTCTTTTGGATTTGGTCGACAAGGTGTCCTTTGCGGTATCTTTGGATTAATTTCCGATTTATGTAGACCGGAGGTTCTAAAGGAGAATATCTCCCTCCAAGATGTTACAACTTAAACTTAAACCACATATGGTTTTGATATGCTACGATCATGTTTGCTTGCAGGTGGAGAATGAAATTCACCCATCTTTGCACTTAGTCTTCTCTAGGACAAAATTTATCAAGAAAGAATTATGTCCAACCAAACCATTGTTGTTCTACTAGGGCATTGGGGTCTTCATACATTATTACTTTTCCTTTATCTCTGCAAAAATGGAGTATGAGCTGATAGCTACTCCAAGTAAGATAGTCGGGGCCAATATCTACATAGAAAAATTCTTTGCCACTTGTGTCTGCAACATATATCCAGACTTCATTGAGTTATCTAAGTTGGTTGTAGGTGTTCTGCATTCCTAAAAATGCAGTTTTCTCCCATCTCTCCAAGGTTTAAATATTCGTTGGTGGAGAATGAATTTGTTTAATAAGGGAGATGGATAAATGTGTGTCACCTTCTTTCTTCCTGAAAAAATCTAAGAACTCTTGGTGCTCTTCAATGCTCATATGGTATTTGAAGAACTTTTTCTTCTCTAGTTCTTCTCAAAGGATACCTTTTCCTTTGTCTGGTCTAGGTGCGATAACTCTTGCTGAAAACATATTGAGGTTGACTTCTTCCCTAGTTAACATTTCAACAACATAGTTTAAATAACCAGGTTTATAAACAATTTCAAAATCAAAATTATGTAACCAAATAAACCATTTTAGGATTCTGGAATTGTTTCTAGCCATCAAGTTTTCATTCTTGAATATGCCTGGCATAATATTCAAATCAGTTCAAATAAAAACTTTAACAGGTTTCAAATATAGGAGAAAGTGATTGATTATTTTCGTTACTGCTAGGATCTCTTTGTTATTGGAGAGGTAGTTCAATTTTACACCCTTAAAGGATCCTGAAGCATAACCACAAATTTATTCACGATCTCCATGTTTTTCTATTAGGATACCTCCCCACGCTTTGTTGGAGGCATCTATTTCGATAACAAGGCTTCCAACGCCTTGATGAAGGGAAATAGGAGGAAGTTGCTTTACTTTTGATTTAATTCTTTTAACAGCTTATGTCATATCAATGCTCCATTTTTGCATATTTTTCTTTAATCCTTGTTGCAATACATGGATGTCTTGGGCCTGGCCTTTGTAAAAGGGTATGATATAATTTAGGCTACCCAAGAATCTCTGGAGCTAGAATTTTTCTAGAATATGATCTGGAAAATGGCTAAATACCTTCAGAACATGTTCTTGAAGTGTAACTTGGCATTTATTGATCTTATAACCTAGGAATTCAATTTTTGTTTTCCCTATTTCCATTTTTATCTTAGAGAGCACCAAGTGGCATCCTGGAAAACAAGCTTATAAAATTCCTGCAAATGTTTCAGATGTTCCTGCAAATTCTTGGAACATATTAGTATGCCATCAATATAAACTAATTCCCATTTATTTTCTCTAAATATATCATCCATTCTTTTTTGAAACTCAAAGGGAGCATTATTTATTCCAAAAGTTAGGACTTTCCACTAGTATTGACTGTGTGGAACAACATATGCAGTTTTAAACCAATATTTAGCTTTTATACCAATTTGGTAGAAACCAAACTTCAAATCAAATTTGATAAAGATAGTACATCATGCAATTCTTTGTAGAAGATTGGATTTACTAGGGATAATATACTTTATAGGATGCAAAACATGGTTCAAAGGATTAAAATTTACAACTAGTCTAGGCTTGCCTCTTTGTATTTCAGAATGTTTATTTACAATGAAAGCATGACATGCCCAAGGACTCTTATAAGGTTCAATGAGACCTTTAGAAAGCATATCTTTGATCTTACTAGCACAAAATTTGTTGGTTGTGGAACCTGATCTTCCAGATTCAGAGATGTTATTCAATCATGTTTGTACCCCAAGCTTACTGTACACTCATTCCCCAACCTTGGGGTTTGGGGGTAGCGCCCCCAAGAAAACATTTTGGGGCTGTTTTCACCAACAGTTTTTGGCCCCATGGTTTTGGGTAACTCGTGGTATTTTCCCAATGTATTTCCCTTATAAAAGAAAGACATTGTAACACGGCTAGGGTTGATGTATTAGGTGTTATGCATTGTAAATATCTCTGAGATCGGAAGAAAGACTGTGAGACAGTGAAGAGGAAGTGCAACGGTTTTGCTGCAGGTTGTATCCCTTCACTTTGTTGGACGGTATAATAATAAGGACTAGAAATTTCAGTGTGGACATATCCCATCTTGGGTGAACCACGATATATCTGTGTCTCTCTTGTGATGTGTAAGTGTGATTATATTTTCATTTCTGTTTATTGTTATTGCTCTGCGATCCTGTTTTTCTAACAAAATTCTCTCTCAAAGGGATTCATTAAGGCTGTAGAGTATTTCTAGGGAACTGGCTTTATTGAGGGATCAAAGATAGGGACACAAAATATTTTTCTCTAGTCTAGAAGAAATTTGTACTCTTAGAAGTGCAATTCTTTTCAATTTTGATAGAAATATCAAACAAGGATTTATCCTTATGCAATTTTGTGTAGGTTATACACCTTTCGAGTTTGAAAAGTTCCGCAATAATAGGGGTAGTACTGGGTTTCTTTACACGAGTCTAACACTTAGGTTTAACATCAAAATACATGGGACAAGACACTAGTCGACCATTTACTGTAAATCTAAACAACATTTTACTATTATCAAAAGTAACAGTGTTGACTCTGGTTAACCTATTCTTTTATATCGTCTAACCTATTTAAAGACAAAACTTCTATAAAACCTTCAATTTTTATTGGGAAGTTTGGAACTCTTCCAAGTGTTTTTACAGGAGTTCCTTCAATTTCTACGTCATGATCATAAGTATTTTCCCAATAAAATGATAGTATGGAACTTCCTTTCTCTAAGTTCAACTGGCATCGTGAATCCACCATACAGTCTATCTGATATGGCTAGAACTATAGAGGGAAAAACCATACTTTAATATACAATTTAGGACCAATAAATAGTCCCAAAGAAGTTTCTCTATTTGAAGTAGGAAACATAGTACGTCCTTTTTCTTCTTCTGATGATATTTCTTCTTCACTAATATGAGGTGTGCTTTTAGCTTTGAGGCTCTTGAGAGATTCTTCATAGGATTTGTACATCTCTTCTCTAAGGACTGATATTTCTCTCTTATTGTTACCTCTAGCATTCTTTTTAGCTCTTCTATTTCCCTATCTATTTTTTTTAAAGAGTTTTGTTTTCCTTTGATATGCAATATGAGAAGATTTTCTTTGTCTTTCCTGAATTTATGTATGTCTTAATGGAGATAAGGATAATCTTTGTACAACTCTACTGGGTTATAGAATGATGGATTCATGCTGATACTTGGAGAGGAAGATTCATATTTAGATGGCTACTTCCCTTTAGCTTTTAGTTGGGCTAAAAGTTTATTATTTTCATCTTTTAGTTCTTTCCTCATAACATATTGATATGCAGGGGTTCTAGACAATATTTCATCAATTTAAGCAATCCTGATTTGAGGAGAATCCTTTGGTGTGGAGATGATATAGAAATAGAATTATGGAGGACCCTCGCATCCCCCTAAATTTGCATCCTGATTAGAATCAGAAGAGGAGTAGGACGATTTTGCAGGATCAAATTTATTGAACTTAGGATCCAATTCATCTTAGACATAGGATCATTCATTTGGGATAAAAAATATTTCTCCTTCAGGAAATTGGTCTGCATCACAGTAGTCAAGATCCCACCAAGAATGGTCTAATTCATCAAAAAATGATTGCTGCAAGTCAAGGCTTATATTTTTTCTTAGGGAACTTATTTGTCGAGTGGCCTTTCTTTAATCCACAAATAAACAATTTCTCTTTATTAGAAGGACCAGAGTGTTTCTTGACAAATTCCTTTCTTTTATGGAGACTCTTCTTCTTCTTATATCTATAGGCTTTATCTAGATGATATCTTGGGTCACTGGTGTATAAGGTTTTTCCCTTATTCTTCTTGCAACTTCAAGATTCTTTACCAAAGTGTCCTTGGTTGTGATATCCACAACCCCAATCTGGCATTTTTGCCACATCTTTTCAAAAAACAGGAGAGTACATGGATGAATTCTTTTTAAATTGTTTGGAAACTCTCCTTTCCAAACAATTCTCTTGTCATGTTTCCATAATGAATCCATGCAATTGGGCAAGAGAAAGACCTTGCAAAGGAATATTTTTATCTTTCAAGAATTGTTTCAACATATCTTTGTCCTTCAAGTGGATCAAGTGGAGCAATAAACCTCATGCCGTGGTTCTTGAAAGACATCATTATTTTCTTTAAATTGTTAACTTCTTGATTTTCCATCTCCCAATCTATCCCCAACAATGCAGGATATGTACTAGTGTTATCAATTATCTCTATGACATCAAAATCTCCATATGTATTGAATCCTTCTACCTCGACTGGTAGATGAGGTAACCGACCAATTGGTGTAACCTTGATCTGATTTTCTAAACGGAGTTGCAAAGGGGACCATACCAACAAATTAGAAATATTGTAGGATGCGATCCTATATTTTTGCTCATTGGCTTGACTATATCATGGTTTGAATATCTATGTTTTCCAAATAAGGAAATAAAATTATCGCTCGGGCTTAACTGTATTGTGGGAATCATAAAGGAAATCAAGATTACCAGAATGAGAGTAGTACGAGAATTGCAGAGGAATCATTTAAACTACTAGAAGCACTAATTCCTGTAACTTGTGACTACTTGAACCATAGACAGAAACTACCGGATTTGAAGAGTGAACTATTGGATCTCATGTAGGTAACAAAAACTATCAAAACTATAAAGTGAACTACCAGAACTCCTGTAGGTTGCAAATCAATCAGGTTGAAAATGAGGATGTAAATTGTGCTTAAGGCTATCTCAAGATGAATGTTATTGGTTGATTTTCTTGCATATGGATAGGACATGAATATTATGAAATAACGATATTAAAATATTTACAAACAAGTCGACCTTTTTTTAAAAGAAATGGTGTGACATTTATGCCCATTTTCCGGTAATACATTACCCAAATTGTCAATGAATGGGTAGGCCCTGAGACACACAATACTTATGAACTGATTTCCTTAGGAAATCCAAAATACACACACTAAGATTAGGAATGGTTGGAAAGGTTAAGAGTCTAGTATGTTCCTCCACATCAATTTATGTTTGTGATCTCAATTTGGAAAACAAGTGTGTGATGAGTTGAAGGGAAAGACAAAAGTTAAAAATGAGTATGATATTCAGGTGGTGTATTCAAAGATTCATGCCAAATGTAATCAAGTTGTCCGAGTCAGAGTAAGTCCCACACTAACCATGAATAAATTGGCTAAGCTAATATGAAATATTCAAAACTTAACATGTGAACAAGTCCGGCCTCAAAATAAAATACAACGGATATAAATATGAGTTAGCTCAATGAATTTGTTGTGTTCATATTGTGTTGCATTAAAAGTAAAGATCTGAGGCATAATGGAGAGTTTGCTCGATTAATAATCAAGGAAAATCATGAAATCCAATTAAGACAAATATGTGAGCTAAAAATATATGGGTATGTGTTTGGGAAGATTGTAAGTTATGTTCAAAAAGTCAATTCATACAGAATTTATGATGGGATAAACATTAGTAATGAAGTGCTAAGCATGAAATACGGGGCATTTTGATTCAATCTTGAAATCTCAACAAGAATGGAATTGCAACATTTGTGGATAAATATGTTGTTATTCGGATAGGCTAGTGTGTGTGTGTGTATTGTAGATCGCAGGTATGGAGTGTCAGGCTGGTGTCTCAAATAAAATTGCAAGATGATCGATGTGAAAGTGTGACCTCATTTGAAAAACGATAAGTAGAGCTTTTCGACATTGATAGGATGAACACTACAGGAACATGAATGAAGTAAACTATAGGAAGTAGTGTTAAATGAACTATAGGAAGTAGTGTTCCATGAACTATAAGAATTATTATTAGAGGAATGATAGAGACTCAGTACATTATGTGCTAGTGAAAGATAGTTTGAGAATAGTGGCAACAACATGATCGAATTTATGATTTGATGCTCTGTTTTGGAGAAGTTTTTAGAATGTGAAATACCACTATGCTTTGAGAAGGTTTGAGAGCATGAAGACTTAAGCAAATATATGCAGAGAAGTAGTTCGTTTGTACAAAATAGAGAATCTGTATCATGTGCAAATGGTGAGTGATTTTGAGGATGTTGTTGCAACTACTAGATTTTCTAGGACAATGTATGAGGATACCTTTTGAATGGGTACCATAATCAAAGGATGTTACAAGAATTGAAGCTAACTATAGGAACCTAGTTTTGATGCAACATAGACTGAAGTGAGCTACAAAAATGGAGGATTGGTGTCTTCATATTGTAAACAATTTGATGCATGGTAGGTTGATGCCTACAAGCTATGAGTAGGTGGTCACATAATAGGATTGGAGTCCTCACCATATGAACAATTTGTTTCCTGTTAGATTGAGAAAAGAAAGTGGGTGCTTGAAAAGAGGATTGGTGTCCTCACCATATTAACAAGTTGTTTCTCGTTAGATTGAGCAAAGAAAGTGGGTGCTTGCAAAGAGGATTGGTGTCCTCACCGAGCTCAATAACTTGGTTTCTGTCAAGTTGGTGCTTAAAAAGTTGTAAGTGGGTGCTTACTGCAGGGGTTGGAGTTCCTCATAGGTTGAGGCCTGTAAGGAATGTAATTCTTGTTCAATAAAAGAAAAACACTCCATGTTTTTCTCCCTTATTGGTTTTCCACGTAAAATATTTGTGTATCGTGCCTTGGTGTTAAATTATGCTGATATGATTGATTATGTGATGATTGTTTAAAGTTGAAAATTAAATATTAGCTAAATCTATCCAATAATGATTCATCCCCTCTCAGTATTGGTGATTATTCCATGTTGGGCGAGGCCCAAGTTCACACAGTTTTGGTAAAGTGAAGTTCAAGGTTGGAAAATTTTTGTCCAAGTGTAGCTCAAGCACAACAATTTTGAGGTAGAAGTACGAACTCGACAAGGCCTAGTACTGGCCTATTTTGGGAGAAGTGACTCCACGATTCTCGGGAGCCGAGTATGTAGCGACGCGAAGATGGAGGAAGGGGGCTTGCTTCATTAGTAAAGGAAGAAGGACAAAGGACAGCCATGGTAGTTGGATCAGTTAAGGAACAAGTGACGGCTTGAGAGCTACAGTAACAACATTAATGAGGTGACAAGTGCAAAGGACACACCAAGGTACAGTCAGTGTTGCACAGTCAGAACTGATGATTGTAAGAAGAATGTCAGAGCCCAGGAAGCATCCCAGAGGATGACCAAGGACAAGGGAATTAATTGAGAAGTTATGGAAAAGCATGGTTAGCAGGGTAACCGCGTCGTTTTGGGGGGTTAAGGGTATTATGGGGTTTCAACCCATAGTTATTGTAAAGATGTGACCTTTGGGCACACTCTATAAAAGGGGAAATTTTGCATAGGGAAGGGTTAGTTTTTTCTAGAGCGATAGATTATTATTGTAAATATGTGCTAAGAAATCTAAGAGAGAAAGGCTTTGTAGTTAAGTTTGCAGAGACCTATTGTAGAGAATATCCTGCAGCTATGTGCAAAGATTGGAACTATTGAACCTTCCCATTAATAGAAACAACAGTTCCCGTGGATGTAGCTCCCATCCAGGGGGTGAACCACACAAATACTTGTGTTTTGTGATTGCATCCGTGAGATTGTTCCATGTTTGTGTATGTTCATGCTTCTATGTCTATTTCCATGCGTATGGTGATGAGAATAATATGTTAAGTGTTGGACACACATGCTCAAATATGCTAAGTGTTAATGAATACGGATGGAAATGTTATGTTAAGTATAAGTAAATGCATGCATGAAATTTGTCGAGTTTTTTTTAATATGCTAGATGCGTAGTTGCCTGGTTAGAATAGTAGTTGCATATTTGAAGGAATAACAATAATTCAGAGAAGTCTGTATTTTTAGATTGTGAAGTGTGTAGTCACGTATTTGCACTATTATAACATGGTAAATTGAATAACTTTAATTAAAATGAGAAGTCACACTATTCAACGCAGTCTGTAGTAAGTGTGACGGTTCAAAAGTGTAGTCCAGAGTTGCGTTGTTTAGTAGTGCAGTGAGGGTAACTACCGCTTGTGCGCAATCCCAAAGTGTGTTGTGGTATTATAAGTGGATGCAGAGTAAGTGTGACTTCACTCAGGGGACCTGTTCTCTAGCCGAGCATCACTGGGCTATAGAAACTTGCTTCTGTATCCACCCCATAACTTCACCTCGGGTGAGACCTCAGTCTGTTTGTAGATTGTTTCTGAAAGGGTCGGTGAAAAGGGGGTTTGTTGGGTCTCTGAACTACGCAAAACCCGAGTCAGTCTAAATAACAAGTAATCAGCCCAACAAATGGTTTCGTTTCCACGCTTGAACTAGCGATGTGTTCTGATAACTGGAATCCTAAGAGAATAGAGATACAGAACTGGGTGACTAAGACAGAAGAGGAGTTGGAAAAGAAAGAAAACATAAATTCTTGCTTATCTACAGAAGAGTGGTTACAAAAATACCTATTTTCTTGCATACACTAAATATTCTTCACATTTTTTGGTAATGAGCTACACGAGTGGATATCAAGACTTGCAGAATAGAAGAACTGTTTTCAAGGTGGAGAACCTACAGAGTGGACTCCAGATCTAATTCAAAGGTTTAAAGAGGTTGATAGCCTAATTTCAAGAGCAGTAGACTTTTGGGTGGACAGCGTACTAGAATGCTATGCTACAGAATTTGTTGTGGACACTCTAAAGTCCTACAACGTAGCAAAAGGATATTTCTTCAAAGGATTAAGAGGTAAGTACCTAAAAAATCTTAGTTTATACGTTAAAATGTTGTTAGCAGAAAAATTTGTCTTAAGAATGCAATAAAATCCCTAGGAAGTTGAATCTATAATGTTCAGTAACACAGATAGTGACACTGAGGAAAATACTTACACTTTCAGAAGTGTTAAAAGATATAATCCAAGCACTAGAAAGAGGTCTCCTGAACCCAAACCTCGCATACCTGTAGAAACCGAGTTAGAAGGAAACAAACAGTCATATCAGGGTGAGTCTGATAGTGAAACAGAGCCTAGAACAACTACCTATTAGCCTATCACTCCGTAGAAACCTCCAGTCAATGGAAGAAATACTACGAGTTCGCAGAACACCAATAGAAATAACACCACAAGAGTTAATACTCAGAATCAACGAAGTAGTAGTCGAACTAATCCATCTTAGAATACTACACCTCCTAGAAGAAGGATGACAGACGACATTAAGCTACCGATCTTTAAAGGAACTGGTCTCGAAGACCCATAGCAACACTGGTTTCTCTGCGAAGCAGTGTGGAATGTTAAGAAAATACATGATGATGCTGTAAGACAAGATCAGAAAGTTACTACATTCAAGGACATATCCTTGACATGGTTCATGAAGTATTCTGTTGGAAAGAACAGATCCCTAGTCGATATCAGAATTGCGCTGATAAGAGAGTTCAAGAAACCTAAGTCAGAATCTCAATGTATTACAAAGCTAAAAGAAATCAAACAAAATCCTAATGAGACTATATGGGAATTTGATCAGAAATTTAAAGCATTGTTAGATCAAGTAAGTTTTGACATAGCACTGCAACAACATCAAGAATGGTTCATAGCTGCGCTGTTTCCCCACATCAGATTATCACTCATGTAACAGAAAGTAACATTGTAGGCAGAGGCCTTAGAAATTGCGATGAAGCTAGAGGCTTCTCCCATAAGAAAAACTAGCACATGAGTGGTTCAGATACAAACCCAGCTAGCAAACTTGACGTTACAGCTGCAAGACATAAAGAAAGGAAAGGAAACCCGAGAAGAGGTTTGGTGTACTAAATGTAAAGGAGAAGGACATTCAAAAGAAAACTGCCTTGTATTTTGAAATTACATTGCTAGTGGAGCATCGAACCCATTGAACCAACAACATCAACAAGGCCCATGGTGTGAAATTTGCAGATGCAGAGGACATTGCCCAGAAGACTATTATCTGCTTCAGAAATACGTACATACACCAAAGAACCTGTACTGCACATTCTGTAAGTTAGTTGGCCATGATGATAAAACTATAGAGCATATGATCTCATAATAGAAAGGAAACATGATGTCTACAGAGTTAAAGGTGAAACGCAGAATAATAATGAAAATGTGCAATATGATCAAGGCACATACATAGGACATGGTGGATTCAGAGGAAGACGATGAAACATTGGCCAAGGATGAGGAAGAGATCATATTGTATGTTATAACTGTGCTCAACCAGGACATCTAGCCAGAGACTGTACAAACCCTTGTACTACCTGTAAGTACTGTAAATCATTTGACCATGTCATTGGGGCATGTACTATGTTGCAAGGAAAAATGCAAGAAAGAATACCAGAAGTGCAAAATCAGAACATTAAGATGATCGCAGCTGAAGAGAGAAATAAGTATCGCAACGTCCATGTTGTGACATGAAGCGGAGCTACAACAGGTAGAGATTAGCAAACTGCAGCTTCGACTTCTGAGGATAACACCACAAAACAACATCCTACTGAAGGGTCTTGGATAAGAAAAGCGACTGGAAAAAGGCCTATGTTCAACCTTAACAAATATAAAGAATCCTTCATGGAAACCAAAAATGTCTTACAGAGCTCAGAACCTGTGACTCCAAGAATCCCATTGTTAAGTGAACCAGCGCTTGTGATTGACATGCCAATTTCATTTGATAGATCATGTGCTGAAAACAAAATCCATAAATCTTGTTGTGCAGTTCCTACAGAGCTACATGAAGTTGTTTAAGCATGGAAATGCCTTAGAAGAGTTACAAATCCTATTCAGTCTTTACGAGTAGCGTAATTCCATAAACGAAGTACATAGAGCAGTTCACCATATCAAGAGTCATAAAAGGACTAGAAGAGAAATGAGACTAAATGCGCAGATTGGAGACTTTAAAATGGACCAAGTCATTCTTGAATTAGGCTCAGAGGTGAATGTCTTGACAAAGCAGACATGGGAACATATGGGAAATCCAAAGTTATCATGGTCACCGATACAGTTGAGGCTAGCAAATCAGCAAAAGGTTCTACCTTTTGGGAGATTATCGAATATCCTTGTTGACATTGATGGTGTACGAAGGAAAGCAGACTTTAAAGTTATTGAGATCATAGATGATAGCAATCCATATCCTGCATTATTTGGGATAGATTGGGAAATGGATAACCTCATGATTATCAATTTGAAGAAAAAATAGATGATATTCGAAGGACCATATATTAGGGTCATCGCACCCTTGGATCCTGCACATGGACCCGAATATATTGAACCACTAAGAGAAGAATGCAAAATTCAAGACCTTGATAACAGATACCAGATGAAAGTGAATCAAGAAGACTACATCAGTCCTAATGACAATGGGACATTGAGTTGGAGATGCGATAGTTCTTTCATATCAGAGTCAGACATGGGATTGGAGAATTGGCAGAGTATAATGCATGAAGTATCAGCAAGACGATGTGCACAGATAACAAAGTCACTACGTTGGATTGGAACATAGGTAAGTTCAATCCCTACTTATGATGTGTTGAGTAATAATCACACATTTTTTCAAGAATATCTTGTATCAGTCTCTGATTAACATAAGTTAGTAGCTTTAGATGTAGCACTGCACACTACACCTGCTAGATGGTGGGATACGCATAAATAGAATATGAATACATGGGAAGAAGGTAAACACATACTGGAAATCAAATTTATAGAACAAAATAAGATTGTGTAACTAAAATATAATGGACATACTTATTTGAGAGATCACATAGAGATTTGTTTGAAAGCATGGATACATAGACTGCAAACAGAGTGGGTTCACCTGTTTGTGCACACATTGGAGAAAATTCCAAAGAATTGGTACACAGACATAGAACTTCACAGAGGAATGATAGAATGGTCCAGTATGACAAAGGACTTCCAAGAGACTTTCAACTTTAAGGATGACTGTCCAAGTATTCATGAGGCTTTGCAGATAATCAAAAAGAAGGTATTCAATGATGCACTGTTACTTGTACACAAACAACCAGATTGATAAATACAGTTAGAGCATGAAATGGAATGTTACAACTGTTGGCTTGGTTTTGCAACCAAGCTTAGTGCAATGGGCACTTGCTAACTAGTAGCAGCAGTTTGAAAGAAATAAACAACAAACTAATCTAAACTAAATTAACCGTGGATCTATGTGAAGCATATAAGCAAATAATGTAAATATTCTAGAAAGCAAAACAATTGACAATCTGTAAAGAAATGATCTTGTATTAAAAATAGGGGCAAGCAAGTGCTTGCAATGGTAATACCTCCAAGTGGTGAAGATTGTTGAGTAGCTCCAAGGGTGAGCAGCTCCAAGCTCCAAAGGTCTCTTCTTCTCCAATGCTTCCTGGTTTGTGCAAGGCTCAAAAGGTGGGAAATGCTCAAAAGGGATTTTGGCAGCATGAGGATAGGATGATGGATGGATGTAAAGTGAGGAGCCCCTACCACCTTTTTATAGGTTTTGGTGGTGGGGAATACCATTGTGGTTTCGAGGAAACCAATGGTATTGACTAACATGGTTTAGGTACCTTTTCCCTCCTTTTTCCTTTTTTGAATATTTTTAATATTTTTATTCCCTTTTTAATATTTTGGGAATTTTGGACCCTTTTTTAGGGTTTTTTATGCTTTTTTAGGAAAAATACTCATTTTGAGTGGAAAAAGGGGTGTATTAAGGCCTTTTGGTGACCTTTTGTTGGCTTCAGAGGCTCAAATGGTGAAAAAGTGGACAAATGGGTCATGTGAATAGGGAAATGATCTAGTGAGCACTTTTTGGGTGTTAACAACAATGTCGCATTAGATGGAGATGAAGATGAAGATCCGTGCGATGTAGACATACCCGAGTCTGAAGGAAAACGCGAAGTAGAAGGACCTGACTTAGGAATTACAAAACTGAGTAGTCCTATGAAGACTAGAAAGATCAACATTGGTACTGAGGATGAACCGATGTTGGCTTCTATAGGGGACTACTGGGATGAAGAAACTGTAGGAAATATTGTAGATCTACTGCACGAATACGAAGACTTGTTTCCTACCAATTTTTTCTAAAAGGAAAGGCATTTTAGGTGACTTGGGAGTTATGAAAATACCTCTCAATGCATATGCGAAGCCTATCAAGAAAATACCCTACAGACTGAATCCCATATACAAAGAAAGAGTAAAAGCGGAGCTTGATAAGATGCTTGACACAGGAATCATTAAGCCAGTAGAAGAATAAAAATGGGTAAGTCCTATGGTTATCCAGGATAAGAAAGCTAAAAGAGAAATCATAATCTGTGTAGATCTCATGAAGTTAAATGATGCTTCGCTGCATGATCCATTTCCAACTCCATTTACAAACGAAGTACTAGATAATGTTGGAGGAAATGAAGCATACTCATTTACTGATGAATTTTATGGATATCATCATATCAAAATTGCTATAGAAGACAGACATAAGACTACCTTTGTTATTGAATGGGTATCATATCAGTACACAGTTATGCCCTTTGGTTTGAAAAATTCACCTGTTATCTTTTCCAGAGTATTTGTTGTTGCATTTAAATATTTTATCCACAAATTCTTAGAAGTATATTTTGACGATTGGAAAGTATTTGGTTTACTGAAGAACCATTATGCGAACTTAATAATGATGTTAGCGAAGTGTAGAAAACATCAGATATCCTTGAATCTAAAAAAGAGCATCTTCTGTGTTCCTTATGGAATTCTATTGGGACACATTGTATGTAAACAGGGATTGATGGTTGATCCAGCGAAGATCTCAGTTATTGTGAATCTACTAGCACCTAATTCAGTGAAACAACTATGCACTACATTGGGACACACAGGATACTATAGGAAGTTCATCAAAGGATATGCGCAGATCACTACACCTATGGAGAAATTACTGAAGAAAGAAGCGTAGTACATTTGGACTGAAGACTGCCAGAGAGGATTGATACATTGAAAGAGAGAATGGTTGGTGCGCCATTTCTAGTTTTTCTAGACTGGAGTAAACCATTCCATGTACATGCAGATGCTTCATCTATAGCACTTGGTATTGTGTTAGCTCAACTAGGAGAGGGAGTCATCGACCATCCCATAAAATTTTCAAGTAGAAAGTTATCTTCTACAAAAAAGAACTATACCACGATAGAAAGAGAAGGCTTAGCTATGGTATATGCATTCCAGAAGTTTAGACACTATCTTCTAAGTTCACATTTATGTATGTTTAATGACCATTCAGCTTTGACGTACTTGGTCAACAAACCAGTGTTAGTGGGGAGAATATGCAGACTGTTGTTGCTATTTTAGGAATATGACTTTGAAATCATTGTTAAGCCATGAAAATTGAATTCAGGACCTGACCACCTCTCCAGAATCGAATCAGGCGAAGAACCTAGTAACTTGGAAGATAGTTTACCAGATGCGTAATTGTTTTCTATTCACTTAGAAGATGACTACTATAATGACATTGTAGACTTCCTGACTACAGGTCTAGCACCTACAGAGTTTACTACACAATACAAGAAGCAATTAGTGATAAGAGTAGCTGACTTTACCATAATTTCTGGACAATTGTATAAGCTAGGACCTGATGAAGTATTGCGAATATGTGTATTAGAGCATGAGAAACCTATGATACTTGATGAAGAACATTCAGGGGTATATGGAGGACACTACGCAGGAAGAGCTACTACACAAAAAATATTAAGAGAAGGACTGTGGTGGCCTGCGTTATAAAAAGATTCAAAGGAACATATCTAGATTTGTGATGTTTGCCAAAGGACAAGGAATCCATCTCAAAGAGATGAAATTCCATTGATGTCACAACTGACCTTGCAAGCATTTGATAAGTGTGCTATTGATTTTGTGGGACCTATTAACCCACCAGGAAAGTTAATTGGTTCGAGATATTTTATCACAGCTACAGATTATCTAACCAGATGGGAAGAAGAAAAACCAGTGAAGTATTGTAGCACAGTTAGTACTACGTAGTTCATCTTTGAGTATATTTTGACAAGATTTGGATGTCCGAATATTTTAATGAGCGACTAGGGAACCCATTTCTTGAACAGAACTATATCATCTTTGAACGAATAATTTCAGATTTACCATTAGAAAAGAACACCATATCATCCACAAACTAATGGCACTGTTGAAGCTTTTAACAAAGTACTGAAAAATGCACTGACTAAGGTATGCAATACAAATAGGGATGATTGGGATCTGCGAATACCGACGGTGTTGTGGGAATATAGAACAACTTGCAAGAAGTTGCCGGGTTACACACCTTTCATATTAGCATATGGACAAGAGGTTTTCATCCCCATGGAATACATAGTACCAATCTTGAGAATCTCACCATTCACAGACATGGATGATAAAGAGGCAATGGAAGAAAGGCTGCTACACTTAGTTGGGCTGGAAGAAGATCGCTTCATTGCAGGATTTCACCAACAAGTACAAAAAGATAGAGAAAAAGCATGGCATGATAGGAACATCAAGTACAAATTATTCTAGGTAGGATACCTTGTCCTCTACGATAGCAAGTTCATGAAATTTCCTAGAAAGATTAAAATGCACTGGTTAGGACTGTATGTTGTCAAACGTGTTACTAATGGTGGCGCAGTTCAGCTAGCTACCTTGCTAGGAGAAAACTTAGCAGGAATCATTAATGGAAGTATACTAAATCCCTACAAGGATAGTCCTACTCCTCTAGACATCAGTTAAGAACCACAACAAAATTCTAAGTGTCATGTGCAGTTGAAATTGGACACTAAGAATCAAAGATTAAAGACTCTACACGCAATTTTGTTAAGATGTGGAGTTTTTATGCAAATGGAAGATGTGCTATGAAGCACACATAGCAATCTGAGTTGTGAAGTAAGAGAAGGTTTGTGCTTTGAGGTTAGCAACATATGAAGAAAAATGCACAGTGAACCTCGCAACTCACATCTTCGCTAGCAGGGAAGGTTCACACTGCAAAGTTAAAAGCCAACAAAGAAGAATGCGCAGTGAACCTCGCACTTGATATGACCGCTAGCAAAGTCAAGGAAAACTAGCCTTTAAAATGTCGGTTGGAAAAATAGTCATTATACAGTGTTTTTGAGACCCAGTTGGTCCCACATTTAAGGCAGATTTGGCCGTTTGGGCACATTCATTGAAGAAAAGGACCAAAATCTCAACGAGATTTGGCCAACGGATGTGGCATTTAATGCCTAGATATTCATTTGTGGGCGCATCTCAGGTCAGCTACACCTATAAATATGACTACATTCATACTTGTGGATTTTACCACGATTTCTGATTTTTACTGCTCGTAAATTATGAGTTTTTACCAGCAAAATCACGCAAAGCAAGTTGCAAGTGAATGTATGAGCAATCAACTCTAGACAAGGTTGTGAGAGACTTTAACTAGACCGGGCTCAAGGGATTAATGAAAACGCCCTCGAAGAAACCAGCTGTAGAAAGGGGTGCCTCATCAAGAAGCTCACCGCACCACATAGTAGAAGCAAAGCGGAAGGATAAGGGACCGGCTCGAGAACTAGAGAAGCCGAACGCAGGAGGTATGAAGAAGTAACCTCCATAGGAACCACCTTGCGACAAGCCGATCTTCCTCATGCATGAGTATATTCCTCTGTGAAGAGATGATGCACCACCTATTTGGCTCATGAAGAACACCCACTATGAGATTCCACTGCCACCGATCTCAAGCCATGTGTGCATCCATGAGAATATGGCTGGAAAGATCCCAGATTGCAAGTTTTCAGACCATGACCTGGTAGAAGGGAAGGACCCTCAGCAACAAAAGTATCTTCATTTTCATCCTAACCAGTACATGTGCTGAAAGGTTGATGAGCGCACAAAACAGTCTCTTCTTTGGCTTACGTCGCTAGTGACATCTGGGTTGATAAACCTATTGCACATCCTGCACTTCGACCGAAGTAATGAGATATATGCAGTGGTGCACACTTTACTGTCATGCACACACCAAGGGTACCTATGGCTATACCAGAGGGTTGATATCAACATCGACCTAATCCACCGGATCACACATCTCAGTAAGTGAGGTGCTGAACCTGCAGTGGAGTTCATGGGAAAAAATAAGGATAAAGAACTCACCAAGCATATGAAAGAAGAGTTCAAGCTATAGAAGGGAAGTTATGGGTATATCATAGCTAGGATCAAGGACCAATCCATGCGCTTCACGGTTCATCTATTGGTAGGAAAATTTCTGTGGAAGTGCAGGCCAAAAGAGGTGCCGACCACTACAGTTTCCCTAGTTGCAAAGGCTAAGGGTGGTACTCCATATAATTGGTCTAGTTATTTGTTAAACAAGTCCTTGGATGATGTTCGTGATACTCAGGAAAGTGGAATCCCTTTCCACTATAGTCGATTGCTGGTACTCATTGCATTTGTGGGCTGGAAAGAACCACTCTACGGACCCGTTAGTCTCGGAGATTGTAGAGGAACTAGGTATGCCAATATGTGGGAAAATGTGAGGCCAGAAAGACAATGGGTGAACAATGAGAAGATGTTCACCTACTATGAGTAGTTGTGCGATGTGATTCAACGCACTCTGTGATGAGCCTCAAATTAGGTACTTTATAAGCCTTTTTATGCCACACAAGCACAATAATGGATATGGAAAATGCCTTTGTTTCTGGGGTTTAATGATTTGTTTTGATTATTTGATAGAGTAGTTTAGATGTTATTATTTTATGCTTAAAGGTGCTTTATATGAGCTAATTATATTAAAATAAGTATGTATGAGCAAGCACAGGTAACCTAAGAGACAACAAGCAAATCCAACTCGAGGACTGAAAGACCATAAATGGCTCAGCACCCTTTTTCATGATTTGTAGAAGAAAACTCATGTTCAACAGGATCGACATTTAAAGCATAGAGTTAGGTTATGATTCAGAGTAGATATATATATGGGCCTCTTGGTTAGCAAGAGGTCCTTGTTGGGATTTTTGTAGAACTTATATTCTGCATATGTTATTCGACGCAATTCATTTTAAGACTTTTCTGAACATGAAGTTACGATTTTAATGGAAGAAGTGATGTTTCAAGCTTTG
Organism: Larix kaempferi; assembly: GCA_027924585.1. Taxonomy (NCBI): domain Eukaryota; kingdom Viridiplantae; phylum Streptophyta; class Pinopsida; order Pinales; family Pinaceae; genus Larix; species Larix kaempferi. The sequence goes on from BSBM01000792.1 coordinate 5,237,258, forward strand.
TGTTTATAATATTTTTCCCACTCCTGAAATACGAGTCGGAGAGGGCCCCTCCAACACGTAGGTCAGGAGCTTCATTTTTACTTCAGGTATTTCTCATATGTCCTGTTAATTGATTTAATAATCATCATATATGAAGTACTTGACAATGGTTTGAATGACATAGTTTTATTTCAGTTCAGTGATCATTTCATTTAAACACTTTTTCTCTGTAGTTTGTCAACATTGATTCTGTAGTTCTACAATGCGCTTTCTATAGTCCTGTACACGCATTCTGTGCAAGCGTATTTACCTCTGTTTTCTAGTGCACTATATTAATTTTACACAATGATTAGATATGCAATACCAGGCATTATCTGAGTTCAGTTATATAGGAGTTAATTGTTTTAGTTATTTGGATTTGAGTAGAGTAAGTGATTATCACTTTCAGCATTGGATTCGAATAGATCAAGTTTGATTAATTTTTAGTATTGAATTTCTAGTTAGACTTCCAGTTTTTAGTATTTTATTTCTAGATCAAGTTTCCCAAGCTTTCAACATTTTATTTCTTAGATTAGATTTATAGTCTTCCATCATTTAATTCTTAGCATAAAGATCTATTAGTTTCAACATTTCTAGTTCACGGGTTCACAATATTTTCATATTCCCTCATTCGTTGTTTAAGAGCAGATCACTTCCATTTCCTTTTTGAGAAACCTTCAAGATACATCCCAACATCCTGAAACGACGAAGACTATCCTATAAAGAACATATAGTGCTTAGCACCTCTTAAGTTTGTACACTCCCTGGTCGATAATTGAAGTATGCTTCAGGTTTAGCTACCCTAATTAGGTATCCATTCCTAAAGTCCAACACTTTTTGGCGCCGTTTACGGGGAGGTGCTTAATCCATAGGACACATATTTTAAAAAAATACAAAAACAACCAGAAACATACAAATTTTACCATGAATGCCTAGATGACAGAGAGATATATTTGGATGCTTTCTGCCTGCCCGCCCTATGAGTAACAACAGTTCTGATCATTCTCAATTTGAATTTCTTAACTTAGAAGACAACGCCGATTCTAGCTACGATCCACACCGAGATAAATTCTTTGCTAGCTCTAGCTCAAACACCACTATGGCAGATGAAGACGATCAACCTAGAGAATTGTTCACTTTTCCCATCAGTGGACCTCTTGGAGATGCCAGGATGAAGAATATCAACCCTAATAACCTACCAAACTTCCATGTCCTAACCTCAGAGGATCCTAACACATTCCTATTTGAGTTTGAGGTAGTCTGTAGGTCATTTGGCTACACCACTGATACATAAAAACTAAGACTCTTTCCTTCTACATTGAAAGATCTATCACTCAGATGGTTTATGAGCCTAGAAGGGAACAACATTTTTACATGGGACCAAATGAAACAAACTTTGCTAGAAAAATACAAGGACTACTGTAAGGAAAAATATACAAGAGATGAAATCTTTAGAATGCAACAAGGAGAAAGAGAATCCTTAGAAGATTATGCACAACGATTTCAAATCAGCTACAAACGGGCTAGTCATTGCACCTTAGATCAAGAATCACTGAAACTTGTCCTTCTTAAGGGGATAAAAGAAGAAAAATTAGAAGTTTTGAACCTTCTAGGAGATGGAGATATATTCCAGAAAACTTATGACCAAATCCTACAAATTTTCAAAAACTACTCTAGATCTAGGAAAGGTAAAAGTGGAACAAGGGATTCACACCCATTTATTAGGGGGTCAGCATCTTCAGGACCAAACCTTACAAAGTCTGATTTAGGGAACCTTCTAGATGACATGAAGAATGATATTCTACAATCCCTGGCCATGCAACTTAATGCACTCCAAATAAAGAAAAAGCAAGATGAGATAAACCAAGCCTTGGTAGTCTTTTGTCCATGCTCCAGAAAAAAACATGAGAAGGGGCAGTGCACACTAAACACCATATAAATATGCGGCCTTTGCACTAACAATCACTCCAATGATAAATGTCCTATGTTACCCTCATGCAAAGCTGATATTCAAGAGTCCACAACTGAAGGTGCAATAGAACAACTCTGTTTTATCAATCAAAGGATAAATAATTTTGCTAGGTCTTACCAACCCAACAACCAATCCTACTATAATCAGGGAAGTAACTAGCAAAATTGGAACTCAGTACCACCCCGTGGCCATCTCATCCAATTCCAAACTAGTGGCAGCAAAGCGAACCACGAATTATGGAAATCAATATCCTTATTCATCAAACTGGAGGGCTCCATTGTAGCAGCCACTCATCATGCCAACCCCACAAAACCAACCACCTCCTAGACCTCCACCAATCCCTTCCTATCCAATTCCAAACCCTAACAACAATAGGCCAGGACAACAACAGACCTATAACACTGAAATCTTGTAGTTCCCTACTTATGCAGTGGATACCCTGGAAATAAAAGAAATTAATCTCAGGTCTGGGAAAACATTGCAAAACACACACACACAGACTAATCAAGGAGATGAAGCTCATGAACATACATCACAACCTCAAATTCAGCATACAGATGAGCCAAGCCCTCAGGAAGAAGAAATTCGGCCACAAACACAAAATAGAAACCCTCCATTCCCTAAAAGAATTATACGAAATACTAAAGAAGAAGAGGGAAATGTGATTTTGAACGATTTGAAGCACTTAAACATACAGATTCCAATTTTACAGGCCATAAGAGATGTGCCAATCTATAACAAGTTTATTAAAGAGAATTGTTTGAAAAGACCTGGCAGAAGAAGAAGTGACCCACCAACCATAAGCGTAGTAGGCCAATTAGCAGATTTAATGTGAGGTGTTGTTGTTAACCCCAAATATCTTGATCTAGGAATCCCAGTAGTAAATGTGACCATCAACAATAAACATATCGCCAGCAGCCTAATTGATTTAGGGGCTTCAATAAATGTGATGAATAAAGATACCATGATATCCCTGGGACTACAATCGATGGTCAGACCAACAACTACCATCCTACAGCTAGCTGACACATCGACAGTAAAACTTGAAGGGATGCTCGAAGACATAATTATCAACATAGAATCCTGGGAATACCCAGCTGACTTCATAGTCATTGAAGTGAAGAGTAAACTTAGCGGGTACCCAATAATACTAAGGAGACCCTGGTTGGAAACTGCAAATGCTTACATAGGGTGCAGATCAGGCAACATGACAATCACTAGTGGCCAAGCTAGGAAGAAAATCATGATTTATCCTCCAGCAAGGAATTCTTCAGACCTAGAATATCAAGACTGGACAGACAATTATAATGACACATCCAACCAAAACATATGACTTGTCCCTACCATTTAAGCTTCCCTATCACTAAAAGCCATTGACGAAGATAGTCATTTAGATAGGTTTATTCAAAATGCTTCTTCTAATCAGAATATGTTTGAATATTTTCTTGGCACAGGTCAACAACAAGGAGAGGAAGCATTAAACCATGATCCTAACAGAATGTGGGCCGAGGTACTCACACTTGAACAACATCCAATTCAGATAAAAACAGTTGAAATAATTCCTGGCGGGATAGTTAATATTAACTCCAATTTGGAGCCAGGACAAGAACAACAATTACTGAAGGTACTGTCAGACAACAACAAAGCCTTTGCATGGACATACACTAACATGAAGGGTATCCACCCATACATCTGCAAGTATTACATCTATATAAAGGAAGGTGTTGTTCCCATTAGACAACCACAGAGAAGAATGAACCCAGCATTAAAGGACATAGTAAAGCTGGAGTTACAGAAGCTGTTAGATGCAGGGTTCATATACCCAATCTCAGATAGTGGGTGGGTAACACCACTGGTCATAATTCCTAAAAAGGGAGGGAAGTGGAGGATTTGTGTGGACTACAAAGAGCTCAATAAAGCAACCAAGAAAGATCACTTCTCTCTCCCATTTATTGACCAAGTATTGGACACATTAGCTGGGAACAAACATTTCTCATTCTTCGATGGGTTCAGTGGGTACAACCAAATCCTCATTCACCCAGCTGATTAGGACAAAACAACATTCACATGCCCATGGGGCACCTATGCATACAACGTGCTTCCCTTTGGGCTCTGTAATGCCCCAGCAACGTTCCAAAGGGAAATATTAAGCATCTTCTTTGATTTTATTAATGACCAAATGGAGGTCTACATGGACGACTTCACACCCTATGGCCAGAATTTCGACCAAGCACTAAAACATCTAGAATTGGTTTTGAAAAAATGTATCTAGATGAGCTTATGCCTCAGCAACGATAAATGCAGAATGCTCATGGAAGAAGGCATCGTGCTTGGACACCATATTTCACAGAGATGAATTGAGGTAGATTAGGCAAAAGTCACAGTCATTAGAACACTGCCACCACCTGTGAAACAGAGATATGTGAGAAGTTTTCTTGGACAAACATGATACTACAGAAGATTCATTTATAGTTATAGCAACATTGCTGCACCAATGTTTGCTCTTCTCACAAAATACACATAATTCATTAGGACAAAACATTGTATGTTATCATTTGACAAACTAAAAGAGAAAAAAATTACAGCTCCAGTACTCCAAGGATCAAATTGGGCACTTCCATTCCACATCCACTCTGATGCATCAGATAAGGCCATTGGATCTGTCCTTGGACAAGAAAGACTGAAGAAGCCCTATGCTATATATTATATCAGTAAAAATTTGGCCATAGCATAATTAAATTATACAATCATAGAGAAGGAGTTTTTGGCTTTCATACATGCCATTAACAAATTCAGGCACTACATAACTGGATACCAAGTGTTTGTCCACACGACCATTCAAAAATCAAGTATCTGATGAAAAAACTTAATACAAGTGCCCAAATAATAAGATGGCTACTCCTCTTGCAAGACTTTGACATAGCAATTCTGGATAAGCTAGACAAACACAATGTAGTGGCTGATTTTCTGTCTAGGATCACCCATGGACAAGACAATGAACTGGTAAATGATAATTTTCCTAATGAGCACCTTTTTGCAATCTCTACAAGAAGCCCATGGTTTGGTAACATAGAAAAATGCTTGGTGTTTGGTAAATTTCCACAACATTACAACTACCAAGAGAAGAACAGAGTCATAAGGAAAAGTGCCACTTACACATGGATAGAAGGAATGCTTTTCCAAAAATGACCAGACTAAGTATTGAGAAGATGCATTAGAGAAGATGAAGTCCATGACATACTGCATGCCACGCATAATGAACAATGTGGAGGACATTATGCTGGAAAGAGAACAACCTTTAAAATATTGCAGACAGGATATTATTGGCCAACACTTCACAAGGACACCTATGAATATGTTTCACATTGTGATGGTTGTCAACGAATGGGGAAGCCTGCACAAAGAGAAGAAATGCCTCTCCATCCACAAATCTCATTAGAACCATTCGAGAAATAGGGATTTGATTTCGTTGGCCCATTCAACCCACAATCAAATTAGAAAAGCTATATCCTAGTATGCAATAACTACCTTACAAAGTGGGCAGAAGTAGCAGCACTTGCAGCAACAAATGAAACTAATGTGGCAAATTTTTTTACATAACAAATCTTCCACAGATTTGGAGTCCCACGTGAGCTAGTTTCTGACCAGGGCCCACAATTTATATCCAACCTCATTGAGGACCTACTTCGAAGAAACAAAGTTAAACACAGAAAATCTACTCCCTACCACCCTCAGGTTAATGGACAAGCCGAGGTGAAAAATAGAGAATTAGAAAGAATACTGACAAAGACAGTACAACTGCACAAAAGAGATTGGGCCGACAGATTAAGTGAGGCAGTTTGGGCTTATAATACTACATGGAAAACAACAACAGGCTTCACCCCATATGAGCTAGTCTATGGAAATAATATAATGCTTCTCATTGAGTTTGAGATCAAAACATTGAGGATTTCAACCAAGTTGAACATGGAACTTTCAGACATCCAGCAAGAACGAATGCTACAATTAAATCAGCTGAATGAGCAACACCAACAAGCACTTGGCCACACTAAAATCATCCAGCAACAAAGAAATAAATGGCATGACAAAAACATCAAGCAGAAGAAGTTGAAAGAAGGTGACTGGGCACTACTCTATGACTCCAGATTTCACACATTTAAAGGAAAACTAACAACCAGATGGCTTGGACCCTACATCATTGAAAACATCCATGGCAATGGAGCTGTCAGAATTACAACAATAGATGAGGAAAAATTACCCATGATTGTGAATGGACACAGACTCAAACTCTATAAGACACCAAAATCCAGAGAAGAGTTCACATAGACACTCTATCAGTAGAATATAATGCTGATAGAGAGCCTAGAACATCATTGAAAATTTCTTGATTTGAAAAAAAATAAAAAAAATAAAAGCAAAACAAGAAATGAAAAAAATGATGAAAAGTTGAAAAATGAAAAATGAAAAAAAAAAGATGATTTAAAAAAAAAAAAAATGAAAAAAGAAAGAGGACAATACCAAAATCCACTCAGGTCCTCACAAACAAAGTTGATGAACTTGATTCATCCCTATGCGGAACCAGAAGCAACTTCAAAGCAGAACCAAAAAACAAATGTCAAGCGAACTAGAAATCAAAATCAAGAGAGCCAGCCAACATTTAGCAACAGACTAAAAAGAAGACATCAAAAGAACAACACACAAAGATCAAGCTTTCAGAATCTAAATCAAGCGAGCCAAAACAACAACAAACCCACCACTACAGAAATCAAATCACTGTTCTGAGCACCAATACAAACAAAATCCGAAACACAATGAACAGTCATATCAACGGATTGCATGAAGAGTCACGCAAGCAAAGGCAATAATCTCAAGGGAACTGGCAGCAAAAAGAAAATCGGAGACACTACTAACATGACCAAATTAACTACAACTTACGTCACCTCAACTACAGAATTTTGTGCCCATACAAATAAAGTACGAATCATACACTCAGGTACGCTAGCATGGAAGGTAATCACTTAACTCTCTATTTATTTTCAAATCAAATCATAATCCCAACAAAAACGGTTATTTTTCGAAGCTGAGGACAACTTATAAGATAAATTGGCGGCACGGTTCAGAGAGTAAGCTCATAGAATCATGATTACCTACTTCAGACATGTCAGAAGATGACAACATTTGCATCCAGCTGCTATATCCCCAAATGATATCCCCAAATGATCAAAGTGGTAGTGAATGGTACAATGATGGAAGGAAAAGCAGGGTGAAATAATAAAAAGGAATGTATAAGGTAGCAAGTATGATGCACAATGATTCGGATAAGTGCGTGAAAATAGCTAAATAAGGCAGCATAATCTACAAAAAAGACCCAGTCTTGCAATACAAGCTTTCCAGAAGCAGGAAAACTGAAAATTCGTGTTGCCACTCAGCTGGCAAGCTGCCATCAAACCTGTGATCAATCCCAGCTAGTTGAGGTAAGCCAACCACACTCAAAGTTTTAGTTTTTCGATTATAGTAGAAAATTTAAGATGACGAAGGGTTTCAAAAAGAGTGAACCAGAGGATCACAAGCCCATTTATGAACACCCATTGGTTTTATCAATCCTCCATAATGCGGACTGTATGCCCTTCATCTCAGGACTGAGAGGGTCCAACACAGAGGTGTCTTTATAATTCGCAAGGAACTTGAATCACATCAAAGATGAACATTTTGTCACCCGGGTAAGGAGACTACGTATCAGACTGGATGAGGAGGCAATTTCCAAATACATAGGGCTGCCCATGGGTCTATACTGGAGCAAGGATGACTGGGAAGCTAACCAGAGTGTAAAGGAAACCTTCTTCGGACTAGGAGAAGTTTATGAAGAAGACAAGAATGGAGTCAAGAGAGTCACCATGCCGGAACCCTGGGGTGAGATAGCTGTTGTCATTCTGAAATACATAAAGTGCACACGGAGGCTGAGCTATGTCCCTCTCTTCCACTTCTGAATTTTGGAGCTTCTGAGGCACAGGAGCCATATCACACTGAATAACAACATCAACATTCCCTATTATCTTTTCCAATCTCTAGGAGAAATGAGTAAAAAGGTAGTTCAGGGAAAAGAATATACGCTAGCCCCCCATGGGCTAATCAAATTGATAATTTGTGAAGAATTAATAGTACAGGTTCCAGAACTTTCATGGGAGGAGTTTGTGGTAATCTCAGCAGATGATGTGCAAAGAATGAGGTGTACACCTAATGTAGGCATATCCCTAGCTTTAGGGTCAAAGGAAAAATCCACTTCTGCATCAGGAGATAAAAGAAATATTGACCTGGATAGTGACAATGAAGTTATGGCCAATACCCTAATTAAAATAAAACAATCAAAAGATGCCTCCCACCAAAAATAATCATAGGTTTCCACCAGTAGGAAACGAGAAAAACAACGAAGTAATATGATCCCACAGTAGCCCAAGAACGAACAGGCAAAGAAGGTAGAAAAAGTGCCCAGCCCCATAATTCAAAACTTACTTGACGATGATGACGAGTGGGTAGACTAGGACGACCCAACTACACCAGAGGAACAGGATTCCTATCAATGGGACCCCGCTGATCAAAATGAAAACCCGACTGATCAAAATGTAAACCATGGAGCCACTGACCAGCTAGCTGAGGCACTGATGGAATTAGCAAAAGTCAGGTAGGAGTTGGCAGCATTAAAAATTGAAGCAAGGATTCAGAGAAGCCAACCAACTTCACCAGCACCCCCACTGTTTGTACAGGAGAAGACCCATATATTGAAGATGCAACACGCAGGGGAATTGAAGCTGGAAAAATAGCAAAATGTAGCACTGAGGGAGAAATTGGGCCAAGCTCAGATAGAATTGGATCAAAAAGACCATAAAATCTAGCAATTAGAGGATACATTGATTGTCACTACAAAAATATATGATGGAATATTGCAACTCAGACCACCGTCCAAGATCTATATGGTCTACTTAAAGGAAAAGTGGGGAAAGTTCCAGCTGCAGAGGTTAAAACAAGGTTTGCATTTGGAATTGAATACTCCAAGGGAATTTGTGGACACTTCTCTGAACTGCACAGAGTTGGAAAAGGATAAATTGTGCGAGTTTTTCTTGCACAACTTCGTGGTGTCGAGCTCACCTAACTGGTCACCTAATCCCTACATAGGCGACTTCTAGCTAAGAGCATTATGCTCTTGGATGAACCATGAGGTAGAGAGGGCACAAGATGATCATCTATATCTTGCAGAGGAGTGGCAAAGTCCATTATGGATCAGGGATGAGGCAACTCATCCTGAAAAAAGTCCTTCAAGACCACCAAACTATCACCACAGATGAAGAGTTAATTCCTATCTTGCTTGAAAAATAGCAGGAGGCTATCATGCATTTTGATCTTACCCTTCAATGCACATACAAGGAGGTACAGGAGGTGATCCAGGTGGATATCGGTGGCGGACCACCTCTTCCAACTGTCTCAAAACAGTTTTCTGGCAATTTTGGTAAATTACTATTTTTAGCAGTTTTTCGGGTCCTGAACTTCCGGAGCCATTTTGAGGCCCTAAACGACATTTTTTGGCGATTTGGGGGACCAAATGGATGCCTCTGGCATACGTTTGGGCCCAGTCGAAAGTTGTAAATCTCGGATAGACCTTTCCAACGGGCTACCGAGCGCCCCAAACGGAGATCGCATGCAAAAGTTACGACCCCGGGAAGTTGATGTACTAACTTACCCAAACGGGGCCCACATGACTTTTGGCGCTTCATCTCCTAGGGTTAGGTTTTTGGATGTTTGGGATTCTTTCCCTCATGCTTATGATAAATAGGCCCTTTCGGCCTCTCTTTGTATTCATCTTGGCACGAATGAGCATAGCGGCCACATCTCTTCTCAGAGATAGCTACCACCATTCCAGCTATTGTATTTTACAGTCTGTTCTATTTCCGCTATTTAATAGAATATGTGTTTACTGTATCACTGTGTTATTTGCAATATATCTCCGTATATGATTCTGTATATGCTATCTTTTGTTTCGTTCCCACATAAATCCGGATCAGTGGTATCAGAGCGGTCTGCTCTTTGATTGTTTCTCGGTGCATGTCCCCGACGAGGTCAGGATATAGAGAGTTGGGTCTCGAACTAGTTTCACTTGGGGAAGACCACTCTCGCCGCCCCAAACGGCCTCCCATGGCGGAAGAAAAGAGAGACGACGGAGCAGTAGATCCTATCAAGTTGTTGCTCGAGGAAGCCCTCGCGCGACAGAGGAACGAGATGATGGATAATTTCGCCCAAATCCTTCAACGCATGCCAACAGCGGCAAATGCACCCTCAACGAGCAGCCATTTCGGAGATACGACTCCCTTCAAGGTACAAGTTAATTTTGATATCCCTTTATTTGAAGGCCAAATCGATGCCGATGCTCTAGATAAATGGTTGAATCTACTAGAAGGGTATTTCTCTGTCCACAAATTTTCCGACAGGGAAAAGATCATCTTTGCGCTCCTTAAGGCCGTCCCCCATGTCAAAAATTGGTGGGAAACTTATTGTGAGCAAAACTCGTCAGACGAGTCTGGATTGTTTGAATATTCCAATCCCACTTGGGCCTCTTTTATAGATGCCGTCAAGGAACAATATTACCCTGTTGGAAACTATGATGACCAGTACACAAAATGGACCATTCTGCATCAAGAGAGGGACCAAACGGTGTCGGAGTACACCAACAAATTTCATACCTTGCGCACAAAGCTAGGTATCAAGGACTCCGAGCGGCACCTAGTACTGAAATATCGCAGTGGCCTACACCGTTACATCCGAACAGAGATGGATTTCCTGGAAATCTCTTCACTCGGATCCGCCTATCGATATGCTGTCAAAATTGAGCAGAAATTTCAGCAAAAGAACAAGCGTGGCTTCGGACCTGCACAGAAGCAGGGCAAGGGAAACTCTGGCTCGCAGAGCACGGGGCAGGAAAAGGACAACCAGTCCCAACCACAGGCAAAGAAGGGTAAAGAAAAGACAAAGAAGGACACCGGGAAGTGGTGCGAGTTCCACAAAAGCCCCTGGCACAACACTGATGATTGTCGCTCAAAACAGTCATTGGTGGCTGAGATCAAAGCTTCAGAATCAGATCCCAGTTTCGATTCTGACTCGGAACCTAATTTCACAGCCGCGCAAAAAGGGAAGCAGATCATTGATGCAGAACCCAGTGCCGTTGTGGCCACCACACAGATTCAACCAGAGGAACCTGAAGAGTCGGAGGCAGAGGAGCGCCTTTTCCACTCACAGATGTGGGTGAAGGGAATTCCCCTACACTTTGTTGTGGACAGCGGCAGCCAGAAGAACCTGATCTCAGAAGAAGTCATCAAGAGATTGGAGCTACCAATAACACCGCACCCACAACCATACACCATTGGATGGCTAAGCCAAGGACGAAGGATCCGTGTCAGTCACCAATGTCGCCTACCATATGGCATCAAGCCCTTCAAAGATGAGGTATTGTGTGATGTGGCCCCACTTGAAGTATGTGATGTTCTTTTAGGACAACCATATATGTGGAAGCGTCATGCTGTATATGAATCACGACCTCGCAGTGTCATTGTCACTTTGGGAGGACAACTCTATCGGATACCAGAGATAGTTGCACCTACCCCAAATCAGCAGGGAAGGAAGATAATCTCCCACACTGGGAGATTTTCCCTATTCGCAATTGCCACTAAAGGAGAACATCATATCGCAGAGACATCCACAACCTCTGCCCATCATCCCTCCACTCAGCAGAAACAAGAAAAACAGAAGATCAGTGCAGCATCACCTATTCGAGTTCCTTTGCAGTGCAAGGCCACGCATTCAAGGTGCTCCCCCAAAAAGAAACCATCCACACTGGTGCATACCAAGGATACCACAACAACCAAAACTGTTGACCAGCTCCAGCGCATCCATCAACAACAATTACTACCCTCTGAAGATGTCAAAGTAAGGCAATCTTTCCACTTCAGCAAATGTCGCACCAAGAGCTCAACTCGACACACAGCTCGACATATGATAAGGGATTTAACGCAATGGAGACCATTGCTTCCTAAGGATGGAGGATTGATCCAGGTGGATATCGGTGGCGGCCCACCTCTTCCAACTGGCTCAAAACAGTTTTCTGGCAATTTTGGTAAATTACTATTTTTAGCAGTTTTTCGGGTCCTGAACTTCCGGAGCCATTTTGAGGCCCTAAACGACATTTTTTGGCGATTTGGGGGACCAAATGGATGCCTTTGGCATACATTTGGGCCCAGTCGAAAGTTGTAAATCTCGGATAGACCTTTCCAACGGGCTACCGAGCGCCCCAAACGGAGATCGCATGCAAAAGTTACGACCCCGGGAAGTTGATGTACTAACTTACCCAAACGGGGCCCACATGACTTTTGGCGCTTCATCTCCTAGGGTTAGGTTTTTGGATGTTTGGGATTCTTTCCCTCATGCTTATGATAAATAGGCCCTTTCGGCCTCTCTTTGTATTCATCTTGGCACGAATGAGCATAGCGGCCACATCTCTTCTCAGAGATAGCTACCACCATTCCAGCTATTGTATTTTACAGTCTGTTCTATTTCCGCTATTTAATAGAATATGCGTTTACTGTATCACTGTGTTATTTGCAATATATCTCCGTATATGATTCTGTATATGCTATCTTTTGTTTCGTTCCCACATAAATCCGGATCAGTGGTATCAGAGCGGTCTGCTCTTTGATTGTTTCTCGGTGCATGTCCCCGACGAGGTCAGGATAGAGAGAGTTGGGCCTCGAACTAGCTTCACTTGGGGAAGACCACTCTCGCCGCCCCAAACGGCCTCCCATGGCGGAAGAAAAGAGAGACGACGGAGCAGTAGATCTTATCAAGTTGTTGCTCGAGGAAGCCCTCGCGCGACAGAGGAACGAGATGATGGATAATTTCGCCCAAATCCTTCAACGCATGCCAACAGCGGCAAATGCACCCTCAACGAGCAGCCATTTCGGAGATACGACTCCCTTCAAGGTACAAGTTAATTTTGATATCCCTTTATTTGAAGGCCAAATGGATGCCGATGCTCTAGATACATGGTTGAATCTACTAGAAGGGTATTTCTCTGTCCACAAATTTTCCGACAGGGAAAAGATCATCTTTGCGCTCCTTAAGGCCGTCCCCCATGTCAAAAATTGGTGGGAAACTTATTGTGAGCAAAACTCGTCAGACGAGTCTGGATTGTTTGAATATTCCAATCCCACTTGGGCCTCTTTTATAGATGCCGTCAAGGAACAATATTACCCTGTTGGAAACTATGATGACCAGTACACAAAATGGACCATTCTGCATCAAGAGAGGGACCAAACGGTGTCGGAGTACACCAACAAATTTCATACCTTGCGCACAAAGCTAGGTATCAAGGACTCCGAGCGGCACCTAGTACTGAAATATCGCAGTGGCCTACACCGTTACATCCGAACAGAGATGGATTTCCTGGAAATCTCTTCACTCGGATCCGCCTATCGATATGCTGTCAAAATTGAGCAGAAATTTCAGCAAAAGAACAAGCGTGACTTCAGACCTGCACAGAAGCAGGGCAAGGGAAACTCTGGCTCGCAGAGCACGGGGCAGGAAAAGGACAACCAGTCCCAACCACAGGCAAAGAAGGGTAAAGAAAAGACAAAGAAGGACACCGGGAAGTGGTGCGAGTTCCACAAAAGCCCCTGGCACAACACTGATGATTGTCGCTCAAAACAGTCATTGGTGGCTGAGATCAAAGCTTCAGAATCAGATCCCAGTTTCGATTCTGACTCGGAACCTAATTTCACAGCCGCGCAAAAAGGCAAGCAGATCATTGATGCAGAACCCAGTGCCGTTGTTGCCACCACACAGATTCAACCAGAGGAACTTGAAGAGTCAGAGGCAGAGGAGCGCCTTTTCCACTCACAGATGTGGGTGAAGGGAATTCCCCTACACTTTGTTGTGGACAGCGGCAGCCAGAAGAACCTGATCTCAGAAGAAGTCATCAAGAGATTGGAGCTACCAATAACACCGCACCCACAACCATACACCATTGGATGGCTAAGCCAAGGACGAAGGATCCGTGTCAGTCACCAATGTCGCCTACCATATGGCATCAAGCCCTTCAAAGATGAGGTATTGTGTGATGTGGCCCCACTTGAAGTATGTGATGTTCTTTTAGGACAACCATATATGTGGAAGCGTCATGCTGTATATGAATCACGACCTCGCAGTGTCATTGTCACTTTGGGAGGACAACTCTATCGGATACTAGAGATAGTTGCACCTACCCCAAATGAGCAGGGAAGGAAGATAATCTCCCACACTGGGAGATTTTCCCTATTCGCAATTGCCACTAAAGGAGAACATCATATCGCAGAGACATCCACAACCTCTGCCCATCATCCCTCCACTCAGCAGAAACAAGAAAAACAGAAGATCAGTGCAGCATCACCTATTCGAGTTCCTTTGCAGTGCAAGGCCACGCATTCAAGGTGCTCCCCCAAAAAGAAACCATCCACACTGGTGCATACCAAGGATACCACAACAACCAAAACTGTTGACCAGCTCCAGCGCATCCATCAACAACAATTACTACCCTCTGAAGATGTCAAAGTAAGGCAATCTTTCCACTTCAGCAAATGTCGCACCAAGAGCTCAACTCGACACACAACTCGACATATGATAAGGGATTTAACGCAATGGAGACCATTGCTTCCTAAGGATGGAGGATTGATCCAGGTGGATAACGGTGGCGGCCCACCTCTTCCAACTGGCTCAAAACAGTTTTCTGGCAATTTTGGTAAATTACTATTTTTAGCGGTTTTTCGGGTCCTGAACTTCCGGAGCCATTTTGAGGCCCTAAACGACATTTTTTGGCGATTTGGGGGACCAAATGGTTGCCCCCGACATAAATTTGGGCCCAATCGAAAGTTTTAAATCTCGGATAGACCTTTCCAACGGGCTAGCGAGCGCCCCAAACGGAGATCGCATGCAAAAGTTACGACCCCGGGAAGTTGATGTACTAACTTACCCAAACGGGGCCCACATGACTTTTGGCGCTTCATCTCCTAGGGTTAGGTTTTTGGACGTTTGGGATTCTTTCCCTCATGCTTATGATAAATAGGCCCTTTCGGCCTCTCTTTGTATTCATCTTGGCACGAATGAGCATAGCGGCCACATCTCTTCTCAGAGATAGCTACCACCATTCCAGCTATTGTATTTTACAGTCTGTTCTATTTCCGCTATTTAATAGAATATGTGTTTACTGTATCACTGTGTTATTTGCAATATATCTCCGTATATGATTCTGTATATGCTATCTTTTGTTTCGTTCCCACATAAATCCGGATCAGTGGTATCAGAGCGGTCTGCTCTTTGATTGTTTCTCGGTGCATGTCCCCGACGAGGCCAGGATACAAAGAGTTGGGCCTCGAACTAGCTTCACTTGGGGAAGACCACTCTCGCCGCCCCAAACGGCCTCCCATGGTGGAAGAAAAGAGAGACGACGGAGCAGTAGATCCTATCAAGTTGTTGCTCGAGGAAGCCCTCGCGCGACACAGGAACGAGATGATGGATAATTTCGCCCAAATCCTTCAACGCATGCCAACAGCGGCAAATGCACCCTCAACGAGCAGCCATTTCGGAGATACGACTCCCTTCAAGGTACAAGTTAATTTTGATATCCCTTTATTTGAAGGCCAAATCGATGCCGATGCTCTAGATAAATGGTTGAATCTACTAGAAGGGTATTTCTCTGTCCACAAATTTTTCGACAGGGAAAAGATCATCTTTGCGCTCCTTAAGGCCGTCCCCCATGTCAAAAATTGGTGGGAAACTTATTGTGAGCAAAACTCGTCAGACGAGTCTGGATTGTTTGAATATTCCAATCCCACTTGGGCCTCTTTTATAGATGCCGTCAAGGAACAATATTACCCTGTTGGAAACTATGATGACCAGTACACAAAATGGACCATTCTGCATCAAGAGAGGGACCAAACGGTGTCGGAGTACACCAACAAATTTCATACCTTGCGCATAAAGCTAGGTATCAAGGACTCCGAGCGGCACCTAGTACTGAAATATCGCAGTGGCCTACACCGTTACATCCGAACAGAGATGGATTTCCTGGAAATCTCTTCACTCGGATCCGCCTATCGATATGCTGTCAAAATTGAGCAGAAATTTCAGCAAAAGAACAAGCGTGACTTCGGACCTGCACAGAAGCAGGGCAAGGGAAACTCTGGCTCGCAGAGCACGGGGCAGGAAAAGGACAACCAGTCCAAACCACAGGCAAAGAAGGGTAAATAAAAGACAAAGAAGGACACCGGGAAGTGGTGCGAGTTCCACAAAAGCCCCTGGCACAACACTGATGATTGTCGCTCAAAACAGTCATTGGTGGCTGAGATCAAAGCTTCAGAATCAGATCCCAGTTTCGATTCTGACTCGGAACCTAATTTCACAGCCGCGCAAAAAGGGAAGCAGATCATTGATGCAGAACCCAGTGCCGTTGTGGCCACCACACAGATTCAACCAGAGGAACCTGAAGAGTCGGAGGCAGAGGAGTGCCTTTTCCACTCACAGATGTGGGTGAAGGGAATTCCCCTACACTTTGTTGTGGACAGCGGCAGCCAGAAGAACCTGATCTCAGAAGAAGTCATCAAGAGATTGGAGCTACCAATAACACCGCACCCACAACCATACACCATTGGATGGCTAAGCCAAGGACGAAGGATCCGTGTCAGTCACCAATGTCGCCTACCATATGGCATCAAGCCCTTCAAAGATGAGGTATTGTGTGATGTGGCCCCACTTGAAGTATGTGATGTTCTTTTAGGACAACCATATATGTGGAAGCGTCATGCTGTATATGAATCACGACCTCGCAGTGTCATTGTCACTTTGGGAGGACAACTCTATCGGATACCAGAGATAGTTGCACCTACCCCAAATGAGCAGGGAAGGAAGATAATCTCCCACACTGGGAGATTTTCCCTCTTCGCAATTGCCACTAAAGGAGAACATCATATCGCAGAGACATCCACAACCTCTTCCCATCATCCCTCCACTCAGCAGAAACAAGAAAAACAGAAGATCAGTGCAGCATCACCTATTCGAGTTCCTTTGCAGTGAAAGGCCACGCATTCAAGGTGCTCCCCCAAAAAGAAACCATCCACACTGGTGCATACCAAGGATACCACAACAACCAAAACTGTTGACCAGCTCCAGCGCATCCATCAACAACAATTACTACCCTCTGAAGATGTCAAAGTAAGGCAATCTTTCCACTTCAGCAAATGTCGCACCAAGAGCTCAACTCGACACACAGCTCGACATATGATAAGGGATTTAACGCAATGGAGACCATTGCTTCCTAAGGATGGAGGATTGATCCAGGTGGATATCGGTGGCGGCCCACCTCTTCCAACTGGCTCAAAACAGTTTTCTGGCAATTTTGGTAAATTACTATTTTTAGCAGTTTTTCGGGTCCTGAACTTCCGGAGCCATTTTGAGGCCCTAAACGACATTTTTTGGCGATTTGGAAACCAAATGAGTGCCCTCGGCATGCATTTGGGCCCAGTCAAAAGTTGTAAATCTCGGATAGACCTTTCCAACGGGCTACCGAGCACCCCAAACGGAGATCGCATGCAAAAGTTACGACCCCGGGAAGTTGATGTACTAACTTACCCAAACGGGGCCCACATGACTTTTGGCGCTTCATCTCCTAGGGTTAGGTTTTTGGACGTTTGGGATTCTTTCCCTCATGCTTATGATAAATAGGCCCTTTCGGCCTCTCTTTGTATTCATCTTGGCACGAATGAGCATAGCGGCCACATCTCTTCTCAGAGATAGCTACCACCATTCCAGCTATTGTATTTTACAGTCTGTTCTATTTCCGCTATTTAATAGAATATGTGTTTACTGTATCACCGTGTTATTTGCAATATATCTCCGTATATGATTCTGTATATGCTATCTTTTGTTTCGTTCCCACATAAATCCGGATCAGTGGTATCAGAGCGGTCTGCTCTTTGATTGTTTCTCGGTGCATGTCCCCGACGAGGTCAGGATACAGAGAGTTGGGTCTCGAACTAGTTTCACTTGGGGAAGACCACTCTCGCCGCCCCAAACGGCCTCCCATGGCGGAAGAAAATAGAGACGATGGAGCAGTAGATCCTATCAAGTTGTTGCTCGAGGAAGCCCTCGCGCGACAGAGGAACGAGATGATGGATAATTTCGCCCAAATCCTTCAACGCATGCCAACAGCGGCAAATGCACCCTCAACGAGCAGCCATTTCGGAGATACGACTCCCTTCAAGGTACAAGTTAATTTTGATATCCCTTTATTTGAAGGCCAAATCGATGCCGATGCTCTAGATAAATGGTTGAATCTACTAGAAGGGTATTTCTCTGTCCACAAATTTTCCGACAGGGAAAAGATCATCTTTGCGCTCCTTAAGGCCGTCCCCCATGTCAAAAATTGGTGGGAAACTTATTGTGAGCAAAACTCGTCAGACGAGTCTGGATTGTTTGAATATTCCAATCCCACTTGGGCCTCTTTTATAGATGCCGTCAAGGAACAATATTACCCTCTTGGAAACTATGATGACGAGTACACAAAATGGACCATTCTGCATCAAGAGAGGGACCAAACGGTGTCGGAGTACACCAACAAATTTCATACCTTGCGCACAAAGCTAGGTATCAAGGACTCCGAGCGGCACCTAGTACTGAAATATCGCAGTGGCCTACACCGTTACATCCGAACAGAGATGGATTTCTTGGAAATCTCTTCACTCGGATCCACCTATCGATATGCTGTCAAAATTGAGCAAAAATTTCAGCAAAAGAACAAGCGTGACTTCGGACCTGCACAGAAGCAGGGCAAGGGAAACTCTGGCTTGCAGAGCACGGGGAAGGAAAAGGACAACCAGTCCCAACCACAGGAAAAGAAGGGTAAAGAAAAGACAAAGAAGGACACCGGGAAGTGGTGCGAGTTCCACAAAAGCCCCTGGCACAACACTGATGATTGTCGCTCAAAACAGTCATTGGTGGCTGAGATCAAAGCTTCAGAATCAGATCCCAGTTTCGATTCTGACTCGGAACCTAATTTCACAGCCGCGCAAAAAGGGAAGCATATCATTGATGCAGAACCCAGTGCCGTTGTGGCCACCACACAGATTCAACCAGAGGAACCTGAAGAGTCGGAGGCAGAGGAGCGCCTTTTCCACTCACAGATGTGGGTGAAGGGAATTCCCCTACACTTTGTTGTGGACAGCGGCAGCCAGAAGAACCTGATCTCAGAAGAAGTCATCAAGAGATTGGAGCTACCAATAACACCGCACCCACAACCATACACCATTGGATGGCTAAGCCAAGGACGAAGGATCTGTGTCAGTCACCAATGTCGCCTACCATATGGCATCAAGCCCTTCAAAGATGA
Organism: Larix kaempferi; assembly: GCA_027924585.1. Classification (NCBI taxonomy): domain Eukaryota; kingdom Viridiplantae; phylum Streptophyta; class Pinopsida; order Pinales; family Pinaceae; genus Larix; species Larix kaempferi. Next base: position 5,256,700 of record BSBM01000792.1, read on the forward strand.
GGTATTGTGTGATGTGTCCCCACTTGAAGTATGTGATGTTCTTTTAGGACAACCATATATGTGGAAGCGTCATGCTGTATATGAATCACGACCTCGCAGTGTCATTGTCACTTTGGGAGGACAACTCTATCGGATACCAGAGATAGTTGCACCTACCCCAAATGAGCAGGGAAGGAAGATAATCTCCCACACTGGGAGATTTTCCCTATTCGCAATTGCCACTAAAGGAGAACATCATATCGCAGAGACATCCACAACCTCTGCCCATCATCCCTCCACTCAGCAGAAACAAGAAAAACAGAAGATCAGTGCAGCATCACCTATTCGAGTTCCTTTGCAGTGCAAGGCCACGCATTCAAGGTGCTCCCCCAAAAAGAAACCATCCACACTGGTGCATACCAAGGATACCACAACAACCAAAACTGTTGACCAGCTCCAGCGCATCCATCAACAACAATTACTACCCTCTGAAGATGTCAAAGTAAGGCAATCTTTCCACTTCAGCAAATGTCGCACCAAGAGCTCAACTCGACACACAGCTCGACATATGATAAGGGATTTAACGCAATGGATACCATTGCTTCCTAAGGATGGAGGATTGATCCAGGTGGATATCGGTGGCGGCCCACCTCTTCCAACTGGCTCAAAACAGTTTTCTGGCAATTTTGGTAAATTACTATTTTTAGCAGTTTTTCGGGTCCTGAACTTCCGGAGCCATTTTGAGGCCCTAAACGACATTTTTTGGCGATTTGGGGCACCAAATGGTTGCCTTTGGCATGCATTTGGGCCCAGTCGAAAGTTGTAAATCTCGGATAGACCTTTCCAACGGGCTACCGAGCACCCCAAACGGAGATCGCATGCAAAAGTTACGACCCCGGGAAGTTGATGTACTAACTTACCCAAACGGGGCCCACATGACTTTTGGCGCTTCATCTCCTAGGGTTAGGTTTTTGGATGTTTGGGATTCTTTCCCTCATGCTTATGATAAATAGGCCCTTTCGGCCTCTCTTTGTATTCATCTTGGCACGAATGAGCATAGCGGCCACATCTCTTCTCAGAGATAGCTACCACCATTCCAGCTATTGTATTTTACAGTCTGTTCTATTTCCGCTATTTAATAGAATATGTGTTTACTGTATCACTGTGTTATTTGCAATATATCTCCGTATATGATTCTATATATGCTATCTTTTGTTTCGTTCCCACATAAATCCGGATCAGTGGTATCAGAGCGGTCTGCTCTTTGATTGTTTCTCGGTGCATGTCCCCGACGAGGTCAGGATACAGAGAGTTGGGTCTCGAACTAGTTTCGCTTGGGGAAGACCACTCTCGCCGCCCCAAACGGCCTCCCATGGCGGAAGAAAAGAGAGACGACGGAGCAGTAGATCCTATCAAGTTGTTGCTCGAGGAAGCCCTCGCGCGACAGAGGAACGAGATGATGGATAATTTCGCCCAAATCCTTCAACGCATGCCAACAGCGGCAAATGCACCCTCAACGAGCAGCCATTTCGGAGATACGACTCCCTTCAAGGTACAAGTTAATTTTGATATCCCTTTATTTGAAGGCCAAATCGATGCCGATGCTCTAGATAAATGGTTGAATCTACTAGAAGGGTATTTCTCTGTCCACAAATTTTCCGACAGGGAAAAGATCATCTTTGCGCTCCTTAAGGCCGTCCCCCATGTCAAAAATTGGTGGGAAACTTATTGTGAGCAAAACTCGTCAGACGAGTCTGGATTGTTTGAATATTCCAATCCCACTTGGGCCTCTTTTATAGATGCCGTCAAGGAACAATATTACCCTGTTGGAAACTATGATGACCAGTACATAAAATGGACCATTCTGCATCAAGAGAGGGACCAAACGGTGTCGGAGTACACCAACAAATTTCATACCTTGCGCACAAAGCTAGGTATCAAGGACTCTGAGCGGCACCTAGTACTGAAATATCGCAGTGGCTTACACCGTTACATCCGAACAGAGATGGATTTCCTGGAAATCTCTTCACTCGGATCCGCCTATCGATATGCTGTCAAAATTGAGCAGAAATTTCAGCAAAAGAACAAGCGTGACTTCGGACCTGCACAGAAGCAGGGCAAGGGAAACTCTGGCTCGCAGAGCACGGGGCAGGAAAAGGACAACCAGTCCCAACCACAGGCAAAGAAGGGTAAAGAAAAGACAAAGAAGGACACCGGGAAGTGGTGCGAGTTCCACAAAATTCCCTGGCACAACACTGATGATTGTCACTCAAAACAGTCATTGGTGGCTGAGATCAAAGCTTCAGAATCAGATCCCAGTTTCGATTCTGACTCGGAACCTAATTTCATAGCCGCGCAAAAAGGGAAGCAGATCATTGATGCAGAACCCAGTGCCGTTGTGGCCACCACACAGATTCAACCAGAGGAACCTGAAGAGTCGGAGGCAGAGGAGCGCCTTTTCCACTCACAGATGTGGGTGAAGGGAATTCCCCTACACTTTGTTGTGGACAGCGGCAGCCAGAAGAACCTGATCTCAGAAGAAGTCATCAAGAGATTGGAGCTACCAATAACACCGCACCCACAACCATACACCATTGGATGGCTAAGCCAAGGACGAAGGATCCGTGTCAGTCACCAATGTCGCCTACCATATGGCATCAAGCCCTTCAAAGATGAGGTATTGTGTGATGTGGCCCCACTTGAAGTATGTGATGTTCTTTTAGGACAACCATATATGTTGAAGCGTCATGCTGTATATGAATCACGACCTCGCAGTGTCATTGTCACTTTGGGAGGAAAACTCTATCGGATACCAGAGATAGTTGCACCTACCCCAAATGAGCAGGGAAGGAAGATAATCTCCCACACTGGGAGATTTTCCCTATTCGCAATTGCCACTAAAGGAGAACATCATATCGCAGAGACATCCACAACCTCTTCCCATCATCCCTCCACTCAGCAGAAACAAGAAAAACAGAAGATCAGTGCAGCATCACCTATTCGAGTTCCTTTGCAGTGCAAGGCCACGCATTCAAGGTGCTCCCCCAAAAAGAAACCATCCACACTGGTGCATACCAAGGATACCACAACAACCAAAACTGTTGACCAGCTCCAGCGCATCCATCAACAACAATTACTACCCTCTGAAGATGTCAAAGTAAGGCAATCTTTCCACTTCAGCAAATGTCGCACCAAGAGCTCAACTCGACACACAGCTCGACATATGATAAGGGATTTAACGCAATGGAGACCATTGCTTCCTAAGGATGGAGGATTGATCCAGGTGGATATCGGTGGCGGCCCACCTCTTCCAACTGGCTCAAAACAGTTTTCTGGCAATTTTGGTAAATTACTATTTTTAGCAGTTTTTCAGGTCCTGAACTTCCGGAGCCATTTTGAGGCCCTAAACGACATTTTTTGGCGATTTGGGGGATCAAATGGTTACCGCCGGCATTCATTTGGGCCCAGTCGAAAGTTGTAAATCTCGGATAGACCTTTCCAACGGGCTACCGAGCGCCCCAAACGGAGATCGCATGCAAAAGTTACGACCCCGGGAAGTTGATGTACTAACTTACCCAAACGGGGCCCACATGACTTTTGGCGCTTCATCTCCTAGGGTTAGGTTTTTGGATGTTTGGGATTCTTTCCCTCATGCTTATGATAAATAGGCCCTTTCGGCCTCTCTTTGTATTCATCTTGGCATGAATGAGCATAGCGGCCACATCTCTTCTCAGAGATAGCTACCACCATTCCAGCTATTGTATTTTACAGTCTGTTCTATTTCCGCTATTTAATAGAATATGTGTTTACTGTATCACTGTGTTATTTGCAATATATCTCCGTATATGATTCTGTATATGCTATCTTTTGTTTCGTTCCCACATAAATCCGGATCAGGAGGCCATCAATGAGAGGTGGGAAAAAATTGAAGAAGATTTGAAGAAGAAGGAGCCTCACTCCCCCCTTAGGTTAGAAACAACACTCACTAAGGCCAAATTATACAGGGAATCCTTGATCAAACACTACCTCAGATGGATAGGAATGAATCTCATTCCACCATTCTTTCTCCCATTAATTATCAAAGCACATATTGACGAGGAGGAAGAGAAAAGAACATGGGCCAGAGATGACCGAACCCATGGCTATCATAGGTAGGCAGGGGCTCCCAGGATCATTGCTTGGGACATCAGAGAAGCTATCCATGAAAACAATGTGTCACCCAAGTATGGGTGAATCCTTCAGTTTAGGGGAGATGACGAGCCCCAAATTAGGTACCTTATAATACTTTTTATGCCACACAAGCACAATAATGGATATGGAAAATGCCTTTGTTTGTGGGGTCTAATGATTTGTTTTGATTATTTGATAGAGTAGTTTAGAGGTTATTCTTTTATGCTTAAAGGCACTTTCTATGAGATAATTATATGAAAATAAGTATGTATGAGCAGGCGCAGGTAACCTAAGAGACAACAAGCAAATCCAACTCGAGGACTGAAAGACCATAAATGGCTCAGCACCTTTTTCCTGATTTGTAGAAGAAAACTCCTGTTCAACAGGATCGGCATTTAAAGCATAGAGTTAGGTTATGATTCATAATATATATATATATATATATATATATATATATATAGAGAGAGAGAGAGAGAGATGGGCCTCTTGGTTAGCAAGAGGTCCATGTTGGCATTTTTGTAGAACTTATATTCCGCATATGTTATTCGAGGCAATTCGGTTTTAAGACTTTTCTGAACATGAAGTTACGATTTTAATGGAAGAAGTGATGTTGTTTCAAGCTTTGTGTTTATAAGACTTTTCCAACTCCTGAAATATGATTTGGAGAGGGCCCCTCCAACATGTAGGTCAGGAGCTTCATTTTTACTTTAGGTATTTCTCATATGACCTATTAATTGATTTAATCATCATCATGTATGAAGTACTTGACAATTGTTTGAATGACATAGTTTTATTTCAGTTAAGCGATCATTTCATTTCAGCACTTTTTATCTATAGTTCGTCAACACTGATTCTATAGTTCTACAATGCGCTTTTTGTAGTCCTATACACACATTCTGTGCAAGCGTATTTACCTTTGTTTTCTAGTGCACTATATTAATTTTAGACAATGATTAGATCTGCAATACCAGGCATATTTCCTTTATCTAAGTTTAGTTATATAGGAGTTAAATGTTTTAGTTCTTTGGATTTGAATAGAGTAAGTGATTATCACTTTCAGCATTGGATTCGAATAGATCAAGTTTGATTAATTTCTAGTTAGACTTCCAGTTTTCAGTATTTTATTTCTAGATCAAGTTTCCCAAGATTTTAGCATTTTATTTCTTAGATTAGATTTACAGTCTTCCAGCATTTAATTCTTAGCATAAAGATCTATTAGTTTAAGCATTTCTAGTTCACATGTTTACAATATTTTCATATTCCCTCATTGATTGTTTAAGAGTAGATCACTTCCATTTCCTTTTTGAGAAAACTTCAAGATACATCCCAACATCCTAAAACGACAAAGACTATCCTATACAGAACATACAGTGCTTAGCACCTCTTAAGTTTGTATGCTCCCTGGTCGATAATTAAAGTATGCTTCCGGTTTAGCTACCCTAATTAGGTATCCATTCTTGGAGTCCACCACTCTGCGCATTACAAAGGATGTAATGATTGCACATATACGAAGGCTCCTACTCAAAGTTGACCTTCACTTCATATATATTTAGCCAAGGGCTAAGAAGTAGAACCCATAATGGTTTGAAGGATTGTACCAGCTTGATTCACCAAATATTGAGCTGATTATGGAAGACTAGCCACAGGAATGGAAGGTCGATTCGGCAGTAATAAGCACTGCAACATCAGACAAAATCAAAGCTGGAGATTCAAAGAACGAGAAAGAATCGACCAATGCACAATATAAATAAACAGGACAAGGAACTCAGCAAGACACTGCTGAGGTAAAGTTAGGAGAAAAGAGAAAGGAGCTTGACAGCTTAGTGGCGGAAAAAGGGCACAGAAAGAAGCACAAAGCAACTAAACCATTGGGAGAAGCGCAGTTGCATGCATATGAATACGAAAGCATCACGACACAAATCAACGAGCACTTGGAAGAGATGCTTGCTTTGAAGGAAAGTAAAAGTGAAGAGGTCCAAGCGAACCTCATTCAGAACCTTCCAGAGTTGAAGAGCATGGTAGCGAAGATAGAACAAGTTCAGTAGGACTTGTTGTGCGAATCTGACTTTGAGGGCAAGTTAGTCGAGTCAAGACAAAGAAAGAGAAATACGCTTTCCTTGACAATGAGACCCCGCCTAGTCAGTATGGAGGAAATAAATTTTATTTTCCCAAATGATGAACTGGCTGAAGGTGCAGAGTGGTTGGAGCACCTATATATCAATGTCGACATGTTTCCTCTGAAGGAACTACACAATTGCACCTGTAGGTTGTGGAAGAAAATGGGGATCGGGACATTACTTCTCACAATCAACACTTGGAGTTAGAGGAAATATATAAGGAGTTGAAGGGTGAATCTGTGGAGAAAATTAGAGAGATAATCAGTGCTCAGGAGAAACATCACGGAATCAAGGAAACAGTCGCAGCAATCTATGCGAAGATACCTGAGTGCAAAGAGGAACCCGAGGTAGAAGCTACAATACTTAAGCTTGGTGTCGGAGTGGACAATCTTAAGGAAGATATGGTCGACATGGAGATATCTTATAAAGAGAAGATTGCTACTCTAGAGTCGCAACAACAAGCTGGAACTCCTCAAGAAGAAAAAGAAGCCAGAAGTGAAGAATTGAGGTTTGAAACAGAAAACATCACAGCAGAAGTAGCGCAATGTTAGGAATTGCTCGATGAAGCCACTAGAGTATGGGCTACGCTACAGGAGAATCGTGAGTTGCAAAAGATACAAGAAGAGGTACAGCAGCGACAACAGGAGCTGGACTCTGTGAACACAGCTATGAAGACTTTTCCACCAAGGAAGAAGATCAAGAAATACATAGAGACCAAGGAGCTGTAGAAATATTTGAACGTGATAAGAGAAAAGGAGGCTGACACTTCAACAAATTTGCATCCCATGCAAGAAGAAGCGCTCTCTCTTTTGGAGAACATTGAAGAGAAATTACAAGAACTTCACACAATGGAGTACACAGTCAAGGAGCATGCTCAAGAATCCATCTCACAGGAGATGTTGGATACTATTAAGGAGTTTGAGCAGGAAACAAAGGAAACATTTGCGAGGCTAAGCACAAATATTCAGGACTTCATTGCGAAGTTGAGCACTCCATGGGATGAGCAGTTGAATCTTCCCAATAGAAGTGGATTGGGGACGACCCATGAGTGATTTTTTGGGGGTTATTGGGTGAGGCCCAAGTTGGTGCAATTTTGGTAAAGCGAAGTTCAAGGTTGGCACAGTTTTGTCGAAGTGTAGCTTGATCGCAGCAATTTTGAGACAAAAGTAAAAACTTGGGAAGGCCTAGTACTGGCCTATTTTGGGAGAAGCTACTTCGTGATTCCGAGAAGAAGGGTATGGAGCGACACGAAGATGGTGGAAAGGGGCCTGCTTCCTTAGTAAAGGGAGAAGGACAAAGGATGGCAAGGGTAGTTGGAGCAGTTAAGGAAGAAGCGGTGACGTGATAGCTATAGGAACAACAATGATGAGGCGAGAAGTGCAAAGGACGCACCAGGGTAAAGTCAGCGCCGTGCAATCAAAACCGACGATTGTCAGAAGAATGCCAGAGCCCAGGAAGCAGTGCAAAGGACGACCAAGGACAAGCGAAGTAGCTGAGAAGTTATGGAAAAGCTTGGTTAGCGGGGTAATCGCGTTGTTTTGGGGGGTTAAGGGTACTATGGGGTTTCGGGCCATAGTTATTGTAAAGATGTGACATTCGGGCATAATCTATAAAATGGGCAATTTTGCATAGGGAAGGGTTAGATTTTGCTAGAATGATAGATTATTATTGTAAATCTGTGCTGATAAATCTAAGAGAGAAAGGATCTACAACTAAGTGCACAAAGACCTATTGTAGAGAAGAGTTTGCAACTGTGTGCACAGACTGGAACTATTGACCCTTCCCATTAATAGAAAAAATAGTTCTCGTGGACGTATCTCCCATCCGGGGGGTGAACCACGCAAATACGTGTGTTGTGTGATTGCGTCCATGAGATTGTTTCATGTTTGTGTATGTTCATGCTTCTATATGTATTTTCATGTGTATGGTGATGAGAATAATATGTTAAGTGTTGGACACACATGCTCAAATATGCTAAGTGTTAATGAATAAGGATGGAAATGTTATGTTAAGTATAAGGAAATGCATGCATGAAATTTTTGGAGTTGTGTTCAATATGCTAGATGCGTAGTTGCCTAGTTAGAATAGTAGTTGCACAGTTGAAGGAATAACAATAATTTAGCGAAGTCTGTATTGTTAGATTGTGAAGTGCATAGTCACGTATTTGCATTGTTATAACATGGTAAATTGCAAAGCTTTGTGTAAAATGAGAAGTCACACTATTCAGCGTAGCCTATAGTGAGTGCGACGGTCTGGAAGCGCAATCCAGAGTTACACTGTTGTAGTGCGGTGAGGGTAACTACCGCTTGTGCGCAGTCCCAAACTGCACTGTGTATTAGAAGTGGATGTGGAGTAAATGTGACTTCACTCAAGGGACCTGTTCTCTAGCCGCGCATCACCGGGTTACATAAACTTGCTTCTATAGCCACCCTATAACTTTTTCCTCGAGTGAGACCTCAGTCTATTCGTAGACTGTTGTCGAAAGGGCCAGTGAAAAGGGGGTTGTTTGGGTCTCTCAACTACACAGATCCCGGGTCAGTCTAAAGAACAAGCAATTAGTCCAACATTCCAACAATAACATTAGATAACTAGCATAAATTGAAACTGTAATCTGTACTTAGCTCAATGATGACAATTTTTACCAGTTCTACAAGTAGCCCTTATCTTTCTTGATCTACCATTTCCTTTGTATGCAACAACAACTGGGGGGGACAACTCTCCATCCAACCAACCCCCAACCAAATCCTAAGGCCCCTGAGCCCTCACTAATTAAAACTATGCTAGAATAGGTAATATCTTAACTCTTTCTTTTATTTATCTATGAATCTAAGTTTCACCCTCAATTCCTCCTTATCCTCCCTCTTAGTATATGTACAAACAATAGAAAACAAGCAATAAACCCCAAAAACCAACCATTAAGACTAGATCCCCCTCTTATTGGTTTGGATCCCTTTTTATTACTTAATTCCCATATCTTATTCAATATCTTAATTTTGCATGGGTAAAACACTTGTCACCCATGCAATTTCATTTAATTACAAGTGCACATTTATTTTTTATTGTTACATATTACTTTCCCTATTTATTATTATTATACAAGTATAGTAATCCCTAAGTTTGGGGTGTTACACATTCTTATTGATGATATCATTCTTATGTCGATTAGTTCCTATGATCTCAACATGTAACTATAAATTTTCAAGGATTCTTCCTCTATTATGAGAAAGACTGTCAACACTAACAAAACAAAGGTTATGATAATCAAATCCCCAAATATCAATTATGCTAATTTTATATATGACAACTACAAATTTGAGGAAGCTGATTTCATATATGAACAACCAAGGAGGAAGTGACTTCATACAAATATTAGAATAAATCTTCATTATAACCTTAACTACACTGATATACCATTTATAAATTGATTAATGGAGGGTGGAAAACTTATTATGAAATTGAAAACAATATTTTAAATCAACATACCTTTGGATTTTCCTAGATGCGGATGTCCTATTGACAGTTGGACGAAATGATAGCGAGGAGCCTCGACATGGGACCCCACAACGTGGCACCTCACTTAGCATGCATTAATCCCCCGATGGTCAAGGATGAAAGCTCATTCAAGCTATTTCAGGTTGACGTTCCCTCAGCTGTTGGCGGGATGCGATTTTGGTACCTGGTTCATTTACTTCGTCTCCTTGAACATTGATATGGTGCGTGTGGGCATCAAGAAATTCTATAGGGGATGGTTAAGGGAGGATGATGAGCGACATCCCTCCATCATTTCTTGTCTCCCTATTTGTGGGTGGTTGAATTGCTCTATGCTCTACAGTATTGGGATGTGGCAGTTGGTTTTGTTGCACTCTGTTCTCCCAGCGCTTCTCCCCTCACTGATGTCTCGGCAACATGGTTCTCCTCACCAAGGTAGTAGGAGCCGGGGAAGGAACCAACGCAACCCTGCTCCTGTGTCTGAGGAAGGTTACAGCATGGGGCTCTCTATGCCGGTTTGAGTTCTCATTGAAGACTAGGAAGCTCGCTGAGTCTCAGAGCACCTGGCCTCTAGGATAGGTGGAGGAAGAATTAACCATTACTAGCTTATTAAAAACATGATGGGTATGCTCATGGAGGATATGATAATCAATTGGAACTCTGAAAATGATTTTGTGTTGGCTTCCAGAGATAAGCTCATTGATGTGGATGATTGGCTTGCAATTTTGGGCGCCACCTTCTCTTGGAAGGACCTTCCTATTGGACGTTGTGGCCCAGGCAATGTCGAGGTTGGGAGCCACACTGCTACTGGTGAACAACCGGATGGAAAGAACACACACTCAGATGGGAACTTGACTCCTTTAGCTTCATTCCCGACACCTTTTACTGTAGGACCTCTCCCCAACAAAAGAGTCTGGAACCCTGTGGAGCCTGATCCCATGACACCTCGTAAAGCTTCACCTCTTCCTGTCAAGCTTCTAGAGTCCTCTCCTAACGATGCATTCTAGGGTGGATTCCCTATTCTCGAGGAAGCTCCACCCGAGTAGATTGTCAATGAAGAACTCAACGCCAGCTTCACCGCCCACTGGTTCTCTTTTTTTTCCATATTTTATGTTATCAAATGCTCAGTTTTTTTTTGTACAAGTTAGCTATGTACAATTTAAAGCGTGTTCAGAAAAATCTAGTCTGGTTTCCCTCTCGAGGGAGGGATTTTTGTTGGGAACAAAATAATCATATTAGTATTTTTGACAGATTGGGATGGTGGCTTCAGCATCTTAGACCGCCTCAGGCACCCACTAGCTATGTGATTCTCTCCTTTTCTGATCAATACAATTTGCAAACTTACAAAAAAAACATACCTTTGGATTTGGGATAAGAAGAAACTCTTGTTTGGGACTCTCACCACCCCTGTTATCTTATATGGATGTGAATTTTTGGGTTACAACATTTCTATAGAATCGTGGAGAATGATAGAGAAAACACAAAAGTGCTTTATAACATAAAATGTCACAATTAAAGGCAGTACAATGTATCTTATACTCTTCGTTGTTTCTTGGTTATATAGAAGGCTAGAATAGCTCATGCTATGCATGTTTTGTATTGTTGTATGATTTTCTCATGTTCTCAATATTCTAACATCTTCCCCATTGGGAACCGGGTACCTAATGTACAAGAACGAGATAAAAAACATGCCATACAAGATGCTTCCTAAGATTGCTTCATACTTTATTGAAAACCAACCATATGTGACTTAAGTGAGGTTGATATAATGATGTCATGTCTTGTCTAAAACATTGAGGAGTTGAGAAAGACTAAATCATTGACGAGTCGAGGAAGAGGTTACTTTGTAGAATAGTGATAATAAAAGTATTATTAAATCCAAATTTAAGGAAAAGTTGTGGTGTGATAAAGAATTAGAGGATATAAAAAAATTAAGATAAAAAAATCTATATGTTTTAAGTATGGTAAAGTAGAAAATCAACATTGTCAAAAGAAGAACAAACTCTCACAAGCTTCATAGTGAAACAATGTGCTAAAAAAATTCTAAATCATTGTGGGATGAAATAATTTGTCACCTTTGTTATACTAAGAGGCTTGAATATGAAAATCACTTTTCCGTAGAATGTCTTGCATAAATCCACATTAAAGTGAGATTTCAAAGTATTTGTTGTAATAGTGACCTTCCTAATCTTTAAACTCATCACAACTATGGTGATGTAGGAATGCTTCTTTTAAATATTTTTGAGCACATAATTTTTTTTTAGAAAGAGAATCAATTGATTCCTTACCTTTTTAAGGACCAATAGACCAAAATTGGTTCTAGTGGACGTTAATAACTACCGCCACCACCATCGTTGTCATCATGATCAATTTTAATCATTTAAAATATTAATTATATATTACTTATTTTTATTCTCATTATATAACATCAACTATATCTTAATACTATGCAATCATACTGATAAATAAAATTATATCACATTTAATATAATTAAATATGTTTTACCATAACTTAATTGGTATAACATACTCCATTTTTTTATTATAATTTTGACAAATAATTTATAATAATATTTAAATTTTATATTTGATTATTAATATTCAATCATAGAATATTTCATTTAAATCATATTTAATATATTTTTTTCAAGGAATAACCTCGTAGAAAACTCTTGGAGTGCCCTAGAAAAAATGATATTTGAGTTTATAATATTCTACTATGAATATTTAATAATAAAATATTTCAAAACCCTTACATACTTTGAAAAAAAATTGAACCCATAACCTCTTCAATAATATATATTATATTCTAATTATTATTAATATTCATTTATTTGATTATATTTTAATATATTTTCTCAGTAATCATTTGAATAATTGCTATTATTCATGGATGGTATTTAAGGTTAGATGGTTTTTTGGAAGAGGTAGGATGTGCTAGCATGACTTTGGCTGGTATTGTCTTATTATGATGATATTGTTCTTATAGAGAAGAGTCCTTATGATCTCAATAAGAAAAGTAGAAGCAGATAAAAATTCTTAAGGATTTTTTCTCTAGTATGGGTATGACTGTTAACACTGACAAAACAAAGGTTATAATAATAAAATCCCAAAAGGTCACTTATATGAAAATTTTATGTATGGAAACAACAACTTAAAGGAAGTGACTTCATATAAATATCTTAGAATCAATCTTCATCATAAGCTTAACCGGAACTATAGCATTGCGAAAAGGATTAATGGAGGATGAAAATCTTATTGTGGAGTTGAAAATAGTTGTAAGTCCACAAACCTCTAGCTTTGGGATGGGAATAAAATCCTCTTTGAGACACTCGTCACTCCTATTATCTTATATATGGTTTTGAAGTTAGTGGATACAATATCTCTAGAGAATCATGGAGAAGGATAGAGCAAATCCAAAATTTCTTTATAACATATAATCTCAAAATTAAAGGCAATACAATATATCCTATCCTCCTCATAGAAGCAAGTCTCTCCTCTATTGGGAGCATGGCTATGACTAGGTACCTAATGTACAAGAACAAGATAAACAACACGGGAGACAATAGTCTTCCTACTCTAGCCAAAACCACCTACAACTTAAGTGACGTTGGCATAAAGTTGCGAAGTCTTAGTTAATCGATTGGGAAGTCGAGGAAGATGCCATTCTGCATAATATCGATAATATTAAAACTATTATTACATCTAAATATAAGGACAATATATGGTGCGATAAAGAGTAGAGGATTACATCAAATTAAGATATTATAAGGAGGTGATCAAACATAAAGTAGAAGACCAAAAGTATCTCTTTATTTTAACTACGGTAAAGGAGAAAATCAATATTGCTAAAATAAGAACAAACTCTCATGAGATATGTAGTGAAATGAGGTGCTAAACAATTTCTTTATATGTCTTGGGATAAAAGAAAACCATTTTCTATAGAGTGCAATTTCAAAACATTTGCCACAATATGACCTTCCTAACCTTTTAACTTATCATAATAATGATGATTTAATAATGTTTTTCTTAAAGTTTTTTTAACATAGATATTAAATTATAAAGAAAACAAGTGAATCATTTCCTTTTTAAAGTTCTATAGACCAAAGTTGAAAAAAAAATCCATATATATTATAATATATTATTTTAAATATTTTTTATTACATTTATAATTATAATATTTTAAATTTATAATTAATATTGATGAGATTTTATTTGATTATATTAAGCTACATTATATATCTATATTTTTTAATGGTTATTATTAACAATAAACATGCTAATAATATTAACGATTTTGTATAAATAAAAACACATAGCCCATACATTATTTAGAAAAGTCATTATTAATGTGATGCCCATTAATATTATTAATATAATGTTGCTAATTAAATAATATATATTATAATGTTGTTAATTAAATAACACATATTATATCATAACTTATATCTTATATCATATAGGTTGGTAATAAAATAATATATATGAAATCAACTTGCACAAATCCTTGCCTCTCACGATGCATGAGAATCGAATGTATACATTTGGTTAATTGTACTTTAAGCACGATAAAACACTTCGTGACAATATTTTAAGCTTGGTGATGGAAGAATATGAACCCCAACCTAGAATGTATTGAAAACCATTCCATAAATGTGAAACTTTACAAAGCACGAGGTTTTCTTCATTAGCATCGATATATAATATATATGTTATATTAGTATGTGGGTAAATATCAATGGGTCACTTAATTTGTGGTTATTACAATTTAAGTTGTGGGATGTGAATTTATAAATTACAAGTCATATAATTACTGGTTATCCATATATCATTTACCAATTATTTTTTATATTCCTTTTTTTTAATTGTTTATTTTTTAGTACAATTTATTTAGGAAAAACATAATTACTTATACACCCAAATTCTAAAATACAAATACTTATAGATATAAATCTACAAATAATAATAATAACCCAATATTTAAGATATATACATAACTCATAAAAAACGGATGGATGAATGAGAAACCTATATTATAGTAATGCAGAACATTGTAGCATAATTATGGAAATTATAGATTCTTATTAATGAAAAAGTAAATTTTAAAAACCAATTTTAAAGATCCAAATTTTAATTATTTAATTAGCATAAAATATAAATAACATTCAATTTATTACTTTCTTATTAAAAAAAATTAATGGTTTTAACTTACAGTTATGTTAATTTAGTTTATATATTTAATTAAAAGTATTATATATAAAAAGTCTACTTCCTTATTTTATCTGTATTGAATTTTTTTATTACTTATTTTTTCAATATTTTTTATTAGTATCCGTATTCATAGTCAAATTATACTACTATAATCTAGAATACAAAGTAAATTTCTCCACCCTATAGAAAAATAAAGTATACTTGGAATTTCTCAGGCAAACAGGACGAGTTGAGCACATTAAAGATCTGGCATAGGAGAAGAAGATCATGCTATCTTGGTTGCATTCAGCCAAAATCTCAAATAACTAGTCAGTTCTGCAATGAACACAAAATGTATCGTAGGGAACTGGGTGTTATGAAAACAAAATGAAATAATTAAGAAAGGAACAGTGGGAATGTTGAAGGTGACAGGATCGAATCCAGGGATGGAGAACGCCGATTTATGAAACAGGAATGCCGGAATATACAGGCAAGGCAGCCTGCAGAAACTCTCCCGTACGTATACAACAAACCATCCTCAACAAGGTTGGATTGGAAAGCAGAAAGGTGGAATTCTGGGTTTAAGAAGCTGGACTCATGTATTGATTGTGTCCACTCATGAGTGGCTTCTACTGTTGTAAAGTCATAGCACCGACTTCAATTATAGGAGACAAATTACCACCAGCACCGTGGTTGTCCACCACCATCGACCAACCTGCAAGAACACTTGCAAAGGGCAGATCAACCTCAAGGAAATATAACTTAAATCTACTCCCAGCTATAGCGTATTCCCCCACCGCGCAATAACATCCTGAATTGCCAGGTGTCGCACTCACGCGGGAATTACTTTGCTCTATGTGCTTCGTTTTCTCTGATACAGTTTATATACAATTCAATGAAAATAACATTCACCAGAAATATGAAATCTGAAATGGTGTGAAACAGAATCCTTGCTGATAAGCATTGATAGAAACAATTTGACAGAATCAAAAGTCAGCAATAGCATGTCTAAAATTAGGTTATAAATGAGAGGCCTACTTGTATAGTATATACCATATATTTCTCACTCTCG
This sequence comes from Larix kaempferi, assembly GCA_027924585.1. NCBI lineage: Eukaryota > Viridiplantae > Streptophyta > Pinopsida > Pinales > Pinaceae > Larix > Larix kaempferi. The sequence goes on from BSBM01000792.1 coordinate 5,272,717, forward strand.
ATTCACTCAATAAATCAGCAAGTTTTTTCGTGGTATATGAAACAATACCCCTAATTTTATTAAATATTGGAAAATACCTTCCAAAATAGTTTTTTTTAACTCTTTCTCAATATGCTTTCCCAATTAAAAAAAAACCCTATTTTTATTAAATATTGTATGTATCAATTTTTTCATTAACATTTTGTATACCTTTTTATATTTCTATCTACTATATTGATATGATACCCCTCTTATGACCCCACATGCATTCTACAATGCACCTTGCTTTTTTTGATGTATTTTTTTGATGCACATTACTTCACCCACAATGCAATTACTCAACCACATATCATTATGATTTGCAACATCTAATGGTCTAATGAAGAGATAAGAGATCACTTCTTGTATGTCACTAGAGCCAATGCAAATAGTACAACATTTAGATTGCACATGTTGCAGTTCCTCAATCGCTGACTAACTCTGTTGTGGGCTAGGTATCCAAGCCCCCAGGGCCTGTAACAAGCTCCAGGGGGATGACTAAACCTCTCCAAGAGGATAACTAAACCTCCCAAGGCCTATAATAGGCACGAGTAGTTGGGTATTCAAGCCCACAATGCCAACTCGCTGAGTGATATTGGTAACAACTGGTTGTCAATGACCAGTGTCTCTCGACTACGATCCACTGGAAACCCACTTCACCATGAAACCCTTGGCCACAAGCATGCCTCAAGATGGGATTTCCCTATGCACTCGTAAGACAGAGCCTTGCCTCAACCCGATTTCTCATCCGGCCATGATCCCGCCATCTCCATTTGGCTGATATTTGTGAGCCCGCCCCTATAAAAAAGACCCCAAAGTATTTTTGTATTGTTACATTAAATGAAAAAAACCATTTGCCCCTTAATATATAAGCAATATAATTTTTAGGTTTTCATAAATATTTAATACAGCTATATTCAGCTATCTAAAACATATAATATGCAAATAAATTCCAGCTATTTCTTTAGGCATATCACTAAGGAATAGCGCCGCAACACATTAAAAAGCTGGCCATACTATCTCAAGATTTAACTCCTTAAAACATTCATTCAAATTCTCCAGTACCTAGTCAGTACTGCATACAAATGTTCGATATTCGTACAGAGCAAATCTATCTGTCAAATTCTTGGTTTGGTTCTATGGAATGTATCCACCAATTAGAAAGAAATCTTTACCCGGCCTGAACAAGCTCGGATTGAAAAAAGTGCAACATATAGAAAAACGTCTGCTGTCATGCATTGATTGTGTCCACTTAGAAATCTGCTGTTGTAAAGTCAGAGTGCGCAATTAACACCAGCAACAAAATCAACGGAGGAAAAGGTAGCAGATCAACGTAAATAATACTCGGTCTATTACATCATACCTATCTATGCAGCACAATAACCTGATCGCAATCTCACGTACTTCCTTCCATGTATCGCCTTGTGCTGTGCTAAATTTGCAAAACATTCCATACGCTTTGTGGTCGGAACTATGCTCAAGAAGAACTTTATATATATACAAATTTTAAAGGTAATATGTAGGTATGTATGTGAAGAAGAACTTTATTTTAAAAAATATTATTAGTATAGATTTATCCTAAAACCAAATTCATTAAGCATTAATTTATTTAATTCGACGAAGTTATTAAACATTTAAAGGATATTGAGGTGTAATTTTTAAATATATTAATTTTTTTTATGCTTAATATATTGAAATTTAAAATGGATCTATACTAATTTTACTATTCTCAATGTAATAATGATTCTTTTTCCAATTCATATATTTTTCATAATTCTATTTAAATTTATATTTTTTTAATATATTTATATAATTTAATATGATAACTTAAATATTATAATAATAATAATAATTTATATATATATATATAATTTGTATTATCTTTTTGTTGCATAATATCAATTTTATATTATTAAAATTAATATATTAAATTATTTTACTGTTTATATGTACTAAAATTAATGCACTTCATTATTTTTCATCATATCATAGTTAAAGTCAATATAACGAAGTGATTGCTTTTAGACATATATAGTATATAGTGTTTAAATAAACTCATTACAGTAAATTCTTATAAAATGAGCATTCTTAAAACATAAAACTATTTAGTATATATAGTGTATTAGTGTTAATTTATTGTAGTATTTTTTTATAAAATGTGCATTCTTAAAACATAAAACTTTGTTCGATATTTTGTTTGGTAAATGGTTGGTTATTTTTCTTAAATAATAAAGTACATGGCTATTTTTTATTTTTTATTTTTTTTTGTCTTTAAATTATTTTTATTTAAACGGAAAATTCATAATTACTAATTTAAGTAAATATATTTCATTATAATTCCTAGCGCAAGATTAGCTCGCTAGATTACTTTACTTTAACTTAGCATACACATTTATGTCAAATAAATTACATTTTTATTATTATGATTGATCAAATTTAACTATTAGTAATTTAAAATATTTTTAATGCAATGGATGCAATTATTCACTTTTATATATTTTACCATAATGTTTTTGTGTTATTTATTTTTATTATAATAATTTGTTAATATTTTGATTATATTAATTAAGGGTACCCGTACGAAGCTGGTACCCAAAATAACCGCAACAACAGCGCGTGAGCGGAAAAAATAAAACGACGCGCACGCGTCTCCAAAGGCGCACACGCATCTCCAAAGGCGCACACGCATCTCTACTTCGGCAATATCGAACATCCACGTGGTTCATCCCATGTGGACAAAAGGGGCACGCATGCGCCTTTGACGCGTACGCACAAAATGGCGTGCACGCGTTAGTGGCGCGTGCGCGCCTCTATTTTTTTATAAAAAAAACAGAGCTCACGGGTTTGTCATTTTCGACAAACCCGTGAGCCGAATCTCGAACCCGCGAGCACACTCTCAACCTCATGAACACATCCTTGTGCACCCAAGTTGTCCTCAACACCAAGCAATCGCCCCTACACCACGGTGCCATCCGTTTCTCGAGGTAGGTGCTCGTCAAAGCACAAATGTGTGTTTTTTTTTGTTTTCCATTTGAATTTTAATTTTTAAATAAATTTACAATCCATTAAAAAACCAAGGAAGTTTAATTGCAGGCAATCTCTACACCTAACAAGATGTCAGACACACCTGAACCGTCCGATGAAACCAATGAAACCCGACCTCCAGAAGACAATATGGGAACCGACAATGAACCCAATGAAAACCCCGAAGATCAATTACACCAAGAATTAAATCAATTGAGGGCACGAAGTAATGAATTGAACAGTACCAAGGAACCCTCTCAGGTTTCCTTGGCTTCATCACTTCAAAACATTATTGAATCAATCAATATTGCACACAGTGATATAACAAACTTGAGCTAATACAGGGCTCGAATGAGGGAACACTACTCCACTGGGTTGTTCAAAGAGCAGATAAAAGACCTCAACATCACCAAAGCCTAGTTGTATAACAAGTTCATAGTTCCCTCGATGGGACAACCTCCAGCTATGAAGAGGGCTCGGGTTTGCATGGACTGGTGCATTTACCAGCCATGGAGAGATAACTGGAGAAAGAGGTGGTTCATGGTGTTTGACAGGCACCCGTGCAATAATTTGGAGGTCCCACAGTATTTCCTTTGGAAATTGTGGGCTAAGTTTGAGCTAGGGTACCATGTCAACTATTTTAACATCACTGAGTTTCAGGGTGTCGGTCTTGGCTCCGCCCAAGATCGACCTCAGGCGCACCGCAACCCACTTAGAGGACCTCCTGCACTCAAGAGAGAGCCTAACCCCCCTTCTTAGCCACTCAGGTTTGGTAGCAAGCTAGATGAGATTCATGACTCCGTCAGACGTGCCACACACGACTTGCTTAGGCATACCAAATTGGTGGCATGTCTTCCCAGAGCCGAGAGGACATCGATGAGACACAGACAGTTGCACAGTCTATGGGTGGTGTTCGAGACATGCCAGGTACAGCTGGAACCCAGGTGGGGCCTTCTAGTTCTACTGGAACAATGGCACATCATTGTTCTCACTGTGGTCATTCTTGCCATGGTGATATGCAGCAGCATGCCACAGGGAGCTTCATGGATCAGGTTTGCTATTATTTTATTTAATGTTCAAGTATTTATTATATTTTATTTGATATCGTGTTGTTTAATATATTTAAATTTGAATTACATATTGTTGACTTTATTTTTTTTAATGTTTAGTTATTCGGTGCCAGGTCTCCATCCCCCAGGTGGGAGGACATTAGTTCCTTTGACCTTGATGGAGCCATGGCGACAACAGAGGAGATTGCAGCACCATACACACAGGTAACTTCTTTACTTTGAATAACTAGATCCAGTTACGAGTAATTTGTGTTCAGTAATTACAAATTAATTAGCACTGAGTAATTACCATATTATCGTCGTATTTTACAGTTGTGTTTATAATATTGTCTAATTTATTTAAGAGCTATAAATTCGTATAATCCCACCCCCCAAAAAATGAAACCTTATAAAACATGAAAGCCTAAGAAAACTATAAACATTTTTGTTAGACACAATGCTCACTGAGCGGAGGGGGGTGAATTAGTGAGCCTATACTTTATTTAATTTCAACTTCAATCACCAACTCTTATATCATCATTTCACATTCACATCATATTCATCAATGAACTAACTATCAACTAATGAAACACATCAACACATAATACGAGACTAGATATATTTTTTGTAATCTTTTGTATTTGGTTCAACGGCTACAACCGTGAGGCAATTCAACACCAACTGATACAATGA